>OU026149.1:31697761-32988602 GCA_907269125.1 Eristalis pertinax
GCAGTAGGGATACAGTAAAGTGGGAGTGTTATTCAGATCATAAGCTCGTCGAAAAAGAAAAGAGAAACAAACGTTCGACGATTGCCTCTAAAATAAAGACAAAGTGGGTCTTAGCTTACACTTCGGCGTGAGGACTCATATAAATGTGCAAACATAGTCAAAGAGGAAACAGTGGTTATCCATTGTTGTGAAATTGCTCGGCTATTGACCTCCCACAGCAATCGTAAAAATGTCTACAATAGACAACCATTGGCAACTTTCTCACTTGAAGGCATTAGAGAGGTCGGGCATGAAAGCAGATAACGATACTCGAGACTATCAAGAAAGATTAAGTTGACGTGTACATTATCTGCAGGAAAAGCAAGGCTTTATCTAAAGAAAGAAATACTCTCCAAATCGATGAATTCTGAAATTTGGTTTGTTAACTAAGGAATGAGGCACGCATGAAGTGTTAGCAGCATGTTTTCATCAGACACGTACACCGTCTGTGAAACCACCAGCATGCTCGCAACAGTTACAAAACAATGCCGACGAGCGACGAGAGGGAAATGTAACGAAACGTTGCATTCCAACGCAATTCGTAGGTGAAATTGTGAATTCGTCTGTATCCGCATTGTGCGACTGTTTTGTTTTAAACCGGAACTAAAACATTTAACAAATTGCCAACGAGCGGCATTGTTCTCTAACAAAGATGATGATGCACTGTCTCGTAAACAAGGCCGTTTTATAGAATGATGCTCTGCCTCTCTGTTAAGTGATTCAAGACTCGTTATGGGTGTTAGTTGGTTAAGGACCATTGTCTGATGATTATTCAACTAGAACCAAGAATGTTAGTGAGGCGAAATGTGAAGATGAAAATGTTAATAGCAAACATATTAAGCAGCGCACAGTTAGTTGAGGGCAATGTAGCAGTAGTTTGTAAGTCATTAAAATGCATATGAGTACTTACAGCTTTCTTTGGTCGAGTCTGAAAAGCAAACAGAATCAACATGAATATCGGAAAGAAAAGAAACAAAATCAAAAATTAATGTAACACACTAGAAATGATTGTTCGAATGCAGCCATCACCTCTAGTCGCCCCTTGCCTTGCTTACAAGTGTAGTTACATTCAACTCAAACTAAAACTCAAACTCAAACTAAAAAAACAAATAGTCATAACAAAAGGTAAAACAAAACAAATTCAATTTCTGACGTCACCTTAAGCATAACATGCTGTACAAAGAAATTAACCATTTGTTCGCGTGTCTCTGCACACAACAACTCCACGAGCAGCCACATCGTGGAGTATATTCAAACCAGTTTATCAATATTATCATGTTTCGCCGGAGTGTCATGAGCAGTTAATTTCACATTTGCCTGCCTATCAGTTGTGAAGGTGTAGACGACAAGTTCCAAAGGCAAACACTTGCAAAATATAGTTAGTTTCAGTAGTAGTGTGTTAGCAAATCGAATGTCTGGATAAATTATCTCAAGGCAAAATTTGTAACCTCCACGCCGATCGTGAGAGCTCTTTCACACACTTTGACGTGTGTACAGATGTGTGAAGATCATTTACAAATAATATTCGTGAAGTTTCAAATAGCCAGAGCATGAGTTACCACCTCGAGAGAGGGGTTAGATTTGCATGAAAATCCGATCATTTATTCACGTTCACGATCACGTCCACGTCGTCTTGCCTGCTCCATCGAGTGCTCGTTGAGCACAGATGAGAAAAAGCATCATTCCCTCATGTAGGTCATCGTTTGCTTACGGTCGTCGTTAAATGATTTTTGTTTTCTTCTTCTTCTCTTCATGAAAAAGTGCAATACGCAAGCGAAGACAAAAGGAATCCTATTGAAATCATTCACATTCTATGGTGAAATATTTTAATTTTAGACTTGCTCACGGAGAAAACATACACATGCACGAATGCATGCATATAGCTACATAGTTATATCCACAAATAGTCGCCACACAAAACAAGACGGCTTTCCTTTCTTCAGCAAGTGGCGCATGTGATTCATTGACCCTATCAGCGAACGCAACGAAGTCGGACGAGATAAATAAAATCTCGCACACAAAGCAATAAACAATTATTGCTAGTAATATTCTCCGATATTTCTGTTTTTTTTTTTTTTAACAAGAAACACTGCAAACCACTGTCAGACATTAATTAACAGTTTTGTTTCATACAACAGAGATGTGCTGCCAAGAGAGAAATGTGGCAAGGGGGGGGGGGAATTGTTTTGTTGACGATTAGTCTAAGCGATAGCAATCAGGTTTTCACCAAACAATAATCTTATGCAACAATTCATGGTTACCAACCACCAACGCCCCATAGAACACAACAATGACCTCACGCAAAACATAGCTAGCGATTGGAACTGGGTACCTGTGTCGTAGCTAAGGCATCGGATTAACAGATGATGACATCACTTAAGCACACAATGCAAAGGTGGATGATTGCTTCACTTACTTACTGTGCAGTTGAGCGCTCCATTGAATTGACTGTTCAATCTATTTCGGTTTGCGCGGAACATCTTTCGGGGAAATGTTAATTCAACTCGCTGTCGGACACAGATGATTGTTATTTTGTTAAATAAAACAAAAGGAATGGGAATAGGATGTTTTTGACTGGTCGGTGATATCAAGAAATCAAAATAACACTCCTGATTTACTTGGTCACCTCGATATCTCGTGCATATCTTAGTTTGTGGAGAGCACTTTGTTTGCCTATTAATAGAAGCTTAGTGTTTCGTGTTGACACGTCCGATTGCCTCTGGCGTCATTATTAAAGCAACAATGCATTGTGCGAGTGCACACACTTTTTTTTTTCCCCCCACAAAGAGGAAGCAATATATTGTGATATTGATTTATTTTCTCCAACCAACTGGAAACTGATAACGATTGAAGTAGCTTTTCTTTTTTTCTTTCAAACTTGCCTTCTTGATGCTAGTGTGTCAGGCGCTGACACGTGCAACTTTTAGGTTTCTTTTTTTTTGCATTTTAAAGGAGCAGTATATGAGGTGGTAGAGCAATCTCAAATTGTTGATGGAAAATCAGAGATTCCCATCCGCTTAGGCAATGGCACAGAAGATGACGGGCGAATTTCGTTCTGGAAGTGATAAGAGAGCACGGGACTATCTAGGAATGCAACAAACGACCCAGGTTCATGTCAAACCCTTGCGTTATCCATGAATCAACAATTGTCTTCTTTTGTTTCACACCACAAATTAATGAAGTTACCTTCCACCACCACTTGTGTCAAAGATACAGTCTTCCTCTCAAGAATTTCTAATTGACTGAAAAGGAGACAGGGAGTGGATATTACAGAAAAGTCTGACCACAAGTTTCCTTCCTCCTTGCGTGATTGTAGTCATTTAGGAGCTGAATCTAGTGGGCATATGGCGATGACTCTGTAAAGCATGTATGTTTCGTTACCTCCCCCTGATGACAATGTAAACTATTTTTTCTTGAACCGGCTTACTTCAAGCAATTTCGATGCTGCTTATCCCTCTGCCCCAGTGGACCGAGAACCTTACTGCCCTTATGGCAAATGTGTGTAGATTGATAATCAACTGTTGTCGATATTTTACTTCATTTTCTTATGAACGTTTGCATTGACGTTCGTTAGTCAATAAGGGCCAAGGTCATGCCTGAAGTGCTCCGTGATAACCCTCGAAAGACCGACTGTCGTTCACATCCACCATACACCCATCATCGAATCACGTTTTGGATAATAAATCGCCTCAAATTTCCTTATCATTCGCATCGAATTCTCATTCTCATTTCCATCCGTCCGTCCATCATTAAAATCCCCTACCCATCATCATCTCGCCGAATTTCGATATAAAATCGAATGGAAATTACTTCCCATAAACATTCTACCGCTCGCCGCCTCACCGACTAACACAAATTTGCTAAACCGCTAAGTAGAACAATTAGTGATTTGCATACGAGGTGATACCAAAGTTAATTGTTTTGTTTGCACTTCAAATTAAGGATTCCGAAATGGAAATGCCCATTACTGAACTGGACGGAGAATTCGTATGCGTGCCATGTGCACGCATTTGTTCCAGCTTGAGGTCACATGTTATTGTAACCCCAATGCATGCGCATTCCAATTAAACTGCCATGTATGCGGTCGAATCTGAATTCGTGAAGTCGCATGTCTACATTTTTATTGAACCACTATCAGGTGCGAAGAGTAAATATCAACTATCCGCATGCTCTTGCAAATTGTGCGAATATCAATTTGGGAAACACATTGTTGACACAATCGCGGCTGTTTAGCACACCTCTAACGAAATGTTGACGACAATATTCATGGTGTATCAAGCCGAGATGAGCTTAAGGTCAATAAAGATAAGATTATGAACCAGCTATCTGACAGAACCGAAGTGTCGGCGTATACAAATTTATTACAGCAATTGATTATTGATGATAGGTCTGTCTCGCATCTGCTCACGTCGTCCTAAATGAAATGCAAGATCTGCTCTTCCAGATTGTCTGCGTCGCAGATTGAGTCAAGAACATCTTCGTGCGCTAACCCGATGTCAATGACTGAAGTAAACCCTTGCAAATGTGAACACATAGACCCATTCACTTATGCAAAAGGCCATTATTAAATATTGCTCGTAAACAAAATGAATCAACCGCAACCGCATTTAATGCTTATCGAAAAGAACACCTCCCTGATAGGAAGATATGTCACAGCCGGCCGTCTGACAGTTGATGAACTAGCGACCAAGGTTCGTATTTATCAAAACATTTATCTCCTCACGAGTTGGAGTTTGCCACAGTTGATATTTCGTCCAATCGATACAGTGTAAGTAGAACGATGTAAGACAAAGGAGACGGGCGTATGGATTTTATCCAGATATAGAATAATTCAAGCAACGCAACTGTCATATTTGTTGTGCCAATTTAACCTAGAAAATGCTTACATCGAGAGCAAAACAACAATAGCCAAATGTTTGGGTGTGTAATTATGTCAGAATGGTCACATTTTTGTACGTGCTCGAGACCACCACGCCGACAATGTCACACAGATGCATTTGCCCCGACCTTTTGAAAATCACTTGATGTCACTCAACATCTGTTCAATTAGACTCACCTGCTTCTGAGAGGTATTCAAATTCGAAATAGTTTTTCGCTTCCTTACGAAAGAATTCGATGAAATCCTGTGGTACTGCTGTGCCCGCCTGATATTTGAGGCGCCACTCCTTCAGTGGAGTTTCCGCGACCTCCTTCGGACGATTCTCGTCCTCAAAATCGAATTCAATCATTTTCCGGCCGCTCTTGCTGTGATAATCAGGTTGCTTACGTTAGCTTCAGATGCAGCTGCTGCGTATGGCGGGGTGTCTTTCTCTTTCACTCTATGCGCTGTCTTCAGATGGTTTTTGGCTATAAATTAATTCCACTGCCAATAGTACAAGTCATGAATTCAGATCTTCGTTTCTTTCCTTTTCCTTTGATTTTTCTTCAAGAATCTTTCTTCTTTTCTTTTTTGCTTTTCTTCTTCTTTCAATGTTAAAATCTACGAAAAGGAAAAAAGAAAAACGAGATAGAATTGCATTCAGAAGGTAGGTAGGTACTCAAACAAATCTTGTATGTATGTACAAACAGAATGAATGGAAAATTTCGCAAAAAGAAACTACTAATTAAAATCGTGGAACAGCGGGGAAGGCAGAAAAGAACTATCAATTTTTCTTTTCGCAAGCAAACACACAACGACTGGCACACACGAAAAAAATTCTCCATAAATATTGTCTGCTTAATGTCTTCCTCACTCAATGATGTATCCTTTGTCCTTTGTTTCTATTTTGCACTTTTTTTCAGCGTTTTTTTTTTTCGTGTAATTTTAACTTTCAAAATACATCCATGCAACCGCAGAGACATGAGCGACGAAGCAGAAGAACAACTTTGAACCTGATGAGTTGGTGATGAAACTATTTTGATTTTCTTTCCTTTAGTGTTTTTGTGTGGTATATTATTCACTCGTCTTGCTTTGTTGTTTTACTTTTTTTCTACGTCGCTGTTGAGAGCATGATAAAAATTGACGTTTTTTCTCGTCTCATTCACACTTTTTTTTTTTTTTTTTTTGTGCAGCACTTTCACTTATATCACAAGGAACTCATTGAAATTTCAGACAAATATGCGAAAAAATAGTTAAAACATATTTTTGGGAATATCTGGGCAAAGATTGGGGGGAATACACACATGATTTGGACTTCGCACAGGAAATTTACTTCGATTGTGAGGGCGAGAAAGTTAAATATCGTCAATCGATGATTATTGTTTTTACTACGCGATAGGATGTGTGTACTTTTTTTATACTTATAAAATGAAAATAAAATCGCAGACAAAAAAAATTAGTGTAGATCGCAATTTAAGGTATGTGTCGTTCTCTCTTTCCCACCACGAACATTATTTGATATGTTTGCCAGTACGCTGGACTGTGGTGTGACAAGCTCGGTTCGGTGTAGATAGAGAAATGTCAAAATGCGCCCTTTGCTGATTGAGTATTCGTCGTCCACACGTTTCACTAATTAGCGCTACTTGCTCGGTGCTCCTGTTGGATTTTGTATTGTTAATTGGAATTGCAATTATCTTACTGTTGTCTAGCTAAATTAATCCCCTCCGAGTTGCTTGTTCTTATTCGTCTGCAATTGGAATAAACAAACATTGGGTGAAAATCCATTGACTCGATATTTGTGCGAATAGGCTTGGCAGCACTGGCTCTGTCATACACTGAACTGTGCTACCCGAAACAGCTGGGTTATTTTTGCCAAGTTCTGAGCAGATTGTTGCCATCATCAAATTATTTGTGTTTGTTAATAAAATTTTAAAAGAAATATAAATGAATTAAGAGAGCATTGCAATACTATCCTGCGATCTCGTAAACGTGATGTTTTGACGCAGCAAATATGCTGTCGATTTTAAAACATGAAAAATAAAAAAATCTGACTTTAGTAGTATATTTACGGAATTTTTTAATGTTTTGTATTCAATTTTGAATTGAAAGTAAAAATGCGTGACTAGGCGTTGACTAGGTGTAAGGAGTTAAAATCAACAATAACACTTAACAGATTTAGGAATTAAATAGATTTTTATTGCCAATAGGAATAACCTTGACGGTTTTGTTTGGCTTCAATCAACAACTTAGCGCGATCTTTCTGCAGTTACGTACAACAAATTGGTTGAGGTCCTCTTCTACTTCTATGCGCTTTAAAGATGCGGGCGTCCTCTTATAAATTGTGCCACAGGCTCGGAATCGAAAAAGACTTCGAACCTCAGTCAAGTTTTTTATGTGGTCTACATTGCTCAGCCGACTTATGCCTTGGATCCGTAGACGTCGGAGTAGGCTCATGTCGCTGTACCTCTTCTGATGCTCCAAATGCCCTCAACGCAAGCAGTCTCAAAATCGCAAATAGAACTGTACTTTCGAAGATGTAAGTGACTTCGTTATTCGCTCTTAAAATTGTCCCTGCGCCATTCGGTTAAGCAGTTGCCCAGAATTATTCTGTGTTTGATCTCGGTACTGATTGCACTTTTCACGATGGAGTTAATACAGCCAAAACTCTGATCACTTCGGAGCTAGAGCTGCCCATTGTGAGGATTTACCAAATGTCTGTGGCTCACGTGTTACAGCAAGACACTTACATAAACTCGTTTTCAATATCGATCATGACTTTGAAAAAATAACTAAAGTTACCAATTCTGCTTGATTTTTTTCCGAAATACAGTCGACTCTCCCTAAATCGAACTCTCCCTAGTCAAATTTCTCTCTAACTGGAACTTTTTGCTCGTCATATTTTGGCATTCCTCTCAATTTTCCGTACAAGCCATCCTTTAAGTCGAACTCGCCCTAACTCGAGTCCACTGTAATTGGTTTTTACTTCATTGCTGGCACCTAACACAGAAGCTCTGCAGAGAAAGCTCCACGCCGCCCATTCACCGACACTCAACAATCAACAACTCACTTTCATTGCACAAAAGCAAAGCTCCTCCAAAGTTACTTGGCAAATGGCCAAAACAAGCTCACCGTACGCACATAAACCTCTCTGCCCTTGCTTCGGTTATCTCAGAAAGCCTTACAAATGTAAACAAAGGATCTCTCTGTCTGTGTGCAGTCCTTTGAGTATCTCATTGTTTTCGGCCCCGCTAACAGATACGGCGATAATATTCTTTTCCACGAAAGACAAGTGAAAAAAAAGTGTGGTTCCGCGGTTGCCTGAGAAACCCATTTCGGCTCGAAACATCGAAAGTGAAGAAGAGACCACTTGCCCCCCCGCTGTCGAATAAAAATCGATAGTCTCTTGTTTTGGCTATTTCCAGAAATATTCGAAAACTTCTCCAAACAATAACCAACGTTTGATGGGATGTGAGTCTTCGTTGCGATAGAACGGTGGTATTACGCTTTCGAATCGCGGTCGTGTCGTGTTGTGTTTATACTCGAGGAACGGGGCTAATTCACACACGGGCTTAGAGTCAAAGTGGAAAAATAATTCGATCAAGGTCAGAGACTTTTTTTTCCTTTCTTTTGTTCGTGGACTATATCCGAGGATTTATGTGATTCAACTCGACGCTCGAGTTAAGTGATTTATTGCATCCGTTGTGGTGTTTAGCTTTCTATTCTCTATTGTATTTAGTCCTTTGGGTTGGGTTCCTTTTCGGTTTCGGTGCGACAGTGAGTGTAGTTGCGTTGGGACTTGGCAGCGCAGTTCATGTTATAATGGAAGACAATGCCGTAGATGTAGTTCATATCTCAAATGGTAGTTGCTCAAAAACAATACCAGCAACAACAACAACAACAAGGGAGTCATCCACGCCCTTGGATAATGGTAGAGATACATCGAATGACGAACTGTTTACGGAGACATCATCAGAGAGCCCTTTGGAGTCGAGTAACTCATCTGGAACGGTAGCCGATACACAAAAGCCCCGATGGCTGTCATCATTGCATCATCTCATCTTCATTCTAACATGTGCACTGGCAGCGTTTGTTGTTTTTCGGAACGTACTAACATGGTAAATATATACATAAATATATTTTTATACATTCTTGCTTGCTGTCTGTCTTGCATAACCAATTAATTCTGAAGTTGTTTGGGTTAATTTCATTCTTCTGTTGGTGGGTCTTGAAGGACTCTTAAACTGTCAAATGTGATTAAGAGAGGGCCGTGGCCAATGGTTATCTACATCATGATGCAGCAATTAAAAAATGCAGCATATTAATTCCAGTATCCAGTAAAAAGTACAAGGAACTGGATCTCCTGTCTAAACAATTCTTGTTGACATGTGTGTAGTATCCCGGAGTGAACTGAACTGGGTGCGTACGAAATAGATTCCTCTCCTTATAATAATCTAGGGTAGACCATATTCGTGTGCCTTTATTATCATAATGTGGTTATAATCCACACCTGTTTTTTCAGTAATGACATTTGTGGTCACTAGGCCAAACTTTTCGAACATACCCTCGCGCATACATCGCCTGGTGGCATTAAGCATCTTGTGCTTTGAGCTATGTCTAAGTGAAGATGTTAAACTGATCAAAACAAGAGAACTCGTATTTTTTCCTTAAACGATGTAGATAAACAATTTCTTAAATTTGTACATTAGTTGGATATACAGGGTGGATCAAATACAAGTTTCTTTTTAAAAATGTAATAAAATGAACAAAATTAAGTTTTTTCCATGTATTATGGCTTCATTATTAAGAACAAACATTCCCATTGATTATAAAATACAAAGTCGTTCAAGTGCCGCCTCGGATGGTTTCGCAGTAGCGCATTCTGTCACCTCAATTTTCTAAGACCTTGTTGATGGTTTCGGGCTATAGTACACGGATTGCTTGGATGATATTGGCGTTAAGTGCTTCAATCGTTTCCGGATTGTTGGCATAACATCGGTCCAAAGGTGTCAAATCGCAGCTCCGAGACGGCCAATTGACATCGCCAACACGGCTGATACCACGATTTGCGAATTTGGTGCGCAAAAGATCGATTGTGGCATGGGCTGTGTGGCATGGTGCGCCATTCTGCATAAAACAGAAGTCGTTCAAGTCCATGTCTTCAATTTCAGTAAAAAAAAAATGGCGGTTAACATGGCCCTGTAACGGCTACCGTTGACCGAAATGTTATTCCCAACCTCATTTTCGAAGAAGGTCACAGCAACTACATCTGTGTGCACCGGACGACTACGGGGACCATGAGTGTTGTCCACTAGCATACCAGTCTTACGATCTTTTTGCACAAAAATGGGTACAGAGTCGCAGTGGGTGCTTCATTTCGGGCAAAACTTCTTTTCAAAAAATGTTTGGGCTACATAGCGCTCACTTTGGAAATAAGTTTTCAATATTTCCAAACGTTGTTCAAGCGCGAAGCGCCTTTTTTCGTTCCGCGGAGGTATGATACTGACTTTTTCTAGTGGGAAACAGCTGTCAGTGTCAAAATAACCTATGATTTAAAAAAAAACCACTAGATCTGTATCCACCCTCAGAGTGGTGGTGGGGCTACGATGTGTAGATGGAAAAACTATATTCGAAATCTACTCGTTTTGACAATACTACAACATAAACCTAGTTAATGGTGCATTTCCAAGCCAGCTACAACTCCAACTTGAAACCTATCCTACCCAAAAAAGCAAGTGCCTGCAATATTTCATCAATTTTTATTCTATAAAATCGAATGTGGAGTTCTCCTACCGTACTCCTAGAATCCATTACCTTGCTTTGCCGTTAACTCAATTTGAGTACAAGTCACAAGAGCATATTTTGTACACACTTGTTGTTTGTTCACCGTTTAGCATTGCGGGCCGCTTCTGTAAAATAAGAGCAAAAATGCTGTCACCCCAAAACTCTAGGAGCATTACAGAAAAGCCCACACCTCATTTTACCTCCAGCCTGAAAATACTTTTAATTTACACTCAAGGCCACTAGGCGCGCAATGTAACACAGAATGAGATGCCAAAGCTCTGACATCCACACATCAAGATGCGCGACAGCGCTAGTAGAAAGCTGAAAGTTTCCATTTCGCACGCGTACACTCGTATACTAGTCTACGTGCATGTGAACCGAAACTTGCCAAGCAACCGGCTTCTCTCTTATGAAACTCTTGTAAACAATCATCAGGTATCCCCACTCAAGACCCCGAACAAGTGATCGCCCTGTACGAACAGAGCACAGAACGGTCAGTTTGATTCCAGTGGAACGACGCATCGGCAACGTCTGTCCGCGGATACACTTTGCTCGGTAGAAGTTCATTCGGTTATTGAACCGATAGTTTCGGGAAGAGTTAACTTTTATATTGTGCCCTTGATCGCAGTTGTTTGTTTTGCCAAGATCATGGACAAGGAACTAATAGCTTTTGAATTTCCAATTAGGCACTTGCAGAGCTTCTGGGGAGCATCCGGTGACTTTTGGCAAGCGCAATGGGACAAATTCATCGACATAACTGGTAAGTACATTCATTTATTGCTCAAAGTGTTGCTTGTGACGAATTCAAATTGACCATAATTGCCATACATTCATCCGAACGTGTGTGATTTCACACGATCTACTGAAGTACACAGCACAAGCCACCGACGGCTTGACAAACGAACAAACGAACACACGTTTCTGTGTGATCATCGCTTCTGCTGGGCAAACAGTCGCACTGTGAGTTTGTTTTTCTATAAATGCATCCAATGAATGCATGCACGAATGGATATTGGGAAACAGTCGCGAGTGTGTGTTCCTCTTGCTCGAACAAAGCACGCAATTTGATGATTGCTCACAGCTTTGTCGCGGCCACCGAGAACCGATTGCCGTTTAATATGCGATAATTTGCTGAAAATCAGCTTTGTGCCTTATTGTTTTGGATTGCTGTGTGAAGAAGTGATTAGGTTAATGAATACCACACGGAAGCTTATCGTAGGTTTATAAATAGACAATTTTTGCGTCTCTGGGCTTGAAAGCGGGTATTCTGTGTTGAGCCGATTAGGGTTTATGGTTTCTGGGCCAATCAAAGTCAAATTTCTTATCACACAATTTGTACAACTTTGTGGTGATATAGTTGTATAATTAATTTCATCTAGGATCGACGATAACAGTTTTTTCGGTACCGATGAACTTACGTATTTCTTTTGTTTGTCGTCCACTTTGTGGTTCTGAAAGCAAATTTAAATAAAAAAAGGCTTATGATTTTGATTTCGATCATGTTTCCTTTTTATTTGCATATATTGCTTGGAGATTAGAACATCATTTAAATGTCCTTCATGTGAGTTCAGTTTTACAGGACTCGATTTTGACGAACTTTTCGATAAACAGGGTGGCCAGATAAGAACGCTATGAAAAGAAGTTCCAATAAAACAACAACGGTGTACGATATAAAATTGATTCTGGCTTTATTTTGAAGTTACATTCATGCCATTATTATCAAAATACCAAGTCTTTTCAATGGCTTCCTCAGCTTCGGCAGCAGTCCTTTAAGCGGACAGTCCTATTGTTGATAACTCGGTTCAATATGTGCGGCGTTTCTTCGGCAATAGCTTCTCGAATGTATAACTCGACCTCATGCAATTAGAGAATTCACAGTGTTGTAGATGATCAGCACGGATGCAGGGCACATACAGACATCAAGCATTTCAAATTTTACTCAGAGACAGCAACACTTTAAAGACATTTCCCATTTTAGTCAAAGACAGGGGAAACATCTTTGAAATCTGTCTTCAGACCGAACAAATGACATTAATAAAAGACATACACAATAACAAATAACAGATGAATGTTAGGTAGAGTAGAAATCACGAATGGCGACCTCGGTTATAACGACGAAGCGAAAACCTAAAATGTTGGGCTGTTTACAAAATTAGTGAACAAACTAGAGTGACCAGATAAGAACGATATGAAAAGAAATTTAATCAAAACAATAATGGGGTGAGATGTAAAATTGATTCTGGCTTTATTTTGAAGCTACATTCATGCCATTATGATTAAAATAGATTCAAATGGCCTCCTCAGCTTCGGTCAACGAAGTGAAAACCTAAAGTTTGGGCTTTTACAAATTTTCACAATTAGTGAACAAAAATCGTTCGGATAAAGCGGCCCGTCAGTGGGCCTTATGAACGAATTCTACTGTATACGAATTCAACTTGACGACATTGCCAACCTTTAAATAATTTACAGAAGTTAACAAAGTTATTTATCAAAAATTCATCAAATTTTAGGTGAAGACCCCCTATTCTTGTGGGTAGTTGGTACGACAGCATTCACGATGATCGTCTACTGGCTGTTTGGCGGAGTCTACACATTCATGGACTTGACAAATCGGCCGAGATTCCTGCGCAAATACAAGATCCAACCGGGCACAAACGAGCCAGTCGACCAGACCCGACTGATGAAGGTACGATTAGTCACCTGCAATGCACAATTGTTTTAATAAATTTTATTCCAGGTTATCACACGGGTTATTGCGAATCAAATATTTGTGGGAATACCGATAGCGTTCCTGAGCTACAAACTGATGAAGTTTCGCGGTCTTACATCGATCCGTGAGCTACCGACCTTCCATTGGGTCTGTTTCGAGCTCACAATGTGCATTCTGATGGAGGAGATAGGCTTCTACTACTCCCACAGGCTGCTGCACAACAAGCACATCTACAAATTCATTCACAAGCAACACCATGAGTGGACAGCCCCGATCGCAGTTACGGCCATCTATTGTCATCCAATCGAACATGTGTTTAGCAATCTGTTTCCGCCGTTCCTCGGCGTCTTCTTGATGGGCAGCCATGTGGCCACTGCTTGGTTGTGGTTTGCTTTGGCCATTCTATCCACACTGAATGCCCATTCTGGCTATCACTTACCATTTTTCCCAAGTCCAGAAGCCCATGACTTCCATCATTTAAAGTGAGTGTGCCTCAAATGGTTCCTTTCCAGTCAGATGTGAATTCAACGTCTCTTTCAGATTCAATAACTGCTTTGGAGTGCTGGGAGTCCTCGACCGATTGCACGGGACCGATTCAATGTTCCGCTCGACGAAGGCGTATGCCCGGCACATCATGATGCTTAGCTTGGTGCCGCCACGTGAGGCATTCCCCGATGAATCCAAATAGATTATGTAACTCCCTACAGTTGGACTGCGGCAATGTACCCGGACTGACTGTCGCTGGGGGAGGAACAACTGTAGAACCAATCACAAGACAAGCGAGGGCATTCAATAGATATTCACAAAAAAAAAAAAACCAAACAAACAAAAATCACTTTGTAATACATACTATTTAATCAAACGTAGGTTTATGCGATTTTGTTTAAGCAAAGGTCAATGGAGTGTTATTAAATGCAAGCATCTACAATGAACCAAACCTTAGTCAATGGAAGCAACTATTTCTGGTGATGTCTGTAAACAAAAATGTGATAGAAATGTTTTAATTTTTGTATTGTAAACATAAACGATATGATAGTCTACACTGTAAGGAAGTAAGAAGGAGAATAGGAGTGCACACAAATGGGAAAAAATTATATGTATCTGCACACAATGGATGGACGGTGGGTTGCAACTTGTATTAACAATTTAAATGTATAGAAATAATAAATGTACAGTTCGAAAATATTCGTTTTACTTCAGTTTACAGTTACCATTCCGTACAGAGTAGATTCCAGAAGTTCTGAAGTACTTAGGACCCGGTCTAGTGGCAATAATAAACCAACTAATTAAAAGTCAAGAAACTAACTCTAGGTAACGCGTCCACTAAAATCTGTACCAGAAGAGGTACACCTCAGGGAGGAGAACTGCTATTAATAGTGGAAGGGGCTGCTTGCAAAAGCATTGCCTATGCGGCTGATGTTGCCGTAGCCTTCATGGACAGTACCCCCAAGTATTGAAAGACTTAATGCAACATGGTCTCACTCTACTCAATAACTGGGCGACTGAAAATGGTCTAAGCTTAAACGCACAGAAAATCAAGATCGTCCTTTTCACTAAGAAATATAAGATACCTCATATCGACCCTCCCACCCTTCTCAGCAAACACCCGTGTTGTGCGCGCTATTGTTCTATCACGAGTGGAAGGGACCTACAGTTTTATGCCGACTCCGAACGGCCATGTTTGAGAAGCTTTTTCTAGACAGTTATACTCTTTGAGCATTTTCAGTGACTCGAAAGAGGTGGGGCCGTGAAAAGTAATTCTTGTCGTACTGGGAATCGAACCAAGACAGGTAGGTCCAAGTGCGTAGGAGTCGACGCACAGAACAACACCGCCACAGGCCACCACCAATAAAGTTAAATACCTTAGCCTAATACTAGACAGCAAGCTCAAGCTCAATACAACGGAAAGAGCAAGGAAGGTACAAAGGAAAGGTACAAAGACAAGCCTGTATCTGTACAAGTGGAGCCTTGCTAACGACTCCCACCGACGCACTTGAAACCATACTAAAACTTCCCCCTCCCTAGATATTCTTGGCAAGCAAATAGCAACGTGCTGTCAATGGCACGTTTGTGCATTCGGACATGCCAAAATCCTATTAGAACAGATATGCTTCGCAGAGAAAAACTTCGAAACCCTGATTCCGGAAAGAGACCTGTCACCCGTATACAGATGGATCCGAAACGGAAGACGGAGTAGGAAGTGGTGTATACTCTGATCATCTCAACCTTAACACATCAATTCACTTACCTAATCATTGCAGTGTCTTCCAAGCGGAAATAATGGCGATCAGCGAAGCCCTGTCCTGGCTGAGGTGGAACGTGATATCCGCCCGGTATATTTACATCTGTATGGATAGCCAGGCAGCAATTAAATCCCTGACATCATTCTCTATAAACTCTAAAATAGTCACAAACTGTCGCATATCTCTTGTCGAGATAATGATGACCGAACAGTTTCATATTCGCCTGTGTTGAGTACCAGCCCATAGAGATATTAAGGGAAACTGTGAAGCAGACAAACTCGAAAAAATCACCACCACACTGCCAGATGTGACATAGGTACTCCCCTAGCTACCAGGAAGTTACAACTCAACAATCAGAGTGAACTAAAAATTAATGCCAGATGGAATACAGGCAACACTTGCCAAATCACCAAACAAATCTGGGCTGATCTCCCGAAAAAGGTACAAGATCAGCACCGCAGTGGGGATAATCACCGGACACTGCCTATTAGGTCTACACGCTAAAAGACTAGGCCTATTCTCTAATGACTTCTGCAGTAGTTGTCTAGATGAAGATGAGGAGGAAAATGTGCAACACCTTCTCTGCAGCTGCCCTGCACTCTCCTCGATTAGGAAAGCTATACTGGGCTCCCACTTCTTTGATAACCAAAGTGACCTTAACGAAACACCAATTAAATCGTAACTGGACTTCACTGACAAGTTTGGCTGGCTATCATAATCATGCCGCCCCAACCCCTGTTGTAAACCCAAGTGGCAGTACAATGGACCTATTTAAGCGCCTAAGTGCGTGAAGGCAGGCAGTTGCTTGAGAGATGTTTGTCCGACGAGGCAAGTAGTTATTGTAGTATTTAGTTATTGTTGTAAGCTTTATACAAAACATAGTGCTCTAAATTTGTAGGCACGGAATCAGGCATTTATGCAGAGATTTGCCAGAGATCTCCGATGCAGTCCGAATACAGAACCACTGCAGTGTATTCCAAGTGGAACAGCTTCTCAAAAGGCTGCCATCAGACCGACTATGAATGAGCCCAATAGACGGAAGATCTATTGTTTTATACATAGATAGTCAGGCGGCCATAAAAGCTCTGGACACACCATCAGTAAAATTCACTCTGCCGTCTATCTCTAAGGGAGATAGCGGCCAGATGCAATCTTACCCTATGCTCGGTCCGCGGGCACAAGGGTGTTCCGGGCAATGAAAGAGCTGATGAACTAGCAAGAAAGGGGGTGGGTATACCAATGGCAGCAGATCAGGAGACACCAAAATCGCGATTGATGACGATTGCGAAAAACTATACAAACCGCAAATGGTCGGAACTGGACACTTGCAGGATAGCGAAAGCTATCTCGCCTGTGCTAGATCAAAGAAGGACTGATTACCTAAAGCTAGACAGGAAGGTTATCAGTAGGGTGATAGGAGTGCTAACTTGCCACTATCTTAGGCAGCCATGCCAGAAGATTTGGGGTACCTTATAACGACTTCTACGGAAGCTGCTTGGAGGAAGAAGAAGAGGAAACAATACAGCACTACCTCGGAACACGTCCTACACTTGCGGAAACAAGAAGAAGACTACTAGGCGAGTACTACTTCAACAACCTTGAGGATCTGAGTAACATTGATCCATAGGACATACTACAATTTCTTATAGCCTCTAAAGACTTCAGAAAAAATCACACATGGCCAACAAATCCCAAGAGAGATTAACTACAGGGTCAAATGCTAAATGGGTTTTGGACACAACGCCGAATTTGACAGCACAATGGACCGGATGGTCTGTGTGAGCATGACTTCCTACCTACCTAGTCCTCTAATTCCTTCCCCATATAGCCATACAAACTAGATCTGTGCTAAACCAGATTTCAAGATATTTCATATAAAAGCGCGAAAATCCGGTGCAGGTTGTTATCTAAAGTTACAGTAAATAATTGATGAACAATTTGGGAACAATCAATGATTTTAAGAGTAATTGGCAGACACACGAGGTCGAAATAATAAATAATCTCGTGACCCTTTTATCAAATGAGGGGTGTTGGACATCAGGAGAAAGAAGGAATAAACGCTGAATGCATGTCGAACGGTTCGGCAGAAAAGAAATATCTCGCCAAGCACCAAGCCGTTATTTGCTGCAAAATAAATCACGTATTATTTAACCGCTTACTCTTGATTTGATCAATTTAATCGATCAGTTTCGTATCAAACACGAAAAGCCATTAGAACGTGTGAAGCGTGTTGTTCCAATGTCCGTTTGAACTTCAAGTAATCTTACAAAATTTTAAATAATAAAAATATATAAATATCGCTTTCTAAACTTTATCATTCAATGAGCCTCAAGTGCTCCCTAACGATTGCGATGCATCAGCCCGAATGAGATTAAGATTAAATACAACTCGAAGTCGGCAGATAACTGATACCATTTCCAAAACGTCTCTTACAATTACTCAAGTGTTTTTGTTCAGTTGCCTTTCGACTTAGCTGAACTCAGGTTGTCTGCGGTCCTACGATGGCTACTCTAAATTCAATTCCGAGTAATTTCTTGAATATCTGGCATGGAGCGGAGGACTTCTGTCAGGGCCAGTGGAGTCGATTCATTGACGTTGTTGGTAGATACGATACCCTTTCTGTGCAACGGACACACGGTGATAAAGTGATTTTCTTAAAGGTGACGATGAATTTAGAGTTTGGTATCATGGGACGGCGATTGTATCAACCCTTGCCTACTGGATTATTGGAGGGCTTTTCATTTACATGGACTTCACACTGAAGCCAGCATCGCTGAGGAAGTACAAAATCCAAAGAGGGCTCAACGAACCGCTGGACTGGACAAAATTCAAAAATGTCTGTGAAGAAAATTTGCGAGCAATTAAACTGTTACCAACACACCATTGTCATTTCAGGCCCTTAAGCTGATCCTATTCAATCAACTGGTCATTGGAGGTGCTGTGCTTCACGGATTTTACCGAATAATGCAAGCAAGAGGTCTCAGGCCTCTTACTGCTTTGCCATCGTTTGCCTCAATCCTCACCGACCTGGTTGTCTTTCTGGTCATTAATGAAGTGTTCTTCTACTACAGCCATCGCATTTTGCACTACAAAGGGCTGTACAAACTGATTCACAAGAAGCACCACGAGTGGACGTCGCCAATCGCAGTGACAGCAATATATTGCCATCCAATCGAACATGTGATAAGTAATCTGACGCCAGTGTTGCTGGGAGCAGTTGTAATGAGAAGTCACGTAGCTACTACCTGGATTTGGACGATCTTGGCCACATTTAAAACGCTTAGCGATCATTCTGGATATCACTTACCCTTCCTGACGAGCTCGGAGTTTCATGATTTCCACCATGCAAAGTAAGAAAACGTTGAACAGACATTGAATTTTCGCTAATATTTGTCCCCATTCCATTCCATTGTGTAGATTCAACAACAATTTTGGAGTCGTAGGATTTCTCGATTGGTTGCACGGCACCGATACAGCTTTTCGTAGGACTGAAGCGTTTAAACGACACAGGTTTTTGGTCGGATTAAAGTCAGCCCGACAGGTGTTTCCCGATGAAGTGCGGAAGAAGATGAAGTGAACTCGTTATTAGCCAAACAATGGCTTGAAATAAATAAGCAAATAAATATATTTATTAAAAAATGAGGTGTTAGTTGAAATTTAAACTTTCGCAAGAAACTAATTACACGGCGGGATGCTATTCCCAAATCAGTGATATTCGATGTTCGTGGTTAGTCGATGTTGTCCCTGAATATGGCTCATTGCCAACGGAACTTCCTGTCCACTCTTACCAGACTTCCGAAATTTGCAAATAGTTGGAAGTAGATGGAGAGTAGTTGGGGCTTATGTCGCCACCTTCCTCGTGTAATAGTGCTTAACCAGGGTTCAGAGTCGAAATCATCAACATGTCACTGTAATTATCACTGAATTTCAACATAAGATGGACGGAATCTGCCGACGATCAAGGGTTCATCATAATTTTAAGACGATGGCAGGGAAGTAGATGGTTAATTGACAAGCCAACATTGGTTACGTTTACTTAGTTCCCCTGTTAACACCTTAATATTATGAACAGAAGAACACCATAACAAAGGCTTGAACAAACGACAGCCTAGGATTTCTCTCCGAATCGCGGGACATTGAAATGCAGAGAATGTCTCCCGGTTCTCCTTATTTGTGAAACTTTTGCCGGATTCGCTAGCTTGCGCGTCCATTCAATTAGTTTGCTTGCCAAAAACGCAGTCTCCTATTACAGGGTCTACAAGTTTTGTTGAATTGAGCTGGTAGAGCTTCCACCCTGAAGAGATTTGAGATTTGAAGGATACTTAACATTGAGAACAGTTGAATTATTGGCCGCAAATCGACTTGTAATTCCACTTATTAAATCCGTACGTACTTGAGTGCAAACTATTAAAAGCTGAGGGGGGCCTTCCAAATAACAACAGAGATAAGATAAAATAGTTATTAAAAGAAACTGTTTCTTATCGAGACTGGACTTTGTTAAGCCTAACTACTGATACGTAGTTTGGCGCACACATCAGCCATTGGTATCATGGATGGAATTTGTTTTTTTCTTACCACTGCCTTTAAGACTCTCGTCAACGGTGTTGCGTTTAAATTCATTGAATTTTAAGTAAATATTGGATCATTGCTTCTATGGGAAACTGTACTATTTGTTTCATGGCATAAAAGGCATCATATCTGAGCGTCAGCAGCTCGACCGCGCATTTATTGATACCTTCTTTTAAATGAGCAGCAGCTGGGTATTGTGATCGTCTGCAACGAATGAATGCAGGCACCTGCGTATTTTTAAAATACAACGAATTGTAAATACGTACAAATATTCCATGGAACATGCTGGGGTTTTATATTAATTTGCCCAACAATGTCAGCTTCTGACCCGCATGATGGACCAAAGGGGTCGCTGGGGTAAAGTACGCACTAGAGATCTCTAACTAACCAGGCGCAACGAGGCAAGTTTTTGGGCTTGATCCAACCACCTTGTCCTGGGTCTGCAGAGTGGTCGTCTTTCTGATGCCATCGCATTCAAGGCACGTCGCGGCAGTCGTGATGGTGGGGACATTCTTGCCAGGTGACCAAACCATTGAAGCATTGGCCTTTCCGTTCGAAGAAGCAGCTGCACAACATTGAGCTCCTCGCGCACTGTCGTGCGTCGCCCCTATCACGGTGAGTAACTCCCACAACAGCACGAAGAAATCCTACCTCGGCAGTTTGTTTCGCGATCTTATTCTATCGGTTATTACCCAAATTTCATGTCTGTTTGTACATATTTTCCCAATTGAAATTGATTTTGGAAGTGAATTGTTTCCTGGTCATCACATGATGTGATGATTCCCTGTATTCGCCACGGCAGAAAGCATGGTTTTTTGCCTCATTTTGGCTTGACTCCTATTCAAAACTGACCAAAAATAAAGTAGAATAGAGATAGTCGACTTCTAGCTCCATTTCCCCTTAACATTTGTTGACAGCGATCTTATATTGTTTTCTCAAACCCCAACTGACCCATCAGAGAATCGAATTTATATATATTATTTCGTGAATAACTATCAAAAAGTCTCTCAAATTCGTCGATGGACAAGGGCTCAATCAGCTGTGAAGTTTCTGATCTCTGTAATACCTGATTTCTGATTTAGGCTGACACTTGGTATTGACTTCTATTGAAAGTGCTTTGAAATAGCTGATGAATCTGTTGAAAAATCGAATTCTGTCTGCATGCTCATTTGTGTACTCATTTTGGAGATGAAATGAGTATAACGAATGAAATGCAAGTTTTATATCCTGCTTCATTCGCAGTTTGTGCCCAAAAAGGGCATGTTACCGACGGATTCCCGATTGCAAGTACGAACGATACTACGAATGTGACTAGACACGTTTTCGATATTGGTTTGAATTTCGGTTTAAATTTCGGTTTGCGATAGTGATTGTGATTGCGAGAACGAAGCGACTAAACAGTCAGCAAACTCCGTAAAGGACAGTAAAGAGTGATCATAATAGAAGCTTGGATGCACCCACCGAGGAGTGCCAATGCAGGAAAGAAATCTGACCTTCCGCTGAGGTCTTTTTTGATGGAAATGGCGATAAACCAGAAAATATGGTTTTTCATGCATGAAATATTGGCTTTTAATTTAGTCTAAACCCGAGCCGTCATGTACCGACGCGCCCGTGCCATATCTGGCAGTGTACCTGAAAAGAGAAGAACCCTACCTAGCCTCAGGACACCTGTTCGGATCCTGAGGGTTCCCCTACCTAGCCTCAGAGCACCTATTCGGGCCCTGAGCGGTCCCCTACCTAGCCTCAAGGACGCCTGTTTGGCTCCTGAGGGGGTTAGTGGAAAAATATGTATTGCTTTCAAATTGAGTATGCATGCATGACTTTATACCGAAAAAGTGTTCATGACTATCTTGTTTTGAGAGATAATATTTAAGTTTGAAATAATAAAGAAAATATATGAATAATAGAAAAAAAGTGAAGTCTTACAATTTCTTTTGGCAATTGCAGCAATCATTGTCAGTATCCTTAAGCACTTAGGTCTCTTGTAGCCGTTGTTAGGCCACGGTCACATATTCACTCAATCTGACTGTGCAGGAACTCGATTGCTGCTTCCAACTCTGAAGATGCTGCAACTTCACACAGTTCACGCGTTGTAACGACGACTAATCGCGGCTTAATTCTAAAGGTTATTCATTTCACATTGAAACCATACATAATTGATTAGAAATATGCTTAGCAAAATCAACAAGGATTTTGTATAGATGGGAAATTAGTTTCGATTGACAATAATACGCGTTTTATTTTCAAATACAATTTCGTGATTTTATCGACTCGTTAATTCGAATACACGAAAAGGGGAGGGAGTGCCTTAAGCTATGACCTTGGTCGTACAATGAATCTTACAATGGATCTTACAATGGGTCTTACAATGGGTCTTACAATGGGTCTTACAATCGGTCTTACAATCGGTCTTACAATTTGTTTTACAATGTCTCTTAAACTACATTCATATCTTGCGTTCGAAAACGCTTTTCGTTTGTAGCGGCGGAAATTTGCGGATGCATATTGTATGTCCTATGCAAGTGAACAGATAAAAAGCCTTTTTCCTGAAAGTGAAAGTTCTTAAAACCCTACCTATCCTCCAGGACGCCTGTTTGGGCCCTTGAGGGATCCCCTACCTATCTCAAGGACGCCTGTTTGGGCCCTTGAGGGTTTCCCTACCTATCTTCAAGGACACCTATTCGGGTCCTGAAGGCCTTTCTTAGCATAAATAATTTACAAATTTAATGCAATTTATATAAGCTTCTGTCTGAATTTCATTTTCTTACTTATCAACCTTAACCTTAAGTTTACCGACTGATTTTTAAGCTACCTATAATTAAAGCTACCTAAAAGATACCCGTAGTAAAATAACCAACATGCGCTAACGGTTCATTTAAGCTAACTAATCCTACTGATTGCGCATAGAAAAAAATACAATAATTGATTCGAAGTGTGATCTTTCCGAAATCTGAAATGTCAAATGTTTGTGCCCTTGAATGTACCTATCTATGTATGTCTTTCCCTATCCATCCGTTTTGATATATTAAAGCTACCTATATAATTCTAAGTATATATTTTCTCGATTCGTATGATATTGAATGCATGCATACTCCCACTTAACTTGAAGAGACTTTCAAAAACAAAAGATAGTCATGAACAGGGTCTTTTAATAGTTTTTGGAGAGAAAAAAATATGTTCCCTAAGCCCAATCATTTGTGCAACAAAATAAATGCGAAGCTCAGACACGCTGAAAAGCTATGAAACCTATATATGAGCCTATGCATGTGTAAGCTGAGCTTCTATAAAAAAAAAAAGAAATAGTGGAAATCGCTGCACCGAAGAGTACATTCAGCAAATACTGAAGAACTGTTTCCTGGCTTTTCGAAACCATACTGAATCGTTCTGAAATATGGCGACGCGACACACCCGTGCCATTGCTGGCGGTGTACCTGAAAAAGAAAGGATTAATTTACTGCCTTCCCTCAAGCATGCCGGTGTGAGAGCTAAAGGAGTAAATGTAAAAATATATGATTATGATGAGAAATGTACGCAAAGGAAATGAGCTTATTTCATTAAAACCCGATTGAAAGGTTTCAAAAATTAAATAAGAAATAATGTGGCCAGCTGTGTGCACTCTGTTGACTGTTCTGTTGATGCCCGGGCTGCTAACTGCTACTACAACCACTACATTATTACTATACATTCTTCTGCAATTGTACTACAACAATAAATAAACGGACAAATTAACCCTGTCCGTTGCCCACTCATGCCCAAGAACTTATTCACTACCATAGGCATAATCGGCGAATATAATTCTAACAACCGAAGTGCCACATGGCAGGACAAGCAATGCGTAGAGGAGCTGAGAGAAACCCAAACGCCTCTATCAAGCGACGATTGCTTTCGAACTGCCATAGAAGAGATTAATAGTTCTGAAAGATCAATAGCGCTGAAAAGGGCTTAGGTCTCTGTAGGCCTGTAAGCCTCTAAAGGATAAATGAGTAAACAAGCCGTGAGCAGAAAGTGTGATCGCGTCTCGCTGTCAATGTACCTGAAAAGACAAGAGAAAAGGAAACGAAAGACCTGAAAATATAAGAACAAACCTGAAAAGAGAAGAGCAGAAGGCCTGCCTAGCCTCAGGACACCTGTTCGGATCCTGAGGGTTTCCCTACCTAGCCTCAGAGCACCTGTTCGGGCCCTGAGGGGTCCCCTACCTAGCCTCAAGGACACCTGTTCGGGTCCCGAGGGGGTTAGTGGAATATATTTGCATATTAATAACATATGTAGCTAAGCAGTCACATGTGCTTCCGTATACCCGAAACCGAATTCATGCTAGCATGTTAATTTGCGAAACGAGACATGACTCAATAAGTAATCTCTTTTATATTTAAAATGATCAATGTATGTATGCATATGCATGTGTAATAAAATAGGAAAACAATAAAGATGTTTTAATTCACCCATGTGAACATACTGCCCAGCTGTCCCTTGTAGCTAGCTTGTGTTCATTGGTTGGCCGCTTGTGGCCATTGGTGCTGCATGTAGACTATACCGAACCGAGTACCGAACCGTAATCCATGGGCGGAGGTGGCCCGAGTTAAAATCGCTTGCGAACAAAACCGAACCGTGTATCGAACCGTAATCCTTGGGCAGAGGAGGCAAGCTTTCAATCGCAATTAGTTCTACGCACACACATGTATATCGACGGTAGGTGAGGGTGGGTGAAATTCTCGATGACGGACGATGCAAGAATGTGACCGACCCCCACAAAAATTAAAATGTATTCTCAAGATTCGCTTCAGTAAATATCTGTCGTCGCTCCAATATGGAATGCGCCACCGCGTTAAATCACAATATAAAGGCGGCTGGACAGAGCCGAATTCAAAGGGCAGATGTACTAGTATCTAGAGACTCCGACGGAAGTCCGCGTAGATGTGCATGTCCGTACCGGTGCATGCCATTACCCGAGCATGATTCAGTAGTCGGATCATTCTAAAGCATGCATACCACTACTTTCGATCAAGGGTCAAGTGAACAAAATTTATTGGGTGCTAGTCCGCAAAACACAAAAGCAAAAAAAGTCCAATAACTTGCAACCGACGACGAATGATGCAAGAAAATTAAAAAAAAGAAGATACATCAGGTTTCGCGTAAGCGTGCTGTATGGTGCTCCATATGCATGATGTTGCCATATATGCATCATGTTGCCACACATCAGTCATCTTGCCGTGGGTGCTATTACAAGTTGGTCATCTCACACGTGTTGGATGTTCCTTCATGCATGTCGGTGAGTACTTGTGGTCTCATGCATGTGTGGTGAGGGTTGCGAGATGAAAGGGCTTCAGACAAAATTCCAAAAAAAAGTCCTCGATGTACACCCCTCGGCGGTCACCAACAGACTGAGGTCGCTCCCGGTGGGCAAGGCCACCTTATATAGCTTCGGTCATCTCCCTGGTCGACATCAAATTTTCAATTTTTTTAGTTTTTTCGCTCATTCTCTTAATTTTTTGTATTTTTTTGTTATTTCTTGTGGTCCGCGTTATTTGGGGGCTATGTGGGAGGATGCCTGTATCGTTATTTTAGGGCTTTATAGACAGTCTAAGTCAGTTCTAAAGGCTTTTTTGGGGTTTAAGTTCCATTTTTGCATTTTGTTGGTTTTTTTTTAAACTGATCTTAATCTAATTCCAGGTGAACCAAGTGCAATGAGCTTCATGTCCTCAGAAATCTTCTTTATCATTTTCAGAGTCTTTAGAATGGATCCTTGAAGTGCATAAGATCGCATACTCGATATGTATGGTCTAATATGTCGATTAGCTAGCTGTTTCTTATACATACAATCTGATAAGTGACATGAAATATCACTTGATCCGGACGATTGATGTGTTACATGCGAAGATACTGTCAGGATTTACAAGAAATTAAACGTCTCAACGTTCGGTGTATGTACAATCTTAACCCACTTCCTGTTCCACTGGCGACCACAGTTGATCTGATTTCACATGCCATCCCTTACTCGACAACCTCCTTAGATTCCTTAAGTTTAAGATACACACCTTTTTGTGACATATGCTCGATACATGCAGTGATTACCTAATATTGGTACTTTGAATTCAACTTCGCCCCATTGAAAGACGACTCAACGCAGCAGGGAATGGTTGTGTTTCAGGTAGTAACACCACGCACTTGTCCACACCTCCAACGGTATAAGCTCTCGCAGAAAATAACTTCAACATTTTCAAGCCAGTGTCATGAATGTGAAACATGATGTGCCTCTATGCAGTTCTATTCGTTTGACTTCATTTAAGTAGACTTCTATTTCCAGATTTCCACTTCAATTCAGTTGCCTGTCACAAATTCCCAAAATGTTGGTTTTGAAAAAAGACCCCATTTCGTGCCAATTGAATTAACTATAAATTATAACAGTCAATTAAAATTTAAATTCAATTGAATTTCTTGTTATCATAAGCAACTGGCACCAACTTCATTATTTTCATATTCTTCGCAACTCCCTGTATCCATCATGGCAGCAACACTCTGTCAAAATCAGCTGACAATTGAAATGTCAGTGAGGAAAACAAGTTCAGAATCAGAAATAGATTCATCCAAACCAGAAATCAGAGATGAAGTATTAAAGAGATAGTCAACTTCTACCTCTCTTGCCACTTGATTTCATCTGACAGCGTTTTTTATAAAATGTTCACAGACAGTGTTTGTGAATACGATTCATCAGAGAGCAACTGCAGGCTGCTCTAAAGCCTTAAGAAGTGTGCGTGAAAATAAAGTAGTTGCGTGCCTTTAGAGCAAATCATAGATAGGCGAGGGTTTTTTTAGTAAAGACCCAAACCCGAGTTGGACATCTCTTTACTACTTCATCTCTGCCAGAAATCAATTGAAGAGATATTTGTTCCCTCTCATAACTCTTAACTTCATGAAGTTCTCAAAAATGATATGATGTATAGAAGCTGTTAAATACGCATTCGTTCTTCTCATATGTGTGTACCATATCAGCAGATTTCTGTCGTTCAACTTACGTACATAGTAGTAGAAATCAAGTACACATGTTACACAACAATTGGTGTTTATTATTAAACATATAGATATTGCTCTGACGAAAGCCAGAAAAGCCTTCAGCCAACTTGATACCAGGGTGAAGGTAATCTGCTACATGGCCCTAGTACGGCCAATTGTGGCGTACGGTTGTCCACTGTGGTTCAACGTGAGTCCTTCCCAGATGGAAAAGATGAGGTTGTTCGAGAGACAGTGTCTCCGGAGCTGTCTCCGGTTGTATCGCACACCCGAGTCCGAGTACAAGAAGTACTATCCTAACGAGGTCCTGTACAACGAGGCAAACTTGAACAGGATAGATAATTTTATTATTAAGCTGATCAGAAGGCACGTTGATCAGAAGGCACGTATGACTTCTTCCAACAGTCTGATCTTTGGGGCTTACTACCCCAATACATTGTATCATGAAAGAGTGCGCCTCAACGGCTTTATTCCTCCTGAAGCATTCCTCTATCTCGACACCATTGGCCTAATACAGGATGAGGAAGGATGTCCTATTATCTTCCATGTCGTACGCCGAACAGTGGACAGGCGACTGCTATACGAACGGGATGTCGCTCGCGGCCACGAGGATCTCCTCCGGTTCAGTGGAGCGATCTCTGTTCGCGACAGGAGAGAGTGTGCCAAGGAACGGCACTTTTACCGGTGGTTGCACCAGAACATGTCTCAGCTGCCGCTAGCTAACGATGAGATAGTGGACCTTGGTGGCCAACTTACTTAGTTTTAAGGTTAGTTTAAGAGAAAAAAAAAAAGGGGGTGCATCATGGCGTATATACTTTATATGTTATGCATATACATGACATATACGCCCTGGTGCACGCGTCTGTCTGTTACGGACATAATTAAGTTAGTTTAAGGTTCATGTTAGGTTAAGTTAGTTTAGTGTAGGTTAAGTTAGTTATAATATAATTTTTTTTTTAGTTAGGTTAAACCAAGTTTTTCATATTTTTCTTGGTATTTCAAAATTTAAAAAAAAACATTGTCTGAAAAGACAAAAAAAAAAGTGTAAGCCGAAAGGCACAAAAATATTTTTAGATTAGATTAGCTTAGAGTACCCGAAGGGGGTCAGTAGGTTAGGATTAATTACAATAAGTTATTGTTAAGATAGTTAAGCTAGTTTTAAGTATTTTTGTTTAGCAAGTAAGAAAATTTAATATAAATAAAACGAAACTACAATTAAAAAAAAAAAAAATGGTGTTTATTTTTTTTATTTTCGAGTGCCTTTAGGGAAACACTCCACTTCGACAGAAAATTTCACAATCCGATCAGATTGGAAGAGCGCCTATTTCGCACGGGATAGTGTCAAATTCTTTGTACTTGGTCATCAAGCAAACTTGTAATTTGGTTCACCACAAGCCTTGTTATGGTACACTAGGAGTTTCGGAAATATATCTGAACTCCTTACTAACAAAGAGTGTCTTCATAAACGTCAAACTAACAAAGGACTGACCATGTTCATCATTAATGCTACGATCATACTAACTTAGGTGAACTGCAGTCCCTACTAATTGTTAATGGCTCATCGATGTCGGGCAGATTGCGCAGTCATTATTTTTTGACTGCAAAAAGGGTCGATGGGAAGAAAACTATTTTGTACTAAAGTAGGCCTGCAGACGTTCTACACCGTGTGTGATCGTATTAGCACAGATTTCCGACGTTTATGAAAACGTTGATGAACCCAAACTCTATCCTAGTTAATGTCATCTGGAGATTGAGAAGAGGACATTTGTTAAATACATTTCTCCCAGCAGCACCTGTAAGTGGTGTGTTGTAGATTTCTTCGGCAGTCTGAGCCTATGAAG
Source organism: Eristalis pertinax (assembly GCA_907269125.1). Classification (NCBI taxonomy): domain Eukaryota; kingdom Metazoa; phylum Arthropoda; class Insecta; order Diptera; family Syrphidae; genus Eristalis; species Eristalis pertinax. The sequence continues at coordinate 31,726,811 of OU026149.1, forward strand.
CTTATTGTATTTCAGGAGTTCCTCTTTGTAGTTGTCATAATGTTGTCTCTCAGGTGTGGTACAAACAGTGAGGGTAACGAGCATCTACATAAACTGGAGACGAAATATAAATCTCAAATCATGAGCATTCATCAGACACTTGAAGAAGATTTGGGACTTACTTATGTGTCGGTTTTACATGTCATCCTGTTTGACTTTAGAGTATGCAACAGATCAACGGTAGAATTTGGAAAATGGTAGCATTTAACGTCGCCAAAAATACCTTGTCTAAAGTAAAATGAGAACGTGCAAGGCATCAGTCATGTTCCTGGCAAGTAAAATGCAAGCAGATCCAAAATACGAACCGTGAATCACTAAGGAAACATCCATGGATTCGTTATACAGGTCCGACGATTCGTCGGTTGTTCCAACGATTTCAGTAGTAAACTTAACGATAACCTTCATTCTATAAAAAATGTTGAAACATATCTGGTTTTGGCAAGCAAGCATGCAACATCTAGAGGTCATTGGGGTGAGGTCTGCTTTGCATGGAAATCCAACTGCTTCTATCGATTATTGCTTAAAATGCAATCAAATGAAAACAGCTGAAGAATAGTGGCAGACTTAGAGTTTTTTTAGTTGAAGACCTTCACTAATCTTGGTCGTCTGATTATAGAACTGAAGTCGCATTCACGTAAAACTCAACAAACCAGCGAGATTACGTTCAATACCATCGATTTGGCCATATCCCATGGGGCAGCTATAAAACACATGACTAAACAAACTTAATTAGCGATGCAAGTTATCAGAGAATTCTGTACGCGTGACACCCTCCGATGACTAACAAGGCTCTTCAGTTATTGATGTATTCCATTCCCAAATGACCACTTACCCGCTCCCACCAATGTTCATCAACAGACCCATACAACGATCAGTCAAATCAATCTACCCACCTCTTAGTCATACACCGCTTATCAAAAATCTACTTCAACATGCCAACAATTGCTTGCGATGATAGGCGGATATATAAAAGTACATGTACAGCGGCAGAAGCACTTCATACAGAATCCACTAGCTAAGCGAAATGTTTAATTGTGCAGCTCACGCAGCTATTGCTGTGATCCTGATATCCCTGGTCACGTGCACTCCTTTGAATCAGTATTCCGTTGACCAGGAAGATTTAAGTTCTGGCGAGAGTTTGGACGAACTAGTGGACTCCTTTGAGACAGTGGGTGGACACTTCTCATCCAGCAAGCTAGTTGCTGTTCCTTCTTCTTCCTCTTCGGTCAGTGGCACTCTGCGGTATCGCATTGGAAAGCGTGTCTCAAGTGAGTTCATATTCATTCATTCGTTCATAGATATCAAAGTTGATTGTATTCTCTTGCAGATGATCGATTAGTATCGCACAATACTGAACAAAACTACTGGGTTACGCCGCAAAATGTTACGCTCATAGTGCAGTACCCAACAAGTGGAACGGGAGCTATCGTGACGTATGTTGAGGTGATTGTTGATCAAAGTTCAAATCTGGGAGCAGCACGTGTCATAGCCGGCGGCATTGGAAAACGTTTCATTGCAAGCGTCATTGAGGCTCACCACACATACTGGTTCAATTATTCTTTAAGGATTTATGGTATTTAAGAGCAACGAAGGCACATTTTCGAAGAACAACTGCCTCAACTAGTTCAAAGCTCTAGTTTGTGTGACTAATGGAATATGTGTGAGGGAGAAAAAACTGTGATTGTCAATTGTTATGAATTGAAGATTGTTGATAATTTTCCGTTAAGGGGGTTTCCAGTAAAAATTTCATAATTATTTGAAATTGTCGGAGTTTTTTTTTTTTTGTTCCTGATTGATGTAGTAGTTTAATTCAGTGAGTGAGGGTTGCGAAAGTGTTTTCAAACGTTAATTACTGCCGGCAATTTTATGTTCTCTTCTTTTGTTGTTGATTTGTGTTGAGTTGTGAAATATTATTGAAGCACATAATATACAAATAAAAGTGTGTCTGTTGATAGTTCATTCAAATGTCTTTAAAAAACTGCCAAAGCGCTGTCAGTTCCCTGGCAGTGTAAAGGAATTTTTGGCAAGTCTTGGAGTCTATCTACAAAAAGATCCCTTTGGATCTACACGGCTATGATAAGGCCTCTTCTATCATATGAATCGGTCGTTTGGTCTTTCAAGGAAATACGTAATTACTCCTTACACACTAAGCTTCAAAGAACAGACTGTCTCGTCTGCATAGAGGCCTTCCTTAGTACTCCTGGGTCTGCTCTTAATGCACTTCTGAATAATCCAGCAGCGACGAACATAATATAGCTTCTTAGCAACCACTCGTGTTGTGCGTGATATTGTTCTATCACGAGTGAAAGGGACCTACAGTATTATGCCTACCCGAACGGCCAAGTTTGAGAAGCTTTTTTCTACACAGTTCAAACTCTTTAAGCATTGTCAGTGACTCGAAAGATGACGCCACGGGCCACCACGACGAACATACAAAGCCGAATTTTCACCACACTCAGGACTAGTTCTAGCCAGAATCTGAGTAAGGAGAGGTCCAAGGAAGAATCTGTCGCTGGCGGCTTCTTGGAGGGCGACAACATTAGACTGCACACCTCGTTAAGTAAATTTGCGTCGGATTTTCAATCGAAAACCTATGCGATCCTAATGGCCACGAACTACATTGTGAAGAACAGGTGGAAGGGGCGAGATACTTGTGTCTAAAATGGCTTTAATATAGCACAAGGTGGTTGAGGTTTACAGCCATGGCCATCGCATTCTGCGTTGTCCGTCATGATTAAATTGGAAATGTCACACAATTCGAGGAGTCTTGTATCTTCAAAAAATTAGGTATCATTCCTGAACGTCAGTTTACAATGAGATTACCATTTATGTTATGAAACGGTTCCTCTTCCATTCTTTAAAAAGCAGAATGCATGCCCGATGTGTTGATGATGGTTCAATGATGTGGTTTGAGGTCAGAAAGGTTCACAACAGATTAAATTTCCACAATACGGCAGCTCCTAGAAAATACTAAGAGATGCAGATTCGATAAGGTCTGTAGGATCACAATAGAGAATCATCACTGCTCCACCAATGTTCGTAACGAACTCAGACTTAACTGATCAACCTTCAAAGTGAATGAGAAAAGGTTACGGCTTCATGGCCAACACTAAATGTACGACAATGCACAAGTACGTAACTACAATTCTGTGATACACTGAAGACATCTACGTATTGGTATTGGTCAAACAGCGAAAAGTGTGTCCATCCAATACGTCGGCAGGACAGCTTATGTCTGGCGGTGATTGATAGCTAAGCTATGCTCCACTTAGACCATTGTGCTGGCTTTGTAAACCTGGTTTTCCCATTGACCTTACTGCGCTTCCTGTTCTGAATTTACTGGTCACTACTTCCTCGACCATTACATAGCCACTCAGTGGCTTTTAAATATTGTAGGATATCTCTTATACTATTGCTACCGAGCTGTCTTCTTCTTGTTTGTGCAAGCGCAAGGCATGTTCCGATTTAGTGTAGTATTGTTTCTTCTTCCTCCTCATCCCTGCAGCTTTTGCAGAAGTCATTGTAGGGCTCTCCAAGTCTAGGCCAGGCCAGAGGTTGTCTACGAGGGAGTGTTCAGGATTAGTCTTCTTTTGATTTAGTCCAGGCCGCACTGATTTCGATGATCTGCATGTATCCACTTCGGTCCTCATTATTAGCCTTGAGTGAGGTGTCTCCTGATTCTCTGCCAGTTGCAAACCCTTGTCAATTCAGCGGCTCTTTCGTTGCCAGGGACCCAGCACAGGGTAAGATTGCATCGCTGTTCTCCTTTAAACATAGACGGCAGAGTTTTACCATCTTGGAATTGATTGATGGTGTTTCCAGAGTCTTTATAGCCGCCTGACTATTCTATCATGTATAAACCAAAATGTTTCCCATCTATCGGACTCATTGACTGTCGGTGGTTTGCCTCTTGAACAGCTGAAACTTCTGCCTGGAATACACTGCAGTAATTCGGTAGCCAGAGCGCCATAGAACTTCAACCACGAACTACTGTATAACGATATATCTGGCGACAAATGACTCCACAACAAATTACATACTTTATTCGATGGCGGATGCACAGAACTTCGCCATGTGTAGCAATAGCTTCGAAGTAGTCAACGAATCTCCTAACCCCAATTATTCGATTCTAAACAGCAGTACGGAGATCAAACACAGAATATTTCCAGCCATTTGCTGCTTCTCTTCAAAGATCAAGCACGCAGGCATGAACGAAAGACCATGGTTGTTACCAGAGAAAAGTTCTGCGTGTGATCGTTGTTCATGCTTACATTGGAGGCAAATATATACAGAAATTCAATCACGAACTACTGTATAACGATATGATATATTAAGTGAGGCGTCAAAAACTCTAACATTATTAAGAGGAGACTCACATCCTGTAGGAAAACAGAGGACGCGCATGGGTGGCTTTTCGCACTTCCACTCAGGTGTGCGCACTGGCGACAGTTACCGAAACTTCGTGCTGGCTGGGAAGCGCTGCCTGCAGTCGATAATGTATTAATGTTCAACAAAACGGAGCCTTGGTTTGATGTCTAAATGTCGAGCTGAGTTCGTTAGTTAATCCCAGGCAGTCCGAGTGTTCTAATCAAGACAAAAAATGCAAAAACTTCACACTTATTTGTACAAATTGCACTCGCAACAATTTTCGCGGCTCAATTACATATAAAGTACTTAGAGTACAAAGGAGAAGCTCCGCCATGTGTGACAGACCGACGGACGGAGGAGCAGGCGCACTGAAATCCTAGTTTAACGAGTCCATCACAAAAACAAAAACAAGATTCTTCTCGCCTGACACCACCGTTTATTTAACCCCCAGTCATACACCGTACACTGCACCCTCCCAACTGAATTCCGACTTCTTGTGAAGCATCGCGAGAACAATCACAATCGATTTACTCCCAATACCACCAGAAGACACGTAAGCAAGCGTTTCATTGTAAATCCCTGTAACCGACACTTCGGCGTATGTAATTTCAGGACCCTCCGCCGAGCTGGGACTCTGATACATGAGGCTAAGGAATCCCGCTTTTCCCGTCGGACTCTTCACGTAATAAAGCAGTCGATCATCTGAAACAACCGGATGTCAGTACACATATTAAATTTGATTAGATTGAGCTTGAAGCTTACCCTCCACTCTTTTTCCAAATGTATGGACCCCATTCCGATCGGTACCCATCACCGCAGCGCGACAGATCGCAGCCGATAGCACGAGCAGGACAAGGATCTTCGATATTCTTCTGTTCAGAGTTGAATCCATTGCAGGGTGTTTGAGTGACTGATGTGTCGCGGAAAATGTCTAGGGTGGTCAAGTCATACACAATCTTTATCATGATCGGTAAGTGTTTAATCGTAATTGATGAAATGAAACTGATAACGTATTTGACAGTGGTGGTGGGAAATATTCATCCATTTTATTCATGTCCGACATGCTTTGAGTTTAAGTTCAGCTTTAGTAAATTTCGGCGCAACTCGTTTGTCGTTAAACTCAGTTGCATTCATCGTAAGACTTGAGCTTGTTTATGTTTATGTATAGCAACAGAAGGTTCTTCTTTCTGCGACTGGATTTCAAATTTCCACTCAGTAATTTTACTGAGTGAAATTTTAACCTTTCCGGCGAGCATCTTTTTCTGCAAGCCCAACACAAAAGGAATCCACTTCCAATCCAAGAAATGAGATAAAAAATAGCTGCCATGGCTCATTACCCTCTCACGTCACTGTTCTATTGACTTTCCAATTGTACAACGCATTCGTCTCAGTTTTTCGGGGCAAGTATTTTATTGTGTTGCCTTCAAGCACTTCAAAGTACCCATTTTATCAGTAATAAGCCCACTCTCGTCGATATCGGTTTCTCAGTTCTCAGTTCGGTCGCAAACACAGTCGCCGCCATGTCGTGGCCATCCCGGTACTCGCCTATTTTACTGACTCTGATTTTCCTAATCACTGCGACCGCTTCAGTCGATGAACAATCTTCAGAGAAAGTTTTTCAAAAACCAACCATTGTGACGTTGAATCGAAACGATTCATACGTCTACACCTACGGCACACGAAAGGACAACAATCAGGATACCAGGATCTATCAGTCTGTGGGGAATTTCGAATGGCAGGAGGAGAAGACTAAGTATATGTCGATTTTGTATCCGGAACACTGGCCAATACAGGACTTCTTCGAAATTAGTTATGTGCAGGTTTTGCTACGACCGTTAGATGTGTCATACGAAGTCTCAATTTCCGGTCCGATCGATAGTGCATTGATAACGATAACAATGATAGCCCGCAAAACTCGGTCATTATATTACGAAATCGATATATACGGTTACAAATAATAATAAAACTTGTGATTTGTTAGTTTATGTGATTTATTTGTTTTCGCTTTCTTTTTTTTTACTTCACTTGTGTGTGTGGTCTTTGTGTGGTTTCTGTGTTAATTACCGAACAAACGCTCTCCGGTAAAGCAGTACATCGACTACTGTATCCCCTTATGATGCAGGAGTATTCGGTTCACTGTGTCGATGCGTCGGAATCAAAGGTTATTGAGATTCCAAGATGCATTGCAGATGTCTCATCAGTTTCATGCTGATGTTGTGACAACAGAAAAATAAAAAAATAAAGTGCGTTGGGTGGATTAAAACACAAAATTCTACAGCGGATATACACTGCGTATGTGGTATATTTTTTCGAATAAAAATCTCTGCCGTTTATTGAGGCTTTTGCGCATGTTTCCATTTTCTACGATATTTGCTATGAACATGTGTTCTCTCAGTTATGTACAACAGCAACTTGATGCATCATAAACACGAGATGCTTATCAACTGCTTTTTAAGGATGGAAATGCAGAAGAATATCCTTGTCCTTGTACAACGCCTGAAACCGAGGATTGAATGGTTTTGGAAATGTTTCGACAAAAGCTTGAGTTTCTTGAAATGTTTTCGGAACATACTGTTCTATTATCTCTACGATTTACAATCCATGAATTGCTTGTCAAGATAAAAAATATCATTGGCCCACAAATGTGTATATATCTCTAACCGCGATCTTAAACGAATCAGTGGGATTTCGGTGGATTTGACAAAATCAGAAGCGGGTTGATTTATAAACTGCTTTACTTTGGGACCCAACATGATCAGCGTGTTTGCTGTAGATTCCATGTGACCGAAAGCGGACGTTGGGGCCATGGTTAGGTACATTGTTCGTTCGATTAACCGGACTCCCTTAATTGGACAGAAAAGGAGCTTTGGATATACGTCAACTTACTTGTATCTACACAAGTTAGTAATTTATGGATATTTTTTACACATTTATTGCGTGTAGCTGTTGCAGCTGGGAGGCATCACTGATTAGAATCAGATCAGCCTTGATGTCGCTTTTTAGCCTCTGAAACTGCAGCTCCAGCAGCAAGGCTGACAAAGAAGACCCTACTTACTTGGTATAGCTGCTAACTTAAGCCGCAAGTGGACTGTAAGACTTGTAGGATTGAATAGTCTTCAACGGTGTTGGGGCTATTTATACGGATCACCCACATCAGATAAGGGAACTATGTTTTGCTCTGTATCGAGGCAAAGATAAGTGGCTGATGTGAGTAATGGACTTGAAAGTATCTTGGCCATTTCCATAAAAACAACTAGGACACAAGGCAATTCTTCGGTTATCAGAGATCGGCTAATAAACCGAATGGAGAGCTAGAATCCTCTGCTTGTTCCCTGTTGTTCATTGATTACACTTTGATACACAATGAGGTGGTTTTTGATATCTAGAGGCCTGGCTGGGAATTTCAGGGTTCAGATTATGATGGTATCTTCGAATGTAGAGTGCTCCATGGTGAGCTGAAGAAATGCTACGTTTCTAATAGGGCCGCTGTGGCAGTTGGAAGATGAACTAGGAAAAAGCTAAAAACTGCTTAAGTTAGCCCAGGAGAATTATTAGGATGTACATTTATTTACGGTAAATGCATTTTTTTTGGAAAACGTTAAGACTTGTTGTTTTAGCTATCGTTTGATATTAAAATTTCGTCGTTTTTTTTGAATAAAGTTTCGCTAGAAGTGCGACATACTAAGCGACGGTTGAAAAGCTAAATAAAATATGGATTTTTTTAGGTGAAAAATTCGATGTCGTCGGATGCACTCCAGTCTTTGGATTTCGATAATATACATCTAAACACATAACCACAGGTGTACACAGGTCGTAGGTACGCCTAGTTGGGCCGCTGTGGCAGTTGGAAGATGAGCCATGAAAACGCTACAAAATCCTTACTATACACTGTGGATTTTCTTAGGTGAAAAATTCGATGTCGTCGGATCCACTCCAGTCTTTGGATTCTGATAATACACATCGCAACACATAACCACAGGTGTGCACACGTTGTACGTACGCCTACTTGGGCCGCTGTGGCAGTTGGAAGATGAGCCATGAAAACGCTACAAAATCCTTACTATACACTGTGGACTTTTTTAGGTGAAAAATTCGATGTCGTCGGATCCACTCCAGTCTTTGGATTCTGATAATACACTTCGCAACACATAACCACAGGTGAATACAGGTCGTAGGTACGCCTAGTTGGGCCGCTGTGGCAGTTGGAAGATGAGCCATGAAAACGCTACAAAATCCTTACTATACACTATGGACTTTTTTAGGTAAAAAATTCGATGTCGCCGGATGCACTCCAGTCTTTGGATTTCGATAATACACATCTAAACACATAACCACAGGTGTGCACAGGTTGTACGTACGCCTAGTTGGGCCGCTGTGGCAGTTGGAAGATGAGCCATGAAAACGCTACAAAATCCTTACTATACACTGTGGATTTTTTTAGGTGAAAAATTCGATGTCGTCGGATCCACTCCAGTCTTTGGATTTCGATAATACACATCTAAACACATAACCACAGGTGTACACAGGTCGTAGGTACGCCTAGTTGGGCCGCTGTGGCAGTTGGAAGATGAGCCAGGAAAGGCTGAAAAATCCTTACTATACACTGTGGATCTTTTTAGGTGAAAAATTCGGATCCCCTCCTGTGGAGGAAGAAGAAGAGAAGGGAGGAGTACATATGCCAGTCTAGCACGTTATGGTTATGTGATGTTGGAACTCTTCGCCAGTGAGCTAGTAACGATCCAGGATTTGGAGGCCAACATTACTCGTGTAGTTAGACAAATACTTGTGTAGTTTGGCAGTGATCCAAATTAGACCTTCTGTATGGACATTGTACGATAAGTTGTATATTCAAATAATATACAAATATTTAATGTCAGGCACTGTTCTTTCAGATGATGAAATTCAGATCATAATGATCACCCATTAAATACCTGAATAAATTGTTGATCTTCTCATTTGGAAATACTTCCTTAATTTGTGGTCAATCTTACGAATGGATAATAGTAAAAAATACCGAATTTTAATTGCTTTTACAAAATGTCCCAGACGGCCCAGAAACTCTGAAGCTCAGTTCTGATGGTGTATACTTAAATGTATGCATTTATTTAATTGTCTTGACGTCATACATATCTTTCTAGATGTGCTACTGCTACAGTGTAGTTTACTGAACCCAGCAACATCCTGCATGATTGAAAGCTATCAGATATCTTTAGAACATTTATGAAAGATCGTTTGTTATTTGTGATATTTAAACTAGCCTAATGTGCTATTTAGAGCTCACAAATGCCTATTTTGGGAAAATTCGATTTAGTACTTTTAAGGTCACCATCGTGCATGGTTATCAAAGAATGGATAAGTAAACAAATATAACCCAAATACCGCGAATATTATCGTGTTTGCGCAACTGATTTGCACATGACTCTATTTCAAAATGTTGCTATAAATAGCCATGCATGGACCACATCATTGACATCAGTTAGTAATTTCATCTCTTGCAGTGAAATCCAAATACAAATCATGAATTTCGCATCGTGGTTTCTCTTTTTCTTTGTGATCCTTGGCATATGGGAGACAGTAAGCGCCACAACTGACGTTAACGGTGATTGTCTAGATGATACAACTGGAGCTTATATTACTGGCTGCATTCCAAAAAAGAAGAAAAAGATTCTAAAGGTCCATAACCTTAAGTATAAGAACAAAAAGAAGACCGGTTAAACTACTGAACAAAAAGACAACTAAAACACAATACTGACGTCTTGTTTTACCTAAACTATGTACTATTCTATTGGAAAAAAAGAATTACGCTACTAGTATTGGCAACACTCTGGTCAAGGCTTCAATTTATTCGAAAAAAAAAAACATTTTGAAGTTTGGTGTTCCGTAATTCGATTTTGACTCACATTGATTACACAAGCAATGCTGGAAATTAGTTGAACGAAATTGGAAGGCAAGCGTTCACACTTAGCGACAAATCGTTTGAGCAAGGCAACAATGGGGAAGAGGATTTTCCTAGTGGGCAAACTTAGCTTTCGTAGAATTTGGGAAGACGAAAGCATGCCCGACGACTGGCATATCAGCTCCATATGCCCCATCCACAAAAAAGGGCGATCTTACCTCTTGCGACAACTATAGAGGTATATCCCTGCTCAACGTCGCCTACAAGGTCCTGTCCAACGTACGTACGCGTACGTGAACGTCTAAGGCCGTTTTGCACCGCACTAATCGGCACGTACCAGTGCGGCTTTCGGCCCGGCAAATCGACTATAGACCAAATCTTCACACTAAGACAAATCCTGGAGAAGACCAGTGAGTTTCAAATCGATACGCACCACCCTTTCATCGATTTCAAAGCCGCATACGACAGCATTCATCGCAAGGAGCTATTCGATGCGATGGCCGAATTCGGGATACCGGGAAAACTGATCCGATTGTGTCGCACCACGCTAACACATGCGCGGTGCACAGTGCAGTTCGGCTCAAGGATTTCCGAGCCGTTTGACCCTTGCACTGGTTTTCGGCAAGGAGATGCGCTGTCGTGTGACTTCTTCAATCTGATAGTGGAGAAGATAGTACGGAGGGCAGCTGTAAACACGGAAGGCTTCTACAAATCGGTCCAACTGTTGGGGTACGCAGATGACATCGACATCGTCGCGCGTTCTTAACGGGCCGTAGTGAAGGCTTTTACGGCGATGGAAGAACAGGCGAAGCGAACTGGTCTCAAGGTCAATGAGGACAAAACGAAATATATGCTGTCGACCAAATAACGTTCCGTCGCACACCACCTTGGACAAAACTTCACAGCGACAGCTACAATTTCGAGGTAGTAAAGGAGTTTGTATATCACGGGACAAACGAGTACTCCACAAACGACATCACAGTGGAGATCCGTCGTAGAATCGCCCTTGGCAACCGGTGCTACTTCGGTTTGTCAAAAGAACTGGGCTCAAAACTCCTGACTCGAAGGACCAAAATCATGCTCTACAAAACTCTTATTTTGCCAGTCCTGCCTAAAGCTGGACGCTAAGCAAAACTGCAGAGCCGATTATTGGTACCTTCGAAAGAAAAATTCTGCGTCGGATATATAGTCCCGTGTGCGAGGAATGCAGAGTGGAAGCAGAGTGCCTAGGACCGTCAACGATGGAAGGCAGCAATTGCTCAGGCTCGGACCCTCCATGGATCGCTGGCCTGATAAGTAAGTAAACTTAGCAGAATGAAGCCTAAATTCTTTAAATTTTAGTTCGTCCTATGCATTTCAAATTTACAGGAAATAAGGACCCATCAGGATGATGCCAGAGAATGTGTATCGCTTCCAAAATGTGTACCACCTACTCTGATAGCATCACACAAACTGCTCTGTGGTGTAATAGGGCCGCTTTGGCAGTTGGAAGATGAACTCGGAAAAGGCTAAAAATTGTTTGTTAACCCAGGAAAATTTGTAGGTTGCAAATTTCGACGTTGAGAAATGCCACCTCGGTCCACCTCGAACTGTCGTGCCGCCCATATTATGGTAATAAAGTGGGCGAATTAAAGCACTACTATGCAAATCTGGTCTTTCCTGAACATGAACGCTCACTCTGATTGATTAAAATGAGAGAAATAAATTTTGAACACGCCGATTACCCACAATATCAGATGTGTTTAGTGACTGATTACAAATCCAAGACTTTAATCTAATCAAAATTACGTGTGGAGATATAGCTGCGTGACTGTGTTCACACAAGACATCTCGTATTAGAAATCTGCAGATTAAACAACGTAGTCTTTGCAATAACTACTATTCATTTGTTGAATCTAGTGAGTATGACAATTTCGTCAAGTCACTTCTTTTTACATTTTTGCTCCTAATCCGAATGCACGAGATATCGGATGCACTTTTCTACAAAATTCATTTTACGATGTATGTATGTACGTACGCAACCAAGCATTACTTCTACTGTTAAAGAAGGGAGACAACGTTCGAAGCTTTTCTGGTCCACACTAAGCTACTGGATAGGATACGACATATGCAAATTCAGAACCACACTACTCCAGTTTCGTGACAATTGTCTCGAATGGGAATCGTTGGCATCAAGAGCATGAGTGAGATCTCATTCCACAAATCCACATTTTCCGTCTCGATGAGTCGGATGTAATCTTTATCATCTCAAAGGATCTACCAGGACCTAAATGGGACATCTACAATCGCGTCTACCCACGGACGTAACCTTTCTCCTCTACGCGGAATATTTTCATGATCCAATTCAGAAACAAATCCTCTTTGTATGGACTTATTTTAAGAAAAAAAGGAACAAAAATGCACGCACTTTGGCCAATCCAGCGCATTAACAGCAGCTCACTTTATTGATTCACTCGACTTGAATTGTCTTACATACTTCACTTTCGGCCTCTTCCGGTTAAGCTCCTCCGGCAAAAGGCAATTTAAGAAGTTGTTCGTAATGAAGCCGGTTATGCCCCAGATCTTATATTGATTCACAACAAACACTGGCGCACTGTAACCACTTTTGTACTGTGTATGCCGAAAGGCTGTGGGCGAAGCTAAATCTGCTATTTTCACCGTGAACACTTCATCCACTTCGGCTTCGCTCAGAACCAATTTGCTGATATCGAGGTCTCTTACAATTCCATAAACAGGCATTATAGCGGCTGTATGTGGCGGTGTTGTCAAGGGCCCCTTGCCCCAAATTTCGATTTGTGATCTAGGCAAACCAATTTCTTCCTCTGTTTCCCGCAGAGCACAGTCCTCGAAGGTCGCATCTTCTGGATCCTTGATGCCACCTGAAATGAAAGCGAATGTCATCAAACAATTGAAGCAACAAGTTGTCATGTATTTTACCAGGAAAGGAAATCTGCCGAGAGTGACGACTTACCAAACCCGACCGGCGGGTATACAAAATTGATGTTTCACCATCTGTATCGACACAAATTGGAATCAAGACGGATGCGAAATTTTGCTCTCTCTTCACCTTTGCCAACCGCAGTCCCATGGGTGGCTGCTTGTCCAAGCACTTGAGACATCTGGCCCGATTCTCCGCACTGAGTATTATGTCAGCTGAAAAGGATGACGTGAATCTCGATAGAATTGTTGCACATTTCCTCGGAAACAACATTGATATTGACTAGGTGGACAAGGTGCTCAACACTTCTGGGGGTATTACGAAACATCAACAACTCACAGAGATAATCTGAATACGCAGCCACATATTAACAAACAGCAAGAAGGTGAAGATATTGACACAACTCTTGAATAAGCTGACTTTCATCTGGTTGACAGTTGACACTTGAACAGCTGTTCGTTCGCAGCTGTAGGAAATGTGGCCACTACCTGCCGATAGAGGGCGGCTAAAGCGATAGAAATGTGTGTTTTCTATCAGTTGAGGATTTTTGAAAATTAGACTTTCTTATATTTCTGGGAAACAAATTTCATTCTAAATGCGTGCGATTGCAGATATGCGAGAATATCAGTCATCCGAGCCGATTATTTATGAGCCATGAACTTTTGACGGCGGCGACGTGGATTAAAGCGACTCGGTGCGTGTCTACATTGACGAATCGAAAACAAAGTAATGAGTAGACAGTTCCATAATGATCTGAAAAATATACTGTCCAAGCGACTGCCTGACCACTGCAGCTAGTTTCAAATTATGGCACATCCACAGCAGAAGAGATGGGCCACCGAAGCATTCCTGAAAACTGTGGAGAGGACGAATCACAATGTTCAGAGTGTCTGTTCAATGCACTAAACATGTTAGTGTAGTCCCATTGAAGCAAGTGGAGAAGTTCAAGTATCACGGGGTATTTGTCACGAGTGATGGGAGGTCTAATGCTCAGCTTTCCTGTAGGATTGGCCAAGCTGCGACAATTTTGAAACAACTTGAAAGATCTGTAATCAGAAAGACCAAGCTCGATGTCAAAGCCAAGGCATCGACGAGGCGTGCTTTGACTGCGTTTCCATCAGGTTGGCGAGCGCTTGGCAGATCCAGGACGAGGTGGTTGGACAAAGTAGAAAAACTCGCCTGACTCCGCTTGGCCATAAGTTGCGAAGAGTTAGAATCGATGGCGGTGGATCGAGTGGCCTGGAGATCTCTCGTGCTTGTTCTGCCCCCGTTACCCCTTTAGTGGATCATACGGGTCAGAAGATGATGATGACTTTAAGTGCCCTTCAATCACTTTTATGGAAGTTATCGTAACGCGCATGAAACTGAAAGCCTTCAATGCTTCTTGTGCACCTGTCTGGATTTGGAAAGCGACCCCTTCTACGATGACTTAAGCTATCTGAGGGACATGACTACAGATTGTCTTCTTCGAAACAGTGATAGCTGCAGCCTCCTGACTGTGTGTGAATTGACTTCCAAATCAATCCGCTCTTATCATTTCTAAGTGCATTCTCAAGCCAGTACTACTTTCCTACCTCCACAACTTGAACAACAACCCGTTAAAAGTATCGATATTTTGTTCTATTCTTAACTACGATTAATTGTTACGACCCGTCGCGATGCACTGAAAATATCGCCAATATTTTAATTCAAGATCAGCTCCCATAGCCTTCATGGTTAGGTAGGCAGGCAGGTGATAGCGGTTTAGACCAACTTTTTGGATCCATTGTGCCCTTCTTTTGGAGTGGTTTACCGCCGTGAGACCTAGTTTAGATCCACATGAATCTTAGAAGATTTATCAGTTCAACACCGCTTAAGTCCTCTAGTTCAACGAAAAAATGTTTACACAGGCTGGACAGTCGCAGAACAGATATTGGATAGGTTATGTTACTTTCTCATCTCTGAACCTTCTACAAAAGTCGTTATACGGTATGTTCAGATTCATAGCATGTGTGCCTATGTCACGTTGCCCGGTAAGGACTCCTATTAGCATGCGTACATCCTTGCGATTAAAACCGATCATAGGTGTTGATCTCTGTTTGCTCAGCGTCGGCCATAGAGCCCACGTTGTTGCTCCCGTACTTAGACTAAGTCACCGAGCACTGGCTCTATCTAGGTCTTCGTCCTCTAGTTCCATCCTTATGGAGCTGATTGGGGTATGCGCATACGGGATAGCTAGAGATTCTACCAACTTCGAATCTTATTTTCGCGATGCTGCCCGCATTTGGATTCCAGCTGACCTTCTATTCGAGTTCACCAAGCACATCTCACTGATGCTCTGTTTGCACAGTCTAACCAGCTTCGACGTCTGGATGTCTGATGATATGGTATTTATTGCCGCTTGGCTATCAGAAAAAATGGTGATCTATTTGTCGGTTACGTTGTGGTCTCTCAACGCCAGGGCTTCCTCATGAATTGCAGCCACTTCCGCTTGAAAGACGCTTACATAGGAGTTTGTTCAGCCGTTTTGGGGAACGCACTCCAGTGGCCATTTGCATATGGAAAAAAAAACTGGCGAATAAAGACACAGGGTTAGGTAAGGTTAGTTTAGGGGGTGGCGGCTCAGTCTCACATAGACCTGTATTAGTCCACTGTAGATTATTCAAGCAAAATTGTGGTTATAGCAAACTTGATGAGATGTAGTTTCACGGCGGCCACATCATTTAATGATTTAAAGAATGGTCGACCCAAAGAAGATGCTCCAGAGTTTCAACCACCACTGTTTCTTTGCAATTTCTGCACTATCAGTGGGATTCAGGCCTAGTCTACGAGCATGGTGACCCACCAGACAGTGGTCTGTAATGATCCCTACAAGTGTATAGCGAGATTATTAGTTGGGTTTTTGGCGGTGTTGTATTCGGGCAAGAAGAATTTGGTTATGAGGCATGCATTGTTTGCTGTTATATGTATTTTATTGAAGAACAATTGTATCCTTAATATGACAGATGACATTATGGTGCCCCTCTTGACTAGATCGCCAGTTGTTTCGTTTCTCTGGATTCCAAATGACACAAGGGGAAATGAATTCATTTCTATCGCGTTGCTCTTCAACGTTTGTCTAGCATATCTTTAGAATCATTGAGTTCCCAAAGGCAAACTAGAAGCCAGTGGCCAGACAATTTATTAGCTTACCTGTGATTCACTAGATCTATTCCAAATGTTAAACAAAACGTTTATCTAATAATAATATTTCCATTCTTTTATTTTTCATTTTAACAAATTCAGAGAATGAATCACTCTCCATTTATGTCGCATTCATCCACTTTCGTGTTATATTTTTGTTTTTGTTTTATTCATCTTTCCCTCATACACAATTGTTTAAAAACTAATTTCAATTCTGTTTCTTTTCTTTTTTAATGGAAAACTACTTATATAGAGATCTCTACAATAAATATAAATAATCTATTTTGTTCATATACATATATATATATATAAGTATATAGGTACAAGTATACATATAACTACTGATAAATACTTAATAAATTTAAACAAATCCGTTAGGTAACTATGCGTCCATCTTTTTGAATATAAAACAAAACAAACAATAGAACCGAAATGCTACATGTATTCTTGTTTATCTTCTTATTTTTTTTTTTATCAACAGATTTTAATTTATTTTTGTTTATAAATAGTTTTGAATGTTTGTTAATTGTTGCTTTGATGGGTACTGAAACGAATTCGATTTCTACCATCTAATCCCTAGAATTTACTAACTAATTAGGATCTACTTAGATGTTAGACTAAAGTCTATTTTAAAGTGATCTATAATATATTTCATTTGTTTGTTGTTTTGTGTGAATTAACTTTCTGTTTTTTTCTTTGTCCATAACTGGTACGTTCTTATGATGTCTACGTGACTGTATGAATTGACATGTGAGATTATTTCTTTTTCTTTGTTTTTTGAATAAATTTTACTAATTTTAATTTTGTTTTTGGCACAAATCATTTTTTTTTGTATTTATTTTCTAAATTGCTGCGTAGGCCAGCTAGGGATATTTAATGTTTTTTTTTTTCATTTTAGTTTTAGTTCATGAAGCGGTTTGCTTATCTCTTAATTGGTCGGAGTATTGTTTAATGTTTAAATTCGAAACGAAGCAAAAGAAAACATGGGTTTAATGAGGTTAACAACGAAGGTGGTGGGTTTTGAGGATCGAGTGCTGCCAAATTCGGTGGCCACTAGGATTAGCCCGGTTTAAGGGAAGCCGTCGAACTATGTTTAGTGCGCGCAGACAAAATTGGGAAGCCAATATAGTTTGGAATAAATTCACTGATGGATCTACAATTGGTACTGGTGCATATTGGAACATCTCAAAAGCAGTCAATCTCTTAGATTACATCGAGACAATTCGATGCAATAGTCAAAAAACTACCACTCCTGGCCATTCCGAAGGATGACGCGATTAGGAAATTCAAATTCCAAAAGGTGTTTACCATTAAGCTCAACGCCAAAAAAGACTGGAGCCATGAATCCATAGTCCAAGGACTGGGCAGTAATACGGTATACGTATGGATCAAGAACAGATGAAGGAATAGGGACACGAGCATTTTGACCCCGGACAAAGTACTACGAACCCATGGGCATGTGCACCAGTATATTTCCAGCAGAAGTCTATGCCATAGACAGAAGCGTCCAAGTCAATCTTGACAAAAATTATACCAACTGTGACATACGAATAATGTCGCACAGTCGTGCCGCTATCATGGCAGGCTTGTGTGGGAATGCCTACAAAAGCTCAAAGAACTGCGAAGGAGAAAGAAAGTTAACCTGTGCTGGATACCTGGCCACATGGGGATAGAAGGCAATGAGATGGCCGACTCCCTTGCTAGGAAATGAACATCGGAAACCTTCACATGCTCCGAGCCATTATGCGCTGTAGAAGATCATGTCCTCAGAGAAGAAGAATTCAGGGATCTAGAAAAATTAGAAACCTGCAACAACGCTCATGGCATGAAGCAGGCCAAGAAACTCTGGGCCAGTATAACCGGAAGAGGTTTGCGACACGTATCAAAATGAGCAAAATCAACCTCCGTACTCTAACAGTGCTCCGCATACTCAGGAAGAGCTTAAGGAAGCTAGGGTATCAGGTCACGTGAATGCAGCATCCAATTTTGGAACAACTAGTAGTGACTTGTCCACTCCAAAAAATGCATGAAGTTTGATCACAAGAAAACCAAAGAGGCCTTCAAATTAATAAAAAAAAAACACCTAAAAACCAAAGAGGCCTTCAAATTAATAAAAAAAAAACACCTAAGGACACTGTATGGCGCTCTTACTGGTTAGTTGGTTGGCTTAAGTGGCTGAACGGTATTCCGAGTCTAGCAGCCTATAGGCCAGTGTACCGTGCTTACAGCAACGACTCTAGCGATTTCGGAGCGATTTCTTTTGAGGAGGTCATCAGTCCTTCTTTTAGTGTAGGAGGGCCAGGTTTTCCTAGAGACTATGTACTTTTATGACCTAGTCCACCTTCTACTAGCTAACGACAGGAAGTGGTTATAGATGGCGTGTGTGAGGTGGTGTATTGGGGGGCCTACCAAACTCAGTGGGGGCGTTGCCGGAAGCTCCTAGCTTGGGCAGCTCGTCGGCTATCTCTATGTTGCTGTGGCCTGGCACCCAGAGGAGAGTAATATTACACCTGCTACTGGCCTGTTTGAGTTCCTCCTTACACTGTTGCACGAATTTGGAGCAAGTGTATACTCGGCCTTATGGCTGCTTGGCTGTCGATGCAGATCGCTGCTGCTCTACCACAAGGGCAGCTACTACTGAGAAGTTTACACGCTTCTCTGATCGCTAGTAGTTCCGCCTGGAAGATACTCGAGTGATCTGGGAGGCGGTAAGAGTTCGAGTTATTGAAGACCACTGAGCCCACACCGTGGTCTAGCTTAGATCCGCCTGTGTAGATCAGAAATTGGTATTCAGAGACGAGTAAAGTGGCTATTACTGGCCCCTACCATCTGCATAAACTGGGACACAGCAGACACAGACAGCTGTGGATAAACCAAGGAAACGATGGTCGATGGAACCTACTGGTCGAGTGCCCAAATCTGACCTTAACCAGATTCAACATAATGAACAAAACTACCTGAACAGGAATAGATTACCACGACATTCCATCTAGGGAGCTTATTAAATTTCTCAAGATAGCTCTCAAGTCCTGGATTAATGAATGGGGCGCAATAGACCTATTATTGTCGCAGTCCATTTGATTACTATAGTCACTCCCCATTATCTTCAATTCAAGGGGTATCACAAGAAGGTCTCTGCAAATTCTGTGGAGAATCTAATGGAATTCCAGTACACGTACTCAGATTTTGTGAGGGACTTGCCCACAAAAGGCAAGAATATCTTTGCGGCAAGGACCTGCTATTAGAGGAAGAAATGAAGTCACTAGACACATCTCTCATTCTCAGACTGACTTAGAGAAAATACTCTAGAACAAATCTCTTCCACCTTTTCACAGCAGTAGTGCATAACCATCAAGACAGCTCTGCATGTGAGGGGAACGCGTAAGAGAGCAAGGATGTCAAAAGGGGGCACAATAGACATAAAGGTCGCGGTGCGATATATCCTCAACAATAATAATACAACAAGATTACTGACTCGCTCTCTGTTTTCCTTACAGCTATGCATGAGACCGCTGAATTGCTATAGATCCGATCGATGGCTTGGTTATACGTCAACAGGTAGCAATTAAAGCACTCGATTCACCTCGTATGCGATCAAGATTGGTTAAACATGGCCGCACATCTCCAAACGAGCAGATTTAACTTGTGCCTAGTTCCTGGATTTCCAGACATTCCAGGCAACAGCACAGAGACCAACTAACCATGAAGGGTGCAGAAACACAATTTTCGGTTACAGATAAGTGATATGGCATATCTGTCAACTGAAAGGCTATGATTGAGACCTGCTGTCATGCGAGACTAATCCTGACATCACATGACAAACAACATTGTCCGAATAGGAAGAAGAAACATCGGTAACCTAATAGGAGGCCTTACAGGTCACTGCGCCATTCAACGATTTCTGCGAAGAGGACCTCTGCAACGGTCTGGCACTAACCCCGATAAGGAATCGAATTCTGGGAGTTTATTTATAAAGGGAATTATCGAACATATCCAATTTGAACTTCAGCGGATTCTGGAAATTCATCCATAAGCCTGGTTCCGGGATTCGTTACCCCCAGTCGACTGTGGCAACAAAATGGATCTTCGGGTGTAAGTGACACTCTCTGTACACACTCACTCTCCTTCCTAATTTACGTAAGATCTGAAGATCATCTGAAGAAGAAAATTCTGGAATTTTAAACATTGTTCACAAATAAATTACCACTTTATGATTGTCTGTACAGGGTGAGCCCCCTTTTTTTTGTAAAGAAATCAGTTATTTTGACACTGACAGCTGGTTCCCGATCAAAATCTTAACAGGAATTCAGCACCATACCTCCGCCGAACGAAATGAGTCGCTTTACGCTCGAACTAGGTTGGGAAATTTTGAAAACTTATTGCCAAAGTGAGTGCTGTGTAGCCCAAGCAGTGCGTTTTTTGGAAAGAAGTTTTGGCCAACGACATGAAGCACCCACAGCGACTGTTGTACGAAAGTTTGTGCAAAAAGTTCGTGAGACTGGTATGCTAGTAGACAACACTCATGGTCCCCGTTGTCATACGATGCGCACAGATTAGAATGTGGCTGCTGTGGCCTTCTTCGAAAATTAGGCTGGGAACAGCGTTTTGGTCAACGGTGGGCGTTACAGCGTTAAAGCTATGTTAACCGTATTTTTTTTTTTTTTTGCTGAAATTGAAGACATGGATTGGGACGACCTCTGGTTCATGCAGGATGGAGCGCCATGCCACGCAGCCCATGCCGCAATCGATCTTTTGCGCACCAAATTCCCAAATCGTGTTATCAGCCGCCTTGGTGATGTCAATTAGCCGCCTCGGAGTTGCGAT
This sequence comes from Eristalis pertinax, assembly GCA_907269125.1. Taxonomy (NCBI): domain Eukaryota; kingdom Metazoa; phylum Arthropoda; class Insecta; order Diptera; family Syrphidae; genus Eristalis; species Eristalis pertinax. The sequence goes on from OU026149.1 coordinate 31,748,038, forward strand.
TTTGTGGGGAACCGTGAGGAAGACCGATGTTATGCCAACAATCTGGAAACGATTCAAGCTCTTAAAGAGAATATCATCCAAGCCACCAGTGAGCTACAGCCCCAAACCATCAACAAGGTCTTGGAAAATTGGGGTGACGAAATGCGCTACTGCGACGCCAGCCGAGACAACCACTTGAACGGCGTTGTATTTTATAATTAATGGGAATGTTTGTTGTTACTAATAAAGCTATGACACATGGACAAAAAATAAATTTTGGTAATTTTATTGCATTTTTAGAAAGAAACTTGTATTTGGCCCACCCTGTAGACAGACATCGCAAGACTAAATGCCAGCACTCACGTGCACAAGGAGCACAACTGCTCCAACTGCAACGATGGGACTAGAGGCTAGAGGCTTCACATACTACCCGACTTCATACATCCATTGAGAGCAAAAAGTGTATTGAACGTCAACCAACCAGGAGGTTCCAAATAAAGCGTCACAGTCACTTCTATGCGAGCATCCCAAACGGTGTCAGTTTGACAGCACCCATTCCGTCGTATTCAGCCATCATAACATAGAGCTTCGCGAGATAGGAACATGCGCAGGCATATTCCACGGAGTTCTAAACGGCAGTGTATTTCATGAGATTCTGAACGTCAAACTAGAAGTGTCATGCTTTCTCGCATTATATTTCTGCGTATTCGAAAATATACTCAAAGAGAGTGTACCATAACTGGTCAACAGGGAGGAATTTAAAAGGTACAACGGAAAAGATCAGTCCTCCTTGGACTCCTTAAACTGAACTGAGAAACTTAAAAATCTATGGGAATTCGTATAAATGTGAGTATTGCAGTTGTTGCCTTCGGCTCCTCCTCTTAGACGCTACTCTCGTTCTTGCTGGACGTGGACACGAACGCCTTCACGCTGCCCGGTGATCCGTTGGTGCTGCTGCCAAACATGGTGGTCGTTGGGTAGACGCAGCTTTTCCGTTTCACGAAGCTCGGCGATGGCGATGCCGATGAGGTCCTCTCCGAGAGATTGGCCAGCAGTGGCAGGGACTCGTTCCGGGAGAATATTCGCTCCTCGATGGAGTTACGCTTGCGCAGGAGGCTGGAGCGCTTTTGTACTTGTGCATGAATGTAGTTGTTGCTGGTCGCTTGTGGGACCGGAGACGAGGACTGCGGCAGCAGTGAAACCTCCTCCGAAGTGCTGTCGCCTACAATCGGATCGTAGACGGGGAAGTGCGATTCCAGCACACCAGGACGGCGTTGATCGGTGGACACCACTACGTGGCCATTCGACGGTGGTGTCTGCAGACGGATGAGACTTTGTGGCGAGGAGAATTGATCTAGGGACGAATTAGCACTGTAATAGGTGTCCAGGGACCCTACATTGACCTGCGACTGGGGCAGAGTTAGACTCTGACATTGGCTGTGATCCACTCGGTGACAGCAGCCGGACGACGATCCCCGTCGGCACGGGCAGTTGGGACAAGAACTGGAGCATTCTCGGTCGATGATCTGGCTGTCGCTGAAGGTGAGCTTCTTGCCCAGCTTTTGAGTGACACTGGCCGCATCGTCCTCGTCGATTTGGTCGGCGGACTTTGAACTGTTCTTGCGCTTCTTGCTCGGCAGCGTCTTGGAGTGGCTGGCGGCGGACTCGAAGCTCTCGTCACTGGAGTCCTCGCGGCTGTTCTGCCGCGGTATCACTCGCGGGAATGTGACGAACACCTGACCCATCCGCTTGTATTGGTCCACGTAGCGCGTGTCCTCTGCGCATGTCGACAGATTTTCGGTGAACTTAGGTGCCCGCCGAAGAATCTTCGGAGTGTGCAGCTGCGACTCGAAGATGCCTTCCATCAGCTCCTGGTTGCCGTTCTCGCTTATGGTCATGTTCTGGAGGTACCTCTCGATGCTGTTGGCCAGGCTCATGGCGGCACTTGTGCGGGACGAAATGCTCGAAATCTCCGACAGCGTTTCGGGGCTGGCAAGTGGTGCCAGACCAAACCAGTCGTCGTGAATCAAGTCCACGGCCTTGGAGCTGTCCGAAGCCCGCCTCAGTGGGGCCAGCGGCAGGCTCGTCGGTTTCTTACCGGCTCGCGCGGACTGCTGCCGATGCAGGATACTCTTCGGCGGCATCTGTGGAGACGGAGACTTCGTGATGGCTGAGTAGTGCAAGGCCATGTCGAAGGCGACCGCCTTCGGCTTGTGCAGCGTCGGACAGTCCGTTGGTGGGCAGTCGGTCATGATGACTGTGGTCGCCTCACTGGGCACCGAGGGACTCCGACCGTTGGTGGCGCTGGTGGCGTTCGTAGCCTGACTCTCGTCCAGCATGCTTGATATGTCGTACTGCTGCATCGAAGAGCTCATCTGGCTGCGGCCGAAGAGACTGCCGGCGATGGAGGAGGCCTTGCTGGAACCGGGGCCACAGGACAGCGGCAGCGACGGATGTATGTCCAGCGGACTCTGCAAGTTGGTGAATGACGTTTCGAGGCAAAGCTTGTGAGTAGCATTCGGCGTTGAGACGGAATTCGTGATGTTCGAGATCGGGCTCTGTGCCCGATTGCCGGAACCGTAGCCGGTGTTGCTGGCTAGGCCGTTCAACGAAAACGGTGGATCCATGGCTGTGTCATTGGAGAGGGTTGAAAAGGCGTTCGATGTTTGTCGCTGGGGCTTCCTTGGACCGCTTGTAGTTACAACCTAAACGAAAGGAGAACCATTAACAAGGATGTCTCAAGTGTCTGCGCGAACGAGACTAAAACTGCAGCGAGCTACGAAATACAAAACAAATTAAGAGGATTGTTTGAAAGAAAAAAAAAAAGAAAATGAGTGAAAGAAAGTCGGAAGTTGTCTGTATTGAGCTGAAAATAAATCAAATTCAATCAAGTTGGCTGGAGTAACATTGATGTAACACACAAATAAAAGCTCTACAACATGTATTCGTTCAAGGCAGGCACTTCTGTGATGGCTACTTCGTTTCTGGTTCAGGGGGACTAAATGAGAGTGTGAGTGATTGGAAGCGTCTGTTGGCCTGTAATCGGCGTCTATGTGGAACGGGATAATCGGAACCTATTTCTGTGACTGCACCGTCTAGTCCTACCTGACTTCGAATGGGATTTTGTCGAGTTTTGGGCCTGGTAGCCCGAAGTCTTAAATTCGAATTTAGGACAACATTGAAGGCAAGAAGAAGGATATAAGAGTTACAGTCCCTAGCTTTTTAAGGCGTGTTCCGTGGATGTGTAAGGTTGTGAAGTTTCAACGACGTAATTTGTTATTACTTTTTGACAAGTTTGAAGCATTATTTCGATTATAAAAGTATACCAATTTAAGGTTTAAGGCAGACACAGGGTGGGTCATCTAGTGATATCATACCTCCGCGGAATGAAATGGGAAATATTGAAAACTTATTTCCAAAGTGAGTGCTGTGTAGCCCAAACAGTGCTTTTTTTGAAAATAATTTTTGGCCAAAATGCAGCACCCAACGTGACTGCTGTACGAAAATGAGAAGTTTCTGCACAAAGATCTTGGATTATTAGCTTACAAGGTCAAATAGACACAGCAATTGAAGGCGCGCGACCCTCCGTTTCGTTATCGCTTCGCAGTTTAGGTCATAAGCTTCAAGCTGCTTATGAACGAAATCTCAAAGAACTACTTGTGAGGCGAAAAATCACATTTTTTGCAGATCCGTTAACGTTAACAAACAAAATTACAGCATATGAGGGTCGGAAAACATGCACGTTGTTATCGAGAAGCCAATGATTCCACAGAGAGTGACAGTTTGGTGCGGATTGTGGAGTGGTGGCATCATTGGACCATTTTTCTTCGACAATGAGTCTGGGAACAAAGTTTCAGTCGATGGTGGGCGTTAAACCGCCATCTTAAGCTACTTTTTTTTCTTAAATTGAAGACATTGATTTGGACGACCTCTGGTCAGTGCAGGATAGTGCGCCCGGCACACAGTTCATTCCACACGTGTCATCAGCAGTCTTGGGGTTCACGTTATTGCATTTTTAAAAATAAACTTGTATTTGGCCCACCCTGTACTGTGTCCCACCTCAATAGGTTAGGTTGACTATGAGGAGAATTCCTGGCATTAGCAATGCGGAATTAACTCATTACTTCTCAAAAAGCATTTAATGCAACTAGTTGAACTTGGCTGCAATTTGACAAGTGACATTTATGGATTTTTGTAAATCATACGCGAAATGATCGCCATAACGCGAAAAATGGTCACATAAAAATCCTTTTTACTTCGTCGTTCAGGATATGACAGGATTATACAAATTACAGGATTTACAGGTCATCACGACATGCGTCTGAAGTCATTCCGATAGTTCAACCAGAAAACGGAGGCAGCCGTCTGAGTCCCCTATTAGTATTCATTAAGACTCACTCTTTTCAAAGTTTGCTGCAAAGAGTGTCTTGGGGATTAACTTGTGAGATCGATCTAAAGAACTCAACCTCTGGTCCTCTGCCCATGCAAGTACTCGCATTTATCCATAGTTTGCTACAAAAATCTTTTTTTCTATTTTGGAAAGCACTTTGACTACAGGGTTGAGTGGCAAATTAACCCATGATTGAAATGATAACAGACATTGTTCGAAATGTTAAACATGCTATCTTAAATCAGACTGTCTGGTAGGCTATGCACTGACAGTCAAACAAGCGACCACAATGATATCATTGTTGGAAATGCTCCCTATAGTATCCCAGTCTTAGCATTCAACTTTATGTATCAAGTCCATGCTAGTTGCATGTTGTCGCAAAGGACACATAGTTCTTGACTCGCAGCACTCGATTAATCTGTGCTGCATCGGCGATCACAGGGATGTAAGTGGTAATGAAATAGTCGATTAACTTATTAAGGTAGGGGCCAACATTGATTCATCGTAGGTGATCCAATGGAACCACCACTGTCAGAGCCAGAGGAGAAAGTTAACGACACGATCCTACAGTCCGCGTTGAGAAGCTTGTACCCTACACTTGACTGGAAACAATGGAAGAGTACTTCAAAGCTCTGTCTTGGAATTCTCCCTTTTTCTGCCTAGGCTAAGCTATAGATATATAGCTATAGAAGTACATCGGGGGAAATAAATGACGCTCCTTTTTCGCATCATCCCGGTGAAGCTTTGGATGCCATCATTTTTCAATAATCTCTAAAACTGAGAGCACATACATATATATGAATGGTCGGGATTGTATTATTTAATGCCATTGAATAAATTATCAAATTAGAAACAAAAGGATGTGATTAATTTCAAAAAAACATTTTAAATATTTTATATGACGACGTCCTTTCCAAAATAACTACATTTCCACAAAAAGCATCTTAAAAAAACTAAATTTACCAATAAAAAAATGGAGAAAAATATGCATTTGTCTGATTCAAGTCAAAAAAATACAAAAAAAGATGAATTGACTTATTGGCAAAATATTCTCACAATGCATGAAGAAAAAAATCAAAAAAAAAAAAAAACATCAAGGAAATGAGTGAAAAAAAATGCACAAAGACACGAGAGATACATTTTGAGGGAATATCTAAACGAAAATTGAAAAAAAGAAAAAAAAGTCCAAAAAGAAAGGAGAGTACGTTTGGAAACGGTGGAGCGGAACAAAAAATGTCATGAAGTTTTCTTTTGAGTACCTGGTGTCATAAATGGGCTTTGTATTCAAATCTACGTAAGACGTTGATTCTCTTTCGTTGGCATAACTATTACTGTGATCTTTATGCACCACGACCTGTGGATTCGTGTATATTTTCGAAAAATAAATTAGTCAGACTTCATATATGGGAGTTAATTAAACGAAATGGTTTTTTGTTTACACTTAGATTAGATAGAATACAAAAATCGGGATGTTTAGCAGTAGATGTACGTGTTCGTATTTTAGTGTGTTCTTTTTTTTTTTTTGATTTGTTGTTTCTTTAAGACATTTATAACACCATTAAGGGTTCAATTATTGCGTTCGCGGTTTTAAGGGTTTGGATTATTCGCTCTATTTGATTTTTGACAGTTTTAGGTTGAGTGGATCGTATGTTGAAAGGGACATCATTTGAAGTTGCGATGAACATTTTTTTTTGTTGCAATCACCATTCTACTGTAACTCGCTTGTACTTCCATTTAGAGTTGAACAGAAAATAAGTAACTGCGATTTTTCCACGGTGATAGAAAAATCGCAATCTGCGATCGACAGTGATTTAAACTGCGATTGGGATCTAAGCTGCGATTAGGCTTGAGTTGTTACTTTTCACAATACTATCGCAGTTTGGAATCATACACGCAACAAAGTTGCTCTTTTCCACAACCGCAATCACATGTTGATTCACACAAGCGGTTTCATGTTTAGCGTGATGAAGTGTGACAGATGATGATGTGCGTGTGTACAAAATCTGAGTATGCTATGCCTACACTTTTATCCATTATACATTACGACGACTTTCAGAGGATACCACGGAACAGTTTGAACTTCATACATGTGATTTAGGTAGGTCCGTAAATCAGAATGTGGATTCATTGAGATCTCATATACTGTATAGTGCACAGTATGACTATGTTTATTCATACACAATTCAGAATGAGACACGGGAGAATCACACAATAATAGTAAGTACTGTGAATTCACAACGAAAAATCACGGTTTAAAATCATTTTGATTAGAAAATCGCAATCACAGTTGTGTCTATTAATATAAAATCGCAACTTAACCCCAATTCAAATTCTATTATCTACATCAAGTGACAGTTGAAAGCATGTGATCAGGATGCATCTTTTGTTTCAAATATTCAATCAACTACCGAATTGAACAACAAGTTCTATGTTTTCGACAAGAAATGTCATTTTAAAATTCACTTCCATATTATCGCGGAAACGAGGCAGTGATCGAACAAAATAATACTAGATCGCTGGCTATTAGGTTAGGTAGTAGTGGCTGACTGCCAAGGGGCAGGCCAAAGTAGGCCAAATGTGATACCACGCGGAACGCGGAATGACTACGCCTAACCTTGGAACCAGTTGGTTGCTTATAATAAAGAGGTTTTGCTGGCTAATGCTGACTCTGAGTTCGTTGAAATAGTCCGCTAGATGTGAGTACCTAAGACTTGCCAGAGCACTACAAGAGCAGAGGAGATGATCCATGGAGCTTACGCTAAAGTTGTTGACACCCATCCCGCGAGCATGTATACCAATTCCGCAGTACCATGTTAAGACGCCGAGGAGCGTCCTGACTGAAGGTCTGCTTCGTTTGATCGTTTACGATTTAGTGCTGGCCATATTTTCTTTGTTTTAAGGCAGTAAGGTACCACTTTTGGTTGGTTGTTCTAATTGTGTGTATCTTAAGAAGATGGTAGGCTGTAGCGATCGGCATAGAAGGTGGATCTCCTCCTGGTGCTAGGGAAGAGGTTATAACACACTTTGCGAGTTCATTGTATTTGCAATTGTCCTATATGTCACAATGTCCCGACACACATATGAACAGCTCAGTCAGCAACTAAGGGCTGTTTTTGAATGGCTGGCTATTACACGCTAAAACCTTCAAGATGATCACGGCTGGACTGGATCCAGATCATATTAAATGGCTCCTTCTTTAGAAGAAATAAAATATATGTCCGAGGTTGATGTCATTACAGAACACTTATGTCAAGGGAGATCACGCCAAGCAACGTCACTAATGACTTCTGCACAAGATGCATGTATGAAGAAAAGAGAAATAATGTCACACATCCTCTGCTCCCGTGGGGCTCTGATTTCTCCCAGATATAAATTCCTGGCTTACTTTTTCTTATGTGATTTCAGTTTGCGACTGCTTCATGATTAGCTCTGGTTGGTTACCCGTCACTGGTTAATCGATCAATTCCACATGATCCAAATGACAGTACAATGAGCGAGTCAAGTCGGAGTGCATTATATCAGCTATCTTAACTTAACCCAGTTTCCTGAACTCCAAGATTTTGTTTAGTTTTTTTCTTTCTCTTTTTTGTCGGAGGTTTTTAAGCACTGCACTGGAGCACTCAGACTCAAAAAGTGGTCCATAGTACTACCAGGCAGAAACCTCCATTTACTGAAATTTCATGGTCTTCCAGAGGACTACCAGCAGGTGCTTCTGTGATGAGGAGCCTACATCATCATCTCTCACCTCATCAGCCCCGAGTAACGGCCACCTGATCCGAGCAAAGGCGGGACAGTGGCAGAGGAAGTGCTCTGTAGTGTCGTCGTCTTCTCCACAGTCGTCGCAGAGGGTTTTATGGTTTAGGCCAAGCACATTTAGGTGTTTGGTGAAGGTTTAGTGGCCCGGTAGTACCCCGATAAGTCGCCTAGAGTCTTTTCTGTCAAGATATAACAAGAATGGTTTTCTTTCAGACGTTAGGGAGCTGTTTAGTTTACTTTAACTTAACCTGGCTTGGCTTACGTTTTCCAAGCGAAACTTCATGATTAAAGATTCGGTTTATTTTAGAAAGCAGTATTCTTTACAAAGCCTCCCCACACTGCAACTGGAGGTGTGTCGACATACGATCCACTTAACCCTGCTGCCATTTTCCAAAGCGAACTTCAACAGGTTATCGAGAGCTGGACTCTTATTGTTTTTTTTTTGTTTAAAGGAATTGGTTTAAATTAGTTCTTGTTAAAAGTTGTGCATTTTAATCAACATTTACGTGCGGGGGGGAAATAAATAGATTTACTCATATTTCATCATTTTAAGTTCACACCATTCAACTTTAGTTTACATTTAGTTTAAGTTTGTTTCAACAGAGGGCTAAAAGCTGGAGAGAAATACTTGAGAGGTCCAAAAACCAGGCGTAACATAACCAACAAAAACAATAAAATAATAATAAACAAACAATTTGAAGGTTAAATTAATAAAAAAAAATATACTAAAACGAAAAAAATAAAACCAACAACTAAAAGTACATATCTCAAATTTTATTAAACAATAAATGTGTGCAGTTATATCTTACAAGAAAAACAAAAAAACCTTAAAGCTCTAAAAACAAAATTAAATACAACAAAAAAAATTATATACTCTTAAAAAGTGCCACCAAACGGTTTTCGTTTTGGTTTTTTTTTTTTTTATTTCCATTGTGCAGTTAAGCTAACAAAAAAGGTAATTCAAATAATTTGTTTTTGTGTAGATAAGAGAAAAAAAAATAATACAATTTACAAAATAATACAATTGATATAAAAGATAAAATTTAAAAATTTGATCGGTTTTTGAATATCATTTCCTGGATGGACTTGTACGAGATAAATAGAAAATCAATGTCAATCAAAAATACTCTCTTTGAATACAAACACAAAATGAACGATAAAAAAGCGTTTCAATAAAATATATATATATATTTTTTTTTTGTTTAAAACTAGGACAAAAAAAGTAAATAAATAAAATGTGTAAAAACAAGAATAAAACATTTTTTTTGATTTTTGATTTTTGATTGCTCTTTTTTTTTTAAACAATTTCAGGTGACTTCTCCACAGTTACACCATCAATTACCTTTTTTAGGGCGGCCAACACCTTGTCTGGCATATGATCCTGCAGCATGACCGGTGAGATGAGCACCTCGTCGAAATCAGTTGTATCGGCCCAAATCGCCTGGTAGACAGGTTCACGATTCTTCAGGACGTTCCTGTGAAGAGATTAAGCAGGCTTTAGTTTAAACACACACAATTTCAATCGGCTTTTTTTGAGGGCACATCCCTCTACAGAGGGGATGATGTCAACAGATAGGGATGCATGCTCAACAGTTGTGAGTGCGTGATCGGTTAGTGGTTATCGGTTTTCTCTCCGACAAACGGTACATGCAATCTTTAACGGGTGTGTGGGGTTAAGAACAGATGTCATACAGAGGGGGACAGAACATTCAAAAGTAAGGTTAGGAAATGAAATGTGGGGTGATTCGTTTGGGGGAGTTAACAACGTCATGCTTGGGGTTAGTTGAACACTATTTTTTTATAAATTTTATTTGCATCTGATGGGTAAATAAAGAACAATTTCGTTTCGTCGAAAGGAATGCGATGAATTCTATTTGGAACACAGAAAAAAAACGTTCAACTAAATCTAGACCTAGGAACGTGGGAACTACATGACTATTGAGACGGTAAACAATTCAGATGTGATGGCATTCCTACATATGAGCTCAAGGTGAAAAAAATCCTGAATATTAGGTGCTTCACAAGTCACATTCACGGACTTCTGACCACCAATGGGATAAGGGATTCAATTAAAATTAACTAAAAAACTGAAAATCTCTCATGTCTTTCCAAAAAACCAACTTCTTCGAAACATAAATTTTAGGAATCATTCAATAATTAGATATTTATTGAGTTCTGAAATAGCGATGCCACGAATATTGACTGATAACCGAATATACGGCAAGGCTCTCAGCCGAAGCGCCGAATATTCGGCGCCACTTAGTCGATTTTGCGGGTGACATGTTCCAACCTTCGCCACTGAAGATAGTCGACTTTACAGCTGATGGACCCCTTGTCCATCCACGAATTTGAGAGATGTTTTGACAGTTATTCACGAATTTTTGACCGTTGTTCATGAAATAATGTAAACTGCATGCTCTGATGGCTGTCAACAACTGTTAAGTGGCAAGAGAGGTAGAAGTCGGCTGTCTCGGTACTACTCTGTGTCTGGCCATGGGCATATTTGTTTCATTTGCGAATAGGTCGTGTCACATGCATTATTTGTTGAGTGTGTTTATTTAAAAAAAAAATATCTTTGTTCGCGAAAAGGGAAATGGAAAAATTAATAAAAAAAAACACCAATTTGATGAGATGTGTAAAAGGTCAATTGCAAATGAAACTAATTTTTACATGAAAACTATTCGCCTACATCGGAGAGCAGACGCCTAAAAGTGGTGGTCAGCAAACGCAAAACAGTATTTAAGCCTGGCAGAATTTGCTAAGATTTATTTACCATCTCCCGGTAGCAGAGCAGATGTATAGTGAGCGGCTATGGTCTAATTAATGAGGAAAAGCGCAATCGTTTGGTATCAACAAATGCTGCACAATGATTTTGTTTTCATTCACCACAATTTAATAATAATAATATTGGTGGCACTACAAGCTGTATATGGACAGGGCCTAGCTTCTCAGCAAAGACTCCGAACGGGGAAGTTTGAAAAAGCTTTTTCTAGAAGTTATACTCTTTGAGCAATTCCAGTGACTCGAAAAATGTGGAGCCATGAAAATTATTTGTGTCGCACTGAGATTCGAACCTACACGCCGATGTTGAAGTGCGTAGCAGTTGACACACGGATCCAAAACGTCACGACCTCCTTCACAATTCACCACTAATAAATTCCTAGTATTAAATTTACTGATTTTTTCCATATTTACAAATTTTGTAAATAACATTTATGCTTTTTTATTCATGATTCGGTCGACTATCGAAATTGCTCATTCGGCCGAATACCGAATATCAAAAAAAGTAACCGAATAGGCCCAATATTTATCTCTACTCGGAAATGTGAATCACATTCATACAGTGTGCTTCGATTTAAACGCAGTGTGACGACTTAGGAAGCATTAGTGCTCAGGAACAGTCAACATAAGGTTGCAACGACCAGGCAATTGCCTTTTCTCTTTCAATGACCACTTAAGTCATCACTTGGACATTTCGTTCCATTCTTTGTGTAGCAGCCAATGTTTTCGTATGCGAAAGTAAGACCCATTTGCTCATAAGTTGCATTTGCCTATTATTCTCTTTGAAAAGTGCAAGTACATACGTTGACTTATACAATCTTTGTCTAGACTCAACGAAGAATTTCTCATCATTTTCGACTCCACCTCCCCGAGCCATTTCAGAGAGTAGCTAAAACTGTAGAAAAAGCTTGAAAAACCTTCGGCGATTATTCATGCTGCCATGGTCGAAATATCCTAATCCCAATGGCCATGACCTATATTGTGAATAACTGATGAAAGGGGCGGAGTATTTGTGTCTATAGCGACAACCAAGCTGTGCTTAATGCCTTGCTCGACTATTTTACCATTTCCATGATAGTTTAGACTACCCGCGTACTTGGTTAGATCTTTCATCGAAAGTTGGGCTTCTCGACAGCACAACCTGAGATGGCATGACTCTCCAGGATGTAAACAAACCAAGTGCATGCTCCCTAATGTGTGTACGAAATCGGCGGCATTCTGGACAGAAAAGACTGCAGACGACTTACTGGGGTACAAGCGGGCAACTACACCGTCACCAAATACCTAAATGTGCTTGGTCTAAGCGATGAAACCCTTTGCAACGCCTGTGAAAAAGATGACAATGCAAAGCACTTCCTCTGCCACGGTCCCGACTTTGCTCAGATCAGGTGGCCGTTCTTTGGTGCTGATGAGGTGATAGCTCATCACTGTAGTCTCCTTTATTCCGGAAAACCCACTTGTTATCCCTTCGGAAGACCATGAGCAAAATGGATTCAGCAAATGTAGGTTGCTCCCTGGTAGTACAATGCACCAGCTTTTAAGTCTGAGTGCTAAAGTGTAAGGTTAAAAACACCCGACAAAAGAAAGAGAAGCAAACAGCGCGTAAGTTAGGAATGTGAATTTGAATTTATGAATGCAAGTAATGCAGGTCTTTGCTAGTCTGACTTTTATAAAAACGACCTGCGCCTTTCGTATGAGGGCCTGGCACTAATCACCTAAGATGTGTGAAATATTTTCAGTCAAACAGAATCATCTCATGCAAAGTTAACTTATTCAAATGCAAGCAATTCGCTTTTTTTCAATACACAATGTCGATCATTTAGGAAGCGATCCTTACAATGACGCAATACTACATGCCGCGGGTGCATAACAAAAGCCACTCCAACAGTGAAGCTCCGCTTACAGACTAGATCCTCATCTACACAGTGCCTGCAAATGGCTACTTCTACAAAGAACGAGATCATTTGACTTTAGGTCAGAAGCTTTGCTTGGCGCGCAAGTTATATATAAGAAAAATCTTCACTTTATTTCTCATCACTAATCATGCAGTTTGTGTGCAAATATAAGAGAAAAGGAAGTACAAGTATGTTATTTTTCTATGACACATCAAACTTCGTAATACCATGCGACGTGTCGACAAAGACGATCACAAGTAGTACGCTTTCACGTCTGAAACCGTAAAAAAATACAACAAACCCCCTGTTCTTAAAATACATCGAACTTCGCGATCTCTGCTCATACATCGAAAACTCTTCGTCTCCTAGCCAGATGATTTGGAAAAAAAAGGTAGTTCACTATTTCCTGGAGAAGGTACATGAATCTAGGAAACCTGAAGCAACACATGCTGTAGTCTCCAATAAATGGAATCAGAATATTCATAATCTATCAACAGCATTGCGGACAACGAAAATTAACATCTTAAGTGTCTCAACGTGAAGTGGGGTTCGCATTCATGTCAAACACGCGTGTTGATGACATGTAACACAAAAGCAACTGCTCCCTGAATTCATTACATTTCCATGATTTCCCACTTTGAACACAGAAAATATTCAACTAACGCATACGACGAATTCACTATTCAAACTAGTCGAGCACACAGTATCTGCATAATTCGCAGCGTTTAATGATACCACAAGTGTCGTCGTACAGTCACCTCAGCGGTACAAACGACAGGCAACAGCTACCTCCTCGAAGGTACACCCTTCAAGTGTAATAGTTCAAGTGTTTCATTTGCATACAGTTCACGAGATTCCGTCATAATTTCATATGCCTCCACGGCAGCCACTGAAATCCGTCCTCAAAGCAAAAGTACTCGTATATGAGACGACTCGATGGAACACACCCCAAACTTTGAACAAGCCAATAAAATATAAAACGTTTCCTTTCCTGCCGCTCACAAGACTCTCAAACCGAACTTTAGTAAGAGCCAAGGAACGGATCCCTTTAAAGTTAAAACACTCATATCGTCCTTCACAGCATGATTCGACTCACACTCAACCCCATCAGCTTTACTTCTTCGCACACATCCGCAAGGAAAGTGAACAAAAAAACAATGAAAACGGAAAAAAACGAATAAAAGTCAATTTAGAAAAGCGTTTAACGCCCACTTTAACGTGCCCCCACTCTAGGCACACAGTCCTCACTCCTCATACGTTTCACTAGCTACTCTCATTTTTAACCAAAAAAAAAAAAAAAACCATCATCATCTCCATGCAAAACATGCAAATCCTTTTGACAAGAAAATAACAGAAATAATGTGAATCCTTTTTTTTTGTTTTATTTGCTATTTGCTAGGTAAACATATATGTATTTTATATATTTATTTAACGGGATGTGCCTACCTCCAACCCCTGTCGTACTTTTGTCTGTGAAAAGAAAGAAAGAAAAAAAAAAGTAGAAGACGGGAAATGTTGGGATAGAATAACAGGATATTTCTTGGAAATTTGTTAGTTGTTGTTGCTGTAATGGTTTGCATGTAAAATAATCCTAAGAACCCATTCGCCCTTCATATCCTCCCACCCAGAGAATTTTTAAAACTGAAAAAAGTAAACAAAAAAAAAACATATATCGCAGAGGATACACACAACTCGCATGGATCCTGCTGGCCCCATTCCGAGACTCGGCTGTGTTTTCCGTTGAGTTAACAAAATGACACACAAATTTGGCCACACTGTGCAGAAAACAAGCACGATGAGAAGGTGTGAGTGTCCTTTTTTTTCGGGGGTTGAGGGGGGAACTTTCGTTGAAAATGAAAATAATAAATCGTCCGATGTGCACTCATTCGTTTTGTTGTTCTCTATATGCCTGTGCCATTTGTGGTCGCATCAGTAGAATCCATATGTTTGCAGGGATTGATTTTTTGGGGCACTTTTCGAAAGGAAAATACAAGGTGGCGCAAAATTTGAGTGATGGAAATCTTTTTTAGGACCTTTAAGATTTTTTCTGTTAAGTGGAAAAGATGATATCCGCAAAGTGGCTGCCGCCAGTTATGATACTCATTTGCGGCCGTTTTATCGCATTTTCCATTTCCGATGATTACTGTTCGCATTCCTGTCTATTGTCTGAGGCTTGTTGGCATAAATCCGTGACTTCAAGTCGCCCCAAAGAAAGAAATCTGGAATGGTTAAATCGGGCGATCTTGCTGGCCATGCCAAATCGCCAGGAAACGGTTTCTTCATTTGCTTCCATCCATTGTGGCTCGTACTTGTGCACCACCTAGTTAGAACCTCATGTTCATCTAGCCCCGCTCATCAAATTCCGGCAGTAAGATGTCGTTTTCCATGGCCCTGTAGCATTCGCCAGTAAAAGTCATCGTGTTGGCAATGGCGTCCTCAAAAACAAAACCGGCCTCATCACTTCTCCCGCGTGAACGCCGCACCACACAGTGACTTTGAGTGGATGTAATGACTCTTCGTGCATCACACACGGATTTTAAATGCCCCAGAAACGAAGATTTTGCTTGTTGAGGTAGAAGCTTAACTGGAAATGGGCCTCGTCGCATAATTCGATTTTCGACACAAAATCGTCCTCTTCGTTGTTGAGATGATTGTTGATAATCTTGCGGAGTATAGCGCTCCATTGCTTGTTTGTTCTTGTTCACAAATGTCAAATATGATTGAAGTATGACGCCATTTGCAAAAATGATAACATCTTCCGATAGGATGGTTCATTTTGCGCCACCTTGTATAAGATCAGGTTTACAGTTCACGAAGAGACTCCACATATTTGACAAAGAAGAGCGAGAAAAGCAGATAGAATTGAAACCAGAAAGACCCCCAAAATCCTGTACTCATCCTCCTCGTGCAAAGGCTCACTTCGCCATTCCTTATTGCAAGCCGATGCCTTCCAGGAATTAAGGCCTTAATTGCGATGGATAGACTAGTGGCGGAACGGACAACTGTTAATTGTGACGACTGTGTAATTTAATCAACAGAGAATCGTATCTTTGTGAATTACGAACAGGAATATTGTGAATTCTTGCCTAATCTTTGAGCGCAAGATTATACTGACACAAAGAGGGATCGTGTGCAAATTGTACATGTTTCAACCTTTACCTATAGAGTGGGCCATCTAGTGTTTTTTTTTTAAATCATAGGTTATTTTGACACTGATGGCTGTTTCCTGTATCCTGTATTATACCTCCGCTTAACAAAATGAGTCGCTTTACGCTTGAACAACGTCTAATTTCTTATTTCCACAGTAAGTGCTGTACAGCCCAAACAGTGCGGCGTGTTTTTAAAAGTAGTTTTGGCCAAAATCAAGCACCCACCGCGACTTTTGCAGCAAGTTTGTGCAAATAGTTCGTGAGACTGGTATGCTAGTGAAGAACACACATAGTCCCCTGCGTCATACACGTATGACAGCACAGATGAGAATGCGGATTGTGAAGTGGTGACACCTTTGGTCAAATGAGGCCATGTTAACCGCCTTTTTTTTTGCTGAAATTGATGACATGGATTTGGACGACATCTGGTTCATGCAGGATGGCACTCCATGCCACACAGCCGATGACAAAATCTATATTTTGCGCACCGAATTCCCAAATCGTGTTATCAGCCGCCTTGGCGATGTCCATTGGCCGCCTCGGAGCTGCGATTTGCCTCTTTGGATTTATTTTGTGAGGAACCGTGAAGAACCAATGTTATGCCAACAATAGGGAAACGATTCAAGCACTAAACGCCAATATCATCCAAGTAATCCGTGAGCTACAGCCCGAAACCACCAACAAGGTCTTGGAAAACTGGGGTGACAAAATGCGCGAAGCCGAGGCAGGCACTTGACCGGCGTTGTATATCATAATTAATGGGAATGTTTGTTCTTACTAATAAGGCCATACATGGACAAAATTTAGTTTTGCTCATTTTACTGCATTTTTAAAAAGAAACTTGTATTTGGTCCACCCTGTACATGTTGAGCCGTAGTAGTCAACATCCCTGATTACGTTACCGCGTTACACCATGTTAACGCTTTGTCCAAGACATTAATGTGGTGTGTGTTCTTATTAAAGACAGAATATACTTCGGTTTGCCGCCGTCCGTCGCCAGATGAAGGCTAAAACGGAAGCGGATAAGTTTCAAAGCTCGCTGCTTCTGACCAAGCACTTCAATCTTACCAACGAGTGTAAATAGAACTCCAAGTAGACTGGTCTTCTTTAATTTTAAGGATCGAAGGACAGGCAAAAAGAATATCTGCAAAAACAGTTTCAACAAACGTAAATTTAAGGAGATTAGGGAGAGAACCACTGTCAAACAACCAACTTGACGAAATTCGCTGCATCCGACTTTCCGAGGCGATTTGAGAATCCTAGGTCAAAACTTGTGTCTCTTGTCAAAGACTTCATCTATCAAGTCCCTCCCACGCACAGTAACTCTAAACCCAAACTAATAACAGAGCGGCCTCTCTTTCTTGCCGAATGTACTGTCCTTAAACCGACGTGACTTAGAGACCTCATTTTCGCGTTGGAACTTTATTTCCGGAACAGTGTCGCATAGCAAAGCGAACAAGTAACTAGAGATGCAACAGCAGCACTTTAACAACGCGCAGCAGCCAGCAAAAACAAAAAACAAACAAAAAAACAGAAGAAAAACAAACGATATAAAGCTGGCACACTATCAAAACGGCAGCGAAGGAAATAACACGCACACCACTCGCACAAAAAAGCTCACACAAACGCAACCCACACTTTAGCAAACTGGTAACGACAAAGTAAACTTACTCGTCGGGCTTTGGATGGTGTCGAACAATATGTATTATCCTTCCGGGCGGATACAATGGCTGATGTAGTGTTAAAGCTATTGAACTGTCTGTGGGATGAGCGCTGGTCGTCCTGGCGGTACCGCGTTGCTGCAAATGAGAACGAGAGAGAGGGAGAGTAGGAGAGAATTGTGTACAGTTCATATTTATGCTCAAGCAGGGATGGCACACGATGATAAGATAAGATAAATTAAATCCGGTCACTCACCTCTTGGTACTGGTTGATATGTGTATCCTTGCCAGACATTTCCACAACGGATGTTGGCTCTGGACCACAGCCACAACAAATCACAGAACAGGATATGGTTTTCCACTGCACGGCGAAAATGAAGCACAAAAAAGCACAAGACCGAGAAAGAAAATGAATGAGTGGAGTCAATATCATGTGGAGCGCTCGGGGTGGGGCGGATCGGTGTCCTTGGGGGCGGAAGCGGATATGAAATTTAATCAACTCAGGCTGCCATTGCCCGGAAGGCTGTGGTGCAGAAGTAACTCAGTGCCATTGACCTAAAAGGATTTCCTCACTCTCCGCGGCCAGGACATGTGGCAAATTAAAGGATATCCACACGCGCCTGCTGTGTGCATAAATGTGCCCCATAAAGCAGCACACGTGACTGCTTAAGGACCGCAACACCATCTGCAGTGGCAATCTGAATGAAATTATGAATCAAATACACGAATCTAAGCGAATTTCATTCACGTTCCACATGGCGCTCCCCAAACACACAGCCCTCCCGTTTGCAAGGTGAGAGGAGCTCGAGCATACTTTTGGGTCCACGCTCCTCTGAATGGCGTTTATTAAATCGGCACGAAGAGCCTCCATCTGATGCAGACCGATCCTCGGTACAACGTCCTTCCCCAAGACCACAGACGTTATGAAGGACTTCGAGTACTCCACGGCGGGCATGCTGCAAGATACACACGTTCGCAGATAAGTTTCTTTTCAATTTCAATTTCAAACAAAAAAAAAAAAAAAACCGACGACAATTCTTACCTCAAAAGCCCGCCCGGCGGTGAGTAACTGAAGCACTGCAACGTCGGGTATTCCGGCTTCAGGAGTATGGCAAGAATGGCAGCTGTACCGGCTCCCAGCGAATGACCGACCAGAACCAGACCAAACGTTTGCGTATTCCTGGCCGGATTGTGGGCGAGCGCCTTCTGTATGAGATCCTCCTCGTTCAATTTATTCTTGATGTAGATGGCCGCCTGCACCATGCCCTTGTGTCCCAGCCAATCCTCTCGAGGCGGATTAAGTGGTAAAACCTCACCCTCGGCATTCAGGTCGGTGAGGATGTCTTTCATACTCAATGTGCCACGTATGCTGATGACGACTTTCTTTTGTGTGTAATCGACAGCGACAAAGAATGGCGTCTCCCCGACATCAACGTGATATGTAACATAGATGATTTCGATGTCACCAACTTGTAGAGTCTTCTTGAGGGCGGCGTAGTTGCAGTACCAACAGTTGTCTTGAATGATTTCAACTTCATCGCTGTGGCCACAGCAGCATCCGAGACAGCTGCAACAAGGCATGGAAATGGGGGATTATTTAATGTGGCTTTGTGTGGTGGGGGGCGGGTAGGGGTTGTTAGCACTTACCGCATTTCGGGCAGCAAATGCCACAAGCCGGAACGATGTATTATGAAGTACATGGGCCAGCCGTAGGCACCCTGTGCGAAGTACATGTAGTGAATGACAGTTTGAAAGAAATCGTAATTTTTGGCATCGTTTAAGGCTAGGAACTGTGTGTGCTCTGTAATTGGAACTCCACTCAAGAACTCGTACGTTCCGTTCTTTCTCTGGAAAAAGAAGAAGAGTTCAAATTAAATTTCATTTGGTTTGACAAGAAATTTTAGAGTTCACTGGGGAAGATAAACGAGCTGTCAGATATGACAGCACGATTTGAAAATGATTAACAAGTCGAAATAATCCATAAAAAAAAACCTCCCCCGTTGACTATAAATCCCATTCAGCACTAATGTGTCTAATTCAGCACCTAATTTCGCCCGGGAAATCTCACATCATACTCAGAAACGTCATCAGAATTCAGACGGGTGCGAATAAACTATAATAATTCGTATTCAAATGTCGCAATTAAGCACACGATTTTTCGTGTGATGATGATGCCGTTGTCTAGAACACGTCCGATTTATCTACGCCTTTAAACATGAAATAAATATAAACCACATCTCATTCGAAGTGGATTTATGGCCCAAAAATACCATCCTATTCCCATTGAGCCGTAAAAAGCTTCTAAATGTGACAAACCGCCTCCATGAGCTAACTATAAACGGGTTGTTAAATCTTGTTAGCTGAATGCCAAGGATAAACATGCGATATTAACGGAGAAATGGACTTGCTCCGGATGCACTGTCTGCCATAAATTCATTCACGTGAGCTTGTCGTGCAAACAGAGCTGCATTTGATTAAAGTTTGCATACTCAGCGTGTGCTTTGCTTAAATTATCTCAGCCAATAGTGGTGGGGGTGGTGGGAGGGCTTTAGAACTTTGCCACATTTCAGTTGGGCACAGTTATTGGGCATAATCACAGTCGGGGACACACTCCCACACAGACAGGATAGGCATCTCTCATTCTGTTAGCATCACAACGTGTCTGCTTGATAAATACGTTTCCACATACACGACGACGCTTCCTGGAAGGATGCGAAAGATTATTAAATACAGCTCATAACTAATTAGTGATGGGTATCAAGGTGTAAACACATGTGCCACAAGTGCGCCCTCAATGTGTCCTGAATTCCGAACTAATCTGAAACACTGCCCACTCAAGAGCTCAAGGGGGGAGTCCGTGCACAATTGGAGCCACCTTTCAACTGTCCACACGTTAGAGAAATCCAGGTTTTGTCTTTTGCCAGAGCACAGTGTTCGTTAGCCAGAACCACAAGAATAATTTCTAACATTTCCTGCTGCGACATTCATACGCCAATTGACAAAGAACTCACTTTGCAAAGGGAAAAGTTCTCGGCAGCGTAATAAAGCTGCAGGTAGCACCACTCTACGAAATGTTTGATATTGAAATCAAGTCCCTAATTAAACCGATGCTTTGAAGAATAATTGTCCTCAATTAGCAGTCAGTTTGATGAATCGCCCTGAATTTCTGTTTTCATAAAAAGCGATTCAATGTCAAAAGAACAAAGTTGAGCTGTAAGTTGTAATTTCGATCAAGTTTTTTTTTTTTGAAAAGCAAGGGGAACATTATAATTCGATTTAATTGAGGAACTTTACACTTTTTCTTTTAGCCTCAGTACGTACGTACAGGGCTGCATTTAATTGCGTCTGTTGAATGATTCCGATTGCAATTAAAAGCGGTGATATAGCATTTCATGCAGGCACAGGAGTCTGCTCTTAGCCTCTCACTCCCGCGTGGTGTAATCTGTGATCCGAGTACTTTCGATCGAAGATGAAGTACGTACCCAACTCTTGGGAGACGTCGTTGGCGACTTGAGACGAGAGAAGGCGGAGAGTGAGTCTGTACCAGGCCTAATCTTTTCATGGATGTCCGCGCAGGAGCTGAACAACTGTTTTGGCTAACGGCGGTATCCAAAACTCCAGTCAGCAGCCGCGCTTCCCTTTCAGAGCTACTCCGATATATTCGATTTTGCACGTGTAACAGGAGGTCCTCAACAAACCACCGGAGAAATAGAGGAGGCTGCCTTATCGCCCAAAAAACTAGAGAAGGCCCTGGCAAGACCTAAGGCAGGCATCGTCCTACGATCCAGGAAGTGCGGTGGAATGGGCCGGGGAAGGTCAGGTTAGGTAGGTGGGCTGCCAGAGCAATCGCCAGCACACTTAGACCAGGCACACCATCACCATGACAACTCCAGTGATAGTGTCGTTAATTTGATCCCAACGGCAAATGGTGACTGGACCAGTTTTGAAAACCGGATAAAAGCGTATTAGCTTTGTTTTTTTCACTGGGATTCGAACCGGGGTCCCCTCTAACCAAAGGCAGGCACTCGCCCAACTGTGCCATCTAGCTGTTGCTAAAAAGGATAAACAATAAACTGCGGCGTCTCCTACTGTGATTGCAACATAGAGAGAGAGCGCTTATTTGGATGCGTATTTGTTGCTCGAGGCAAACTTAGGCAAAAAGTCGTAAGATTTCCATGTAAGAGCGAGCGCCAATCCGCATCATGTCAAAATTCAGGAACATCAGCCGGATTCGCACTCCGACAGAGGACAAGGATGACGGCAACAAAGATGACGTAAACGGCCCGATAGAGGACGAGGATGACGGCAACAAAGATGACTTCTGTAATCTCCTAGAAATGACATACGATCAATGCCCCCGCGTCGACACCAAGATCGTTTTGAAAGAGATTTGAAAGCCCTTTCATCCTTACCTGTCGAACAATAGCTTCCCGTTCGAGTCTTTGAAACTTTCTCAACAACACTAAGCCAGCAACCACATCCGATGGCACCACGTCGAGTTCACGAAAAAAATCACTCAACAATCGGGCGATATCCGTAAATGAGTTACGATTGCGCTCTGATGTGCCCATACAACAGAAAAGCAATCGACAACGATGGTCCCAACTGTCCTGATACGCTCGGAATACTTTCCTGAAAGAAAAGACGAACTCAATTGGATATTTCCACGTTTACACAGAATTGCTTACCTCTGACGCCAGTTACGATTCATACTGCCACTACGTTTGTAATTAAATCTAGACTCAGTCTCCCTCATCGATCGTTGGTACTTCTTCATTTTGACCCACGATCGTCCGGCAGTATCAAAGGTGCACCATATTGTGATAAGGGTTATCAACACCAACGACCAATTGCATATAACTAGACCTATGTCGGAAGGGAAAACGCAAATTCGATTAATGCCTGCGCAATGGTTGGAGTCAGGGTGGTGACAGGGTGGTAGGTACCTAAAAAAATCTTCTTAGCTGCCTCCATTGGAGCATCAAAGTAGTATTGTCTAACCCATATTAGACCTAAGACTAACCACGTAATATCAAATAATATCACAACTGAAATAAAGAACAGAAAAACATGTCAATTGCTTCACCACTAGATGGCGCTGAACGAGGATACTTACAACTTTTTATATAAATCCATATATTTATCGTTGTTCTGGCCCCAGAATCCAGTATACTACCCCTTGTTGAAATAATACAAATCGCTAATTCTATGCATATTGATACTGTTGAACAAAAAAAAAAAAAAGAAGGAAAATAGTGATCATCAACTGTCGGGCGTGCTGCCATCGATACTTACATCCTAATATAACTACGTAGCTTAGTTGATAGTACCACAGAAACTTTATACTTAATTCTTCTGTATCATATTCGAATATGATCAATGAGGTGCATAAAGTTATCAGGCTGCAAAGAGAAGAAGAAACAGAATGTAAATTAAGTGGATTGGATTAAGTGTTAATCAGTGTAAATGAGTAAAATGGTGTGTGTATCTGGTTAAGGGGAAGAACGAATCAATGGCTGACAAATGAGTTTGACAGCGCGATTCATTAGAGGCTGCCATTGATTGAGGTTCATCGAGGATGGAGCCGAACCTGTCGAGCGCCAGCTGGAGGTTGGTCTGGGAGGATGTGAGCATAACTAAGCCATCTGCAAAAAGAAGATGACTTACTCTCAACTGTCCCAATGTGAAACATTCTTCGCCTAGGCTGCGCTGGAACATCCAATCCATATATAAAATTAAAAGAAGAGATGACAAGACACACCCTTGACGAAGTCCGACGCCCACGGCGAAAGGTGTTGATTTAGCACTCTTAACCCGAACAACTGCTACTGTTTGTGTATAGAGATTGGATGGCTCTCGACTTGATCCCATACTCATGCAGAACACTCCAGAGTTTACCTCGAGGGGTTCAGTCATATGCCTTCTCCAACTTGTCGAACCTCACAACAAATCTGGCCTTATCTTGATCCAAAAAGATCAAGTAGCCTGATCTGATCTTAAAATAGCACTGCAGTGGGAATAATTGCCCGACACTGTCTATTAGACCTTCACGCAAGATCAGGTATATTCAACGACTTCTTTAGAAACCTTTTACGGCGATTGAAGAGCAGAACAGCTGGTCTCAAGGTCAATGAGGACAAAACAGAATACATGCTGTCCACCAAAAAATATTCCGTCATACACCACCTTGGACCAAACTTTACGATCGACAGTTACAATTTCGAGGTAGTAAAAAATTTGTCTACCTCGGGGCAAACGTGAACTCCACAAACGACATCATAGTGGAGAACCGTCGTAGAATCGCCCTTGGCAACCGGTGATACTTCGGTTTGTCAAAACAACTGGTCTCAAAACTCCTGAATCGAAGGTCCAAAATCATGCCCTACAAAGCTCTTATTTTGCCAGTCCTGCTCTTTGGAACCGAAAGCGGGACGCTAAGCAAAACTGCAGAGCTGATTTTTGGTACCTTCGAAAGAAAAGGTCCCGTCTGCGAGGAAGGCGAATATAGGAGAAGACATAACCGCGAACTCTACGAGCTGTACCAAGATGTGGATGTAGTCCGGAAGGCAAAAATCCGTCGACTCCACTGGGTCGACCACATCCAGCGCATGGGCAAAAATTATCCAGCAAAGAGGGTCTTCGAATACGAGCCTCCTGGTTCGAGAAGGAGAGGGAGACCGAATCTCCGGTATAAAGACCAAGTAATCGCGGATGCAAGACACCTTGGTCTTGGTGACTGGAAGCAGAGTGCCTAGGACTGGACTCAACGATGGAAGGCACCAATGGCTCAGGCTCGGACCCTACATGGGTCGTCGGCCTGATAAGTAAGTAAGTAAGACATCTGTAGAAGCTGCCTTGACGAGGATGAGGAGGGAAACATTCCTATTTTGGCCTAAGTGCATTCATACCAGCTGTAGATCGGTTTGGCATACTCCCAAGCCCTGTCGAGTACCATTCTTTGAGGGAAAAGCTGGTCGGTTGTACTTCTGTAGCATTCGTCGCACTGTTCATATTCCATCCTTGACTTGACCACCGATCTAGGAAAGCGCCTCCAACACCTTAGCGTGGGCTTTCCCGTGGGGACTTAAAAGAGATATGCCCCAGCAGTTGTAGCGCTTTCTTCTCTCTCCGTTTTTGAAAAGACGGGTTATCACCACAGTTTGCCAATCGACACGTGTCCCACCGCGTTCCTAGGCCACCTTAATGACACGAGAGAGCCAAAAACGCACTCTCTACCCATTTCCTGACGCATTAGTGGTCGATTTTCATCGTCGATTCGCCAACTCTTTAGCGATTCAATTGCCAAAATGACTTCCTCCCCCGTTTGACTATTCTCCGCCCTCTAAAAACTACGGGTCTGTTGTCCCCAATACCCTGTTCGCAAAGCTCCGAAAAGTGTACAAAATGCCGGTCAGTTGTTTCATGTATGCCCCTGGAATGGACAAGCCTGTATTCTAAAACCGGACAAGCCTATAAGAGAAGTGCTCCAAGATTCACAGTGAGAAAAGAGAACAGCCTCTTATTGTAAGGTCAGAAGCGAAAACAGGTTCAAAAGGGTCTTGAAAGACCTTTTCGAACTTGTCAGATCCAAAACTCCGACCTCTCTGCTCAGTGAACTTGGACATATTTCCCAGCCGAACCGATTACAAACTGAGTATATCTCTTTGACCTCGCACATTCTTCATCTACATAAGTCCACACTGTCACCGGAACTACAGAACGTTCATCACATCGTTGTCGCTTAATCTTCGAAAATGCTTCCCCAAAAGTAGGCCACCACCAACGCGCCGTCGGAATAATTCATGTCAGCCATTAAGTGTGAAAAGCCATTCCGCCCACCCGCACAGTCCATCGTTCTCCATTCAAACGTTCCGGCAAAAGGATTCATCTTGTTACGAAGAGATTAGCAGTTTCGCAGCAATTGGCAAATAATTCATGAAACTTGCAAATGGCAAGCAGGGAGGGGAGGCTTAGGCCGACTGACATCCAGCCAGCTACCCGGCACATCTCCACACGCTCCACAAGGTACTGCGCGTAATGAAAAGGGATTCCAGCCGTCAGAATTCATAATAATAACCGCAAATGCGAGAGAAGGAAATGTCGTCGCCATTGCTGCTGGTGCCGCCGTCGACGTTGTCGTCGCCGCCAACAAGGATAATAACGGCGGTACTTTGCGTATGCTCTGCTTTGTGTAACCCTAAATAATTCAAGGACACACTTGCGTTGATTATCCTTTCATTTTCATTTTCATAGCAAATTATATGAGCACTGCCATTCACTCGTACACCCGCTGGTGTATGCGAACGCCTCGTCACGCCGAGCTGTGGTATTGGTGTTCCCCCGTCAAGCTAATACAATGGGATTGTAATTTTCTCGTTCGTCGTTCTTTGCTGCGCCGCCCGGTGCTCTTTAAATACGTAATTACAAAGTGGGCGGATGTGGGCTAGATTATTACTGGGACACGGATCGCGTATTTCCTGAAAAATCCACACACCCACACAGACAGCCGCCCGCAGAAAGGGATAATTACGTTTTTATTTTTTTGTGAATTTTAAAGCTTTCTGATTTAATTCTGTGCGCGCCTCCCAGTGAATGTGGCCAGGTTTTGCTGCTTCCTCTTGGCATCCTTTTTCTGCCGTATGCTCCTCCGCACTGGTTTGTCTGTGCTGGATACCCGCATGCCATTAATTATGTTGATGAGCGGCTCCGTGCGGGAACTGAAGTGCTTCGAATCAGGCTGGTTGATGGAGATGTTGATGAGCGCCGGGGGTTGGTGGTGGTAGACCAACGATTGAGGGCCGCAATTTGAATTTAGGCCAGCGACACAGGATTATCATGTGCAACAAGTTGTGTCGTGATGATGATGCTTCCGCTACCCCGCCCATTTTGGTGCCGGCAGTATATGGGTGGCAATTGAATGGCGCCCGGTAGGCGGCTGTTTTGGTGGCAAATTGATGTCTGTAGTGAAACCGGGATGACAGAGATTCCTTCCGCAAATGGATGTGATTACAGAGCAGATGAATTTCAAGTTATTTCTTGTCAGGCGATTGGGCAAATGCTTTTAAGTTGGCGACTGGTAGACATACGTTTGAGAAGGAAAAGCGGAAGGGTTTTACGCATCGGTTTTGGTTGTCATTTATGAGCGGGCGGGATATACAGACTTCCGGACCACACTAGAGATAGATTCAAACGGAATTTCCTGCCATGTGGTAATCCGGTCGTCAAATAAAATCCACCTGGAAACTGTGGTGGAAGGCGGATTTCAAATTGATTCCCTCGGCCATCACTAGACCACCCTTGACGAAGTCCGACGCCCACGGCGACAGCTGGCACAGTTTGTGCATAGAGACTGCATGACACTAGAAATATGGGTCCATTATCGCCCAATAGATGCTCGAATCTTGCTAAGGAACGGGTATGAACATCACAGGAGCAACAGAGATCAGTACAAGGCCCTAGACCAACCACTGGAAGTCCGTATTTATTTGCAACCGTTGTCAGAAACTCCAAGCGAACGTAATAAATTTGAGAGAGAAAGTCAGTCACATAATTTCAAAGCAGGTACGAGTGTAGCTCACTCACAATTTTTATGCTGATACACGAAACATTAATTTCAAAACTCATGCGTTTCACGTTTCTTTGATGAAGTCGGCGACTCGTCTTATCTCGAAGACGGAGATAGAGTGTGTGTGTGTGTGAGAGAGAGAGAGAAAGAGAGTGACAATATCCAACTAAAGTGCATTAAACTTCAAGGTTGCTCCGAATTGTAACACCTCCGATGGAGCACACACACGCACCAATCCTTCAACTGAAGACGGCCATCAAGTGAATAATGTCTGCAAGACATTCACCGACAAACGTGCAGTGCAAGGCCAACAATCAACGCAATATCGTGCAATAGTTACGTGAATCTACCCAACGCCCTCATTAGGTATGCGCCCCGTGTACCACCAAACGCCCGATAATCGACACGCCAAATTTTGGGTATAAAAGCGTCGCTGCCCATTCGAAGTCATCAATTCACTCAAAGCACCGTCCAAAGAAAGACAAAGCAAAACAACTAAAAACCAAAAATGGCCAAATTCGTAAGTAGACCGTTAATCTAGACCCAACTCAGTGACAACTGGAGTAATCATTTTTCATTCTTCCCATTCCAGATCATTGTTCTCTTCGCTCTTGTTGCCTGCGCTGCTGCCAAGCCAGGACTATTGGCCGGTGCCCCATTGGCTGCTCCACTCGCCTATGCTGCTCCAGTTGCTGCCTACGCTCCAGCTCCATTGGCCTACAACCTGCCACTGCTTGCCTCAAGTGGAAGCAGCAGCATTGACATCCGTCAGAACTACGCATACCCAGCTCCTCTGGCTTATGCCGCTCCAATTGCCAAGATCGCTGCTCCTTTGGCTTATGCTGCACCAATTGCCAAGTATGCCGCCCCATTGGTTGCCGGACCAGCTATCTGGTAAATCGTGAATCTCATCAAATGCAATAACGGTTAGAAATAAATTAAACAAATCATTGAAAGAAAGTTTGGTGTTTATTTCTTGTTGCGATGTGGTCTAGTGGGTGGGAGTGGCAATTTTAGATCTTCTTTTCGTCGATTGATGGAACTCCCAAAGAGGGTTTGGTTATTGGTGGGGGTTCAGAAAATGTGTCATCTTTTGCAAATCAAGTGCCAATGCTAGTCCAGGCCAGTTCGGGGATATTCGGATTGATCACTTGCAGGAGTGAGAGTCGCCCAACTTTCGAATAAAAGTTGATCCATGTGCTGATGGAACTTCGGATGTCAATCTGGTTTCGATAAATAGAAAATGGTCTCTATCAGCAGAGAGGTGAGTTCCTTGTGATCACAGTGCTTCATGGCACCCAACAGGCATTTTCAGGGTCCAAAAGTGTCGTCGTAAGTGTCACGTCTTACGCAATGGTAAGTTGTCAGAGCAGTTTGGGGTCCAAAGTGGAGTCCGTCAAGGGTGTATACAGTCACCACTATTGTTTCTGGTAGCGATCTGCTGGTTTACTCCGTGCAGCATTATATATATATATGATTCCTTCAACCCCGGTTGGGGCATAGGGCGGCGACAAACTTCCTCCATCCTTCTCGATCTGCGGCCAGATACTTTAGCTGTGGCCAAGTTTTACGCTGCGTTGCTGCTTCGGCCAATACTATTGTCTTCCAGGTGGTTCTTGGTCTACCAACTCGCCGTGTACCTTGCTTGCTTCGCGATGTTGTCGTTTGGTCTCCTCAACGTGTGGCCAATCCAGCGCCACCTCCGCTGCTTAATTTCGACATCCAAAAGCTTTTGACCCGTAATGAGCCACAATTCTTGGTTCGATATAATTTGCGGCCATCGGATCTTAAGAATGTATCGAAGACAGCGGTTTACATATGCCTGTAATCTTCTCGAGATGGAGGTAGAGACTTTCCAGGTTTCATAGGCATACAGCAGTACGGATTTGACATTCGATTCGAATAGCCTTAACTTGGTGCGTAGGGATATTTGACTGGAATTCCATACTAAAGACAACATTCCAAAGGCGCTGCGGGCTTTACTTATTCTGCTATTAACATCCAGATCCGTTCCTCCATCGGGCGATACAAAACTGCCTAGATAATTAAATTGTTTGACCTCCTCAATGGGCGTCTGTCTCAGAATAATCTGCTGATGCGCTGATCGGTCGGTGTGCATGATTTTGGTCTTGTTGCAATTGATGTTAAGACCAGCCATCTCTCCATTCACTTGAAGTGATTGGCACATCTCGTTCATCCCGCTGTTGGAACTTGCCAGGAAACAGATATCGTCGGCATAATCCAGATGACTTAGCCTCTCAAACGGTCTCCATTGGATACCATGTCTCTCAGTTGTACCTACGGTGGCAGTCAGTACATCATCTATCGCCAGTAAGAATAGGATGGGCGATAGAATATCCCCTTGTCTTACTCCCTGTCGCACTTCGAAAGAGTCGGAAACTTGTCCATTATGTAGAACTAAGCATGCATTGAAGGGCGGAAACTAGGCATTGTATGGACTGTGACATCTTACCATAAACATCTTGACTACGATGTGTGTCTACTTTCTTATGGACTTCTTTATAATGGACCTTCACTTGATGGTCCACAGTCTAGAAGCTGAGACAAAAAAGTGGTGCTCAAAATAACTACGGGGAAAACTAAAGCCCCCAGCATTTCCAACAACCGCGCCCAACTGAACCTCTGACAGTCGAGGATGTTAACAGCTTTCTATACTTAGGAAGTGTGATCCCGCCTAACCACGGTGGCATCAAACTTAATGTGTGCAGCAAAATCGGGAGATTAAAGCTGCGTTCGGAATGCTATCCACGATCTGGAAAAGTAATGGTATCAGCTTGAGGACCAAGCTGCAACTGTTCTGCTCCAACGTGCAATCTTTATGGATGCAGTACCTGGACCGTGGACACCATTGCCACACAAAAGCTGAAATCTTTCGCCAACAGGAGTGGCCTTTGGAATTGTACCTGAGAACGGACCAATAATCAATAAACATCACAATACGAAGGAGAAAGTGGCAGTGAATTGGACACACTCTACGGCGCGGCGCGAAGACAACTCCCTTGCGAAGTGCGCCATGCATTTGGAATCCTCTCATTCAGGCAGGCAGAATATCGAGACGCCCTAGGCCTCCGAGGAGTTAAATGACATAAGTAAGTAAGTAAAAGACGCCAGAAATATGGATCAGAAGCTTGGAACTCTTGCAAGTGACTAGCAATTCATTTTTGTCGAATATGACGGATGCTTCCGTCCAGTGATGTATCAGGAAAGTCATATGGATCCTGAAGAATGGTCGAACTTTGGGAACTGATAGTCTACCAGATAAGCCTATATTCAAAGATTTGAATGCACGTAGACTGACTACGATACAAAGATCTGGGACGTTTGAATGGAGAAAGAGTTATGGTGCGGTCATTTGATGGTGCATGAGTTTACGACTCATGTCGGGCAACAACTCGGCTGGAATTTTGAAGAATACAGTGGCGAATCGTCCAAGACATGTGTTACCGTCTTGTTTTAGTCTTCCACATCCTTTGATATTCGATTTGAAGGCAAACCCATTTGGTTGGCACTCGGAACTCTGTTCGCAGATAGCTACGTGTAGAATTCGAGTATTTTTTAGTCGCGAATTTGTGCTTAACAGAGCCAATTTCTTCGAAAAAACAGCTCAGCAATTCTCAAGCGGTAACGAACTCACCGAGACCTTGAGAAGATCGTGCGAAACTCAAACGTCAACACCAGAGGCACGGCCTTCCAAAAGTCCGCTTGATTACGCGGACGACAATGATGTGATTGGACGAACACAGCGAGCCGACAATGAAATGTTTGCTGACATTGAAGTGGAAGCGGCTAAAATGGGTCTGGCAGTAAATCAGGGCAAAACAAAGTACATGCTGTCATCACGGAAGGACGCACAACATCGACGTCTGGGACAGAGCGTCATAATGGGCAGCAGACACTTTTAGGAATTCAAGGACTTCGTCTACCTCGGCTCTACAGTAAAGAGAGACAATAACACCAGTACTGAGATCAAGCGCAGAAGTACTCTTGTAAATCGATGTTGCTTTGGGCTCAAGAGGCAATTGAGTATCAGAGCCATCTCCCAGAGCACCAAGCTGACTTTATATAACACTCTGGTCATCCCTGTCCTGCTCTATGGTGCAGAGACATGGACGCTATTGAAAGCGGATGAAGAAGCTCTTGGTCGTTTTGAGAGGAAAGTTCTACGTGCGATCTTTGGTCCTGTTTGCGTAGATGGTGTCTGGAGGAGTAGATTCAACCACGAACTGTACGGGCTGTACAGCGGCATGCACCTAGATAAGCGTCTTCGGCTCTAACGCTTAAGATGACTAGATCATGTAGAGCGGTTGGACACCACAGCTCCGGCCCGAAGAGTCTTGGATTTCCGAGCCATTGGGACAACGCAACAGAGGACGTCCTCGAAGGAGATGGCGCACTCAAGTGGAGAAGGACCTCAATCAACTTGGTGTGCGCAATTGGAGGCAGCTGGCGAAAGATCGTGCTGGCTGGAGAGGCTTGTTGGTTGACGCCCAGCTCCACCTCGGACTGTAGCGCCAAATAAAGAGAAAGAATTGTTAAGCTGTCCATATTGTAAAATAGAAAACCTTAAACTAAACAGAAACAGTCTCGAGTGACAGTACGACTGTGATTGAAATGAGGACCATGTATTATTAATTGTCTTTCTTCGTTGTAAAGGGTCTCCTAATAGGGACTTCCGAACTTTGATAATTGATAGCGGCTATATTGTTGAATCTTCATCTGTCAAATTGGCTGTCATTTATTCAGTCCAGTTTTCGCAAATCAACATTGATGGACAATCGGGCAATGTTCGGCGCGCTTCGCCCATTTTAGGATCGCCATATTATGAGGAGGCCTATTTCTGGATGACTGTCGAATTTGGAACAATATGAGATGAGATCTAAATGAGATCCAAGAGCGTCCAATGCATCCCGAAAAAGTCACTGTTTGGTGTGGATTTTCGGCTGGCCGCGTCATCGGTTCATATAACTCTGAGAACGACGTTGGCCAGGTCATCACCGTCAACGGCTAGCGCTATAGGTCGATTATTAATAACTTCTTTTGGCCTGAATTGGATGCTACGGACACCAACGACATGTGGTACATGTCACACCATATTGGAAATTATACATCAGCGATTCGAGGGCATGATCATCTCACGTGCAGGTGATGTGAACTGGTCACCGAGATCGTAGGATTTGATCCTTTTAGACTTTCTTCTTGTGGGGTTTTCTAAAGACTCAGGTCTATGCGAATAAGCCACAAACTATATCGGCCGTCAAAGCCAACATAACCCATGCCATCGGTCAAATTGAGCCTGGTTTGTGCGCAGAGTCATGGAAAATTTGACTTTTCGGATGCGAGTGACCCAGAGAATCCGCGGCGGTCATTTGAACGATGTTACATTCCACACCTAGTGGCATCGATAGGCGTTTCACACGAGTAAAAATAATTCCATGATATATCACACAGACTTTGTTTTTATTTAAATTTACAGATGGGAAGCGCTTAATGAAAGACCCTCTACCCAACGCAAGTCATTTGGAGAAGAACGCCCAATTCTGAACAACGACTGAAAATTGATGTTCTTGGACGCCATCGAGAACTGGTTCGATGTCTTTTGTTTCACGATTCACTACAAAAGGACAACCGGAGCGTCGAAGAACACTACTTGTTCCAGCTGATCTCCAGACAGTTGATGAAATTTTCTGAACATACATGCGAAACAACCGCGTTAATCTTTCACGTAGCAGTTCATTATTCAATGTCACACTCTTTTTTCATTTGCAACAACTTTCGAACGCCGTTTACTTTATGACACCCCATATATTTTCCTCCTTAAGGTTCAATTCATCAAAATCAACAGAACCGGCGATTTTTTTTTAATCAACGCGTCATTAGCTCCGCGACCATTTACGAAAATCGCACGACCATCGTTATTATTCGCCATCATCAAGTTCACTTAACGGCAGCTTGACTGTTTACCTCTCGGGCTCGGGGCTACCAACTCAGCAGAAACTACAGAAATGTACCTTCCGCGTGAGAGGATGTACCACAGTTCCTTCCATTTTCCGTCAAATTGACTGACTCCTTCAGCACTGACCCGATTCTGCCTTTTATCGTCTGCTCGTCAGTTTGCTCTCAATTTCGTGCAATTAACAGACAACAGATAACAGCGATACACCCCAACCACCTTGTCCACTTTTTCAGGTATTCGTGTACAAAAACGGAAGCCCCCCCGGCACAGTCTTTTGGTGGCTTTCTCCTTGCCACCGCTTTGCATGTATTTTCTTTTCGTTTCTTGCGGTGTCCTTCACTGATGGCAAATGAAATACAAAAAGGAACTCAACGTCAAACACACACACCCGCACGCAGCCACAGCCAAACACAAGTATAGGGAAATGAAATATCCTTTTTCCCTTGAGTTATAATCAAATCAGGAACACTGAACGGGGGGGGGGGAACAAAAAGGCAACACCATTACGAGACGCTGCACGTATCCACGTTTGTCGCTAGCAAAAAAAAAAAAAAACAACAACCAGGATCGACAACAGGGAGGCAGGACAGAGGCGGGCGGTAAAAAGTCGATGAAAGAAACAGAGAGAAAAAAAAAGAACCAACATATAAAGAGAAAATGCAAAACAGGACTGCACACAGGATGCGCCATATTGTTCCAGTGTTCCGCTTCTCTGAATTTGGACTAAGGACCTTGCATGAACGCGACCACCCATCGTGAACGTTATGAAAATTCAATTCGTATGTAACAGGACGACGTCCTTTCCTGTTTGTTCTCGCAGTCGGTTTTCATTTCTTTTTGTGCACTATTTACGGATCAGTTTTTTGTTGAGTCAGTCAGCAAAACGATGTGTTCCCGTCGAGTGCTGTGTTTTAATGTCCTGCTCAATTGTGATGCAGGAAAAACCTCGTTACCCAGTTTCTTTTTTTTTTTTTGGTTTCCTCTTGCTGGTGCTGCTGCTGATGGTGCTGCTTGGTGGTCGCCAGTGGTTTGATGCAATTTAATTATTAAGTTCGGTTAAGGCACAGTGGTGGGTTTGGTTTTGTTGCCGAGTTGCTGCGGGCGGCGACTCATGGCAGGCCAGGACTCAAGTGGCTTATGGGAGGACCTAGCACTGGTCTCAGTGGTCATTGAAGTAGTTTTTCCAATTTTAAACATAACTTCGACGAGAAAAGAAGTTTCTTTTGTGTTTATTTTCATTATTCAATTTATAGCAGTTTTTTCTTGCCCGACCAGTGATGTCCCAAGGGTTTAGACGCGACAAATACAGTCGCACGTTGCCCTGACTGTGCAGCAGTGGCTGTATTGTGTGACACACTTCCTGAATTTTGAAAGAAATGAGGGTGTCCCTAACTTCACTTGGCATTCGATTCCAAACTCTTGACAACTCGCGACGCCCGCATGTTTCTCAAGGAGTCATGACTCTTAACCAGTTCACCCGCAACCACATCACTTTGAATGTCCGCAAACTTCGCCACCATTGATCAGATGAACTTCAGCAGTTTCTCACATTTCTCCATTGAAGATGAAAATTCTCCACAATCATCGTGGACATTGCGACGAAACTCCATGTGGGCCATGAATTGCGAAAGAATGCCAGAACTTCATCCATAACTTCTGCTTCGCATCGTCATCGCCGCCCGCATGCTGTCCGAGTAGAGATAATTCTTCACTCAATCACCGCAAATGGAGGCAAACTTTTCGCATACACGAAACTTTTGTCCACTTCACTCGAACGGCCATCAGTTCGGAACTCAAGCTGGCAGGGTAATGGGGTACAGGTGCGGGCGGGTCCATCCCCGACCGTGTTCATAACTCTGTTTCGTCAAATAAATATCAATTTAGTCGGAAATCCTTTTGTTCTCGTGCTTATCTGCCAAGCCCACCCACTGGCCGACGGGACGAATCTGTGTCCTCATTTGAAATGAGTGAGTGGCATCGGAGATATTTGTTTCAATTAGGGTAAGTCGTAACTCGGAAGCAGAATGAAATTGGGTTGAAATGCCGGAGCACGTGTGGATTTCGGTCCTGATGGTTGATTGAATTGACAGGTTAATCAGCGGACAAGTCCCCATTGAGCCCATTGTTCTCTGATGGGGGCGAGACAACGGTTCAGTCAAGTCTATGTGGCAGGTGGGTGGACTCTGATTTTGATTGAATTTCTTTGTCTTGGGATGGCACGGGGGTAGGTCCTTCATGCGACGAACGGGGTAGGGTTCAATTCGAAGCGGCTTAGTCTATTATCTGGCCTACAAGATGTCTAGGTTCATTTGGCGGCTTAAACATCATTCATGGTTTACGTCTCCTCTACGACGGGTGAGGTGAATCTAGCCAGGCGCATACGCAGCGATGTGGACAACACAGCAGAGGACGTCCACTATAAAGATGACGCACACAAGTGGAGAAGGACCTCAACCTGCGTCTTTGGAAGAAACTGAGCAGAAAGCTAGAGAGACTCCACTCCCGCCTGAAGAAATGGTAAAATGAAGCTGATGTGCTCTCGCGTATATCCACTCCAGCAACCAATCAATAGGTTCGAGGGTATCTCGAGTTAAGCACAAATTTATTGCAACGCCTTCCGAATACTCCATCTTGTCCTTAAATAATCCCGGCTCTGAGTAGAAACGGCAGAAGACTGCCCCACTTATCCCCGACGGGGCAAGACAGTTCAGCTTCTCGATGAAGATCCTTACTAATAACGAGTGCATTAAGATCACAGGCCATAACAAGCAGCCTTGCTGTATACTTCGCCTTGCTTTAAATGACTAATGATAGTACCCTCTGTCAGAATGCACTTCCTTATTGCATTCCAAAACAGCACAACCCAACCCAACGAGAGGAATCCTGTTTAATCAGATGTGACGTCTACAACTGTCATCCCTCTCCTTGCTGCACATCCTCCGAGTTTGAATATAAATTAAACAATAAAGGATATTCCTTCTTGAGATGCACATCCTCACTCAACTCGACACTATGCCACCGTACACCCGACCATAAACACTCTTTTAAGCAAAAACTCCACTCCACACATCCACACGCCCATGCAAGCATGTATGCACTTCTCTCTTGTTTCATAAAGCGAATGCGAATTGCCAGATGGCTTGACTACTGGAGCAAGGATATGTGTGACACAGAACAGCGTGAAAACTGAAAACAAAAGGACTCCGAACAGCCATAATAAACATCCGAAGACTTTCAGCAGCAGAACTCTTTTCCCACTGAGCCAGTGCAACCCCTCACTTTGCAACAAAAAATAAGAAACGAAGGACCGTTCCCCTGCCCCTACCCCATTAGGGCATGCATTTTGTGCATTTAAATCCTTTTTGTGTTCGGTTTTTATTCTCAACTCGAGTCGTTCTCCAGAATTCCTTTAATCAGCGGCAATCAAGTGGAAAAAAGAACGACAAAAGGATATTCGAAAGTAAATTGAAATGCTCACTCCACACACACACACACCAGACTTTCGCAAAGGGTCCCGGTGTGGGGGAGGGCTGGAGAGAGAGGTCCTCGATGGGTCTAGTGGCAACTATGCTCTCAGATTAAATGGACGAACAGCACAAAAAAAAAGCAAGGATCTCCTCTTGATAATGGTATTGTGGTTAAAGATGCGGAGTGAGAGTGAGAGCGAAAATAGAAATCCTTGCAAGGATATTTTATGGTTTTTTACGACAGACCCCAACTGGGACAACAGCGGCACGGCACCACAGAGGCAGAGGAATCCGGGGTAAGAGTGTGAATGGGAATGATGCCAAAGGAGCTTGCGTTTGTTTTGTGGTTAATGGTGGTTATGCCTGTTCTGGGATGGGGCACGGGGGGTAGTATGGAGAGGGGCAGAGGCTAAGGGGGTTCTCGTTAGTAAATTGTGGCTAAATTGATGGGAGTTAGTTTTAAGTGGAATATACACCAAGAATGGGAATGGAGCTGCTAAAGTCCTTTTTTGTGGTAAACGCGTTGGGAGCTGTTTTTTTTTTTCTGTCTCTCTCTTTGAGTCGATTGCTTGTATGACAATCTTTATAAATGGCGGACCTTGGTCAAACGAGGGAGTTGTTTTTTCAGAAAATAGAAAATGAAGACCCATTTATTGGACCGTGTTTGAGGTTATGATAGAAGTTGGGGAAGTGAAACACTTAAAATGAAGGAATGTTCATAATTATTCGATTCTCAATTTTGTCTCATGCAGTAGTTTGCACGATGTTGTAGCTGACTTGAAAAAACACCGAGTCACCATAGCATGCATCCTGGACGTGGAAAAGGCCTGCGACACGGTCTGGATAGAGCGACTCAGCTACACGCCGAATCAGATGCGATTCCTCTCTAACTTCATAAAAATTGTCTGTAGCTTTCTGCATTCTAGAAGATTCTACGTTCAAGTGGAAGGCATACAATCAACCGAGCGAAGCCCCAAGGCGGGAGTGCGTTTTTTGAAAAGAAGTTTTGGCCGAAATGAAGCACCCACCGCAACTGCTGTACGCAAGTTTGTGCGACTGGTATGCTAGTGGACAACACGCGTACGGATGAGAATGTGGCTGCTGTGGCCTTCTTCGAAAATGAGGCTGGGAACAACGTTTCGGCCTACGGTGGGCGTTACAGAGGTATGCTAAGCGAGCTTTTTTTTTCAGCCAATGTCACAATCGATCTTTTGCGCACCAAATTCCCAAACCGTGTTATCAGCCGGCGATAACAATTGGCCGCCTCGGCGCTGCGATTTGACCCCTTTGGACATTTTTTCGTGGGAAACCGTGAAAGACCGATATTATGCTAACAATCCGGAAATGATTGAAGCACTTAAGGCCAATATCATCCAAGCCATCAGTAAGATACAGCCGGAATTCATCAACAAGGTGTTGGAAAATTGGGATGACATGATGCGCTACTGCGAAGCCAGGCGAGGCAGCCACTTGAACGACGTTGTATTTCATAATTAATGGGAATGTTTGTTCTTACTTATAAAGCCACAATACATGGAAACAATTTAATTTTGCTAATTTTATTGCAAGAAACTTGTATTTGGCCCACCCTGTAGTTAGCATTACTCAGACATAGTCTCCTCAAGGTTATTAATGGACTCCAAAACGGTGGGTCCCTGGACACAGAGGGATTTCAGGCAAGGAATCTGCAAATAAGCTAGCTAGGGCTGGCTCCGAATCGGTATTCATAGGTCCTGAACCGTACTGTAATGTCAATTGGACAGCAGGAACGCTGATCAACGAATGGAAAAACAAACTTCGCCAAGACAAATATACCAACGGGAACAGTCTGAGTCAAACCAACCGTTTAATCAGGCCCTATTCATATAAGGAACTACACTGCCTCAATAAGGAAAGTATAAGAATGCTAACGAGCTTTCTCACTGGCCAGTGTTGCCTGGAATGTGACCTTAACAAAATGAACCTGTGCCAGGACAAGAAATATCGGCTATGCCTAGATGAGGATGAGACTTCCAAACTCATTTTATGTGAATGTCCGGCTTTATTCTGGTTAAGGAAACGTATCTTCCATAGGGAGATACTCACTGCAATGGAATTAAAGAATGCCACTACAAAGGACATACTGTCTTTCATGTGGTACGTCTTTTTGATTAACTCCAACCATTCGATACAATAGATCTCTTCAGGTCGCGGTGTCGTTGCCTTTACGGCATGGGTTGTACAAGAGGAAAAAAGCATTACCTTTGTCTAAAGCAAGACTCATTTTCCCAGCTTCCATCTCAATACCAGTCAACGCCTTATCGACGGCTCTCTCCGTTCGGTGTATGGCGTCAATGTCATTCGCTCGAGCAAACAGCTGAATGGACTTCTGGAAGACAAGAACGTTCTTGTGTTGGTCTGCGAGTTTTGCGCTATCTTCTCCAGAACAATGTTGAAGAAGTCGGACGACATCCATGCCTTACATTGAAAATTCGGTGCGTTCGTTACCGCCTTTGATGGAGCAACGAGAATTCTACATCGACCTTCACCGGGGCTGTGAATGGGAATTGTTGGGAATGTAAAAACTTGACTTGCCGGTGTATAGCTCCTCCCGATGCATGTTGCCAGGCCCGGGAATCGACAACATGACGATCTGTGTCTTTTTAGGGCGAACATCCGGTGTATTGTGGAAACCAGAAACCATACCGATTAAGACATATCAGGTGTTAATAATCGGCGTCAGGCGTTCACACAAAACGGCGGAAAAGATCTTGCATGCGACTTTAAGGAAACCCATTGCTCCAGCGTTGGCGCAATCCAAAAGGTCACATTTCTTGTGGATCGGGTAAACGACATTGACATTCCAAAATTGTGCCAAAATTGAATGAATTAGGGCCCGGCCTGGTCTATACAATACGTCGCGTGCGTTGCATTCTGAGAGAAAACTGAAAACGCCTAAGCCCTTGTGAGGGAGAAACAGACAGCGAATGCAGCCCACAAGTGGAATGCATTGCAACGGATGAAATTTAGTCTAGATCTTGTATGGCGACCTGGTACATAAAGACCACTCTCTACCGGACACCAAACGGGTTGTTCTTAAAGAAGCCAGACAGGGTCCAAATTCGCCACAAAACCCAATCGACAACATCAAGTTCAAATCCCATTGAGACCGGGCGTAAGACCTGGTTTCGTGTTACTTCTTAAACGCGCCTCCTCGTGTGCCAGCCATCCACCTTCGCCTAAGCCTATTATTTTATCAGCACTGACCAGTGGTCCTTTCCAAACAATTCTCAGAGAAAGAGAAAGAAAGTGTGTGAGAGAGAGAGAGAGACTTCAGCAGCACTTCTCCCAAAAGGGATTACCGCATAAGACCCACTTAAATCCAAAACCAATGACAACATCTCTTTAAGTTCCCTCTCCCACCGCAGCTTAGGCCGCACATGTCCCGAAAGTCATCACATTAATCGCCCAGTATCAATAAAAAGAAAGAAACCAAATTTCCAACCCCCCACGCCATTCGTCGATATCGACCAACTACGTGTCAGCACAGCTCACCGAGCAGCCTACCCTCTGTACATTGGTCTGCGATATCCGTCTTCGAGAAGACAAAGGCAAGACGAATGAAGGTGAAATCCTTTCGGCAAACCACCGACAGACGAGGTCATGACGAACGCTGCCCACACCACCTATTGTTCAGTTGTTCTGTGCTGCTGGCGGTAGTGTATTTCTCATTTTCACTTTATTGCCTTTCGCTCTCCGTCCGTCCCCTCGCGACCGCACCGTGACCAGCCAGAATGGTGGGGCCATAAGAGGCGGACGGATTTTATTGTCCTTTCTCTAAGGAGTGCTCCTTGAGCGGAAGTGCCCATCCGATGTCGGACTAGACCAAAGGTGATGTATCACTCTGCCGTAAACTTCGCTGAGTCTTCCGTTTGCCTCTTGCATGGCTCTTCACTGAATGGACTGCAAGGATGGCTCCCAAGCCATTCTTGGCCGAAAATTACAAAAGTTCGCAGAGAAAAAAAGTACTCCACTCCCCAGCGCGCGCCTTACACGCGGAGCTACGGCTTTGTGGTCCTTTGGCGGATCCCCTTCCGCTCCGCGCAACCGGAGGAGGGGCAGAAATAATAACGCGAAACGTCGCTGTGCCCTTTGTTCGAGGAGATTTCTATGCACCCCATTGGGGGAAGATGGATGCTTTTCATTACTCCTCCCGGCCCGGATTCTCAGTCAAATCATGCATGCACACGGTGTATTCGTATATCCGTCGAGGGTATTGTTTAAGGGCGCACTAAGGATCCAGCTGAAGGGTTTGTTCACGGAAAACTTTTCACAACTGATTTCGAATCTTCTCCTCGTGGTGCACTCGAGCTGGCAAATAAATTGTTGCACACATGCCACTTGTGCTGGCTTTTGAGTCTGTGCGAGCTCAGTCCTCGAATTGCTGGCAGCTGTGCCTGTGTGTGTGTGGGTGGTGCTTGGGGGTGGATGTGCATAAGAAAAATTGCAAACTGGTGCGGTCTTTAAGGTGCATCAACATTGTGCCGAGTCGAATGGACTTTTGGTTAAAAGCAACGGGGCGACGCTCGGCGCTGATGCGCTGGCGGTGACGGTGGTGGAAAATAAACACATTTTCCCGCAGGGAGAGCGACGCGGGCAGGACGGGGACTCAAATCGTATTAAAGGCGGATGCAGATGGGAAAATTGATATTAAATTTTATTTTCTTCCATCCAAGCACACGGCAGATGAACGAGTTGCCGGCTGAGTGGGTTTTATTGAAACCTCCTTACGTGCTGATGTTTACGACATTAAGGCGGTAATCTGTGGAAGAAAATGTGGTCCTTGGGGCCAGTTGATGCATTTGATGTGCACCGCAATAAGCAGGGAATTACTGAAATGGTGCCGTCAGCACCGTAGTCCGATGGGGTTCGCTTTAGGTGAAGAGTTTTGTCGGGATTTGACGATCAATCGTGTCCTCCGGTGGGTCATCTATTTTAGGGGCTCATTTACCATTACTTTGGGGCATTGCATCAATTCACTTTCGCATAGAATCAACCAAATGTTGGCACCTTTCTTAGGAAATATACAGGGTGGGCCAAGTACAAGTTTCTTTTTAAAAATGAAATAAAATGAATAAAATTAATTTGTTTCTATGTATTATGGCTTTACTAGTAAAAACAAATATTCCCATTAATTGTGAAAATTATGAAATACAACGTCGTTCAGTGGTTGCCTCGGCTTCGCAGTAGCGCAATCTGTCACTCCAATTTTTCAAGAACTTGTTGATGTATTCGGGCTGTAGCTCACGGATTGCTTGGATGATATTGGCTTAAATCGTTTTCGGATTGTTGCCATAACATCCGTCCTTCATGGTTCCATACAAAAAAAAAGTCCAATGGAGTCAAATCGCAGCTCCGAGGCGGCCAATTGATATCGCCAAGACGGAATTTGGTGCGCAAAATACCGATTCTGGCATTGGCTGTGGGAATGGCGCGTCTCCGGCGGGCATGAACCAGATGTCGTCCAAATCCATGTTGTCAATATCAGTCAAAAAAAGTCTGTTAACATGGCTCTGTAACGCCCACAGTTGACCGAAACGTTGTTTTGCGCCTCATTTTCGAAAAGGCCACAGAAGCCACATTCTCACCTGTGCGCACAGTACGACGACGGGGAACAGGAGTGTTGCACGAACTCTTTGAACAAACTTGCGTACAGCAGTCGCGGTGGGTGCTTCATTTCGGCCAAGACTTCTTCTTTTCAAAAAAAACGCACTGGCTACACAGCACTCACTTGGGAAATATTTTTTCAATATTTCCGAACGATGTTCAAGCGTAAAGTGAGTCATTTCGTTATGCGGATGTATGATAGTGACTTTCTGTCAAGATTTCGAGCGGGAAACAGCTGTCAGTGTCAAAATAACGTATGATTTACAAAAAAAAACCACTAGATGGCCCACCCTGTAGAAGAGGATAGTGGTCCGCGTCCACATCTTAAAACAAATACTAGACGAGATCATCACGTGGGCTATGACTGCCAGATTTCGATGTCCTTGCAACCGCCTCCTCCTATCAACCCCCAGCCACATCATCAATTATTCATGGCATCCATCGAGCACCGAGTTAATCCTCAAGGCGGCATTATTACTTTGATTGGACGCCAATACGATTGGATCAACGCGCCGATTGAGTGGAATCCATGGAAATAGATGAACTCCTTCCAAATGCAGTCAACAGACGGGAGCACCACTTGAAGTTCAATTTAAATCGATGGCTGCGAGGAGAAATGACTTCCGGGCCCAGAAAGTCGCAGCCTTCCGGTCAGGAGGAATGCCATTGCCAAAGCATGTGCACACTGTGTGCGTTCACCAAGTGACAAGTTGCATTCAAATTCACAAACAGACCGTATTCCGTGTGGTGGACTGACTTATTGGCGTCTGTTTGTCGCCGTGGACTGAAACACGAAAAAAAAAGCCAACCTGAACCTCACTTCCTCTCGAAAGACGGGCCGGGCCCGCCAGCACCCTTCGGCGGCGGCCTTTCTGGACTGCCGTTGTCATTGCAATTGAAAACAGACAATTTCCGCTTAAGCGACTAGCGCTCGGTGTGCTCTGTAAATATCCGGTGGCAGCTTTTATTTCACGTCTCCGCCCTTCGCACTCCGCCCACCGACACTCTTCACCAGTCTCTTGCACCTTCGTGCAAAATCCGTACAACAAATTATCCTTGAAAGGCTTCACAGTCTATCGCTTTGGTTTCCAGTTACGAATGCTTTCAACAATTATCCAGTTCAGAGCTGGTTGGGTGGCCGCGCGTTTGTGTGTGTGTGTGAATGACACTTACCGGCTGCACTTCACACCAACCTCTGCCCATGTGTGTGTGTCCTTTTAAATGCACATGGATTTCCTATTTAAGGACGACTCAACCAGGTCTGAGTTGAATACCTTTCACATGTGCAAACACCGACACACACACACACGTTCAGGTGCAGGCTTCCATTAGAATTCAGTACGCGCACAGTCTGCTGACCGATTACCCCAAGGCGCGTCGTGTCGGTGTGGCAGCACATATCATTTCTCATCCCTCCCCCATTCAGGCCCCTACACGACGGCAATTAATAGTGCTCTGTGACGAGTTTTTGGAAGGACAGCTCTAGGATTATGGCAGACTGTCATATGTGGACGCTTTAATTGGAATTAATCCCTTTAATGGTTGTGTATCCCAGATCCAGTTATCCACGGCGGGACGACTACCCGGAGATGATTGATTCCTCACACTCTCCCCCTCCTCCCCGGGGAGGGGGGCGGTGGGTAAGGGCATTCATTAGGGCCATTTACAAGCGTGATTAAGTTCGCAGTCGTGCCTCGGAATACGAAATTGATGTGCCTGTCCGTCTGTCAGGCTGAATGACATTTCGGTGGATTGAGGGCTGGTATCATCGTTTGGGGGTATGCACTTGTAGAAATGGACAGAATTTCAAAATTATCCAACTTGATGGAGACATGGATCAGGGTTTTCTGCTAACATTTCGATCCATTTACGAATGCGTCCTCTGTTCCATTGTCTGACTGCCATATTGGTTTGGAGGACATCTGGCAGTTGGGCAGTCGACA
This sequence comes from Eristalis pertinax, assembly GCA_907269125.1. Classification (NCBI taxonomy): domain Eukaryota; kingdom Metazoa; phylum Arthropoda; class Insecta; order Diptera; family Syrphidae; genus Eristalis; species Eristalis pertinax. Next base: position 31,792,244 of record OU026149.1, read on the forward strand.
GTCGTAGAGAGTGGTTAATAACAGGCTTGTGCATTTTAGTCCAGAGAGCGCTCAGTTTAGTTCAAATCATTTTATTAAACTAGTTCATTTAATTGAATGTAAGTAGAACATACATAATGTAAAGCATTCAATTTAGTTCAGTTATTCTGACTGAATTACATGATGAGGCATACCTGAGTTTGTTGAACTACTGAACTCAAATAAAATAACATTGTGAATTAGTTCACTTACCAGAGCTCTTTTTTGAACAAATTCGTTCATTACCTACAACAGCCTAGTTAATAACATGCTGTTCCATATAGAATGGCATGAATGTAGCTTCAAAGTAAAACCCGAATCAATTCGATACCCCACCCCCTTATTGATTTATTTATATTTCTTTTCCTATTGTTCTTATCTGGTCACCATGTGGACCGGAAGTGAACCTTGTCATAGTCGAGTTTTGCAAGAACTCTCGTGGGGAATATTCAAAAGACACTACACCTCACCCATAATGGCAAGATCCAGGCAATGTACTGAAACAAAAATTTGATCGAAATCCAGACCATAAATGCGTTTTATTTGAATTTAGTTTTGTAACCACAAAATGCATGACCATCCGACTCAGTTGCCTTTATTGACAAAGCCCAAATAGACGGTCTTTTAACAGAAAAACGAGGTGGGTCGACGAACAAATCATTCACATCTAGACAAAAATTGATTTAAATCTCCATTCGGATGAAGGCGAGACCTATTGTATCCAATCGACAGCGGTTCTCAGTCGAGATGAACACTTCGACAGGACCTCCAGGACGAACACAATCGAAGCTGCCAGCAGGCTCCAGCCGCATATTTTATGCAACGCGATCAGACGCTGGTTCATCAGCGGCTGGGGTATCGACTTCTCCATCTTGCCTCTGAACATGCCCGGCTCCGAGTAGAAACGCGAGCAAATCGCCTGAGTTATGCCAGACGAGGCGAGGCTCTGCAGCTTCTTGTTGAACGGCGTCACAAACATCGAGTGCTTGGGGAAGTACATCACCATCTGGAACATGTAGATCACTTCAGGGATGGGCTGGACGTGAATGTCGAAGTTGTAGCCCGTGTTGATGTAGTTCATGTAGCTGTCCAAGAGGAGAACAACCGCCAAACGTTCCGATCGCTGCTTCAGCAGTTCAATGCGGGACGTGTAATTGCCGGACACGATCATGACCGTGTCGTTTTTGGGGAAAATATTCAAGTCGTTGATGTCGCGAGAGATTAGAATGCTGAAGTTCCACTTTACGAGATCGTCGTATCCCGACGGCATCTTGGTGAACTTGTCCAGGCGGATGGCGTCGTACAGAGCGCACTGGTAGGCGCTTCGGATGACGAATGTGACGAGTAGCCACAGTCCGAGCACGAAGCGGGCGAAGTTCCTGTGCGGCATTTGGGCGATGGGGTAGCCCAGAAACACGGAGAAAAAGTTCCCCAGAGGAGTCTCATTCCGGTTGCCAAAAACGAAGCGGGGAATAAATGGCCTCATCGCGAGCAGGACGTAGATGACCACCGTGCCGCCGATGAGCAGAAGTCCCACCAGCCACCAGACCTTAGGGCCGAATGGCCGCAGGAGGCGGTCGAAGGATTCAAGGAGGTGACAGACGCGCACGATGTAGACGTACGGCGACTGATGGTACTGAATGGATGTTGATGTCACCAAGCGGTGTGGATCAGATGCGCTGAAGGTGCCCACTGCTACGTCAGCTCTGTTGTTTAGAAGCTGAAAAGAGAGCCGCGTGAACCCCACCGAAAGGCACTGAGATCGAACTCACCTCGGCGAAGTAATTCGCGGCGTAGCTGTCCTTCACGAAGGGCATAAGCTTGATGGTGAAATTCATCCTTTTGGCGATGAGCTTCAGCAGCTCTCCCTCAATGCCGGTCATGCGATCCACAGCACCGGCGCCGGTAGGGTCCCCAGAGAAGATGATCTGGGGGGGAATCACCCGAAGGACCGCCCTCAACGGGCAGCCGTACAAATTGCTGAGCTTCTTCTCGAAGACCACTCCGAAATTGCCAAAGCCTTGATTGAACCGGTACTGCATCACCGGCTGGACGACTTGACACTTGTCCTCAGTGAACAGCTTGTACGTGTACAGACAGACGCCCTGCAGAGGGTCGTCCACGAGCAAGGCGACATTGATGACGTGGAACATGTAGCATATGGTGAAGATTCTTCGCATCACTGTGAGCAGGTTGGGCGTGAACTTCGTCAGGACGATCAGGAAGTTGAAGTGGCGGTCGTAGTTGGATTGCGGGAACTTCCACTGCAGCGCCCTGAAAGTGGAGAAGGGAGTCGAGTTCCGAGAGAGAGAGAGCGCGATTTGCTCACCTAAAGGCGATGACGCAGTCAACGATGAAGACGTAGTACTCCCAAAGCTGCAGCTTTTCGTCGCCAATGTACAGCTGAACTGATATCTCATCGTCCAGGTTCTGGAGGAGATGTTGCAGGACGCGACTGTTGACGTTGCTCGGATCGGGGGTGGAACGATTTTCGGCAACCACCAGCGTCGTTGACTGTCTGCTTATGTGCTCGCGAACAATGAACAGGGCGACATTGCTCAGATCTGAGTTGTTGTAAGTCCTAGTACGGTCTTGGGCTGCCGTGAGCAGCAAAGGCCAAACGGCGCACCAGGCAAGAAGACGACTTCCGATCGCCATTGCGTACGAACTGTCTGAGAGAGTCTTTGTCTTGTTCATCCTCCGAGTGGGTGCGCGATGCCCGAGATATGCACTTGATGGAGTGTTGGTCATTTGTCGCGATGCCGGATAAGACTGGGATTGATGTACGCACGTAAGCACTGGCTGAGTGGATTGGATGACATTAAGATGAATGCACTCGATATGGGTTTGACAGGTGAGATGTATGCCACTTCGAAGCACTTCATTTTGAATCGTGGGACGCAGTTGCTGCATATGAAGGCAATTCCTCTTTTCTCGAGAGGTGAGTGAGTAGTCAGAGCTGTTTCCGCCAAATGGCGCACCATGCAGTTACTCCACGAGTGTTAGGAAATAAAAAGTCTCTGAAGCAACAATTCACAGTTCACGGCGTCTCAACGGCGGCTGATTGGACAGCTCCACGCCAGGCTTGCATAAAAAATGTCACACAATTTTCTCTTCCTTGAACACGTACGGAAGTAGCATGTTTAAGTGACTTCATCGCCCTCTTCTGAGGTTACCAATTGCCAACCGCCATCCAAAGCAAAATGGCGTTCTACCAAAATCGACCTGGAACCTAAAAAGCATCCTGGACAGACTCTCAAAGGAATTCTCCAGATTTTCAGTCAAATGTCCTCTCGACCAGACTTCAACTCCTTCCCCCGCTCCACGCCCCGGCGCATCGTCATCTTCGAATCCATTGCTAAGTATGCCGTCAATTACTTCTGCTCAATTAACTCCTTGACATCATCCTCTTCATAATCATCGTTATCCTCATCGTCGTCGACGACGTCATCATCGTTGTCATGGACACTATGAAAGCTATTCCATTCCACCAATTACCCAATGCCCTCCACCGTCGAAATGTACTCCAGCAACACAGTCCGTGCCCCCCGATCCACTGCGACTGGAAGTTTATTGACCAGATCCATCCGACTGTAGTGAAAATTCACGCCACTGCTGCTCGCTTTAATCTCGTCCAGCAGTCGGTGTGTGTTTTGTGTTGATTCTCCTACTTTAGTGTACGTTCAACTCTCGGTGCCGCTCAAACACCACCGCCTCCCCCCCCCACTCTCTCGCCCTTTGTATCCTTTGACAGCGACAGCCACTAACCTAGTGAGACACTGGAGGCGGCGGTTGTATGTGCAAAATTATTTATTCAATGTGTTCCCCGTTCCCCGCCACCGCCCACGACAGCTGGCGTTCATCGGAAAACTTTCATCGTCGAACAGAGCTCTGCTGTTCTGCTAATCCTTGATGCCAGCAGAATGCATTCAGACCCATGCCAGCATCGCTCCGTCGTCCGTCATTCTCTAGCCGTGCGTTCAAATAAAACTTTTCCTGTGCAGCGATGAATGGAAGTGGATTTTTTTTTGTTTGATCCTTTCGAAGGGACACCGTGTGGAGCGGCGAAAGTTCACTTAATGTCAAAAGTCCATCAGCGAAGGACCCCTCCGCCGCGATTGACACACTCCGAGTGGGTCATTGGGCTGACCTATGACACACACTTGTGCCGGCAGGGCAGGGGCGTGGAAGTGCCCAAGCAATTAGTGCGACTGTGTGTCCTGCGGAGCCTTTAAGCCCCGTTTCGGTCGTGAATTATTCATTTGGCGCGCACACATGGAGGCTGCCGAGGGACGGCTACATGAGCTGCCTAGGACCGCCGCGCCGCCATCGTGTCGGGCGGCCTTGAACTTTTTGCTTCCAGCATGTCGTCCAATAAACTTGTTTTGCAGCAGTGGGGGGGGGGGGGGGGGGTCGTCCTCTGGCAACTGTTCATGGGCGGATTGGAGTGGAAGCCAGCTGTGCGTGTGTGTGACGCGTTGGAGTGCGCCATTTGACGCACCGGGATATGTGATGCATTTGACTGGGTCGGGATAACCTTCAGACGGCAGCAGCTGGGGTTAGGAGCGTGGAGGAAGGCTGCCAAAGGTCAGTGCATCGTTATGCCAAGTAGGTGGCGTGGAGAATGATGATGCAGGAAAAAGATTGGAGGTTATTGCTGAAGTTGTTGGGAAAGGACTGAGAACCGCGATACTTTTTAGTGAAAAAGTTAGCAAGCCAAGCGTTGTCTTTGTGTGGAGATTGAACGAGATTTCGGATGAGATTGTCCTACTACAGTGGAAATGAGTGAAAAGAATACTCGCAGGCAGTCTCAGAAAAATAGTAGACTTCATGTAAAAATTTGTGGGAACGTGGTTACGTTGCTTCGATTGAGAGAGATGCACGGCTTGTGCTGGTAATTTAACAATCCACTGAGAGAACCTGGTTTTGTTTCACAGGAGGTGAGCTCGAAAGGTGGTTCCCTGATCCCTGATTGTGTGAACTAGTGACGAACAGAAATCAATAAGTCGATCGCAACTTGTGATGCACTCATGCTCATGCACATCAAGTGGTTTTTTGCAAAGAAGAAGTTTTGGCCGAAATGAAGCACCCACCGCGACTGCTGTACGCAAGTTTGTACAAAAAGTTCGTAAGACTGGTATGCTAGTGGACAACACCCACGGTCCTAGTCGTCGTACGGTGCGTATAGATGAGAATGTAGCTTCTGTGGCCTTCTTCAACAATGAGGCTGGAAACAACGGTCAACGGTGGAGGTTAAAGCGAAATGTTAACCGTTTTTTTTTGCTGATTCTTGCTGGCGCTCCATGCCACACAGCCAATGCCACAATCGACCTTTTGCGCACCAAATTCCCAAATCGTGGTATCAGCCGTCTTGGCGATGTCAATTGGCCACCTCGGAGCTGCGATCTGACCCTTTCTGCGATACCTCGACTCAGCGACCATGCGATGGATTTTTTATGCGACGGTCTGGTTGTTACTTAAAGGTGCGTCTTTTAAGAGGAGGCCAGTGCTGTGGACTAGCGTCTACTCCTACGCTTCAATCCCCGAATTGAGAAACGTTTATAATCCAAGCCAGCACCACAAGACAATACTCAAAGAGTTTTTTTTTTTGGCAAGAAACAGCTTCTCAAACCTCGATGTTCAGAGTCGGCATAAAACTGTAGGTCCCACCTACTCGTGATAGAACAATTGCACGCAAAACACGGGTGCTCACTGTGGAAGCTAGATCAAGGTTAAACTCGGACTGCCCACATTACTTTTTTATGGTATCATTAAAGATGTCCTGTCATGTCATGTCAACCACAGTGGAAGTCATTGTTTCGAAGGACAGACAATGTGACCCTCTATTTGCTCATCCATCACTCAGCTGCGTGCAACTGTGACCAATCTCTGGTTTTTTAGAGATTACCAAGTAGTGAAGGATTTCCGTCCGCCCCGATTGTGAGATTCCAGGTAATTACAAAGCAGTTGACCTCGCCAGGCATGTTATAGTCTCGTCATCGTTTGATTAAAAAGAACCATCTCGCTTGCTCTTAGTCGCAAATGTTTTTCTATCAACTTTTCTGCGGCAACCAGGATCCTCTGCAAATACTACTGGAAGTCTGACTACCAGGCGCTAGATGGTGCTCTAGGAACCTTCTCAAAAGGATCGAAGATGGGCAAAGGTGCGGATCTAAAAATTCAATTTTCATTTCGATTGCCGAATCATTGCAGTGTCTTTTCAAGCAGCAACTATAGCGGTCAAGGAAGCTTAGTCAGGACTGCTCAGACTGAACAGTCCGGCCCTAGGTAGGTAGGTAGCTGGGTACCCTAACGACCTTGTGGCCGTGGCTCACTTAGACCAACGTGTTTGGTCCATTGTGCCCGTGCTAGGGAGTGTTAAAACTACCGTGAGACCTACTGTAGTCCTAAAACCAGCCAGATTCGATGTTTTTTTGTTCGGCACCGCTTAAGTTCTCCAGTTCTATGAAGAAGTGCTTTCCTAGAAGCTGCAGACTTTTAGTAGTGCTGAGCATTCGCAGATTAGGTTATATTTCTTCCTCATCTCTGCAGCTTCTGCAAAAGTCGTTGTTCCGTATGTTCAGTCACATTTCATGTGCACAGTGCCCGGTAAGCCTGTGTACCTCTTTGCGACTGAAGCAGATCACTGATGCTGATCTCTTCTTGCTCAGCATCGGCCATAGAGTCCGACTCAGGCCAAGTCAGCGAGTTCTGGCCCTATTCACGGCCTCGTCTTCTGGTTGTCTCCTTATGGAGCAGCACCGAAACCATTTTCGGAAGACTGCCCGCCTTTCATTTCCTTGGATTCCAGAATTCCCCGGTACCTAGCAAAGGGTCACCGAGTTCACCAAGGGTAGGTATCTCATTGATACTCTGTCTGCATAGTGCATAGCCTAACCAGCTTCGATGTCAGGATGTCTAATGTAATGGCCTTTATACCTGCTTGGCTGCTTCCTACAATGACTTATTCAGAAGCTGCAGGCACAAGGAAGAGGAGGAAACCATTGTGAATCTTCTCTGTAACTGCAGCGGCCACTCCCCCCCGAAGGAACGACTTACTTCTTCAATAACCTGGCCTAAAACTATCAGCAACTGGTCTGCTAAGTAGGATAAAACAGATACACGTGCTGACACAAGCGGTAGTCCGCCAGTTAAACCAAACCTTACTTAAGAACAATAAAGCTGCTCAGCCTTACAAAGGGAGCGGCACGCGCTCCTAGATTCATGATACAAATTAAGTTAAAAAATTGAACTTGTCTCTACTCACCATATAACGTGGATTGTTAACAAAAATGCTCCCGGGACGATGAGATCATCTGATCCCACCGACCATCGTCGTCTGAATACCACCAGTCCAGGCATCTGAAAGGAGAATAAAAGACAAAACCCATCAGATATCAAACCGCACAATTTAGCATTCATCCATCCACACACTCAATCACCCCTACACCACGATCTCTACAATCTCCACTCCATCGACCACCAGCAATCAGTCCTGGCAGGACGACGGAGTAACTACGAGTACAACAACAGCACACACTCTCCGATACGGCATGTTGAGTCCATAAAATTGAGTTATTGGCATCGCCCATCCCAAGCCTGCCACGGAGAGCCAGCCCATCAGACGATAACCGTCACCATCACACCGTCACACTGCCGCCACCGCCACCGCCGCCTGGCATCGGGAAAAATTAGCCCCGACTAATTGGTGTTTACTCTCCTTTTGTCACCGATTAATGTTTCGGGGTCATCAGCATAAAACCAATTCGGGGATAATTCCCTCGGCATGGCAAGCGGACGAGTGTTTTGCAAACAAGCTCCACCTGCTTTGGGTTGCTGGAGGGGGAGCGGCGCGGCGATGAGAATAGTTGGCACTCTGCCCGTGGCTTTGTTCGTTGCGTTTGCTATGGAGTGTTACTTTGTTGGGTTGTGTGCGATTCTCGGTTACTGTGCGAAGTCCGTGTGTCTGTGGGGCCCGGGTGGAATGGCTGGAGCAGAGCAGAAAGCGACTAATGAGAATGACAACGAGGAGGGGGCAGACCAAATATTATCTCGGGCATTGGGTAAATGTCAAAGGTACGCTGGTGGAAGTGTTCCAGTTTTCAATTAGAAAGACTTAAATTGTTGCCTTTGCTGTGGAATGAATAGAGGGGGGGATCCTGGCACACCCATTGGTTTCGGTTAACAAGCAACAAACATTGAATTAAGGACACACCATTGTGCTATTCCTAGCGTCAATTTGCCTTCTAATTGGATTTATGCGGACGGCTTACATTGTTTCGTCTGCATTTTCGACATTTTCAGAACCTCATTAGTCAATGGCTAGCACGATTGAAAGACTATCACTGGCATTTTTCAATTAAAACAACGCGTTCGAGATATCAGATGATAAGTGGGTCTTCAGAAGTGAATTCGAGTAGCGTTTGAATTAAAAGTGGCTTAAGTTTCTGTGTGCGGGGAGACAGGAGGGACGGAAGAGGTGTGCACTGTAGAGTCATCCAACAAGAGGTGGTGTTATCGATCGCTAGAAAGACGCAAAAATGATGGCTCAAACGGCTCAGAGGAGTGTAATGGAAGACAACATCCACCAAATGGCCGTCTCGACTCAGCACAGTCATTCTTTTAAAGACATTTGCTTTAGCGTCATTTGAACTCTTTTTCCCCCGATTCAGCACTTGTTTGAGCAGCTGTGTACCATGTGGTGTTGGTGGGCGGAAAATAGACGCCATCTGTGTATATTCACAGCATGATTAACGAAGACAGTCAACAACATTCGGTAACACGATCCACTTGCTAAAACGATCGCACCAGCTTCATATTCGAAAAAAAGTCAGCTTTGAAACTAAGCCCAAATTTGTGGATGGCCAAGTTATTCCGCTATTTGTCTCGAAATTTCCAAGGCTGGGTCGTTCAAATTTAAAGAGGCTTGAGACCGAGGCCCTTTTCGTACTGCAGTGTCATCAGACGAAGAAGGACACTGCGGAAGCTTGTTTGTAATGCTCTTTGCGTATACGCACAAGAACACGTCGTAAGGCGTCTAAACGTAAATACTTTGAGTTTTGCAGTAGCTCATGAGATCCTGTCAAGTGGTGACGACATTTTTAATGGACAGAACCTTGTCGGGACTGCAATGGACAGCTGGCAGTTGAGTCGTGGTCGATACTGAGAATTTGGAAGACTCGTCGAATTCTCGCTATTCCACCAAGGCTCGTTACCGACTCGGCTTCAGTGTCAAACAACGAAGGACAAGGCCAGGTGGTGTATATATGTCTCTAGCTTCTTCAACATCGTTCTTGCGAAGATCTTGCAAAAACTCACAGACCAACAGTACACGAAAGTTCAATTCATGAATAAAACAATTTATTTACTGGAGTTTATTGTCGTTATTGGTTTGTCGACGTTGTAGAGTTACAGATGAAACTGCCTCGTCTACTTGATCGTGATCACAAATATCCCTTTTATGGGATGATCGTGTGTTGTCGTAGCTGGAAGGCACGATAACTTGCACGATCTTCCTCTAGTTTTACCCTACGTAGATGACATTGGAACATGTGATTGGTCGAATGCACCGAGTAGTCACTAAGTGCCATCATTGAGACAGCAATAATGTGTCTGGGGTTAATCAAAAGCAAAGCGGTCTATATGTCTTGAATAAAGGACACACAGCAAACCATCACAATGGACAGATAAAACTTCTAGCTTGTCAGAGGCCTCGTCTACCTTGGATCCCCAGTACCGATATCGAACGGGGAACACCTCTTTCCTGGGCTCAATAGCCAACTGAGTAATAAGGTCCTCTCCACAAGAACCAGTCTGATTTGTACAAGACACTGTTGAAGTTCTGTTTTACGGCGCAGATGCAAGCGGAATATCGAAATAAGACGAAGAACTCTTCAGAGAAAACAGTTCTAAATGTGAATACATTCTACTTTGGTCCCGTGGATATTAAGGCCAAGCGTGTGTTTAGATTTACGTGATGTCCTGCTTTCAGGCTTATCGGACAACGAAGTCCAGAACGCTGAACCACCACATTGAGTGGGTAATCAAGTAACGATTGACTGCTTGAGGACTGATTGCTTATGGACAGTTCCTTCACCGTGCAGAAGATTGAGGTCGATCTAAAACCGATCTCTCTGGTTCGCAGAACCTGGTTGTGATGGAAATCCACAACGATTTGAATCATATTACCACTCAAGCCACGACTACCCTCCTTATAAAAAAATAAAATGGGTCGCGCTACAGTGAGTAGAGGGCCAGGGTCTAGCTTCTACAGCAACCGCTCGTGTTGTGCGTGCCCATTTTGTCTCACCAGTGGAGGTGGGACCTACGTTAAGCCGACTCCGGATGGCTAAGTTTGTGAAGCTCTTTCTAGACAGGCAGTTATTACTAGAGCTCTTGTTTTCCCGGGTGCCCTTGCACTTTTACAAGGAGTGATGTGGTCTTGGGATTAAGGATCATATGGAAGGGGGATGCAGGCACACATACACACACAAAAATGCATACATAAATACATACAGCAGTTTAAAGAACTGACTATCCCTAAGCCAATGGCTTTAGCAAGTGCCGCATTAAGGGTATTGAAAGGAGAAGATGGAACTACAACTGTACGGGCCATGCGCATAGACTTCTGCCCGAAGAACCTACGCTCTGAGCCTGTGGAACAATGCAACAGACAAGGCTCGTTTTTAAATGTGCGCACGCATGAGGAGAAGGCTGTCAACCAATTCCCCCTGGACACCTGGAGGCACCTGAAGATTGTTCTAGCTGGAGAGACTTGTCGGTTGAGGGTCGGACTGTAGCACCATAAAAACAAGAAAAAGAAGAAAAAAAAGGAGTAACACCGGCGGATACTATATTGGTCTGTACGCACTCTATGTCTAGGTGGCTTGATATCCAATAGCTTGAAAGAATTATGGTCACCACGCCTTGAATTGTTCGCTCAGTAGGTGGCTTATGACAACCGTAGAATGACCAAATCCACAATTTGTAAGCGTTGAGCGGGTGCTAGTCTTTCCACTAATAAATGGCAATGTTAAGTGATCATTTTTGACTTTGACACATGTCACGAAACACGCGCTAGCTGACAAAAACAGTGCACTGAAGAAAGCAAGCAGCACAAAAATCATCCACCATAATATGCTGTACACACAAATTTCCCGAGAAGCAGTCGTATGTGGGAGAAGATATAAACTTTAACACGAAGTCATCCGCGTCTGTTTTGCCAAAGCAACAGCCGGTCTCGCGCTTAAGCCATGTCCTTTCGCTCCAATTTCCAGAAGAATATTTCACCCAAAATACACGCCTTTTTCCACTTCCCAAAGCTTTGGCCGTGGCCGTGTTTCAATCACGACCTAATGACCGCATCATCAATACCATCAGCACTCACAGTTGACCTGCATCAGTGGGAAAAAAAAAGGCCAATTTCTGATTGAAAATCCCTCCCCCCCCCCCCCCCCCCCCCCAATTCACGGCCTGAATTGTAGTATTTTTTCGTGCCACTGCAGCCACAGGTTCAATTAAAATCAGCAAGCATTCAATTTTGGGTTCTTTCATTCGCCCAAAAAGCAACATAATTGCTTTCAACGAAACTGCTTTCTACCGCATAAATAGCAACCAATTCAAACGGTCAACTCAACTCTCCGCCCACTGGGCACGCACACTTTTGCAATTATCCGACCGCCGTCATCCAACACACGACCGACCGCATTGCATCAACAAAAATTTGCATTTGCAACCACCTCCCGTCATCATCCTCAGCCGCTCACTGTGGAGAGAAGCATTTAAATTCCATGCCAATCAAGGATATTGCAAGGACATTCTAATCTCACCCAACCGACCGTTCGCCCACATAAAACTGGTTCAGTTCAGGGTATTCCGTTCAATCAATCTAATCAAAATGTATTCAAAATGTCGGAAGACTCCCCCCGACAGTCCCTTCTCATTTGCCAAGGCAAACAAAGGATGTCATCCTTCAACAGGATGGAGACGTGCCCCCTCGCAACACTTTGACCTTACAAAGGTCCGCATGCCTGGCTTGTGTGGTACCGGCGCGCGGTCGGGGACTTGCTGTTCCAGCTCGTATTTTGCATAATTTTGTTACTTTCTGATGGCAAGTGTTTACCGAGCGAAGCGAATGTATCCCCTGTCCTCGACATTCCCTTGGACAGAGCTGGGGACCCGCTGAGATGCCGGAGATATTCTGCGTACCTATCGCATCGATTTCAACCGAATTGCAATGGAACCCGTAAACGAGCAGACATTGTCTGCTGCAACTGACAAGGGAAGATCGCACAAGGAGACGTCACTCGGACCCTGTCCACAGTGAAGGACATTTTTTGGTAACGAATCTCGAATCGGTCGGTTTGTGTGGACAATAAAACGGTTTGATGATTGCATGACGTCTAGCTGGAGTGCTTCTCTGCCGGCGATGATGGCGAAGATTCCCCCAAAATGATACCAATCCCTTGGAATGAGCGGTTTCGATTAAAGTCATGCACATGGCGGAATGTGCTTGCCTCACGTTCGCAACGAGCAATCCGCATCGTCCTCGTCACTGGCGTGGCGATGATGGTATCTTGACATTTTATGGCGAATTGTTATGAAAACTATAAAAGTTGTAGCGCGCTGCAATAATGAGTTGGATAAGGCGTCTCCATTCCTCCCTCTCGTGCGATATTTCTTCTTCAGCACGGAATTTCATTCTCATCACAGCCATGACATTTGTCGTCGTTGGCCGACGCAGTGGTTGTGGGAGGGTGGTAGGTGGTGCGCGGTGAGGAGCCAGCGAGTGAACACCAGAACCATGACGACGACGTAAGCGTAAATGGCAAAGTTCCTGTGCGGAATGGAGACAAGTTTTATGACAGAACCAACGACTCACTGGGTTTCATATTAAAAATGTCCTTGATGGGGATATTTTAATGGTGGAACGGTACGTTCTTCTTCTTCTTCTTCTGCCTCACTTCTTATTTGCTTCGGAGGATCAGGGGAATTATGAATTTAGTGCGATAATGGAGCGTTTTATAGTCGAGATGAGCAGCCAGAGCAGCATGTTTGGTTATCTGTCTCGAGTGGGGGTTATAGTTGGATGGGCTTTGGAAATAGTTTTCAATTAAGGAGAAACCCCGCAAAAGGATGAGATAAGGGAAAGGTTAAGTTACGTGAAGTGGTGGCGGCAACCGAGCTGGTATCCGTAAAGGAGTATGATGACATTCCGTTTAATGATAGGTGTACTTTTTTATGACTGCTTTGGGAATTATTGAACTTTTTGACGAGTTATAGTTTTCATCTCAAATTTCATGAGATTTAGAGTCCTTATGGAGAAGTTCGTGCCGAAGTAGTGGTATTGCAGTATTTTACCGCTCTATCACAGCACCAATGACGAGTTTCCTGTATCGACTCATGTACTTTGACATCTTAGGCAAGACAGTTCGTTTCTATCAAGCACCGCGTATCCCACAACCGACTGAAGTGCTGTGCCAAAAGCTGAAATCCATTCCGACAACCAGTGTCCTTGGAATCATCCCCTAAACAAGCTGAACTCCCTTCCTGAACCCATTGACGCCCATCAGTTGTCAACATTTGACCCGTAAATTGCCGCAATTCCTTTATCCCTTTGCGCTCGAATTGTTTTTCGTTTTTCATCAGAAAAACAGCCGGCGCCTGCCAATGGAGACGCCTAAAATCGATAAGCGCCCGGCCCAGAGGGGACAGCGCAACTAAGGAACACGCTAAAAATCGAAAAAAGGATACCAGGCAGGCGTCATCTTCCGCACAAGTCGATTCAGCCCACTTGCCTGGTCTTGTGTTTACTCGAAAATTGATTGATTGCATCCTCAATTTAATATATTTTCCAAGGATAATATAATTCCCAAACAAATAGGCGCATCCTTACATGTGTACCTTCGCACCCGCACGGCGCGGCGCCGAACCTCAAAGCAGGACTTTCATTCCACTGCATGATTGATTGCGTAAATTGCTTTTGGCTGGCTGATTCCACAGGATTCACACACAGTGAGACTGGCTTGTCACTGTGGCCCCCATTCGCACATGCCGGCCTGCTCCCTTTGTGTGGGAGACAGATAAAATCGATGAAGACATCCCTTCGAAAGTTGAGAATGTCCTTGGAACGCAAAAATGAGAGCACAGCGCCCATAACCTCAAACCGAAACTCTGCAGGGGTTGGCACAGGAAAGGAGGCTTTGAGAAAATTTGTCATTGTCTCTGACAGATGAGAGCGAGAGAGAGAGAGAGAGAAAGAGAGATGGAGGCAGTTAACCTTCTCAGCGAAAGGATTCCATTTAAATGATTCTGGGGGTGCCCCCATGCAGGGCGCAGCACACACAACACTTCAGCGCGACCTACCAGCTACTCTGGACGAAGAACGATAATGAAATCAATGAAACGAATAGGTTTCGATTTGGGATTTAACGGTCTTGTCTTGTCGTCCCTTGCATCGAATGGGGGTGGCCCAGAGACTTGGTTATTTCCTTGAAATGGTAAATTCGGAATGCTCCCCGGTGGAGCGGGGGGAGGGGAAAAGACCGGATGCTGGATGCTGAGCTTTCGGAGCAGACGTCTGTCAAGGAAAATGTGTCCTTTGTTGTGGGGTCGCACCGAAGTTGGACTAGGTTATGTCGGAAATGAGGTAAACCACACACACACACACAAGAGAAGTTTTGGTTGGCAATTAGGTGGAAGTTATTGCCTCGAATTCTGGATGACGTCCTATTAAAAGACGAATCAGGAATTCATTTGAGAGTGAACGATAATCTCATTTGCCATTCTGGGTCATTGTGTGGGTAAGTGGATGCGAGGAGAGCGGACCCCATTGTTCTGGTTGAGGGGAGGCATGTCTAAGTGGTTTTCATGTCCCGAAATGCGCCCGTTGCTGGACCCGAGCTGTGTGGGCGCGATTCCCGAGATAGCGATGCGTGACTTTCTCTGCGACCATCTCGACTGGATGTCGTCAAGTGTGAAAGCGATCTTTATGACTCTTATGATTGGGAATCGTCCTTTTTCTCGTGGCTATTGAAGGTGAATGCAATCAGCAGAATGAACATCGTTTCTTCCTTTTCAGTGGACTCCCTCTGGAGGACTAATCGAATTTCATTGGAGGTGGATTGGGTTAGCTGTGCGGGCAGCAGTTTTATCCTTTCTGTGAAGGCTCTTAACATTTGTCAAACTAATGCGAGAAGTCGAAACTGTTTTCTTGAATCTTTACGCATGGAGCGAAGGATTCAGTGAGATTTCAGGCGGTATCAATCCTAGCTTGTATTGGAATTCCTATTCAAAGAACTGAATAGGAGAAACAAAGTAAACCTCTGCCACATGGGGATAAAAGGCAATGAAATGGTCGACTACCTAGCTGGGAAAGGAGCATCGGAAGCCTTCACAGGCCCCGAACCATTCTGCGCTTTTGGAGATCATGTCCTCAGAGAAGAATTCAGGGATCTAGAAGGAAGGAACTAATTAGAAACGAGAAACAACGCCCATGGCAAGCATGGCGTATCCGAAAGAGGTTTGAGACATGTATTAAAATGGGCTTCCTCCGTATGAGAAGAAAGTCTCAGCAAATTCTGTGGAGAATCTAATGAAACTACAGAACACGTACTGGAATTTTGTGAGGCACTTGCTTACAAAAGACGACGATATCTGGAAAAGCACCTACAATCAAAGGAAAAAACAAAAAGTCACGAGATCCATCTCTTATTCTCAGATTCCTAAAGGAAACTGGCTTAGAGATAGAGATACTCTAGAATAAATTTCTTCCACCTTTACCCATCAACTCTGAAGAGATCTGTATGTGAGGCTAACTCGAAAGAGAGCAAAGGTATCAAAAGTGGACATAAAGGGTGGTTACATTTTAAGGGCCGATGTTTATTTTGAATAAAACACAAATTATTTAAGAAATTATTGTCATTTCTTTTTTATTATGATAATATTGGTATGGTTCAATTATGTATAGAACAAAATATCGGCCAAATGACCGCCGCGACCTCGGCGGCACACCTCCATCCGATGGTCCAAATTTTCGATTACGCTGAAGCATAATTGAGGTTCTATGCCGTTAATGTGCCGAATTATCTCATCCTTTAGCTCTTGCATTGCTGCTGGCTTCTCGACGTACACCTTTTCTTTCAAATAACCCCAAAGAAAAAAATCCAACGGTGTCAAATCACATGATCTTGGCGGCCAATTAACATCGCCACCACGTGAGATAACACGGCCATTGAATTTGTCGCGCAAAAGAGCCATTGTTTTGTTAGCTGTGTGGCAAGTGGCACCGTCCTGTTGAAACCACATATCGTCCACATTCATATCTTCCAATACGGGCCATAAAAAGTTCGTTATCATTTCACGATAGCGAACACCATTCACAGTAACTGCCTGACCGGCCTCATTTTGGAAAAAAATACGGCCCGATGATGCCGCCAGCCCATAAACCGCACCAAACAGTCACTCTTTGTGGGTGCATTGGTTTTTCGACAATCACTCTTGGATTATCATTCGGCCAAATGCGGCAATTCTGCTTATTGACGAATCCACTGAGGTGAAAATGTGCCTCATCACTGAAGATGATTTTCTTCGAAAAATGATTATCCACTGTTGCCATTTCTTGCCACCATTCTGACCATTAACGACGTTTGAAATGGTCAAGAGGCTTTAGTTCTTCAGTCAATTGTACCTTGTAAGCGTGTAAATGCAAGTCATTATGCATAATGTTTATAAACGACGAGCCTGAGAGGTGCAATTGTTGGGCTCGACGACGAGGTGAACGGCTCTTCAGCCACACTATCGCGAACAGCAGCAATAATTTCTGCAGTATGAGCTGTACGAGCATGCACTGGTGTGTTCACATCTCCTACAGACCCGGTTTGCTAACATTTTTGCACGATTTTTTCCGATTGTACGCACATTTGGACGATTAATTTGACCGAAAAAAAGTGCACGATATGCATTTTGAATTGAACGCCCATTTTCATAATAAGCCTGAATAACTTTAACGCATTGCTCGATTGTGTATCTTTCCATGGTTCAAATTGAGTTAGTCTGAAATTGAGAAATGTCAAATGAAATGCAGAAAAAAACTTGACGTTTAGGTGTGGTTCACATTCAATATCGGCCCTTAAAATTTAACCACCCCTTATTATAGATCTATTGGTCGCTGTGCAATATAACAACAAAAAGCAATAATAATAATATCTCGAATGTTCCTTCAAACTAAAGCCAGAATCAACTTGATATCTCACGCGGTTGTTGTTTTATTTAAATTTCCTTTCATATCGTTCTTATCTGGTCACCGTGTGACTCATAAGTGGATGGCACCTACACGTTTCTGTTGAATCTAAACGATGGAGTTAGACAGTTATTTTAGCATCCACGGGAGTTTCATACCTCCGAATTCCTAAAAAGGAAGCACATGGCATCGTCAACTCCTAAAAATTTTGAGCCCTCCCGTTTCCTTTCAAACGCCGCTCTCCATTCAAGGATCCTCAATGCCGGTGTCTCTTTCAAAGTGGCAAACAGTCGCCACACAACACATTATCTCGAACCGCCATTCAGTGCCGGAGTACATCCACAGAGCCCTTTCATAAGCCTTCCCAACCAGATCCACTCCGTTGATTCCTTCAATCCTCTCTCAGTCGCCTTTTTCTCTGTTTGCCCTTCCACTCGAAAAGCGATGCCCATCTCGTCCCATACAGGGAACATGAAAGGAGTGCAAAACCCGGAACACGACTGGTCAAAAGAGCCGCAAAGACGAACGCAAAGAAAGGACACAGTGGCTACGTGTGGCCATTGATTAAGTCACTCGCCCTACACCCTGCACAAGTAGTTCTGGCTAATCTTAATCAAAAGCTGTAAATCGTTGCCACAGACACTCGCGTGGCACCAGTCCAGTTCACATTGGCTTGGACGCCGGCCCAAGACCCACCCCACTCGGCGCCGGTGGCAATTAAAATTAAATCCCTCCCCCCCCCGCCCACTGTGCTTGTGCAAAGTCTGTAAATGTCGTGGTTGTTTAACTGCCAGGCCAATGAAACTTGACCCAAATCCATATCCTTGCTGGCGAAATGTGAAATCTTTTCTCGATAAGAGCGACACTCATTGTGTCAGACCTCGGCTGGGCTGTCGACCGACCCATTGCCAAGCAAGTGCTAACCCGGACGGATGGATGGATGGAGAGCTACACATCCAGGAAGTGACTTGACATAATGTTTATGTTTTGTCTCCGTTGTCGTGTCCCGGTTCTGTCGTCAAACACAAACTACTTCCCTGTTTGCACACATCTACATGCTCGAGCTGCCACCCCTCCAGAGACCCCAGCCACACCAGCGACCCACGTCACATCACACTAACTCTTAAGCTCAATGGTTTCCTGTTCGTTCAGGAATTTGTTGAATAAAAGCGAACGATGTGCACACCAGCACCACACCTCAATCGCTCGCTGACTTCTGGAGGACGGCCATGGAGGAGGGTTGCACGAGAAGCTAGGGATTCCGTTTAATAATAGAATTTCCAGATCCCTCAGCTTGTATAATGCAATTTAACTTTTGTAAATGTCAAGGAATCCAGCGACGGATTTTGCTTGTTCTCCTTTGAATATCCTTCAAGGATGAGAGCAGTTCAACGGCAACAACAGGAAAAAGTGCCGCACAAATTTATGGCAAAACGGAAGGCAACTCACAACTGTACTGTGCTGTGTGTATGGTGCTGCGCTCCACACTCTGAGTGCTGGAGTTTCGTGTTGGGGTGGTCCTTGCGTTTTGCATTTTGTCGTGGGCGGCAGCTGTGGATGGTGGGGTGGTGCCACGAATGAGAACATTTTAATTTTTGCCATAAGAACTGGATGGGCGACGGTGGAGGGTGGAGTTGCATAATTTCCCTGGCCACGAGGTGGGTTAGCTTTTATTGCCACTCGTCGGAACGCTGAACGGAGCTTTGATCTTGAACGTCGCATAACAGTGAGAAATGCGGAAGGATTTCTGTCACGCTTCCTCTTTAGAACCTCGAGTCTTGTAAAAACTTCAATTGCATTGTGCCTGAGCGCAAACTTTTTCATGAGAAAAAATTACAGAAAAAAAATGATATGTTTTCGGGCGAGTGGATCTGGAGAGTTCATGACCCCCGCCTACGCTCTGTTTCTGGTATTTCTCTCTTGCTCTTCTTCTTAGAGAAATGTTGGAAAGTCTGGATGATATACAGGGTGACAAAGACAAACTGGCGGAAGGAGAAACTCCTAATTCATGCTGGATCACACACAAAGTTAAAGAATTTGCAGTCGAATGTGGGACATCTCTTTTTGGGGAACCTACTTTTACATCTGCGTCGTGTCAGCCGGGATTTTCCAAACATTTGCTCAAGGCGAGGCACGTGTGAGCATGTCTATTGCGAAATATGGCACACAGTGGAGTGCACACACGGAGCTAGATAAATTTGGGTAAACATTAAAAGTTGCAGGAACAAATCTTGGTCTGGTTTCAGAACACTGTACTGACGAGTAGGTACACGTTCGGTTTCACGACTTTCCATTTCCAAGCTCTTGCAGAATTCTTAAGGACACCTATCCCTTAAACTTTCGGAGTCAGTTAAGGGAGGTAGATTAGAAGTTGTGGTTCGGTGAGCCCCTCATCGGCACTATGTGCGTTTTAATACCACAGCTCTGGTGCCTTATATGTAAAGTTTATTTTTGAGACATCTCCAAGTGCAACGTAAGGTATTTAAGAAGGACATTAGTTCCTTAATATCTTTTGCAGAAATCTCATCAAGCGAGTTGAAGGAGGGTCTACCAAGCGCTCGATGGCTGGCTCTAGCAAAAGCCGGGCAGGTACAAATGTAATGTGTTAAGGTCCTCTCGACTCTTTATGCGATGCCATGTTTCTGCGGCATGATGTGTCCCGTACAGACTGCCACCAATCTAGCGATATCATGTCGAGTCCGCCGAGGGAGCTCTTTTGTTTATGGATCGGTTGTACCCCGGCCAGTTTGTCAATCTGGACCATCTGAGGTTAGCTATTTCAAGAAAGTGCGTGGGGACATTAGCCTTGACTTGATATGCATCTCCTCTGCAAGCGGGTACTGAATGTCAGATCCCTGCCTAGTCATTTCAACGACCTTCTCATTTCCTGGGATGTCACAGTGACCTAAAACCCAGATAAGGGGAAACTTTGAGATGGCCTCCTAATGACGCTAGCTCAGCCCGGCATTCTTGTACTAGTTCAGAGTATGTACTGAAGGATGCAGTAGCTTTGATGGCAACAATATTCGAGAGTATTTTGACTTGACGGATTGCAAATAGTTCCGCTTGCGTCTGTCAATTGTTATCCAAGTGGAAATGGCGCCCAAACCAAATCTTACCGGGAACTTAGAAGCACACACTGTAGTCCACCCCTTAAAATTATCTGGCGAACTTGTGTCTACGATCTAATTGGTGCCACATCCTCGTGCAAGGTCCGCAAACTCTACTGAAGTCAGATTAAGTCACGCGACGACGATTTCATAACTCAACCCCACGCCAGTGTTTTCGAAAACACACGACTTTCCATCGACTCCTCGCTTAAAGAGACACAAAGAAAACAAATTCTCATGCGTCGACAAGTCAACAAGACAATAAGACATCAATTCATTAAAAGGGTTGTCAACCCATTCAATCAACTCCATTTAAAGTCTCTCTCTCTCTCTCTTGCAAACCGTCAACAAATACTCGTATTTACATTTCTTCTTCACAGAGCCAAGTATGTTTACCCTCGATATCTGCAAATCCATCGTCCCGACAAATGTCTACGAGTCGGGTGCCATCCACCACACAGCCATGTGAGGAATGCACCTCGCCAGTCGCGCATTGTGTGCCAATAGAGTGCTCTGGCGGGGCGGGGGAGGCGGGGGAGGCGGTCGACTGTGCGGCCGAGATGAAGACGAAGACGAAGACGATGTCGTCATAAATAATGTTGCACATGACAAGTGGAAAGTGGTACATGGCGCATTAGTTTTTAAATAGCTCAACCCCCAACCGCCTTCCGCCACACACTGGCAACTCGGTGGCAACTCGGGGTGCACACACAGCCCAATTAAGACGCCTCTCCAACGGAATGCAAACGACTTGATGTCGCATTCAAACGCTAATTGTGGAGAGTGACCGATTTAGCAAATTGCCCGAGGAGGCTAATGAGGAGGCTTACATCAGATGCGGCGGCAGGCGTACGACTCACTTCCGTGCGCAGTGGCTGTCTGGGTTGGGGGTGAAATGTGTGCATAATGCCAGCGATTACAGAACGCTTTATGAAATCGCCCATCGGAATCCCCTTGTGGCCATTTACAGAAAAGACACCCCGTCCCCCTGCCCAGACGGGAAAGGGTTCCGAGAGCGCGTTCAACCGACTGCAGGTGGTGCAGACGGCAGTGCACACAATGCCGGAGCTGGCATAAATTGGCCGCAAGGAAGGGTTAATTGATTTGGCTCCGAGATTGAATGCATGACGACAGAGGTCTTGCTGCGATTGGAGCACTGACGCCCCGCCTGGGTTGGGCGGTGTGTATTCTCTTGTTGATTGTGTCTAATACGCGGGCCAGCGTATTATTTATATTTACCAGAAAACCGCGGGCGGATGGGGGTCTATAAATAGCGCGTCGGAATTTATAGATTTAATGGAAAGTCAGGGAAAAATGGCACGGCGGCCGTAGGTTTTGGAAATTCCAAAGAACGATTGATGGTCTTGAACTAGAAGGAATATTTGCTTCGGGACAGAGACTCCAATTCGATTGACCTTCTCTGATCATCTGTGATCATCTGCCCACCAGATTGTTGTGGCTGAGGCCGATTGAGACGAAGGCGGCTACAAATAGAACCGATGACTGTGACAGTGACCGCAAAATGCGGCCGGATTCTCTGGGTCGCCTGAAGATGATTTCGTTCGATGGAATCGAAGCTAGTGCGTCGAAAATTGGAAAACATTCGAACACGAAGTTGGGTGAAATTTTGTTTGTGGAATGAAATGACTGCTGCGGAAGTGTTGAGGATGTGAAATTCTGTTAACATTCTGTTATTTACAGGCCTTTCATCACATCGTCACATCAGAAGGCCAATTCGACACGATCATTACTCAGAATCAAGAGCAGAGATCAGAGTCCTCGCAATCATCAGAGTCCCAACCGCAAAGGAGGGGCAACATGGGGAAAGCTGAAGTGCTTTAACTTTAAGATTAGATAGACAAGGGTTCAAAGTAGCAGGGTCCGCGTTTGATCATGGCTGTGAGCAGTGAGATCAAGGACGGCGCAGTGAGAGTATGTACCTGGTCTTCAAATGCCTACCTAGGTGGTAACTCAAACAAAAAATGCACTGATGCTCTTCGCCCTTAAAACCTCTGAATGATCAACCGCTCTCTCAAGCTCAACCGCATCGCGGAACCGATCCCGAAAGTTCCTTGCTCCTGCTCAAGAAAAACTCCTCAAATTTCTGAAGTAAGCATGCAGATGCGCAACAGTCACTGTTGCTTGCCTCACCCAAAATTCTGAGTCACTTCTTCGTGTGAACTTCTCGATAGGAGGCCCCTCCTCAGTGCCAGTCGCCAAATGCCAATGTGTCCCATGCGTCATCTGCAGCTTTTTTTTCGTTTTTGTCTGTGGCAGCGATAGCAGAGGAGAGTTGGTGTTACAATGCGCCTTTCTGTTTTGTTTGTGAAGAAGGGAATTCTTTATTCCGCGCTACGATAGCAACATATTTTCTAAGTGACTCAGTGATGCGGTAATGCCCCTAAATCGAAATGCCAACAAATACAAACGAAATGACTCGACATAATGCCGAGTGTTAAGCAAAACCTCAAGAACAATCCTGTTAATGACAGGAGAGCGCAGGCGGTTAACCAACTTACATCGAAAAGCAATCGCAAACTTGAACCCAAAACTTCACCACTTCACCTTCCTTTGATCTTTCGCCAGACTTCGTAACAATCATCATGACAATCGAACCCAGTGCCCCAAAATCGTTCCACGAACACCTCGAACAAGACCTACTGCCGACGACGCCCCCAATTGAGATTATCAAACAAAATTAATTATTAACTTCTACCGCTACGCCTCGAGTCACAGTGGGAACTTCGCTAATAAGCCGCACTGACAGCCAAGGCGAAATTCAATTATCCCAACAGAGAGTCCTTGCCAGGCGCCAGAGAGAGAGAGAGAGAGAGCGAGAGAGAGTGGAAAATCTGAAAAATGGCCCACAAACTTCAGGCCCGCAACCACTTTGACGAAAGATAAACTCAGGCGCCCTCGCCCTCATCTCCCGGCAGACCGGCAGAAACTTCGTCTTCCCGCTGCATCTGCTTCCAGATACTGATCCAGAGAAACTGAGGCGAAGTGCATTTACCCACTGGCATCCTCCTCCCTCTC
Organism: Eristalis pertinax; assembly: GCA_907269125.1. Lineage (NCBI taxonomy): Eukaryota > Metazoa > Arthropoda > Insecta > Diptera > Syrphidae > Eristalis > Eristalis pertinax. The sequence goes on from OU026149.1 coordinate 31,815,647, forward strand.
CCCCCCCCCCCCCCTCACCCATGGCCACGGATCGATTCAATGTTCCACAATGAGTCCATTATTCTCGGGGCTTAATAAAATTTATCTGATGCACACTGTTGGCTCAATCGCCTCGTAAGCAATTTAATGAAGCAAACTGCACTTGGAAGACTTCATCGCCATGGCGGCAGCACAGGGGGGCGAGTGCCGGTGCTGGTGCTAGTGCCGGTGCTGGCATTTCGCTGTAAATGAACAAGAAACAGAAAAAGAATGGGAAAGCGTAGCCGAAGTGTGGAAGCGTTGCTTTTTGGTCGGTGGTTGAATGTGTGTGCAAACGCTTGAATGATTCGCAACGGAACCGGCGGAGGAGGTGGGCGGCTCTTTGAAACTGCGTCGCTGATACCGCCATCGCATGTGTTATGACCGATGGGCGAACACGATAGTCAGTGATGTGTGCACAAAGATACAGACACACACACATACTTTCGCCTCGCCTGAGGTTTTCAGTCAGCTGCAAGGAGACCATTGCCGAATTTAAGGGCGACGACGACGATGATGATGATGATGAACGCAGTTTGTCTTGGAATACAATGAGATACGGAGGAAGAGGGGTTGGGGTTGGGGTTGTGGGCGAGGACCAGGTCACGGACTCCTGGAATGGGGAAAGGTCAGATTGTGGGTTGCAACTTCAGCTTGAAAGCGTCCTATTCAGGTTTCTGAACAAATCTGGCACTGCAACAACGATGCGAGAGAGGCCCACGTTCCTCTTTGTTTTGTAAAAACCACACGCACGCATGAATGCAGAATGCGTTGGAATTACTCAAACCTAGGCTGACCATTGTTTCTAGTTGCGCATGGAACGGATCCAGATGCTAAACAAGGTCATACCCAGTCCGAGGAGTGACATGTCCAATCCCTGAATACAGCCAACTCAGCTCCGGTCGGAAGAAGAACCATCGACTGCAAGACTATAGGATGGGCCATCTAGTGGTTTTTTTTTAAATCACAGGTTATTTTGACACTGACAGCTGTTTTCCGCTCGAAATTTCAACAGAAAGTCAGTACCATACCTCCGCGGAACGAAGTGTGTCACTCTACGCTTGCACAATGTTGGGAAATATTGAAAACTTATTTCCAAAGTGAGTGCTGTGTAGTCAGTGCGTTTTTTTGAAAAGAAGAAATCTAGGCCGAAATGAAGCATTCGACCCGACGACTGCTGTACGCAAGTTTTTGCAAAAAGTTCGGGAGACAGGTATGTTAGTGGACAACACTCATGGTCCCCGTTGTCATACAGATGAGAATGTGGCTGCTGTGGCCTTCTTCGAAAATGAGGGTGGGAATAAGTTTTCGGTCAACGTTCGGCGTTACAGAGTCATTCTACCCGGCTTTTTTTACCTGAAATTAAAGACATGGATTTGGACAACCTCAGATTCATGGAGGAATGCTACACAGCCCATGCCACAATCGATTTTTTACGCACCAAATACCCAAATCGTGTTATCAGCCATCTTGGCGATGTCCATTGGCCGCCTCGGAGCTGCGATTTGACCCCATTGGAGTTTTTTTTTTTTTGTGGGGATTCGTGAAGGACCGATGTTATGCCAACAAGACGGAAACGATTCAAGCACGTAAGGCCAATATCATCCAAGCGATCCGTAAGCTCGAAACCGGCCCGAAACCATCAACAAGGTCTTGGAAAATTGGGGTACCAGAATGCGGTACTGCGAAGCCAGCCGAGGCAGCCACTTGAACGGCGTTGTATATCATAATTAATCGGAATGTTTGTTCTTACTAATAAAGCCATAATAGATGAAAAAAAACTTAAATTTGTTCATTTTATTGCATTTTTAAGAAGAAACTTGTATTTGGGCCACCCTGTGTATCACAAGGCTACAAAGGGACACCATGATTAAAGTGAGGCACACGTTTTAAAGGGAACCTGAACCAGCTTTGAGTGCTGTTGCTCACTCACAAACGTGTTTGAGAGCCGTTCTATTTCACCTCGGACAACTCTCTGCCAGAGACTGGCAATCTATCGACACTCGTCGTCTTAGGCCGTCCTCCTCCCTCAAACCCACCCGTGGTAAGGACACAAAGACTTCCCCCCATCAAAGCACCATGGCATCGTCAAATTAAGTGCAAAGATCCGAACTGCGGCATCTTTCAACAGAATAATTGGCATGGGAGCGCTCGTTAGCTTGTCAGAACTTTCCCGTCGCACCACCAGTGAATTACAATTCACGTCCCCCCCCCCCCCCTCCAGAAGCCACTTCACCACTTCACTGGTAACTTTGCCTCCCAACTAATGACTACGAGAACACACGAAATCCAATCCAGGTCACTATTAAAAATCCATCAGTCTTAGCGGGCTGTATCCCCAGTGAGCCACAAGCACTTAAGCGCTCTATCGAAGTTGAACGACTGGATGGCATACAATCGAGCAGCCTCCTCCACCATCGCCCAGACTGGTCCACATCGAACTGTAAGCCTGGGCAACACGTTCGTCGGTCGTCTTCAAAGATTCCGCTGACGCCGCCGATGTTGCTCAGAAGTGCTCTCCATTCGAACCGCGCTCTCTTAATGACCCTAATCTAGCGCGGAGTCCCATTAGACGTGAAGTTGTTGTCGAAATGAATAAACAACCGTGCCCCCCTCCAACAAGAGGCGAACCGGAAGGTGCATCAGAAGCAGATACAAGTATCCACGGCCATGATGATGAACCGAGAGGGTACTCTATTTTCACTGCCTCAGAGGGTTTCATTATTGCTGTGGACTTCCATCCTAATGATGATGACAGCTCGCCCAGCTTCGTATAGAATTTCCTTGCCCTATCTGCCGCCCTCTCAATTAATTAACATAACACAACGCTGTGCAGTGCGCTGTGCGGTGCTGTCCGCCTAACAAGACGGAGAAAGAGAGAGAGAGAGAGAGGCCCAGCGACACAAAGCAATCTACAGTTTCAAAAGAACGACACGAGGAAAACCTCGGAAAGGGGACGACTTCGGAATCGGATCCATTTTTAGATCTTAATTGCGAAATGATTCGGCGAGAGAGCACGACCGCAAGGAAAGGAGTTTACTAAGCCACCGCCACCAGCCACCAGCCAGCAGTCACTAGCCACCGGGGCAGCGGGCCGTGAGTAATGCTCCGCGGTGGTGGTGTTGTGACACGGAGTCGCAGCCGCAAATCGATTGGTTAAGGGAGACTCTAATTAAGGCCTTTTTTTCCCTCTCTCTCTCGTCTTTTCGTTTGTGCAAGTCGATGTGACACAGTTCCTAAGTCGCAGGGAGATGCAGATCCAACGCTGGATACGACGCGCCGACGAATGCAAAGTGAAACCTGCGGTTGGCATGTCGCCGGCATGGTGGCGGTGGCGCTGACGGTGGCACGCAATTGGGGCATGTGCGTATACTCGTGTAGATTCGTGCACCCCGCAACAGAAGCTATTTATAGGCACTCCGTTCGATTGAGAGGAACTGACTAAATGCGCCTGCAGCCGGATGTGGATGGTACTTCGGGGACGAAAGAAAGGTAATCTATGACCAATTGGTCGATGTTCCTTCAGCTATAACCGATAAATTGTAATGGGGAGCATCAAAGGAGAGGGACGAGTCGTCTTTGGTATGTTGAGTGATGAGGGGAAGCATCGTTGGGCGTTTTGAATTAAAGAAATGAGGTCGTTGGCCCTGCATAGTGAAAGAGGAACCAATGGAAAAAGGCTCTTTTCGGACATGATGGCTGAAAATTTACTGCATCCTCAAGAAATACTCGATGGACTACGCAAACTTGCGGTGACTTCTGTGACATCGTTGATAAGTGCGTCATTTGTTAGGTAGGTGGGCAGTTGGGTGCCCTAAGGGACCAACGTGATGGGTCCACTGTGCCCGATCTAGGGAATGTTAAAACTACCGTGAGACCTACTGTAATGCTGAAACCAGCCAGATTCGAGGTTTTTCAGTTCAGCACCGCTTAAGTCCTCCAGTTCTATGAAGAAGTGCAGCCTTCTTTTAGCTGCTAGGGCTGGGCACTCGCAGATTAGGTTCTATTTCTTTCTCATCTCTGCAGCAACTGCAAAAGTCATTATGCGGTATGTTCAGTCGCATAGCATGTTATGACACATTGACCGGTAAGGACTGCTATTAGCGTGCGTATATCCTTGCGAAGAAGATGTTGATCTCTTCTTGCTTAGCATCGGCCATAGAGCCCTACTTAGACCAATCCAGCTAGTTCTGGCCCTATTCAGAGCTTCGTCTTCTAGTTGGCTCCTTATGGAGCTGAGCGATGTGTGTGATCGCCCCCCAGCTCCGAACCCATTCTCGCGAGACTGTCCGCTTGTCCATTTACTTGGATTCCAGTATGCCCCGGTACCCAGCAGAGGGTCAGCGATAAAGGCCATTGCCTCAGAATGTCTGAGGCAATGGCCTTTATTGCTGCTTGGCTGTCAGATCAGATGGTGAATTCGCTGGTTGCTTGTTTTGATTCCTCAATGCGAGTGCCGCTTCGTGTATTTTAAGCAGTTCGGCTTGAAATGCGCTGCAGTCTGCAGTCTCTTAGTGTCAGGGATATTTCGAAGAGCCCACAGAAGACTCCTGCCCCTGTACTAGCTCTCGTCTTTGAGCCGTCAGTGTATGGGGCAATCATGCCATTTTCCACGGCCCGGAAAACGTTGATAAACTCTCTTCTCCGGGTCTAGCGTTGGTTTGTTTTATGTTCTTCGCTGCTTTTCAACTTTTTTGTCAACAGTTACTGATCGAGATGTGGCACCACTGTATGGCGCTTTCGTTAATGACTCCAGCGACATCTAGTGAGGAACACCAAGCAACACGGAATTATTTATAACACTGAACGTCTCTGTTTTAATTGTGGGCGTACCAACTTTCAGTTTCCTGCCACCGGCTTCTAGAGTCACTGACACTGACCGGAAGGGATAACTCTCAAGACACCTGCTCAAATTATATCGATTAGAATTGAAGAACTCCAACTTAAACCATGGAGATCTATTGTACCCCCTTCATTTGGTCTAGAATTTAGGTGCTGCCTTCAGAAATTTGACAACTCTTCAAGATGAGATTTCTTGGAAGTCCTTCCCTGTTATAGATGTTCTGCTCATTTTGAATCTTTATCGAGCAAGTCGTGAACAGTCGATTAGTTTCCTTCGCCTGGTCGCAGGGCTCACAGATTTCTGTACTGGCAAGGCCCATTTTATAGTGGTGGTTATTTCATGGTCCGTGTCCTGTTAGTGCTTCACATATGTAGGTCACTCTTAGATCAGCTTTATTCAGTGCTAGAGCGTCTATGGCCTCTTTTGGGATTGTTGCTTTTAGCTGTACCAAAACTGGTTAATTTCTTTAATGACCCATTTGTGTAAGTGGATCAAGTGGGCCCAACGAAGGGTATCTGAGCACCTGCCTTGGCTTGTATATCAGCCTTTTCATTTCCTTCATGGTATTTATGTCCTAGTCAGCTTGAGTCTGTTATTTTCTGGCAGCGTATTTAGTATTTTGTGACATTCCCAAGCAGCCTTAGAGTGAATTTGTAGTTCTTTAGCGCCGATTTTCGATGTGCTGCCTCATTGATTGCGAACAATTCAGCTTGAAATATTGCAATGTCCATGCAGAGAGGAATGTGTAGATTACATCTTGGTCGCATCACACCAGCCCCTACTTTCCAAATGTTGTCCACTCTTTTAAGAATTTCTAGATGTCCAATAAGGTTTCCTTCTTTGTACGTATAGGCTCTCTGTAAGGTTAAGGCTTGTTTTGCAGCTTCAGCCAGTTTGGCAGTGTGTAGCTGTGGGATGTTCAGTATTGCTTCCATCCCTGCGGTCGGCGTCATTTTAAATCCCCCGGTTGCACAGATACACGCTAGCCTTTGAATTTTGTTGAGCTTACTTATCTCGATCAGAAGTCGACACGACATTCTATAGGTACAACCTACTCAAGTCAGTTCAAGTTCGCGAGTGAATGCACAGAATTGATGCACTGATTCTGCAGGTTCGTCAACTTTTGCTTACTTATTTGGGTTCGATCACTCTCCACGTACTCCACGGAATGGAGGACAGTTGGTAGTGGTGCTTCAGTTCCCAGAAGCAACGTCGAAAACCTTGAGCACTCCCTGTTCAGTTCTGGCATACGATTTGTTGAGTCAATCATCGTTTGCCCTTAAGTCTCCTCCAGTCGTCACTGAACAATTGTGTTTCCTGCAGATGCTAGGCCCTAAATCCAACCCCAGACAATAGTGCTAGCCACAGAAAAAGTACAGAGGATGCCAACACTTTAGGTGTCGTAACATGAATCAAGGTCAAGAGCTACATAACGATCACATCGCAGCAGTCAAGGCCACATTCCACCAGTCTCTGAACGGACATTGGAGCGTGAACTTCATCGGCGTCTTCATCGTTTTAGTGCCTGCTCGTTAATTTAATTACAAAATCGGCCAAGAATCAGTGTGTGAAGCATGACTTTGGGGGAATATTGGAAAACAATGCGCAATAAAATCACAAAAATTGCTGTACATCTTGAGGGGATTGAAAGTGGCGAGGAATGCGATGAGTTTGAAGTTGTTTGGAAAGAATTTATCAAAAAAGGCTGTCAGAACTTTGGAATGGAGTGCAACCATGGTAAGAAAATAAAGCCGCGAATGGACTTCATGGGGTGGGACGTATTCTAAGGCCTTTCACCTCCATTGCCTACACATTCTTCTTATCGCTGCGAAGTTGTTGCATCGTCTGAAGAAGGCCTTGTCGAAAACAGATCACCACAACATGACTCGTTCATCGTTCCTTCGTCTGCACATCCGCTAGTGGGCTCTAGTAGCGCTCTCTAAGGTAATCGATTTTTCGTCAAGAACTTTAAGTGCTCCGAAGCGATGCATGGAAGAAAAGAAGGAAAATGTCGAACAGCTGCCTCAATACGACCTACAAAGCGGCAGTCTACATAATTGTATCGAATTCAGAGCACTTTTCGGACGATCATATGTGCACACCACCAACGTCTAGTCATCTCCGTCCACAGCAGCAGCTGCTCCATGTTGAGACCAGAAGATGACGACCACCTCCCACAATAGAGCGATATTTCATCAGCCGGTATTTTTCACACTCCTTGGATAATCAGAAGCAACGAAATAATTTGACAGACGTCTCTGAGAAAGACGAATACACGCTCTCCTTCAGATTCTCCGTCGGTTTCTTAACCCCCAAAGGCAGTAGGGCTTTGTGAAACTGGGCTTTAAACACTTCTCACACTGGACACTGAAGACACACTCTAGAGCCGTACTTTACAACACACAAAAGCGTCCTCAACCTCAGAAGCACATTCCGAAGGGAAGAGCAATAAAATATGCTCTTCCTCGTTCCACCTTGAAATGGCCACGTAGTCCAATGGCGCAACCTTGACGTCTCAAAAAGATCCCCCGCCGCAACCCCATCGTGCTTACTGTTTACCTCGTTATTTCAAACAAAATTCATCGATTAGCACTCAATTACTGATACTTTACCATCGAATGAGATTGCTTTAGGAGTGCTTCTGGTATTTTTATCCCACCGCGCCCACGCGCAACGCGTCTCTTTTCGGCAGAGAACCTGGCGCCACTCCTGGCACCACTTCACTTCATTTATCCGCATCCGCAAATGCGAATGATTATTATTTTATTTGCAATGCGAATAAACTTAAGGATTGGTTTTCAAACGACTGCAACACGTCGGTTTTCGGGCCGCACTGCAATCTGTTGTGACGGGCCACGGCACACTCGTTGCTTGACTTTTGGCACCCGACCAAGTTTGTTTATTGTCCGACGATATTTTCGCTTGTTTTGGCGAGGCAAAAATTGGGGCGTCGTTTATTGTGTTGTCGAGAGAAAATACATAAATCTGCCAAAATAGCTGGCGGTGCAGTTTGCGCCTCCACTGGACCAGGCAGCGGCAGGTAGCGTGTAATGAAAATGTATTATTAGAGATTATTTGGCTGTCCAAAACGCGGAGATGTGACTAATGAATGCGTTTGGGAGGGTATTCATTTCCGAGCCGGGAGATGCTCAGGAGGAGGGAACGAATTTAAGGAAAAGCAGCAGCCCTCGTGGAAAGTTCAAGTTACATCAGAGAATGACATGAACCAAGACGCGCTGTGGAGCAACGAAGCAGTGTACTTCTTCAACGGTCAGATCTTCGTAAAGATCCCCATTTTATTCGACATGAATTCATCTCCACAGAATTTAAACACTAGCGTAATAAAGTCACCGTTCATGTCGGTTTTATGTGAGCTGTTTTTTATGTACTTTTGAATGAAATGCAAGAATGGCCTCTGCACGTGATGTTTGTGGAATGAAGCGGCTTAGAGTGGCGGCTGGTGGTGAAAAAAGAAGTGCGTGGCTTAAAACCACTGAGTTCAAGAAGCCATCAGAGAGAAGAAGATGACCTACAGAGCTTGGATTCTCTTGGAGGACTCTGCCTCTCATGACCGGTACACTGAGGCCCCAAGAACTTGCAAATTGGCTGTGCGAGCGGCTAAAGAGCAGTCCTGGAAGGAGTTGGAAAGCGGCTGATCTGTGAAAAATGTCTTCTGGCAAACCATTCGCCGACTCAGAGGAAGAAAATTCAACATCATAGAAGGAGTTAAATCCAAGGACGGTGTCTTTCCAAAGAGCTAGACATTTTGCACAGATGGAGCGAGCACTTTTCGGAGCTGCTCAATCTTGAACGGGGCACTGAGGATTGTAGTGGGGACTACCAACGGCCGAGGAAGTTGGCAAATCCGCCGGTATGGATGAAATTCGGGCAGAAATGCTTAAGGCAATGGGTAGAGAAGGAGTTTTATGGATCTCTCGTATCATTAAGATGACCTGGGAACGTGGTAAGACACCTGTCGGCTGGCAAACAGGGTTGATTGTCCATCTTTTTAAAAGAGGGAACAAAAGAGATTGGTCCAACTATTGGGATATATCTCTTTTAAGTCTCCCCGGGAAATACTACGGCAGCCCAAGGTGTTGGAGGCGTGTTCTAGAGCTATGGTCGAGTCCAGGATGGGGGATGAACAGTATGGGTTTCGTCCTAGCCGAAGTAAGAATGGTATTCGAGAAGGCTTGAAAGTCCAGCCAAACCGATCTACAGCTGTTTTGTAGATTTGGAAAAGGCATACGACCGAGTTCCTCGAGGTAAACTCTTGAGTGTTCCGCAGGAGTATGGGTACAAACTGTAGCAGTTGTGCTCGGGTTAAGGGTGCTAAAGGAACACCTTTCGCTGTGGGCGTTGGACATCGCCAAGGGTGCGTCTTGTCATCTATTCTTTTCATTATAAAGAGTGTTTTTCAAGGGGAACAGAAATTTGAAATGGAATAAAACAAAGATGATTTTTTTAACTCTTTTAACTTAGTAATAAAAAGAAATTTAGTTTATTTGAAAGATAATCTTCTGGCATTACAATTTAAATATGATTTATGACAAATGACCGCCACGGCTGGCTCGGACGTAGTCTAATCTGGAGGTCCAATTTTCGATGACTTTTTTCCAACATTTGTGGTCGTATATCGGCAATACCGAGGCGAATGTGGTCCTCCAAGTGGTCAATCGTTTCGGGCTTATCGGCGTAGACTAGCGAATTCACATATATCCACAGAAAATAATCAAGCGGCGTTAAGTCGCACGATCTTGGAGGCCAATACACGGGTCAGTAACGTGAAACTAAGCGGTTACCAAGCGTACCGCCAGTTAAAATAGTGTTGCCAACTTAAAGTTCTATACCTCTAAAAAAAACATCATTTTTTAATGGACTTGATGTCCATCCCGAGGAGAGGAATGTTTGGGAGAGTTGAGTGTAAGCCATCTTCTGTCTGCAGATGACTAAGTTATCCTCATTTCCTTCCAGAAGGAACACCAGCGCTCACTCAAAACGTTTGTTGATGCTGGGAGCAAGGTTAACATCAGAGGCTATGGTAGTTTCCAGACATCATTAGAACACATTTTCATAGCAACTTCACAGACTTTCAGTGGCATCCCTGTGATTTCCTTTCAAATGGTGTCTCTAAGCATCGAGGTGGTGGTTACTCTGTTGTCTGTTTCAGTCATAGGAAGAAATCGGTAGGCGATCGTGGGTAGCACTCGACACATAATAATAATAATAATTGGGTGGCGCTACAGCCCATAGAGGGCCAGGGCCTAGCTTCTCAGCAACACATGGTCGGGGAAAATTTCTTCGCAAAATTTGCATCAAAGCTTGCTATGAGTTGTTCTGTTTCTATGGGCCCACTTCACTCCATTTGAGAACAAGAAAGTTTTCGAACATATCCCCATACCGGCCAACAGAAACAGTTCTCGATTTGTGTCTAGTGTCCTCAAAGACGAACGCCCTCGTACGGAACTAGACCAATGTTGCGACTAGCATTTAGTCTACAAGCGTGGAGTACATCAATGCATGGTTTTTAAGCCCTTGCAGCGACTATTGTCTTGATTAACAAAGTCAGCGAAGTCGAACTGGGTTTCTTCTTAGTTTTCTCCGCAACTGTTTTAACAATTATGTAAATAAAAAAAATTCGTTGCAACTCCAGCTCCTCCACAAAAAAATGTTATCAACCCCTCCTTATGCCTGTCAAATGCCAACATGTCATCCGAAACCGAGGTAGCAACCAAACAAAATCGGCCAGGAACATAAAGAGCACTCCGCCTTGTAAAAAAAATGCATGAAAATCACTTTCACTCTCATGGCACGGCCTTCAGTTTTCACCTTATCTCTGGTCTCCATCAATCTTATCGGCCCGTGAGTCGGATGAGTGCCTACATGTTCCCACAGAACACCGCTTATCAGTTCCCGATAACCGAACCTACTTCCCAGTCCATCTGGAGTACATCCATCGATGTTAGATAGATGTCGAAAATGTACTCTACTCCGAAGTAATGTACTCCCAAATGCAGTGCCATCGTTCATTCCCAAGTGATAAGACAAGCCGATCGGATGCCCATTGAACTCAATCATCTATCGCTCCAGCAAGGCCTCCTTATCGCTCCGCCAACCCGGATAACATGTGAAAGTCGATACTTAACACTGGGGTGTCAAGTGACCCATTCTGTGTGGAAAATGACAGGCTCCCCGGAACTCCCCGAGTGCCGGTAGTTCACATCCACTTTGCATGCGACTCATTCCAGATGTCAGAGCGGCTTCTGCTTCTGCTTTTGCTGGTTACTGGGCTGTTGTTATTCGCACGCGACATGAATATGTAATTCAGGCGGCGGAGGGGTGATGTCATGGGGAAAATCGATTTTCGGTGTTTCACTTGTTTGATCGAACAGACAGCCACAGCCGGGGGCGATGCAGAATATGCAAAGCGATGCATAAAATTGAAACGCGACTTCTAGTTAAATTCGTTCAAAACGGCTAAGTGTGGACCTCGGTTGGGGGAGGCCGCGGGAAACTACACACACACTCACCCCTTGGCCCACCCCAGCCCCGACAGCAGCAAGTGCTGAGTAAGCGAGGAATCGCGATCTGAAGCGACAACAAGGATGACAACAACCACGCACTTGGGGTGGGCTATAGTTACGAATGCCACCCACCGCCTGGGAACGCGTGCAGCGGTTGCACATGCAGAATTGATTAAAACCGAATGCCGAGCAATTAAATGCGAAATGTGGTCGCTTATTCCGGAGCCAGTGCACGGTAGGTCTGAAATGAGGGACTAAATTATAATTAAGAAGCAGTCGCAGGATGCACATCCACCGCGGCGCAGCGGTAGAATAAAAAATGCTCACGAAGAAAAGCGCCTTTGTGCGATGTTGTCAAGCGCAACTGACGCTGGGAGTGGGACGGAGGGAGACTCTCATCGATTGGTTTTCCGCGATAATTCCGCAGCGAAGTTAATGAATCGGAAGAACATGATAAACGTCGTGTAAGTAAGCTAATCATTTGTCAAGCGGTAGGGGGGGGGGTGCTGGTAGGGGCAGAGAGCTTTAATTTCTGTGCGGCGTGTTCGGTTTGCGATTTCACGGGGCTTTTTTCTTCGAAAACCGGGCGTGATTTCATGGGTCAGTGGGCAAATGGTTGGGATTTCTTTGAGATTCATGATTTAGGGGGAAAAGTGAAGCTAATCAGTGAGTCAGAACATTTGTGTCTGCGATGTGACATCTGACAATAGTGTTTATACTACGAGGCGTTATCAGATATGGTCGGCAGCCAAAAGAAGGGAGATTGGTTGGAAATAAACGTCAATCACATACGAGTGCATGAACTGCTGGAAAATGATACAAAAATCGTTCAAAATGAGTTCTAGATCGACAAAGGTAACTTAGAAGTGGCCTTAATTCATTGACCATGGCATGCTTGACTTGTATCTTTGCAGAAAACGAACATTTTTCAGCAACACTTCTTGGCTGCTGATGAGTAAGAGCTGAAAGCTGAAGGCGACAGAATCGGGCGCATATTCAAATAACGAGTGTCAGACAGAGTTACTCGGCGGTATAGGGTCAGAAACACGGCAGTACGCGAGGAACTCAATGAAGAGCAGCTGCTTCTTCGAACGGAAAGGGCTATGCTCCGATGGTTTGGTCATGTGGCACTAATGTCCTCATCATCACGACTTCCGAGGCGTACCTTGAATGCGACTCCATCAGGTAGGCGACGGCTTGGCAGAACCAGAACAAGGTGGTCGAGCCAAGCCCAAAAACTCGCCTGGCTGTGCTTGGGAATAACTCCTGATGAGTTAGAGTCGAGGGCGGAGGATCGAGTGGCCTGGAGATCTCTGCGACCTCTGGTGTGGATCATGCGGGTCAGAAGATGATGATGAGACAGAGTCCGACGACAACGAATTTAGAAGGCCTTGGGCAGTTCAAAAAATAATGATGTGTCCTTTGGGCTTCTTTGCTTTAATGGGGATGTTATGAGAGATTGTGAAGATTCAAGTAAACTGGGACTATGGCTATTAATCTAGCGTCTACTAATCGAATGCCTAAGAAGAGGAGGGTTTTATGCAACGTGTGGACAGCACCAAAAAGTGAGCTAAGCCAACAGAACATCATACCAGCTGAAGTATTGAAGGCTTGGTCGAGGAGGCTAAAACTTAAAGCAAGAGACTGACGCCACGAGGTTAATGGCAGGAAGCTGATGGGAAACTGGTGGTAGGAGGCTGACGCCAGGAGGTTAAAGGCAGGAGTCGGAAGGACGGGAGCTAGAGAACAATTATTTACTAAGGTCAAGGCTAACTCTAATGAATGACACCACTTCAGAAGAAGACGAAAAAAGGCAAACGCATTGAGGTTACACACCTTCTCCACCGGACATGGACGCTGTTTATGAACATGACATGGAAAAATCGATTGGTCCTTGTCCAAACTAATATCGTATCGGAGAATCACGATTTACGACAAGACATGAGCTCTGTTCAAATGTTGGGCTGAAGAATTGACGTTTTTGTTTTTGGAATGTGGGGGTAGATGATCAGAGTGAAAGATGAAGTGTTAGTGAATTTCGTTTTTTTTTCACTGATGATTGTTTCGCCGTCTCATGATGTTGACTCTTTGGCAGGCAACGTCCAAATGAAACGACATGGTACACGAAAAAACAGAGCACGAATGGCTGCTCAGATTGTTGATGTGATGTTGGACATAGCCATGTCCAGTGGAGACCGTGTGTTAACAGTGCTTTGAACCGCCTTTAAATTTCTTATGAACTAAGAACCACGAAACGTAGTGGATAGGTGCGTCGACACCCACTCAAAGTTCGATTCCCGACAGAGACAACTTTCAGAATTCTCTGGTCCAACTCTCTATCTCGGCTAGAAAGAGCTTCTCAAACTTCTCCGTGTCGTTATAAGACGGTATCTCCACTCCACTCGTAAAAGAACAATATCACGCACAACACGAGTGGCTGCTGATGAAGCTACGCCCAGTGTCACCTCAGAGTGCAGCGCCACCCATATTCCTCAAACTGACAATTTAATCATAGAATTTATCTTAATCGGGAGCTTCGTACATTAATGAGGCATAATTAGGTTTCACATCGTCTTTAATTGGTGATTTACCGATAAGTGTGTAAATAATGTGTGTAATTTATTTCACTCGAACTGAAGCTGAAGGGAAGGCACGAAACATGCAATGACACTGACAGTGAATGCCCCGCCTCGAAGACGATTTCTTTAGAAATCTCGCAATGGAATGGAACTTGCTTACATGTGTGACTAAAAAATGCTCCATATTCGTATAGGGCACAATAAGAAGAAATTGAGCACAAAATTAAGGCGATTTGGAGCATTTTAGAAAGCGTGTGGCTAATGTTTTCGAGGTATACGTCAGAATACAATATATTGCCCTCAATATTCCGTTACTTATTGGACAAGTTTAGATGGTGTACTGCTTCCTCGTGGGCTTTCTTGTGTCAGATGCAGCCTCTGACAAGTGAGCACAAGGTACGGGTGTTTTCATAAACTGCGTTATCCATGTTCATTAATGCAGATTTACGATCATACTAACTTAGGTAAACTGCAGTACCTACTGTTCATAAACGTCAATAGCTCATCGATGTAGGGCAGATTGTGCATTTTTTGACTGCAAAAAGGGTCGATTGGAAGAAGCATATTTTGTACTAAGCCAAGACTACAGACATTCTGCACCGTTTGTGTGTTCAAAAACGCATGAGAAAAGATATGCGATTGTACTAGCGAAGATTTCCGACGTTTATGAAAACACCCTACGCTTGCGTGTTCTAAGTAATCAAATGGTAATTATCCCGGCCAATCTGAAGATTCTTCTGGCTTCACTTCACATTCCATGGCAAGCGGTGATCAGAAAATCTTTGTGCCAAGCGACAACTAGTGCCTCATTGCCGTTCTTTTAGCCAACATGTACAGGTTGTGAGAGAAGTTACCACATTTCTCCCTTACTGACATTTCTTTCCATTTTGCTTATGAAAGTCAGATCAATAATCAAGTTCAAGTTGGCGCAGATGCATTTAGAAGTTAGAAGACTGTAAGCCATCCTCCCGCAGTTGGTATAATACGTATTTTACCAGATCCCGAAGATGCACTGGATAGATGACAGTTGGGATATTTACACTTCTGTTCGCGTACGTCCAAAAATAATGAAGGCTTTGACAACGAACTCCCCAAACATGCTCGCTAACACATGAAATTCGTATTTTCCCAGAATAATGGACTATTGAGAGAGAGAATGAGACATTTCCCAGAGCTGCAAGTTCTAGCTGGATAGACTTCAGCCAAAGAGCGACTTGACACTTCCATGATCAATCAACTTTAAGTCAGAATGATAACATTTCTATCATTCTTGGCATTCGACGTAAAGCACTCCTTTAGAATACAGATGACTCCTTCAAAGAGTATTTCCAATATAACTTGTGCAAGATATGATGTATGATGTTGGAGACTTCAGGCCCAAACCCATAGAATCAGTTGCAATTACAACCCACAAAAATCGTATTTGCTAGATGAAGAGGGGTGCCCAATGAACACGCACGTGGCGTCCGAAATCCATACAACCCCGCCACAACAACATCAGAGAAAATGATTTACGTGGGAAAAGAACTATCAAAGTATGAACAAGTTAAGAAATTTTACCAATTTCATCCGTCTACTTTTGGGCCACTTTTGGGTACTACTCTCTCCCTTTCATTAGGGCTTATGTGCTGCCAATTTTTTTAAAGTTACGCAACGAATTCTAGGGTCTTGGCCTTTCAGCATCAAAATTGAAGAGAAAAACGATTTTTTGACGAAGGTGTGTAGTAGAATAATACCAACAGCAAGGAAAAACGAGAATCGAAGAGAGAATAGGATCTTTATTATCAAAGAGAGGATTGCCGGTTAGGTCAGAATAACATAAGTTAATTTGAAGCACAGTTTGTAAGCAGCAGCCAAAGCGATCTGTTGTAATACAAATATAACGAAAAGGAGTGTTTTATTTGTTTGTATTTGAAATTTGAAGAGTGAACCGCTTACAGGTGGTAAGGTGGTAGGTGGCAACTCACAGAATCAACCCAGAAATCTGGGTATAATCGGACAGTCGAACCGTCAACCGAATCGATCAAGAGCATATAGTTTTTTATTTGAATTCCCGTGAAAACCGCAAAAGTGACTACATAATGCTGGGACATAAGAAACATACATTCGAAGAATCTAGGCGCTGGGTTACGGAAAAAATCCTTGGACATTGGCGTTGACAGGAGCGTTGTATTTCAGTTTAAAAAGGGTTGTACGTGTGCCTTTCCATTTAAGTTGTTCATTTGGGAAGTTGAATTTGAATTGACATATCGAAGCAGAACAAAATATAAAACAAAATAAATTTATTTATTAACGTGTTTGGTAAACATTTGGTAGACCAGCTGTTGGTGTGAATAGCCGCCTTACCATTTGTGGGGGAATAGCTATTCTGATACATGTAAACAACTTAACACTACCCTAAAAAACTACCCTAAGATATGTAGGTCGGCCATGGGTTGCGGCTGATAAAATAGCGTTTAATCAGCTGCAAGACAAAGACCGATATGCACTGCCGGTTTTTAAGCCGGGTTTAAAGGGTTCGATGAGGGAGTTGTATTGCAACATCCCGAACATCTCGCCTTGATACCGCCGTACTGAACCGGAGGAGACCCTCCTCAGCACGTTGTGCGACGGAACGGTCGTGGTTGGGTCGCCCATCCACAGTCGAACGGGCGATGTGGAAGAAGAGCGGTACCGCATTTTCATTTTGAATCAGACCGTGTTTGTCCAAATGGAGGAATGCTTCTGGGGAGCCGAAGCCGTTATGACGTACCCTTTCGTGGTACTGAGGATTGGGGTAGTAAGCCCCAGAGATCAGGTTATTGGCTGAGTTCATCGCTCTGGCAGTATGGCCTCGAATCAATTTCAACAGGAAATTGTCCACTCATATCAGGTTCGCCCTGTTGTATAAAACCTCATTGGAGTAGAATTTTCTGTACTGGGACTCTGGTGTTCTGTATAGGCGAAGGCAAGCCCTAAGACAAGCCCTCTCAAACACCCGAATTTTTTCCATCAAGCTTGCACTAACGTGGAACCACACGGGACAGCCATAGGTGAGAATTGACCGGATGAGGGCCATGTAGCAGATTACCTTCACCCTCGCATCGAGTTAGCTGTTGTAAAGCAGTCTCTTTGTAAGAGCGAAAGCGCCTCGGCCTCGGGCTAGAGCAGCATCTACATGTTTAGAGTAAACTGCCTTGTTGGACTTGTTATGACTTGTGTTTGTTATTATTTTGATATTGTTATATTTGACGAATCTTCTGGCACTTCTATTGACTAAAACCTGTTTTCAATAAACTCCAGTAAAGGTTCCAATTGTTGAATTTCACGTGGTTTCTACTATTGGGACTCCTTGTAAATTTTTTGTGACACTATGTAGGTAAGCGACAAATGTTCCCTAATTTGAAACATCGATCATCATGCACAATACGTTGTTTACGGCAATGTGGGAATAATTGCATTTTTGTATGTCCTCTGTGGCTCGCACCAGCTCCATCCGTGGGTGCTCAGCCGGCTGCGCAATCTCTGCAGTCCTTGCCCAGGTGACTATTCAAATCTTCAGACTTGAGTTCAAACATTCAGAAAAGTGCTGCAGTGCCGTTTTTTGACTGCTCTGGCCGCATTCTACAAGAGACGTCAAATGGAATGAATGTTTTTTTCAATTTTAGTCGCTTTCCTGCGTTTGCCGCCGCCTTCTGTTCAAATATTCATCAGCAGTCGACGGCTGAGTTTATAATTGGTTGCAAACGTGAACATACGAGAGGAAAACATGCTTGATAGTTTTCATTTTTGACTGAAACTTCGCAGTCTATCGTGACTCTCAGAAAATCCCTCAGATTCGTTGATGGACTAGGTCACAATCAGCTGTGAAGTTGGATATCTTTATAATGCTGATTTTCGGGTGCAAACCGAACCGAGCATCAACAATTTGTTTGCGTCAACTGTCACCTACAACATTCCCAGAGTACTTTGTGTCGCCACATACTTCCAGTCTATCATACTCTGCACCTCTTAACCTTGGAAAAAGGCAATAAATTCCAAGACGATGCACTCCACCTATTTCATCGATTTCAAGACCACATGCGACAGCTTTTATCGCCCATAACACAGGCCGAATGTGTCATAAAGTTGATGTTGTTTCGAATGCGTCATGTTACACGTGTACCATGCCCGTGCAAAGATTAGTGAAAACTCTAAGGTCTTTAAAAAGACAGCCAAATACATCAGAAGCTATTCCAAATTAATTGACTCTCTCACCTACACACCCACCCTCGATTGCCAGCCTCTACCTCGACCCCAACTAACATTATTCAAGCGCAGCGATCTCACGATAAATCGGCATTCTAGACTCCGAATGTATCCATTAGCGACCCTCCATCACGACGAACTATCAAACGCATCAATCAAATTCGGTCGCATGACAAATGCCACTCAATAACAATTTACCACCGAATCGCGATAAAGAACAACAACAACAGCAAAAAAAAATAGATTAACCCATAGAATCCATCAATAAACAACGAAATTGCTTAATTTAATTTTTTTTTATTACGTTATTTCCTTATATCCACAATGGCCCTTATCTTTATGGCACAGCAGGTCAAATGAGGTGAAACGATCACAGTTCGCAAGCTGCCACCTTGCGCTGTCCCCCAGTGCGGCAGTCAGATACGCGTGCTTATGACATTATTTTTTTTTTGTTGGCTCTTGACATAAATGATTTATAATTTTGCCACAATTCGCATTAAATTCCCGATTTGACGAATGGACTTTGATAAGCGAATCGAAACGCCGAATCGCTGTTAATAGCGACGACCACGACGAGGATGACTCAGGCAAGCGCAGCCACGAAACGCACAGATACCGAAAAACGGAGGCGACCTCGCGTCTCCGTGCCAGCGTCAGCCTTGACATTTACGCTTGACAGATGCCCGTCCGACATCCCACAGATACAGCTGCAGCCAACCACCAGGCCGGCGAAGGCGTACACAAGACCACGTCAAAAGGCGAAACGATAAAACGCTCGATTAGCATAAAATCTAGAGCAATCGACGAAGAAGCGGCCGCTTGGGGGTGGGCGTCCGTGTTGCGGGCAAATAAACATTCGCATCGATTTATGGAACTATTTACATCCCCAAACTAATTCTCATGCCAAAACGCTTGTGTTTCGAAGCAAAATATTTTGTTTTTGCTTATGCTTGGGCTTTTCTTTTGTTTTGTCTTGAGGTTTTGCTTTCATCCTTTTTTGTGTGATTCGCGCTGGCTGTGGGTGGCTACCAGGCCGATGGCGGCGGCGGTGGCGACGGTATAATGACTCCGACGCGAATATGGTGCGGAGCATATTTTTAGAACGAGGCGGTGTGGGACTGCCGGGTACGGGTACTTGACAAAATTTTCCAGATCCCCCGTAATTAAGAACAAGCCTCGTGGTGGAAATTGACTCAGCGGTGGATTGGAGCCTAAAGGTGGGGAGTTTTGCACTCAATTGTGGGGGCGTCTGCTGGAGCACGCAACGTTAAGTGGATATGACGTCGTGTGTGGGCGGAGGACTTCAATGACTGGTGTTTAATGAGAAATTGGGTCATTACAAATGGATACACTTGTGTGCTTGATGGTGCCTAGTCACGGGATGCCATGGCAACTGAGACGCACACGCCTTTTCAAGGGGAATTGATTTTGCATTAGTGGGTGGGCTAGGGAATGTGATGAAGGCTTCAGTTGAGTGCGAAATCGCTTATTGGTGGAGCGTCTTAATTTTTGAACTCATCCTCATCCTCATCCTCATCCTCATCCTCATCCTCATCCTCATCCTCATCCTCATCCTCATCCTCATCCTCATCCTCATCCTCATCCTCATCCTCATCCTCATCCTCATCCTCATCCTCATCCTCATCCTCATCCTCATCCTCATCCTCATCCTCATCCTCATCCTCATCCTCATCCTCATCCTCATCCTCATCCTCATCCTCATCCTCATCCTCATCCTCATCCTCATCCTCATCCTCATCCTCATCCTCATCCTCATCCTCATCCTCATCCTCATCCTCATCCTCATCCTCATCCTCATCCTCATCCTCATCCTCATCCTCATCCTCATCCTCATCCTCATCCTCATCCTCATCCTCATCCTCATCCTCATCCTCATCCTCATCCTCATCCTCATTCTCATCCTCATCCTCATCCTCATCCTCATCCTCATCCTCATCCTCATCCTCATCCTCATCCTCATCCTCATCCTCATCCTCATCCTCATCCTCATCCTCATCCTCATCCTCATCCTCATCCTCATCCTCATCCTCATCCTCATCCTCATCCTCATCCTCATCCTCATCCTCATCCTCTTCACTGTTCAAGTCACTGTGAACCGGGTGGCTTAACAGAAGTCACTTCCACAGGACTTGTTTGCTGGAGGTAGGGGGGAAGGGGAGCAGTCCGGGTTTTGTGTCTTTCAGACTGTACATGCGATTCTACTTCATCAACAACCCCTGCTAGGCAAATATAGGCTCATCAATTTTTTTTTGTCAAACCGAACTGTCGCCTGAGCCGTCTATGGCTTGCCATTGTGCAATATGGAGCGTATAACATTCGCTGAGCGTGTTAAAATTGTAATGATTTACCAAAAAAACGGCGTATTCTGGATGACCGTGCAAATCCCTCACGCCATGGCCAACCCCCGATGATGTGTTGTAGTGCCAAACATTTCAAATATTCACAGAAAGACTCCCAAGAGCACTAACCAGCTCCTTAATTCAAGGCCGAGTACTAGCCCCTATGCCATCACCGTCCTCGCACCGCATCACATCACCCATCACGGGACACAAACAATCTCTCATCGGAGAGCCATTAGCCGCCACAAGGATCCGGTCTAACAACCACAAGACTATGATGCCAGGCCCAACCTCAAGGCGTTTTTTTTTTTTGGTTTTTCACCAGAAAAGCCGTACATCATCCGCTCACAAATACCAGTTATTATGTAACAAGCGAATTAAAAAATAAAATAAAAACCAAACTGTTACCTCATTCCGCACAAAAAAGTAGTTGCATGACGGCACCAGTCACACAATGTCGCCGACGATAAGCTTCTCCGTACACCACGCTGCTCCCCAGCGCGGTACGTGTCAATTTTTTTTTTTTTCGGAGAACTAATTCGTCCCCATAGTCCGGCAGCAAAGGCAAACATTTGTGCGAAAAAACTTCAAAGATGGGCTTGTCCCTGGCGCTTGGTCGATTTTAATTAATTTTTTGTTTCTGCTACCGATCCGGCCCAGACTGAAGGGAGGCGGAGAACTCGTGCGCTCATGCGAGAGCGAATCAATTGAAATTTCTCACGTCCGACCCACATTGACAGCCGCCGCAAGGCAGATGTCAACGTCAACGTCACTGGCACGTTTTCCAGTGAAAACATCTCTCCACATCTGCATTTGAGGACAATAGATGCGAGAGTACATGGAAACACAGTAGCACTGCGGAATGGGTTCGGGTTTCTGGATACGTGCTCTCGCACAGGTCACGGGCAGGTGGGCTAACAAAAACCCAGCCGAAGCAAAACATCGCACTGGCTTCTGTTTTGACAGATGCTGAATGGATGTGTGGTGCGCTTTCACTTCGGTGACTCAGTGATTTTCGTGTTCGATTGCGTCGCTATCGCTTGTGGAGTTTCACCCGAATCGAGTGAGTACATCGAGATTTTGACTTGTACACACTTGTACACACACAGTCGATTGCATGACAAGTCCACGTTCAAGGCCAACTGATGGGCTGTAGCAGATGGGCTCCGCTTGTGTGAGATTTTCAAAGAAATTCGGTTGTAGTCGATGCTACTTCCGAGAACTGGTTTATTGCTTCTCTTTCCGCTCTTCTGTGCGATTGTACGGTTGAGGTGCGCGCTGGCGAACAGGTTTTCGTCGATTCTCAGCCGACGGACAGCCAAAGTGTCTGCGGGGAGGATCTGCTTGCATAACAATCCATCTTCGGACGGTCGGCGTAATCGCCTTTGTTCGACCATCGGATCAACGACCAATCCCTCGCTCTGACTGCGTGCGGCAAATTGATGGAATTGCTGAGAGAGAACCCACTCGTTGGTCGTATTTGAGGGTTCTTGTCCAAAATCATAGATTCTTCCATGTCCGCATCCTACGCTAGTGACGATCAGCCGTGGTCTCGATTCGAACAACGGATATTCTGCGAGAGTGTCAATGTATTCACTGCGACTACTACTCTGGAGCCTGATGATTAGTTTGACCATCTCCAGGTCGGAGAATGTCTGTTTATCGATTTCAAAGCCGCCGAATGAGACGAGAGTTAAAGATCCGGGACATAAGTGACTGCAGTTGTGCCTCAACGACGCAAGGCGTGTCCATCTCTTTTAAGTATCATGTAACCCCAAGTGACACGAGGACCGACGAACTCATTTTCACAAAAACCAGCACCTCTAGTCAATTAAATTTCTTTTGAATTGCAGTTTGTACCAACTCAAGGTTCACTGCCACCTCTCCGACAAGCACACAAAAACTATTCCCTCGGGCACGTGCACCGTTGCGAGCGTCAACAATGCATGCCGTCGTGCTCGTGGGTATACAAATTAATTTACACCCAACCCTCTGAGTGTCGTTCCGACCGACGCGACGTCTGATGACATGAAACCCAAACAAACAAACAAAAGCAAACCTGATACACGGCAAATTGACAGTTTAAACGTCACACGTCACAACAAATCGAAATTATCTTAATCGACTTATCAAGTGCGTGATAAACGACCGCCACCCGTGAGGCTACTTTTTTTTTCTGAAATCCCGCAGACCACGTACAATGACATTTCACTTCTGCAAAAAGAACAGAAAAAAAGTGTAGACCTCCTTTTGCGGGGAAATGCCAATCGAGTTTATGTATGTTTTCCTTTTCGTTGGCCTGTCAAACTCATGTGTCATATGCTCGCATGACGACCTTTCGGCTCTGGTCTACGGCATGGTTGCGGATGCATGTCATGTTTGGGACGGTGCGTGCGTGTAAACTACTTCCACGTCGGGAAACTGGGGTTAAACATGAAAAGGGCGTTAATAGTACGCAGTGCAGTGCCCAAACACGGTCGACATTTAGGTGGGAACATGTGTGAACACGGCTTTTGAAAAGTTTTTTTTTTTTTGTTTTTGTTTTTATTTCTTGGAGCGTACTGCAGCAGCGGCGGCGGGCATTTATTGTGCATCGGAAGCAGACGTCGGAAGCGAGTGCGATTTTTAAGATGGCAGTCACGTCCTCGTCGTCGCTTGTTTTGTTGGACGTGGTCGGGTAATGACTTTTGCGCGACGGATGATTGCTAGATTTTTTGGAGAGTCGGCTGTCTGCGAGCGTAATTGGCGAATAGTTTCTAATAAAGGCATGACATGCTTTCGAATAGTCACGAGGTCGTTGAATAGGAAATTAACAGAATTGGGCTGGGCGAAGTGTCTTTGCCGGTGAGTGCACTCAGAATTTAGCTTGAGAGTGTGTGACGAGCATTTTGATTAAGGTGGATCCATTGGGCGACAGGCGACTGGATGTGGTTTGCGGGATCATGCTCATCGTATTGCCAACGATGGCTAGGGGAGAGACACGATAATTCAGGACCTTTCACAAGCGCCATAAGTAATAGCCACCGCTTCTAAATATCACAAAATGGGTAGATTGAGACGAATTTAAAATAATCATCATCATCGGTGCGACAACCGGGGTCCGGTCCGGGCCTCGTGCAGCAAGTATTTCTATCAATCGCAGGCCGACGGCATTTAGTTATACACCCCAAGGTTTCGGGCGTCCTGGTCTACGACATCTTTCTAGCGCAAGATTGGTCTGCGGTGGTGTACCAACTTTCTGAGCGAGAACCTCGTTGCTCATACGAGCTAGGTGAGCAGCCCACCGGAGTCTATCGAGCGTTATTTTTGTCATTATAGCAGCTTCGAGGGAGATTTTATATAAGTCATGATCGCATCGTCTCTGGAATCGTTTCTCCGCATATGGGGCCAACTCAAGCACTCAAGTCTCGGATCAATATCTAAGTACTGGCAAGACTAGAGTCTAGTACAGCAGAAGTTTCGAATTCATGGTGAGGTTACTGGATTTAAATAACCTCACACGACTACAGTAGGTTCTATTGGATGTAAGCAGTCGCCCGAGTATTTCTTTCCAAGTCATTATCGGCGGCTACTACTGACACAAGGTAGTTAAAGGATTGCATTTCTTTAAATTCATGCTCCTCTACCGTGACTGTTGTTGTTCTATCAACGTTTCTCGCAGACGAAGCCACCATGTACTCAGATTTTCCTTCATTTATGTGCATCCCCAGGTTTTTTGCCGCCTATTCCATCTTGATGGTGGTGGCCCGTGGCGTTTTGGGTATGTGCGTCGACTCCTACGCACTTGGACCTACCTATCTAGGTTCGATCCCTGGTACGACAAAAAATACTTTTCACGGCCCCACCTCTTTCGAGTCACTGACAATGCTCAAAGAGTATAACTGTCTAGAAAAAGCTCCTCAAACTTGGCCGTTCGGAGTCGGCATAAAACTGTAGGTCCCTTCCACTCTTAATAGAACAATAACACGCACAACACGAGTGGTTGCTGAGAAGCTAGGCCCTGGCCCTCTACGGGCTGTAGCGCCACCCATATTATTATATTATTATTCCATCTTGATGTATGAGTTGTGTACAGCTTGTTCGCTTCGTCCGTAGATGTTGATGTCGACTGCGTACGCCAGTAATTGGGTAGACTGGTGACGATTGTCTCTCTTCTAGATGTATGAGAGTCTCGGCTTCGTTTTCTCTAACGCCAGGTACTCAGAGGAGTCCATTGAAAATCTTGGCGGGTTTGAACAGAACACCAATCTGGCTGCTTTAGCTCGGCTTGCGACGTTGTACATGGTCAGCCCACATAATCTTGTTGATTGGTTTGGGATGCCGATCTCTCGCATGGCTTTATATAGTTCTACCTTGGCTATGCTATCGTAGGCGCCATTAATGTCTACATATAAACAGGTGGTACGTTGGAGTCTAGATCAATCGTTGATTTGCCTGGTCTGAAACGCTATTGATATTTGCCGATTATGGCTTCCGTGTATATGGTAGAGTGTAAGCATGGTAGAGTGTATCTAAGCATGCTTGAGTATAAACATGTTTGAGTCTAAGCCGACTGCCATCAGATCTGCGAGTGTTTTTTGAGTCAATCGAATGGGTCGACACCTAGAAACCAGACGTCAGACGTATACACATATAAAATAATGGATGTGCCAAGATCTATGCTAGAATTGATTTTGTTACGTAATTTTGAGTAGTAGTTGCATAACTGCTGAATATCATTCCCAGCAAACACCAAACTGAGGCTAGGTGTCGCACGGCTCTAGAAGCGATCGCTGAACAGTTTAACATTTAACATAGAGCCTTTTCAGGAAACTGACGAGTTTGTCGACGTAGTCCGCGACGACTTTCGGTATGCCCCTCGCTGCATACAAACTGGTGTACCCGTTTACCAAAAGCAACAGATAAGCAGCAGGCACTACGAGCAACCCAGCTAGTATGAACTTGCCAAAGTGGAACCCCAAAGAAAAGTATACATGTCGTCAAAAATTCAGATTAACTATATTTGTGGGAGCCATCACTGGGCGCTTATTGGAGAGCATGGGAGAAGGCGCAACACCTTCATTAATGACATTTGCGGAAGCTGTCTTGACGAGGCGGTAACCGAAAACCCTCGGCCTACCATATGTACTTGCCTGGCATTAGCGACCTTTAGACGACGGCACCTTACAGCTTTCTTGTTAGATTCCTTCAGCGATTTACGCAGCACAGCCGTCGACAATCTTCTTATATTTATATTTATGGGTGGCGCTACAGACTCTAGAGGACCAAGGACTAGCTTCTAGAGCAGCCACTAGTGCTGTGCGTGCTATTGTTCTCTCACGAGTGGAAGGGATCTACAGTTTAATGCCGACTCCGAATAGCCAAGTTTGAGAAGCTTTTTCTAGACAGTTGTACTCTTTGAGTATTGTCAGTGATTCGAAAAAAGTGGGGTTGTAAAAATTATTTTTGTCTTACTGGAATTTGTACCTAGACGGCGAGGTTCAAGTGCGTAGGAGTCGAGGCACATACACACAACGGCACGGCCAACCACTAGTCTTCTACGCTTAATAAATGGCTGAAATTAGTTTCCTCCTTGGACTGATCCCGTACCGAGTCACTTGGCGGCACATAGAGCCTAGTATGAATTAATTGTACAAGTAGCCACTTCAATCTGCCTACCAACCCTTACAACCACCAAGTCAGTTGGATTGTAGTGAAGCTTGTCTTCTTGCATTTTGTTCTTCTGGATCGACCAAAGAAGGAAATATATGCTGTCGACCATGAAATGTTCCGCCACACACATTTTGGGGATAGACATGATAGTCGACAGCTAAGACTTTGAGGTATTGAAGGAGTTTGTCTACCTGGGGGCAAACGTCAACTCCACGAATGACATCTTAGCGGAGACCCGGCGTAGAATCGCTCTTGGCAACCGATGTTACTTCGGTTTTTCAATACAATTGGGGACGAGGCTACTGACTCAAGGGACAACAATCATGCTCGCGCAACAGTCAAGGGTGGACCTGGGCCTCCTGGCTCGAAGGACCAAAAACATTCTCTACAGAACAATTATTTTGCCAGTCCTGCTATACGGAGCCGAAAGATGGACGCTTGGTAAACCAGCAGAGCTGATTATTGGTTCGAAAGAAAAATTCTACGTCGGATATATGGTCCCGTCTTCGAGGAAGGTGAATCGAGGAGAATTCACAACCGCGAGCTCTACGACCTGTACCAGGATGTGAATGTTGTCCGGAAGGCAAAAATCCATCAACTGCACTGACTCGGCCATATCGAGCGCATGGACAACAATGCGCCAGCAAATGAGGGTCTTCCAATCCGAGTCTTCTGGTTCGCGAAGGAGAGGAAGACCGAACCTCCGGTATGAAGACCAAGTCATTGCGGACGCAAGACAGCTTGGTCTTGATGACGACTGGAAGTAGCGTGCACGTCTACAACGGAAGGCTCAGGATCAGACAATCAGTGGGTCGTCCGCCTGAGAAGTATTGTAAGTATGTAAAAATAGACCAAAGAACCGCCTGATGAGGTGCAGATGAAACCATTTAAGAACATCGAAATTATGAAGTTCATGGTGGCCGTAACATTTTATTCGTTGTTTACTTTTTTGGTTTGTATGTCAATTTACAGCGTCGACTAGTGGGTGCTGCTCAGCAAAAAACCCATTTTCGAATGAACAAACACGACAACATGATGAATTGCTAATTTTGGGACGATGCGATGCCAGTGCACAAAAAGTTGACCAAGTGTCCAAATCACTACTGACTTAAGGATCAGCCAACTGATGGAAATGTTACGCAAGTCAAGTGCCTACTCAAATTGAAAGCCATTGCAAGTTGGATGTGACTGAAAGGCACTCGAGAATCAATCAATTTTACACAACGTCAGCTCCCTATCGGAAGCAATTAGAGAAACACATTTAAAATCCACTCCTTGTGGTCGTAATGAACCTTTCTGAAATGAGCTGTGTTTTAAAACTTTTCCTGACTCATCACTGAAAGTCTGTTATTACCCGCATAAAAATCACTGATTGCTTTTTGTCACCCGACACTAAATGAAGTTTCGCAGTTCTTGTCACCTCCGAAATATGCAAACATTCTCCGTCGTGCTTAAATGCATTTTTTCGCATGAAAACTTAATCGATTTTGTGTTTCACGTGTCTGGCTGACTTGTTTGACGAATACCAAATTAATTTTGCGGCCAGAGCCAGTCACATGCGCTGCCATGGACAATTAATTCAAATCTACCGCCGACACGCCTCTTCACAGTCACACACTGATTTTCGAAAATCAGAAAATCTGAATAATTCCTCGTTTAATCAAGCTTGCAGGGGAGATAGAAAAGCGATAAGCATTTACGAATGCAAATGAATTGTTAATCAGAGTTCTGTAAGCCAAAATTTTAATTAACACGAACGATGATTAACGGCCGCGCTGACCTTGACCTACCCGAAGTGCAGCTGTGAACTCGATAATGATACAGCTTGTATAAGAGGCGGACTGTCTGTGTTGGGGTATTGACAGAATCAGTGTCGGAAGGTGTCTGTCTGTCAATGTTTGAGCTGTGGGAAGCTTGATAATGATGCATCTGCCTTTTTGTGTCGTCGGCAGTCATCAATCGTGCAGATATCGGTCCAAGGGGTTGATGGACAAAAAAACAGTTTCCTGAGTGAGATAATGCTATTTATGGTTTAAGGCTTAAGTAAGAGGCTTTTTTTTGGAATACATTTAGCTTCCGTCTTCCGAGGCTTGCTTTGAATGCGATTTCATCAGTTAGGCGACTGTCAGGCTAGTTTTAGGACTAGGTTCAACCACATTATCCTGGATATGGGATAATGTGGTTGAACCTAGGAGGAGTTAGAGTCGATGGCGGAGGATGGACTGACCTGGAGATCTCTCGTGCGTGCTTTCGTGACGCTTTTAGTGGATCATGAGGGTCAGAAGGTGATGATGATGATGACATTTGTTGAATTTTATAGTTTACTAGGTGTCGCATTGACTTCGCCCGCGTGGACCATCGAATTAACGCCATTATACTGTATATTGAAGTGATGGCTGACATCATCGATTCCTCGATCCTTCAGCGTCATATTCTGTTGCAAAATCACAACAAGTCACATAGTTCAATATACGGCCTTGGCAATGATCGCAGAAAGAGTGTGCGTAATGGGCGGGTGTCTATGCTTATTCGATTGCTTTTACTTTGCACAAAATTAAACTACACATGGTACGGAAGAAGGTTTCGTGTAGCTTTGTACGTTTTTGTAACTTCCTATTATTAGCACTGTTATCGCCACTTGCCACTGTCCACGGCCTGTTAAAGTGGACTCAAATAGCAAGCACTAAGTTACCTATGAGGCCTGCAACTCAAGGAGGATCTTAGCCTGAGGAATACATAGTTCCGCTCCATCGTTGATTGAGCACGCAGCTTCGTATCATCAAAACCAAGTTGCCGAGCGACCTCGATGACTTGGTCTTTATACAGTCTTCCTCTGCTTCTCGAACCAGGAGGCTAGGTACATCGGTATGATATGACTGATTTGGAAGTCATGCTCACTTAGTCCATTGTGCTGTCATTTTCGGCTTTGTGTCCAAAACCCATTTACCCTTTGAGCTTGTATTTATTGCCTCTTGGGATTTATGTGTGATTTCTTCTGAGCTCTATTATAGCCATTTAGAGGCTTTAATTCTAATATATTCTTTGGATCAATTTTACTCAGCTCCTCAAGGTGGTTGCAGTAGTGCTCGCCTAGTGGTCTTCTTCTTGTTTCCGCAAGTGCAGGGCATGTTCCGAGGTAGTGTAGGAGGCTAAGATTCGAAGACTCTCTAAGCTGGTTCATTGGTGTCCATTAGCTCAATGTGACCGAGCCAGTAGTCGTACAGCTCGTTGAGTTCACTTTCCTCGAAGACAGGACCATACATCCGACGAAGAATTTTTCTTAGGAAGACACCAAGAATAAGCACTGTTTTCTGCTTATCTTCAGGAGGACTGGCAAGGTAAGGATTTTGTAGGACACGATTTTGGTCCATTGAGCCGGGTTCAACAAATTCCTTCAATGTGACTACGGATGGTAGTTGGAGCGCCAACAGGCCATGCTCAGCTTAGCTCTGAAGTACCATGAAATGAAAATGGGACTTACCCATGACATCATATGCACAGGCTGTGGTGATGAAGAAGAAATAGAGAATACTCCTCACTACCTTCGCCACTGCCCCAGTCTCTACCAGTTAAGATATCGATCACTGGGAGAATACTTCCTTCAGGACCTTCAGGACCTTCAGGATCTACTGAGTTGATGGTATTTTGAAGAGGAGACTGAACCGACAGTGTATAGTAAGGATTTTTGCGGGTTTTCCTGGTTCAACTTCCAACTGGCACAGCGGCCCAACTAGGCTACCTACGACTTCTGTACTCTTTTGGATGTGTGCTCTAGTGTCTATTAATCGAATCAAATACATTTGGAGTGCATCCGACGACATCGAAATTTTCGCCTAAAAAAATCGACAGTGTATAGTAAGGATTTTTGCGGGTTTTCCTGGTTCAACTTCCAATTCGCACAGCGGCCCAACTAGGCTACCTACGACTTCTGTACTCCTTTGGATGTGTGCTCTAGTGTCTATTAATCGAATCAAATACATTTGGGGTGCATCCGACGACATCGAAATTTTCGCCTAAAAAAATCGACAGTGTATAGTAAGGATTTTTGAGGGTTTTCCTGGTTCAACTTCCAACTGGCACAGCGGCCCAACTAGGCTACCTACGACTTCTGTACTCCTTTGGGTGTGTGCTCTAGTGTCTATTAATCGAATCAAATACATTTGGAGTGCATCCGACGACATCGAAATTTTCGCCTAAAAAAATCGACAGTGTATAGTAAGGATTTTTGAGGGTTTTCCTGGTTCAACTTCCAACTGGCACAGCGGCCCAACTAGGCTACCTACGACTTCTGTACTCCTTTGGGTGTGTGCTCTAGTGTCTATTAATCGAATCAAATACATTTGGAGTGCATCCGACGACATCGAAATTTTCGCCTAAAAAAATCGACAGTGTATAGTAAGGATTTTTGAGGGTTTTCCTGGTTCAACTTCCAACTGGCACAGCGGCCCAACTTGGCTACCTACGACTTCTGTACTCCTTTGGGTGTGTGCTCTAGTGTCTATTAATCGAATCAAATACATTTGGAGTGCATCCGACGACATCGAAATTTTCGCCTAAAAAAATCGACAGTGTATAGTAAGGATTTTTGAGGGTTTTCCTGGTTCAACTTCCAACTGGCACAGCGGCCCAACTAGGCTACCTACGACTTCTGTACTCCTTTGGGTGTGTGCTCTAGTGTCTATTAATCGAATCAAATACATTTGGAGTGCATCCGACGACATCGAAATTTTCGCCTAAAAAAATCGACAGTGTATAGTAAGGATTTTTGAGGGTTTTCCTGGTTCAACTTCCAACTCGCACAGCGGCCCAACTAGGCTACCTACGACTTCTGTACTCCTTTGGGTGTGTGCTCTAGTGTCTATTAATCGAATCAAATACATTTGGAGTGCATCCGACGACATCGAAATTTTCGCCTAAAAAAATCGACAGTGTATAGTAAGGATTTTTGAGGGTTTTCCTGGTTCAACTTCCAACTGGCACAGCGGCCCAACTAGGCTACCTACGACTTCTGTACTCCTTTGGGTGTGTGCTCTAGTGTCTATTAATCGAATCAAATACATTTGGAGTACATCCGACGACATCGAAATTTTCGCCTAAAAAAATCGACAGTGTATAGTAAGGATTTTTGAGGGTTTTCCTGGTTCAACTTCCAACTGGCACAGCGGCCCAACTAGGCTACCTACGACTTCTGTACTCCTTTGGGTGTGTGCTCTAGTGTCTATTAATCGAATCAAATACATTTGGAGTGCATCCGACGACATCGAAATTTTCGCCTAAAAAAATCGACAGTGTATAGTAAGGATTTTTGAGGGTTTTCCTGGTTCAACTTCCAACTGGCACAGCGGCCCAACTAGGCTACCTACGACTTCTGTACTCCTTTGGGTGTGTGCTCTAGTGTCTATTAATCGAATCAAATATATTTGCAGTGCATCCGACTGAACGGAGTGTGCAGCGATGAATATGGACGAAAACAGAAATCTGGTTAAATGCTTTGTTGAACTAGGCAACACTAATGCTACTGTGGTATTGCGACAGAATAAAACTACAAAAAGAGGTTGGATGTTGAATCTGTCATATGTGGACATCGACATGTTACACTTACTCTTCCAGTTAGTTTGAGAAAAAAACTGACCATTTAGAATACACTCCGAGGGACACGGTGTCGGCTAGGCTCTAGGGAATCGATAAGACGATGAATAGCCCACAACTAGTCGCAGTGTTGGGTTAGGTTAGGTTGGAATGGCTGATTGCTGGAGCAGCAGTCACACTTAGGCCAGAGTAGGGCCGTTGTGATACTACGCGGATCTAAAACGCGTGGCTAGCGCTTTTGGTAAAACAAAGGAGTTGACTGATAGTGATGTTGTTTACTTCTGTCAAGTTGTTGAAGTAGTAGGCGTCCAAATGGCGCTTTATACGTGTGGAGAGAGCATTGCAATTACATAGGAGATGTGTAATGGTTTCCATCTATTCTTCATCCCTGCAGCTTACAGAAGTCATTAAAGGGAAGGCAATACCCGGTAAGTACGCTGATAATGGTTCTGAAGTTGAGTCTACTCATTCTGATCAGGCGACTTGAGCGTATTGGAGCTATGGTGGACCATAGCAGTTTTGTAGTGAGGCAGTGCCGGTAGACCATCTACGATTTGTGTTAGTAAGTGTTTCACACTTTAGTAGATGTTTAGCAGTAGCGATAGGCGATGGATCACCATCCGGAAGGCGTACCACCTTGGTACCCCTTGTAGCGAGTTCGTCCGCTTCCCAATTTTCTAATTTTCTGGGATGTCACAGTGTCCCGGCACCCACATAAGTTGGATGTTAACATACTTGGTCATCTCGTTGCGAAATAGCCGGCAATTTAGGGAAGTCTTTGAGTTAAAAGCGACTGCGTCCAGAGATTTGATCGCTGCCTGACTGTCAGAACAGATGACGATATCCGTGCTTGATATTGCATTGTTTTTTTAATCAGGACAGCGCTTCTTAGTTCGCAGTGTTACCTACTCTAATTGACAACTGATAACTTGCAAGACAGTGATCTTTACCAAAGGATAGAGGATGGAGTGAATGGCGGAGTGGACACCAGTAGCCACAGAAGCAGACAAAGCTGCATGCTCATAGGTGTGCCATCAAAAGCATGTACACACAAGAACCGTAACGACGTTCCTAGCTTAGTTTAGATGAGGATCAACTGGATGGAAGGAGCATTTTTATGGTACATATTTTGAATTCAGGGTTTGTCGCCAGAATGATTCTGTCTAGAGTTGTGCTAAACAATACCAAAGCTGGAATGAACATGAAAAAATGGAAATTACATGGATTCCACAAAGAGGGACAGGTGGATAATCAGGAATCACACAATGCTTTCGAATCCTACGAAAGACGACAGAAGAACTGGCGGTCCAAAGAAAACTTGACGCAGAACAGAGGAGCATGAAGCGCTTCAGTTGAAGAGAACTGAAGGACATTGCTGTGAATCGGATACAATGGTGTGGAGGCGTGGTAGAGTCTTTATACACCATAAGGGGATGTAGGACAAAAGGAATTACATTTCATTCGTTTTTGTTTCTCTAGACTTTGCAGACATAACTCTGCTACCACTTTAGCAAAAAAAAAAAACTCAAGAATCTTGCTGAGTCTAAAAGCTGTGAAAATAAAACTAAACACGGCCATTTTGTGAATGCGACGGAGTCTCAATAATGATTTGTGAATTGGTGGTTTATTTAGGGAATGAGTTGGGCACAAGAAAACAGCAAGGCCATCCGAACACCTAGGGAGTAGGGAATGAATACTCTGATGCTCGACGATGGAGCGAATTAATCCTTAACTCCTAGCTTTGTCACACTTCCACCTAACACACGTCTGTGAGACCGTTCGTAAGACTTTGATGCTTACTTAGACTCCCGACAACAGTTTTAACAACTTAGCACAGACAAATGCGCCCACAGCCGACGCGACTAGCGGTTGTGGGGCACTGAAATGATACAAGAACGACCACGTTTATACGGAGCTCGGCCGCAGTAATAGTCACGCCTACAAATTCGACGGGGTCTGTAAGACTTATGCTAGGTGGTTAAGGGTTAAATCTGTTGTGGGGATTGAGCTGTTGGTCGATCCCTACGAGGCTTTTCTACATCTGGTCTCCTTTCGTCTCCTCGTTTAATTTAGCTGCCATCACGAAGCAGGTGTGTATGTATAATGACTGGAAGCAGAGTGCCTTGGACCGCCATCTTCCATGAAAGGCAGCGCTAGCTCAGGCTCAGACGCCCCATCGTTCGCAGGCCCGATAATTATGTTAAATGTGTGCACTAAGGTCCTGATAGATGACCAGATGTAGCATTTGTCCTTCATCGCTGCAGTTGAGCGACCCGTTGCACCGATTAATACCAAATGCCAGTCCTACGCCCATGATTTCAATGTTCCCCAAACATGCACTCACAGTAGGAAACCATACGCCAACAGATACATCGATTCACTCGCAGAAAAATTTGCAGGGTTGCCCCCATTAATTTTTGCATCAACAGCCTACCCAGCTTAGACATCGTCACAGTCAATTTGAACAAACAATGCCTTCGTGTTACAGGCCTAATCCCCATGCCCATGCAAAAATAAGAAGAAAAAAAAAGAAACTCATCTCGACGGTACTTACCTTTCATTCAAGACTTTTCGAATCCTTTAATCCCGAATAATAACAAAATTCGTTTTTATTCTCAGTGTTCTCTCTTTCTGCTCACGGTCGCTCTCCTTCTTGCGAAATCGATGATGAAAATTCTGAAGATACACCAACCACCATCCGACGAAAAAGGAATTGTCAACATTTAATCCTGGCCATCGCACCAGTCACCGATAAAGGACGAAACACAAGAAGAGCAACGATGGCGAACGCAATTTTACACAATTTCCCATTCATATCTATTCTACACACGAATTCATTGTGTACACACACTTTTTTCGCTCCCATTTGCTCCTTGGCCAACGACGCACACGAACGCACGCATCTCCTGCGGGGGTGCCTTTCTCACTCAGAATCAGGGATACAGCAAGGAGTGAAAAGTGTACAAGGGTCTCTGGGGGGATGGGGGGACAGCGAGGACGGGGGTGGCAACGTTTTAAGAACTTTCGCACAAACGCAACAGCGACGCACCTTCCGCCACACAGCACACAAGCCGAGCAGGAGAAGAAGAAGAAGAAGAAGAAGGATGCTGACTGGGTCCTACGCACGCACTTTCATCCCATTCACGATGCACCTCGAACTATCGTCGTATGTATCTGGAAACTGAACCAAAACAAAAACGCGAGAAGTGTTAACCGCTGCTGGTTCGTTTCAATTTATCACACTTTTTGCTTCACTCCCCACAACTGCCACGGCCAGCACGAAGCACAAAGACCAGGAGGAGTACAAGAGCACACGAAAAATACGGCACAGCACAACGCAGCTACGATGCCAAAGAATGGTCTTGCCTGACAAGCGCGAAGCACAGGGAAACACACAGACTGAGGGAGAGACAGACAGAGAGAGAGAGAGAGAGAGAGAGTGACAAAGAGCAACAGCGAAGGAGTATGTGGAGGAAGACAAAGCAGGGACTCAGCAGAATCCGTCCGGAATCCCCAATCGCTAGCCGTTCATCCGCGTTTCTTCAGCTTTCTCTCGCACTCGGTTCTTTGCACAGCGCACCCGGCACGGTGAACGCAAAAAAAATTACATCACTCACACGGAAACCATAGAAAAAAAATAAACGTTCTTCTCTTTGCGGTTCCTCCTTTGGCCTACATTCCGCACTCAACCGATTTGCATTTGGACCGTTCCGCACTGACCACCGACGGAAGAGGGGAGTTCGAGTACGCTTCTTCCCGACGCGACGAATTTCGCTGAATCGCCCGAGGGATTGATGATCGAATTCTTGTTCTGCTGCTTCACCAAACGCATACACTCTCTCGCGCGCACGCACACACACACATGAACACCACTGCGGCTGTGATTCTGACGGATCCCGATTATAGTGCGACCGACCGCGACACTACCAAACGATCACACGAATAAGACTCAACTGACGGACAGGTTTTCTCACTCAACGGAATTTAAGGTGAACGGAGCTTTTTTTCGCCGAACTGAAGAAGCTTCGAAAGCGTGCAGCTTGCGAGGGCATCTTGAGTGATGGCACGAACTTGCGCAGACCGGCGACCGACTCGCGTGTGGAGATGTGTGTGTATGCGTCGCTCAAGCGGCACTGATTGAGTGCGACCAGCGACCGGTGGCGAGTGTTGTGATTTTTTGTTTACGTCCTCCGCCACGTGAGCGAAGCGCATTCTTCTTGTGCCGCTGCTTGGCTGTGTTTTAGGCGCCTGTGTGCGTCCATGGTTTCGTGTTGAGTGCGGGGGAGCCGAACTGATAAGCTTATCGCTGAGAATGGTGCTTGAAGTGGAATTGAGTGAAATGCGCCGGCAGAGATGGCACCGAGGAAAATGTTGAGTCGTATCGCGACTTTGATTTTAACCAAATGCCATCAGTGGGCGATTGTAGTCGATTTTGAACTGATTTTGAGGGGGAGAGAAACTGAGGGGATTTAATTCTCATTTAAGGGGAATTTCGGAAAACAAAGTGAACAATATGGCGGAATGTCTAGTGACGTCTTGAATGTCAATGCACAGCGATTTAGGTACTCTAAATGTGTTCTAAATATTCGCCGCTGATTAGGCGAATGAGTCTTTCTCACAAATTCGACACAAATCCATCTCCAAATTGGGGTATTGGTCCAAATTGATACATTTCAAGTTGAAACTACATTTTTTTGAGATTTTTATGGAAGCTCCAATGAGGCATCACTTTCGTAGAATTTTAATCGGAGATGAGATCTGTCAGTACCGCTGTCAGGCAGAGTGATCACTTGAATCTGAATGGAGATTGACGTAACCCCGTCCAGCCGAAATACGTAGAAGAGGCCAAGATATCAATATTGAGACGAAGTTGCTGATGGCACTGACGTGATTGGCCTAACAATGGAAGCTGTCAAACTGCGGCATAAAGGCTTCGGCATATAGAATACTTTACATGCCATACTTGACAGCCATACTTTGACAGATACAGGAAATACATACGTTCTTATGAGAGGTGACACATAGAGCAACGCTGAAGTCGA
This sequence comes from Eristalis pertinax, assembly GCA_907269125.1. Classification (NCBI taxonomy): domain Eukaryota; kingdom Metazoa; phylum Arthropoda; class Insecta; order Diptera; family Syrphidae; genus Eristalis; species Eristalis pertinax. The sequence goes on from OU026149.1 coordinate 31,852,481, forward strand.
CGCGACGGAAGTAGTTGGTCAACTTTTAACATTTCTCGATTCTTCATAGTGGACAGTCGTCACATTGTGACATTTGAATTTTCAATTAGCATCTGGGCAACAAAGGGTGTAACGAAAAAGAACTTGAATTTTCAATTAAAGCTTGAGACTGTCAAATGAATTCAGCTGTGCGTTGAAGTAGTCATTGTGTCACCCCTTCGGTCACTTCACTGTCAACTGATGCTTTGACGCTACGCTAGTAAGTTATTCTATGTGCCGGCGCCTTAAATCCCAAGCCAAGCGTCTGGGGAACCAGGCATTTTATCGGGGGCCATGTAGATAGGATGGACATCGATCCTATAGGGCAACGCTGCAGAGGAAGAGCAACGCTGCAGAGTGTGTCAACCAAGTTGCCTGTGCATTTGGAAGCTGTTTGCCAAAGAATGCGCTATCTGCAGAGATTGTCTTGGGCCCGGCTGCACCCCGACTGTAGCGCCACACAGCAACAATTTTTCTGAATCTTCTAGGCTGCTGAATGAATAGTTGCCTAGCGTGCTTTTCCTTGTTCTTGCAGGGGCTAGACATGTACCGAGGTAGTGTTGCGTGGTTTCATCCCTGCAGCAGAAGTCGTTGTAAGGGTGCATTTTTCTTCCGGGTGAGCCCAACATGCAGTGGCCGTTGATAATGCCTACGATCTTACTGATTATCTTCCTGTTAAGGTTTAGGAGTAAGGTTGTCTGTTTTTTTGGATTAATTGAATGCCATATCTGCTTCGAAGTCCTGCAAGTATTGAGTTCCATCCGTCTCCGTGTCTAGTTCAATGCATCAATAAGTAACATACATACGAGGTCTCCTGATTAATTGCCAAAGGCAAGCTCGTCTCTGTTCCACCTCGCTAGTCGGCTCTTTTATTGCGTTTGATAGCAATATGCCCAGGTACCCAGCATAGGGTAAAGTTGAGTTGAGATTTTCGGTGTTGTGTGTTTCCAAAGCCTCGATGGCCGACTGACTAAAATGCTGACTTGATGGCGGACGATAAAGTTCGAACTTGAGCCTGTCAGAAATTTCCACCAGATTAGATCAAAAATGTCGCCATTTTATCAACAACTTCATCTGCAGATCCGAAAATGAAAGCATCAAGGTCGTGGCTGAGATGTTGGGGAACACAATGCTGTCCTCAAGCGTCGAGATTGTGATTGGTTTGATGGTTTATAGCATTCCCTTCGTGCTGAGTGAACGGAGTCAAATCTGTGGACATTCAATGCCCGTCATTTACATTACTCGGCGGAAAAAAAATGCTCATAAAACTACATCGCAGCACCAGCTGTGTGGGATGTGACATCGTCTAGTTGGAGGCACATGTAGGCGTAATTTTTCGAAATCGACTGCCTTAAGCATTTTCAGCATGCCTCGGTTGCTGTCACCAGTTACTGACACAGAATTGCCTCTGGCATCTCAAACAGATGTGGCCAGATGATGTCGTCCGTCGTAACTCTATGAGGATGCAGTGGTCTTTGTGACTACCAGCAGACGATTTCTAAGAACAAATGCTATGTTTGTTGACAGCACCAAGTTTGGTTCACACTTGTCCTGTTCTATAGCGCAGAAGCCTGAAAAATGTCAAGAGCAGATGAAGAAGCCCGTGTTTGGTCTTGTTCTGCGTTCACTCTTTGGTTGATGGTGTTTGGAGAAGAAGATTCAACCACGAAGTGTATGGGCTGTTCAGCGACATGCGTGTAGCCAGGCGTCTACGGATTCAACGCCTTAGATGACCATGTAAAGCGCATGGACAGCACTGCTCCAGCCCGAAGAGTTTTCGACTCCGAACCAGTGAAACAACGAAATAGAGAACGTCCACAGAACCGATGGTGCACTCAAGTGGAGAAGTACATTAAACAACTTGCGGGCGAAATTGGAGGCTGTTGCCTAAAGATCGTGCCAGCTGGAGAGGCTTGTTGGCTGAGACACATGTCCAACCTGGAGTGTAGCGTCATTAGATGAAGAAGAAGAAGTTTGGTTCACCTTTTTTTTTATTATTTATTATCTCTACTTAAGTATTCTATAATAAATCGCTAACCACCATCACCCGCGACTGACTGCTAAATGTCATCGAAAATGGCGCCCAAACAAAATCTATCTGGAACGTGAAACACTGATTTCTTGTAACTAGCCCTTGTAGACTTGGAAACGATTGAACGTCTTACTTGTGGCTGATGTCAAGTACCTCGGGCCGAACTATTAATTTCGAGTGAAGATTGACAAATTCGACCACTTTTCCACATCGATTCTCGGACTCACTGCAGTCAAGTGCCCTTGACTAGGTGTAGGTGGGTACACATTTCGTCTCCTTCTCCCAAACATCAGCTGCTTTGTGACACGTTCAAATAAATCTCCTGTCGCCTTCGCATACATACACACGTACGCTACAGCAACGAGCCCATACACCACTTCCTCGGGGGCGTTATTCAAGTCATTGCGTTATTTGCAAAACAAAATTCAATTGCCGCCCATTCATTACCCGATAGTAGTTCAAACAAGTCATCTAAGGACGAACTCCTCACACAGGGACCTTGTCACCCCCAAGCATGGTCGAATGTCGAGAATGTCCCCGTTCACGTTCGCGCAGCGCTCGTAAAAATAAATTAAACGCTCCATCACTAATCCCTAGCTAGCATCAGTCCTCATATCGATTGATGGATTCTTTCACATTCGATTCCAGGACACAAATCACGAAGTCATTTACTGCGTCCCAACACAGCCACGGGCACTATGGCCGAAGTGCCGAACGAACCATAAATCACGTCCCGAGTGCTGGGCGTGCATGGATCAATTATTAACAACAAAACTATATCCTTACAAATGGCGCAACTGTATCGCATCCCTTAACACCTCGAATTCAAGGACGACCATCACACGGCGCGTTGCGGCGCAATTTCCTCAACTCACAGTGCACCTCGCACAGCAACCCTTAAAATAAATACGTCCGGGGGAGGATTGTGTGTCTGGGTATGTGTGTGAGCTCTCTCGAAGGAAACTGTTTCAGAATCACGAACGTGATAAGACAAGTGCCGTTATCAAAGCTTCTCGTGTGGACCCATCCAGAGAGGGTGGCTGCCGGCTGGTGTTGCTTTCTCTCCCTTGGTCGCGTATCAAGTGCAAAAGGGCACTCACGGCGACGAACAGTGGCATGGTGTTGGTATGTGTTGCGCCGATGGAGGAGGTGGTAGTGCACAGAGCAGCTTCACCGCTTCCTTCAGGTATTTACCAAGCCAGGAGGGTAGTTAGTTTTGCGCTTGCTGCTGCATAAATTCTTTTAGTTTGGAAAATTTGTGGCGGTGAATAAATTATGCACGTCTGCAGGGGGTGGGCTGGGCTGCGATGGGGTTGAAAACATGAACACAAGACAAGTGAAACTTGTCCATTGAGTGAAACTACACCGGAACAACAGCACCGAATGGTACACACGTACGTATGAATGGCTGCGGAACCGAATGCTCTGTAGCGTCGATCAGAGGGTGCTCATGCCTCTTGGTTTACCACAGTAACAGTCATAGCTGTGAGAAAGGCATTTGTTCAAGCATGCAAGCTAATTTTCGTCACTGGGCTTCGGCACATTGCTTACACAGTCAGTCAGAACCATTTGGTTGAGATTTCTAAGTACTTTCAGCTTTAAATCTGATAATCCTCATAAATTCCGACATTTCTGTCGTCCTTATCAGAGTCGGCGTCATTTGCGTTATGACACATAACAACAGCAACGATTTAGATAACACTCTGCTTCGATTGTCGCCTCGTCTAATTTTAGAGGTGTAGATATACCGGTAAGACGCAATCAGAGAACAAACTGCGCGTACATAAGTAATTGAAGGCCCTTGGCAGTGAAATACTGCGCTTGTGAGAATTGTTACTCATAAAATGAGTTATGCGATTGTACAGTCGGAGAGTTCAATGTTGATCCAGTGCTAAAGCTCACTTTAGCATTACAGTGAAACCTCTAAGTGAATATGGGTCGCCTAAGCAGACACAAATTACGTCACTGTCGTGATCGATGTGCGCTTTAACTGAGTAATGCATTTCTGAAGGTACTCTCCAGCTGCCACTGGGCTTCGAAAAATTCATTATTTGATGTGATTTGCGAACTGGGTGGGATCAGGAACTTTATCAGAAATAACGGAAATCGAAATGCCACTCAGATTAACTCGAAAGCGTGCTGCTCTCTGATGGGTTGAAAATTAGAAGGAAAAAATGTATGCCTTTCAAGTTACAACAATGCGACACGTGTAACTCTCAATCTTATCGCACAAAGCTCTATTCTGTATAAGCGACTGTTTCTTATGGGAACTAAGGCAGAGTTAGCTTTCACGGTTGTATTGAGAAGCGAGCATCACTGGCACCGGAACGACACTTTTTTATTCGCAAAAATGTATAGGCACAGTTTGCCGTATATGTGAGCAATGAATTCAAGCCATTGGTAGAGGCAGAAAAGGAGCCCGAATTCGTCATCTCAGACGTTGCAAAGTTCGACTATTCCAGCACATTGACGAACTTCACACATTCATTGTATAAGCGGGAGACTGCCTGACTGACTGGAACAGCGAAGATGGCCAGAAGTTCCTTCACCTGTGTAAATCCGTCAACTCGGACATCAACGAAAAGTTGGTGCTTACTTTTTTAAAAACTATGCGCTGACAACTGCTGCCAAGAGGTGCTCAAAGCGTGCATCGCATATTTACGCCAGTATTCCAGTTCTTCAACGCCTTCCGCACCGTTGCAATCGGTTGTGAATTACTGAAGAACTTTCCCATTGTCGGAGAAGGGTCTGCAACTCGTCACCACTGATATGGATCTCATTGAAAAGTCGTGTGGGACTGATGCGGTATAAACTGCTTCTACCTACGTTGCTAATGGCCTAATGCCCAAGTCCAGTTTGAGACGTAGGCCCGCCTTATCAAAACGGAAAAGTATTTCGTCGGCTTCTGATTTTACTATACATTAATTTCGTCTTCATTTCGGCAACTCGATTTGACATAAATTTAACCCGGTTTGGATGTAATTCGGTTTATCTGGATTACTAAACTCGAGTCTAACCCATCCCTAGGACGTAGTAAACTAAAAAAGGCAAAGCAAAGTTTGCGTTTGGGATGCTATCCACGATTTGGCGAAGTAATGCAATAAGCTTAAGCACAAACCTACAACTGTTCTGTTACAATGTTGAGTCTGCTGCTGCTGTATATGTGTAGTACTTGGAGAGTTACCACGAGAAAGCTGCAAACGTTCTTTAATTGGTACAGTTAGGTGCTTATGTAATATCCTAGGAATTTGCTAGCCGGATCGCATCTCGAACGACGAACTTTATCAGAGAACGGCCCATGAACCTGTAGGCACAACTATACAACGACGAAAGTGCCAGTGGATAGGTCGCACTCTCCGAATAGGTGCCAGCTCCACAGCAAAGCACGCGATGCAATGATACCCGCTTACGCAGGATGAAAGAATACGCGACGGCCCTAAAAATACACGGCGAAGAACAGTCGAGAAGGAAACACGGCAACTGGGAAAGAGCTGGGGAGAACTAAGGCACGTTACTAGAAGTAGAAACCGTAGAACCCATGAAAGGTATATGACATGATGATGATGATAAGTAGGTAAGTAGGTGTATGGGTGCCCTTAGGGCCTTGCGGCCGTGGCTCACTGAGACCAACAAGATGGTTCCATTATGCCCTTGACGATGTATACGTGGATAGAGAATTGGGTACTAAAAAAACACATAAGATTCAGAAAAATGCATGAAATCTTTATTTGAATCGATATTACGGTCCATATAATCTAATGCTTGAAGATTATTTCATGCAAATGTTGACCTTGAATGCGCCTCAAATGGTCCATCCGCTTAGTTCAATTTTGGCATATCTCACGAATAAATGCTTCAATGTTGTCTTACAATGCGTCAATTGAAGCGGGCTTGTCTGTATAGACATGAGCTTTAACATAGCCCCACAAAAAATAGTCTAAAGGCGTTAAATCGCACGATCTAGGCGGCCAATTGACCGGTCCCGATCGTGAAATAAAATGTTCACCGAACTCGCGCCTCAATAAGTCCATTGTTGCGCGTGCTGTGTGGCATGTGGCACCGGCTTGTTGAAACCACATGTCATGCAAGTCAAGCTCTTGCATTTTGGGCAAAAAAAAGTTGGATATCATCTCACGGTCGCGCTCACCATTTACAGTTACGTTACGATTCGCATCATCTTTGAAGAAGTACGGTCCAATGATGCCACCAGCCCATAAACCGCACCAAACTGTGACTTTTTCTGGATGCATTGGTAGCTCTTGCAATGCTTCTGGCTGATATTCACTCCAAAATCGACAATTCTGCTTATTTACGTACCCATTGAGCCAAAAATGAGCTTCGTCGCTGAACACAATTTTAAAATGGAAGAAGCGCGCGATGAACTTTCTTAACAGAGCACGCATTTTGAAAATAATTTGCAATTTTCAAGAGTTGTTCGTTTGTAACACGATTCATGGTTAGATTATAGACCAAACTGAAGATGTTTTGACAGTGAAACAAAACACGAAACGTGCGTCAGCTGCTTAAACCAGTATTGCCAAAAAGATAATAACTAAAAAATCACCCTTTAGATATCAATGAAGCAATAGGTGAGTTCCTAGCCTTGGAAGCCCATGAATTAAGGAGATGTAGTCCAAATTCGACTTGAGCAGTTTAACAACGAACTGGTCCAAAAAAGAGCTGAAACAGGTAGGTGAGCACACTTAAACCACGTTGGTCCATTGTGATACCCATAGCCAGACTACTACCACTGATCGAAAACTCCAGTGATACTGTCGTTAATTTGATCCCAACGGCAAATGGTGACTGGACCAGATTTGAAAACCCGATAAAAGCATATTAACTTTACTTTCACTGGGATTCGAACTGATGACCCATCTAACCACGGGCAGGCAATCAACCAACTGCGTCATCCAGCTGTAATCCCAGACTGTTGCGCGAGCATGATTGTGGGGTCATCAGCTTCGACCCTAGTCGTTGCGACAAACCGAAGAAGCAAAGGTTTTCGAGGGCAATTCTGCCTCGGTTTTCCACTAAGATGCCGCCTGTGGAGTAAACGCTTGTCCCGAGGTAGATAATCTTCTTCACGACCTCAAAATTTCACAAACTCTCGATCGTGATGTTACGTCCTACTTGCTCGATAGCATATATTTTGGTTTGTCCTTATTGGCCTATTCGCCTATTCTTGCAACAATCGTAAAAGCTAAGCTTCTACCACGGCTCGTTGGGAACGTGCGACAATATCAATGTCATCTGCTTAACCCAGCAATTGGACTGTCTTGTGAAGGGACTGCCTTGAATAAATCTCAGGAGAGTGCAGATTTCAAACTGGGTCCAAAGTCCGCCAACCGAACTGCACGGTGCATCGCTTGGTGCGTCAGAACCGCATCAAATTTGCTTGGATGCTGAATTCGGCCATAGCATCGAATAGTTCCTTGCGATGAATGATGTTTCCGGCGACTTTGAAATCGATAAAGAGGCGGTGTACATCGTGTTTTTTTTCGCATGTGAATGCGATATGTTTTAAAGTTTTTTTTGGACCCGAAGCGGCAAGGATACGTCCCGATTAGAGCGGCGCAACGCGGCTTTAGACGTACATACAGTACGGTGGAGTCTGTGTCTGCGGAAATAATGTATATCTCAGCTCAAGATCGCCTAAAGGATCCTAGGCGATCTTGAGCTGAGATATACATTATTTCCGCAGACACAGACTTATGCGAAGAAGATTATGTATGGAGCTAATACTCCAGTCGTCGGACATGGTTCCTTCTTCCTGAATTCTGCAAATAGTCTGGATGCTTCTACTAGAAAATCGCTGATAGTAATCATCTATTCCTTCCGGCTTTGTAATTCTTAATCTTTTTGATGACTGTGCGGTTTGCTAGGACTACTTCATCATTAATTTCCTCGTTCCTTATCACTCACTGCTGGTCATGCCCGTTAAGCAGTTGTTGGATGTGCTGCTTAAGCAGATCCACTACTCCCTGCATGTTCGTAACCAGATTACCCTCACAATTTTGAAGAAAGCCTGTCGAGGTGTTGCAGTTGCAGACGTCTCAAATTTGCCTAGAAGTCCCATCCTTTTTTTATTGAAAGACACACAGCACCGCGGACTCGCTTTCATGAACAAGACTGAGTCGAGCAGAACTGAGACAAAGCCGTCGTTTTAAATTCGATCCAAGATCCAGAGAAATGCTCACAAAATATTCCACCAAAAGGGGTAGCTGACCCTCATCGAGAAGCTGTCAAAATTAATTTCGATTTCAGTTTATAACCACAATCGATAACAGAAGGACAATAAAAGCAACAAAGCGGCTTAACTGCACACCGGCCACTTTGCATAAATTGCACAAGGATGTGAAATGATGGCGGGATGAATTTTAATTTTAATTAAAAAACCACCCCAGCTTGCGGGATGATTTCCATTTATCACGTGGCTGCGGCGTGTGCCACACAACATGGAGCCCCGACTATTTATCATTCCACCTCGAAGTGCAGGGACCTCAAAACTGGGGAATACGAATGCCATCCTGCCCTTGCATGATGATGTATAGCCAACAAAAAAAAGAAGAAGAAAGTATGCAACATGAGGAAGACTCTGCCGGCCCGTCGGCGGCAGTCCCAGTGGGGGGAGTGTGTTCCTTCGACGGGAGTTCATGCGATCTCGGAGTTTACATAACTAATGATATGCAACTGCTTGTGGCACGTGTCCAAAAAGTACTCCCAAATGATGGAAAGGATTCGATTGCGGAGGTGTCCTTCAGTGGAGCGCCGTGCCGTTTGAGGGGGTAATTCAATTTGGAACTTCGACTGTTCGCCTCACCCACTCGGAGAGTGGCTTTAAAAGAGTCAAAAACTCTGCGGCGGCTTTAAAGGACCGCCTGCACTGACTGATGGGGGAGTGCGCGCATTCGGAGAGCTGTGCCAGATTTCATGGTCTTAGGAGCCTTTGTCCAGTGAAATGTGTGCGCCTGGATGTGTACGGTTTGATGTTGCCTTTGTGAAAGGTTAAAAGGTCAGAGAATGTCATCAATTTACGAGTGCAATGTGATACGTGATGGTGGTGGCTGTGTGGCCTTTAAGCGAGAAGGACACACTGCCCGATTGGCAATTATTTGCAATCTATTTCATGGGAGGGTGAACACATGGTGCTCGCTCTGCTCATGTTTGAATGTAAGAACTCCCTGCCAATGTAAATACGGTGAATGGATGGATGGATGGATGGAGGGCGTTTGGATGACGACGATGATTGCGAGTGTGACCGCAAATGGATCGATGTGGCGATTACTGAAAGAGGGAATAACGATTTCAATAAATTGTGGGGCTTATTGATGAGGCCAAATTAGACGCAAGATTCGCTTCAGTCAAAGCAAATTCAAAATTCGTCTCTAACCACGTAAAAATGGAACAATAGGCGCAAAGAACAATGAGAACAAAGCCAGCAGGAGATGTGGCATAGACGTACAAGTCACAACCAAAAGTAATTTTGGAACAAAAGCCCACGGTACACCGGTCGCCAGGGAGTGGCCATTCTTGAAAATGGCACTCGGCCCCCTCAGACGGGTTCCAATAGTTTGTCGCCGCACAAGCTGTTCACTATCGTTTGCAATTGAATTCTGCTCCAAAAGTGCAGCTTCGCATCGTCGTCGGACGGGGGATGCACACAAAAAATTCATTACTCTGGCACTGGCCCTTAGGGCTGGTCTGCTGCCCTTCCCACTTGCACTTGCAGACTGTGGAATGCAAGTGCTATGCGAATGGAAATGTGATATTACTTCATTCAGGCAGCGCTCTCACCATCTCACGTGGCTGGGCGACTTTCACTTTTCCTCGGCTGCACATGCAAAAATGTTCATCTTTTGCGAATGAATTCGCAGTCAGGCAAAGGGATTGCTTGATGGAGCAAAAAAGGGAGACGGCTGCTTTTGTGCCGTCTTGCCCCAGGCAGGGCGCTTTTATTCTTGGACAACTCATACAGATGTCTTCTTTTATTTGCAAAAAGGGTGAGGGGAGGGGAGGGGAGCCATGCATTTATGGATTTAACAATTTAAATGATTCATGCAGGCGGAGTAGTTGGTGAAAGAGGAATTTATAAGCTGTTTGACATGGCAAATGCCTTGGGTTGACTGTGAGCTTGACAATCATTCTGATGGGATTTTTGTTTTTATCTTATTGACGGAAATAAAGCCATGTACTTTTGAGCTGGCTGGCATTGGGACGGAAGCGGCTAAAAAGGGTGTGGTGGTGAATGAGGGCAAAACGAGGTATATGATGTCGTCACATAAGGATGCACAACATAGACGTCTTGCACAGAGCATCATAATGGGCACCTTCGAGGTAGTTAGGGACTTTGTTTACCTCGGCGCCGCAGTGTCAGATCAAACACAGAAAAGCTCTTGCCAAATGCTGTTTCTTCGGGCTCAAGGGGGAATGGAGCAATAGAGCTGTCCCTCGAAGGACCAAGCTGACCCATATAAGACACAGATCATCCCAGTCCTGCTACACCGCGCAGAGGCATGGACAATCTTATGATGAGATAATGAAGTCCATGCTCTCTTCGAGAGAAAAAGTTTTACGTGCGATATTTGGTCCTGTTTGCGTTGATCTGAAGGAGAGGATTCAACCACGAACTGTATGGGCTGTACAGCGACATGCGTCTAGTCAGGCGTCTACGGATCCAACGACTAAACTGGCTAGACCATATAGAGCGCATTTCCAACTAGGCTCCGGCCCGAAGAGTCTTCGACTACGTACTTGTGGGACAACGCAACAGAGGACGCCCGCTGCTAAAGTGGCGCACCCAAGTGGAGAAGGACCTCAATCAACTTGACGTGCGAAACTGGAGCCGGCTACCTAAGGATCGTGCTAACTGAAGAGGCTTGTTAGTTGAGACCCAGTTCCACCCCGGACTGTAGCGCCACGCGAAGAAGAGCGCGTCTAAGCCTTAATTTCCCGTAATAGCTTTTGCGTAGCTATCCAAGACCAAATAAGACTACTAAGATGCTATGGCCCGATATTAATAGAACTAAAACCGACAAGCTCCTCCAGTGTGGCAAAAGCCTACTGAGGATGGTGGTCGGAGCTCTAACGGGACATAATCATCTGAAATACCATGAAACAAAAATAGGACTATCCCATGACTACACATGCAGAGGATGCGGCGATGTGGAAGATGTGGAAGAAAGAGAGGACACTCCTCACTATCTCTGCTACTGCCCAAGCCTCAGCCAACTGCGATACTGGATCATGGGAGAATTCTTCTTCCATGGTCTGCAAGACATCCATAACGTCCGACTATCTAACTTTTTCAGGTTCATTAGGATGTCAGGCTGGCTAGACGAAGAGAGGTCAACAATGAATACTATGTCTCGATGAGTGCGATAAGGGTACAAGGAGGAATATTTCCCCCTCTGGGCAACACAATGGGTCCACACGGACCTAAGTGAGACGTGCTTCCATACGTCTACCCACATTCCTATCCTATCCTATCCAAGACCAAGCAGTGTGAGCTAAAGAACAGCTGTTCAGTGTTGATCGCGTATAACTCTTTTTTGTTTCAATTAATTTAAAATTTGATACATTTTATGCACATTTTGTAACTTTTTTTAAAAAGACCTGTACACTCCATTTTTTGTGGAATATAACATCGCTCAAATGTTCGCCGCGGCTTTTCTGGGTGATGCACATCCGAAATATCCAACTCCATGATTTTGGCGCATAAATCAAGCTGAATTTGATCGATGGCATAGATTTTGGTTTGTTGCATATTCGTATAGACCTGCGACGTCAGAAAATCCCACCAGAAAAAGTGTAACGGGGTCAATTCTCACGATTTCGGTGACCAGCTCAAATCACCTTCACGTGAGCATGCTCTCGAATCGGTGGTTAAGAATTTCCAATGTGGAGTGAGCTGTGTGGCATGTAGCGCAGTTCTGTCCATATCATCCGATTCCGACCAAGAGAAGTTGGTTATCATCGACCTAAAGTGCTCGCCGTTGACGTCAATGGACTGCCGAACGTCGTTCTCAAGGAAATATGGACCGATGACGCCGCCCAAAATCCACACCAAACAGTGAAACTCTCATGGGGAATCCCGGCAATCGTTTCCGGAGTTTCATCCTCATTCTCGGAGAAATATGGGCGGATAACTTTTTTCCACGTTCCACAGGCTATACTCGTCTTACCAAGAATGTCTAACCAAGAATGTACGAATCTTCCCTTTCTGCCTCGACATCTTCGGCCCGTGCAGTGTTTTTATCGAAGACACTTAAGGGTACTCCTAAAGGTCTGTCTTCCAAGCTAAATACCTAATCGGAAAGATGGCTGAAGCAAGTAGTTACAAGTAGATAAATAATCAAAAGCAAAATATTCACGATTGGCGGCCGTGGCGTTGTGAGTATGTGCGTCGAACCTATGCACTTGAACCTGTGTCTGGGTTCGATTCCCAATACGACAAAAAATAATTTTCACGGCCCCACCACCTTTCAAGTCACTGACAATGCTCCAAGAGTCTCGAAAAAGCTTCTCAAGCTTGGGTATTCAGAGTCGGCAATAAACTGTAGGTCCCTTCCACTCATGCGATAACGCACAACAGGAGTGGTTGCTGAGAAGCTAGGACCTGGACCTCTACGAGCTGTAGTGCCACTCATATTCATCCCGATTGCGAAAGTCGTTTAACGACTAGTGTCGAAGAGCCTCTGTGATGTCGGTATTACGATTGTCGATAAAGCTTATGTGGAACGTATTTTTTGTGTGACACTTGTCGTGTATCGGTATTCCGAAAGTCGATTTACTACACCAAAACGACGAGTAACACGACAAAAGAAGGCGGTTTGAATTTTGTGAACGACTCTAATGGAAAAACAAGTAAAAACTTTGTTCTTGAATGGTGTAAAATGTATTTAGTGTTAAATATTTATATCTTAAGGATGAACATTGCCAGACCATAAATGATGCCATAAAGCGGCTGGTTGAACTGATGGAGGAAAACAGAAATTTAGCAACACATTTCAAAAGAGGTTTTTCTCAACGGTAGGCTGAGCTAAGCCCAATCCAAAGTCGTTCCCAACACCGTTTTGGCAGCTCCCTTCAGCACAAAATCCTAATAAAGCTGCAAGTCGGACAACTATCGGCACTGAAGACGAATATTTTATGTCCGAAACTGTATTTTTGAATTCGTCCAGCAAATATGCAAACGCCACCTTATTTAGTCTATAATACTTGTTAAATCTTTAAGAAACTTATTAATTTATTCACAATTGTACTTAGCATCTGGTATATCTGGCAAATGGATTGCATTTTAATCTAATACTTCTTCTGATGTTAATTAATAACCATAGCAATGCTGTCCATATTTACATTAAATTTCATGAATAGTTTAATTAAGCAAACACCCCAAAACGCAATTAAAAATGTAAATTCCGGTAGAATTTATGAAAACTACCCCATTTAACGAATTGATCTGTCAAATTGACAGTAAGCTTTTGAGTGACAGTTTTGGAATGTGTGTGGAACAAAAGCTCAAGTGGATTAAGGTTCGTAATACCGATGCTTAAACGCCTGTAAAGTGACTCGACTCTCAAAACGTCTTGTGTCCTTCAAGTGACACGACTTTCGTAATCGGGGTGATTATATCCAGAATTCTAACCGTTGAAAAGCAGTCCGAGTGCTAACGTTTAATTTGTTAAGAACTGTTCTGCGCAGCCATAGTCTTGGGTGCTACATCGACGCGACTCGATGTTGTCTTTCTTCTTTCGTGAGCCACGGTTTAATTCCGAAAGGGCACCCTATCTCCAACCTAATTCCTTTCTGAAATATGGTTTTTTTTTCGAATTTTACAAGAAGACACAGTCGGGTGTGTTTTATAGGCTGGCAGGGTGGATTCAGTGGTCGATAAATCTTCAAAAATGGTGATGGTCAAAAGATTTCTGTCACCGATGTGCGGTACAGAGATGTGACTTGTTTTCCTTGCAACACTTGTATCTGAAAGCCAATATTCGACGCAACATTGCCCAAATACAGGCTGATGCACTACGAAGAGTATGAGCAAATTAACTCGATCACTTGCCCGAAATGATTAAAAGTCCAAACCAGTTGAGAAAAAAGCATTTCATTTTTATTCAATGTATGTATAGCACAAATATATTTCATCTTCTGCTCGCAGACAAGACGATGTAAAGTTTCATATATATATATGTATGTATATACGATTTATTTTTGTTTTTGTTTGTTTTACTTTAATTTAAATCTATAACATTTATATTCTTAGTAGGTAATTGTTAATTTATTTCCTTATATAAACTTATAGTTAAAGCTTGAAATTCCCGATTGAACAGAAGATAAAGGACAGCACAGCAAAATATGTTTCTTGTTTAGGTTTAGTTATGTTAAACTTTTTTTTTTTGTTTATAGTGTTTTTGTTTTTGTTTGTTATTTGCAATATATTTATTTGTAGAGTACACGCCCATCAAAAATATTTTGTTTTTCGTTTGAGAATATATATATTTTTTTTGTTTTGTTTAAATAGTCTGTTGTTGTGTAAGCTAATAAATATGTTTTAATTTTTTGGTTTTTGTAAGCTTAGTATATATTGTTAACATTAATTACATTTATGTGTATGTTGAGTTGTTTTGGTTTCTTTTGTCATGAACAGTACACACATTATAGAGTTTTATATTTGAAAGAAAGAGAAAAAAAACATGAAAGAGGAAAAGGACATGGATACGGATAGAGGAAAGCAATTCGATGGGTGATAGATTATAATGCTGATAGAGAGATATTTTGCAGTAAATGAAGCGAGTTTTGTCAAATTTTATTATTGCTTATTTTGTACGTGAGAAGTGGAGGAGGAGGATGAAGGAAGGGCTGAGGCCTCTCACAAGCATTCGTTATAACTTTAGCCGATTAATAATGAAGTTCAGACGTGATATGAACATTATACGTGTGTAGTTTATGAGGAAGAGATGCAGATGTCAAAATAAATTGACGCCATTCTGAGGCCTGTTTCGCATTTTCTGGCAAATGAAACAGTTGATTTTGAAGCAGAATAAGTCATCGTCTGACACCGAGCCTTACTCTAGGCTGTTCTTTGATTTACAAGCTTATATTAATTGCATGCTCACGATGGTGTTTTCTATGTTCTAAGTCGACCTGGTTTGATCATTTCGGCTTGGATGACATTACTCAATTCACATTTAGCAGTCCTAGTTATTAAAAATTTACCACGAAGCGGTCATATATGAAATAATTGCTCTATTGAGAATACACCCAGAAACATGTTTATTCAATACTCACTAATGGGACACACACAATTGATAAACCAACGATTAGGAACTATACCCTCGCAGAGAAACGTCATTATTGAGCTCCTACAGGTTGTCCTACAAACGCAACAGAAAACGCCGACGTTTGAGATGGCGCACACAAGTGGAGAAGAAGCTCAGCCAACTTGGTGCGTGAAACAGAAGGCAGCTAGACAGAGATCGCTCGAGTTGGAGAGGCTTATTGGTTGAGGTGCACATCCACCCGGACTGTAGCGTCACACAAAATTGAAGCAACTCCAGAATTTTGTGAAAGTGTTGTGAAAAATATTCCTTAAATATGTGTTCAACCGACTGCGCAGATTATGCACCCTTTCCACAAATGATTGTCCAAATATTTAGATTTGACTTAGATACCGCTGCGCTGCACATTTCCCACTGATTTATTTATTGGCTGCTCTGGAAAATGCAAAACAGAAATAAGAGAGCAAGGAGATATCCAACTTCTACCACCATAGCAGCGTTGCCGGGGAAATATTTTTTCAAAGTGCCATCAGTGTTACCAAAAAGTGGCCATGCGTGCCACAAACGGAAATATGCCACTTTGTAAATTGCATTTACTTAGAAAGTGTTATAGAAACAAACATAAAGGCAATAATAAAGAAAAAAAAATAAGTTAATAAATAAATAAAGCACCATTTACACATATTCGTCCAAACTTAACGAGCGTTGAACTCTTTCGGAAGGCAGATGTAAGCGATGCAGCGATTGTTTTTTAAACGTTGATGTAAATACGTTAATTATTCAAATTTTTACCAGAGTGCCATATTCAATGTTAAAGTAAGTGCCACAGTGCTAATTCAGTCAAAAAGCGCCATAGTGGCAGGATCTGCACGGCTGCTCCCTAGCTCCTTTGATTTCATCATTTTTATACGATATGTCTGTGCATAGGTGTGAGTTGAAACCCTCTTCCAACCGGAAATACAAGGAAATTCCACTACTCTCTCATTTTGAGTGGTCGTAGACAAGAGGTAATTCCGGTCGAAGTTCGGTCTGTCCTTGCTCTCTTATTAATTCTGATACAAAATGCAACGAAACTTTCATTTGTCGCCTTTTCCTTTTGCATTTTGTAACGAAAATTGTGACCTATCACCGAATGATTTTCTGTGTCAGATAGGTGGACATGCAGGGGATAAATAGACGCCGGGTTTGTTGCGAGACTAGAAACTGAATTGACGTCCAAAAATGCAAATTGACAAGTGTCCCTTAGCACAATGCAGAGCAGACTTAATGCCTGAAACATAATATAGCAGTGCTTCTATCGCTGTCTTTCAACACAAGTAAGAGCTCGCTCTCTAGTAGTTTCTCGTAAGGATTTTGCGACATGTTCGAACAAATTTGCGCGTGTGCAGCTTTCAGGTGCCACTTCTCTTACAAATTGGGGAATATTTGTGTCAACTAATGTTTGAAAAATGAAAACAGCTAACTGAAATTAAGGCCATATCGTAACGGCGAGTTCGGGCTTCGACAAGGATTGACACGCGTTTTATCGAGTTCATGAGCATTTTCGGTCAGAACCCGGCAACCTCAGTTTTCAATATCGAAATAGAACGCGCGCGTTTGACAAGTCAAATGATCTGAAATACAGTTTTCAAGGAAAAATAAACAAAATCTCTATCAAAAATGAATTACTTGCACAAACAGTCGGCTCAGTTTGCCAAAAATTTCAAACAGAGAAATCAATTTAAAAAAATGTTTCAGAATCGGCAAAACGCTAGATCAGTCGCTTCATTTCGACCAATAGAAATGATTTACATACATGCATCCTTCTTAAAATGTCAACGACGGAACGCCCGAACGCGCCGTTGCTATATAGCCTTTAATTTAACGACAAAAGTGATGCATTTTGTAGCTTATCTGAAGCACTACACTCGTAACGTGAAAATGCTTGCATCAACTTTTCAACATTGTGCTTCTCGCATAATGCTGTCGAACATAAGAATTTTTGTCACAACAAGTGCATTAATGCATTTAATTAATTTGATACAGTGAAACGGACACCACTCTATAAGGGACACCTCTCTTTACGGACAATTCTTCATGGTGCCGGCATGAAGATAGGGCTCTTCGTGTATTTCAACCCATTTATAACGGATCCCCAGCAATTGTATCCCTAGTAACGGACGCACGAAGCGAAAACGAGAAAAAAAAAACTAAGTTGTCCGCTATAGAGAAGTTTCACTATCTTCCATTAGGGCACTGCTGAAGACTCCTGAATTATGGACTTGTGATCTCTGTACGCAGAATGAATGTGGTATCGATAGTAGGGACTAGCTAGAAAAGAAAGTAGATGACGATGTGTTGTAAGATTGTTCATAAGTGTGCACATTTAACACATTGATGGTAAGAAAATATGGACAAGTCAATGCTGTTGAAAGTGCACGAGGTTAGAAGCTAAGCTTAAAGCGACATCCTCCGGTATCCTAGCAACATGTTCAGTACGAAACTCGATATCAGTAATGACAGATTTAACTACTACCAATACTCGAACATAAAGCGTTTTCAGAGATATCTGTACCGACTACCAAGTGTCTTCTATGTACTTCATGTGATGCTACAGTCCTGGGATATGGCTTCTCCAGCAACTATTCCTCTTATGCTTTCTTGGTAATTCACTCACGAGTGGAGGAAGCTGTGTGCTAAATGACGGACGTGTGAGCTAATGACTTAGTTTTTGTTTTTTGTTTTCTCGCTTGGTCTAGGAGCAACAAGAGCAAGTTACACCTGCAATTTGAAGTGGGGAGGTATTCATTTTAGCGTCGAGTATGGGCTGGATTATACAACCTTACAATAACGCAAAGTGAATACGCATTATCTTAATGTGCGCATTTATATGCTCGCTTTTGAGTAAGATGAGCATGCACTTATTTTTTCGTGTACACTGGAAACTCTGCCCCAAAACTAGCATTCTCGCCCTATTTGTTCACAAACATGCTGGCTTTAAACCGTGCAGGTTTCTTGTCGTCCCTATTCGAAAAACACCACAAAATGAAAGCATTTAAGAAAGTACAAGGGCTCTTCCCAATCGATTTCCATTCCATTCGAGAATTTGATTCCAGTTGTAGAGATAACATCAACAAGCCTCAGCAATCAGAGGTTTTAAAATAACAGGATCAGCTTAACAATCAAAGACAGAATGAGAAAATCCTTCCGGTTGAATATTCAAGCCATGATTGTGACAAATATATGGGCTGTGACGATAAAAAAGGGCGAGTAAAGCATGATCACGCGCTGTCTTTAAAAATTAGGTTAGGTTGAGTTTGAGTGGCGGCCGTAACCTCACCTAGACTAACGAGAGAGTGTTGCAACAAATGCTCTGAAAAACAGAAAACTAAATAGAAATGATTTCGTCTTCGAAAAATGATGAAAACACAAGGTCCAACCATAACGGGGTAGTCAAGGACTTCGTCAACCAAGGATACACAAGGAAACCGCACTAACGGCATTGCAGAATCACTCCCATGATCCATGACTCTTTGGATGGAGGAGCTGAGATTTTATAGACATTCCCTGAAACACCGTGACGTGGAAGATGCTGGCCATTCCAGTCCTCCTCTATGGCTCAAGAGGCATGGAAACATAGAAACTGGATGAAGAAGCCCTCGGTCCTATTGAGAGAACAATGAATGAACATTGGACGGAGGGAATTAAACACGAACTATGCGGATTGTTTTTTTGATGCTGAATGGGCAAGTAACACACCTTGTCGAAAAGTGGGTCGAAATCAAAACCGTGATGTAGGAGCAGGAATCGTGGAACCTAGATGTCAGGTACACATTCGTTGCTGCAAAGAATCCACAATAACCCAAGTAATGACATGATTCTAGGCAAGCGTCCTCCTATCCATCAACTAAAGCAGTAAACCTCAAGCTCAACACACTAACAATGCAATCCTGCCCCGAAGACTGTCCGGCTTTCAAGGAAGCTAATCAATGCAAAGAATGAGGCTTAGTTCGTAAACGCAACATTAGAGCAGTACTGCAACGTCAAGCGTTCTTAATTGCAAACATTTGGAAATGAGGCAATACATCGCGTTCTAAAATGTCACAGTTTATCGCGATGCATCGTAACATCAAAAAATCAATGCATATCATCACAAAGGCAGTGCTGCTTACGCGATGCGCATATTTTTGACGTTTACGAACTCAGTCTGACACCCAAGGCTTTTGCACTCATTAAACTCAATGAAGTTTGTGTGCGTAAGTCGACAGGGGATGAAGAATTGGACAGTAAGAGATGAAGCAAGTTGCTGATATCAGGCCCTACTGCCTACGAGTGAACGAAGAAAACACCTTCAAGTAGCGAAGCAAGTTTTTGAGACCAACAACTGGATATCTTCCTGAACAGCCTTCAAAGTCAGACATAGAACTCCTTGCAAGCATTTAAAAAAAAAACCAGAATCAACCACAACAAAACCCACCAGATCGAGGTGCCACGAAAAAACCCACCGCACAACGAGTCATTCGAACAAAGTGCCTCTCAGTGGATATGAGTAAGGAGACGAACGTCCAGAGATCAAGTGCCACGTGACGTGAAGATGAGCACAGAAGGACGTGGGAAGTAAGCAATGAACTAAAAAAAAAAAGTAACCTAATCCTAGTGATCCACATTTCTATGGTCATTCCTAACTGTTCAATTCGGCCCGAGGGACCGAAGGATTATCAAAAGAGCTTAACAAAGGTTCCTCGAAAAACTTACACTTAATCGTGTTCGACACGTTTATCTTACTTAATGTACGCATGCTCACTCGGGCGTGTTAAATGCGCCCCCACAACACGACGGTTGCACCCTAAAACTGATTGACCTTCAGTTCGTTACCCTGCAACTGAACGAGGCGGAAAGCTTCGCGTATTGTCGGCGTCATGAGCAGCTTCAGGTTCTCCTCGGCCTCGGCGGGCAGGGACCGGAGCAGTTCCATGGACGCCACCACCAGCTGTGCGAGCGCAGCGCGCTTGTAGTTCGAGTCCTTGAGGATGCTCGTCGCCCGTTGTTGCTCGATCTCGGGGGAGATCTGCTCGGACTCCAGCTTCTGCGGGCGGTTCGTGTCGAAGGGGTTTGTCCGGGACTTCGGTTGGAATTCACTGATCAGCGTGGTCATGGTGACGCTGTCCTCTTCGGGCGACTTGATCGGAGAGCTCTCGGCCGTTTCGGAGCGACTGGATGAGCTGCCGGGGTCCGGATCGGTGAGTGAGCTCTGGCGAGTGAGGAACGGATTTAGGGACTTGTTGCGTTTCTCCTCCTTCAAGCTGCCGTTCTCGACCTCGTGCATGGCGGAGTTGTTGAGGTACAGCTCGCAGACGAGGTTCCAGGCGTCCTGCAAGCAGAAGAGGTACCGCACGAAGTTCTCCTTCTTCTTGACGGTCGTCGTGTTCAGACGGGAGCACGACTCGAGGATGAAGTGCAAGTCCTCCGGGCCGAGGTTGTAGACGACGATGTCGTTCAGATACGAGTCCACCAGCGCAATGTAGTAGATCATCCAGGAGGAGGTCATTTGCTTGTAGAGGTTCGCAGCGAACTCGATGTTCGACACCTTCTGCATGAGAAACTTCAAGCCTGGCCGGGAGTCGAACTCCAGCGAGCTGGTCAAGTACTGCTTGACGCAACGGAGCAGGATTTCCTTAGAACGGAAATCCAGATCGTACTCGGAGTTGGATGTAGTCGTGGAGTAGTTATCGAAGATGCACGTGGAGACCGCCTGAGGGACGCACTTTAGGCGAGACAGCAGCAGCTTCGCGACTAGCTGCAGCAGCATCTGGTTGGCCAGAAGGCCGACGACTAAATTCTTAAACGGTATCCGAATGACGAAGTTGTCGAGATTCGAGTTGAAGCCGTTGTTGAGGGGATACAGAAGGAACGAGTAGCTGCGGTCGTCGCTTAGGTGCTTGTCTAGATGCGTGCCGCCGCGGGCGGATCCCGGTTCCCTCTGATTGTCCGAGAGGAAGACCTGCTGAGCCAGCGAGTAGATCCGCGAGAGCTCGTCCAAAGTGCTGTCCCTCCGCGCTGCCACCTTGACGTTGGCACAGTCTCCGTAGAAGCTGTTCGACTTCTCGTGGAATGCGAACGAGAGCTGCCGCAGGGGGGCAATGGTGACCGTGCAGGCCCTGTGAATAGCCGAGCAGGCAATCATCCACTGCGACTCGTTGAACAGAGTGCCGGTGGAGAGGACGATGTGCTTCAGGCAGGACACGCCCACCCGTGCGATAGCCTCCTGCGCCTGTGCAGAGCACTCGATCAGGACCAGAAGCAACTGCTTAAGGGCCAGTGTGGCCGAGCCCGAGATCTTGGTCGGGGACTCGTGCAAGTTGCTCTCCTCGCTCGAGGAGTTGCCGCCCATCTGACGGGGCGAGCCCGTGGCGTCACTAACCAACTTAAGTTGAGAGTACTTGAGGTTGTCCACGGGCACGACAATCGAGGTCACTCTCGGCTTCGCGGTGCCGCAGGCGCCGGCCGACTTCTTCTCGGACTTCTCGATAAACTCCACCACCAGATCAGTGGTCATGCAGCAGCAGTGCTTGAAATTCTTTTCGATCGCCAGCCAGCTGGCGCCAGTCTTATTTATGTAACGCAGCCAATCCTGAATCATCGGGATCAACAAGTGATTGATGCAGTAGAAACCGAAGTCGATGCCCGGGCTGGTGGTGAGGTTCTTGAACAGCTTGAAGATGGTCTGCAGAATGGGTGCCTGGTGCGAGTTCGGGCAGACGATGAGCGAGTTTGTGAGGCCGTCCAGGAGCAGGAACCAGACCTTGAGCACTCCGCTGGACTTGTCCATCTCGTCGATCTTCGTGATGGCGTCCTTGTCGATGTGCAGCGACCGATAGGAGATCATGTGCTGCTCGTTCTTCGTCTGCAGGTAGTCGTTGCCGAAGTACGTGAAGTTCTCCATGGAGTTCGGAATGTTGGCGTCAATGATGTGCGTGTACGAGATGCCCTTGATCTTGTAGGTGGAATGGAAATTCGGACACTTCGGCATGTTGTACATGAAACCGAGGATCGAGGAGCAGCGTTCGAGGAAACGAAGTGTCTCGTGGAGGAATTCAATTGGGCGGAAGTTGTTGTCGTTGTCGTCGGTCGTGCCGTTGCTGCCGCCGGAGATCTCCAAGTACGACAGCAGACAGAGGATGCAGTCCAGGCCGGCGTTGGCGAAGACCAGAGTGTTGTCGCTGTCGAGAAAGACGCGGAAAATGTCGATGATGTTGCCCATGTTGAGCATGCGACTGCGGGCGTTGCGCAACGTCCCGAAGAGCGGACGCCAGCCGGAGCGGATTTCTGTGCGATGAGCCTCGACGATCTCGTAGAGGCAGGCGACGATTTGATCCTGGAACGAGAACAGTTCAAGAAATCGAACACAAACTCCGAAGCGGCGACTCACCTGGACGTCAACGTCGCACGTGTCCATGCTGAGGAGGTTCTCGAACGGCTTCAGGAGCGCCTCGTTGAAGTGAAAGTGCGGCAACTCCGACTGCTCGACCAGCAGCGCCGTGATGATGTCGTGGATGTATTCAATGGAGCGCTTCGATATGACTCGGTCCTTGTGACAGGCGGCCTAGGCAAAGAAAGGGTGAGTGTCTCAGTTGACGGCTGTCAAGTGGCGGGACTTACCTCCATTAAGTGCGGTCCGGTGATGGCCCAAACCTTGAGTATGTGCAGCAGGGGCCTGGAGCTCCTGAACACCTTCAGAGTGACATCGCCCACTCGGTGCAGCAGCAGGGACATCGGCAACGAGTCGATCTTCTTCCAGCCCTTGCTGGGCCACCAGACGCGGCTGCCCTTGCGGGCGGCCGTATTCTTGTAAAGCTGGTCTCGCGAGGCGCGGCACAGGTTCTTCAAGAACTGACACAACGACGGCAGGCTTAACCTCTCAGCGGCGTCGCCGAAGAGATTCTCGGCCTGATGGGACAGAGCGCACAGCACCTTGGACGTGTCCGACTGGCTGAGCAGGACGGTCTCGTTGGTGCCCGAGTAGACCTTCAGGATGGACGTCACGTTGGTGTTGGGGCTCTGCAGAGGTGCCTGCAGGAAGCTGTACACGTCGACACTGCAAGTGGAAGCGATTAGGAAAATGGCAGGAGGGACGAGCAGACGACTGTGACACCCACCAAGTCTCGTCGTCGTCTATCGGGATCGAGGAGAGATTCAATTTGTCGCTTCCCGGCGGGGGATTCAGCTTCTCTCCGGTTTCCATGTCCCGGCGGCTGGTTCCGGGCGACGTGGTCATCGGGGGATTCTGCAGACTGAAGATGTCGTGCTCCAGTTGGCTGACGTGGCGGCAGACCGCGAACACCGAGTGCCAGCAGTCAGGGCTGTAGGAGCCGAGATTCAGGCCACCGGTCAGCACGACGTCCATGGACATCGCTTGACTGGCGGATATTCGCGGCCCAGATGTCTGGCAGACGTTCGAGGCCAGCAGGTTCAGGATCTTGCCCGCCAAGTGCTGCAGGTTCAGCGAGTTGCTCAGCGTTGCCGCCTGGAGAGGAGAAGAAAACCCATTAAATCCATCCGACGCCTGGGAGCAGCTGGCAAACTTACCGAGTGAAGTCCATCCAGACACATGGCGTAGAGCGCCTCTCCGTTGCTCTTGTTGGCCTTGTTGATCTTCACGCGCAGCGTCCTCTTGGACAGCGCCATCAACTTGCTCGCACTGGTGCCAGTGAGGTCGCCCAGGCCCGAGCTCAACACAATCACCATCGAGTCCCAGCAGCAGGTCAACAGTCTTCGACAGAGCTTCTTGGCAGCCTCGCGGCGCTCGTTCTGCTGCTCGTCCTTATACTTCGACACTGACTGGAGTCGCTGCCACTCGGACATCATCTGCGTGGAGCCCATGCCTCCGGCGTCGCACAGCATGTCTACCAATGCGCATCGGCTCCCGTCCAGCTCGTGGCGTTCCAGAGCTTCCAACGGATTCGAGACGATCACCGACTGATAGAGCTCGCATAACCACGGCGTGGAGAGATACACCAGCACGCCGGTATTCTGGACGGATGTGACGAACTGCTGCTCAGACATCGGGATGAGGACCTCCTTCTCAACGTCATCGTAGTGACCCGCTCGCGTGAGCTGCAGACTCAGCAGCAGGGCCGAGTAGATCGCCAGGTATATGCCGTCGGCGTTGATCGCCGTCAAGTTGTACTCGAAGTCCGAGTAGTTCATGCTGTTCTCCTGGCACACGGCCGAGGCGAACTCCTGCATCGCCTCGTCCACTTCCACGCACGAGCGCAGACGCAGCAGCTTGGGCACAAGGTCTGTGCGGAGCGCCCGGGCAAAGTCACGGGCGTGCTGACGATCGTTGTCTGTGTCGCCGCGCACCGGCATCACAGGAGCCTCCAGATGGGAGTAGGGCCAGCGGTTTTCTACTTTCGACGATGTCTCATCGCTGGACGAGGAGGGAATATCGTCCTCGGGGCCTTCAGTGTCGCCGGAGCCATTTGACGCGGCATCGTTCTCCGCGTTGTGTTCGTTGTCGCTCTCCGAGCCGGATGATGTCTCGAAGATCGTCTGACGGAACTCAGCAATCGCGTCGCGGTACGGTGCTGGCAGACGAGCCATCGACTGGTAGGTCAGGGGACCCGAGTAGTCCGCGTCGCGCAGGCTGGGGTTCCGGTTGTTGACGGTGTCGACGATCTGCAAAGAAGAACAAATGAGCCACGCTTCGAGCGACTGGTTGTCGGTCACTTACTTGATCACTGATCATGTTCTCGTTGATGTCGCCCGAGCACAGGGCCTGTAGACTGTCCAAAAGCGCCACCATGCACTCGACGCTTGCCTGAAGACTCGCTTCCACTCCTGCTCCAGTGTGGGCGGCAAAGGCGCACTCCTCCATAGCGTCGATCATTCTGCGGCAAGGGCGGAGATCAGGGTGGGTTGTCAAAGGGTGGGGGGATCTACTCACAGTCTAAAGAGGGCCATTTCGTCGCTGCAGCCTTGTGCGGTGTTCTTGTCAAAGTACAGGATGACGGCCAAGTCGATGAGCCGCTCTGGGCTCTTGAAGACCTCCCGCACGCACTTGAGCGGCTCCGTTCTGTTCTGCGGAGCGGGGAGCAGCAACATTCTGTGGAACAGGGCCTCCAGCATTGGCCGGAGAGAGCCGTGTGCGCCAGCAATGCGTAGCAACTGGATCCCGGTGAGGTACACGCACCGAGCTTGCGGCCCGTCCAGTCCGGGCCCCGTGAAGAATCCCCTCGCTTCGTTCTCGATCAGATGCAGGGCGTCCCTGCGAAAGAGAATGGAGTCAACCCTGCGGCTGTGGGATAGAAAAAGAAACGCAGAAGAGAAAGAAAACTCACTTGTAGGTGAACTTCTTGTCCAGGTTGACCCTGCCCGGCGACCCGAGGGCCGCTGCAAGGGTCGGGCAAAACTTCTGCCACAGGAACGATGTGAAGTGCGGATTGGCATGGACGTTCCGGGGCAGGGCGGAGCTCAGCGTTAGGATGCACTCGGTGAGGTATAGCGAGCCGCAAGCCTCGTTCTTCTTCGGACTGCCAACACGAGGCTCGATAAGCCGGCTGCAGAGCCACTGCATGACCGGTATGACCTCGTTATAAACAGCCGAAGCCTGCGAGATAGTCATAAGGCCGGCGGGCGCGGTTTTCTTCACTTCCTCCGCCTCGTCGATCAGAAACGCGCAGAACGTGCGCAGACACTGACTTGCGGCAGCCAGGGATGCGGCTCGAATCGCTCTAGAGCCCGCCTCCCAGCACTCGCCACACCTCGAGAGGATCTCGATGAGCAAGCGCCCGTTCAGAGTGCAAGTCGGCGAGCAGGCCATCGCCAGAAAGAGCCGCAGCACATTCACCACTGTGTCCTCATTGTTCGTCGCTGGAGAGATGCCAGCCGTGGCCCGCAGCAGCTGAGCCGGCAGCCAAACGGAGTCGTCTTCTGGCTCCAGGCCAATGTAAAACCGTTCGTCCTTGATGATTCTCTGAAAGGAAACGGAGAACATTTAGAACACGCCAGGCACGGCAGTCACTGTCGAAACCCACATGCAGCCCGTTGAGACCCATTGTGATGAATTTGGGTCGCTTCGTATCCAACGCCATCTGCAGTGCGGTGAAGCACACCGAACGCAGCTCGTGCGACGGGTCCCGGTGTATGCCATGCTGCCGATAGAGTTTGTCTGTGAATAAGAGAGAACCAGAACCATGAGGACGATCCCCGCGGGGGTGAGTGACGACCGGGAATCCATTACCATAAGCTATCTGGGCCGTTTGCTTCAAAGTGTTATGTTTCGTCCCTGTTGACTCCTTGATTATGAGGAGGAATAAGTCCTCCATTGTGTAGCCGGTTTATCCTTCTCTTCCCCTTTCGCTGCTCCTCTAGCTTCGGGCTTGTGTTCTTCTTGTTAACTGCTGTTAGCCTTCACTCTTCGTGTGTTGGTTTTTGTCTTCTTCTTCGTCCTTTTTGTGGCAAGGATTAGTTCATTTTCTGTGGAAAAAAAGGAAATGTGGGGTGGGCCGAAAAGCCTGGATTAGTTGATGCTTGACAGCGTCGGATGATGGAAGGAAGTCTACCAACAGTTGAAAGGCTTCAACGTCGGCAATGTAGTCTGCGGGCGGTTTGAGAAGGAGGACATCCATTCCATCCCTCAACCCCTCCTCCGTTCGCAGGGTCTGGGGAATCAGAATCTGAATCAGAAATGAAACAATTTCCAGGCCATGTAACCGCACCGCACAATGACATCGAATCAGAATTTCATGGGGGCGCGGTGGTGATGGTAATTAGCTCGCGGATGGAGTCGGTGCCAAAGCCGGTGCCTGTGCCGGTGCCGGTGCGGGTTGCCACCACAGGCCGTGCGTCGTCGTGTGCCTGAGCGGATAATCTCTTGTGGGGATTTTAATTGAAAATAAAGAAGACGAAGGCACGATGCCCCCGCGCTGATATGCGATGTAATTTGAACTATTTAAGTGATTCGAGAAGAAAGTATCAAGTGCCTCCGGCGATGGATGTTACCAATTCAGTGCGACATAGTTGCTGGTAATTAAATGTGTCGCAGGCTTCTTTGCCGGATGATGGGGACGGGCGAAGTTAAGGAAATTTTGTAATCTGTAGGGAATCTTTAGCATTTATGATTGTTGCGTTGCCCCTGCCAACTTGGGATCCCTTCGCTGATGCGGAAGGTTTCCCTCGAATGACGACGGACGTGGAAGGGAAAAGGTTAACGAATCTTTGCTGGCACATTAAAGGGGTCCTGTGAGGATAATAATCACTTTCTCAAAATTGTTTCGGGTACGAGTTAATCTCTTGATGTGTTTAAGGGGTTTTTTGTTTGCTCACAAGAAATTATGAAATTACACACATTTGATTTTATCTTAGAGTCTCCTACGGAATTTAGTTCCTGAAGGCAAAACGTTGACGGATGAAAAGGTTCGCTGAGGTTAATTCTTGACAAATACATTTAGGTTGGACTGGATGTAGGACTGGATGTTGCAGCGCAGCAGAGGGGATGAGCGATTCAAATTGCGAGAGTTGAGGGTAGGACATCTTCCTTTTCGGCAGATGACTTAGTTATCCTCACATCCTGCCCGAAGGGAATTCCAGCTTCTACTCGATGGGTTTGTTGCCGTATGGGCTGATGCTGGGATGAGGGTTAACGTGGACAAATCAGAGGTTATGGTAATTTCCAGATTTACCTTTCCACTCAACATGTTAATGGAGTTCCATTGAAGCAGGTGGAGAAGCTTAAGCCTCTCGGGGACTTTTACACTAGTGATGGGAAGAGTAATGCTGAGCTTACCTGTAGGATTGGCCAAGCTGACTCAATTTTCTAACAAAAAGATCTATAATCAGGTGTGTCGAGCTTGGTGTCAAAGCCAAGTTAGTGGTTTTCAACTCAGTATTTGTTCCAACCTATGTTCATAAGCCATTACCCAATGGCGGAAAGAATAAGATCGCGAATACAAGCTGCCTGACGAGATGAGATTTCGTCGTGCTGCTGTGGAAGTTATTCGCCGTGATGGGCAATGCGCGAGGAACTCAACGTTGAGCATCTGCTTCTTCGAACGGAAAAGCCTATACTTCGATGGTGTGGTCACGTGGCACGAATGTCCTCATTACCATGACTTCCGAGGCGTGCCTTGAATGCGTCAGACCTACATCATCAGACCGCTTGGCAGACCAAGTCCAAACACTAGCCTGGGTCCGCTTGGGCATAACTCCTGAGGAGTTAGAGTCGATGACGGAGGATCGAGTGGCCTGGAGATTTCCTGCGCGACCTCTTTAGTTGCTCATGCGGATCAGAAGATGATGATGATGATGAGTTGGAAGGTTTTCGTTTAAATACGAAGTACAATGTGGCATTTGTAGAAGAACTGTTAAAATGCCGTTGTGGTTGATATCTGTGTCAAACTGTGCACAGTTTATGGTATGAATCAGGGAAGGAAAACCATCTAAAAAAACAGACAAATTTTGGTGGGACTCCTTAACACATTGGCTGCTAAGGCGTTTTAGCGCCTTGGGTCCCAGAAGGCCAAGGCGTTTTTTTTATTTTCGTGTCTCTCAGTTATAGTTATCCTATATAACTATATAAATAGTTATCCATCACTCCCGAATTTTTATTTGTCGCAGTATAATAGGATATGAAATATTTGGTGTCGTACGAAAACGTACAAAATGGTAGGCAATGCTTTAATCGGTGAGTATGTTCGTTAGTTCCTGAACATATGGTTTTGTAGGAGATATGCAATTCTTAAGACCTTGTTGCTGATGTCGTTGCATTTTAGAGGACTATTTCATGAACACTTCGCAGATGTTGGCCACTTGTTAACAGACAAGGCCAGTATGCCTAAAAGTCAAGTGCGTTTACTTCTCTATTCCTCACTGCATATCCTTTGCATCGTAAGCTATGCCCATTAATACTCACAAACATACTCAATGAATGCGTTGTCGATTAGGTTAGGTTGGAGTGGCTGACTGCAAAAAATGGTCATTGTCATACCACGCGGATTGACTACTCCTAAACTTGGAACCAGTTGGTGCTTATGGCAAAGCGGCGTAGGTGGCTAATGCTGACTGTATTTAGTTCGCTGAGATTGTTGAAAGAGTAGTATCTTAAGGATTTAGGCCACTGTAGGGATTTTCGAAAAATCGTTTTTTTTTTTAAGTTGTCCTCTAAGACCTCAGAGAAGATGTCCCAAAAGATTATAGTCGGGAAAAAATCTCAAAGTGCTCGGTTTTCGAATCTCAGTACAAGGCCAAAGCAAAATTATTCATGATTTTCTACTACTCAAAACTTCAAACGCGTGTATCTCATAACTGAACTTTTTAAGTTGGCAGCAAGCATAAATCAGGCAATTATCAACCGATTTACTTGAAATATTGAATATAGAGTAGACGCTCGATATTGTGAACTAATAAAAACTGGGCCTGTCCTAACCCCTTAAGAAATACAAAGTTTCAAGAAATGACACTGAATAAAGTCAGAAAATATAACGCGGTTATGACCAGAAGTCTACCACATCTTGTTTTCCTTACTCAGTAAAACCTGACAAATTGGACCACCATTGGGACGGAAGAAAAGTATCCCGATTACGATGTCATCCTATTGTAGAGGTTCACTTACAAAGGTTTTTCCTCATGCATTACTGTCCGTTAAGAGTGAAGTATTATAAAGGGTGTTTTTTTTTAGAGTTATAGAACTTTGAAATGGAATAAAACAAAGATAACTTTTTTTAAATTGACATGAAATTTACTTTATTCGAAAGATAATCTTCTGGCATTACAATTTAAATATGATTTCTCTCATATGACTGCCACGGCTGGCTCGGGCGTAGTCTAATCTGGAGGTCCAATTTCTGATGATTTTTCCAACATTTTGGTTATCGGCGTAGACTAGCGACTTCGCATATCCCCACAGAAAATAGTCAAGCAGCGTTAAATCGCACGATCTTGGAGGCCAATTCACGGGTCCCTAACGTGAAACTATGCGATTACTAAACGTTTCCTTCAATAAATCAATTGTGGCACGTTCTGTGTGACATGTTGCGCCGTCTTGTTGAAACCAAAGCTCCTGCACATTATGGTTGTTCAATTGATGAACGAAAAAGTTAAGTTCTGGCCAGCATTGTTTTAGAAAGATGTACGGACCAATTATCCCACCAACCCATACAGCACTCCAAACAGTCAGTTTTTGTGGATGTAACGGTGTCTCAACATACACTTGATGGTTATCATCACCCCAAATACGGCAGTTTTGTTTATCGACGTATCCATTCAACCAAAAGTCAGCTTCATCGCTAAATAAATCTAGTTTTGGGCCCATTCACCGAATCTACGCCTTGCTATGCCAACTATGCTTTGCTAACCCATAAATGCCAAACCAAACAGCTGACAAAATGGCCACCTCTAATAAAAAAAACACCCTTTACATACATATGTACATGTGAATAAACGACTGCCAGTTCATATGCATACCTATAAATTTCCAGAAAATAAAATAAAAAAAAAAAACCCACCCCGACGAGACATACACACGTGTCACATAAGAATCGACAAATCCCACATAAATACATATTTCGTATTCCCTATGTTTAGTCCAATTAGACATGTAAATACATCAAGCAACGCGAAATTGATGAAAGCTAGGTTTGCATTGCGACCCAAGGACTTATCGTCAACCTAGAATTTGTGTGATTTGCATTTTGAACCTCCCGTCTAAGAAAAGTTTTCACAAATTTTTGATTTAATTTTTTGTTTATTGTCTCATGTGTACTTTTTTCGACTAGTAGGTACTCAATTGATTCTGAAGCGAGTCCGCAATGAAAACAAAAACATCCCACAAATTTGACAACTTGACGTCAGAAATGTTTACAGAAACTGACGGCGACATGCGTGGAACGACGTCCTGTCATCTTGTCCGAATTCATAACAACACAACCTCTCCTCTGACTTTACGAATATGCACACGACGGATTTCAAACCAACCTGATCACGAAACGTCAGATAAGCCACAATGAGTTGCGGCGTTCCCACTCCGAGGCTTCTGTTGCAGATTACGATGTCAGCTGCTTAGCCGAGTCGCAGCCTGACAAGCGACTCATTCTAAACGTGCCTCGGCACAAATTTGCATGTGGCACAATTCCAGATTGTCAACCGAATCCTCGAAATCCCACGCACCAGGTGACAAAACCAGATGCGAATTGTCCCAGCAAATCCCTCCAGTGCATGACAACATGTCGGCCGGGAAATTCAGACATCCACCTCGCCCGGGAGACAACTGATAACGGTTTCCGAAAAGTAATGAACCTTAATGCGGAGCATGTAAATCCCCAGGGGATTTCCACATCACACACTCCGTACGTCAGACCTCTTTGGCAGAATGAAACGTCAGAAACTAATCTCCCACTTTAATCCCCCTTTTCGACCCAAAATGTAAGCCAGTCGGCTCTGGGTGGGGCATTAGCATAATTAAAACAAACACAGTCGTGCCCGCGGCAAATCCGTCCGCCATCCGTCCTACTGACTGTCCTACCGGCCGCCCACTTCAATCAGAAGCAATCGTCCCCGCGTCCGATTTATTTCCACACATCGAGTACCCATTGACGAGTCTAGGATGGCAAGTCAACAACCTACTCTTCCGGCATCTCCAGTGCTCTCAGCAGCCATGACTAAGACACAGGCTGATCGGGACCTGGATTGGGTTCACGCCCACCAGAGAGACAGCCCCATCTCTCCATCGCTTCATCGCTCCACCGCCCGATTGTATTGTGTTTGCACTCGACCTTAAATGAGTTTCTCTTGTCAGGCTGTCGGCTTTCCGCCATCGACTCATCTCTTGTCGCTGCCTTCACGTCTGTCTAATGTCAAAGCATTTGATTACACCTAATCCGGTATTTATGAACGAATTCAGAATTTGAGGACGACACGACAGCCGAACAAACAAAACCCAGTTCGGGCGGGAAAAACGAAAAAGGAAGACGAACGCCACGGAATGCCAGGCACAGGATATCATTTCAGTCAGTGCCTGGCTGTCGGGGCGGGTATTGATGCCATGGTGGTCCCTTTGGCCCTGCTTGCAGGATTATTGCCAGCGATACGATGACGTTGGGGTGGTGGCGACAAAGTTTGCTTTTGCTCCTCTGTTCTCTGTGGCCTCCCGGTTCCCGGAGGAGTGTGTTGACTCCCCCACGCGTCGACGTCGGCCGGGACCTGGGGAATTCTGGCATTCTGTTTACCCAGCCGCATTCAGTCGCAAATTGCCCTTGGCTTGTGCGAATGAGGCATCGGATCCATGTCCCCGAACGGAAGGGCGGGCGTGATATGTATCGCCAGTGACGCAACTTGTCATGGCGGGAGGTGTTCGTGTGATCAGAACTGTCAAACATCGCTGATAAATGCTGATTCGTCGCTGTGATTGCATTTAAATTGAATTAAAATTTAGAGCCGCCCTGACAACTGGAGGAACTGACGAGAACGGATTCGCCCTTGCTCGGCGCCTGATAAGGCACACGATGGAGTTGAGTTGAGAGTTTATTAAACGAGATTCCAGACGAGGGCCAATTTATTTGTTTGAGCCCTGTGCTGCTCGCAGTCAAGTGGAACCTCTGCCGGATGTTTCATTTACTTGAAGCGTCCAATGCCTTAAAGCGCACCCATAAACGGCCTCGTTGCCCGAGAGAGCAGGGGAAATTAAGGGCGTTGCTTTAAAGTGATTTTCAGATCCGGAAAGCATTTTATCGTAATGAACTCTGCATCGGTGTGAGATTGTCTTTTGTTGGCATTTGCGGGGCACTTCAGTGGAAACGGTTGCTATCTGTCAAGGG
The DNA here is from genome assembly GCA_907269125.1 of Eristalis pertinax. Classification (NCBI taxonomy): domain Eukaryota; kingdom Metazoa; phylum Arthropoda; class Insecta; order Diptera; family Syrphidae; genus Eristalis; species Eristalis pertinax. The sequence goes on from OU026149.1 coordinate 31,885,603, forward strand.
TCCTTTCGCATGGATTGGCCCACCCACAGATGGAAGCATTTCTGCCCACATGAATGTGTATTCGGGTTCAGTGATTATTCGAGCTCCTCCTCACTCAATAATTTTCAATTTACAAAGGACTTGTCTTTCGGATAATCAAAGGAGTTCCGATCTCATTCTGCAGGCATTCACCTAGATTCGGTTGCGATGACTCTGCGATGATGTTGTTCGTGTTAATCACATCTCGACCCGAGAGAGAGGAATTGTTATGATAGCTTTGTGGGTCAAAGGAATTGAAGTGGGATTTGTGAGAAGTTGTTGCTCATTGTATCATTGAAATGCCAAGGATCTAGGAAATGGTTGAGCTTCATCCTCTGCCTCATCCATGTTGTTTTTCATGAATTAAGACAAAAAAAAACATCGACCTGGTAAAAGGAATACGAGTCGCAGGTGGTTAGATCATTTAGAGTAGCCACCAAAGCTGCGGCCTAGAAAGCATTCAATTTCAATCCCTAGGCACAATGCGGTAAAGGAAGACCGCGTGCCGAGCTGAAAAGGGACATCTGTCAGTTGAACGTACAAAAGTGGAGGAGCCAAGCCCAAGACCGTGCCAGCTGGAACGGCATGTTGACTGAGGCCCAGGTTCACGCCGGACTGTAGTGCCAGTCGTAGAAAAATATGACTATTCGAGGAATACTCCGTTACGACCAAAATCGTGTCACCGCTACCTCCGTCAAATCTACGATATCGCCATTAACTGCGGCGTTGATATGTATACATACTTCTGGGAATGTCCTTTACTCCATCGAGGCACAGCCATCGAATGTGTGCGACTAGAAGTGTCACGGCTCGTGACGCTTAGCGACGGTATTCTTTTTTATGCCGGTCGGCAAATAACTTCATTCATTCCATCACTAGCCCCTCGTCATAGTTCCTCCAATTCTTCTTGTAGTGTAGTCTTGGTTAGACTAAAATACAAAAGTTTGGGAGAGTGAATCAGCATCCGACTCATCTCACTTAAGGGAATATTGGAAAGTATGTACGTAACATCCTCAACGTCTCATTGTTTAGAGCGGATTTACTTACTTTCTTAATTATTTCATCAAAGCCCTCGGTGGGCATAGGGCATCAACCACGTCTGCGCACCATTTGGGTCGAAGTTCTGCAACGCGTGTGATCCCTCTCCAACTCATTCTTATAGAACTCGTTTCCTCTTCAACTGTACAGCTGACTAGGGTACTTTACGTTTGTGTAGGGCGTCCCGCTGCTCTGCCTGCCTGGGTAAGCGGATTCCATGGCGTACTTCACTGCCTTCGCGCTGTAGGGTGTGTCCAGTCCAATGTCACTTTCTCCTTTGTATTGTGTTGTTTATTCTTGGCCCGTTCTCAAGCTCAATTGCTTGTCGGAAATACGATTCGGCCAAAAAAAAATCCCAAGGATGTTTCTTAAACATCTGTTTACGACAGATTGCAGCTTTCGTGTGCTAATGGTGTCCACTTTCCAGGTACTGCATCCATAGATCAGCACTCCGATTCAATGCTGGATCGGAACTGTAGCAGTTTTGTCCTCCAGATCGTGGATAGCATTCCGAACTCAGCTTTAGTCTTTCCGATTCTGCTGCAGAAATCAAGTTCGGTGCCACCGCGGTTAGCCGAGACCACACTTCCTCGACTTCCTGTCCGGAAATGTTTAACTGGGCGTGGTTGTTAGAAAGTATTTAAGTGCTTACTGTATTATATTTTGAGCCCCACTTTGTTTGCCTCAGCTTCTAGACTGTAGGTCATCAAGTGAAGGTCCATTATATGATGTGGACGTAGACATCTTCGATTGCCATAATTTCCGTCCGTCGATGGTGCAGGGAGTACAATCTGATAAGGTGACATTATGCATCGTTGACGAACTCCACTTTGTATCTGAAACTCCTCTGACAGCTTACCATTGTGTCAGGCGTAAGTAGCTACGAGATTGCTTCTCCTGCGCAAGGCCAACCAGATTGCATTTCGATTCAAACTATCGAAAGCCTTCTCGAAGTCGATGAACATTAGGTGGAGACCTATGCTCAACGCATTACTCGATGGTTATCCGTAATGTGTTTATGTGGTCGATGCAGGAGAATCCAGCGCGAAAGACCTGCTTATTCGACGTCGAGAATTGAATTTAAATGCTCTTCGAACCGTTCCAGAAATATTCGAGCTTTTATTTTAGAACGCGTATACTTCTCCAGTTTCCGCATTCCATCATGTTTCCCTTTTTCGGAAGGTTAGCGGATTGCGGCTGGAGTAATTATCACATCACTGTTCTCCAGGTTTGTGCCTTCATTGGAAGATATGAGTGACATATGATTTCAAATTGATGAGATCTAGAGGAATTCAGTTCAGCCGTTGGCATCGATCCCAGAGAAACAAGGCAGCATGTGAGAGCCACAGATGGTGTAACACAGGAGCTCACGCTAATGTCCATTCCCTACGGTAGCGCGTTTGAAGTAGAATGTGTTGGTCTGCCCCAAAAAAAAAAACACCAAAAAACACTTTACAAACAGACCTCGTTGTGACGAGTGTTAGGTATACGGGTGCCCCAGCTGACTTAGCACCATTGTGCCACTGAAACAACATTTCGCAAGAGTAATCTGCGTTTGATTCCCACCCTGATGCTGCACCGGACGAAGTACCCTTCAACTTCAAAGTGTAAGCTGTCACGAATGTAAATAATGCTGGCACAGCAGTTAAGTGCTGCTGCAGTTGTCACCGACCAATTTGTTATCCATTCCACGATACGAATGATAATCACTTACGAATAATTGTTTCCGTTCGCTTTAAATTGCAATTCAATTGAATGCAATTCCCACACGAGTATCATTCCACCGATTTTCCCAGATTTATCCGCACTTTTTTTTCAGAGCACAAACTGGCCAATTCAACATGTCCATAAATTGCCCAGGTTACACACGCTTGATGCGCGTTGTTATTCCACGGTTTGCACATCGACATAAAAATTATTTGCTTCAGCAACGGCAATGGGAACACATCCTCATGGTAATTATGTCGGCACTGCAGCGTGTCAAACTGCTGTATCCAACTACTGGCCTTAAGTACGGATGAGCCATAAACTCGAACTCGATTTGGCATGGAAAATCAAGTGGTATGCTTAAAGTTTTATCATTCGCAATTAACGGTGTTCTTAGAACTAAGTTCATAAAACAGTCGTAAGAGTGATTGCCCAAATCAAGTTTGACGAGCGAATGAAATCAAGAGGAACGCATTTGGTGCCGTAATTGGAGTTGTAACGCACAGATACTTTGTCTGTTTGATTCCGATTTGGAAATCAATGGGAATCCTTTGCTGGGTAACCCCTTTTTTTGTCCTAGACGATAAAGTGCAGTTATTTTTTTTCTCTTTGATCTTATGATGTTAAAGGGGTAACATTATTTTTCAGCAGTTAGTATTATTTCACTTGACATGGTGTATATTATATAACGACACGCTAAATGTCATGACTGAACTATGATTTAAATAAAACTTTAAGGGCCGATGTTGAATGTAAACCACTCCTACACGTCAAGTTTTTTTCTGCATTTCATTTGAATTTTCTCAATTTCAGACTAACTCAATTTGAACCATGCAAAGATATACAATCGAGCAACGCGTTAAAGTTATTCAGGCTTATTATGAAAATGGTCGTTCAATTCAAAATGCATATCGTGCACTTCGTGATTTTTTCGGTCAAATTAATCGGCCAAATGTGCGTACAATCGGAAAAAATCGCGCAAAAATTTGAGCAAGCCGGGTCTGTAGGAGATGTGAAAACACCAGTGCATGCTCGTACAGCTGGTACTGCAGAAAATATTGCTGCTGTTCGCGATAGTGTGGCTGAAGAGCCGTTCACCTCAACTCGTCCTCGTGCCCAACAATTGCACCTCTCTTGCTCGTCGTTGATGAACATTATGCACAAAGACTTGCATTTGCACGCTCACAAGGTACAATTGACTCAAGAACTGAAGCCTCTTGACCATTTCAAGCGTCGTCAAGTTGCCAAGAAATGGCAACAGTGGATGATTAATTTTCGAAGAAATCATCTTCAGTGATGAGGCACATTTTCACCTCAGTGGATTCGTCAATAAGCAGAATTGCCGCATTTGGCCGAATGATAATCCAAGAGTGATTGTCGAAAAACCAATGCACCCACAAAGAGTGACTGTTTGTGCGGTTTATGGGCTGGCGGCATCACCGGGCCAAAATGAGGCCGGTCAGGCAGTTACTGTGAATGGTGTTCGCTATCGTGAACTGATAACGAACTTTTTATGGCCCGAATTGGAAGATATGAATGTGGACGATATGTGGTTTCAACAGGACGGTGCCACTTGCCACACAGCTAACGAAACAATGGCTCTTTTGCGCGACAATTTCAATGGCCGTGTTATCTCACGTAGTGGCGATGTCAATTGGCCGCCAAGATCGTGTGATTTGACACCGTTGGATTTTTTTCTTTGTGGTTATTTGAAAGAAAAGGTGTACGTCGATAAGTCAGCAGTGTTTCAAGAGCTAAAGGATGAGATAGTTCGGCAGATTAACGGCATAGAACCTCAATTATACTTCAGCGCCATCGAAAATTTGGACCATCGGATGGAGGTGTGCCGCCGAGGTCGCGGCGGACATTTGGCCGATATTTTGTTCCGTACACAATTGAACCATACCAATATTATCATAATAAATTATTGTCATATAATAAATATATACAGGGTGGGCCAAATACAAGATTCTTCTTAAAAATGCAAAAAAAATTAACAAAATTTATTTTTTTTTTCAACGCATTATGTCTTCATTAGTAAGAACAGACACTCCGATTAATTATGAAATTCAACGTCGTTCAAGTAGCTGCCTCGAATCCATGTTGATGGTTTCGGGCTGTAGCTCACGCATTGGCTTGAATCGTTTCTGGATTGTTGGCATAACATCGGTTCTTCACGGTTCCCCAGTAAAATAAGTCCAAACGGGTCAAATCGCAGCTCAGAGGCGGCCAATTGACATCGCCAAAACGGCTGACAACACGATTTGGTGCTCAAGGGATCGATTGTGGCATGGGCTGTGTGGCATGGAGCGCCATTCATGAATCAGATGTCGTCTATGTCTATGTCTATGTCTAAGTCTAAGTCTGTGAACATGGCTCTGTAAAGCCAACCGTTGACCGAAACGTTGTTCCCAGCGTCATTTTCGAAGAAAAATGGATCCAATGAATTTAGTCTTACACTCTCGGCCGCTGCAGCCACATTCTCATCTGTGCGCACCGTACAACGACGGGGACTATGAGTGTTGTCTACTAGCATACTAGTCTCACTAACTTTTTGCACAAACTTGCGTCCAGCAGTCGCGCTGGGTGCTTCATCTCGGCCAAATATTCTTCTGTTCAAAAAACGCACTGACCACACAGCACTCACTTTGGAAATAAGTTTTCAATATTTCCCAACGTTGTTCAATCGTAAAGCGACTCATTTCGTTCCGCGGAGGTATGATACTGACTTTCTGTCAAGATTTCGAGCGTGACACAGCCGTCAGTGTCAAAATAATTTGTGATTTAAAAAAAACCATAAGATGGCCCTCCCTCTTTCTGTCAGTATAATCATGCGCTAAAGGATTTGGCATTAAATTCACAATATTCCTGTTCGTAGCTCACAGTGATACGATTCTCTGTTGATTCAGTTACACAGTCGTCACAATTAACACTTGTTAGTTCCGCCACTAGTCTATCCATCGCAATCAAGGCCTTTGCACGAGGAGGATGAGTATAGGATTTTGCGATTCTTCATGGTTTAAATTCGATCTGCTTCTCTCGATTTTCTTTGCATATGCTTTATTGTGCACCATGTGTGACGTGTGTTATGTACTCGTCTGATAAGTTGCTTAGAAATAGTAAGCACCTTCGTCCACCAGTATTTCTTCGGAGCAGTGGATGCACCAAATGTAGAGAAAAAGCTGGCCCGGTTAAGGACGAACCTTTCCTTGAACTATATTCCCAGATATTTAGTGTCCTTCGTTGGAGTGATTGTCGTGTTTGCCAGAAGCCTTATCTTAAGATTGTTCCATCCTCAGACCAGCGTCCTACCCCTGCTTCCTCGAATGTCTGCTGCTGGTATTCGGAAGCACATGAGAATATACTTGTCGCTGTTGAATTGTAGCTCCATCGTTGGTTGATGTTCTGTCCCACTCTCCTTGTGGCTATCTGCGAAGACAGGGAGGTAGCGTACTTTATGGCGTCATCGGCGTACAGCAGTCTATTGCTTCCACTTGTGTTGGTTGAGTGGTCCGCGGTGTAAGGATTAAATAGGGAAGGCCCCATCTTCGATCCGTGGTAGTCTCGCTTTGATATATCTTAGGATGGCGATGCAGTCGAGTATGGTCGTGGATCAAACATCAATTTTCAACTCGTTTCAGGTTCACTTCTTGCCAAACAGACTGCCTGAACCTTATCTGTGACACCAGAGAATGGCGAAAAGAGGTAGGAGAAGACTCTTTCAGACACTCTAAGCTTGACTAAACGCCACAAATGGAAGAAAAATGTCTAAAAAAGCGGGCATCATAACCCCATGACTCCAGTCCGTCCGTCTCTGGTACAAGTGAGCCCAACATATATGTATGTGCACTCGAATCTCAACGAAAGCAGCTGTCAACTATATTCTCGGCCGAACGTTAACTTCATTAAATTGTGCCTCATAATCGTTAGACTTCAAAGTCGTCGCCTTCAAGGATGGAGTAGACGCCGTCATTAACTACATCTACGCTCCAAAGTTGCCAAAAACGCAAAAATCATCGATCACAATAATTGTGAACCAGATTGGGGAGTACTGAGTACTTAGTCGTATCTCCATCGAGACCACGACGAAATAAAGGCCTGCTATGTGTCGAAATTGTGATTATTTATTGAAACAATTCAACGATGTGGCTGCTTCAGCAAAACGATTCAATTAAGCCGTCGTCGCCCATTTGGCGGCGAAAAAGTGTTATTCTGCCATGACAACGCGCATTAGCTCATTCGTCTGGAAATATCATAACAAAATCGGTTGGGAATTATTAGCTCCCAACCCTAATCACCAGACTTTGGGCCCATTTCATGTTCATTACAAGCAGATTCACGCTAAACAAGTCATCGTCCACGAGGGTGTGTTCGGCGGGGACTTCGATAAATCATATTTTCATTTTAATGGCTTGAAAAAATGTGTACACATTCATCACTGAGCTGGAAGAACTGATCTAAATCGACGGCAAAATGAAGCAGCACATAAACGTTCTTGGGTGGGGGGCTGCTTTAAATTGCGAAGGGAGCGAAGAGTCATTGTGGCATAGGGTCCTGAGACCATCTTTGGCTCAGAGGGGCTCTGTTAAGTTGTTTTTCGATTATTTTTTGTTGAAATTCGTGAGGGACATGCGTGCAATTAGCCAACATTGGCGGAATAAAAACACTGTGATGCGGTTATTGCATGCAAACTAGTCGTCTGCCTCCACTTCGAGGTGAGACTGGAGTGCCGAGTGCCTGCCACAAACAGTGGGAACGTCGTTGACGTCTATAAACAAGTGAGGGGTGTAGTGACTCAGCTCTAACCTCACTCTAAGTATTGCGACAGATACACTGATTGGTCAACGGGGTAGTAGTAGGTGTAGTTAGAATAAAAGCATTATTCTTCCAACAGCTTTAGTAAACTATATCTCGCGTTGTATACGCCTGGTCGGAACAAACTAAATGCCATTAGAAAGATACGATTCGTACTAAAATGGTACTAAAAAAAACTTTACAGACGGTTTTGTGATTTGAAGATGGACAACAGAAAAGTTGAAATACGCCATATATTTTGCAATTTTTCTTTGATAAACTCGGAAACGCAAGCCAAAGTGCAGAAAATTTGTATAATGGTGTTGTCGTGATTTCGTCGAATTTGTTCCGGTAATTTCGATGTCAAAGGTGCACCACGCACTGGAGTCTGGCAGGCCAATTGTCGAAAATGTCGATCAAATCATGGAAATCGCCGAGTCTGACCGTTATATAAGCACTGTTTCGATTTTCAATAAGGATGGACACAAAAAAGGAGCTCGATGTATGGGTACCACACGAGTTAATGACAAACAACCTCAAGGACTGAATTTCCATCGGCGCATCACTACTGAATCGCAACAACATCGACAAAGTTTCGAAGCGGATGGTGACTGGTGACGAAAAGTGGAACACTTACGACAAGTGGAAGTGAAAGTGGTCTTGGTCGAATCGCTGTGGCTCGGCCAAGCCAGGATGACTTGCTGTGTGTTTGGTAGTATTGGCAGGGAATTGGCGAAGAATCATCTGCGAGAGGAGACCACATGCATCAACTAGCAGAGTGAGACGCATCAGAACTTCCAGAAGCCAAATCTGAAAAAGGCCCCTGTAACTCGAGCGGCACGATACGAGCAGTTCGTACATTCGTTCCAAGCAACCATCAACGGAGTACAACGAATAATCCACATCTCGGCGAAGAGAGGAAGATCGCAAGCGCCGAACTGATAGGTAAGAATCCCTTGTACGCGACAAGCGCGGTCGCACTGTGGAATTCCAACGGCGACTCATCGTGCAACTTTAAGCGTGTCCTCAGTGTCACCCTGCCGGTTGAGCTACAGCCTGGGAAATTCGATGAAATGAATATTTTGAGTTAATAAATAAATCATGTACTATGCGCAGTTCTCGTACGGCAAAACTCTTAATTTGGACCGGTATTGTCAACAATGGACCGCCTGAAGGAAGCAATCGCTCAGAAGTGGCCATTTAGAAAGGAATTCTGGCCACTGGGCCTACGCTGGGCCACACACATCGATAGTGACTCGCCAGAAGCACCGGGAGCTTGGTTGGCAGTTCCTTATGCATCCACTTTGTTGTCCGGAGCTAGCACCGAGTGATTACCATCTGTTCCTGGTTAAAAATTCACCTCAAGAGAGGCTTGTAAAACAAGATTTTCTCAGTTATTGGCCAGTAGAGCGGGGGGGCTGGCATTATCGTCATAATGGCAACAAATAATCCAACAAAACGTCGTATATTTGACCTAAATCAAACCATTTTTACAGGACAGCCTTAAGTTGCGTGCGAAAAATAATGGATTTCTTTTTGCTACGCCTTTTTGCACAAAGCCTTTCAGTCACCTGCTCAACACCCCTCTGTGAACTACTATAAATCACTTCGGAGTTTGGACTCCATGTCTAAACGATTCCTTCTAGGCTTAAGATTGCACCTTGGTACAGAGACAGCGGAATCAAGTCACCAAGTCACCTGTTTATGGAGCATCTGGCAGAAATACTCCATTTCTACGAAGCAGGCATTCACATTTATTTGGTTGTTATTTCAGAAAGTTTCGTCAGAGATGAATTGCGGAGTCGGCGAAAACTCAAACACTCTGAACATCTATGCAGCCTACAAACTCCCAAATTACGCCAATGGCTTCCAAGTTGAAATCCTCGCCATGTCGCCAACTTAAATCTCATCCAAATACAAAGCCAATGCATAGATTAGCTATTTTCGTTGTAAATCCTGTCATCAAGGCCTTCATAACCTCAAAATTAGTCCAGCAATATCGCAATGTGCTTGCTCCAGTAGCGGGAAAATAACCATAACTAATATGGGTTCTAGGGCAGAGAAACCTTTTCAGTAAAGAGACAGCCGCGGTCCTGGCCAAACAAGGAGATGCCCTCCATAGCTCCTTTGCTATGGAAGTACGCATTCATACACTTGGGCTAGTAAAAGCGCGAATTATATCACATTTATTGAAAATGGCAAACCTTAGATGGTCTCCGTATGTCTAGAAAGACATGGCCACACTACAACATCTCACGAACTAGCGATCTTCTAAAGAGGACTCGCACAGATGTTGCTAAAATGCCAACGACAAGTACGGGGCACTGGCAATTAGACTAGGAATTCCTCATAACACGACAGAACAAGCATCCTTGACTCACTTCTTGTGCATTTGTCCAGCGCTTGCTAGAGCAAGGCAACGGAAACTGGGCAAATATTTCCGGAAATCTCTCGACGAAATTTCCGAAATGAACATCAAGGAATTGATAATGTTCCTGAACGCCGCACGATGGTTCTAAAAGCACATCAATGTTCAACTTTCAGTGTTGGTGCTTCAAAACGCCACTCAGTGCTAATTGGGTTCTCAAAGAACCGCCACCTCACTCCCAGTCCCCACACACGTGAGAAATTAGCCTCATCTCTAGGAATCTCCTGGGCATAAGGTCCAGGAAAATCTATGTGGCCACGCCTTGGAAGAAGGAGTTGTGTTGCAGATAAACGTGAAGATTGAAGTGTCTACTTCGTTTTTTTACATCGGCTACGTGATTCTGATTGCTACCCCGTTTCGAACTGAATCTCCTCATTCGTTATTTGCTTCCCTTCATCGGAAACACCAAGCTATCTAACGCGTGACAGCATATTGGACTTAATTCGGTTTAAGTGCACCTCTCCCAGGAGACGAAAACCACTGTAGACTGATTAATACCCCATGCTCACCAGGAACCATTTAATTCGGACTAATCTTCAAGGACAGCTAAGCCACGAACAATAGAGAACACAATCTCATTATCAGACCAGCCACACGGACCATCTTCTAAATCGACTCGCGCTCATATCCACGAAACATGCAATCCCATCAAAAATAGTCAAGCCAAAGACGAAGCTCCGGGATACAGGTCAAATTGTCAGCAGCTCTGCGACACGAATTTCAGCCAATTGCACTAACGAACCGAAACCCCTGAATGCCCACGAGGGAATTCAAGCTACGTACAGTGTCGTCAGCGCTTACCAGGCCACTGAGACGATGTGCCACTCAGGAGCTTCCTTCTGTCGCACAGTGTTCTCGGTACTTCAAAGGTCATTCACGCTGACGCCTCTCACTGGAATGGAATATGTAACGAGCGCCGATGAATGTGTTTTCCTTTGTCAATTCAAGATGACAAATATGTGAGACGCCTCATCAATTTCCTCAAATAAATCACTTTGACACTCAAACGGCAGCTGCTTCGAATCAATAACAGCCCCCAGACATTGGCTGACAATCACGCAACAGCAACGAATCAAAACAAACGACACTGAGGAGTGAAAGCGCTGTCTCCAAGGACATCATCCGCACCAATGTCAGTCAACACAATTTCATCAGTGAATAATGATCGTTGTACTTGCTTTGAAATTAAACACAAAAGCCGCCACCGGAAGACTGAAACTATTTCCTCGCGCCGCGTCACATGACAGCCTTCGCATGGCAATTATAAGCCTCATTTCAGACGTAGACTTGGCGCCATACGGCGTACATATTTGGGCCCTAGTCTCGGCGAACATTAATTTCCATCGAGCAGCTCAACTAATGCCTTCGGGCTATCAAATGGAAGCCAAAAAAAATATAATAGGAAACTTTTCTTTCTACAAAGACGTTGCGTGACAATCGCAAGAAACGTGCTCGTCGTTATCCTTAAGTGTATGCGTCTGGTGTTCTTGTTTTCTTGGCGGGGACGAAATACAAACAAGCACACGCACGCAAGCATACGCGGAGAAAAAAAAAAGGTCAAAACAATTCACTAAAACAAGCCAGAAAATGTAATAAAAGCCATCAGGTCCTGTGCCTGTCCAGAGGATTGTTTGTAAATAATTCCTGACCAAAAACACAAACTCACACCGGAGGGAGAGAGAGAAAGAGAGAGAGAGATAGGAAATTTAAAGACTTCATAAAATATTAAACGCCGCCGCCGCCGCCAGTGCCTCGTTGTTGGTCACTTCCTCAAAGGAGCTTCCGGCAACGGGTTTCGTATGCAAGAGGCAATGCCTCATCCTTTAAAGGAGCAATTACACTTCCCCTGGCCAAAGTCAAAAAAAATATTTAAGAGGATCAAAATGCTTCGCATTCAGCCAGCCAACCAGCCTGCCTCAGGGGATCTGAAGATGGAAGGAATAAAAAAAAACCACACACACACAAATGCCAACTCCTTTAGCTGGGCGCATTCCCAGGCCACCCCCCCTTCACCGGGAAACAGTAAAAACACCATCATCGTCATTGTCGGCATGATTGTGGAGTGTCCTTCCACATCCGTTCGGGCCAAAACCACATTCACAAATCAACAAACCGCAAATAAGTACATATCGCACCACTCGGCTCTCATTGCTTCACCGAGCCCCTCGCCGCATTCAATTTACGATATGTCCCACTCCGAGGAACCTAGCACCTATTTTTTCACCCCTTTTTTTATTCATTTTTTGCTGCTTTCTTGCAGCAGTAGCCTTGACAAGGATTTATTTTACAGAAAAAATATATCAGGAAAAAAGAAATGAATTAATCACACACAACAGCGGGCCGTCGACTCAGGAGGACGCGGGACAACGGCGCACACACATTAGGCCTCCCCTGTGCGGGGGTGCATTTTTTAATTACCACATTTCAGTGGTGTGTCCTTTCAGAGGCAGAGCAGAGAGCGAGAGGCGACTACGTGCACATACACACGAAATACGAGCGTGCACTGATGTAGGAGGAAGTGCTGGTGGAGGAGGACACGTCAGGCGAAAGAAAAATACGCAAGGACCCCCCATCAACAAGCAGCAAAGATACGAGTGTAATGAAAAACCGGAATCGAGGACGTCCTACACACACACACACACACACACGCACACATCATGCCCCAAGAGAGATAACCCTTGGAATCAACAAAAACCAAGTGTGAAACTAACTGTGAAATAAGCATGAGAATTTAGATAATGTCCTGGCAGCTGGATACTGAATTCCGGTCGGGGACGACGGTATGACGGGAATGATGATTGCGTTGATGGTGTGTGGCGGCGGCCGAGGACGAGGCGGCAGAGGCAGGAGCATGGACAAAGGCTGAAGGTAACATATGGCGCAAAGATAAAAAGGTACAAGCCACTCGTGGAACAGAGTTGATAGCAGCAATCCCTTGATGCTGCTGGAGAGTAAAGTAGTGTGTCCTCGAAACTTGTCGACTTGACTCATTAAAGTCCTTCACCAGCAGTGAGAGGTGTTTGTGTGGAGCTAAATGCAATCAGCGCTCTCTCTCTCTCTCTCTGTCTTTCTCTCTCGCTATCTCTTTCATGCAGACACACACACACACACATATATGCACACACACCCTTCCCGATGCGGTATGCAACAAATTTCTAGGATCAATGGAGGGATAATCATTTGTGTTTCATCTGGGGTCCCATGCCCTGTTCGATGCGGACAAATGGGGCGGTTGGTTGGGGGGGAACAGGAGCAGGAGTAGCAAATCGGAGCTACCGAGGCGGCAGCGCGCATACTGTGCACGACAAATCGATAGTTAATCAACAACATTGTGTTAGGTTTACAAGGATACCCTCGGAGTGTGAGTTGCCCTGACTGTGCCCGGTTTGCTGCCTGTTTGGGAATCTGATTCATCGCCGCCACCATCGGCCATCACCACCATTGACATCGCCATCATCATCATCACCATCAGCCATGGCCGATAAATTTTACGAGTTTTATTGAGGAAAAATGGACGTTGCCATATCGGGGAAGCAAGCAAGCAAAAAAAAAAACTACACAGCCTGGCCAAATGACGCATTACTTCCGCAGGGCCGCAGGAAAATGTCTCCTGCAACGGGATCCCTGAACTGTGTCCGACGAATTGCGGCGGAGGGTTGGGTTAACGAATTTTATTGCTTACCATGGTCACGACTGCTAGCACAGGCTTCTGATTCGAATGATTCTGATTCAGTCCGTCCGTAATTCGAGGGAGATTTCCGTCCTCTCAAAAAAATTCACTCAGGAAAACGTTTGCACACTTTTTCTCCAAGGATATGAATCCTTTTATCGTCGCACTTCGATCCGCGTTACGGTTTAATTACCAAAAAAAATAAATCAAAAGACTACCGAAACCGAAAAGCCGAAGGAACGAGTCTCGCTCTGTTTGCAAATAAAAATGTAAAAAAAAATTCGAACGAAAACCTTTGATGGGTGATTTTAGAAATTTTCCAAACAACTTCCACTACCGACCACGGCCATATTGTTAGAGAAATTAACTGTTTTGTGCCCGTGCTGCAGATAGTTGTCGACAGGCCTTTCTGTGTCGCCGTTGTAGCCGTTTGTGTCGACGGCGAGAATGGCTTTTGTCGTTTATACCTCGCTAACTCGGTGTCGTCTGATGAAAATGTCAGGGCGGCGCAGTGCGCAGGTCCTGGAAAAATCGATGGATCAACTGTCAAGTGCGACAGCGGCCATATTGGATTGGCGTTGTCGTTGTAAGAATGTGTTTGTCCCGTTCGAGGATAGTACATAGAGTGGGCCTCGTGTTGTGGCACGTGCTTCCAGCAGAGACGCCATCGCTGCTTAGTTCCGGATGACAGTTCGTACATAAACATCACTGGATTTGTTTACGTTCCTCGTCGGGCCTGACGGGTGAGTCATTCTGCTGTGCCATTCATGAGGGGCGCACAGAGACGCGCTTGGCTACCCCCGTACCAGCGATAGGCGTCACCGGGGCTATCGGCCCAAGTTGTACGTTTGACGTATGGCTGCCAGCAGCTAGCTTGTATCTGACCCCGGGGCCAAGGGATGCGATGCTGGCGTGCGGCGCGCCGCCCAACAGGTTGTCGTAGTAAAATCGATTTCGGTTATTAAAATCGAGGAAGAAGTTTTGTTTTTGTTTGCGGCTGCCGTGGTGCCGTGCTGGTGGGAGGGACTCATTTTTTTTTGTTCATTTCTCTGATCTCTTGTCCGCGAGAAATTATTTGTTGTCCCCCAGTCTGTGCGCTCCACACCTCCGCTGCCGCCGCCGCCGCTTACAAGTTCCCAATTCTTGGTTGGCTTATGTGCGGTTGTGGGGTCGGGATTTTTGGTGACGAGCCATTGTTTGTTTAGGCTCGTGTGTGTGTGTGTGTATTTGCGTGGCGGGTGGGGGCGACAGAGAAAATTATTAAATCTGTAGATGACAGTTGTACTAACAAAAAATGCACTTCGAAGAGACAGTTCAAGTGGCCTTTGCTGGAGTGCGTTGGAAGGAGGCGATGGAAGAGTTGTCGACTGGTGTAGACGGCTTGGATGTTGACAATGACGTGATGAAGGTTTTGTTTTGTTATCCTATGGCCGACGACGTAATTGCGTTTTTTTCTTTTTCTTTTTCGTTGTCTCCTTCCTCGGGACGATAGGGGTGGTTGACAGTTGACAAACTTGAAGGTATTGTCTGTGATGCTGTTGACCTTTGAAGCATGAGCGAAAAACTGCTGAGAACACATCCGCCCGAGTAGACCGTGGACTGACGCTGTTCAAAGTTTGTGACTTTAAGAGTGGCAACTTTAAGCGTGGTGGGCTTTAAAATGTGAACAGAGAACGTCGCAAAAAAGGCGACTGAGGCTGGTTGAGAAAGGAGCTGTGGTGGTGGTCTACTGTTTGACTAACGTGGCACAAATCTTTGAAGCGAGTGACTTTTGAGGATTGCTCAGTGGGAATGACAATGTATTTGCACGTGCCTTTGTTTATTGTTTTGCAATTCCATTGTAGTTTGCTTTGTCGCTTGGTTGGAAAAGGTGGAAGAACGAGAATGGGTCTTATTCCATTTCTGAAGCCAATGATAGTCAGTGGGCTAAGAGTTTCATAATACAGCTAAATTTGTGGCGTTTCAATAGCATTAGCAGATCTTAGTGAATCCTGTTGATGTCTATATGTCAGTGGAGCTGTATCAACTAAACAGACGTACGGATCTGGATGAAACTTGGAAAACAGATTGCCTACGTGCTGGATCAGGACATAAGCTTGGCTTTTCCTTTCAATTGAATTCAAGATGACTTCAAGTTGGAACAAATCGTGGCCGCGACGAAGTGGACATGTGCATCGACGCCTACGATGGGGGTTCTACGCCCTAGGTTGTATCCCCGAATTTGGCAACTCACATAATTTACGGCCGCTTTTGAGTCACTGACAATGCGCCAAGAGTATTCCTGTCTGGAAAAAATACACGAACTTCTCCATGCGGAGTCGGCACAAAACCTGTAGTTGCCATCCACTCGCGAGTCGCGATAGAAAAATAGGACCCACGTCACGCCAGAAGTGTATTCTAACACTAGGAGAAGAGTAAGTCAGTTGGACCTAGTCCAAAAACTCATCTGGTTCCACTTGGGCATAGCTGATGAGTTAGAGTCTATGGCGGAGGATCGAGAGGCCTGGAGATCTGTCGTGCGTGCTTTGCCCTCGCTGCCCTTTTAGTGGATCATGCTGGTCAGAAGATGATGATGATGACTGTGATAGCTGCAGAGCTGCATTTGAAGTATGAGGTGAACTTCAGAAGACGGAATTAAAGCATGTCCTGAAGAATCGCCATTATTTGCTGGTCATTGGAGATAGATGGGCCCGTTTGCATACTGCCATGATCTGTGGGATAAGCCGAGAGAACAAATAAACCACAATTTCGGGAGGATTCAGTTTCATGATGAAGATAGACGCTGGACTGTCGGCTCGCCAGTACAACCGCTCTTGTCGGTGGTCAGTTCACAACTCCTCTCAACAAGATTGGACATGCACCCAATACAACAAAGATAAGAGCTAAGATGCATGTCATGTCCTACGTTACCATGTCCTACCACGGTGTTGACAATACACTGCAGACTCTATCGGCTATCGGGTACAATTGGAAGACCCCTATACTCCACGTTCCACTGAAAATAACCGTATTTAAAAATTTCAGAACTTACGGGTGAAATCGTGGAACTGAATCTGGTCTGTCAATAAAGTGCCGAAAGACTATTTCCAGAACACAAGTCCATACAACCCAATTCAAAGTGACCATCGATCTCCGCCGATTTAAGTCCCATTTATGAGGAGTATTTGTGAAGAAAGTGTACAGAAATGGGATGCAGGTGATCACGAGATTTAAACAATAACGGGTGATTTTTTAGCTATTATCTTTTTGGGAACACTGGTTTAAACAGCCGACGCACGTTTCGTGTTTTGTTTCACTGTCAAACATCTTCAGTTTGGTCTATAATTTAACCATGAATCGTTTTACAAACGAACAATGCTTGCAAATTATTGAATTTTATTATAAAAATGCGTGCTCTGTTCAGAAAATTCATCGCGCGCTTCTTCCATTCAGCGACGAAGCTCATTTTTGGCTCAATGGGTACGTAAATAAGCAGAATTGTCGATTTTGGTGAATATCAGCCAGAAGCATTGCAAGAGCTACCAATGCATCCAGAGAAAGTCACAGTTTGGCTGGTGGCATCATTGGACCGTACTTCTTCAAAGATGATGCGAATCGTAACGTAACTGTGAATGGTGAGCGCTACCGTGAGATGATATCCAACTTTTTTTTGCCCAAAATGCAAGAGCTTGACTTGCATGACATGTGGTTTCAACAAGACGGTGCCACATGCCACACAGCATGCGCAACAATGGACTTATTGAGGGGCGAGTTCGGTGAACATTTGATTTCACGTTCGGGACCGGTCAATTGGCCGCCTAGATCGTGCGATTTAACGCCTTTAGACTATTTTTTGTGGGGCTATGTTAAAGCTCATGTCTATACAGACAAGCCCGCTTCAATTGACGCATTGGAAGACAACATTGAAGCATTTATTCGTGAGATACCGGCCGAAATGTTGGAAAGAGTATGCCAAAATTGGACTAAGCGGATGGACCATTTGAGGCGCAGTCAAGGTCAACATTTGCATGAAATAATCTTCAAACATTAAATTATATGGACCGTACTATCGATTCAAATAAAGATTTCATGCATTTTTCTGAATTTTATGTGCTTTTTTTTGAAAAACTTTCCTATAGCTTTTAAAAAATCACCCTTTATATACCCATGGAGGGTCTGAGCAATAGCTGCCTTCCATCGATAACGGTCCTGGGCACGCTGCTCCCAGTCATGTAGACCAAACTTCCTTACGTATGCGATGACTTGGTCTTTATACCGGAGATTCGGTCTTCCTCTACTTCTCGAACCACGAGACTTGGAAACCCTTTTTGCTGGAGCATTGTTGTCCTTCTTGAACAAGGCACTCGATATGACAGAGCCATTGTAGTCGCCGGATTACATCCATCTTTTGGTACAGCTCGTAGAGTTGGTGGTTTTGTTTTCTGCTTGCCATTCTACGACGTAGAATTTTTCTTTCGATGGTACCAAGAATCAGCTTTGTTTTGCTTATCGTCCACATTTCAGATCTATAAGGCGGGACTTTCAAAATAAAGGTTTTGTAGAGCATGATTTTGGCTCTCCGAGTCAGGAATTTTGACCCCAGTTGTTTCGACAAACCGAAGTAGCATCGGTTGCTAAGTCGGCTCTCCTCTAGGATGTTGTTTGTGGATGTTTACGTTTGCTCCGAAATAGTCAAACTCGTTCGCTACCTCATCATTGAATTCCAGCTTAATCTTATAAATTCAATGCGAAGCAGAAATTTTGGGGTTGTGACTAAAAAAGGAAGAGATTGGGTAGCCTCCTGATTCAATGCTAATGACATGCCCAGCCCCAGTCTTCGTCAGCGCTGTGTTGTTGCCCGGGATACAATTAGACCCAGGGACACAACATAAGCTAAGATTGCATCTAATCGATAACCCGTGTAGAGTACACGGAAAATGTGTTCCAAAATGTGGATTCTATATCGATTCTGCAGCCAAAGGCCTTACGGCCGTCTGGAACTAAGCATGCAGCCTCTTCAATCACTTCCTCTTCTGCTTACACTTACAGTGCCTTGGAGTCTTAAAGGACAGGGAGAACTTAGATGAAGTGGCAACCACTGCAATGTCTGTCCCTTCACCCGTCTTTGATCCAATAATGTTGACTGAATGTTAGCGGGTTTCCGAATGATATCAGCGGTCCAGCCATCACTGTCTGAGTGAGAGTGGCGGTCTAAGCGTCACATAGACTATCGCGGCTCCATAGTGTTTAACTAACTGAGTTGAGCTAAAGACGATTCCATAGAAGGTTGCTGTGTAGACTGCCTCACATAGACTAGCGCGGGTTCGAAATATTTGAGTTCAGTTGAAGATAATTTCTTGTGTACTTGTGTACTGTGTGCTGTGTAGTCAGTCGGCCTAGTGCTATTTTAAGGAAACAGAAGTAGAGGGGATCGCCTTATACACTCACGGCTTAAAGACGAGCGCTGGTAGAGGCTCGGGGGTCTTCTGTGATCCTTAGAATCCCTTGCCTATCTCAGATTTTACTCTAAAGTCGCGCATACTGCTTTATTTTCACGCACTCCTCTTGAGGCTTTAGAGCAGCGCCACGTTGCTCTTGGATCACTCGTATTCGCAAGCCTCTGTCTGTGAAAATGTTATAAAAATCGCTGTCAGATGAAATCAAAGGCCAAGAGAGGTATTAGTTGACTACATTATTTCTGAAGACGACTTTAGCGTCTTTCAAACGAAATTGGCTTCAATACACGAAGCAGCACTGGCGCTGGATGTTCACAACGTAACCGGCAAATCGATCACCATTTTTTTCTGGCAGGCAAGCGGCAATGAAAGCTATAGCATCAGACATCCTGACGTCGAAGCTGGTTAGACTGTGCAGGCAGAGCATCAGTGAGATTTAGATTTGTTTAACTCAGATTGATTAACTCGGGGACCCATTTGTTTGGTACCGGGACATACTGGAGTCCAAGGAAACGAGAAGGCAGAGCTGGTGGAATCTTAAGCAATACCATACGCGCATACGCGCATTCGCCACTAAGTCCCATGAGGAAACAACTAGAAAACGAAGCTCTGGATAAAGCCAGAGTCCGATGGCTTAGTCTGAGTATTGAAGCTACCTCAAGTGCTCTATGGCACATGCTAAGCAAGAAGAGATCAACACTATTGATCGGTCTAAATCGCACTAATATGAGTCCTTATTGGGCTCTGTGCCATACGCACACATGCTATGCGTCTGAACCTGCCACACAGCGACTTTTGTAGAAGCTGCAGAGATGAAGAAGAAATAGAAGCGTCTGCTCTGCGACTTTCAAGCCCTAGCAAAGACAAGAAGGGAGTTCCTGGATAAACACTTCTTCGTAGAAAACCTTCTGCGATTCTTTTGTGAATCCGGGTGGTTTTAGAACTAGGTCTCACGGTGGTAAACAGCCCGAAGAGAAGGGCATAAATGATCTAGCAAAGCTGGTCTAGGTGAGCCACGGCCTGAAGGGTCGATAGAGCACCCTATCACCTACCTATCTAACCATGAAGGCTGTTTGAACTGATCTTCAATTAAAATATTGGCTATATTCCCGCTGCGTCACAACGCGTCGTAACAATTGCTCGTTGATAAGAATTGAAAAAGCACAGTCACTCACTGGCTCGGCCACATCGAGTGCATGGACAACAAAGCTCCAGCAAAGACGGTCTTTCAATCCGATCCGAGCCTGCTTCGAGAAGGAGAGGAAGACCGAACCGCCGCTATAAGGACCAAGTCAGTGCAGACGTTGATGACTGGAAGCAGCGTGCCCAATTGTGGTTTATTCGTACGTTCGGAGATCATTCAAGTATGGAGGTAAGTAGTACTGGCTTGAGAATGCACTTAAGTCAGATCAGATGCACGGTGCTGCCATGCGGATTGATTTGGAAGTCAATTCGCTATTTATGTCAGGAGACTGTAGCAAAGAAGACAATCTTTATTTGTTTTCAAGTTTCTTAGGTCATCGATCCGCCAAAGTTTTCCACATCCTGGAGGAGTTTCCATCCATCCAGACTGGAGGTGTTGGAGGTTTTAATTTCATCAGCTGGTTACATCTCGACATCATTCGTGTGATCTGCATATTGCAAGGGGTGCACCTGTGTACGTCAGATTCGATTCGCAGTTTCCAGAAAAGTTTCGGTGGCCTATGCCCTGTGCTCTACATTTGCCATAGTTTGAAACACACTGCAATGGTCGGTCAGATCGTTACAGAACCGTCTACTCATCACTTTGTTTTCGAGCAGTCAATGTAGACATGCACCGAGTGACTTTAATCCAAGTCGCCGCCTTCATCAATGCTCGGATGGTTCATAATTCATTTCGTCGGATTACTGATATTCTCTCACAGAGAAGAAAGTCTTCTCGAAGAAACAATGCGGCTTCAGAACCATTGCGTTGGCTTTCAACCGGGGACTATGCTGAACAACGACGTCCTGACTCAAGTACAATCGAATTTTGTGTATTTTCATGCGACCGAGAATATAAGCTAGTGCTCATCGCGATTAATAAACAGTTTTCACTGGGAATAGTACAGTCAACCGTCAAATTCTCTCAAATTGCTCGGTTTAATCCAGCAAAGTGCACGCTGCGGAGCAAATATCGATCCGTCACTCACCATCTGGCAGAAAATTCGGGATAAACGTGAAATTCATAAACGACACACCCTCATACGAGATTCTTCGAGGAATTGCTCTCGGCGACCACTTCCACGCTGATTTGCTTCAACAAATTTAGGTCCGATCTACAGAAGAACGAAACTCTGAAAGAGAAATGAGGCTCCCGACGATTTTCGCCCACCAAACATTGGGAAGCCATAAGGAGCTCCGCACTGGTCTCACTGGTCTCAAGATTCATTCGCAAAATCCGCTACAAAACCCGGACGATGATGAATTGAAAAAAAAAACCCTAGCTCTGTTGGGCTGAAAAAGTTCGTTTTTATGGAGTTCACAGTGAAAAAAGTAACGGAGTCACATACAAAAGATGCGTTTCGCTTTCGAACAAAACAAAATGAGGCTTAAATTTAATTCTGTCACAAGGTCCATAGAAATGCAGGAATCCGCTCCGTCGATCGCCTACTTCAGCGGCTTCATCTTCCACAGGCCGTCGTTCAGATAGTGGCAGTTTTCCACGCCGACCCCCTTGTTCACCTTGGCACTGTAAATGTTACCGAATTTTTACCGACAATTTCTCTAAACATTCAATTCCACTTACATGTCTTCCGTTGAGAGCGTTGTGACACCAATCGCCAGTGCGTGTTCCTTGCCCTCGGCCATGATGGCCACAACGGTGCCCTTCGCCGCCGGTGTCATACATGCCCCGGGGGACGTCAGACCTGGACACATGATATTCGCTCCGCTCATGACAAATCGGATCGCACCCTTGTCAACCTGTTCCATTGTGACAAAGAATGGAAACTTGTGCAGAAGCTTCAGCGTTGGCATCCACTGGCCATCGCGGTGACGGAAGAACACTTGATCACCGATCCCATTGAGAAGGACCTCGATGTGATCATGGCTATGTGAAGGCAGATGATCTTAATACTTCGTGGAGGCAATTCGTCTTCAATCACTTACCACTTGGCAATTCGAAATGAGTCTTTCTTCGGCAAAATCTGATCAATGTGCGACTCCAGAAAGGGATAGGATTCCAGCAATTTTGTGCGTATTCCCTTCTGTACGGAGGACTTCAGTTGCTGGATGGATGAGACGCTTTCTTTTTCATCGAATCTGAAAGGAAGCTCTTGTTAAAATGCTGTATTTCCTTAAATATTCCAATAAGGCACGGCGACGTGGGAAGAATTGATTTTTTTGTTGTTTGGTTACCGGCTCATTTGGGAACAGACTTTGTACGCGCTTGCGGTTACTTACTTCTTGAACATCTTAACTAGTCTTAAATAATTTAATTTATTAGGAGTAGAATATAAATGAGGTTGATTTTTTATTTAAATCTATTCAATTTGTGAGTGATGGTGTGCATACACCAAATTTTCAAGGAAATTTTGACATGCGATTTGGCATTTTCAATGTCAACCGAACGGTTAGCTGTCAGCGACGAGAAGCCGCTGTACGGTGGCACAGGGTGATGTGAACTCTGTTGTGGATCGCCATTCACCAGTAATTGTGTCATGATTTCAAGAATGAAGCAAATCAATTATTTTTGGACTACAAGTATTTAAGATTTTATCAATTTCATTAACATTTATGAAGTCTTTCAAGAATGAATGTTGAACTGGTGAGATAGGTGCACTTTTAATGTGAAAATCAATGTTATTGCCTAAAGATGGCACCCCATTGCTCTTGTACAGTTCAATGGATGCTGCAATTTTGACGTTTCGGTGAGGGGTTTTGTTTGGAATCCGATTTTGCTTTCAGACTTTCACGGCGAACATAAATTTGCTTAACCGAAATTACTTAATTATCGATGATAAATTGCTTGTAACGCTGAATAATTAACAACCCAACATGGAGTCGGCTCCAAAGAAGTTCTTATCTCGCCTCGATATCATCGATACCCTGAAGAGTGTAAGTAACTCTGTCAAACGTTCAGTTATCACGGTGAAAAATGTATGATTTCTAGCGGCATCTGCATATCCCGGACATGGAAAAACTAACCTATGAGGAGCTGCTGCGCATTTTCAAGACATTCGCTGTTCCACTTGAGAAACGTCGCGAACGTGAGCGTTATATTCCGACCCAGTACTGGGATTACGTACCTGACGACCATATAGCCTCGTTTCCCTTCGAATCGTCACCCATTCAGTCAGCGAGTGATGCTCAAAAATTCATCGAGGACCATCAAGTTATGCCCCAGCAAACGCCGCACATTTTGCAGCATGCGAAATTCCTCAAGTTGTCCTTCAATACGATTTCGAATCAGGCGCCAAAACGATACAGCATGCATGGGCAAGACATGCCGGGCGGTCCGACGCCGCCGAAGCGATTAATGATTTTGCCATAGATGGAGGCGATGCATGCTAACAAGTATTTTGAACTCAAGGACGATGCTTCTAGTGGAACTGATTAGGATAAGAAAACTTTAGTTTTAATAACAATCGTGACAGCGTTTGTCTACGAGCGCCGTGCTGCTACCGTCGTGTAAGATGTTTTGTTTTGTAAAAACTGTCATTTCGTGGTTTAGATGTTTTGTGTTTGTTTGAATTACGTAAACTAAGTTAAGGTTTCAATAAAGTCATAAATAAAAGTTGTACATTACAGATGTGTTTTGCTGAATTGCTCCCTGCTTGGCATCGGTTAAAGTCATTTGGTGACGGTTTGCTTATGGGATTCGTTGTTCTTGACGTTTTTTCCAGTGCACCTAGCATGATCGTATGCTTTAGGCATTTGGAGTGTTGCTCGCCTAACTTTGTTACGGAGAAGCACGACCAGATGCTGGGCCTACCTCGTCGCAACTTCATTCAATGGGGTACTCTCACGCCTCATACCAAAGCTAAGCACTTTCGCATCTTGTTGCTATTCGCAGTGCAGAATTGGCATCCGGAGAATTTCGTCCAGAGAATGCTCTATTCTTTACCTCCATCGAGGAATGATGTACGCATGCTAATAGGAGTCCTTACCGGGCACTGTGCCATAGGTACTCATGCTATGCGTGCGAACATACAGCACAACGACTCTTGTAAAAGCTGCAGAGATGAAGAAGAAATCGAATTTAGCATCTGCTCTGTCCAGCCCTAGGGCTGATTGAAGGATGTGAGAGTTCTGAAGACAGCTTGGCAAAAACTAGGAATCTGCATCAGATTAGACTGATGTTGTACTTGTGCTTATCCTGTTCGTACGTCGGTATAGTCGGTGGGGGTACCTGGGCATCGAACAAACAAACTTCAACATGTTGCGCGATGCCTTAGTCCTTGTCCAGTTGTGCGCGCCACCCTAGAGTTGGGCGTTCTCTGATGCTTTGTCCCACTGGCACGGAGGCGAAGACTCTTCGGGATGGACCTAAGTTGTCCAGGTGCTGTACATGGTCACATTCATGGCGCTGTACAGTTAGTTCAATAAGCTCCTGCTGAAAGATAATACACAAACCTTTCTGTCTACGGGGCCAAGGGCTTCTTAAATTCGAAACTGCCCCCGCCATAGCGTCGTGCAACTAAGCAGAACTGTGGAGAGCAACTGGGCTATTGCTCAAACTTTAGACTGCCACAGCGGCCCTATTAGATCTACCTACGATTTCTGTACACCTGTCGTTATGTTTTCGTTCGTGTATTAATCGAGTGCCCTGGAATGCGTGCATTGGCCCTGCGACCACTTAAGTACATCATGTGGGTCAGAAGAAGTTGATGATGATCACGATGATGGCCTAGTCTTTTTGCGTGAAGGCCTAGTAGGCAGTGTCCGGTGATTATTCCCACTGCAGTGCTAATTTTGGATATCTTTAGAGAGATCAGGCTACTTGATCTCTTTGGATAGAGATTTTGCCAGATATAAAATCGACAGTAAGGATTTTTTTGCCTTTTCCTGGTTCATCTTGCAACTGCCACGGCGGTCAAACTAGTCCTACCAACGACGACAGAGAAGAACGTGCAAGATTCACTTAACAACACAAGATCGTCAGGAAATGCAACAAATCAGACTGGAGAGTGGCCTACGACTTGCCATCACATGGAGCAAATTCAAGAAAAAACTCTTTGAATGCATATTAGATGAGATCAAATATTTATACAAGGTATGTTCATTTCTTACTTGTTCACTTAAAGCAATTTATGAATGCGAAGCCTCATTCGTTGGCCAGCTCAGACTCCATAAATGCTGGAAATATAGTTAAACCAAAGGGTATTGTATGCCTCGACAAGGATCACGATGTTACGCTGTCCAATGCCGCCGGCCACTACATAGGCCCGTCCAAGGTTAGAACTTTGATTGACAATAATTTCGACGAAGCTTATAATTGCCCCAGTTCCACTGGCTGGATACTGAAGCTGCAACTGAACATCGTTTGCTGTAGCCCACTGATAATAGTCAGAGTTCTGCGACACTAGGCGATCACCTGTTGAAGAAGTTCGTTAAATGCCTAGAGCTCAAAAAAGTGAAGACGACTTACCGGAAACACGATTTCCCAACGTGTAACGAATCTGTCCTCTAGTGTCTACACGTTCGATAGGAATCAACTCGGCTCCTTGCTTTAGTGCATCCAGCTGGGAAGCATCACTGATTACAATCAGAATAGTTTTGATGTCGCTCTGAGCCTCTGGCACTGCTGCTCCAGCAGCAAGGCTGACAAAGAGGACGCCGAACACAATTGATTGGAACATTTTGTTTGTCTGACTTGGCGCTGTAAGTGAACTGTAAAACTTGTAGCTTTGAACGGTGTTGGCGCTTTTTATACAGATCAGCGGCAGCAGATAAGAGAACGGAAAAGTGGCGATAAGTGGCGGATGTGAGTATCTTAGCCACTTCCACAATAACAACTTGGGCAGAAGCCACTTCTTCGGTTATCAGAGATCGGGTAATAAACCGAATGGAGTGTTTGAATCCGCTGCCTGTTGTTCATCGATTACACCTTGATACACAATGGGGTGGTTTTCGATATCTAGAGGCCTGGCTGGGAATTTCAAGGTCCAGATTGTGATGGTATCTTCGAATGTAGAGTGCTCTACGACGGGCTGAAGTTCTCAGAAATGCTACGTTACCAACCCTCTCTCTCGACCCTTGTGTAACTGAAAGCGCGAGGTTTCGTTTCTTATCTTTTGTTTTAGTTTACGAAACGGAGGGTTTGTTTTGCATCTAAATTCCACAAATTGTGGCTTGTCTACTTGGGCAGACAGTCAACAATTCATTTCCTGATCCCATTCAGACCAGCTCGGGGAAGAGCCAACGATTGCGGTATTTTTGTGATTGCGACGCAGAACTTGGTGTCCTCTGGTAATCACAAGTCTTCTACATATAGACGTATGAGGGAACGGGGACTGTTAGCGCTAATAGACCAACTACTCACGAGTACAGTAATCAATGCTTCTCTGGGAAGAGCCGCCGCAAAACGTTCGACAAGAAGAGGCACACCTCAAGCAGGAGTACTATCGCCTCTTCTCTGAAATCTGGCAGTCAATAGACTGCTACAACTGCTAGAGAAGTTGGGCTGCAAAACGACTGAAAATGGTCTCGCCGTGAATGCTCAGAACACCGTCCTTTTCACTATGAAATACAAAACTCCTCTCATCGACCCTCCCACTCTAAATGGCACCAGTATTCCGTTCTCGAATAAGGCGAAATGCAGCGGCCTTAGATTAGACAGCAGAGTAAACTGGAAGCTCAACGCAGAAGAAAGAGTAAAGAAGGCCATTACGGCCTTATACATGAGCAGAAATGACATTGGTCACAATTGGGGTCTTCCGCCTTACATATCACACTGGCATTTTCTAGCTGTCATAAGACCCATCCTCTTATATGGCGTGCTAGTGTGGTGGCCCATACTCAACCTCAATAAATTAAGAAAGGTACAGAGAGAAGCCTGCATATGCTTCAGAACTACTCCCACTGATGCGCTAGAAATTCTCCTCATATCTTTGGTAAGCAAACAGCAACCAACTGCGCAGTTCATCTGAAGGCATGATCTCTATGGTGTGACTTCACCTATGGACACGCCAAAATCCTACACGAACAGTATTTATGCAGACGATGTCACCACGACACTTTCCAGAGAACAACGACGAAACCCCGATCTCGGACTGAGACCTGTAGTTCGGCGGCGTCATACATTTCTACACAGATGAATCCAATACGGATGGCTTTTTCTCGGAGCGTCTAATTCTTCTACCCAATCACTGCAGCGTCTTCCAAGCGGAAGTAATGGCGATCAGCAAACCCCTGTTCTGACTAAGGTGGAACGTGATATCCGCCCGCGATATCTGTATATTCACTGACAGCCAAGCAGCTATTAAAGCCCTGGCATCTATAAACTTCAACAAAGTAATCGAGTAGTTCAACATTCACCTGTGCTGGATGCCAGCCCATAGAGACATCCCAGGCAACTGCAAAGCTGATTAACTCGCTAAACGCGCCACTAGACTGCCAGCTGATGGATGGAATCTACCCCCTATAGCTACCTTCCAGTTACTGCTCAGTAATCTGTACGCAAAAAAATCAATGCCAGATGATCGATAGGCTTAACTTGACGAATCTCAATAAAAATCTGGCCAAATCTCGATCCAAACTGTCACTGTCAAACATCTTCAGTTTGGTCTATAATTTAACCATGAATCGTCTTACAAACGAACAATGCTTGCAAATTATTGAATTTTATTATAAAAATGCGTGCTCTGTTAAGAAAATTCATCGCGCGCTTCTTCCATTCAGCGACGAAGCTCATTTTTGGCTCAATGGGTACGTAAATAAGCAGAATTGTCGATTTTGGTGAATATCAGCCAGAAGCATTGCAAGAGCTACCAATGCATCCAGAAAAAGTCACAGTTTGGTGTGGTTTATGGGCTGGTGGCATCATTGGACCGTACTTCTTCAAAGATGATGCGAATCGTAACGTAACTGTGAATGGTGAGCGCTACCGTGAGTTGATATCCAACTTTTTTTTGCCCAAAATGCAAGAGCTTGACTTGCATGACATGTGGTTTCAACAAGACGGTGCCACATGCCACACAGCTTGCGCAACAATGGACCTATTGAGGGGCGAGTTCGGTGAACATTTTATTTCACATTCGGGACGGTCAATTGTGGGGCTATGTTAAAGCTCGCTATACAGACAAGCCCGCTTCAATTGACGCATTGGAAGACAACATTGAAGCATTTATTCGTGAGATACCGGCCGAAATGTTGGAAAGAGTATGCCAAAATTGGACTAAGCGGATGGACCATTTGAGGCGCAGTCAAGGTCAACATTTGCATGAAATAATCTTCAAACATTAAATTATATGGACCGTACTATCGATTCAAATAAAGATTTCATGCATCTCATTTTTTGAAAAACTTTCCTATAGTTTTTAAAAAATCACCCTTTATAAGGCCGATGCATTTAGCCTTATTCGAGAACGGAATACTGGTGCCATTTAGAGTGGGAGGGTCGATGAGAGGAGTTCTGTATTTCCTAGTTAAAAAGGACGGTTTCGGTCTTCTGAGCATTCACGGCGAGAACATTTTCAGTCGCCCCGGTTGTTGAGTACATTGAGACCATGTTGCATTAGGTCCTTTAAGACTGGGAGAGATAATTTCCTGAGAAAGCTACTGCAACATCGTCCGCATAGACAATCGTTTTGCAGCCCGTACTTCCAGGTTCCACAGAAGAGGCGATAGTACTAGTGTTCCTCTTATTTATTATTTTTATAATTTGCACGCGCTCAAGGGATTGCTAATACCCTTAAGTGTTCGGGGTCAAGACAAGAGACAGCACGGGCCGAAGGTATAGAGGGAGAAAGGGAGAGGAGGCACCTGTGCACATTGGTCTTAAATATCTGCGGGTTGTAGTCTGTGGGAAATATAGGGCTGGGAAGAGCATTCCAAATTCGGGTAGTACGACTGAAGAACGAGAAATTTAACTGTGCGTCCGGAAGTAGGCTTAAGGGTAAACCGATGAGCATTCCTGGCAAGACGAGTCATGTAGAGGAGGAATGCAGTTAGTTGGCTAGCTCACTTGAGCATCGTTTGTTAAAATAGCGATAAAATATGAACAAAGAAGAGACGGTACGTCGATGTTCGCGCGAGTCTAATGACTTTACGACATTGTTGTCCCCTATAAGTTTTATCGCTAGTTTTTGGATTCTATCTAGTTGGTGCAGGTGCCCCAAAGACCACACCAGACCAGATATGAGCGTTGTACTCAAGCTTGGGGCGGATATACGCCCTATACGCCTTATAAATGAAAGCCAAATCAGAGGGAGTGAAATATTTTTTGCATCGATTAAGGAAACCTAAACATTTCGCAGCATTTTTGGCGACCTCAAATATGTGATCGTGCCAACTAAGTGTTGTGTTGATACACATACCAAGGATGGAAAGCTTTCCGGTTTCATCGACACAAGCGCCATTCATGGATAATGGCTGATTAACAAGGGTTCGCTTGAGTGACAGCAGACAGCATTGAGTATTTGAAGCATTGAATTCCACTCTGTTGTTGTTTCCCCAGTTAATTATGCTGTCAAGATCAGCATTCAATGTGCTTAACATACGCTGTCGTTCCAATTCTACGGCCGAAGGGCAGGGTCGTGAGTCTCGGAACGAATATGAAAAGCTGAGGGTGCTGTCATCAGCGAAGGAATGGTTTGGATTAGAAGTAGCAGACAAGAGATCATTAATAAAAATGAGAAAGAGTGTCGGAGACAGAACAGAGCCTTGGGGTACACCAGCATTTATTTGGTGGATATCAGACTTGAACCCATCCAAAACAACTTGAATTGAACGGTTCGAAAGGTAATTTCTAATCCATATAAGGAGAGATCCATATGCACGCATTTTCGACAAAGGAGCTTGATGCCAAACTCTGTCAAATGCCTTAGACATATCAAGTGCAACGATCTTGTTTTCGCCTGCATTATGCAAAGATTTGTTCCACTTTTCGGTGAGATAAGCTATCAGATCACCAGTGGACCTGTTGCTATGGAAACCGTACTGCCGGTCATTAAGAAGCTTCCGCTATTCAAGATATTTCATAAGCTGACGATTTATCAGCGTACCCATGACCTTAGAAAGAAGGGACGTAAGTGCTATGGGTCGGTACGAGGTGGGTGACGTAGATTCGCCCTTTTTAGGGACGGGCTGGACAAATGCTGTTTTCCATCTGCTCGGAAAGAGACCTAAAGAGTAGGATAGATGAAAAAGCTTACGCAATGGATTTGCCAGCGCAGAAGAACACCTCTTCAGAAGTATAGGGGGAATACCATCCGGGCCAGCGGATTTGTGCACGTCGAGATCTTTAAGTACTCTTGCAACTGTACGAGTGCGGAAGTGGATTTGTCCCATGGTGAAATCAACGCTCTCAAGTACAGGTGGAGACATATTGGAATCTGGCAGTGTTGAGCTGGCTGCAAAATGCGCCGCAAGCAGATTGGCTTTGTCTAAAGAGCTGACAGCTGGAATGTCATTGTAAACGAGCGTGGGAATTGAAGACGAGGCGAAATTCCTTATGTTTTTTACAAATGACCGAAAGTGTTTGCTACCTTTGGGACATTGTAGCACTTTTTGCCTCAACTTTTGATCATAAGAGAATTTCCCACGTCTGAAAGTTGCATTGCAGTCATTTCCGGCCAGTTTAAACTTATTCCGGTTTTCCTGAGTGAGGTCGAACGTTTTGCGGCGGCTCTTCCCAGAGAAGCATTGATTACTGTACTCGTGAGTAGTTGGTCTATTAGCGCTACCAGTCCCCGTTCCCTCATACGTCTATATGTAGAAGACTTGTGATTACCAGAGGACACCAAGTTCTGCGTCGCAATCACAAAAATACCGCAATCGTTGGCTCTTCCTCGAGCTGGTCTGAATGGGATCAGGAAATGAATTGTTGACTGTCTGCCCAAGTAGACAAGCCACAATTTGTGGAATTTAGATGCAAAACAAACCCTCCGTTTCGTAAACTAAAACAAAAGATAAGAAACGAAACCTCGCGCTTTCAGTTACACACGGGTCGAGAGAGAGGGTTGGTAACGTAGCATTTCTGAGAATTTCAGCTCAACGTAGAGCACTCTACATTCGAAGATACCATCACAATCTGGACCTTGAAATTCCCAGCCAGGCCTCTAGATATCGAAAACCACCCCATTGTGTATCAAGGTGTAATCGGTGAACAACAGGCAGCGGATTCAAACACTCCATTCGGTTTATTACCCGATCTCTGATAACCGAAGAAGTGGCTTCTGCCCAAGTTGTTATTGTGGAAGTGGCTAAGATACTCACATCCGCCACTTATCGCCACTTTTCCGTTCTCTTATCTGCTGCCGCTGATCTGTATAAAAAGCGCCAACACCGTTCAAAGCTACAAGTTTTACAGTTCACTTACAGCGCCAAGTCAGACAAACAAAATGTTCCAATCAATTGTGTTCGGCGTCCTCTTTGTCAGCCTTGCTGCTGGAGCAGCAGTGCCAGAGGCTCAGAGCGACATCAAAACTGATCTGATTGTAATCAGTGATGCTTCCCAGCTGGATGCACTAAAGCAAGGAGCCGAGTTGATTCCTATCGAACGTGTAGACACTAGAGGACAGATTCGTTACACGTTGGGAAATCGTGTTTCCAGTAAGTCGTCTTCACTTTTTAGAACTCTAGGCATTTAATGAACTTCTTCAACAGGTGATCGCCTAGTGTCGCAGAACTCTGACTATTATCAGTGGGCTACAGCAAACGATGTTCAGTTGCAGCTTCAGTATCCAGCCAGTGGAACTGGGGCAATTATAAGCTTCGTCGAAATTATTGTCAATCAAAGTTCTAACCTTGGACGGGCCTATGTTGTGGCCGGCGGCATTGGACAGCGTAACATCGTGATCATTGTCGAGGCATACAATACCCTTTGGTTTAACTATATTTCCAGCATTTATGGAGTCTGAGCTGGCCAACGAATGAGGCTTCGCATTCATAAATTGCTTTAAGTGAACAAGTAAGAAATGAACATACCTTGTATAAATATTTGATATCATCTAATGTGCATTCAAAGAGTTTTTCTTGAATTTGCTCCATGTGATGGCAAGACGTAGGCCAGTCTCCAGTCTGGGGCCGTCGATATGTTGCATTTCCCGACGATCTTGTGTTGTTAAGTGAATCTTGCACGTTCTTCTCTGTCGTCGTTGGTAGGACTAGTTGGACCGCTGTGGCAGTTGGAAGATGAACCAGGAAAAGGCTTTTTCCTACCTTGTAGCGATGGTAATTGCTCTGCATGGTCTATAGCCTGTCTTTATGCAGGCTGTCATACGCGGCTTTGAATATGAGATGGTTGTCTTTGCCGGGATCTGCCGCAGTATGAATCTATTTTGAACGACCGTAGCTTGAACCTGTGAGAGTGTTGATAAAATGTTTTCTGCCATTATTCCATGGTTTCCTTGAAGCATATCATGCAGTGACATTTTCAACTGAACATCTGCTCAATCGCTAACCGATTTCAGTCCACACCTGTAGCCATCTTTGTTTCTATCACGACGTCCAATTACCACCTTCTACAGAAATCCTGTTTATTTTACCGTTGTAATCATTTTCACACAAACAAGGAGAACTCATTAACAAGTAATGGCGTGCATAAGGTAACGTCGGTAGCAGACGAATCGACTTCCATAAACGTCCGATTTATGAGGACCACTTCCCACTGATTGCATCGTTTACCAAAACTTGCTAAGCTCAAAGTACCAAGCAACTCCTCTCCAGACACTCAAGACAAGCAACCACATCGTCTAGTGGACATCTTCACAAGCTGCACTCTCGGAAACCATTTCCCAGTCCTACACACAATTTAAATGAATTTCTTTTCCCCAACCGGCACACACCCACTCTCATCTAACGCAAATCCATTTGTTACATCCGATAGCACATGGAGTGACATCCTTCTCGGAAATCCATTCTCACACTCTCAAACCTTAAGCCTCTCCGACCGTAATCCGTTTATCCTTGTGAAATTGTTTCCCTCCCCAAAACAAGATTTTGTCTCCATGTCATGGCAGCGTGGGTGTGTTCACTTTATTGCCACGTATTACGGTTAATTCATTATTTAGATAGACAACTGTTGCGCACCATCTGCTGGCGTGTGACACAAATGGAATTACTCGTGCAGATAATCCGTATCCACTCCAGAGTAGCGGTCCACTTCAGATAATTTGTATCCACTTCAAGACTTTCCTGTAACAGTCTTGAGATTACACAGTTTCCACTCAACTGCCGCCATGACACTGTCGGCGAATGCGGTGCCACCAAAATGGCCGACTATCAATACGGTCGCGAGTTCGCTGTCAAGTGGAATTTTCGAGGATCTACGGCCAGAAATCGTGTGCACTTAGCGTCGTGTCGTCTTAGTTTGTGACGCAGTGATGGAAACTTCCAACTGGGTTTTGCCAAGGAAACGAATAGAAGGGCGATACGATAAGGACGATGGCTGTTTGGACCGGGCTGGAGGTTCACGACAAGTGTTTACTGATGCTCGGCCGATTAGAGGCATTCGTCGATTAGATTGTGCTCTTTTAATCCGAATCATGCTGACATTGCTGGATCGTGGGCGAAGTGCTCTGGTGATCCGGTTTCGCAGGTGGGGTCTTATCGCAACCAATTGCCGCTGAGGACAACGGGCACTCTAGAGGGCTTTATCGCGATGTGATGTATATGTAGACACTTGGGCACATTGAATGGCAGAGAGTTAAGAGAATGGGCCTTGACTTAAGAGTTCAGTGCATGTGCTCTTGTTTTATTTGTATTCGAATAAAGTACTTTTGACTGGCGTTCGATTTTCCATCATTCCCACTTGCCTTGCGGGATGAGGGAATGAATATTCCTAGCTATATAGGCGAATACTTGAAACGGTGAAATTAATAAAGGTACAGTGTCACACTTGAAGTCTCGCGAAGCGTGAAGCTAATTAAGTGACTCTGAAATATTACTGCTCCTAATGATTGTTAATCGCAGCAGGCAAAGAAGCATGTGCGGGTGTTTTATGCGAGATAGGAGCGCTGTACTCAAGATCCTTGTCTTCTTTGTGCGGCGCTTCAGTCTGGGTCTCAGCATCTTCTCTTGGTTGAACTTACAATGTCTTGTAAAAGAAGAGTCAAGGTTGGGATCAAAGGGCACCTTCAATAGACCTTATCCATGTGATGTGAACGTCTGAAAGCTTTTGTCAGCAGTCTGGCAGCGGTTTCATCTCAAGGAAGTCCACAATAGAAAAATAGGTATTCATACTGCTGAAGATCGTGGAAAAAATCCAAAAAGTGCAGATCGTCATCATAAGCACCTATTCGTCGATTTCACGGTCGCATATGATAGCCTGCATAGAGACACCGTCATGTATACATAGCTTTCTTTTTTTTTGTCGTAGGTTTTTAACACTGCCCTAGAGCACTCCGCATCAAAAAAGTGCTCCATTGTACTCCTAGGCAGCAACCTATATTTACTGACATTTCTTGGTCTTCCGGTGGAGCCTACATCGTCAGCACCGAATAGATGCCATTTGATCCAAGCAAAGGCGGGACTTTAGCAGAGGAAGTGCTCTGCAGAGTCATCGTCTTCTCCACAGGAGTCGCAGAGGGCTTCATCGCTTAGGCCAGGCACATTTAGGTGTTTGGCTAAAGTGTAGCGGTTCATGAGTACGCCGGTAAGTCGTCTGCAGCCTTTTCTGTCAAGTTCAGAGTCTTGCCACCTCCATCGATGGAAGCCCTAACCAAGGACTCGGATAGTCTCAACGCAGGATCGCGTAGTAAGGGTGCCTTCTATGAGCCTTGTCTAGCACGTTTATAGTCGATGTCATTTCCCGTGGTAGCCCGGGACTCAGACAAGTCTCAGCGACTTGCTTTCCTGGACTATTCTAGAAGCAGCTAAAAGGGTTGAGCAAGGCATTAAGCACATCTTGGCTGTCGCTACAGACACATATACTCCGCTCCTTTCACCTGTTCTGCACAATATAGTTCGTGGTCATTAGGATCGAATTGGTTTCCGCTGGTTTCCGAGTGTGCAGTCTATTGTTGTCGCCCTCCACGAAAGTGCCAGCGCCAGACCCTTCCTTGGTCTTGGAGCCATTCGATAAGATTCGCCTACAGTCCTTTCCTGGCATACATTGTGACCAGAGCCAGTCCTGAGTCCAGGGAAAATCGATCGACTTTGTATGTTCGTTGGACCTGGATCACTGGTGTCCGTGCGTAAGACGAGTCTAGGGTCAAAGAAAATGCGGTGCGCAACGTCATCAAAGCTTCAGTGCAAGTTGTACCAATGACCACTTCTTTTTAACAGAAGATGGCCTTGAGAGTGCACTCCAGGCCTGGAAAGGGAGCACCCCAGGCACATACATTGTCCAGCCAAGGCCTTGCCACAGCTCAGTGCCGATATTTTAAACAAGGCGACGCGATATCACGTCTTTAACGTCATTCTTAAGAAGATTGTGCAAAATTCACTGCTCAACACGATCTACCAAAAGTCCATGTAATTGTAAGCATAAGCGTTCAAGAACATTGACTTGATTGCCCGAACAGATCGAACATTGAAGCTAAGATCGACTTGGCGGTGAACAAGGGTAAAAGGAAGTATTGGCCGTGGACAAACCGTCATACTGGGCAGCTACATATAATTTCGAGCTTGTCAAGGACTTCGTTTACCTCGAGTCAGCGATAAACAGTAGAAGTAATGAAATCAAACGCAAGCCTCAAGATGCATCTTCTCTCTCTCGGAAGATGAAGTAGTCATTGATTATCACAGTGCTGCTCTTCGTTAGCAACCAACTTCAGACGCGAGAAAAGATGTCCGTTTACGCTTCGAGAGAGAAGTTTCGCGTTCAGTCTTTTGCCCTTTTTGCTTTGATGGAGAAGATTCAAGCAACAATCCATTCTAGCTTGTTGACTGAGGCCCAAATCCCTCACGACAACCTTGTCAACTTCATTAAATTGTGATGGAGTGAATATAAAATTGGGTTATTTGATATACTTTCAACAAGTAGTAGACACATAACATCGCCGCAGAGATTCCCTTCTCCAATTTCGGGCTATCGGAAAAGGCACCTTCATCCACTTTCAATACAGCCTTCTCCACAGGTTGCCAAGATAAATGCAAATCATTTCTGCCAGAAGGACAGTGTCAGTGACCGACATCATTCGAGCTCAGGTGCCGCACCCAGCCCATGTGACCAGAGAAACTGAGGTGTTTTTCATTTCGTCTGGTTCACGAGATGTAGGAGTTTCGGATTGCCACTGTCGCGTGCGCCCCTTTCACTTTCCACATTCGGGTCACACTAATTAAAAATACAAACCTTTTGGTGTTGTTCTCTTCCCATCCACTTTCACACAAATCATCGGCACGAGCACCCACCTTCGATTCTGCAAATTGACAACGATTTATTTTTGGGGAAACAAAAAAGAAAAAACATTCGTACACATAATTCGTCATCGTACGACTTTTATTCATTTAGTTTTGCATTTTTTGTTGTTTTGTTTTGTTTTTCTTTTTTTTTTTGTTTTGTTTAATACTGAACAACATTTTGTTTTCATCTGCGAAACTTAACAAACATCGATTAAAGAATTTGTCATTCGTTTTTGTTTGGTACAAAAAAATTATATAACAAAACAGTAAACCGTACGAACTAGGGATATACATAATTAATATATTTTCTTATCTACACGCACTTGAATGAAATGAAAAAGAGAAAAAAAATTAAGAACAATTCAAGGCTTGCGTTGGAAATGGAAAATAAAATTTTAACATATTTGCTTCGTCTTGCGCAAAGAATTCAATTTTGGGTACGTTTTCTGTTTTATAACCCATAAATTAAAGGCATTTTGTTTTCTTTTGTATTCCCTTCTTATATTGAATCAATTTTTGTTGTCAACGGCTTAAGGTTACTTAATTAGTTTCTTACACATTTACTAGAGGGTTTGTTTAGAAATTTATTGAAAACTATTTCCTATGCTTATTTATTTTTCTTTTTTTTCTTTTTGTTATCTTGTCACTTTTGTTTTGTCGAATTTGATTACACACATTTTTTCTTATATACATTTAGCTATTTTTTGCATTTTCTTTTTTTGATATCAACGAGTTTAATGTAAAATAAATACTTTTTTTTAAAAAATAATTCTATTGTTTTATGTATTTATTTTTTGTTTAACTTGTACTGATAGTAGGTAGATGTCGCTTTGGTATTTGAAACTGACTATACACTATTACTTTAGGGTCGTCTTATCTTGTGGATAGAAATTCGTAAATGAATATGTTTTGGTGTGGTTTTTGTGGATTGTTTTCTGGTGACGAAATGATATATATATGTTGTGTTTGTACCATTTTCTGAATATGATTTGGGATGAGAGTCGCAGTTGCCTCTTGTTTGTAAACTTTAGGTAGGTGAGTATGTTAATTTTTTTCATATGCATTTTGATGGTTTTTTTTTTTTTGATTTCAATTAAGGACCTTGGAGATAGAAAGGCCAATGAACTGAAAATGTATTAATTTGAGTGGTGGTTGAGCAGTAAGAATTCTTATTTCTCGAATTAAACAGAAAGGATGTTCCAATGTTAACACGAGAACTGAATTTTAGCCGATTTGAGCGATAGAGTGTGGACAAGGACAGCGGGATTGCACTCTAGAATGTAAAGGGTGATTTAGCTATTATCGTTTTTTGGCAACACTGGTTTAAACAGCTGACGCACGTTTCGTGTTTTGTTTCACTGTCAAACATCTTCAGTTTGGTCTATAATTTAACCATGAATCATCTTACAAACGAACAACGCTTGCAAATTATTGAATTTTATTATCAAAATGCGTGCTCTGTTAAGAAAATTCATCGCGCGCTTCTTCCATTCAGCGACGAAGCTCATTTTTGGCTCAA
The DNA here is from genome assembly GCA_907269125.1 of Eristalis pertinax. Lineage (NCBI taxonomy): Eukaryota > Metazoa > Arthropoda > Insecta > Diptera > Syrphidae > Eristalis > Eristalis pertinax. The sequence continues at coordinate 31,923,681 of OU026149.1, forward strand.
TGGGTACGTAAATAAGCAGAATTGTCGATTTTGGAGTGAATATCAGCCAGAAGCATTGCAAGAGCTACCAATGCATCCAGAAAAAGTCACAGTTTGGTGCGGTTTATGGGCTGGTGGCATCATTGGACCGTACTTCTTCAAAGATGACGCGAATCGTAACGTAACTGTGAATGGTGAGCGCTACCGTGAGATGATATCCAACTTTTTTTTGCCCAAAATGCAAGAGCTTGACTTGCATGACATGTGGTTTCAACAAGACGGTGCCACATGCCACACAGCACGCCCTACAATGAACTTATTGAGGGGCGAGTTCGGTGATCATTTTATTTCACGTTCGGGACCGGTCAATTGGCCGCCTAGATCGTGCGATTTAACGCCTTTAGACTATTTTTTGTGGGGCTATGTTAAAGCTCATGTCTATACAGACAAGCCCGCTTCAATTGACGCATTGGAAGACAACATTGAAGCATTTATTCGTGAGATACCGGTCGAAATGTTGGAAAGAGTATGCCAAAATTGTACTTAGCGGATGGTTCATTTGAGGCGCAGTCATTTTATGTGTTTTTTTTTGAAAAACTTTCCTATAGCTTTTAAAAAATCACCCTTTACAATCGGGGACTGATAGGGCCACGTGAAAGGAAAACCACGCGCAATTGATGAAGAAAATTAATGAAGAGAGGATATTTGTTTTTTGTCAGTTCGAAATGCTTTTTCTCCCTTTTGTAGTACCACAAAAATACTGTAGACCACGATGAAGTACATATATCACTCATGTATGTGAAACTCACATCGCCATTCGCAGCATAGTAGTATTTCTCTATGTTCGAACATGTTCGAATTTTATTTCCAATCTGACATGTCCATACGTACATATGTTCCTTTTGATTCATACACATCTCGCGAAATTGGAACTGTTTAGATGAAAAGAACATGTTTGATTGAAGTAGGAAATAGTTCCGACAGTGAACATAGTTCCAGGAACTATACAGGTCCGGAACGACGACCCAACTCTACTGTGCTGCTCTCTGGCGCGCGGAGACATGAAGAACCTCAAGAGCAGATGAAGAAGACCGTCGCTGTTTCGAGAGAAAATTTCTGTGTTCAATCTTTAGTTTTGTTTGCGTTGATGGCAATTGGAGAAGTACCACGAACCCGTGCAGAGACATGCGTCTAGCCAGGCGTCTACGTATTCAACGCCGTAGAAAGCCAGCCTAGCCGAGAAAACAAACTTCACCTAGACCAGTGGACACATGGTCACGGTCTTAGGCAATCCAAACGTTTAATCAGGCCTTATTCATATAAGGAAATACTCAATCTGAACAAAGATTGCTAACAAGCTTTCTTACGGACCATTGTGGCCTGAACTACCACCTTAACAATTTAAACCTGTGTCAAGGCAAGGTCTGTCGGCTCTGTCTCGAAGAGGTTGAAACTTCTGAGCACATTTTGTGCTAATGTCCGGCACTAATATAGTTAAAGAAACGTATCTTCCATAAGAAGATACTCATTCGAGTGGGTTTAAAAAACTCCACTACTAAAGACTTACTAGCTTTCATGAGGGAAGTAGTACGTCTTTTGGGTTGAAGAACCCTCCGATACAATAGTTCTACCCTGGTCGCGGTGTCTCTGCCTTCACGGCATGGGTTGTACAAGAGGCTATGTACAGTGCATGCAGATTGGAGCCTCTAGCTGGAGAGTCTTGTTGACTGAGGGCCAGATCCATCACGCCGACCTTTTGATTTTCATAAAATTGTGACGGTTTGAAAATTAAATTGGATTATTTGGTTCTTTCTTTTTTTTTTGTCGATGGTTTTTAACACTGCACTGGAGCACTCAGACTCAAAAAGCTGGTCCATGTACTACCAAGCAGTGAGTTACTGAAATTTCATGGAATGCCAGCACGTGTTTTTGTGATGTTGAGCCTACGAGTACATCATCAGCTCTAACCTCACATGATAGCTGCCATCTGATCCGAGCAAAGGCGGTACAGTGGCAGAGGAAGTGCTCTGCAGTGTCGTCGTCGTTTTCTCCAGAGGCGTCGCAGAGGAGCTCATCGCTTAGGCCAAGCACATGGTGTCTGGTGTGTCTGGCGAAGGTGTAGCAGCCGATTAGTACTGTTAACAGATATCAAGAATACCGCGGACTTCATGCAGACGTTAAGGGAGCATGCGCATGGTTTGTCAACATCCTGGACGGTCATGCCACCTCCGGTCGTGCTGTCGAGAGGGCCAACCATTGACGGTAGCCATAACGTGGATAGTCCCAAAGAAGGTCCAAGTCCTAAGAGTGCCTCCTCGCAAGTTCATCATATTTGACATGTTTTCAACAAGTAGTTCGATATAAAACATCGCAATAGTTTGTGGGATGGTTGATGAATGTCCAGGAATATGAAATTGCCATAGTGACATCGAATTGCAAAATTTCGAGAAGTGTTCAGCGACGAATAATAGAGTTTTTGTGCCATGAGTGTACAACTAACTCAAGAGCAGAAACCAGAGATGCAGTAGTGAATAGATGTCCAACTCGGGTTTGTGTCCTTACTAAACAACCCCTCGCCTATCTCTGATTTGCTCTAAAGTCACGCATACTACTTTATTTTCACTCACACTTCTTAGGGCTTCAGAGCAGCCTGCAGTTGCTCTGTGATCAATCGTGTTCACAAGCACTGTCTGTGAACATTTTATAAAACACGCTGTCAGATGAAATCAAGGTTCAAGAGAGCTAGGAGTCTCTTTACAACTTTATCTCTGAAACCATGATGTAAGGACAGCTTTACACCGACATTACGCATCACTCGCGGAAGCGGAAACAAATTAACATTTTGTACACACTTAAAAACGAGCTTGACTTGAATAGAACTTTCTGGCTAAAATGACCTATTTCTTACATTTATTGTAGCCATCTTCCACGTTAGGTCAGCGGGTAGACGCGCAAGCCTCACTTAGGTCCTGATGGACGCATTGTGTTGATGTGATGCCACTTAGTTGCTTTAACCAATTCGTGGCTGTTCTCGTTTCTTCGTTTGTAACACTTTTCAGATGTGTAAGCTGGCTTGTTTCTCGTGTAATGATCGCTTCTTTACAATTAATTGAAAATCTTGATAAAACTGTGCGATTAATGTGCAAACTGTTGAAGTTATGAATTCATGAGTTTTGAATAAGACTGAGAGAAATTCAGCTCACTGTGTAAACACTCTCATAAAAATGGGGATAAGCGTTTGTTTGATTTTTTTTCTTTTAAAAAAAAAGTCAACTAGGATAAGAATATTTACAAAAATGCCTGTTCGTTTGTTGAAAATAATGTTCAATACAAAATTTAACTTAATTTAATTATAATTTACAATTACATATTGTCTCTGGAAACGTCTTGTTCATATTTTTTTATTCTCGTTTTTTTTTTGTGTTTTCTCTAAGCAATCTGTAATTTATTTCGCTCATATTTTAACTGCATTTTGCTTGTGAAGTTAATTAAAGACACATTTATTAAATGCTATTAGTCGCAGTTGAAAAAAATCAAATGGAAATGGTCGATGTGAAGATGTGCGGGGTAGGAAGGTATGAGGGATTTTCCGTCTCGAAAGCGCGTTGGCTTGTTTCGAAATTCGTCTGTAAAAGCTGTTTCTGGATTGAAATAGTCGTGATTTAATTCAAGACAAATTAAAAATGGTGGATGTTGATTAGTTGGTTTCGCGGGGGTATTATATACTTTGCCTAGACTAAGTAGGCGGCATGGCAATCGATTATACGGAGGGAAAGCTGCATCGTGTAAAGAACCTTGGTGAATAATTTCAGATGTTTGAGGGGATTATTAGCGTTTGAACTCTGCAATAACCTATTCTCATCATGCCGTTTAATAAATAGATTGATAGGATTTATTTATACTCGGTCATCACGACGTTATGCACGACATGCGTCTGAACTTATTCCCAAAGTTGAACGTGGACACCACCCGCTCTCTAAGATGGTTTGGTGGGGAGTCGCCTATGATGGAGTCACCAACCTTCGTTTTTGCGAAAACATCATCAAAAGTTTACCAAACGAATTCCTTTAGAGAACGTTGGCAAGTCTGGAAGACCTCAAAATCATTTGGACTACAAATTATGGCCCCTTTTAGAGCCAATGGCTCGCAAAAGCGAACGATCAACCATGCAAAGTCGTATTTTTCGAGTCCTGCTTTATGGAGCATAAACCTGGATGATAAGAAAAACAGCAGAGCTGATTCTTGGTGCCTTCGAAAGAAAAATTCTAAGTTAGGTCGTTGGTTTGGTCTGCGAGGACGGCAAATGGAGGAGAAGACACAACTGCGAACACTACAAGCTGCACCAGGATGTGAATGTAGTCCGGAAGGCAAAAGTCCGTCGACTGCAGTGGCTCGGCCACATTGAGCGCATGGACAACAACGCTCCACCAAAGGGGGGGCTTCGAATCTGAGCCTCCTGGTTCGTGAAGGAGAGAAATACCGAACCGCGCGCCGGTATAAAGATCGCGGACGCAAGACATCTTGCTTTTGATGACCGGAAGCTGCGTGCCTAGGACCGTCAACGCGGGAAGGCAGCGATATCTCTGGCTCGGATCCTCCATGGGTCATAGGGCTGCTAAGTAACTAAGTAAGTAGTCGAAGGAAGTCCTATACAATAGTCCGTATTGGATAAGTGTGGACAAGGTCATACTGTAGGAGCAATCAACTCTAGCCAGAAGAGGGTCTTCGGAGTCTATTAAATAAGGATCCGAGAAAAGGAAAGAGTTGGAAAAGTGTCAAGCAGTAAATTGTACAGTCACACCAAGAAGATGAAAGAAGACGAAGCTCTGTAAATCAACGATGAATACTTTGAATGTGAACAGCCGCGCGATGTTATGTTTAGCAAGAGGAGCTCATATAATACGCCAATCTTTGTCATTTCCTCCTATACTGTAGGTTTCCCTCCGCTCGTGTGATAGCGAATGGTTGCTGGTGCACAAAAATGGGTTCAACATAACCAACTTAATCGGGTAACTTGACGAATGTCTAACTAAGTTTGTTAGTTTTTCACTTTTCAAAATTTAGTATGACTAGCTGATAAGTAGCGGTTTTGCCTTTAGTTTCTGCAAATAATATGGAGAATTGAATGAATGAATGCATTTCTGTTGTGACACAATGACAAAGGCCAATTCATCGTCCGTAACGTGTATAGATAAATTCAAACGAAGCTCTAGTTTCAAGATACTCCTCCAGCTCCCACATCTCTTCACATCGACACTCAAAAATCATACATTTACGTTACAGCAATGATTAGCAATTAAATCGGGAGCCGTGAATAAATAGATTCGCTTTTCCTATTATTTTCATTAAAATTTAATTAGGTAAACATTAATTTAAATAAATACTAATAAATAATTATTTTCTGTGTTGCCCTTTAGCATTATTTATATTTTGACTAAATTTGAATTTAGCATCGTTTTCTTTTTTGTAACTTAGATTCATTTTTTAAAATTATTTTCCATCGTATAAATATAACTACTCAGTTGTTTATATAAATTACAAACGTCATCGGCTCCTCTCAGACTGCTGTTTCATGATCTGTCTCATCTATTCGCCCCAGTCGCCACGAGTTTGGATCACCTGCTATAGATAGATGAAGTTCAAATTTAGTTGGATTTAGATATGAAATGGGTTTGAAATAAAATCGTTTTTTTTTCTTCTTCTTTTTTTTGAGATAATTGCTTTCCCTGTAAATGATTGATTTAACAAACAACATGCTTTCACATTTATTCGAAACTAACTAAATCTATGTCTGAATACCAAGTAGCAGTTCGAAAATAATTAAAAATAATCATTCAGTTTTGTTGGGGGGATTTGTTTTTTTTTTTGGGGGAACATTTTAAAAGTAAAATAAAATATTCATAAAAATTACCAAAACCAACTATTCACAGGGTATCGTAGTTTTTAAAAGTGAAACCACGTAGGTTTCGCATATACATGCAGTGGTGGACGATGTCGAATGAACACAGTCGATGGGGATTATACGATACAGTGGTGGACACATAAAAAGCACGCAGTAAAATTTGGCTTTACCATCAATTATTGTAAGCATATAGCAAGGAAACGAATGCATACACTTCTTCTCGTATTCGCGCATGTTTAACGTTCAATTCCAAACGCTAGCATCAATAACAATCATTTAGAAGATCAATTTCAGTGAAAGGCAGTGCTTTGTGTTTTCACATAAACTGACAGATTGACTAAATTATGTTCATAATAATATGTTATTTTGAAAGTAAGCACATTTCGCATTTCTTTTGATAACATTAATAGCATTTAAAGATGGGAAGAGAGCCAAAGAAGAAAGATGTATAATCATCTCCGACTACATAGCTGGGGGTTCAACAATTGCAGAAATAACCAACCAGTTGCACTGTTTTATTCACAATGCCTTACACCGCATGCTGCTCAATGGTCTCCAAGGCCAAGAAAAGAAGACAGTCTCTTATACAGGGTGGGCCATCTAGATCTGTTTCCCGCTCGAAATCTTGACAGAAAGTCAGTATCGTACGTCCGCTGAACGAAATGAGTCGCTTTACGCTTGAACAACGTTCGGAAATATTGAAAACATGTTTCCCAAGTGAGTGCTGTGTAGTCCAAGCAGTGCAGTTTTTGAAAAGAAGAATTTGAAATGAAGCACTGCTGTCCGCAAGCTTGTGCAAAAAGTTCGCGAGACTGGTGTGCTAGTGGACAACACTCATGGTCCCCGTCGTCGTGCGGTGCGCACGGATGAAAATGTGACTCCTGTTGCCGAGAGTGTGAGACTCAATTCACGAACATCAACTCGTCATCAATCTCAACGTTTCGGTCAACGGTGGGCGTTACAGATCCACTTTTTTTTTACTGAAATTGAAGACATGGGTTTGGACGTCATCTGATTCATGCAGGATGGCGCGGTATGCCATTCGCATTTTGCGCACCAAATTTCCGAATCGTGTCATCAGACGTCTTGGCGATGTCAATTGGCCGCCTTGCAGCTGAGATTTGACCCCTTTGGACTTTTTTTTTGTAGGGAACCGTAAGGACCGATGCTATGCCAACCGTGTAAGGAACCGTGAAGTACCGATGCTATGCCAAACAGTCGGAAATGATTCAAGCACTTAAGGGCAATATCATCCAAGCAATCCGTGAGCTAAAGCCCTAAACTATCAAGAAGGTCTTGGAAAATTGGGGTGACAGAATGCGCCACTGCGAAGCCAGCCTATGCAGCGACTTGAACGACGTTGTATTGCCATAATTAATGGGAATTTTTGTTCTTACTAATATAGCCATAATACATGGAACATATTTAATTCTTTTTCATTTTACTGTATTTTTAAAAATAAACTTGTATTTGGTCCACCCTTCACAGCGCTAGTTCCACCAGTCCATTTGCGAGCTCTAAACAAATAAAGAGCTGTTTTCTTAAGAATAACATCATTTCTGTGTTAGATAGGACAATAAGAAGGCGAGAAGAGGACAGAATGGACAAAAAAAGAGACTTGTGTCGAAATAAAATTAAAAGCTAGAAAGTCGTTTCCCAGGGCACACCTTTGTAAGCCGATGATTCTTTGGAAAACTGTGCAATGAAGTTTTGCAAGTTCAGATCGGATGGGGAGAAATACTTTTCACGGCCCCACCTCTTTCGAGTCACTGAAAATGCTCAAAGAGTATAACTGTCTAGAAAAAGCTTCTCAAACTTGGCCGTTCGGAGTCGGCATAAAACTGCAGTGGAAGGGACCACTCGTGATAGAACAATAGCACGCACAACACGAGTGGTTGCTGAGAAGCTAGGCCCTGGCCCTCTACGGGCTGTAGCGCCACCCATATTATATTATATTATTATATAGATCGGATGGGGATATGTTGGCATCGCCTTAACCAACAACACAGCCCCAAGTAAATACAAAAAAACCCATGATAGCATGGGCGGGACGACAGTTATAAAGGTAGACTCAAAAATGGATCAATATGCGTACAAACGCATTATTCAAGAGCACATGATACCTTTTGCCGAAGGAGATATGCCACTAATACGGCATTTTATGCATGACAACGATCCTAAGCACACTTCTCGCCTTGTGAAGGGTTACATTGGCAATCAAAATGTCACCGGCTTACGATGGCCTGTCCAGTCTCCCGCTCTGAGTCTGATAGAGAACCTGTGGAACGATGTAGAGCACCACATCGAGGCTAATAAGGCAACGAACTGGCTTTGAATTGTGGAACCTAATTCAATTCGCCTGGAAGTCTATTTCTAAAGAATCGTTCTTCTTAAAGTTTCTTAAGTTTTAGTGGAGCCATGCCAAATTTTAGTGGAAAGTCTTCCGAAGTGATGTGTAGCAGTGCTGAAAAATAGGGGCTTTCCAACAAAATATTGGAAACACTGCTGCACATCGCCTTGCAAGACTCTCTAAAATGTGACATGGCCGACTAAAATGTCCGGTTTTTAATGCAATACAATATACAGTGGACTCTCCCTAAATTGAACTCTCCCTAGGTTAGGTTAGGTAGTTGGGCTGGCAGCGAAATCGCCAGCACACTTAGACCACGTTGGTCCATTGTGATACCCATACTCAGACTACTACCACTGATAGCCAACTGCAGTGATAGTGGCGTTAATTTGATCCCACAGGCAAATGGTGACTGGACCTGATATGAAAACCAGATAAAAGCGTATTAACTTCGCTTTCAGTGGGACTCGAACCGGGGATCCATCTAACTAGGGGCAGGCACTCAACCAACAGCGCCATCCAGCTGAAATCGTACTCTCCCGTAGTCGAATTCCCTCTAACTCGAACTGATTTTGATATCCCGTGAGAATTCCACTGGGAGGAGTCCACTGCAATGTGCTATTTATGTGGCCAAGCATAGTTTAACAAAATTTGTTTTATTTTATTTTGTTTCCAACTTATCTTATCATTCTGATTTTTAATAGCTATTATGGATTCTGGTAAATAAAATAATAACGTCCAAATACATTGCTTTATTACAGGTTGAAAATTGATTTTTTATTGATAAAAGCGCAAGTGTGCCATTTAGTTGTCCATGACTGTATTTTCCAATTTCATGTAGAATTTTGAACCACTGATGATGAATTTAAATTACATTTTATAATTATTTTCCACCATTGCATCGATATGTGAGAAAACTATATACACTTTTAAAACTATTCAATATTAGTCAGAGTTAAGATCCACTTTATCTGCACACCTTGGATTAGAATGTAATGATTCTTATGAATAAAATTATGTACATATGCGTCAATTTCTTTGTCCTATCCTCGGGGTATCACTAGCACTCCCTGCATAAGTTCTATAAGGAAAAAAAATGAAAGACGAAGCTCTGTATAGTCAGAATCGATGGTTTAATCTGGGCATTGGAGCAAGTGCTCTATGGACGATGCTGAGTAGGAAGAGATTATCATCGATGGTCAGTCGCAAGGATGTGCGCACGTCTTTACCGGCCACTGTGCCATTGATACACACGCTTTGCGTCTGAACATCCCCCATTAGGCTCGTGCATTTTAGTTCAGTCCAGAGAGCGCTCAGTTTAGTTCAAATCGGTCTCATCAAGTTAATTTTGTTCAATGTAGTTCACTGCTCAGGAAATTGTAAACTAGTTCGCTTAGTTCACTTGTTAGAGCTGTTTTTTGAACCAGTTGGTTCGTGAACTACAAAAGGCTCTCCCGCATACTTCTGAAACCCGTAGAGACGAGGAAAAAATAAGCCCGGCTTAGCAACGAAAAAAATGCATTTCCAGAGAACTTCTTTGTTAAGCTGGATGACTTAAAAAAAGGTTGAGCTGGTCATTAGACTAAACGTGCTACGTTTGTAAGGACATCAGGGCACCTATCTACCTTGCCCGATAATGGAGTAGAAAATAGAACCCCGGACAGAGCTTGGTCTGGAAGCAGCGTTCAAAAGACCAACAGCAATCGATGCACCCATTGCTCGGTAACCTCCTAGGGTGACCTGGTAATAACCGACATACTTTCCTGGGAGTGCGAGCCTTTCGGCTGAATTGCTTGCGAGAAGGAATCAGTTGCAATGGCGTTCACGAGATGACGAGATTCAAGATTCACTAGAATGGTTCTACGATGGATCTGTCTTCCATCATTTTAAAGGTTCCACTGTGAATAACATCCAAAAGACTCAAGTGAGTTGGAGGAACACCATCGCAGATGTATGAACTATACTCGAGTTTTGAAGAGGGAAAAAGTACTGCATTTTTGGCGACGTCTAGTATGTGGCATGGGCAATGGCATCGAGGGTAAGTTCCACATAAGCGACATTGGTTAGGTTAGACTTGGAAGACCTATCGCATGAATGAAATATGTCCTTCTCAGTTTACATTTGTAACTAGGGCATTAAATATCAAGCCTCTCCAGCTAGCATTTTCTGCGGTCCCGATTGCCGTATGTGTAGAAGTTGAAGCAGATACGCACTTCGCCACAACGGCAACTTACTAATAGGGACTACAAATTCTGCTGCCACAGTTCATGGCAAAGTCGCTTTAAGCGTAGTCATACCCAACCTGCACTTGAGTAGAGTCAGGTTCGCGCCAGTGAGCAGTGAAATTTCACGTTCGAACATATTCCGATTAAGTCTCATTATATTGTCTGCACTTTGAGCACTCTTACAGAGGAGCAATCTTTTCACAAAAGTCCAAGCTCTCTGATTGATGTCGAAGTAGACATTTTTGATACACATTCTCTCGAACCTCGACCAGACACGCTTACGACTGTGTTGATACACTTGTTATATTTATCGAGACCCACAACAAATAACCGGTTTTTTTTTTTTACCTATAGATAAGGAAATTCGGGAAAAAAGAAACTAAAGGGGTAGGGTACCCTGAACATCATGAACTCCGAATTAAGGAATTAGCTCGTACATTTAAACATGATCGATTACCCTTGAGTAATCATTTTGACTGGGAAAAGACAACCAAGTTTGTGATTGATTTCAAATGACGAATCATTTGCTGTAACTTGGACTAGTACATGGGGTTCCCTAACCGAAGGATGACGAACGAATAGGTTTTACCTCGTTAATCAGTTGTATGTCAAATTTGATGTTGTCATGAATACAATGAAGCTTAGAATGCTTTGAAGTCGGATGAAGTAGATTGTATGCATTGCCTACAGTTGTGCTTAGATAAATAGCAGAACCAAAGGCATCATCATCATCATAGGGGTCGAGGGTCACACCAAAGGCAAGCCATTCAAAAAAAGGAGTCGAAAGAAAAGACTTGGTTTTGCCAAAGCGGCGCATGGGTAAGCTTTGTCTGTGGAGTGACTGGAAGAAAGGATGTGGAAGCATGTTGGTGCAGACTTTGATGTCACGGCATGTGCCTGTAATTAAAATGAATGACATTCAAGACCAATATCAAGCGAAATACATCTTGGAGAGCCGTATGGAACCATATACCGATGATTTCATGTTCGTATCATTGATATTCACTACCTTGATCAGTGTCCCTTTTTACATTCAACAAGGAAATGACTTTCCGAAATTGGAGGTCTATATGAGGAAAACGTTCGAAACGACATCCGACATGGCCAGTTGCTTAATGAGCCTCTCAGTGAAGTAACGTGTCACAAATCTCTAGCATGGTTCCTCTGGTTGTTCAAACAAGATTTTACTTTCGACAAGAGATACAATTTAGCTGCTTTTTCCTGTTCTGACAATTGTGGGAGAGGTCTGTGTTTTGTCTGAAGACGTTTGCTGGTCAAGCCACGAAGGCATCGAGTGTAAAAGGATTCCAAACGAAACTTTTGTGAGTATAAAGTGTGCCCCAAGAGCCAGTGAAAAAAGCTATTTTGGAACCATCAAGGGTGGACGAAGTTGCTGTTATCTAGTGAAGCCGAATTTGTCTAGTTTTCTAAAACGAAGTTCAGTAATATACGCTAATTTTTGTAACTTTCACAACACTTTTGGTGAAGTAAAAAAATGAAGGAAAGGAATTTCAGATCGAATGTAGTGAAGTTGAAATTTAAGCCATGACTTACTGAGAGAAACATAAACACGATCCCTAACCTCAAACAGATGGATCTACACAAAATTTTAAAAATATGGCAATTCCCTCAATTTTTCCTAAAAACAGAAGTCCCTACCTGAAAAATAAGTAATTGGTCTAATCAGTTTCGTGCTTTCAAAACATTTATATGATAAATATATATCAGGCTATGCTAATAAAGAAAATAGTAAGTAAATAAAAAAAACAAAAAAAATGAATACTCTCTGCTGCTTAAGGTTTATAAAGTACAACATAATTACTAGATAATGATTACAAAAAACAAATCACAACTTACCGCAATAATAATACTTTGATATCCTAGGCAGGGCTGGGTTTACATTTATTGTTTAATTTTTTTTAAATTTTTTTCATTTTTTTTCGAAAAAAAAACAAAAAAACCAATGCAACGTAAATAAATTAGAAAAAGAAAAGAAACAAATATTTTTGGATTTTTATCAAAAAACTTAGATTTTGGCTTTTGATTTTTTTTTTTGTAAATTAGTAGATTTATTCGAGTCTCGAATGGATGAGGGCGGGATAGAACGATATTGATACGAGAGACGTGACAGTGAGTGTGGAAAATATGACAAATGACAGCAAATTTCAAAAAGGAAAAATCAAACAAAATTACATTAAAACAAAAGTCAGAGTTAGTCTTTGACAAAAATTTGATAGATTTCAGTTGTTTTTTTTTTAATTTTAAGTTTTTAGTGTTGCCGAGAGGGTGGGAAGAATATACAAAATTTGTGTGCGTTTTTTTTTTATTTTTGGAATTCTGACAACGACATCAAGAAAATCTCATGCGTTTGTTGTGCAATTTGGAAAAGAGAACACTATTTTTGATTTATTCCTTTTAAATTTTCAAACGAGAGTTTTTCGTCTGATTTCTGTTTATTTTGCTTTAGGTTATATCGATTGATTGGTTGATTGATGAATCAAATTATCAAAAAGGCGAGTTTTTTTCTTGTTTAATCATTTTTATTTATCAGATACTAGGTATTTTTTTTTTGGTTAACAAACTAAATATAAACACAACACAAAGGAATTTAACTAAATTAGATTTTATTTGGTAAGTTGATTGTAGGTTTGTTTTCTTTTATTTACTTTTTTCTTTCTTTGAAATCTAATGGACAAGTGAGTATCGATTTTTGTGTATTATCTGCGAGGACTTGGGGGTTCAGACTCAGGCGGATGTTGAACATTTTCTATGTTTATTTTGTTCACAAGAAATATGTGGTTTTCGGGTCTTAAAGCAATGCCTTCCGAATATACTCATAGTCCTTGCGTAGGTCGAGGCATTGACGTTGAATTTATTCTCAATTGAAACCGATTTCAGGTCAGAAATAAAAAGGACAGAATTCTGCGTCTGTTAAGAAGCCTGAAGATTCCCAAGAACAGAGGTTCTGTCTCAAAATGTCGGTTAGAACAGAATACAAACGAATTGAGTTCTTGAACGGAATCTGGAAAGCCACAAGACTAACCTCTATTCGCGAGAAAGCAGCGTGTCTAAACTATTTGTTTCGTCTTGGGAGCTGTCACATTGTATACGCTGTGATGTAACAAGTTGATTGTCTTCTCAAGTTAGGAAAAGAGAATATCAACTCAAGCGGGTGGTTCGAAAAGGGAAATGATAATGCACCACTCTTTGCGTCTTCATGTTGCCTAAGGCCTCTACTCGGCGTGCTAATGGCAGCTAGGAGGTTGCTTTTCTGGATTAGTCTCCCCCGTTTCGTTTTCCTGTTGAGTAAGGGCACTCCACCTTTGCGTAGCTCCTAAACAAGCGTATCGGCTTTGTAGAATTAAAGATTCTAAACTTTACAGTTCTTTAGTGCATTAGTTGGAATGGTTTCTTCTAGTCATGTCGTGTAAGCAGCTCGATACTCGTCTTTCCTAAACTACCTGTTTTCTACTCGAAATCGTGGTAATTGAGGGCGTACTGTCATGGCCTACGAGGCATTCATGCTATATATGTCAGCATCTTCACGGACAGTCAGACAGTGGGCAGTCGGTTATCTCTAGAAGAAATGGCTTAACAGCTCGATATACGATCGATATACGTCTGCACTGATTGCCACCCCACAGACACATTACAGGGAAGTGTGTAGCGGCGACTCTGGCACACTCTCCACTGACCTACATTCAATAGAAATGTCCCTCGCCACCTGGAAACCCTTGCTACTCAGGCTAGTGACTGAAGAAACTTGGCTGGCAAGTACTACATGATGAAATGATCATGCCAAGACTGACACTCGCTCTAAGCAGCTGATTTTTAGGATCAGTGCCTGATTTGTGGCACTATCCGAACCTGTCCCTTGTAACACCACGGCAGGAGACTAGACGACTTCTGCAGAAGGTGTGTGAACGACGATATAGACATGATAATACTCCTCTTTAGTTCTATTAAAACTTATGGCAGCTCACTTTTTCAACGACATACATCTTGAATCGTACCGTGTTTTGGTTTTGGCTGAACTATAGTGAATGCAAAATTTTCCTAATTATGATGGCGGATGGCTTATTACAGAGAGGAGCCCTCGACCTAGCTTCAGTCTAAGCTTCCTGAGAAGATGTGGGTGCTAGTACCTCTTCTTATGTGCCAGGACAAGCATGCAGTAGGTAGGTAGCTGATAGGATGCCCCGTCGGCCCTTTAAGCCATGACTCACTTTGACCCACTTGTTGGGTTCATTGCGTCCTTGTTTTGGGGTAATTTAAAAGTAAAAATTGGAAGTATGTATATTTGAATTTACAAGGTTTGTACTTCACTGGATCATAAACAGACAAATAGCAAGTAGATCTTGTACCCGCTTGGGTGGCTTCCATACCGTGTGGGCAAAAGTATGAACAGCATTCCTCTGTACGCAATATATCTTTAAGCGAAATGATTCAAAGCAAGTGAATTCTATGAGTTATAGAAAGTTTTGGGTGCTGTCAGAAAATGCTAAATATCCTGAGCGAATGAACACCAATGTTTGAGGTTCTCGAATCCGAGTCTCCTGTGTCGAGAAGGCGAAAAAGAACGAACCACCGGCATAAAGACCAAGTGACCTCGGGCAAAAGACAACAGCCATGAACACTGTAAGCAGCGTGTTCGGGATCGTCAAAAGGTGAAAGGCAGCTTTTGCTCAAAACCAGACCATCCTGTGTTCGGCTTGGGAATTTTATAGGAGCTTTGATTCTTTTCTAACTAGTTCATAACTACTTCGGAATATGCCCTGCCCCTGCAGAAAAAAGATTAAGACTACTAGGTAGCTATTACTTTAACTGCCTCGAAGCTCTGTCTGACTCAAGTATAAGAGATATCTTATAGAGAATAGCTGTGAAATGGTCGAAAAAGACATTTAAAATTACCAATAAATCCAGAAGAGGAAGCCCAATAGCGTCAACGGAAAAACCGGGTTTCTACAAAGCCAGATAGGGACAGCACAATGGATCAGAATGGTCCAGTTCACCTTAGATTATACACAATTAGCGAGCAGTCACCGTGCTTACCTACCTACCTAGAGTAGGTCACAACAGCCTTGTCGTCCTACAAGTCGCCAACTCTATGCATAGACCAGTGGGTAAGGGCTCTCTAGAATCGTTGCTAGTAGTTGGCCTTTTTATAAGCCTACTAGAATACCTTTATGCACAGATCCTCCACCAAGTCCAGTGAATTATTGTCGCTGGTGTGTTTCGAAAATACAACGCCACCGTCAGCAGTAAATCGTTGGGAAGTTCTTTAAAACTCAACAAGTCAGGGAAGCTGAAAAAGGGGCGTTGATGTGAATAACCCATGCGGGAAGTAGAATATACTAATCCGTCCTCCCCCCGGTCTGATTTAGCATTCATCATGTGCCATTCCAAGTCGGCATCAAGTCTACACACCGATACTCAGCCTGCCCATAGTAACTTTGAATCAAACGTATATACAAGGCAATTAGCATTAAATCCATTCAAAACAAACACATAAAACTATAAATAAACACAAACAAAACAAAAATAAAGAAAGACAACCAAACAAACAAAAAATGTACTAACACTAAATTTGGGGTAAAAATAAATGTTACACAAATCAAGTCAATCGAGATACAGTTATAAAGTTTTAGAGGATACATTGTTTAACTTAAAGGAATTCAAATTGAAATGTTGAATTAAACTAAATGGAACAAAATAAAGTATGTTAGCAGGGAGATGTCGTTTGATCTCTATAAGCTACATTATTATTTTTACTCGAAGTAGAATCTGAAGCAGGAGCAGCAGCAGAGGACACCAATCGAATTCGCTTTGGATACGTACGGCCAAGCAGAGGGGCATGCTCTTCTATAAAATAACAGAAAAAATTTAAATACCAAATAAAAGGAATGATGATAAAACAGTCGAATTACGATTTTTTTTCGTTTTTTTTTTTTTTTTGTTTATTGAATGAGAATGAGAGACACTGTTTGAGGATGACTACTGTGGCGAAATGATAGAAAAGGCAGGCATGTTTCAGCTCTAGAAGCTGTCACTGGGGGAATTTATGCCGAAAATTATAACAAATGAGTGATGGGATGGTGGATGGATGTTGAGACTGTAATTTCTTGACAATGGCTAGAGGTGTTTGTGAATTTAGACTCGTTGCAGATGTACACAATAGATCAGAAGTACACACTGCGACAGATCCTGGCGAGCACACAAGACGTACAGCACTCATCACCTACAGCTTTGGCCAAATGTATTAGGCACCCTTTAAAATTTGTTACAGGTGAATGTTCACTATTACGAACAGTAGAAAGTAACTTGGCCACGCGTCTGTCGATTTCGAGCAATGATCCTCCACCGGAAAAGGTGCATAAGCTCGCTATTGCATGGTGACCTTTCCTAAAAAATAAAAGTCGTTTACAATCTCAGGCAGTGACGCTATAAACCATAAAAATGATTTGGCAGCAAAGTCAATGGAAAAGGGTGCCAAGCCTGTATATCGGTTGCATGCAACAGAGTGCGTAGAGACGAACTTGGCACCGTCATGTCTGGCATTCCTGGCAAACTTATTACGTTGTTCAGGGTGACAAATAATCTCTCTACGTCATGAAGATCCACAACGATCTCACCATCAAGGATGATTTCAGGCACGACGACTAGCTGTCGAGTGACTTTTTCAACATCATTCTTGAGAATATCACGGTTAACTCGTACAAAACAATACAGGAGACATGATCTTCCTGAAATGGGTTGAGCTAGTAGCAACGTGGGTGACATAAGACATTGACATGATTGGTCGAACGCAACAGGCCGTGACTTGTCAGCGTTAAGACGAAGTCGGCTAACATGGGTACTGCGGTAAATTGCAGCAAAACGATGTACACTGTTGCCACAGATAGAAACAACACATGATGGCTTGGTCACAGCGTCACAATAGCAATTATACAAGACCTTCGAGGGAGTTAGGGACTTTGTCTACCTCGGGTCCGCAGTAAAGCAGCACAAAACAAACTGAGATCAAACTCAAAATAACTCTTGTTGTTTTTTTTGGCCCAAACGGCACTCTCAAGGCCATGCTGACCACATAGAAAACATTGATTATCCCAGTCCTACCCTATAGTTCGGCTCAGTGCCGGGTACGATCTCAAAAGCGGATGAAGAATGACTTGGTATTTTTCAGAGAACAGTTCTGGATGCAATTTTTGGGTCAGTTTGAATTAAGAGCAAGTGAACCCGAAGATTTAAGTACAAACTGCATGCGCTGTTTAACGAAATGAGTGTAGCCAAGCATCTACGGATCCAACGTCTAAGCAGGCTGGGCCATTTAGAGCGCATGGACAACTTGAATCTAACCCGAAGAGGATTGCACTCCGGTCCAGTGGAACAACGTAGCAGATGATCATCGCATACTCGAAAAGGACATAAGACAACTTGGTGTACGTACCTGGAAACTCTTGTTTGTTGAGGTCCAGATGCACCCGCACTGTAGAGAGGAAGTCAAGCCAGTAGACTTTGAAACTTTAAACTGATCGGTTGTGAAAGAAGCTCCTTGAGTCCATGTCATAAAACAAACATGGCTGCCTCATGGCAGGTGTGTGAATTCAAAATTGGCAGCTGGTGGGAAAACTATTGCATATTGCATTGTACAGTGAAACCTTTCCACGTTGGGCAACCGACTTTCTTTTGAAATTTTCTGAATGAAACAGGCGGCCCCACCTTAGAAACGATCACGTAAACAGTACGCAATTTACTCGAAAAGAAGATTGGCATATGTACTTAGCCGGAACAGAAGGAAAGTGTGTTCTATGATTTGCAAGAACCTGGGCAGACGATTACTGGGAATCGCTAGAGTCAACAACTGATAAAATTGAATCGAACATTGAAGCAGAACCAACTCGAACATTCTTAAAGATACGCCTTAGTTATTTTCCTGTATGTTTCATGACGTTCACGTGTTGCAAATCAAGTACGAAATAAATGAATAGCAAAGGGTGTCCCATAAATCACGCAAAATGTAATTTTGATAGAAAATACAGATTTCTAATTAGAAAGCTTATATTTGTATGGAATACCACATCGGATAAATGGCCGTCACGGCTTTGCTGGCAAGTACGCACTATTTTATTGAAGTTTTCTATGATCGTTTCGTATAAAGTTTCCACTTTCCTCGTTTAAGGCGTTGGTGGTCGTGGGCTTGTTTGCATGGGTGACTGAGCCAGGAATTGAATTGTTTCTCTAGCTGTACGGCGTGTGGCACCGTCTTGTTGAAAGCAGACCAAACTGAGTTTAACGAACACCATTACATTTTCAAAGAAGAATGGTCCCAAAATCCGCACCAAACACTCACGCGTAGTGGATGCATTTGTTTCTCAACAATTACTTGAGGGGTTTCTGAGCCGCAAATGCGACGATTAGAAAAGCCATAAGGATTAAAATGATTGATTTGGTATCACTGTACTATTAAACGGCGAGAGATTCCAATTTCGCGCGAATTATGGGACACCCTTTGTAATATAGGCTGCACTACAGTTCGAGGTGGACACGAGCTTAGCTTCTGTAGCAACCTCTCGTGTGGTGCGTGCGATTACTCTATCACGAGTGGAAGGGACCTACAGTTTTAAGACGATTTCGAATTGCGAAGTTTAAGAAGCTTTTTCTAGACAACTACACTCAATGAGTATTGTCAGTGACTCGAAGGGTATGGAAGCGTAGATTGTACAGTGTATAGTAAGGATTTGTCAGCCTTTCCTCATTCATCATCCAACTGTCACAGCGGTCCAACTAGTTGCACCTACGACCTCTGTGCACCTGTGGTTATGTGTTTGATCTCAGAACTCTCAGCGTAGGAGTCGACGCATCTACTTACAAACTTTTAAAATGCGTTTGAAGCGTGAAGCATCTTTTCACTTATCCAGCTTCATTTATAAGCACAGTGCTGTAGGAAATCGAATCTGAACTTTGATCCAAAAGTAGAGGCCACCAACTTTCAAATTGAAGCACAGCTGGATTCCGAAAACGTGACTCTTGCACGAGCTTGCTTCGATTTCACAAGCACGTTCCCATTTGATTTCACTGATTCTCTCTGTTCTCGACTGGGCACAAAGTAAGGCTCAGTTTGCCGATATTGCTAATGCACGAATTCTTCTGCCGGCTTCTGCTGTCTAGGGCATAGGGAACAACTGCAATCAGTTGGCAAAATATAGCTAAGTTGTCAGTTGTAGCCTGTCTTCGTTGTTGGCTCAGGACATCCAGCTCTCCCTTGAGCAGGGAATCAACACAGATGCAGTATATTTCTCTTTACACAACGACCCGTGTGAGGTTTGTGTCTGTGCTAGGGGTCACATGCAATGTTTAACATGGAAAATGTTACGTATACGCCCAACGGCGTGACTGAGCATAAATACAATACACACCCATTTATCCGGATTATAAACCACACAAGATTTAGCTTGTTGTGCTCCCAACATAAACACATCTGAGGCGAAAATATTTTCAATCCAATCACAATCACACGATTTATTATTGATGTTGTTCTTTTACACTCCAAGTAAACTTATTGTTGTTTGCTAATTTCGTGGGTGTGTCACACCTCCCTCGACACGAAAACAACAACACACGCGTTATCAGCTTGGGTGCGGAACAATCTCAGTCACTGTCAACACTAACCGGTCGGGTCTAAAGTTGCCAATTCACCGCAATGACACCTGTTCAAGACGTCACAAAACCCAGGTCAGCAGACAGAATCAGATAAGAGAATACGGCTCATCATAAGTGTGGCGTCGCATACAACAAACGTATTCTATTCGATTAGTAACTCGACTGTAGTTGCTGATGACAAAGCAATTTAGTCAAATAACATCGATTGCGGGGTGTTAATTGGCGCCAAGGGTTGAAGATTAGCCAGATTGTGGGTTTCGTTGGAAAGTCGGCTATTTCGTGGGTCCAAAGGTTTTGGTGTCGAACGACGTAGAGTTGGCAATTATCATGATGAAATTTCAGCTTTTGATTGAAATTTGATTGGATTGCCAAAGTCCATGCGTTGTGACGTGGCAAGTGAATGGAGGTTCGTTTTTGTATTTTATGACACACTGATCGTAAATCGTTTTGTCAAGAATTATAGTCTCCAGTGATTTGAAAATAAAAGTGACTACCGGCAGTTGATGAAAAAATAACTTAAAAAAAAGTAAGGGAACTGAACAAAAAAGCTTAACCAACCTACGTTGCCTGCGTGAAAAGAGGACTTTAAGAAGCAAGCAAAAGTTAGTCAAAGAGGCCTTAAACAAAAAAAAAAAAAAAACAGAAGAAGCATCCTTCTTAAAAACAACATCGAGCCAACATTCATCGCAAAAGCATGCAATTAAGTGAATTAAGAAGACAGCAAAAATGAAAGCATAAACAAAATGAATCAGCAAAGGATAAAAGGACACAAAACAGTCTCCTGACACATTCAACCAACCTCAGCACTCAATTCAAGCTCAACTTACCCTGCAACTGTCGGTTGATTAAAGCTGTTAACCCGTGACCTTCGGTGCCCTTCTTCATGACCAACATCGGCTTGTCCTCGGCATCGTCGTAGCCGCCCGATGGCAAGAAACCATTACTGGCCATTGTTTCGCTGACCTGAAAGAATGGGAGGGTACCGCGTATTCATTAGTATGCAGCCGGTGGTGCGGCATGCCGTGCCGTCGTATTACAGAAATTTAATTAAATTTAATTATTCAAAGGGGTTAATCAACGAGACGTACCTGCGTAACTTGCATCAATTTTTTGACAACATCTCGGCCAAGGATGTGATCGAATACCGACTGAAGGAACGGCTCAGCCATTATGGACAGTTTCAGCTTGTCCCGATGCCAGATTAACACTCGTGACTCTTCCATGGCCATAATTGACACCTGTACCGCCCACACAAACAGCACACAAATGAAAGGAAGGAATTCCGATGAAA
The DNA here is from genome assembly GCA_907269125.1 of Eristalis pertinax. Taxonomy (NCBI): domain Eukaryota; kingdom Metazoa; phylum Arthropoda; class Insecta; order Diptera; family Syrphidae; genus Eristalis; species Eristalis pertinax. The sequence continues at coordinate 31,945,088 of OU026149.1, forward strand.
AAAACAAGATTATTGTGTGTTTTTTTTTTGTTTTTGTTTTCGTTTACCTGAAAATAGTCGTCCGTTGACACGCCAAACCATTCGGGCGAATCTAGGAACTGATGAGGAAACACTATGTGCAAAGCTCTTTGATTTTGTGATACGACTAATCTGTGAACGAGAGGTGAAGAGAGTTTTAATTGAAACGTCAGCCGGTTGCGAGTGTGTGATGTGAACAAAGGGGTAATGGTGTTCATAGGGGCCCGCATGGTATTAATGGAAATGTCAGTCAAAGGCTGGGTTCAAAGAGGAATGAAGTGAAGCGAGAGTTTGCGAGGTGCCGGATCTGTAATTTCTTTTTATGTTGTAGCTCGATGTTCATTCAGCGCTGTACTGTAACTTTGGCTGATGTTCATTGAAAAGTGATTGGTTCACTGAATGGTTGCGCATCCTTCGAATTCCAGTTAATGACTGGTCTAGCGCGGAGTACATAATGCGACTCAGTGTGATGCTAAAATGAATGCTCCTGGACGTTGTCTTCACCCCGGAACCGTCTTATGTTTCAGAAAAATGTTGTTCGCGGTTATTAATTCTGTGGAGATAAGGACAGCTCCCGAAAGAACTAATGTCCCGATGTGGCGGTACAGTGAGACAAGATGAAAAAAAGCAAACAAAAGCGACCGATTGGTCGCAAGCATCACACATTTTCGTTTTCACTGTGGACTCCAAGCTCGCGTGCCCCAAACCTGAACTGAGCCTTCTCGTCTGTGTTCAAGGTAGTTGGAAAAAAAACACTCGTCTAGAATGCCCCCAAAAAGTGTCAGGCTTAGTCGCGCTTCTCATGTGTGTGTAGCGTCGGTTCTAGGAGAACCCAATTAGCACTTTGTGGCGTTTTGATATACTCGTACCACAGCTCTATATTGTTTATAGTTACGTAAGTTATTTGTTAATTTTTTTTCTTTACAACCAACGTGTTGCGTTTGGAAAGTTAATGCGTTTCTTTATCGTTTCATTGGGTATATCGTCGATGGATTCGAAAAACTGTCTGACTCTAGCCAGCGCTCTGCTACTACACAGAAAATGAGTTAATGTTTCCTTTTCCGAAGTAGTCGTTACAGCTGCGACACTGTGTGTTGTATGGAATGTTCAGTGTCATTGCGTGATCGCCTAACGGCCAGTGCCTCGTGATGACCACTGTTATTCTTGCGATTTCAGTGCGGGTCCGGGTCCGACTTCCGCATCGGCCATCTTTTTCTGGATTTTGCGCAAGTAATCAGATGAGACCACGGAAGATTAGCAATTTTTCGGAAATGTGAATTAGTTCTAGCTTTGACTAGTCTTAAAGGTAGTACTCCATAGCAGACGAATTGTCGAGTGCGGCACCTTTGCCCGACTAGTTCGCCCGCTCTTTCATTACCTCAAATGTGCCTAAGGCCTGACACCCAAATAATGGATACCGTGAATCTTTCTGCTCTACTAGGAAGTTCTTCTTGGCAATCTTGACCTATTTTTAAGGATATGGTGGTCGATGCTATGTCCTTAATTGCTGAATGATTACCAACAAAGATAGCTATTCTTTGTATCGAGCCTTTGACTTCAATTGATCTGACCTGAGGTGACACGCTTAATTAATGGCGAATTATTTCGGAAATTAGATCTTCACCGACTCCGCAATCCAACTTTGAATCGTTGCGTCTGTGTACATGTTCAGAGATGAAATTAATGCGCCCTCTATAACCGTCCAATCTTGTCGAAAAATTACGTCAACGTGTTTTTTTGAATCATATTAAAGTGGTGTATAGTCTGTCTGCCCCGGTATCGAGTCGAGTTCACTGTGTCCACATGGTATAGAGGTCCATAGCTTAGATTCTATGCGTCTACGTGCGCTATGTGCAGTTCTGTTTTGTGTGGAGGTCTGGCATCAGATGGAGCATGACTGTCCTAGCATCCGAAGATGTTGTCCTTAGAGCGCCTCTATTTCCTTTGCATGCCATTCTTTGCACTTTGTTAAGTCTCGTAATATTGTGTTTTTTTCTTGAGAGGCCACACTACTAGTGATCGGTAGGTGAGGATTGCGCCTACTACGGCAGTGTACATCCACCGAACCTTAGGTTCCACTTTATACCAACAAATTTGTTACAGGCATGGAAAGCTATAGATGCCTTCTTGACCCGTTGATCAAGGTTGATCTTCCAGCTGAGTTGAGGATCTAGATAGATTCCTAGGTACTATTCTCTGGGTGATAGAGTTGGTTTGTTGTCCGTTTAGGCATTTTCTCGGTGAAGAGCATCGTTTTGCCAGGATTTATACTTAGGCCACAACTTGTAGCCCAGGAGTCCACCTTTTTTTAAAGCAAGTTCCATGATCTCACTTATCACGGTCGGATAATGTCACCAAGTCATCCGCATATGCCACTACTACGCACTTCTCGTACCGATAAATGGTTAGGTTAGGTTAGGTAGGTGGGCTGCCAGCGAAATCGCCCGCACACTTAGACCATGTTGGTATCACAATTGTAGCCATAGTCCGACTACTACCACTGATCGACAACTCTAGTGATAGTGCCGCAATTTGATCTGACCGACAAATGGTGAATGGACCAGATTTGAAAACCGGACAAAGCGTATTAACTTTGCTTTCACTGAGATTCTAACCGGGGACCCCTCGAACCAAGGTAGGCGGTACTCAACCAACTGCGCCATCCAGCTGTACCGACCCATTATTTCTAAGTTCATTACTCTGATAAGCCGTCAGTCTAACTTAACTGAACTGATTCGAGAAAGCCTCACAATGATCCGAAACATGTGACCAACAAATTTAACCAATCTTTACACAATACATGCGAAATCAGGATCGTTCCGCTTGTTGTTTCTAGGGAATTCGCCAGACTCTAGCATGAAGCTCTTTGCTTTGAAAATGTGTACTTGTAGTGCCAACTCTTTCGAACAGTTTAATTATTTAGATGGATTTCCATCCGATATCCAGCAACGCTGGTGTTCCCCAAAGCTCTGTTCTTTCTTCGATAATCTTTCTCATAAGCATGGTTGGCTTAAATTAGAGGGGATTGCGAACATTAATCACATCTCACTAAAGCCATCATGGGTCCGTTGTCTGCAGTGCTGCAGTTAGTTCGTTCTGCCATTATTGTGAAGTTATGTCCACCCATCCAGAAGTTGTTATAATTCCGAACAGACATAGTAGTGGTTCATCTGCAATATGTTGGATGTCATGGAAGAAGCATAGGCACAGGCTGAGGCATTGGCGGATGATATAGGTTAAGATAGATGAATTAAGCCAATTGGGGGATGTAGTGAGGAGAAGGATTTTGTTCCTCTTTAAACGTCGCCTACTCGTATAAGATCCTGCACAGCGTACTGTGTGAACGTCTAAAGGCGATTTACATCATACTTATCAGCACGCTTCCGGCCGGCAAATCAACAGATATTTGCATACTAAGCCGCATGCGACAGTAGTCATCGTAAGGAATTATTATATTGGATGGTCATATTCAGGATTGAACCGATTGTTTTGCTCTACGCTAACATATAAGGAGATTCACTGTCATGTGTTTTCTTCAATCTGGTACTGGAGACGATAGTGCAGCGAGCAGCTGTAATCACGGAAGGCACTGTCTTCCACAAGTCAGTCCAACTGTTGGATTATGCAGATCGACATCGTTTCGCGTTCTCGGTGGAAACTTTCACGGCGACTAAGAAGCTGGCAGACCGGCTGGTCTCAAGGTTAATGACGAAATATATGCTGTCGATCAAAAACCGATCCACCGCTCACCACTAAGGATACGAATTCACCATCAGCACTTACAATTTCGTGGTAATTAAGTAGTTTGTCTTCTTGGAGGCAATCGTGAACTCCACGAATGACAGCTTGGTGGAGATCCGACATGGAATCGTACTTGGCAATTGGTGCTACTCATCACTCGAAGGACCAAAATCAAATCATGCTCAGCCAAAAGCCGCATTTTGCCAGTCCTGCTATATTGCGCCGAAAGATTGACGATGAACAAAAGAGGAAACCTAAAATCTGCGTCGGATATATGGCATTGTCTGCCAAGTGCGGAGCAGAAGACGTAATTGCGAACTCCACGAGCTGTACCAAGATGTGCAAATCTGTCGAATGCACTTGCTCAGGAGGCATCAGCCGAACTCTTCTGCTTCGAGAAGAAGAGGAAGGCCGGGTCCTCATTATCGCAGACGTAAAACAGCTTAGTCTAGCGTAGTCAGCGTGTCCAAGACCGACAACAATGGGAGGCAGTATTAGCTCAGGTTCACCTCCTCCAAGGTTCATCGACCTGAGATGTTTGTTTGATAAACGCAATGAAATCCGATGTCGTCTGACTTAAAGAATAAGAGCATCTTGCACGTTCCGGCCATATAGACTCTTGACTTCATATCCAGTGTACATTCTAATTAAATTCACTCCCTCCGTCATCAGCGATGGACTGAACTTACACTCAGCTTTTCATATTCATTCCAATGCTCATCACCCTGCCGCTCGACCAAACCAATTAACGCACAACAAGATCTACGCTTTAATCAAAAGAAAGACAAACAGCATGCAAAACAATAAAATAAACCGCAATCGGACTGCTGCCACAGAAGTGCTAATAGACTACAATATCCGCCAAAGAAACTTTTACACAACGACGCTAGGATATTGCCGACACACACTTCACAGCGAAGTCATCACAAGACCTACATCTCAGCGCCCGCAACAACAGATCCACCGAATGGTTCACGTCGAAAAGTTGTACAATATCATTGCTTTGTCGATATAACCTTTCAGACTGGCATCCGTTGAAATTTTGCACACAATTGCTGACAGTTTACCGAGTCCAAGTGAAATATTGACCATGTAATCGAATGGTTTACACGGCGACTTGTTGTGTTATTGACCCATTTTTTGCGTGCGTCTTCGTGGATGTGGAAATTTTCAAGAGAAATTCGTTTCTCGCGTAAACAACGAGACGCACCGCGCCGTAGTCGTGCAAAGATGTTTTTCAATTTTCGCTTGTTGTTTTGTTGATCGTCGACGCGATCGGGTTAAATGATCGCGAAGTGTCGATGAAATTGGTTCGTTGCCATGGATGGAATGGATGAACAAACAGACGGGAATATCGAGTGATACTTACTTTCCAGATAAAACTAATGATAAGCTATCGACTTTAGTGACTTTTTCCTGGGCGTAGACCTCCTGATACTTGAGCGATCGTATCAGCTTCATGCAATTGAGTATTTTCCTAAACTGATGCCTGGACACACGCAGCGGTTTGAAGAGGGATTCGTACACCTGGAAAGAGAGAAGAAAACAAAACAAATGTTAAATGGTTGTGGAATTGATTGAATTGTTGTGAATGGCAATCCGCCGTCCGGTGAAGATCATCACGCATTTTGACAGAAAGGGAAACTACTGAACAAAAAAAAAAACTTAGATGAACGTCACTAATTCAGCATCGGAATTTTTTATTCACTCGTGCAAGGATGTTTAACATGTTTTTGACTTCTTGAAATTGTTTGCGTAAACAGATGAACTTTTGCCAACTCATGCCGTCGCCGTCTGAGGTCCCAATTTGTTGTGTCAATTGAGACAGTCAGCGAAAGAATGCTTTAACGTGAAACTGAATTTGAATATCTGTGAATCACTGCATCGGACGGAATGTGTGATCCTTTTACTAGGCATTCCAATGACACCAAGAATGCGGGGACAAAGTAAATTAAGAATGACTAGCTTTCACGAATTCACAACCGCTGAATCACTGAATGTGGCGAATTTATTAGCACCTAATTTTCGTCACTAAATGCCCGTGATAGTCTCAGCGGTGGGTGGTCGTTAGAAAGATTTACGTTTCTTCGAAAAAGTAAAGAAGGTCCATGTCTAGAGTAGGAACTTTGCCGACCGAGTCTCCCAGAAACACTTTGTAAATTCGACCATGCCCACACTCACAATAGACGAGAAATGGAAACGTTGTCAAGAAGCCATCAAAGAAGCTGCCACTGATGTGCTTTACGACACCACCAAGAAAAAACCCATGGTTTGACGTCGAGTGCATTCAGGCACAGGCGCAGCCAAACAGGAGGCCTACAAGGCAACGCTGCATCAAACAACGAGATCTGTTCGTGAGCTCTACGAAGGTTTGCTGGCATTGAAGCGGAAGCGGCTAAAATGGGTCTGGCAGTAAATCAGGGCAAAACACAGAACATGCTGTCATCACGGAAGCATGCACAACATCGAGGTCTCGGACAAAGCGTCCTAATGGGCAGCAAACACTTTGAGGTAGTCAAGGACTTCGTCTACCTCGGCTCTGCAGTGAACAGGTACAATAACACTAGTACGGACATCAATACACTTGCCACTCGCTGGTTCTTTGGGCTCAAGAGGCAATGGAGTAACATAGCCATCTCTCGAAGCACCGAGCTGACTTTATATAACAGTCTGATCATCACTGTCCTAATCTGAGACATGGATGCGGATGAAGAAGCTCTTGGTCGTTTTGAGAGAAAAGTTCTACGTGTGATCTGTGGTCCTGTTTGCATTGATGGTGTCTGGAGGAGGAGATTCAAGCGCGAACTGTACGGGCTGCACAGCGGCATGCACCTAGTTTAAGCGTCTTCGGATCCAAATCTTAAGATGGCTGGGTCATGTAGAGCGGGTGGGCACCGCAGCTCCGGCTCCAAGAGTGTTCGATTCCGAGCCATTGTTACAACGCAACAGAGGGTGTCCTCGAACGAGATGTCGACAAGGACCTCAACCAATATGGTGTGCGCAATTGGAGGCAGCTGGCGAAAGATCGTACTGGCTGGAGAGGCTTGTTGGTTGAGGCCCAGGTCCACCTCGGACTGTGGCGCCAAACAAAGAAGAAGATCTCTAGAGTAAGTGGTTGCCATAGATTTGGACTTGCTGACCGAGATCCGGCAGCAGTGTCTAAAGCAGTACGCGCATTTGAAGATGTCAAAGGAGCCGATGCAACAGCCACCGACTTTAGTAAAACATTCGATAAAATCTCACACCAAGTCATTATGTTTAGACTGACAGCCCTAGGTTTCCAACCTCACTTCGTCAAATGTATCAAATCCTATTTGGAATGTAGAAAATACGCAGTTACCTTCAGTCTATCGCCAAGCCCATCAAAGCCACTTCAGGCGTACCACAAGGTAGCCACCTCGCCCCATTAATTTTTGTACATACCACCATCAACGATGTTGACCGTTTTATAATGGACTCTCATCTCTCTGTTTACGCCGATGACACGAAAATCTATTCGTTCAGCGCCTCTCACTCCGACTCCTACTGACGACCAAAATAGTTTTTCAAAAAAAAAAAAACGATCTTAAACTGAACGCCAGTAAAGGTCAATCCATTACATACGAGTACTGCCGCAAACGTCCGCCGCAACCACATAGAAACTATTTTCTCTAAAACGTACTAGTCCCTTCAGCATCATTTTTGCGCGACTTACGCGCCATCTGTGATCGTGAGCTCAACTTTCCTTTGAATATTGACAATATTATAAGTCGAGCATATTCTGCGCTTGGCTTTGTCAAATGCTGGTCAAGTATGGCTCAGCCAAGTATGATCACCTCATTTCGCGGTCAACATACGTCGTATCGAAGCTGTCCAGCTTTTTCTACGTTTCGCTCTTCGTGATCTTACCTGGACAGACAGAAGCTACTTGCCTCCTTACTCTGATCGCCTTGAGTCCCTCGAAAAGCGTCGCAAAATTAAATAAAAAAATATGTAACATATGAAACAGTTTTGACAATGCAAAGAAAATGTGATTCGGCTGTGGTCAAGAGTCGATGACATGACTCTAATGGTTGGCTACTTATAATGTCAGACCGGCACTGTACTTCTGTATAGGATCTCAGTTTGGTGGACAGCACTAAACAAAGCTATCAACTGCACGGTACTCAATCGGGTACAGAAACTGGCCTGCATTTGCATCAGCGGAGAGCTGAGAAGTACTCTGTCAGACATTCTGAATACACTCATCCACCTGCCATCACTGGCAATATTTGGCAAACAAATGGCAGTCAGCACAGACAAAACACTCCGACTGTGGTCCGAACTTGCCATCGGCCACTCAACCATTCTTATCGAATGCAACTTCCTTTCCAACGCTACCGATTGCGTTCTACAGCTTCTACAGCAGTATTCCTTCCAGATGCGGAACGAATCAAAGCCGGTGTAGGTGTCTATTCAAGACCTCAATATTGCTATCTCGTTGAAGCTCTCTGATCACTGTAGCGTCTTTCAGGCAGAAACCATTGCGATGAAGGAAGCACTGCCCTGGCTCAAGAACAAGGGATATCACCATCTGTTCGGACAGTCTGGCCGCAATTAAGTCTCCGAACAATGTCATGTTCAATTCAAAAACATCCCTCAATTCCAGGCTGTCTTTTAACGAGATGGCTAAGCATTGGCTGAACGCGCAAGAAGTGTCTTGTCGACTTCAGGGGACGCGTGAGACAAAGCTAACAGGGACACAATCGTTTGAGGTGGGGACACCCTCAACCAACTTGGGGTACGCAACTGGAGGCATCTGGCTTGGTCCACTGGATCTTAGCGCCATCAAACTAAGAAGTTTAATTTCTAGAAACCCTCAACTGTGAGATCTCACGTTGTTCACCCTTCAAATTGTCTTCTGCTATCGAATGTTGCAGAAATGTGGACTTGAACAAATACTAATCCTCTGAAGGATATTCTATGTTCACGTGCAAGGCTTTCTGAAATGACGCCAGTTCTTGTAACATTCAAAACAACACACTCTCCGTTTCACAAGAGCTTCAAATTTCTCTCAAAACTGAAGTTTTAACAAAATTTTGTGTGAATGCAGTTCGAATTACGATTTTTCGTTGAAAACACTGTCTTACCAACAGTATGTTTGAGGGAGTCCTCTGCCACGGATAAAGTCACTTCAAGACACCACCTGCATCAGTTAGTCCCCGTAGCCTAGTGCGTAGGTGGGTGGACTCACTGCACCCTTCCCGGGTCTGATCGTTTGAATGCTGGTTTGAATGCACAACTTTATGACTGTCATTATGAGGCCTATAAACTTGGGATGACCACCTGCATATTGATGACGCGAATACGTGACATGACAGACGTGTCTGCAAGTCTGCAAATTTTAAGAATAGAAAGATGACGTTCGTCGGCCACCTGAAACAATGTAATTGTCTGGTTAGTATGAAGTCATTCGCGCTGGCTTAGAGCTTCGGAAGGAATAAGTGCGTAATTTCCCGACTCATTAGTGAGCGGTCACGTCAATTGCGGTTAGGACAATTTTTTATTTGCTTCCTCTGCTGGAATTTTGATTAAAATATTTGCCATGCGATGTTTTCCATGTGGTATGAATACAATGCACAAAACCGATGCTCCAGCGGATGTTGAATTGTGAACGCAGCGCACGTTAAAGTCCTTATTTGTCTAGCCCTACCTTGTGGCAAAGAGGCAAGTGCGCTATCAAGACTAAATTAATCAATCCAGCACCAACACCTTAGTTGGATGAACATCATGAAGCACCGCATCTCCGACCACAATAATGTTGGACTTCGATCATGTGGGAAAGCGATGCAGTGGATGATAGTCAAACGGACCATTGTATCAGACATCGAAGCTGGTTGGACTATGCAGACAGAGCATCAGTGAGATACTGACTGGTGAACTCGACGACCCTCTGATGGGTACCGGGGCATACTGGGATCCAAGGTAATGGAAAGACGGAAAGATTCGGGAAAATGGGTTCGGAGCATGTTTAGTAATCGCGTATGCGCACTCACCGCTCATTTTCATAAGGAGACATTTAGAAGACGAAGCCCTTGATAGAGCCATAACTCGCTGGCTTGGTCTGATTATTTTAATTGGAGTCCTTACTGGGCACTGATCTTTGGTCCTGTTTGCGTTGATGGTGTCTGGAGCAGATTCAACCGCGAACTGTACGGGCTATACAGCTGCATGCACCTAGTTTAAGCGTCTTCGGATTCAACGCTTAAGATGGCTAGGTCATCTAGAGCGGATGGACAACACATTTCCGACCCGAAGAGTATTCGATTTCGAGCCATTGGGACAACCCAACAGATGCCGTCCTAGAACGAGATGGCGCACACAAGTGGAGGAGGACCTCAACCAACTTGGTGTGCGCAATTGGAGGCAGCTGGCGAAAGATCGTGCTGGCTGGAGAGGCTTGTTGGTTGAGGCCCAGGTCCACCTCGGACTGTAGCCAAACAAAGAAGAAGGAGAAGTGAGTTTCACGGTAGTCTTAACACTCCCTAGCACGGGCACAATTAACCCAACACGTTGGGCTTGGTTTAAGCCGCGGCCACAACGTCATTAGAGCATCCAATTACCTACCTACCTATCATTGCAGTAGATGGCTTTGTCTAAGCGAGCACGTGTGGTACCTAACGAAAGCTATGCCTTACTGGAGTAGGTTGTTGTTGGACAAAGCAGATCCAGTACGGAGAAATGTGGGTTTGTTCAGCCCAGATTTCTAAAGTTCAATATGTCCACCCATTCAGGCATGTCGTAAAAGCTACTGGTGCCCGATATTGGAACATGTTAGGAAACAGCCCGCGCCCTGTGCACATTTTTCGAGAAACTTTTCCACATCGATGATGTCAAAAACTTGCGATTTCCTGATTACTGTCTAACATGTACACCTTAAGACGAATCGTCGAATCTTCACGGATGGCACCAAGGCAGACCAAGGAAAAATCTGGAGCTGCCGCCTTCAACATTAGACTGCACACCCCGTTAGGTAAATTTGCGTAGATTTTCCAAGCGGGGTCTTATGCGATCGTAATGGCCACGAACTCTATTGTGGGCGGAGTATTTGTGTCTGTAGCGACAGCCAAGCTGTGCTTAAGGCCTTTCTTCTCTGAATTTGATCGACAGTCTAAATTCGCTACGACTTGCCTGGGTCCCGGGCCACCACGGATCAGAGGAGGCACTCTTAGGACACAAGCCTGCTTTAGGGCTTCCACGGGAGCAGAAGGCTTCCTGTGTCACAGTCCCGCCTTTGCTCAGGTGGCAACTATTCTGTGAGAGCTGATGATGTAGGCTCCTCATCACAGAAGCGCCTGCTTGTTGGTATTCCTTTTTGGAAGGCCATGAAATGTCAGCAAATGTAGGTTGCTGCCCGGTAGTACAGTGGAGCAGTTCTTGAGTCTGAGTGCTCCAGTGTAATGTTTAAAAATCTCCGACGGAAAAATAAAGACGAATCTCGGATCAAAGAATATGGTCAAAGAAGCCAACTGATGGACATCATATGCCACGTAAAAGACCTTCAATTCCATCAATAAAACATGAAGTAACTTTAAATGTTGCTGGAAAACCACTGCCTCAGAACATACAAGGCGTACTGTATGTGGGAGGCACCCCCAAACACGAGTCTCAGTCGACATCCATCACATCATTTGCACATTGAAACAACCCCCGACTTAGTTTGCTTTGAAGTTCCGTTGCCATCTGAAGTGCTCCACGTGTGCCTAATTCCCGCATCAGATTATTGACTCCGCAGAGAGCATCAATTTAAAATGTACACCCACAAGAGCTTACAAATTTCGATGTTTTCCGTCAATTTATTATCGCGGCACACAATAAAAATGTAACGCTACCAAGCTCCAAAGCACACACACCCACTCACTGTCTAAGTATTCCGTGGCCCACCGAGATGCCTTAGAACACAATTTCAATTGTAATTCGACAAATACTAACAAATTGCCTGACAAAACATATTGAATCAGGTGACCGCATCCCCGAGACTTGTAACCACGTCGCAGGCGGCATGATAGCCCATGACTGTCAGTCACAATCAAGACGAATTCGTCGACAATGTGCCTCAATGAAGGCGCCAATAGCGCTAAACTCTGCGTAAATATTGCTCGAAATTGAGATGAGACTGGGAAATGTTGAAATAATTCGGCATTACTTGTCCCGGGTTCAGCTGCAAATTTTCCATTCGGCTTTTTGGCTGTTTGTACAGGTTACGACATTTTAAGTCGCCAGAGAGCGTGAACGATTGCCTCCGTGACTTTTGAATCGGCTGAAGTGATGCGAAAAGTTGACTCATTCTACGTTCATCTCGCGTGACTTCAAATTGTATCGATTTGTTACTAAGTCGGAAGTCACATTTTTGGGCAGATGTTTATGGATCCTCATGATTGATCAAAATTCATTGTTTGTCGAGAGGTGGCAATAAGCAAAGTGTGTGTCTGTACACAGGTAGGATGTTGTTAGTTAGGTCTTCACGTCTGATTGACGAGTAGTTTCAGAACACAAGAGTGACTGTCACTTTTATCGTCTAACTGAAGTGATGTGGAACCTAGTTAGAAGTAAGTAGAAGGCCTTTGAATACATCAAGGCACATTGTTTACACCAACCAAGATTTAATTCCCTGAAGGCATTTTTTGGCAAGTTTTAACTACAGATTTATTTGCTGTGTAGCATCAGATGCACGCGGGTATAAAAACCCGCGCCACAGTCCGTTCGCGGACAGTATATCACGATCGACCGCGCGATCACGAAGTAGATCAATAAGGTTCATGGAACCAATTCGGCTTGTGTTGCATGTTTTTGTACTTCTGTTCAGAAGTGGGATAAATAATCCCAACAAGCGCTGTGATATTTTGTGCAGTGATATTTTTTTCGTCCAGTGCCTACTTTCGCCCTTTGAACGACTACGGGTGCGTGGTAGACGAGGCCACCGAACGCTAAGAAACGAGTACGGTACTTGCGAGCGATGATCTCGAAGAGTACACCGTTCTCTCTTCCCTCAAGTGCATGCAGTCTGGCAAAACGGGAGACGGCTGGGCAACTCACACCCGAGCAGTCCAATGGGGACTGAACACTGTCCGAAACTGCACCACGAAGGCGAGCCCACACCAGCTTCTGTTCTCATATACGCCGAGGAGCATTTCGGGGGACAGGCTGCTTTCGGAGTTGGGAGAAAGGACCCGGGTAGAGGCCGACGAACTGGCAAAGAGGCGGAGTGTAGCCTTAACCAACATCGAGGAGGTCCAGCGGCAGCAGAAAACGAGGTATGACTCCAAGTGCCAACGACCGACGTCGTACCAGCCAGAGGACCTCGTTCTCATAGCTGGAGCCCCCGTACCGTGGGCCGTACATAATTTTGCAAGGTGCTGCCAAACGACAGGTACGTAGTGCAACGCAACCAACGGAAGTCCAACACCGTCATGGCGTCAGACAAGCTTAAGCCCTGGTGTGAACTCCCAGAAGAGGGGTTTGCTGATGACGCTAGCGAGGGAATGATTCCGATCTCGAGGACGAGGGACAGTGGCGCAATAGATCAAGTCGGGATCAGTACGAAGTAAATAAAGTCATTGAACTCTTCACGCTGTTGTTTCTATTCAGTTGCTAGTTTTCTCTTATCAGCTATTTGATTTCTCAGTGCTCCATCTTTGACAGCTTACGTCTGATTCTCATGGCATGTGTCGAAGTCAGACATACGGACAAAGCATTGCCATTTTATCATGGAAAGACTGTCAAAGACACTCATTTTGGGTGAGTTCCTTAGAAAAACTGAAGGGAGGATCTGTTTTTTAATCGAAAAGTCATCGAAGCTATATCGGGCTGGATAATGAGCAAAACTGTCTAAAAACAAGCAAGACAAGGGAGGCCATTGCACCTGAAAAAGTGCACTGTTTGGTGCTATTTATGGGCCGGCGGAATTATTAGCCAGTATTTCTTCAGACTGCCGTGAGAACAACGTTACTGTCAATGGCACCCGCTAGATATTTCTGTCCAAAATGTACGAGCTAAACCTAGTCGACATGTGGTTCCACAGCAAGATAGAGCTCCCATGTGCTCTCCGCTGCACATCAGACTGTACCTAGCCAATAAAGAGCCAAATATTCGCTTCCAAGTTCAAGTGTTGCCCGAAGATGTAGTAATCAGGTCTCTGTACCGCTCACAGTTAACTGTGACGTTTTGCCCATCATCGTTCTGTAGACATTGTATGGACCAATGAGCCCAACATAAATCAATGGCTTTAGTTTGAGTTACTCGAATTGAACCCTGTTTTTCCTTGTTATTCTATACTTGATGAATTTACAAACCAGACTTGAGGTAAGTCACCGACAACGTGAAAACAATACTGCCGATTTGAGGATGGCTTCCTCTTCTTAGAGCGGTACTGGACAAGGTGGCCCTGGGACTCACCAAAAATGCCACTCCAGCCAGCACGATCTATCGCCAGTTTCGCATACATTGAGGCCGACCTCGACTGGTGTGCGTGGTTGCGTTGTTCTAAAGGCTCAGCGTCGAAAATTCTTCGGGCCGGAGCTAAGTTCTCCATACGGAGAACAGCCTCTCAAATTTCGCCATTAGAAGCTGATTTCAAACTCCATTCGCGTGAGACCAAGCGGACTACATGGCCCAGCCATCTTAGGCGTTGAATCCGTAGGCTCCTGGCTAGACTCATGTCGCTGTACAGCCCATACAGTTCTTGGATGGACCTTCTTCTCCAAATGCCATCAACGCAAACAGGACCAAAGACCGCACTCAGAATTTTTCTCTCAAGGAGTCTAACAACCTCTTCATCCGCTTTGGATATAGTCCATGCCTCTGTGCCGCAGAGCAAAACGGAGATGATCAAGATCTTATACAGAAACAACTTGGTGTTCCAAGAGAGGGCTCAGTTACTCAATTCCCTCTTGATCCCATAGAAACGGCGATTGGCATGTGTTATTCCGCGTTTGGTCTCGGTACTGATGTTGCTTAAGCTGTTTGAGATAGACGAAGTCCTTCACTACCTCAAAGTTACAGCTGCCTACGGTGACGTTCTGACGCCGAGTAGTCGATGTTGTCCATCCTTTCTTGATGACACCAAATACTTTGCTTTGCCCTCGCTTACAGCCAGACCCACTTTAGCCGCTTCCTTTTCAATGCCAACAATCACGTCAATGTCGCCCGCATGTGCTAGCAATTGAAAGGACTTCTGGAAGATCGCGCACAATTTTGAGGATGTTTGCCTCTTCACAATTTAGCAGCAACTGATGTGGCCATTTTCATTGACAGTTGGTGGTTGGGTAATGGGTTGACTGACCGACATATCCCCGGTGGGCAGACGCTCTATGTTTCTAGACGATCATTTTCTTCGTGGTCTGCTGGCAAAATGTTTTTGTTTTCTTTCTCGGCACATTGGTAGAGGATCTTTCTATGATCTCTTGAAAAGAGGAACAGGACATCGGGAATATTTTGGAAGCTACAAGCAGAATGTCATCTGGTTTGAAGCGTCAATGCCTTGTTTAGCTTCGTTATCAGAGAAAAAAAACGTCCTGCTTCTCTCAATTTGGCTCCAATTTCAGGCTGCTTCCACTTCATACACATCTGTGCACTCAGGCGCCGTTTTTTGGTTGTCAACGTGTAAAAACAAAAAGTCAAGTTCAAGCTAGCTGCTATTGCTAGGAAGAACTCCAAGGTGTCGCAGCACTCGATAAATCTATGCCGGGACAGTATCACATTCCTGCATTCACTGCAGTTAACTAAAATTCGATATTTACTGATACTCGATAACTCTTCTGAATCATCACATCATTGAGAGCGCATATAAACTGCGCCATTGCCTCGCAGACATCTGATGAATTATGGTTTAATCAGCTGATTGATTCCAGCAATCACTTCGAAGTGCAGACGAGATTAATCAGCAGCACGCAACAAGTTCTCAAAGAGCACACGTAGTCCTTCTTCTGCCTAGCATGTGTAATTTGATACAACACTGTGTGTATAATTTGAACGTGAACCAAGAACCGGAATCAAATTATGCAGAATAACGAGATAATTGACAAACGATGCACTCGACTGATTCCTTAACCATCACCATCCAGCATTAATGTACAATAAATGCCAGCTTCGCTTGAAGCTGCACAGTGTAACTAATTTATGTTACGCCAACGTGGCGACCTGTTCAGCTGCAAGTCATACAACGTCGAAGTTGTGCCCTCACTGGCGTACGCGCAGAACCCTCTTTGATGCTTAGTTATCAGCGATAATTGAACGCTCAGACTTGATAAAATAAAATTTAAAAATATCCCGATATCACACTCAAATCGTGGCACATTTAACTAGAGGCAATTTGCGAAGTGTATTTTTAACTCATTTCGATAGCTTCGTCTATTTATAAATGTGACAAAATCAAACATTCAACATGGTGCTTGATTGTACAGTCCGACGGGCCGACTAGTGCCACTTCCGTGTGGCGTGTAATTCAATTGAATTGGTTCTGCATGACGCTCGAGATTGTGTGGATGGTATGTACTTGAGTGAAGTAAGTGTGGAAGAAATAGGTGTTTTTTTTTGTTCATGTCATGAGGGACAATCCTCCTCCTTGGGTTTGGTGCAAGCCTATCTAACACATTTGCTGATTTTAAATGCAACTCCACACTGAGTTGAATCATAATGCCCCACTTATCTCAATGACGGCCACGTCCATGACAAGACAGTCGTGGCAGACTCCATGATGCGATGTTAATTATCTCCATTTTGGCCATAGAACGTTGCCACCCCTACGTTCGCGCAAGTGGTCCAAATACTCGGTCCCCTGACCTCCTGCGGTAACAGAGAAGAGCCTCTAGTCAAACTTCGCAACCGAATGGTCACTTCCAGTTGGAATCCTTATCATACGGGACTAGTGGCTTTACTTAACAAAAAGTGTGATTTCTGCTAAATTAACCATAATTTATAAGAAGAATTGGGACTTGTTCGCAAACACTAAATAATTTACAATGTCTTTTGTTTATATGTGTGGTGATAACGACTCCCACCAGCGTGAGTAGATCCGAATCTTTTCTTGACCAGCGTTGCGAGTAGAGAGAGACCAGAATCACCGGCAGACTCCAGCTGTGTTGCGGTGTCTGAAAAACTTTAGAACGTTAAAGGATTGCGAAATGAAGTACTGCGGCAGTGGCAGTGTCAGTGGACTGGACACACCCTCCGGCACGAAGACAACTCTGTTGCGAAGTACTCCATGCAATGGAATCCGCTTACACAGGCAGGCAGAACAAGCGCTGTGCAGCTGAAGAGGAATGGAGTTCCTTAGGAATGAGCTGGAGAGAGCTCAAACGCGTTGCAGAACTTCGTACGAGATGGGACGCGGGCATGGTTGACGCACAATGCCCCCCGAGGAGTTAAAGGTAACCTAGGTAAGTAAGTGAAGTGATGTTCTGAACAGGAACCACCTCAATGCATTTAAACATGCTTTTGGGGTATCAATTATCCTGCAAGACAATTGTTTTCCCCAACTCTCAGCAACTGCCAAATGCCAACTGACAACTGTCTTTCTTTCTTTTCAGGACGGCAACAGGGTATTTTGTTATAGCTGTCTTTCATCGATGACGGCCCTGGGAACGCTACTTCTAGTCATCACCAATCTGTCTTCGTTTGCGATGACTTGGTCTCTATACCGGAGGTTCGGTCTTCCTCTCCTTCTCGAACCAGGAGGCTCAGATTCGAAGATCCTCTTTGCTGGCGCATTGTAGTTCACGCGCTCGATGTTGCCGCTCAGTCGATTGTCGGATTTTGTTGGATCCACGTCTTGGAACAGCTCGTAGAGTCTGCACCATATATCGGTCGGTTTTCTTTTTAAGACACCAAGACTGTTCAACTCTGCTGATTTGATTAACGTCCATCTTTCGGCTGCATAGAGCAGGAACGTTTCTCGGTCGAAACCATATATTTCGTCTTATCCTCATTGATCTTAAGAATAGCTCGCTTTACCTGGTCTTAAACCGCCGTGAGAGCTTCCACTACGGTACGATGATGTCGATGCCATCTACATATCCCAACAGTTGAACTGATTTGTAGATGATAGTGCCTTCCGTATCTACAGCAGCGACAACTCATCTCCTTGCCTAAAACCAGTGCAGGTTTCAAACGGTTCAGAGGCCCTTGAACAGAAATACACGGTGCATCACGTGTTAGCGTCGTAGGACACTACCGGATCAATTTGTTTCCGAATTCGGCCATCGCTTCGAATAGTTCCTTGCTATGAATGTTGTCGTATACCGCTTTAAAATCGATAAAAAACGTGGTGCTGGTCTTCTCCAGGATTTTCCTTAGTGTGAACATTTGGTCTACAGTCGGCAAATCGAGAGTCAGAGGCCAAGTATTTCAGCACTCACCGCATGTGGCTATAGGGGCACTATGATATTTTGGGATATTCTAAGCCAACTCCCCAGATATGGCCCACAGTTTCTTCCAAGTGGAAGTCCTACCAATTACGGAAGACCATCCATGTTCTCAGTACAACTTTATGCATAATGCTTCTGGTGATTAATTTTACAAGTTGTATATTGTCTGAAGCGACCACGCGACTTACAAATCTTGGCACTGCTCAACTCTAGATGGTCCCATAAAAAAACAAGACTGAGCACTCCAGTACTTAGACCTTTCATTGGTGTCTGAAGACCACTGGCACACATGCTTGCAGGATCTGGCTTCCAACGACTTCAGTACAATTTAAACTTTCCCTATTCCTACAGCGTTCCCTCCGGCCTCCAGCGACTTTAAGGAGTTTCCTTTTTCATCCAACTTCAGCATGCTTGAACTTATGTCAGAACGGAACGAAAACTACTCAAAAACATCATTCAATTTTAAAACGCACACAATTGCTTCTGGGAACTTACGAACGTACAGAGCGATTCATTTCGATCCCACCTAAAGGCTCAACTATAATGCGCATGAGCGACCATTAGCTAGTGTCAAACGCGCATGGGTGAGTGAGCGAATACACCCATCCCTATGAGGCAACCTATAATGTCGTCCATGAAAGATTGCGAACATTTCGTTAAGCATGTGCAAAACACAAATGTTTCGTTAAGCATGATCTAGTGCGAAATGAATTGCACCCCGCATGTGCGAATGTGACAAATAAAACACAGACAAGAAAACAAATTTGAAAAATGAGCAAATCAATTGATATTGTATTGGTATTCGTACATACGTACACATATAATCGAATTGGAACATGAGGAATTTATAAAAATTTCTGACAGGACACATGCGCGCATGTGTTTATTATAGTTACTCGTGTTTTTTTTAGCAACATGACGAAACAGTTCGTTCAAACTTGACACTAGCTCATGCTCGATCATGCGCATTATAGTTGAGCCTTAAGAAAGCAAAAATGAACGAAACTCAACGAAACTGAACGAAATGGGTTTTATATATACACTGTGGTCAGTGTATAATTTCTGTGCGGGTTATGTATGCCACGTCTCACTTAGGTCATGTTGGACCCACTGTGATCCCCCTTTTCATTTTAACACCTTCCTTGTAGCCGTCATTGTACTGATCAGCCATAGATACTGCAAGTCTTGGAACAATTATTCTCCCATAGGTCTGTGCTCTAAATGACAAAGGCTGGATCAGTGGCAGAGATAGTGAGAAGTATGCATTTTTTTTTCTTCGTCACCACAGCCTCTGCATATGAAACCAAGGGTTAGTCCCATTTTCATTTCATGATACTTCAGATGGTCAGGGCTACAACTACCGGAGCAACTTGTCCATTAAAAGAGTTTGTCGATTTATGCTCTACGGCCAGAGCATTTCTGTGTATCTGCTCGATTACTTCAGATGCTAGCAGTCGGTCATATCTACCGCCGTCACATGCACAAACCAGCTGTCAGAGTAGAACTCTCCTGATCAAACTAGTAACATATGATGGCTTATGAGCAACTGCTCTACACCTCCACTCCACTTGCATCAGTCCTAACCTGAAGCTGAAATGTTGGACTTTCAAATCAAAATGACACGTTTGCCTTCTGCATAACAGCCTCTGCCACAAGCACGGATAATTGCCTATAAATCATCCACTTAGGCGACACCATTCACGGGCAGTTAATCTTGGCTATGAACATAATTCTATAAATATATCTAGAGGCCAAGAGAACTCAAGCGGATCTACAGGCACACCGAATCGTGTCACATTTTGTAAGATGATGTAAGCGTCAAGTGACCAAGACCTTTGCCAACTATTTCCTCGCCGAAATCAAAACAGACCACATGACATTTAACGGTGCACAAGATTCTTCACAAATTATGACAAAATTATGATCAGGTGTCAAGAACATTTCAAGGACCGATGAAATGTGTGAGCACTTATTAGCGCGAGCAATTTACGACGCTCGGCAGGATGCCTTTGGCTGCGTTCCAGACAAAACTACACACTCTCCATAAAATCCACTTGCCACCACCGTCAGGCAGTGCTGATATTTGGATTGGCATCAAAATTGTCATTTGGGAGCGTGAACATGAGCGTGAACGTCACGCCCTATGACAGCCGAAGTGCCGCTGTCACGGTGGAGTTCACAAATGAAGCCACAAGTCTCCCGCGAGACTCCCGCATATTTCTGCGTCACGTCATCGAGTGTGGAGTGTCTACGTCGGCAAACGGTATCACTAGGAGGTGTGTCATCTGACACAAGCCTCTGCCGAACGTTCGTCACAGTTCCCACACATGTGTGTCTAACATTTTCACACCGCTTCGCCATTTCTCTCTCGGTTGTGTGCTGTTGTTGTGTCGATCGAAAATCGAAGAAACCAACGCTCATAGATACAGATACACAGCTGTTAATGTGCTTGCGTAGCGCGCGCTGACGAAATGCCTCGGTGAGTAGGAGACACGGTCTTGTGATTCCGAAGGCGTTTCCCCGACACCGTTGCGGTGCTTGGCAAGTCATCAAATAGATATACGCGCATCGCTTTCTTTCGCTAAATCATCCCCAGCACGTGGGCCGCTAAATACCTCAGAGTTGCGGTGTGCGTGTGTGTGTCTGTGTGGTGGGGGGGAGGGAGGGGGTAGGGGTTGGAATAATGGGGTGCCTACAACCAGAGTAATGAAAGCTTTTGTCGCGGGCAATTGAATGAATTGGTTTGACACGTCGACCTACCAGCCGGGGGGCGGCATGCAGGTCGTCAGCATGGGGCGTTATGTGATTGAATCTAATCGCCACCGGGCCGGGATTCGCACATATTTTTCGGCTGTAGTGCGTGTCGACACCGCTTAGGATTGTGTTGGATTATGGTTAAGTGCGCCTCTTGAGTAACAGGTCGTAAACATGCAATCTAGGCGGTTGTTGCTTGTTTTGTGGGTGATTTAAAGTCGGACCCCGGCTGATAGACGCTCAAAATCCGGATCGCCGCGCTGGTATCTACACGAATGCGGCGAAGACTCACGATGTCTTCATCGTTTGATCTTTGAAAGTTGTCTGCCTCTCTTTTGCTAATCGCCACGGGACCACATAATTAAGAAGCGGAATCAGATGAATCGGGCTGGTTTAGCGATGTCGTAGTCCAGGAGTTCTCATTGAGTTGAGTTGGGACAGGTTAAGGTGGACGTGACTGAAACCATGTATCTCGCCGCGGAATGTTGTGGGAGTTCAATGGAATCGAATGCTATACTCATAAGCGGATCAGCAAAACCCGCAATTAAACATCCGAGTTCAGTGCAGGCGAATGTAACAGTTGAGTCGACGAGGGATGGGCAAATTGTGGGCGACGGCATTTCTCTCATTCGATTGTTCACAATTCGTACCGACGAGTTGAGTCTGATTGAGTTGAAAGTGGAGGCGTGGGCACCTCCTCACCGGAGTGCTTGCTTTCAGCAAACCACTCGGGCTATGAATAGCAAAAGTGTGCCAAAATACCGCAGCGAATCCAGTTTGACAACGTCTTAAAATCAGAATGGAAAGCAGCAACACATTAATGGGCGGCACAAAAATAGCGCATGAATATAGATTTCACGGCATTTCCGTCACTCGTTGGAGAGAACACAGAGGATATGACGTCGATGATGGGAAACACGTGGGTGACTGCCGTCGCTGTGAATTACTACACGACAAGATAGCATTCTGAACTTGTGAGTGTCTTCGCTCGACGGTCGGAAGAGGTTTTCGCAGAAATGAAGGTCCATGCCGTCAATCGCCGAACAGAAGGTCAGACGTCCATGCTCGGAAATGATCTGCCGTGTATCCGAAATCGAACACTGTGTCATCTGCACTGGAGTCGACACAGAGCAGTATTTTTATATCTTCTATGTCAAATTCCAACACGTTTTCTAGGCAATTAACTTCAAAAGGATTAGTTCAAAAGTTCGTTGTATGTTATAATGGGTGGCCTTGATGTGGTTTTTGGACACCTGGCTCTTTGACAACCCGTCGTTTGATGACAAATAAATTATAGAACACTCTGCGAGTCGTTAAAGACAAGTGCAAGTGGATAAAAAGTTCTTCCTCTCCGCAGGAGGATCTTCTACAAATAAATTCATCCAATTAACATTGGCGAAGCGTGAAAAAGAAGCTAATTTAATTTCGATTTAATATCCATGAGTGTTCATTTTATGAACAAAAAGATTTAACCAACAAGTGCTTCGATGATCTATTCACACATGTGGCCACATGCAGGATGATTTCATGGCCGTTTTATTGACTCTATGCGAAAGATTATCTAGAGCTCTTATGTTTTGAATATGATTTCTGGCATGGGCTCGATGTTACTGCTATAGCTTTGTTCGATGAATGTTAAATACTAAACAAAATCAGCAAAACATTTAGGTACTCCTTAGAGACTCTAGATTTAATGTCAACAGATTACTTCGCTTACTAAGTACCGATGTGCGATTGGTCCACCAGCAGGTACTGGTAGAATACCTTGACTATACGTTTGCGGCATCGTCGAGAGCCACCGATGAAACTAGTGATGTCTGTGTAGAATCTATGCAGGTCGACATGGGATTCTACTAGATGTCAAACTTAGAGTCGGTAGTTCCGCAAATGTTTTGTTTCAACATGTTCGGAAAAAAGGATGCCGTTGCACACTACGTTATAAAACCCGTGACACACAAAATAAACATCTGACCGAGGATACACATCAGTCAAAGACGGGTGCAAGCATTTGGACAAGAAGCAGCAACGGCCGACAGTTCTCTGTTGATATGGGCTTAGTTTGGTTTGGCAATTCATAATTAATAGACGCATGCCAGTTGCAACATTTGCAAACTGTTGAAATTTATTCTGAATTCGAAAAACTAAAGCCACTGTCGAAACAGTATTCCATTCAGAAAAAGGCACCGCTTGGTCGGTCTTCAAAAATGATGGTCAAAACGTCACAATCAACTTTGAGTCGTACAGACACATGACTACTAACTTTTGTGCTACACTGGTCCTTGGAAGCACCAACATTCAACGCATTATTACCAAAATACAACCATGATGCCCTGATGTACTGCGAAGAGTATGTGGACATTTTGACCATCAGTCCAAGTCGTTGTCAAATTGTTGCACCTGGCATTCGTTTACGTCTTTTGCTATTCCTATTCTTTCGTTCTCCTATTTGTTTACTTGCTTATGATCAGTAGCATTTCCTACCTTGTCTCCACCTCTCTAGGTCAAATTCATTTGTTGACAGTCTTACTAAGTGCATGGATGATCGTGAATCAGTCAAAACTAGTGCCGGAATGCCGGGGTGAGTCAGCCCCAAATTCCCTTAACATGGTAACAAGGTCACACATTGCAGGAAATGAGAAGGTCGATGGACTGGCTGGGCGGGGATCTGCCATTGAGTGCTCTTTCGCAGGGGAGGATCTCTACGCAATTCCTTCAAATAACAAACGTCAGATGGGCCAGACTGGCAAACTGTGCAACATCAATGAAAATGTGGCCTGAGTGAGAGCTGATCTAAAACAAGTGATCTTCTTCGGCGAATTCGACATGATTGGTGGCAGTCGGGGACTGGCCCATAGGGGACAACACACGTTGCCGCACAGGGAAACATAACAAATACTAGTGAATATAAATCCATTACTTTTCCAACAGATGGCTTTAGTAATATATATCTCGCGTTGTATACGTCCCATCGGACGCGTCTGAAGGAAGCAATCACTCAGAAGCGGGCAGCTTTGGCCCGTAGGAAAAGAATTGTGTTTCACCAGGACAACGCCAGACCACGCACATCGTTAGTAACTCCCCAGAAGCTCCGGGATTCCTTATGCATTCACCTTGTACTCCGGACCTAGCACCTGATGACTACCACCTGTTCCTGGTCATGTCGAACGATTTTGCTGGTGAAAAGTTTGCCTCAAGAAAGGCTTATGAGAGAGATAACGGCATTACCATCAAAATGGCGATAAATAATCCAACAAAACGGCGCATATTTGAATTTAATCGAACCATTTTTACTTGCCCTACATACAGTCTTAAATTGCGTGCAAAAAAAATGGATAGAATCCTCCTTAGCCAAACTCCGTATTGAATCTTTTCCAAAATCAGTTCATCTGACGGTAATCTTCGTGCGTATGTGAAAATCTACGACTCTAAAGACTATGCTCTTGGCAAACTTGATCAGAAGCTCTCCTTCTATTGAAATTGTTTATCAACACTATGAATAAAATAAATTGAATTCTGATAAGATCTCTAAAATCGGAGACCATCCATGAATAGTTTTAAAAATAACTCGGTTTTCACTAGAAATATATATCACTCAAGCATTAGAATCGATAAGTGTTTTCGGCTGTCACATTATTCCGTAAATGACGTCGGCGGACAGCATGCGTGACGCGCACAGCTAACCAGTTGACTAATCTAATCCAAATTCAATTTTAGTGACATTCTGAACTTATCGACAATCCATTTTAGGAGAGCAGGCTATAAACAACACAAGCACACGTGCCGCCCTACCTCTGTTGGATAAGAGTCTCTTGCATGTACACGTGCACTACACCATGATCATTCGCCGATTCGATGATATAAGTAACCGTGAATAGAACTTGACGTCAGTTGGGTACTTCGGTTTAATGCTGCAACTAATTGCCTGTATTATTCTGTGTTTTATGTTAGACGTCTGGTTTTGTGTTTCGTGTAACAGCGTGTCATGGTCTAGAGCTATTTTCTGAGGCATTGGAGGGGTAGATAACCGTTCAATGAACAGATTCATGGCGCAATATATTGTTGCACTGATTCTTATACAATAAAGACCTGGGCGTCGTGAGCCATTTGCACAATCACCCATGTTGTGACTTGCCAACGACATCATCGACAGAATAATAGAAATGCCATAGCGAATGGCGCCCGGTAAGAGTCCCTAAACCCGGTCGGAAGAACACAAGAAAGCAGTGAAGTTATCGATTTACTGGCGAATCTGTTCTGAGATGTTGAAAAATGAAAGTGGACGTTCGCTTTGGTGTGACTTGACTATTGCCTGAAAGGGCGCTGCATCGTTAGATGAGCCCCAAGCACCTGCTACAACAACTAGACAGCGCACTTTTTGCCTCTCCTGCCAGAAGACAGCATTCACGTGAAGGGACCGGTTCCAATTATTCATAGTGCAAGTAAATGCTGCCCTCTCGACCGTAGCTGGAAAAACCTCAGATCAAGTTGGAGGATGATGTACACATGGCAATCGTGTTGCTTGGGACCGACTTAAATATGGACTACATTTGCACAAATTTATCAGACGCATGGTCTGCTAAAGATAGCGAATAGATGCGGAAATGTGTACACTTCCCTATCATCTCTCATCTCTCTGCAACATTGTACGTATTAGAAGCATATCTTCCCAAGTCATTACCCTTTTGAGAGAGGAACTAAAAATATTCCCAGAAATCACCAAACATTTCCCGAAGTCAAACAAAACCGGACATTGTTCAGCGCCAACCAAACCGGGTGATCAAAATTCAAAATTCCAATTTGTTAACGAAACGGACTCACAACAATACAATTCCCGGCCACATCTGAGCTAATCGAAGCTAATCCGTGAAACGCTTAGCGCGCAGCAACTTTTCACCGCCAAAAGTAGAACCACAAGGAACAAAAAACCCAACCCCCCTTGGTTCATTGGATGCTTGCTTGAATTGTGTTCGCATTTTTGTCTGCGAATACAGACCTAGTCCAACACTTAGTCACTTCCACATCAATGAATGCTTCCTCGATAAAATTGTGTGCAAGACACGAGACGCTGGCCAAAGACAAAAGAAGTTGAATTGGTCAAACGAACAAACAAGCTTTCAGGTGTTATTTTTAGACGAGCCGGTACCGAGCGCGATGCTTGTGGCCAACTATGTGCTGTGTAGCAGAGTCGGTGTATTTTTTGAATCACTATAGTAGTCTGGGCATACTTTGATTGTTTGTGGGATGAGTCATTGGAGGCGAGAGCAGTCAAAGTGGTTGAACACATTGAAGGCAAGTCAGGCAAATATGGACCATCTGGATTTGCAGGTTTAGTGTGTTATTCTAATGAATGGGTCGTGTGGATTGTGAGAGGGATTTCCTTTTAGAGAAAGTCCGCGCCACAGGAGGTGTACGGCATATCGATCAAAGGAATGATTCATCGGGATTTTGACCTGGGACACAACTGTGCCAAACGTTGCGCTAAAAATGGGTTTTTTTGTCGATTCTGCAAAAGGAACTACATGAGAACATCCGCAAACCAGAAAGGACAGACAGGTATCCTCGGGGTAGAGAATGCCCCTTGGTTAGGCCATTAGAAAGTATGGACAACTTGGAACAGCTTGACAACTCTGTGCTCAGGGAGGGCGATCTTGGTGTCAAAGCCAAAAAATAAGATTGCGAATACAAGCTGCAGGCCGAAATGAGATTTCTTCGTGCTGTTGTGGGAGTTACTCGGCGGGATATGTTGAGAAACCCTACAGTACGCGAGGCACTCAATGTGCTTCTTCGAACGGAAAGGGCTATGCTTCGATGGTGTGATTACGTGGCACGAATGTCCTCACCATCACGATTGCCGAGGTGTGCCCGTTTTCATCAGGTAGGCGACCGCTCGGCAGACCCAGGGCGAGGTGGTTTGGCCAAGTCCAAAAACTTGCCGGGTTGCCCTTGGGCACAACTCCTGAGGAGTTAGTGTCGATGGCGGAGGCTTTTCAGGGCACTCGATCCTCTCTCAGGAGTTATGCCCCATCTCTCGTGCGCGCAT
Organism: Eristalis pertinax; assembly: GCA_907269125.1. Classification (NCBI taxonomy): domain Eukaryota; kingdom Metazoa; phylum Arthropoda; class Insecta; order Diptera; family Syrphidae; genus Eristalis; species Eristalis pertinax. Next base: position 31,972,022 of record OU026149.1, read on the forward strand.
TACCGCCGCGACCCCTGTAGTGGATCATGCGGGTTAGAAGATGATGATGATGATGGACAACTTAGCTCCGGCCCGAAGAATCTTCGACTGTGAACCTGTGGGACAAAGCAAAGGAGGAACGCACAAGGTGGCTCACACAAGTCGATTGGGACCGCCTTCGGCGAACCTGGACACAGCTGGTGAGACATCTTGCTAGCTGGAGGGACATATTGGCTGGGGCTCAGATTCAACTCAGAATGTAGGACCCAAAGAAGAAGAAGAATATAATGCCCCCTGAGACTGCGCAGAGATCACCAGTGTGGTCCTCGATTTCGCACAAATTTATGTGTACACGTGAATATAGGAGTGTCTTGACAACAGCCGGAGACCTTAAACGCGACAAACCAGCGGACTACTATGGTCTCTTTGGTTAGTTTTGGCTCAAGACGTGGTGACCAGATAGGAACAATAGGAAAAGAAGTTTAAATAAAACAACAACGGTCATAGATAGGAAATTGATTCTGGCTTTATTTGAAAGCCGTATTCATGCCATTGTGTATGGAATCCATTTAAGCAGACCATTCAAACGGCCACCGCTGCTTTGGTGGCAATGCTTCAAGCGGTCGATCCAATATTTGCCGCTTTATTCAGGGGCTGGGTCAAAAATAATTGAGTGTTGGCAAGACGTTCGCTTCAATAAGGGCAATTTTGGATATAGTCGTTTTTTGTGACATAGTCGTAGAGCCAAAAATAGGCAGGCCTCTTCCGAGATGATTTTTTTTTTGGCCAAAATTCGGTTCTCCGGTGGACATATCCAGGCCCCAGTGAGCGACCCAAAAAAAAAGGAAGACTCTTCAAATTGAGCGAACTATAGAGGCATCTGTCGAATTCACACACATCTGTCGGATTGTGTGAATGCCTAAAGCCATTCGTTAACAACCTGGTCGGTCCATACCAGTGTGGCTTTAGACCAGAAAATCGACTATCGGCCATATATTCATCCTGCGACAGATTTTGGAAAAAAAACCCAGAAGCAACAGATCGATACCCACCACCTTTTCAGCGATTTTAGAGCCGCCTATGACCACGTCTATAGAGACGAGCTATACAGAGCAGTGTCTAGTTGTGGCATCCCTTCCAAACTCGTCCGTTTTTGTGGGATGACGATGGAGAATGCACGCTGCTCTATCAAGGTCGATAAGGACTTAACCGAGACTCTTGATGTAAAAAATTGATTCAGACAAGGCGACACGCTGTCATGCGAGTTCTTCAACATCATTCTTGAAAGAATTGTTAAAAACTCACACTCAGAGGCACAATCTTTCAGGAGTCCGTCCCACTACTCGAATATGCCGCCGATACTGACACAATCGAAAGAACATAGTGTAATGTCAACGACACTTTTGTGAGTAATGCGACAGAGGCCGCGAAGATACCAAGTAGATGGGATCAACAACAAAAGACACCCAACACCGACTTCTCAGACAGAACGTCACAATAGACAGATACCGCTTTGAGGTAGCCAAGGACTTTGTCCACCTAGGGACTGCTATTAACTTAATGACAACAGCGCTGCAATCAAAGGAAGATTAACTCTTGCCAATCGCTGCTTCTTTGGGCTAAGATTGGAACTGATACACAAAGCCCTCACTCGAACAATCAAAGTGACCCTCTGTACAGACCTTAATCGTCCCAGTCCTGCTATATGTCGCAGAGGCGTGGACTTTGTCAAAAGCGGACGAAGTTGCCCTTTGCTGCTTTGAAAGACAAATCCTTCGGGTGATTTTCGGTCCCGACTGCAACGTCAACAACGAACAACTGTACGGCCTGTTCAGCGACATCGACTTAGCCAGAAATATGAAGATCCAACGATTGAGTTGGCTAGGTCATGTAGAGCGGATGGAAACCAATGCTACGGCCTGGAAAGTCTACGAATCCACCCCCGAGGGACGACGCAGTAGAGGAAGAACGCGACTCAGGTGGCGCACGCAAGTGGATTGAGAGCTATACCAACTATGAGTGCGAAACTGAGAGCAGCTAACTAAATATCGAGCTGGTTGGAGACGCTTGTTGGTTGAGGTCCAAGTCCACCTCGGACTGCAGCGCGTAAGTGAGCGAACGCATGGCGTTGTCAATACTTATCCGGCTTCAATTCTTGCGTCAGCATAATCTTATACGCAAGTTACACAGCTGATCGCCGCCGAATCGACATTCCCCCCAATACCTGTCTAGTTGGTGGATTGAAACTTTTAAACGCTGCGACGAATTGCCTGCACACTGAGGCCATGTAGGTGATGCCACAGTTCGAGGCGAACCAGGGCCTAGCTTCTAGAGGAACCACTCATGCTGTGCGTGCCATTGTCCAACCACGAGTGGAAGGACTTTGAACTGCGGTTGGTTTGAGAAGCTTTTTCTAGACAGGAATACTATCAGTGACTCGAAAGAGGTGGAGCGGTGGATTGTGAATGTTGGTTAACTCGAGGCTGTCACTTCCGGCGTAGGAGTAGATGCACCAACAAACTAAGCCACGACGACCACAGTAACCCTTCTAATTTGGATATCCGAAACATTTTTGACAATCAGCGAGTTCAAACTGTTCAAATTCAGAATTGTTCTGCCAGCGTTGACAGTCACACTCACACAACCATGAGCTAGCAAACTAAAACTTTTGAATCAGAATTTATCGCCGCTATTCACATCAATTTGCGTATCTAAATTTACATTTTGGTCATTAGCAAGTTATTTTTATGCTGCCCTAGAGAATAAAAAGGTAACGTTCTTTCGAGCCAAACGCTGCTCTGTCTCCACCCAGAAATCGTTAAGATGTTTCATTAGCCTCCCGCACCTGTTGGGCCACTATCAGTGCTCCTCTCAGAATTCGGGGGGGCGAGATCCTCGCAAAAAAGACAAAAGCAATCGGAAACAGAAACGAAACCAGAATCACTTTTACTTATCCTAAACGCTTATGAATATTCTCGACTGGGTAAAAATAGACACACAATCACTGAGCGGCACGCTGCGCAGCTGACTGGTGCTTCGTCAGAGACTGGTTTTGCTCGCCGACCAGTGGCTCGGGCTCGATATGGGTCATCAACCGGTGGCTGTACTCCGTCGCCCCTTGCGAATTGTATCTTTCGGCGTGCGGTCACTCCGACTTGGGGAACCGGAAAACTTTAGATAATTGTGATTTCGATTTGTATTCTAGATACTTAAGCTATTGTTTTGCAGCTTCAATCAAACTGGTTGTGCGGTTCGGTTTTGTTCATTAAGAGGAGCTCTTACAGATCGTGCCTAGGAGCGGCCAGTTGACCGGCTCCGCGTGGTACGACTTCTGCGAGTGGCTCTTCGGCTAAACATTGGAAGCGAATATTCAAATTTTCCGTTTCCGTTGCATTTATAATCATTTTTGGATTCGTGACTTTGGTCACATAGATGAGTCGATGAAATAAATCCAAACGATGGCAGGAATAAACGGAAACGAAACGCAAGACAATCGAAAGAGGTGACGAGTCAAGGCTAAGTGTGGCGTCGATTTTGAATTCCAATAGACTTGAGCCGGATTTATTGACTCGCCAATGCACCAGGGCTGAGGCAACAAAAGAAGAGATCGCCACAGATCTCCTTCCACCAGGACCTATGCTGGCGGAAAGTTCACCGATGACAGGTTGCTTGGAACCTGGAACCATGCGACGAAGTTTCTTTGTGGGAACGGGTTTTTCAACTCATTTCACAAGCTCGTGATCGCCGTAATGTATTCTTTGATTGAAGCGAGCTATAAATCTACTCTCGTCCAACCGCAAACCAAAGCGACCAAGCTTCTGGCTGTTGGCGCTGAGGAACTTGTTCAGTTCATCGCTGTTCGGACGCGTTTAGTATTCTATGCGAGATCGAAGATTGTTGCTTCGTTCTTTTCCCGGTTATGATTTGATTATGTTCTTGTCGCCCTCTCCTTCCGACGCGAACATGCTCTTCAGTCACAAAGAACTCATCGCCGTTTTCCGCATTTACTAAAGTGTCCCCAAATGCGGTGGTCTTAAATCATGGGGACTTAAATCACGAACGGCTTTTGAATTATTTGAATTCCAAAAATATTGAAAAATGACTCCCGACTGACTCCCATTCACCGGCCTCGTATCCTGCGGCACTTCCTTGTGAAACTTCATCCCACCACGCCACACGCTTCTGCATCAGCACATGGAAATGGTGTCACAGACACGCCTCCAATCCTCATCAGGCCCCACATTATGTAATTGAAGTCTTCCTCGTTTGCTGGAAATGCATGCGCCCATAACGGGTCTCAAATACAATCATAATTGCCTTCAACGCAGCTGCATCATCTTCAGCTCCGCCAAAGCAATCATCCTCAACAAGCTGAGCACTGCACTCTCTCAATCATCAGCCCGAGTCCAGTGGGCAGACAATAAGGGCACGTACAACGTGTCAGATGCGTACAACTGTAAAACATAATGACGCACAAGGGGCATATATTATGATCTTTCACCAAGCAACAAATTGTGAACCAAGTCGCTGCTGTAATTGAACTCACATCACAGATTAATCATTTTGGCACATATTCAGTGGCCGGTGTCGTTCTCCTTTTGGCGACTGCCTTTCGATGAACTGCAGCGGATCACGGATGAGTGCTGCATAATTAAAACAGACGCCTTGTGCGGCTTTTTATTGCCATGGCACGCATGTGGAATGCACCACGTCACGGATATAGGCATCTGGCCATTTAAAGCCTTGGCGTGGGGTATTTTTAGCACCACATCGGCACCACCCATCGTCTTGAGGGCTCCGTTCGGGTGTACAATGACTTACGAGCTGGCAGACTGACGCCTACATCGGCGCGGCGCGACTGTTGGAAGTGCAAACAAGTCGATCGGGTTTCGGCGCTTCGCAAAAGAGAATGTCTCGGCAGTTTGCTGGCACTTATCGGTCGATGGAATTGGGATAATCTTCCAGAGGCGTTCTTGGCATTTTATGGGGCTTCTTCGGATTGCGCGGAATGCCGAGATATGCAAACGAAGTCTTAGATGGAAAGGTGGTTTGGTGGCTTATTTACAAAGTTGGACTTTAACGAGGTGCCCGGCCGTTAATCTCCTTCAGCTTAAGATGATACGGACTGGACTGGGTGCAGATGACATTGCTTGCAACCGTTAAAGGGACTCTTAATCGCGCGCACTTTGAGGGTGTGTCTGCAGCTTTGTTGCCCATGGCAGAGGATGGTCCAAAGATGCGACTCTTCTTTTCCACACCCCCCTCTGATTGCGATTGCTTAATGGAACGGAGTGCAGAACGGATTAGGACTAGTGGGCGACTCCTTGCAATCATTCCATGGGTAAGTTGCCAGATGTTACATCTCTCTAGATGTGGTCCCCCAAGGCGTGTGCCTTCATGGGAGGTAATGCCACCGACTGGCGACTATTAACGATTGAAGTGTCATTTATGAGCTCTCTATCTCTCTGTAAATATTTTCATGAATGTATACAGCTCGCATTCAACTTGCTCTGCTGCATCTGCGGATGCATTGAACTGGCTCTTTGTTGGCGTCAAGTGAGTGCTTGTATTCCAAGGCTATGCTATGCCTTGAAGTCTGTTTATCTGTTGCAGTCCTTGTCACAAGGAACTGGAAGGAACATCTGTTTATCGCTAGTAGAGCAGCCTCGTCTCTCATCGAGAGTGTCTGTGGATAATTTAAATGTCTATTTAATCCGCTTCCTTACTTCGGAGATCCCAAGCCTCGTCTTTTTCTCATTCTTATGGGCATTCCCTGGGTGAAGTGTCAGGGCGATCAAACTAAGCTTACAGTTGTGCTTACGGTAACTTGAAGTAACTGAAGCGAGGCCACTAAAAATGAGCTCAGGTGAGCGACAACCTCATAGTGGTCACACGGCCTAAATGACTACAATTGCCTCCGTTTTACAATCAGTATGGGAATCGATTGTCCTACGAACTTAAGATCAAACTGCGAGCTAAACCAAATGCTTGCCAGAAACCCTGGATATCATGTCTGTCGTTGCAGAGTAGCTGCACGAAACCTATAAAAATTGGACAAAGAAGCTCCCTTTTCAGGAGGAGCATCCTTTGTCATCTCATCAATCCACTGTGTCTAGTGTCTAGTCCACTGTCGCTGAGAATGGGACGGAGTAACGAATACAAAGCCCATTAAAATAAATGATCATACGTCTAGGATCCAGTAGATTACGAATGCCAACCTTGGGTCTTGTGGAGTGTCTATTGAACCCTCCTTTCGAATTCAAGCACACTTCAATTTGATTTGTTAATCTTACTTACAAGTACCTACTCTTTTCTTTCATTTCTTGGTTTTAGTTGAAATTCCGATTTAATCGAAAGCACTTGTTCCTTTCTTGTTTGGGCAACGGCCTCATTTGAATTTAATACCAATTAAACTCCTCTCACTTGCCGAATAAAAGGATTAAAGCTGAGTGGAAGCGAAAGGACGGTGGAGGAGACAAAATTCAAGACTGGTTTGGGCGGAAGTTAAAGGGGAATAATTGGGTTGTCTTTTCGCATAAATCGAGATTAATTTAAGAAAATTAATGCATTTTTGGCAAGGAGAAGACATGTTGTGGTCGTCGATGATATAATTAATGTCATTCGATCCAAAGAACGGACGGTAAATGATTGGTGCGCACTTTGAACGAAGGAATGACGACACTCTCTGAAATCTGAAGTGAAAATGTTTTGAAAAAGTTTGAGATCAATTGTCCTAGAGTCATACAAGGAATGCGCAGCTAAGAGTTCTCAATCTGGGAAGAAGGAAGCTCCTCTGAATGTCACGCTTCTGATAGTGATTTTTTTCGGGCAAAACTAAAGGTGTAATACAAAATTTTTTCGAAAATAACACAAATATACAGTCAGCCTCCGTGGTAGCCCGTGGCGTTGTGGGTATGTGCGTCGACTCCTACGCACTTGGACCTACTTGTCTAGATTCGATTCCTGGTACGACAAGAAATACTTTTCACGGCCCCACCTCTTTCGAGTCACTGACAATGCTCAAAGAGTATAACTGTCTAGGAAAAGCTTCTCAAACTTGGCCGTTCGGAGTCGGCATAAAACAGTAGGTCCCTTCCACTAGTGATACAACAATAGCACGCACAACACGATTGGTTGCTGAGAAGCTAGGCCCTGGCCCTTTACGGGTTGAAGCGCCACCTATATTATTATACAGTCAGCCTCCAAAGTAAGTTTTCAGCACAAAGTTGGCCGAGTTTTCAACAAAATTTAGACGAGACTTGAAGAAAAAAAATAAGGATAACCAAACAACTATAGGTACGCGAAATCACGTAGAGACATCTGGCATAGCTTGGGAATTTATTGTAGCATCTGCCGTGGTCAATTAAGTGTCCACTGATCAAAAAATGACTCGGTTTGGTTACTTGAACAATCTGAAGAACAACCAGCGGCAACAACATTTCTGAGCGAAGCTTAGAAGTATAGTTATAAAGGGTGATTTTTTGAAAGCTATAGGAAAGTTTTTCAAAAAAAAAACACATAAAATTCAGAAAAATGCATGAAATCTTCATTTGAATCGATAGTACGGTCCATATAATTTAATGTTTGAAGATTATTTCATGCAAATGTTGACCTTGACTGCGCCTCAAATGGTCCATCCGCTTAGTCCAATTCTGGCATATTCTTTCCAACATTTCGGCCAGTATCTCACGAATAAATGCTTCAATGTTGTCTTCCAATGCGTCAATTGAAGCGGGCTTGTCTGTATAGACATGAGCTTTAACATAGCCCCACAAAAAATAGTCTAAAGGCGTTAAATCGCACGATCTAGGCGGCCAATTGACCGGTCCCGAACGTGAAATAAAATGTTCACCGAACTCGCCCCTCAATAAGTCCATTGTTGCGCTTGCTGTGTGGCATGTGGCACCGTCTTGTTGAAACCACATGTCATGCAAGTCAAGCTCTTGCATTTTGGGCAAAAAAAAGTTGGATATCATCTCACGGTCGCGCTCACCATTCACAGTTACGTTACGATTCGCATCATCTTTGAAGAAGTACGGTCCAATGATGCCACCAGCCCATAAACCACACCAAACTGTGACTTTTTCTGGATGCATTGGTAGCTCTTGCAATGCTTCTGGCTGATATTCACTCCAAAATCGACAATTCTGCTTATTTACGTACCCATTGAGCCAAAAATGAGCTGACCATAAAAGCGGAAGAAGCGCGCGATGAACTTTCTTAACAGAGCACGCATAGTGATAATAAAATTCAATAATTTGCAAGCGTTGTTCGTTTGTAAGACAATTCATGGTAAAATTATAGAAAAAAACTGAAGAAGTTTGACAGTGAAACAAAACACGAAACGTGTGTCAGCTGTTTAAACCAGTGTTGCCAAAAATCACCCTTTAGTTTGTCCTTAAGCATGTTTGAGTCTAATGTTCGTCGGTTTGGTTTCTGAGGTTGGTAAGCTTGGTTAAAGGTGTATAGCGTGGGCCACGGAACGAAATGAGTCGCTTTACACTTGAAACAACGTTGGAACATATTGAAAACTTGTTTCCAAATTGAGTGCTGTGTAGCCCAAGCAGCGCGTTTTTTTGAAAAGAAGCAGTTTTGGCCGAAGTTTGAGCAAAAAGTTCGTGATACTGTAATGCCAGTGGGTAAAACTCATGGTCGTCGTACGGTTGAGATGTGGCTGCTGTGGCCGAGGGTGTGAGACTTAATTCACGAACATCAACTCGCCATCGATCTCAACAGCTCGACATTTCACGCACTACCCTGAGGGGAATTCTGCACAAAGATCTCGGATTATTCGCTAACCCTTGTTAGACTCAGCAATTGAAGGTGCGCGACCGTCCGCTTCGTTACCGCAGTTTGGGGCTTAGAGCAGCTTGAAGTGGGCAACGATTTTGGGCGAAGGCTAATCTTTTCTGACGAGGCGCATTTTCATCTCGGCGGTTACGTTAACAAACAAAATTGCCGCATCTGGGGGTTGGAAAACCCGCACGTTATTGTCGAGAAGCCAATGCATCCGTAGAGAGTGACAGTTTGCTGCGGATTGTGGAGTGGTGGCTCAATTGGATCATTTTTCTTGGAATATGAGGCTGAAAACAACGTTTTGGTCAGCGGTGAGCGTTACAGAGCCATGTTAACCTACTTTTTTTTTTACTGAAATTGAAGACATGCATTTGGACGACCTCTGTATCATGCAGGATGGCGCGCCATGCCACACAGCCTATGCCACAATCGATCTTTTGCGCACCAAAAGGAGCTGGATGGCTGTGTTAGACTGTAAGTATGTCGACTGTCATCAGATCTGCGAGTTAATAGTGATGATATGAAGGTTCCGACACGAAGGGGTGCAATTCATTCTGATTGATCATCTGAATGTAAGTCTGTTGAGCTTAAAATGCAGCATAGACTTAAAATGCATTGCTTGACAGATCTGCGAGTGTTTTTTTAGAGTCAGCCGAGTGAGTTGAAGCCTAGAAACCAGACGTCAGAAAGATTGATTTTTTTATTGATCCCGACGATTAGTTTCTAGCAAATGTTATCCAAACCAATGAATGAAGGTCAAGGTTTTTGTTGCAAGAAATAAATAATTATTAGAAAGAAAATGGGTTACAGGTCGTAGTTACGACATTAGCCAATCCATAAAGAAACTGATATCGTCCACACTCTGTAACTTTTAATTGCCTTCTAACAATTATCATCAAATTAGAAATAAAATAAAATCGACCTGTACCATAAAAAGCGCCCTTTGTCCCTCAATACTAATTATTGCACAGAAGATAAGCTGATCAAATAACAATGACAATGCACACAGCTATCATTCAAAATTGAGGATTCATTGCATGATATCGTGATATCATTCGTTTGTGTAACCTCAAGTTCAAGATGTGTCCAATGTGCAAGTCATAACGAAAGTGAGCGAAACGTTGATCCGGAAACTAGTGCCCACACGAATGTAACATATTGGTCTCTCTTTGAGCTTCACTAGGGTTAATCAGGGTTGACTTTGTACAAAATTGTCTGAACCGATTCTGATTGCTTTTGCAAACCAATTCTGCATCGAGTATTTCAGGGGAAAGGGGATATGGGGTAGAACATGTGGATGCACACCGTCATTGTCATCACATCGAACGCATGATTAATGAACACTAATGCTCGGGTTTTCAAAAGCTCCTTTGAGAAGAGCGAATCCACTGTGTGATGACCATGCTTTCCATCGCAGAAGCAAGGCAACTTGGTTCGCAACTGAAATCAGCGTCCCAGGACCGCTAAAAACACCAACTAATGGTCAGACCCACAAGTCAGAATGTGTGTGTGTCCTTCATCCCAAACGAATTCGCAGTCAATCTGCTGGCTGCGTGTCTTCCATTTATGGTGCGTTGGCCCGTGTCCCGTCATGACATCTATCAGGGAGCCTGATGACCAAATCAAATAAACAAAATATTCGAGTTATTCTAAAATTGCATTTCAATACCATTCCCAATAGGAACTTGATGAGTATCCCCCGGGCATCACTGACAATGCATCTTCCCCGTCTTACAGACAACAATACACAAGCCATTTGACACAATCGTCAAACGAATGTAGGAAATATTCCCTCGCTGCAGAGCAATCTGCGACTACTGACCTTCAGTCTCGACTGCAAACACAACCTCACTTAACCTCGTACGTGACCAAGCCACTATCGCGTGGAATCCCCGACAGACCACTCCTTCTGCAGCTTCCATGGACTCGCGCGCTCACGTATCTCGGAAGTTTGCGTATCGATGGCCGACGTACATAGACGGTTTCCATGCGGCATCCGTCATCGAATGACAGCCCGTGGCGTTTCTCCAATATCCCAGACATCCCAACATATCGCATCACCGTGCCCAGCTCAGAATTATGTGTTCTCAAATTTTTGCATTCACAAACGAACACGGACTCGTTGCACCACAGCGGATACTCAAAACGTATCTGTTGCCGTTCCAACGGAAACACAATCTCCAAATTCGAACCGACATTCCGTGTACTCTTGTCGAGATGCTTATCGCCATCCGAAGTTGTCGAGGCTTGTCCTGAGCGACCTTCCCTCCTAATGGAGGATGTTACGTATGTTCGTATGTTCGCTTGTCGTCATTCTCGACGGAGGGTGTGTTCGTTGCAAAAGAGGAAAAAAACAATTTTACGATCTCGACTTTTATTGCTGTCGCCAAGTCAACGGTCAAACTATCAATCATTCATGAACCCCAGATCGGCCGCAGAGCTGCGCGCAAAAATATTCAACGAAATTGAAAGAATCTCGGAGAAACGAGCAAAGTTCAAATTCCAGTCGAACGCGGATCTGAACGTAGGCCTCGGAGTGAGGCAAGAAACCTGCTAATGGATGGGAACTCTCATCGGGCGAATTCACATGCATAGTAACACAGTTTACACGGCTGTAGATTGTGGATACCTTAATTACCCCCTGCGCGTGTGTATCTAATCCAGCTCGCGCCGCCGATGACGACGACCGCGACGAGGCGAAACGAAATGAAAAACTGCCGAGGTTTGCTGAATAAATTGCGTTCTGTCTATATTTGGTACTCCCGCCGTCGACGATCGACATGAGCGATAGCTGGGCCGTCGTTCGATTAGGCACTCAGAGCGTGACGGCTTGCCAATTCTGCGCCACAACTTCGAACGGCCGCGCAGATAAGTCGCGCAGACGATGTTCTCGTACACGCACAGAAACAGCAGACAAGAGGAAGAAACTTGTCTGGAAACATTACTTCACACAATTTGTGGGAGTGGCTGTGTGCGACCACATGCACGGAGGGAGGAGGTGGAGGGCTCCGGGCGGCCTCCATCGGACTCGACTTGATTGTGGGTCACAGCTGGTAGCGTGTGGACCTTTATCGCAGCCGCGCTTTGTTTTCCGATAAAGATGGCTTGTTATTTGCTAATTCAACGGTAATTACGAACCGCAAATGTTGTACCTTATAATCGAATGCTTGTCGCTGTGGCTCGCGCAACGTGCGAGTCGGAATGCAAATACGAGAGGCGGGAGAGGGGTTGACTGAACGCAGCAGGAAGTCGGCGCTTAACCTCGGCCATGTGGCAATTTTGTTCTGCCTGCGCTCTTGGCCAAGTTTAATTCGGCACAAATTGTTGCTTCTCTTAAAATGTGTCCCATTAATTTGCGACGTCGTTTATGTCAATGAGGTCCGCCTCGAATGAGAGCCTTAAATCATCCATATATCTGCGTCAGGTCGTGTTTTGGACGTTATCGCGGTTTGCCCGGTCGTCGCGTGTAAACAAGGAAACACAATTAAGCTGTTGGCACTTGATGCGTATGAGAGCTCTGATGGATTGGTTGTTTTGAGGCAATCTGTCGACAGATAGGCAGTCGATTAACTCTCCTTATCGGTGTTTTTTGGTGGAAGTTTTTTCGTGCTGATAAAGTTGACATAGTGGATTCGATGAGAACCGCGAGGGGTGGTAATGAGGAGAGGGGGCATGTTTATGGTGATGATATGGCGGTTCCGACACGAAGAAGTGCAATTCATTCTGATTGATCGGTCTGTTGAGCTTAAAAGGCAGCATAGACTTAAAATGCATTGCTTGACACTTTTAGGAAGATTCGAACGGGTTCCAATTTAATCTGATGTAAGGTTGCATCGTGGTTGGCAACCATTGAGCTCATATGGCAACAGTGGGTTAAATGAATTTGTTGATTAATATTACGTTTGTTGAAAAGAAAAGAAAAGAAAAGAAAAGAAAAGAGGTATTTAATTGGGGGCTTGTCTGAGACGTACCTACAGAGTGCTTTTTTATATTCCAGGTCGAGGAGCAAAATCTTGTTGGACTTAAGTGCACTGTATCCCTAAGTCATCCAGTTCAAGAACAAGACAGTTTTCCAACACGTCCCGATAGGGGTCACTTATTTTAAATTTATCTCTCGTTTTGGACCGATAAATTAGCCGTCTTCCACCACGCTTCAAAATTCGGTCATTAGTCACATTTCATGATCATAGGTATTTGTTCCAACTCCCACCTATGGTCATGAAATTTGGATAATGACCGAACGAATACAATCGCGAATACAAGGTGCCCAGATGAGGTTTCTTCGTGTTATGGAAGTTACCGTGGTAGGGTGAGAAATACGGCAGTGTGCGAGGAACTCAACGTTGAGCAGCTGCTTCTTCGATTGGAAAGGGCTACGCTGCGATGGTTTCATGCTTCGGAAAGGGCTATGCCTTGACTTTCAATATGTGCCTTGAAAGCAATCCCATCAGGTAGGCGACTGCTTGGCAGATCCAGGGTGAGGTGGTTGGACCTAGTCCTAAAAGTCGCTCGGTTCCGCTTAAATATTTCTCCTGACGAGTTAGAGTCGTCAGAAGATGATGATGAAATTGGCCGTCTAGATCGTCCGATTTGTCACCCTTCAGACCCATGAATTGCTGATCTGTTAGGTGACAGACGACAATCTAACTTTACTTGTACACGCTGATCAAAAATGGGTTCCAAATGGTCAATTTTTCAGAATTTTAACTCTTCCTTCATGCAGTTTTGTGCAAAAATCATTGTATGTGCCAATTGCTTAGTGCCCTGTTCAGATGCGGGTTTTCAGTGCAGTCATGCTTAGTCTGAGGAAACACAGTGATTGGGGATGAAGAATTATTGCTGGCCATATTTTCTTTGTTTAAGGCTGATGGTGCCTTCTAGCCACTTGTGGTTGGTTGGTAGTTCAAATTGTGTGTATCTGAGGAAGGCTGTAGTGATAGCCGTAGACGGTGGATCTCCTCCTGGTGTTAGAGAAGAGGTTGAACCACACATTGCGTGCTCATCGTCTTTCCAATTGCAATTGTAGAGAATTTCTTCTCGAATATAGCTTGGGGTAGTAGGCGATCGCGATCGGTGTCGTTGGAAAGGATGTTGAATTCAATAAGAATGGTTGAGTGACCGATGGTGAGTTTAGACTGGGGGAATGTTTTTAGTCTCAGAGCTGAGCTGCGTACTACTTGTCTGACGAATACTTCCAGTAGTGCAAGCGCATGAAATGGAATGCTGATACACATGCAAGCCAGTCTGTGCACCCGGTTGAGTGCCTTGCAGTTGAGAAACTTTGTTTACTTCAGTCCACCACACTGAGACCCCGTACATTAGTGTCATTCTGTGTCTGTCTTTGAGAGGGCTCACAGAACCAAACTTCCGATTGCTGTCAATGGGCTTGGTAGAAAGTCATTTGACTGAACATGTTGACTTTTTGCTGTGTACGGCGACATCAGCTTAACCAGTCGTCTGAGGATCCCAGGACTAAGTTATAACTTATGTAGAACAAATCGGCAACTGAAATTCAGAGCTACACATCATCCAGATAAAATTGAGTTCTGATTACAGCCAATGTCCATGTCGAGGATCATTCTGATTGTGATTGTGATAGCACGAGCATCAACATAATTTAGCTAGGACCAGTTTGAGTCTTTTGAGTCCGAAGCGCAGTGTTAAAAACCTCCATCACGATAAATCAATAAATTAATTGAGCTAAATGATGCCAAACTGTCTTAGCTTGGTGGTATAACAAACATTTCAGTGACTTCCAAATCCAATCCTAACCAATATTTTTGGAAAATTTTGCTTGAAACGACCGGCCACCACGGTAGGGCTAACCACATGATCTTTTCTGGATGCGATGCTGATGTAAAACACTCATGGTAAGAGGGGTATTTTTTTGAAAATTCTAGAAGACTAGTCCGACGACTCGTTCCCGAACCTGTCATGTCTTTCACAAGGCGGGACATTGCAGCAACGCATGCACTTTTGAGTTTGACAAATTTCGACGAAGTTTTTTGTCTTGTCTCATATAAATGGGTCTAAATTTAACTCACGTGGGCTTAAATTGGTGGGTTTCGTGCAGACACGAACCCGCTTTTCTCATTTTAAATCCAATTCACACACGACTAATGACAAGGTAAACTTGTAAACTGTTAAAGATTTCTAGCATTTGCGCCGTCGTCAAACTTAGACTGGCACAAGTGGAATTGCTAACCCGAGACAGTGTCACATGATGGATTGCCTTCATTTATCTAAAATTGTGAAATTCAGACGCGAAATAAGAAAACATTCTTGTCAGCAACTCAAACTAATTAAAAAAGTGAATGACGCTGTTTACTGTCTGCCTGGATTATGGCCCCTTGTCAATTTACCCAGTCGCTGCATGATGACATGAAATGAAATCTGCTGACAATTCCACGGCAAAGTGAAGCACATTCCCGAGAGGATTTATAAACCACGGTGTGAAACACAAAATATCCCCCAAGGGCAGGACTTTGGAATAACCAAACGATCATGATTTTGGTCTCGTAGACGTCCACATTTCACCAGACGGATGCTGCTGTACGGTAATTTCCTAATGGTTTGCACGGCGGCTGATTGCGAAGATCAATCTCCCTCCCTTTCGGACGGTTGTGAAATTCGCAAAAACCTGTACGAAAGATAATTGGGAGATCGTTGTCATGATCAGCACCTTGGCATTATCATTATGCCTGATAGGTGGCATTAATACGTTTTCTCTCATTTTTATTCTCATCATCCGCGAATGGACGCGAAAAGAGGAATCGCACAGCCTTGGGCCGTGGATACACGATCTGCCCAAACATTGGTCAAGTAGTGTATTTTGACAGCACAATTTCGAAAGTGTCATCAGTCGTTTGAACAGGGAACGGCATTTGATTGACATCGACGATAGCAGATGATGTTCAAAAATTTCGCGTGAATCCAAGCAAATGTTGTCAAATATTTGCACGACGGGTGCATTTCCTCTTTTGACAGTTCTTTCAAAATTCAGCAAAACGTGCGAAGTGAGTGACAGCTTGGACGGGAAAGAGCAAATATGAACAAAAAAAGTCATGGGGTTCTCAAGAACAGCGGTTTTTGTTGTTCGCATGCTGTTTGTCTGCGAAATCGGGTGTGTGGATTTTGTAATTAACGTCAACGTGAAGGAACTGTTATTTTTGGCACCACGAAATAAGCTGGCAGGTTATCTGTCAGTGGCGGAATTTAAAGTGAAAGAGAAGAGACTTTAAGAATTCTGTAAGTGGACTGAACATTTTTGTAACACTTCGGCGGAGAGTGTTGGTTTGTTGGTACACACGTCTCCCTTCGAGCACCCCCATGGGAGGATATCGAGGGACATTTTGACATTGCTTCGCCGGGAACTTTTTCTGAGGATGGATTTCTGTTGGTTGTAATGTGGCATCGTCTTCTTGGAACCACCTGACCGTGGCTTAACTGATCCAAATCAGCTTTTCAAACACATCACGACATTGGTCACCAGTGACCGTTGCAGCATTCCTTCCAGCATCCTCGAGGAAATGTCACAGAAAACTGACGACTTAGCCAGATTCATCAGAATGTCAGACCGAGGATGCGATCGCTCATGCTTAAGCTGATGATGAGCCGAAACCTTCTGTACGGCGGCTCAAAAATATGGAAAGAGGATCGAGAAGCCACTTACAGGGGCCATCTAGTGTTTTCCTTTTAAATTATAAGTCATTTTGACACTGACAGCTGTTTCCCGCTCGAAATCTTGACAGAAAGTCAGTATCATACCTCCGCGGAACGAAAAGAGTCGCTTTATGCTTGGAACAACGTTGGGAAATATGAAGACCTATTTCCAAAGTGAGTGCTGTGGAGCCTAGGCAGTGCGGTTTTTGAAAAGAGGAAGTTTTGGCAGAAATGAAGCACCGACCGCCATTGCTGGACTCAAGTTTGTGCAAAAAGTTTGTGAGACTGGTATGCTAGTGGACAACACTCGTGGTCCCCGCGTCGTACTGTGCGCAGAGATGAGAATGTGGCTGCTGTGGCGTTTTTCGAAAATAAGGCTGGGAACAACGCTCAACGGTGGGGATTACAGAGCCATGTTAACCGACTTTTTTTTACTGACATTGATGACATAGATTTGGACGAGCTCTGGTACAAGATGCCCCATGCCAAGCAGACCATGCCACCATCGATGTTTTGCGCACCAAATTCCCAAATCGTTTTATCAGCCGTCTTGGCGATGTCCATTGGCCACCTCGAAGCTCCGATTCGACCCTTTTGGACTTTTTTTGTGGGAAACCGTGTAGGACTGATATTATGCCAACAATCCGGAAACGATTCAAGCACTTAAGGCCAGTATCATCCAAGCAACCCGTGAGCTGCAGCCTGAAGCCATCAACAAAGTCTTGGAAAATTGGGGTGACAGAATGCACTACTGTGAAGCCAGCCGAGGCAGCCACTTGAACGACGTTGCATTTCACAATTAATGGGAATCTTTCTTCTTACTAATAAAGCCATGAAAACAAGGACACAATTTAATTTTGCTCATTTTATTGCATTTTTAAAAAGAAACTTCTATTTGGGCCACCCTGTATTTTCGATTGTAAGATTTGACAGAACAGAAGCTTTGAGTGAACACGAGTCAAAGGTGAGGTGGCAGGAGTACATCGGAAAGCTCTGAAACGAAGAATCTCCGATGTTGAGTCTGTGGAACAAGGCAACTGGAAACGCACGCCTTTGAGGTGGCAGACGGAATTCGTAAAGGACCTCAAGACAGATTACCGTTCTAGCTTGTCGGTTGAAGTCCAGGTTCATATGTCCCATTATGGGACCTGTCAAATCTCGAAATAAGAAAATCAATGATCCCCGCAAGGACATTGAACAAATTCGGATGACTCAATGGCTAAGCCACATCATCAGATCATGGACTTTCGTGTGACGAACCCCATCGGGGATCTACACACAATTTTTGGCAGTGCCTTCTGACCTAACCTGTTTCTGAAGCAACAGTGAGGTCATCCTGGTCACACTGGCTACAGTTCAAAACCAGTTAACCGGCAGAGTCACTAGCAGCTTGGCGTTAATTCATCACCTAGTGGACCGGGGCACCTAAAACCACGTGGAAAGGCCAACAGAGAGCGATGGCAACAAGAAAACACGTGAATTCTCAGCACCCATTTCGGAACGAATCGCATTCTTTTCAGTTCATCAGCGGCGGCATTGCATCCACTACACTGTCTCTAAATGATTGTTCACTCCGGCGCCAAACTGTCACGCTCTGTCATAAACGAGACTACTTTGCTCGCAGAGCACCAATCTTTGTTCGCGAATTAAAGGAGTATCTCATCGTCGTGTCACATGAGGCAATTGCTCCATAAAACAGAATTACTCGCAGATTAGATTCTCTGCGAATGGCGAGAAGTATTTTTTTTTTTTTTGGATTTCACAGCCGCGACACACAATTTCGTACGCAGCTGCAGGCACGTAGCCTATTCTCTGGAGAGTGCACACTCTAGAATCAATTAACGTGAAATTCCGCATTCACTTTGCCTTACAATTGGCCGCAAACACTTTGGGGTTGCTGTCAAGTGCTTGGCATTCGCCGCTTACAACTTCCGCAGTCTGGAGAGCAACGCGAAAAATGGCTGATAAGAGGGATGTGTGAATTGATTTGCTTTTCCGTATCTTCTGTCATTTTACATCGTTGCGACACATGCACCACCTGAGAATGCAGCAATCGGAATCAGACAGCAACTCGTATCAGCGAGCCGATGTCTGAAGTTCATTGCCAGCGTTAAGGGATCATAAATCAATTTAGCCCACATACGGAATCGGTATACGAAACCCTTTCGTGCGATAAGTCGTGCGTCGGTGACAGACTTGTTCGAAGGAGTTAAGTGGATTATTTTTTGACTTTCTGATGCCTATCGCATCTTTTATTGCGCCACCTTGAAGTCACTCTAAACTTAACCACAAAATGCGTAGATCGTACGCCGATGAGGTGCACAAGCATCTGCGTTTGTGTGTCCAATTTCTACACATTTTCTTCAACTATGAGACCCATGAAAAAACATGGCGGAATTGAGAAGACTTCTATTACTTTTAACCACAACCTCGGAGTAGAAGAGAGCCAGAGTCCAGAGTCAAGTTGTCCATGGGATCTACATGGCCCTGCAACCTAAACTCATGTCCCTGTACAACTGAATGCTCTCCTCCAGCCGCCATCAGCGCAAACAGGACCAACGATTGCACGCAGAACTTTTCTTTCGAAAAGTTCAACGACTTCTTCATCCGCTTTTGAAGTTGTTGGTCAAGTCTCTGCATCGTCGAACAGAGATATCAGCTTCTTCCTTCAAGAGAAGGCGGTGTCACACAATCGTCTCCTGATCCCAAAGAAACAGCGTTCGATACTGCAACTGATGTTGTGTGGAATTGACTGCATTGCCGAGGTAAACGCAGTCTCCGAAGGACAGCTATACTCCACCACGACGCAGATGTTGCGGATGCTTTCTTGAAGACAGCCGTTTCAACCTCGATTATGCTACCCAAGCCCATCCCTTTGCCTGCATCCGTGAACAGGATTCCCTAAAAGATACGCAATTCCTGCTTTCGCTCTGCTTGCGTTCGCAACAATCGCTTGCGGGTCATTCACCTAACTCCACCAAGAGCCACTTGCGTTCGGTTCTCTCGAGCTCTTCCTCGAACCGACGACGGATGACCACTCGCAAAAGAGAGTCAAGATCGGCGCTAGACATGAAAGTAAGAGCAATCGCTTTTTTTTCGTTGGCACCTTTCCCACATTGCCGCCGCCACCCCATTCGATAACAATAGATAAGATTTTCGGTTAGCAACAGCTTCTTTCACCTATCTAGCGTTCTCTCGTCTGGATGAGAGCGGAAATTGAATTTTCTTAATCAAATAGTGATATCTTCTGCAGTCACGATATGACGGTAATTGGATTCAGACCCTTCTATTGTTGACTGAATCTCTTGCGTGAAGCAATAAGCAAATACGCGTGTGACGCCTTGGCAAGTAAAATAGACACAGAGAACTTGCGCAATCACATGCACAGTTGTCTTACCTGTGTTCTCCTCATTTCCTGCCACACAGCAGATTCCTATTAATTTTACCATCTACCAGTCACATTCCATCTCTCACGCTCGCGTGGCCGCGAATCACTTAGCAACTCCAGTCGTCTGACCACGACTCCATTCCATTCATGCGTACGACAAAAGCATGCTTTCATTCAACCAAGAGAATCTCTGACGTTCGACTGATTTATGCGTCGTTCGACTCATAATTATCGCCCATCATCACCTCAGCAAACGACTGGAATTCTTGTGAAATTTCCTTATGATCCGCAAATGCCAGGCATCACCTTGACAACCTGTCAGTGGGATGGAAAAATATATATTTTCCCTCTTGTTGTTTTTCACACCTCTCGGCGATTGCGAAAATATTTTGATCACGGCAGCGCCCACATATCGTTAATCTCGCCCGCAGTGCTTATCAATAAGCACATTAAAAGTCGATCGAGGCCAAGTGCGGGGTAAATATTATTCCTCCGCGAGAGCGACACCTTTGGCTGTGACGCCAGTCAATCGATCCGCTGTCAATAAATCGAACGCATGCCATTCAGCAGTTTGTCAGTGACTTGGTCGCAATGCCATTAACCTTACTGACTAGTCAGAGCATCAGTTCGTTATTCAATTCAATTTAAAACAATCAAGCGATCGTACCCCAGTCCACGTTGACTAAAAATAAAGCCTCTTGACTATTTCCACTCGGCGCTAATAAATTGCGTAACGAGGCGAACGAGAGAGAGAGAACAAAATGTATGAAACACAGATCGCCAAAGCAACGACAAGATCGTTACAAGATCATCCACGTGAGCATCTAGATCGGCGATACAGAATCGCGGGTAATTAGGGTATACAAAACACACACGCTGTGCCATCTCCATCGCGACCCCGAACCGATCGCATTTATGGCACGATCAGCATTTTGTTCGCCAGTGATCTGCCAGCGGGCCGCTCTCATCCGGGGAGAAGTTGAAACTTGTACGACTTCAGTGACACATGGCGTAGATAACGAACGGTGGTCGATCGGTCGGAAGTCGATCAACCGCTCTCGGCGTGTGAGCGCTGCCGAACCATCCCCCAGCAGCCCGCTGCGGCATTGTTTTACACGAACATTAGGTAAGTCGCTGGTGTGAGCCCGTACGGCCTTCCGATTCAGCTTGACCCAAGGCATACGAACCACCACAGCCGCACGGGTGGCGGCTGTGCTGTGTGTTCCCACGTGAACTGCCGTCATTTTCATTGTCGTACTTTCGCTTTATTGCCACTTAAAGCGATATAAAAGCAAAATGTGTACATATAAACGCGATTTGCAAGCTGACACCAAATTTGCACGACAACGACGACGGCATCGGTGGCAGCGCAAGCAACCTAGAAAAAAGGCGACCCGCTTCGTTGCGGCGCAGACATCGACGCTAGTAACTCAGTCACGTACGCCAACAACAGACGATGCTGCCGCTGCTGTTTCACTGTTGTTGTTGATGCTGCCACTTCACTACACTCGCCGCAATCCTGTCTTTGCAAGCGATTTTCGCGAGAGAGAGAGAGAGACTCTCTTAAAAACGATCAGCGTTGCCGCTGACAAAATCTCGCTCTGCATTTGGCGAGAGAGCGAGCTCAGATCCACATCCAACTCTTAGGCTTCGGCACGACGATCACGCTTCTTAAGAGACAGACCGACGTATCTTCCGCTCGTTCATTCATGGGATCTTGCGGTTGTCGACGTCGCACGGCTGGCTGGGATCCCTCGAAAAAGAAAAGAAAAATCCCATTCGGAGACCCGTTCAGTGACGTCCGCGATGTATGCAAAGCATTTCTGTGACGGAACTCGTAACGAAAGCAAAAAGAGCGCGTCACGAAGAGCGGGGCCCATAGACGACAACAACTTGACGTAGCTATTCTTTAGTGGCGGGGAAATTTCTTTGTGCGGGGGAATGTCCTGGTGGCGCTTGTGGTTTTGGTAGAAAGGTGTGACTCGAATGAATAATTTAGCGCCCGGTGTTGAATGGGAGCTCTAGTCGCGGAGCGTTCGCTTGGAACGGATTGAAGAGAGAGAGAGAGAGAGTATGTGCGAGAGAGAGAGGGGAAGTGGTGTGAACCTAGGTCATGGTGTGGCGTGCTAAGACAGCAGAGGGGGAATCACAGATCTGTCGTTCCGAGTCTGGAATGGAATTTTAATGAAAAATTGAAGACTCATTGCAGCGAATGTTTGTTTTGTCATTTCCAAGCGAGAGGGAATCCGGTTTTTTTTTTCTTCACACGCCGCCAACGGTAGTTCTCTTGGGAGTGTAATCTGAGCTATGCGCCTGAGGCGCCATCGTAGAGAGTGACTTAATGTGACAGCGGAAGCTGTCTACACTTAAGTGACTTAATTGCTTGTCGAATCATATCGGATTCACTAATGATGCATGGGCGCCAATTGTAAAAATGCAAATGATGCGTCTATAGGTGCGTATTTTTATTCTGAGAATACTACAGTGTCATGAGACATTCAACTTTGCAGCGCGGCACCTTTTCTTCAACAAGGGGTGGTCGAGTTGAGTTAGGCCACTGTTCTTGCAGGTCGTTGTGTTCTCCTGATTTCGGGAGAGTGGCAGAATGAAAAATGAATGTTGGTGTGTTGAGGATCGAACCGTGAAGGTTGAGCGCAGGAGTTGCCACACTATGTATAAGAACCAGGTGACCAGATAAAAACGATAGTAAAAGAAGTTTAAATAAAACAACAACGATGTGAGGTACGAAATTGATTTTGGCTCTATTTTGAAGCCGTGTTCATGCCATTATGTACGGAGAAGGACATCACTCAAATCCCGCAACTTGCATGCAGTGCCCAGAGAGGTGTCAAGCCGCATAGATGACACTTTTTCCTTTACAACTTCGAGCGTCGCGACGTTTCCATGGCATGTAGCATCGTATTGTTGGAACCACATCACGGATATATCGATGTTCTAGAGCTCTTGCCAAAAAAAGTCGAGTACCATCCCCTATACCTGAGACCATTAACGGTAATGGTGTCTCCTTTCTCATTTCGAAAGAAATAAGGGCCCATGATACCTCTATGCCATAAACCGCACCAAACAGTCAATCTTTGTGGACCAAGCTTCAATGCCTTCGGCGGACATACTCAAATAATGTTAAATTTTCCAAAAATCCGTCTGAGAACATGATTTTTTGGCGAAAATTCGGACCCGGCCAACGTTGCCAGCACTCGATTAGCGAACTCATAGCGTTGTCTATGGTCGTCCGACTTCAATTCTTGTGTCAGCACATTCCTTTACGAACGTAGGCCCAAGACCGCAAAATAAGCTGGGTCGGACTTTGGCGATGCCCAATTAAGGTGATCGACATTTCTAAGCCGTCTTCGATGCTGACTGCTTCGACTGCTGTAAATTCTTCATTTCGCACCAATCTCTGTCTGGTTGGTAGCTTAAGGACAAACAGAATGAGCTCACGCTCAAACTTTTAAACGGTGCGACGAATTGCCTGCACAATGCAGCAATGTTGAAGACCGACCTCAGGAACACTTAACGCTGCGTATTTACAACTGCGGCGGAATTTGAAAAATATTTTTTTTATTAATGAAGGGATGCATTATGGAATGGCAGACCATACTGAATATTTTCACAGCTAGATACCATTGGTAGCCTTGACAGCTGCTGAAACATAACCCTTGGAAGAACTATCATTACTATTTGGTCAGTCGTTCCATCTGCTGCTACTTCACTACATTAGAGTTGAAGAGCTTCATTCACATCAAAGGCACTCAATAGGGCTGGATGCTGAGCAATGCCAAATCTCCAGCATTCAATACAGCTTCCAATAGCTTCAAACAACAACTGAAGTGTAACGCTGGTCATATCTGACAAAATAGAGACTTTTTGGTTGACCCCAGGTCCACTGCAACGTCACTCGGAACATATTAAAACAAAATTAGACCTTTTTCGCTCAACCAATGCAATTCTTTTCGCGTGCATTCGTTTCCTTATTTTCCAATTAGTGGCAACCGATGAACAGACCTCGCAGATGTTTGCTTTACTGTACTGCAATTAAGGTCACTCGTGAGCGTCAAGACTTCCGCACATCATCACCATTCAATCATCAAGAAACAACAATTAACACACCTCCAACAGTGATGCCCAGATCGACTGAGTTTCAGAAAGAGCAATCAACTCGGACTCATCAGCCTGTGATTGGCTTGCGAGTGCTTACAGCGCCCGTCTGGAAAGTCCAGACATTTTTGCATTTATTATCGCAAAAGTCCCCCAGCATCGCAGTGAACATCCTGCTTCCGGAGTTTCATAATCTTCACAACCGTCTAGCAAATCCAATTCGTAAGGTCAAAGTCATTGCCGAGATGAGTCAACTCGCCCAGCAGACGATCGCCCTCCCAGCAATAAACCATTAAGTACGCCTCTCGAAAACGAGTGAAGTTACTCAATCTATGAACGAGCACTCTGGCTGGAGCCGGACTTAGTCATCAATTGATGAGTGGATTCGCGGCGGCCGGCCATTCGCCGTCGTAACACTCGTGGCCACTGATCTGATTATCTGACTTATCCAACATGCGATCAACGATCAGCGATCAGTCTGTATGTCACCAGCGTCGGCACCTTTCACTCTCGAGTGCAGCGGCCATTCGTTGGATTACGTCTGTTTTTGCTCGAATTGTGAATGCAACATTAAGTATCTTGTCTGACATAAGAATCAATTCGTCTTGGGTGGCGCTGAACTGAATTTCATTGACGTACTCTAGCCGTGCACCTTGAGTGGCAGTCGGAGTAGATTGTCCAGACCGTGTTAAAATTTTACACGATAAACAATGGCCTTTCCGGCAGACACCTGCGTCACAAGTCAACGAGTTTTAAAGTCCTCAATGGGAAAGGAATCTTCCACCAATCCAGTTGATGGATCGGTTTGATAAACAAATTCCGGTTTGAAAAAGTTTGCACAAACAATTCCCAAACGGAAAGTTGGAGGCTCGCTAAGTCCCCGATAGGCTATCACGAGACTGTTCCATCAAAGCCATGTGAGATAGGTAAGCGATTTGGCAGCACTTATCTATGACGTCAGTACCTGCTGTAGTGGGCGATAACCTCAAGCATGGCTTAACCTTAATCACATGTCGCGAGGTGGAATATTTTTTATCGCCGACTGATAAGTTTAAGGCCTCCGATATTCGCGTGGCACTTTCACAACAAACATCTTCCAGTGGGCGGTGGTAACTGACTTCGACCGGATATTTATCGCAAGTGCGGCGTTATAAGATCGTCTGTGATTTATGACACCTGCGTGGGACTCTTATCAAGAACGGAAAGTGACGGCCGACACAGTGCGTTGATCTTAGTTCAGGAGAAATATGAAGTCGAACTAAGAGAATCTATCAAGATTGATGACTTCTCAGATCATGTACAGTAAAGAGAGTTCGTTGATGGAATGCTAGTGGTTTTAGATTCACAACACAAGTCATTACAGATTCACAAAATGTCACCTATTGCTGCACATTTTGGATTGAATACACCATCGAACCCATCTTTTGTGAAAAAGGGTCTGTTCAGGCAATGACAGCTTTTAACTGAGGACTTTATAAGTCACAAGATGCAGCATTGCCTGCCGAGTGCAATGATTGCTTGCCTATGCATTGGTGGAGGGGTAGGAAACTCTGCTTCCGCTGCACTAAACACTCTTCTTTCAGGAAGACAACCAGCACTTAATAAAATGAACTAATAATAATGGCACTACAGTCCGAGGTGGACATGGGCCCACTCACGAGAGAAAGGGACCCAGAATTTTATGCGGACTGTCAATGACTCGAAAGAGGTGGAGTTGTGAATAAGAAAAGGGGTTTGAATTCAGAACACCTGACACGGCAGACAACCGGTACTTTAGACGCTTAATTCATCGATGGTCCAGATCAGGATACTCCACTAATCTTGATCAATTTAGAATGTAGATTATCACGGGACACTGAACGCCTGGAAAAGGCATGCAGGTCTGGCCAGGTAGAGCCATTTGGCAGTTTCACTGAACTTATCGTTTTTTGGGTGTGCGGCTCAACTACAACCGATACGTCGTACTAAAGGGCTTCTCCTCTTAAGTACACCGACATCTTAGGCGTCTTTGTTGAATGCAAGAGAATGCAAAGAGATCACACAAAGGAATTTGTAAAAATCGTGAGTAAAAAGTCGCACATGTAAAAGCGGCCTAAGCTAGAGGTTAAGAATGTGTGCCAGCAAGACCATCAAGTCCGGTGGTTGAAAAAGGAAGCTCCCTCGATTTCTGTTGATACGTGGTGGGTAGGTTCGATTTGTGATTGCTTTGACTTGGCCTATTTGGATCAACTTTAGGTGGCTCAGCTGTTTTTTCTCTTCAGCATTTTCTCTTTTAATGCCCCGTCTACCATACGGAACTTTTATAATTTCGGTCGCCTCTCCGCCCGTCCATCATGTCTGTCACACTGCCACAGTCCCTACATTTGTGAAGGGATTTATGCACTTACAAAGCAACTGTGGGCTTAGTATCAATCTACGTCGATTTATATTTCAAATGGGGGTGGTTCTCGTTCGGGTGAAAATTGATATTTTATCGCATCCCATTGAATGACAGGCCTAAAATGAGTATTTTCAATTGCTGATTCAGAGCTCCTATTTGGAGATATCAAGTTCCAAAGTAGTTTCATTTCTAAACTAAAGGGCCTAAAATTCTGAAGAAAAGTAATGTATGTACATTCATTCAAAAATTATTTCGAGTATTCTGGGCACAATGTTTTTGGAGATAGTGGCCAAAAATGGTACAACATCGACTTGCGAAGTTTGAAAAAAGTCTGTTTTAATTTTGTCAAATTTGAATTTCTGAGAAATTTTCGAGATATGGCATAAGAAATTATATAAGAATTATTTTCCACACAATTTACTGCTGAAATTGGTCTCGATCACAACCACAACTTAATACTGAAGTCTCACTAGTGTCGCACGCATTAATCTCATTCGATTTTCAAACACGCAAGAACAACCCACACGCTGTGGTACCCTTATACACTGCAAACACTGACTGAGTTTGCTGATAAAGGATCGAGAGATATATGTGCGAATGTTGGTAGGAATGCATATATAGTATGTTGATTTAGGTAGAAGAATGTACGTAGTAAAATCATCCAATTGAACTGAATCTGTTTGTAATACTAAGATTTACTTATTTTAAAATAGTTGCACTATATGGAACCCTCGAAATACGAGTCCTACTTGCACTTGTCCGGCTTTGTTTTCCAATTAAAGTTATCAATTTTTAATTCAAACCCATGTGCTGCACATTCCTGCATCGAACTTAATTACAATTGTTTTCGGCGTCCACACTTACCTGAAAATAAAAAGAGAAAACGAATTTAGTTCATAGAATAATATTGACCAGTTGAAATGAATGTAATTTTATCAAAAAAAATTAAGAAAACAAAGACATTTAAAAGCTTGACACTAAGTCAGTTGTAGAGCAACGTGGAGAGTAATTGAGTCAAGTTTCTATCCATACGTTATACAGACTTTAACGTCTGACAATTCTGTGGTCGCAAGGAAAAAACACTACAGTCTGTTTTACTCTTACTTACTCTTACTTTTTAGGAAATGAGTTTGAACTTTTCGACAAAAGCATAAATGTACGCAAATGTCGACCTTAGCGGTTGTGGTTTGTGGCCACAGAATTAACGCAAGTCTTTGTAAATCTGACGAATACAAAGATCTGCCGTTTCTTCGCGTTGGCTCTGTTTCTCATCACATTTCCTAACAATTGCGACTGCATTTCACTGTAGCTCTGTTTAGAAATGCATTAGGTTCAATGAAACTGTCGCTCCCGAAACTAAGAAAAAATGCCCAGGCAAACATTCGAACCAAAATGTCGTTTTTTATTTGACATGCGCCTTTGGTGTCCCATTTGCGACGTTTTCTTGTGTGCTTGATATTATCCATCTCTGCCACATTGAAGATATAGTCGAGACCCAGGCGACCGAGAAAACAATCAGCACCTGGTAAGGCTGTCGACCTCTGAAACCCTAGACATTTTAAACTACTTAACTAGCGAACTAGACTTCCATGAGGTTGAACATCATGGCACATGAACACCTTCAACGCAGGCAAAGGGAGCTACATATTGCATACAATCCCATAAATGAGTGCCAGCGGAATCGCCAGCAAACATAGACCATGTTGGTTCATTGTGATACCCATAGTCAGACATGAAAACCGGATAAAGCATATTAACTTTGTTTTCACTAGGATTCAAACCGGGAACCCCTCTAACCTGGGACAGGCATTCAACCAACTGCGCCATCCAGCTGTTCTATAATTAGGTACACACAGCTTCAAATGCAGCATCTCCTAACTGTGGCTGACTACAGTCTTTTGACTACAATTTAGCAATTTGCTATGAATTCCCAGTCTTGTACAGAATCTGGCTTACCGAAACCTTTTCATCAGAATTTACTATGGACCAAAACTGGTTTATTTGAGGTTCAGCCACCGCCCTTCAACCTGAACATCACCAACACAAATTCAAAGACCTAGAAGGGTATCTACTTCCGCATGAGTGCATGAATGGAGTACTCAGAACGCCTTCATATTTGATCGTCAAAAGCACCACCCGGCACCAAACACAACGCGTATACGCCCACATATCGTCCGTCTGCAGGCGACACCCTCGCCTCTTACACATTAGCGAATGTCACCGACCATCGCCGCCCACTGCCATTGATTATCTTATTATTCCCTCCTCCTATTTGGCAAGCAAAAGCCGTTGACATTTGAATATTTACGTGCAAACAGTTGCAAACATGTGGCAATACTTTCTACTGTGTCCATCCATCAGTCACCGTCCGTCGCAGGTGTGAAGCGATAAAACACCTCTAAGACTTCCAGATGTTATTTCCGGCTTAAGTTGTCGTCATGGGTATTGCCGATTCGCCCCATCTCCGGCCACCCACCTACTGCCAACTGTGCGGTTGTTGCAAAATGTGCATTCGACGACATCGACACGCGAAAAGGAATTAACTGCAAATACTTATCCGATGACTTACGATTGAATTGGGATCACGTAAGCGGCATATAGCCGCAAACTTATGCACGTAAATAACGGTCGGCCTTAAGGTCTTAATGTGGTTACGTGATCCGAAGGAGATCTGTAGGCAATCCCAAATTGAACGTATTTTGTGGAATTAAGCACCGATAACAGGTCCGAATTCCACACGGCCTATTAAAAATTATTTTTTATGTGGAACTGATCGTAAAGGGCGTGTGCGTACTTTGGCGACATCAGGCTTATTTTTAGACGCGCGCTGACCATTTTTGGCACCACCTACAGATAAGAGCACCTACTTAGTGAGAGCCTAAGGGGCATCAGACCACTAATCTGACTCACAAATCACTTACAAGCAGACGGCTTTACCGCAAAGTGTTAGATTTGAAGTACTCGGAAATTGGGTTGCGTTATTCGATGTCGCGCCGGTAGTGACAATGAATCATTTGTTTTCAGACATCGATTGGCCGTGGTCTATGAACACACACTTACTGATGGAAGTTAATCACAATTGAAGGTTATCTTCTGTAACAGGTGCAGCGTGCGAAAGACTTCCAACAGCCACAGCTGGCCAACTATCGTACCTAGGACTTCTGTACTCCTGTGGGTATGTTCTCTGGTGTCTATTAACCGAATCAGATACATTTCGAGTGAATCCGACGACATCGAATTTTTCACCTAAAAAGTCCACAGTAAGGATTTGGAGCCTTTTCCTGGTTCAACTTCCAACAGCCGCAGCTGGCCAACTATCCTACCTAGGACTTCTGTACTCCTGTGGGTATGTTCTCTGGTGTCTATTAATCGAATCAGAAACATTTGGAGTGAATCCCACGACATCGAATTTTTCTCCACAATCTGACATCTGTCATCTGGTTTTTATCAGTTGACATCTTTCATCAGCCATTTAGCATCCACCATCAGTCATCTGACAGCTCACATCTGACATCTGTCATCCAGTTTTTATCAGTTGACATCTTTCATTAGACATTTAGCATCCGCCATTAGTCATCTGACAGCTCACATCTGTCATTTGGCCATTTATCATTTCTCACCAGTAGTCCGTATTAATCATTTGCGATCTGTCATATGGGGCCTTCTAGCTTAATGTCAGTGACTATTCGATCTGTCATTTGCGGCCTCTCATCTTATTGTCACTTGTCATCTGTCATTTGTGACATTCGGTCTGCCATCCTCGGTCTGGCTATCTGACCAAGTTGCCCGTTTTATTGTTTTTCCTTGAATGGAGAGGACCTACGGCGTAGACAGATTGAATAGACATTAAGCTAGAATGCCTCATATGACAGATCGCAAATGCCGACTTCAAACGAAGAAAGCTTTTACTTGAGAGATGCAAATCAAATCGGACATACACCTCGACGCACGTACATCCTTCGCCACGGTGGCCACTCTAATCTTGTCCACCATTTATGACCTGTCAACCGTCACATTGGATCTGTCATATGCCACTCGCGTCCGATCAAGTGTCACACATCACCGGACGCCAACGATCAGTGATCTGTCACATCGCACACAATTTGTCATCTTCTGTCTTGTCTAGTCTCTAATCTCTTATCCGTATCATGTGATCATTTTATCATAATCCCCCGCGCATTACCGATCAATTATCACATCGGATCGGGCAGCAATTGACTGCAATCTCTGTTCGTTGTTTTTAGCTCAAATATAAGCCTTTAATTAAGACAAATTGTGTAGACCAAATTAAGAGCTTTCCGGGGGGCTTCAACTAACTTGCTTATTACCCAACTCAGCGCCTTCCCCATCTAGCCGCCTATCTGACTGCGATCGATGCCTGGGCACTGCTGACAACATGTGCACATGTCTATCACGCTTGTAATAAACCTCCGACTACAATCAATCCCGATTGCTTCAATTTGATTTCACTTTATATCACCCATAGTGAGATTTCGAGAGGCGCTGATATTGTTTGCCGTGTTCAGTGTATCAGTAACATCGTGATGTGCGCGATAGTGTAATCACCCTCTCACGGAGGTCGTCCCCAATAACTTCCATGACCGAATCGCATGCCACCTTATCACAAACTATCAACTATCTCCCTCTGTTGTAAGCAACTCGACTGGCAATTGCCTAACAGAGCTTTGTAAAGTGAGCGCAATCAGGACGACCGTATGATTCAACGTTGTAAACATGTGCGGCAATCTTCGGAAATCGATTTCATCGATTTCGGTAAAGTTGGCTCGCAATGGGGAGTCTTATTTACGAAAACAACGGGCAGATATCAACGCCTGATACGAACCGAACAGAACCATTGATTGTGCCTTGTTAAGCCCCGTGTATGATAATTCCTTACATTGAGTGCTTTGCGCTGAATGAGTGGCCATGGTAAACATGGCGGTGATTCATAGGCGCCTCCAGAGTCACAGCAATCATTTATGGCCTCTTCCAGTTGTGGACTTCTGTCACGTATCGTTTTCTTTGGTGGGACTGCACCCAGTCTGAACTAGAAGCTCTCAACTTGTACGGGGATTGGATTGAACTGGGCTGTCGGATGAGTTTGCCTTTGCTTCTGATTGGAATCTCGAAGTTCTGATATGACATCTGTCAACTTTCAATTGACATTTCTCATCTATCATCTGACATCTATCATCTGACATCTATCATCTGACATCTATCATCTGACGTCTATCATCTGACATCTATCATCTGACATCTATCATCTGACATCTATCATCTGATATCTATCATCTGACATCTATCATCTGACATCTATCATCTGACATCTATCATCTGACATCTATCATCTGACATCTATCATCTGACATCTATCATCTGACATCTATCATCTGACATCTATCATCTGACATCTATCATCTGACATCTATCATCTGACATCTATCATCTTATGTCAGTCATCTGACATTTGTCATCTGTCTTCTAATAACTGTCATCTGAAATGCGCCAACTGCCACAACGGCCCAACTGAGCCTACCTACGACTTCTGTACCCCTGTGGTTGTGGGTTCCTACGTGTATTAATCGAATCTGAAACCCCGGAGTCCATCCGACTGCTTTTTCCTAGCTGTCATCTGTCATCTTTCATCTTTCATCTAACACACATCATCTGTCACATTCAATCTGTCAACTGTCATTTAAGATACGTTGCTCGGTCCAATGGAGCCAACCATGGTTGCCCTGAATGCAAGGCTTCCAAAAGTGCTGATCTACAAATGAACGCAATCCATCCACGCAAAGGTCATGGCACCACACTGCCCAAGGGTAAGCTCTATAATTGATCAGAGCTCAGCTCAAGTGCTCCCCTCATTTTCAGTCCGTGTCGAGTCGAATTAAAAGAGGTTCCCTGCGTGCGCGGTGACATTGAAACATCGTCATCGGCTGCTCAAGTCTGCGTCGTATACCACCGCCGCTGCCGCCGCCGCCGTAGCCATGTGCGCTGATTAATCCCGCTCAAATGGGATCCAATTCGAAAGACATATTTCATATTTCAGCTGAAGGAACAATTTCAGTTCCCACCGACATTAGAACGACCTCCGGCGATACATCGCGCTTGGAAACAGAGCCAACAGATACACGGATCGGTGGCGTTTTCGGATGTCACCACAGTCGATATTTTATGACTTCCTTATAAAATCCTCATTATCATCTGGACAGACCATCGCAATTGTTCTCAACTAGATAATGACCGTTGCCAGTGGATCTGGAACCACCCAAATTCGAACACACCCACCGCACACTCCTCCGGGCGGTCAAGCACTGAAGCTACTTTGCTTCGCTGTGCAGCAGTCACCTCGAAGTGCTCTTGGATAAATTTCCAATCACCTCATCACGCACTAGTTGCTAATCTCCCAAAACGCTCACTGTACTTGACCTGCAAGCGTCATTGGACGTAGAATCGTCGGCCACCCGCTGCCACACCCTCGTCGCCGCCGTACAGTGAAAAGTGCAGCAATTCTCTAATCGAATTGAGTTCACCGAAGATACCCCGCAGTATCATCATGCCCACGCCATACGCTCTCGCTGGTGGTACGTGACCAAACGCCATGCTCTCTCGAGAGTCCCTTCACCCCACGCCCAGCCCCATCCGCCCGACTCGGTAATGATATGCATTCATGCTTTGAAAATGATTTATTCTCTGATTATTTACACATTCCTCCCAATTGAGCGGACGACAATTGCAACCCCATTCCACGGGGGTCCCGTCCCACAGCAGAACAAGTGGCGGGCAACCACTGCCGGCCGGTCCCGGCTTCCTCTCGCCGGCATTAACCGAACTCAATTTATATTTGCAACCAAGCCCGCACCTTAATCCCCTCTGAAAGAGCAGATTGCGTGCTGACAGTGATCGTCAACGGACACACACACGCGCAAATACGGCTCGGTGTCCGTCTGGATTGTCATTCAACAGTTAGGAGCTCCGTCCTACGAAGTACGGTGTGCAACAGTTGACAGGGCTGTGGAGTGGCATTCCTTCGAAGTCGCCACGTCCAAGGAATAAATTTGAGGCAAGGATGTGGGTCAGTGCAATCGATTAGCATTACTGCGGCCGCCGCAGGCCTTAATCCTCGCACCAAGTTTGACTTTTAATTTATGCAAATCCAGGACTGGCCGAATGCAAATCAGTCCTGCGGCGGATGGGCACTAAATGAATTCCTAAGTCCGTTTCCGTTTCCCGTGCGGTTTCAGTGAATACGCTGATTGGAGCTACGGCCGTGATTAAAGGGGTTCGTGTTGTCAAGGTCTTGTGGTGGCTTCACAAAGTTTATTGATCAACTTTTTGGTACTTTTTGCAGTGGATTATCCTATGTGGTTGCCTGGGGGGAATTTCCAAGTCCACTCAAGATCAGGTGTCCAGCTGTAAACTACTTTAGAGGAGGAAATGAGCCCAGATTCTGGTCGAATGCGTCAGCGAATCACTGGAGGGGCAGGGATCCGCTCTGGCGTTCGTGATGAGCTGAGGCATAGAGTGAGAGTGTCGGATGAAGTGAGGGTCACGAACTGCGTGACTCATTGATCCATTTTGCGCGGAAGTTGGAATTGTCGACCATCGAATGAAGAATGACGTAGATTCTCCATTTGATTCGAAGAATGATGATCATTGTCTGAACAGCGATCAGGTTTATTGCAGTTCTTGGAAGAATTGAATTTAATTGTACGTCTTGAAGGTGCGAGTACGAGTGGAAGGTGATTTTTATGTTACACGTCGATGATGTTTTGTCGGTTTAGATGACGTTTCTTAGTTGACATTTGACAGGCGCATTCTTGTCGTTACACCCCTGCTAAATCAATACCTTTCACCGTGGTCGTTTCACTTCGCCAAGGGTGCGTCTTGGCAGCTCTCCTTTTCATTAAATATATGGACTGGATGCTGCAGCGCAGCCGAGGCGAGGAATGCTTCAGAGTTGAGGGTAAGTCATCTTCTTTTTGCTGAACTCCGGGGGGCACTCGACAGGTTTGTGGCTGGGCTGATGCTGGGATGAAGGTTAACGTGGACAAATCGGAAATTATGGTAATTTTCATAACGCCTGGACTCTACACGTTAGCGAAGTCCCATTGAAGCAGATGGAGAAGTCCAAGTATCTCGAGGTTCTGCTCAAGAGGGATGCGGTGAGTAGTGCTGAGCTTTCCTCTAGACTTGGCCAAACTGGTTCAATTTTGAAACGAATGAGGAAGGCAGAGGTTGCTGGCAAGTTAAGTCAGTATTTTTTCCAACTCGAATAAGATCGCGAACACAAGGTGCCTGCCGAAATGTGATTTCTTCGTGATGTTTTGGGAGTTACTCGCCTTGATAGGGTGAGAAATACGGCAGTGCGCGAGGAACTCAATTGATTTATCGAACGGCAAGAGCTATGCTTCGATGGTTTGGGCACGTTGCACGAATGTCCTCATCATCACGACTTCCGAGGCGTGCGTTAAAATCGATCCATCAATTAGGCGGCCACAGGCCCAGATCGAGGTGGTTGAACAAAGTCCAAAATCTCGCCTGGTTCCGCTTGGGCATGACTCCTGACGAGTTAGAGTCGATGGCGGAGGATCGTGTGGCCCGAAGATCTGCCATGCATGCTTTGCCCACGCGACCCCTTTGATGAATCATGCGGGTCAGAAGATGATGATGATGATTTGACAGTAAAAATACGATCGATAACAAGTGGCTTAGGAATTTTGGCATAATTCAAAATCGAATATAGTCGATTTAATCGACAGTCGACACGACTGGGAATCGTATTTCTGTAAATGGAAAGCGTGCGTGTTACGAATTTGTATACGACGCGTCTAACATGTGTGGATGGCACGACGTAAGAAGCACTCGTCAGTCGAATATAGTGATAGCGAAAGAGGGAGGGAGGGGAAAAGAGAGAGAGAGAGAGGGCGTGTGAGGTCCCAGGGGTTAAGCGGAGTTTGCCTTCGCCGATGCAATGTAATGCAAAGCACTTGTCATGAGTTTAAATATTCGTGTGAATCAATATCAAGACTGTCGTTCTTAGACAACGACAATCATCATCATCATCACCATGTACCTAGCACGACTACCTGGGTGGGTTTAGGCTCTCTCTACTAACGTCCTCCATTCTTCCTTGTTTTTCGCCAGGGTTCGCCAGCTTCTCGCGCCAATTACCACAGCGTACTCTTCCATGCCGTCGTTTACGTGGAAGCCATTTGCTTCTATTTGTCTTGCCAAGACAATCACAATAAGGACTTAAATCCTCCAGCTCTACAAGCAATTGTGTTCCCAGAAACTGCATAATTTTCCTTGGTGGAGCTGGACACCTGCAGATTAGATGTCGAACATGTTATAATCATTTTCCGTCCTGCAACCCCAAAAAGGGAAATGTCTAATTCTCAACCACGGTGCCGAAGTGATGTTCTTCGACGTCCACTCATTCCCTCATGAACTTTTCCTACGGTTTGTGTTGGAAGACGGCCAGAGGATAAATGTCTCCTTGATTTTTTTATTCAATATCTTAACAGTTGACACAGCATTGACCCCCTATGTCGAGTTGGATTTCGTTGGACAACAGCTCCTTTAATTTTTTAATACAACCTAGCACCAAATTGGCAAAACAAATTATTCGAAATGTCCTCCATATGCTATCCACCAACGATGCGAAGTCGATCTGGCCACTCATTAATTGCAGGACGATGCACACGCATCCACTGCTCTGATAAGAGCTCGCTTCAAAGATTCAATATTTGGGTGCAATATATAGCACAGCCCGTTGCCTCTAAAACGGATCATCATTTGTCATTTGTCCAAAGGACTGAGGACTCATCTTCCAGGTGAGCACTCGTCCAAGGAAATATAGTTTGGGACGTTCTCACAAAAGGCTTAATTGTGAGCCGGAGCGGAGTCTTGTTGGAATGCCCGCGGTTAGTTTATTCGGCTCCTCCTTGATTGCATCTAACAGCGATTCTTATAAGATTTTTCGTTCCGTTACTGGGAATTCGTGGAGCGTTTGCGAACAGGGGAAGGATCCATGGATCCATGGATTTTGTAAAAGTTTGTGTGGAATACAGGTCATGGACAAGGGGTAATTCTGGCCGAAGTTGGATACCTCCTTGCTCATTCATTGCTGGTTAAGAGTCTTGACAACATATCCGTATACACGATGTTTAACACAATCAAGGATTCTAAATGCTCTGCAGCTTTACTTGACATCGACCAAATATTCTCATACTTTCACAGCGACACCTTCTGTCGCCTGTACTTTGTGTAGGCCACTTCAAAGCGTGACGTCTTACTGTTCGCTGTAGACATGGCCAACTTGGCGTTAGTAGAGTCAAAACAAAGTCCATCCAGCAGTGCACCTAAGTTACATTTCAAATGATTCAGAATGCCACTAGGATTCTAATCAGAATCAACATCCCAATGCAAGACGCAGATGCTGTCAGAACAAAACCGTTTCCAGCGCTTCTATCATTCAACCTGTATCATGACAGAGCCTGGCGATACTCACCAATTCACCCCTCTCCCTGACGCCAGTTATAATCGAGTTATCGACGAGAACAATAACAAGATTGATTAGCGCGCATTAAGCGGGCCAACGACAGAGAGTGTCTGCGATTGACTCAGTGGCGAGTGGTCATTCCACTGCTGGCCCACATCAAAAAAAAAAACACTCAGAAATTGTGAAATGATTCCGCTCACCTCGGCATGAGTGTGCGAAGAAAGCGAAAACCCAAAAACCGAGCGATAGCACACTGTTCCGAGGGTACCATGGAATCGGTCTAAATAAAGACCTCCCGATAGGCAAGTGGTAACAGTGGGCTTCCTTATCACTATGTATGTACCTCGGAAGTGTGGCTGTCGCCGCAGTCGCTATCGGTGGGGAGGTGTTCAAGTTACATTCGAAGGCTACACGGTTCTTCCGGCGTCGGCGACGACGTTATCACCAGAAGGTGACCTCGTTCACGTTCATGATTAGTTCTCGGAAAAAGCCGCAGAACTCTGAATTGGCTTCGATTGGCGTCAAAGCCCTTGCCAGCTAACGCCCGAATGGGACATTACTGATCAAAAGGAATCCCCAAACAGCATCGCACCTAAGCACAACTCTTCTCCCACTTGCACCGACGTCAGACCGATAAAGTCGCAATCGTTCCATGAATTCGGCTGGATTTTGTAAACAAAATCTGAGACCAGACACTTGCTTCACCGGAAAGTTACTCACCTTGTGCTGCGCTGCTTCAGCTCGCTTTGACGTGCGACGGCGTTCCTCTGAAGTGAATCAAAGCTTTCCGTCGAGACGGTCACGGCAAATTGTTGCCGAACTGTTTCTCTTCTCGCTTTCGCGACTGAAGCGTGAGTCTCTTTTTTGTTCGCCTTCGCTGATGTCCGTCAGTGGCAATGTCAAGTTGAGGTACATGCTGCTGCTGCAGAGAGGGGATTCCACTGACGGCCGGTCGAGGAAGAGAAACTCATTGGTCAAGATGTCAAGACAAAGTGCCTTGAGGTTCATGCGATGTGACAGATCAGATGACAGAGAGCATGAAGAAGGTTATCAGCCATATTTGGATTTTTGGGGACACACGCTGATAGTCGGCAGTTTTTATGGTTGCGCACGAAAGATTAGCACACGACCGCAATGGGGATGATGTGCGTTGTAATCGGCGATTGACAGTTGTGTGTCAAATTGTCCATAAATTGTGTGTGTTTGCTGGGAAAACGATTTTTTTACGATGTGACGGCAGAGGGGAACGGGAAGTGGACGATGTGCATGGAGACAGAGCATTTGTCCCAGATTGGGTGTGGGTATTAATTCATCCCGGATGGCATGGTCACACGAGAGCGGTTGTAGAAGAATAACGAGAGAGTCACTGTCAGTCAATGCACTGCCATTGAATGGAAACGAGGGCCCATTTTGACCCCTAGTCCAGATCAGACCTAGTTCTGGGTACTTTTAAGACGATCAGCAATGTGTGCGCAAATTCTGGCATTCGATCCCCATCGATCTTCGTCCGTCTTCGGTGAGCTCGTCGATCTTCGTCTTTGTTCGTCGATCTGCATCTGTCTTCGCTGATCTTCGTCCCGATGGAGGGCAAATTCTTAAGTCACTGTACGGAAACGGACTATGCAGCGAAATGAGTAAGCTACGGAGGCTGAGTCATGTCGAGCGCATGAATATCTGGGCTTCAGTACTAAAAGTCTTCGACTCTGTCTCCGTGGGACAACACAGAAGAAGGCGCCCGCGTCTAAGGGGCATAACAAAAGGGTAGAAGGACCTCGAACGAACAACTTGGTGTGCAACAGCTGGCCAGAGGTAGCCCAGGTTGGCGAAGCTTTTTGGTTGATGACCCATTCTGTAGCGCCACACAAAGACCGAAGGTCATCAGGTCATCGCAGCGTAGTGAGTCTCGTGAACGTGAACTAAGACCCCTTAAACTCTTGGTTCGATCGCGGACACTCCAACTATCACTTTCAAGCACTGGCAATGCTCTGAGAGTGTACCTGTCAGATAAAGCATCTAAAACCTCACCGTTCGGAAGAGAAGTGATTCTTGTCGATGTCTCCAAAGCGCCACCCAAAACGCCCACTCGCTCCCACATCATTCAATGCACGTACGCCATCAGAACTCTTCACTTAAGCCACTTGTCCCAAAAGCCTAAATATCATGCACACACTCCCACCCACCACAGGTGTGGGTAAAGTATTCGTCTCAGATAACAGCTCTCTCAGCCTGTTGTGACTAGAAGCAAAAGTAAACACAAACACACTTGATGTTCCTTTTAATGACATAAGGATGCTCGACAGAGGCTTCTGTTTTGTTTGCATCTCCCCCACGTCGCCACTGTAGCTCCTAATGGACTCATTGTCAGCAGCAATGGGAATTTAGATCAAGAAAATAAATAATTGATGATTCCGCCGCCGCAAATTGGGTCAATTCAATTCACAATGCCGACGCCGACGCCGACGCCGCCGCCACTCGCAGCAGGATACACGCGTTTAATGAAACAAATTGCCGATGAAGGACATGATTTCATTCATTTATTTTTGTGTGTGTGCTGTTCCCGCTGTGTTGTCTTAGCCGCATTTAAATTGAAATTAACGTCCAACTCGGTGGCGTGTAAGGACACACCCCTGATCATCAATATTGACTCCGAATTAAGTCGGCGACAGTTTCGTCATCGTGCTTCAACTGTCACTCAGTAGCTGTGCGGCTCTTTGTCAAACGGTTACGCTTCGCCCTTTTTGTCGGAGGGCGTCGCTGCTATGCCGACCTGTCAACGCACTGACAGAAGGTGTATGCGACAAAGTCAACGCTGACCGCACACAATGGCAACCGACATGAACTCCGTAGCAGGCAGTCGCTCGGTGAGTCTGCTGGTTTTAATTAGTTTTCGCGTTGCATTCGAATGGAATCGAGGACCTGTTCCAGGTGGGGCTGTTTGAATAGGATTTGCGGCTCTATTTTCAGCCATGTCACAGATAATTAGAGAAAGTTTCAAACTGACTTCTGAGTCAGAGCTCTGCTCACAGAAGCACAAACTTCCTCCTAAGCCACAGCGTGGATGTTTCATTCTCTCCTCCTCCTCCATTGAGTGTAGTGCTTTTGGATTTTACGTTGAAAAATTCACCCAAGGAGTTCTCGCGTACACACATGAGCTCAGTCAAAGACCAGGAGGCTGCCACGAATGGGATCCACCTGCCGTTTGAAGACCAACCAATGACGTGTCACACGGCACGACGGTACAAAGCTGAAGGTCGCTGAGTCGATTGACGTCAGGAGCTCCACTTCTAATTAACGTGTAGTTTTAGATCTCTTTGGATTTGTTTGTCGCTTACTCATGCCACGGGAGGGGGGGGGGGGGGGGGGGGGGGGGGGAGGGGGGAGAATGTTTCCACTCCCTGGGGTTTGTTTCTGTTGCGGGTGATTTTGATTTCTGTGGTGAGCCCACAAAACTGCGTCTAAGCTACCTGCTGGCGAGACGCCTTATCGTTCTGATGGCCGAATTTTGTACTTTTTTGTTTCAAGTATGAGCAAACATTTGTCGGAATGGTTTCTGTTGAATTGTGAACTGAACCGTCTCGAGTGGAGGCACAATTTTGACAACAATTTTTGTGGTTTGAATCCAATCCCTGGAGTCCAAGAAGCAACCAAGCACTATTTCGGTGTTAGTATGAGCATGTACACCGCGTCCAACCACAAGGATGCAAGGATTTCAGACCAGCTGTCTTGTGAATGTGCCGTCGTCATGGAAGCCATCGTCTTGCCTCATCTTCCTGGGCTTCTCGAGAGAACGACCGGAGGTGGCATGACTCTACAGGATGTAGACAAACCAAGTGCAAGCTCACTAGTGTCTGTAAGAAATCCGCGTCATTGTTCTTATCTCTTGACAGAAAAGTCTGCAGACGACTAAGGCGCCACTACACCTTCGCCAAACACCTAAATGTGCTTGGCCTAAGCGATGAAGCCCTCTGCGACGCCGATGGAGAGACGACGACAATGCAGAGCACTTCCTCGGCCACAGTCCCGCCTTTGCTCGGATCAGGTGGCAGTTATTTGGTGCTGACGAGGTGAGGGCTGATGATGTATGCTCTTCATCACAGAAGCACTTGCTGGTATTTCTCCGGAAGGCCATCAAATTTCAGCAAATGTAGGTTGCTGCCTGGCAGTACAATGGACCAGTTTTTGAGTCTGAGTGCTCTAGTGTAGTGGACACCATCAGATCGGAGTCAAGTCAAGGCCTAGCCACGTATTAAAGGCTTTAGGTCGCATTTAAGGAGGCTTTGGATCGCATGTAAGACTTTTCTCACGAAGAAACTAGGACAGCTTCATCATCACAATGGGTCTACTAGGACGTATGTGAGACGTGCTATGGCGCGTCTATCCACTGACCTAAGACAGCTTCATCCACTTTAGAAATGTTCCATGTTTCCGAGTCATAGGGCAGGACTGGACTGAAATTGTGTATGTGAACAGCTTGGCTCTTCGTGAGAGGGCTACATTAGCCAGATACAGCACTAGCCAGAGTTATTCTGTGTTTCTCGGGAAAGATTTGTACAGTTTCCCGCGGAGCTGGATGAAGTTTCAGACCAGTTCAAAGCCATAGCTGTCCATTCTGAGACACTGTCCAAGACCTCGATGATGTTCACCAGCAGGCCCATTGAAGTCGCATTCATCTCTGTCCCAGTTAAAGTCTTATTGACTCTTGCCAGCTGTGTTTAACAAATCACTCCAATCCACGTAGGCTAACAGCAGTACGGACTTTTCGAAGGTCGTGTCCTATTTTTTGCCCAGTAAGTCTTCTTCGATCTTCTCCAGAATGAAGTGCAGGAAGAGGTAACATGCGGCAAATGCGTGGCCTTGTCTAAAACTTTTTTTCATCATTATCCACTAAAGGGGTCGCGGGGATAAGGCACGAACTAGAGATCTCAAGACCACTCGATCCGTCGAGTACCATTCTCTAACTCATCTGGAGTTACGCCCAGGCGCAACCAGGC
The DNA here is from genome assembly GCA_907269125.1 of Eristalis pertinax. Taxonomy (NCBI): domain Eukaryota; kingdom Metazoa; phylum Arthropoda; class Insecta; order Diptera; family Syrphidae; genus Eristalis; species Eristalis pertinax. The sequence continues at coordinate 32,013,841 of OU026149.1, forward strand.
CAGCTTTGAGACTTGGACCGACCACCTCGTCCTGGATCTGACAAGCGGTCTCCTATCTGATGGAATCGCATTCAAGGCACGCCTCTGAATTAAAAACCGCTAACTTGACTTTGACAATAAGTTCGGTCTTCCTGATTACAAATCTTTCAGAAAAGCTCAGCATTACTCCTGCAGGACACTCCAGAGTCATATGACTCTGTCATATGCCTTTTCCAAATCGACCAAACAGCTGTAAATCGGTTTGGCATACTCCCAAGTCTTCTCGAGTACCGGGAGTCAAAAGCTGGTCGGTTGTACTTCTGCCGGGGCGACAGCCGCACTGTTCATAACTCATCCTGGACTCGACCATAGCTCTAGACCGCGTCTTAGCGTAGACTTTCCCCGGTAGACGTAAAAACAGATATGCTTCTATAGCAGGAGCAATCTCTTTTGCCCCCCTTTTTGAAAAAAGGAACAATCTTCCCAGTTTGCCAATCGCCAGGTGTTGCACCGCGTTCCCAGGCCACCTTAATGACACGAAAGAGCCATAAAACTCGCTCTATATTCACTGCCTAAAGCATTTCTGGCTAAATTTCATCCATACCGGCGACTTTGCCAACTTCCTCGACCACTGGACTATTCTCCGCCCCACTCGAGACTGCGGGTCTGCCATCCTCAAAGCAACTCCGGAAAGTGCTCGCTCCATCATGTCCACCTCATTGGAAAGCCACACACCATCTTTGGATTTGACTCCTCACCGAACCACTTCCAGGACTGCTCTTTAGCTGCTCACACAGCCAATGTGCAAGATCTTCCCGACTCAGTGTACCGGTCACGAGAAGCAGAGTCCCCCAAGAGAATCCAGTCTCTTCTTCCCTCTCATGGCTTCTTGAACTCCGGGTGTTTTAAACCAGGCAGTTCTTTTCGCACCACCAGCCGCCACCCCAAGCCGCTTCACTCCACAAACATCGAGTGCTGACGCAATGACAGCTTGCATTTTTTCACATCCAAAAAATCAGTGACTTCTCTACCGGCCTTGTCAAAGCACCGCCACATCTCCTTCGTCATCCTACACAATCTGACCGTATTTGGAAGAAATGTCAAAACTAGATACAACGGTGTATTGCTCGTCTTTACGCGACTTACTACGTCAGAGAGGTGATAACTTCGAAAAACCATCGAAAGCCAAAATAAAAACCATGACGTACAAAAATTAGCTTGAAGCAACAGATCATTTGAATCGGCTTTAAGCCAGAATTTATTCAAATCCAGTTTATGAGTGTGGAAAAAAAACCGTCATTTAATTGAATTCGTCCAGTATGGTGACGTCTTAAGGCAAAGTTAACACCACAGATTTTCAGAAGACATTAGCAGACGACGTAGATTTCAAACGTCAAAGGAAACTGTCGCAGGTTTTCCCTGAATCGGTCATAATTCAAGCGAACAAGAACGCAGAGAATTAGATGACGGCGGAGAAGATGCTTCAACTGGCTCTGGCAATCGCAAGACGTCAGTGCTTGGTGATTTAGTAGAAAGGCGGCTTCTTCTTCTTGCTTTTATGACGCCACAGTTGGGGATGGACCTGGACACCTACACCATGCAAAGGGATCGCCTCAATTCGCAGACAAGAGGGACGACAAAATGGCAAGCAACCCGTACTTCTCATCGTTTTGCATACTGTCGACTGTAGACGATGGTTTGACGGAGTTCGACCTGCGAACGAGACTCCAGGATGAACCCAGTTGTTCCTCTTCGCTCAGACACTCAACAGTTTCATAAATCAGATTTACGATTCAGCTGATGATGATGGCTACCTCAGAAATACGAAGCAGTCGATGGAGAAGACACAATTGGCCATCATAACTCTCGCAAATTGGGTTGCATTCCAGTAAACCAATTCGATTCGTTTGAATTCGTGGAACTCAAAGGCTGGCTGGGATTTATTTCGCCTCTCATTCAATGGCGCACGTGACTATTGGAACGTCCGTCGACTATTATCTACCCCGACCACGCTGCTGTTTACTGGCCGCGGCTCAGGAAAATTCAATTCTACGAAATACGATCTGAAGCAGTAATCCGACGACTGGGGCCCTAGCTCCGGTATCAATTCAAAAGCAAATCATGTCAAAGTGATATCGGTTACATGCGACTGTCGCACCGTATTCCATGGAAACTACTTCAATTCTTCGATGCTTCGATTATCCACGCAGGTCGGTGTCAGTCACAGCCTCGGAAAGGCGTTTCATTTCCGAAAATTGCACCACCCCCACGTCCACAGACTAAACAGACGAAATCAACGGACGCAACCCTCTCGCCCTGGGGTGCAGTCATTTCCGATAACACTTTGCCACAAATAGACGCCACAAGCAGGAACGACACAGAAATCTGTTGACAATTGGTTCTGATGACTCTGGGATGCTCAGACGAGGATAAACAGATAAAAGATGTTTATGTAAACACATTTAACCGCTCCTCGAGTTTAGCTGAGTGGGCAGGAAGCGGCTAATCGAATCGTAATTCAATCGAATAAACAAAATTGAAAAACCGCCAATGCGTGACTGACCACTCGGTTCGGGAAAAAAGTTAAGGAAGGCGCTAGCTAGGGCAAAATGCTTGTCTTCTCTTTGCATACATACATACGTAGACGTACCCACATGAATGGCGGCTCAATTCGGGATCGTAGCCGACGCATGCATGCCGTCGGAAATGGGTCGACGCGATTAGATGGCGATGGCGGATTATGTGTCCGCAACCTCGAGGCAACGCGGCGTCGACCAGTTGCGAATGCGACAGTTGTCACGTGCGCCATTCGAGAATGCAGTGCAATGAATGTGCACATGCCATTCAGAATTTTCTAGACAATTGATACCTGCACAGAAGCTCGTACGCGACCTGTGAATGGTTTCTTCGAGCAGTTGTATCCTGACGAGACAAAAGGGAAAATCTGCCACTTGAACGACACCACTTCCATTCAGGGGTTGAAAGCTGTTCTCAGACAAAGCCACACATACGCTGTGGCAGCAGTGATCAATTGTTTGTGAAAGACTGAAGTGTGAAGGACCCTTTGTTGCATTCAATGCAGCCTCTCTTTACTTTCAACAAAAAAAAGAACACCAGTCCGGGAGGGCATTCGAAGGAATTCCAGTCAAGATCGCCATTGCCTATCGAACCGTATTGCCATTGCGACGCTGTGTGGGACGTTCCCATTCAAGCAAAATCATGCCCCAGACAGGTTCACCTTAAGTTCACCACAGGAGAGTGTCATTGGACCAATTCTCTTTCGCTCAGATAAATCAACATTTTCTCCGAAAAAAAAAACGCAATCATTTCTTCTCATTCACCGGTCACCCGGCAGTCATGACGTCCGCTAAAAATAAAACCACTTGTCTCAGCCATCCACGCCAGAGGTAGACAAAATCGAACACAAAGACGCAAATACAAGTGAATGGAGGTGAATTGGAAGAGAAAAAAAATCCCCAAATTAATAATGTCGTAGACAAGAGCGAAAACAAACATTCTTGTCGTGGCATTGAGTGTATTTATGCAACCATTCACGTCAATGATCGGAAAAGAAACGAATTCCACAAGATGCTGGAAATAGATTCCATTCAAATGAGAATTCTTCAAATTAGACGGGGCGCTGACGAAAGGTGTTCTCAGGGAATGGAGGTTTCTCCTTGTGACGTTCATTGCTTTGTAGTACAGTTTATGACTTAGATGCAGATTTTCTAAACAAGATCTTCCAACAGGAGGTGTTAAAATGCTATCCAAGCCTTGACCTTGTGAAGTCTGTTCGACTTCGACAAAGAATGTAGTCGATACAGTTCGAAATGGACGTGGGTCTACAAGCAATTGGCTGATGCACACCTTAATCATGAGCTTCCTCTGCAGCACTCTGCCAAAAGCTCGGAGTCGAAGGCAAGTTGCATGGCCTAGACAGTATTCAGCATAGTCGTTGCATATGCTGACGTCTGGCAAGACTCTGATGTCTCTGCACAAACTGCAGAGTTCGTGGTAAAATGCCAATATTGTACGTCCTTTCTTAAGCACAACTTGCTTCATTTTTCCCTCGTTCATCGCCAGATCCAAATCCACTTAGGCGCTTCCGTCTCAATGCCAGCAAACACCCATTTCACTGACTGCTCATTGCGTTCGAAAAAATACCTAGTGATGGGCCGTCAATTGTTCAGGATCTTCTGAAGAATACAATACAAGACAGTGCGTCGTCTTGTCTAAAACTATGTTGAGATGTTGGCATTGAAGGCCTCGCTGAGTTCCACACTGATCATCTTGCACCACCTCTCCTTCATTGTTCCGCACATCGTGAAGAGTTTAGCAGGAACACTAGACATTTCGGTGTTCAACTCGTTCCTATGCACGCTGTCATGTGCGGCCTTGAAATCAAAATCCCTGAAAGCGCACAATACGGCAGAGAAGATCTCGCACGCTATGTTACGGCGGCTTGTCGTCGATAGTTGGCGCCGTTTTTTGGACTCTATTTTCTTGTGGACCAGCTAAACAATATTGTGATGCCGATCACAACTGATTCACAATGTATACCGACGAACAAGAACCGTCTGACAAGACTATTCGTCGTTTGGTGTCGAATTCTGTTGATCACGTGACAGTGGAAGATAGTCGACGTGTCGTCCATCCACCCCCAAGACGTTGAAGCGGTAAGAGTGAGTGTGGCCGATAACTCATATGCATCGTCACAGCGTTCAGCTTCAGTGGAGCCACCTTGCGGATGATTTACATTTGTTTCCGTATAAAATGCAATTTACTCAGAGAATATTGCTGACAGGCGACAGACCACCCACGTCGCTTGGAATAAGGCCAAACAGTCGCCTGAACGGTTGACATTGAACTTGATTTTTGGAAACAAATGTTTACGTCCCATTTCGTACTCTCTGTCGCCGTTAACAAGCAAATTTGACACATTGCATGCTCAAAAAGTGTATTTTTTTGGCTCGAAACTAGGTTTGTGCAGTCTACGAATGAACTAGTTAAAAGAAGAGCTGTAACAAGTGAACTTGTTCGCAATGTGATTCAATTTTGGTTGATTTAGTTCAGTAGTTCAACAAACTCAGGTATGCCTTACTCTGCATACAGGCAATTCTGTAAGAATAACTGAACTAAACTGAGCTCAACTGAACTAAACAGAAGTAAACTGAACTAAACTGATCAAAACTGAAATAATCTGATCTCTAAATGGAGGGCTGACAGCTGGATGGCGCCGTTGGTTGAGTGCCTGCTCCTGGTTAGAGGGGTCCCCGGTTCGAATCCAAGTGAAAGTAAAGTTAAAACGCTTTTATCGGGCTTTCAAATCTGGTCCAGTCACCATTTGCCGTTGGGATCAAATTAACGGCACTATCACTGGAATTGTCGATCAGTGGTAGTAGTCTGACTATGGGTATCACAATGGACCAACATGGTCTAAGTGTGCTGGCGATTTCGTTGGTAGCCCAACTACCTAACCTAACCTAAATGGCGGGCTTTGCTTTGTGTATGCATGGGCATTGTGCACATAAGGGTTGTTTTTGTTTGACTACGGCAGCGCAAGCACATCGAGGATAGTTGCGATGCCGGTGCGAAGGAAATTTTAAACGCTGTGTGTAAATATGCGTTATATGGCGAAAATCGCTCAAGGCTCAATTTCACGAGCAGTGAACTATATTGAACTAAATGAACTAGAAGAACGAACTAGTCGAATAAACCAATTTGAACTAAACTGAGCGCTCTCTGGATGGAACTAAAATGCACAGCCTTAGTCAAAACCATTATTTGGCCATTTTTCTTCAGAAAAGTCGATAGAAATAGGTATCCGGGGACGGTAGATGTCGAATCATCATGTTTGCAAGACGGTGCGCCATGCCACACTGCAAAGCAAACAATACAGTGTCTGCAACGAGTACGAAGTGCGGTGTCAAAAACTGTCGACATTGACTGACCACCCAGAACCCAGAAAACGCACATTTTGCTTGGTCAATTTAATCAGATGCTTCCGTATCCATGCTTGTGTGTCTGTAGGCGCACTTAGGCGGAAATGAGTGTTTTTTGGCACTTTGAAGCCATCATAGGGCTTCAACGATGAATCAAAACATTCCAAATAAACATACAAATGAGAAGAAAATATGACGCCCATGTTTTTGGCTTCAGCTGCATTTGTACGGCTTCTGTTGATGCAAAGTCTGAGAATTTATGATAAAATGATGGTACTTCAGTTCAGCAGTGAGCTCTGGCACGACAGTCGCGACTTTGTGACGGTCTGAGCAGACGTCCTTGAGTGGTGCCACAACCAGACGAGGAAGTAAGTGACCTTTCATAGACGGTAGCAGCTCATGCTGTCCCATCGGGAGTGGTGGGATTGTCTGATGATTCTGTTTCAGAGAGGGTTATACTCTCTTCTTCAAGATCAAACCTCTGCCAAGACATTCAGCCTCTTGGCGAGACTTTTGCTATCATTTTTTCTACAGTCATGTGCATCGAATTGTGTCAAGTCATGAATCTCAGAAATTGAATCTTATTTAAATCAATGAATAACAACAAACTCGGTTTTGATACTGAGAACAATGGGGAAAGACCTGTGCGCCTGATAATCCACCCGTCAACAGATACGCGGCGATAAATATCGGCACGTCAACAGTTCCCAGTCTGCTTGCGCTTGACGAAGACTTTCCCATTCGATTGAATTATCGGTTGGAATTTCTCAGTTCCGAGAATGACAGTAAACAAGGAACAAAGGTCAACCCTGATTGAATCTCTTTCTCTTACACTTGCGACTGCTATCAGGTGATGTTGCCTCTAATTGGCATTCATGCAGATTAACTCACTCTTCGACGACAGACACTGTTGCCAAATGACATGTTCACATGCATTTAATTTTCACGTGTGTTGAACATTTTTGAACCGCACGACGGTTCTTAAATTGCTTTAATTATTCTCACGTAATCGACAGCATTTTTTTCCCTAAACCACGTGAACTTTGGAACTTCTGCTGCTAAGTGACTATTTTGTTGGTGTTTTATACAATGGAGAGTCCTATGCAAATGTATTTAAATCTAATTGGACTGGCCGGGAGTCCGTTTTTCAGCGCTTGGCAACAGACCGCGGAATCGGAGGAGAAACTACATTTGCTTCGTCTTCATTCCATGACTGAGTCGATGACGCGTAGGTCTACCGTGTAGATGGACAATTATGTTAAGTAAAACTTTCGAATTGACATATTTGATAGAATTCGATTCGACTTTCATGTAACGAGTGGGGAAAAAGGATGCCCACCAGCAGGTAAAAGTCGTGAAGGGTCAGCCAACGAGAGGTGTAAGTCATCTTTCATCTGGGCGCATGGTGGTTGTAATCACCCCCCTGCTGGATAGTCGTTAGACTTTAGGGGCCGCGAGCAATTACTACCAAATCGCCTCTCATGCGGAGTTTATCAGTGTACACAGGGGGCACCAGGTATTTCTACAGAAAAAAAATAACCGAGGAGCGTAAATCATGTCATTTTTTGGACTGAAAACGAGGATCGCTTGTAATGGGGTTATACGTGTCACAATTCTATCACGTGAGCCATCCATTGCACTCTCTGTTGGCTTTGAGTTCCTTGTCAACATGAATTATAAAAAGAAGAGGAGAGGGATTTTTAGAGGTGCCATGGAACCCGATAGACGGCTTATCTATAGCATTCAAGACTCTGGACACACTATCGATTAAATTAATGATGGAACAACATTGCCGTCTATCTCTCAGGAAGAGTCTCTAGGCACAGACAGCTAGCTAGAACAAATGTGGGGTTGTTTGGCAATTAATCACGACACCCGACACCTTTCTTCAAGTAATACATACCCTGTTACTTGCAGATGTCATCAATATCCACTATCGGAGATGGATGCAACTAGATACTTGCAGTCCTCCGAGGCAAATATGGCTTCAATCAATCCAAAAAAAGACAAATACACTTCTAGGTCTTAACAGGTAGGTCGTAAGCATTATCACCGGTCACAGCAGGGGTGTATAACACCTAAAACGACTTCTGCAGGAGTTGCAGGGATGAGGAAGGAGCTACACTACCTCGGCACCTGCCCAGCCCTTGCAAGAACAACGAGAAGCACACTAGGCAACTACTCATTCAGCAGCCTAGAAGAAATGTCAAACATCAAAATTCAGAACGTAGCTATAATAAATTCATCAAGATAAGAAACTGGTTATAACCCAGTAATGAAGTGGACTGTCTGAAGATAGACCACTTGGATACCAGGAGGTATTTCTTAGGTGTCAGTTAATGCCCTGGCTAACGAGGAATCGGTGTATCAATCACCGGATAGTGATAGCACAGCGGATCCAAGCTAAGTGGGTCACAACTGATTCAGCTGTGATAACCAACCTAACCTGGTTCCATGGTAAATCCTATTTCTGAGATAGCGTATAAGTTGGATATACCTACGAGGGGCGTTCAATATATTCTCGGTATCGGGATAAAGCTGTGGTTGTATATATAAATTGATAAAACGCGAATTAATAATCACATTTATATGAAATTTTACATGAATGCACTAAAATAATAGCATTACTTGATAATTAAGTCAATTTATGTATACGACCACAGCTTCACCCCAATACCGAGAATATATTGAACGCCCCTCGTATGCATATGCTGGCGTCGCATGACATTGGATGTACGATGAACTCCTCTGTTAATCAGACCAGCAATTCATGTCATTGGTCAGACATGAACTCAACCATTTCAATTTCCATTTCCTCTTCTAGTTTAGTCATAGGACACAATCAAAATTTCCCAAACAGGTGACGAAGAAAGGTCTATGAAAGAAACAAAGCCATTCTGTCAGTCGATACAAACAGAATTGGCGTGTGACATGTAAGGTGATTAAATTCGAATTTGCATTGAAAAACTCATACAAATTTCCCTGTCGAGTCATAAGGTTCGAAAAGCGTTCAAAACAAAGCCAGGCGATAAATAGGAGAAGGAGAAGACTCAGTCACGAATTCTACGAATTGTATGTATATGTACGTGTACATAGAGCAAAAATGTGTTGCCTGCACAGACTTGACCACATCGACAATATGGACACCAGCTAAGAGGATATTTGAATCAAAGCCTCGCGGACCTTCACGACCAAATCATCGCGGACCCAAGAGACTTCTAACATATGGGTCCTACGAAAATAAAACAAATTTCAAAATTCAACAAAGAACAACATGCATAGGTGCCACAGGTGCTCTATGGTCGACTCCGTCACACGGTATTGTTACATCTTCTCTGTTTGGTCTACATCCCACAGCGCCATTAGGCTCAAAGAGTCAGGGTGCTGGACAGCGAAACCCTATGGCCATAGCACAATCCTGGATCTAATACTGAGAGAATGGAGAGAGATATCGATATCAACTGAAGATGATGCGGTTTCTAGATTTAATGTATAAAACGGCTTTTGACACTCCAATCCCCGAAAGAATGCAGAGATTTAAACTGAGCAATCTACGGTCTTGATGAATGGAAGCAGCCTGCCAGGGACCGTCAACTATGCAAGGCAGCTAAGCACAGGGCAGGGTAGGAACTTCATGAAATTAGAAAACTGTGCATAATAAGACAGACAGCCTTGAAAAAATAGCAATTACTAATGCCACCTTGACAATGCAAGTGTAAAGCTCTCAGCTTTTTTGTTTACATTTGCACAGTAAATGGAGCAAATGGTACATCGTCCGGAACAGCTAAACTATATTCGTAGACTGAGGATCAATATTTGCGTACTCGTTTCGCTAATCAAATAGCTTGAAGTGGTTGGCAACTTCTAATATCAGCCGCAACACCACAGTTGGTGTTGGTGACGTCAAATGTGCGCATGATCTGGAAGAGCTGCATACAATTTTACTATGGTCGTGCTAACGTAAGTGGAGATGCAATTTAAGGTGGCCAACATTAGAGGCTTTTTGGTGGAAGTTCACCCAAAGAATGTGATGACCGACGAAGGAAGTTCCTTAACTTGAGGCAAATGTGTATCGGATTCGAGAAAAATTGAATTGCGAGAAGAATCAAGGACCCTCAAGGAGGCTATATGACTCATAAGGGCTAACAGGCTGGATAAGAATTTAATCAAGTAAAATGTTTGCTAAACGGAATCATTCTTCCTTTCTTTCTTCAAACGCAATGTACTCCCATATCCTCATATTATCTCAGATTGACATTCTTCTGCGTCGATTTCAAGGCCGCATACAACGCCATGTCCAATTTTGACATTCCTGCCCAGCTCGTCAGGTTGTGCAGGATGACGATGGAGAATTCTCGAGGCTAATGGAAGGATATTGGGCGGTCGGAGATTTGACATGGCTGAGTCGACATGTATCACATTTTACATGCATTTTTGGGCACGAAAGGACTTATCGCGCGATGGAAGCAACTGTTGCTCACACTCGAACAAAGGCGCAATCATGTGGCCACTTCAAAGGAGTTGCAAATCCATAAACTGCCACCTCACCAGCATAGGTTTGACTCCCCGGTCATCATTGCAACAAACGTCTCTCTTGACAGTTTTGAGGATATGTACCAAAGTGGGGAAAACGCTGGACTAAGTCTGAGGAGCTAAAAGGGGGCTACGTTTAGAAATAAAACGCTTGTTTGTCGAAGAAAAGCCACTAGATTATCAAAGTACTCTACTTCTGCCTATTTGGATAAGAAATTTCTCAACAGTACGCTTCCGTATTTGAATTCCTCGATTATGTCTGGCTCCAGCACTCGAAATCACGAAGTGCACTCAGAATGCCAGAAGCATAAGTCACCAGAACCGGGAAGTTCTCAAAGAGTTGTGGAATGCAACTTATCAGCGTTACAATTGGATGCTACCCCTTCCTGATCTGATATTGTAATCTGCCAAAACTAATCGCAGCCAGGCCCTCCAGCCTTTGAACACCGATCAATTAATTCAAATTCGTAGACGATGCTAATAGTCTCATTAACTTTAACGATCCCACTTATTGCGTGCTGATCACACGGGTACTCTGCTGACTAAGAAGTTCGCAAACAAATGATGATGAACTTCGCGATAGGTATAAGCCTCACATGACAGCAAACCAACAACCGCAAGAAAGTCGTTAAAACAATAATTCTCTGTAAATGTGCGGCAAGTGGAATGGTAAACATAGCGCCATACGTTCCGTGGACTTTGGGCGCCAAGACTTCCCCGACTTTCATACCAAAACATGCATTCATGAATCATGTCCATTTCACTGGAAAAACAATAAAACAAAAGAAACAAAATGAACCAGACGATCCATTAGCAGACCACCACGTGTGTTAGATACGGACAAAAATCGATTGATTGCCAATACACCCCTTTCTTCTATCCTGACCTACGATTACTCTGCCGGGGATCATGCTTACAAGTGACTCAGCGGCAAGTGCAATTTGAATTGGCCACCACCTTACAATAATCACGTCGTCCAGTACCCTCAGATTTCGGCGGAAAATACCATTCACTTGACATGGAATCTAACGATACCATACACACAGATGTTTTACACAATTCAACCGGTGACTGCGAATTACCCGCAAAATACGTCAATGAAACTTTATCTCGACTCGAGTAGATACGAAAATGAGAGAAACAAAAAAAAAAAAAAAAGACGAAAAACAAACGAACGTACGTACGTGCATACATAGGTAATGAGTTTCTAATGAAGTAAGAAACCCCCTTGTACTGCTGGCGCACGATAGCACCCCCAACCAAAGAGAAACCCCACAATGTTCGTATTTTTTTTTTTTTGCAATATACCACGCTGACGAAAGAGAAGCCCCGAAGAGAGGGAAATCCATCAGCAAAAGAGAAAAAAATCGAAAATTAAATCCTATAAAAGTTGTGAACTTGCTCTGCAATCGTTCATATCAAAGGTTCAACTCACGACGACAGCGACGACGGCACAACTTATCCGTCGGCAAATAAACGATCGTCAAAATTTCTCAAAAACCAAAAGAAAACAAATTAAAGAAAATATCTTTTTTTTTTTTTTGCAAAAAATTAACCAAAAATCATAACCCACGGTCGACAAATTTTTGTCCTATACTATTTAACGAATTTCTATCGCAAGTTTTTGGACCCATGCGAATCGTGTTTTGTGTGTGTGTGCGTTTATACCGATCGATATCGAGTGCGTGACTGAACATTTAAAAGAAACCAAAGAAAGAGAGTGAGCGAGAGATTAATTAAATCTACTTAACACAAATTTTTGAAAAATTTGAAATAAAAAAACAAAATGTGCCAACAACAACAGTGCGATATGAGTTCGCAAATCGAGTTATTATATCAAAACGGTATGCCGCGTAAGGTTGGTAAAGTCGTGGAAAGGACGTTGAAGAAGCGAGTCGCTGCAGCAGCAATTGAAAATAACAACAACAACTACACAACATTCGGTTGTGACAATGATGATGTTTGTAAAAATTGTGAACAGTGCGGTGGGTGCTTAAAGCCAAAAAATGATTTCACAAATTGTTGTACATGTGATGGCGGTATCCGAACACAATTAACATCGAACAGTGATGAGGAATTCGAGGAGGAGCAGTCAAATCTGCTCGTTCGCACCACAAAGGCTAATACAGAAAATGGAAAATTCTCATCGTCATCATCGGCAGCATCGTCGGCATCATCGTCGCCATCGGGATCGGACGTCGAGTCCGATGAATCGCTTGTGGATTCTGATTCAGGTTTCAGGAGTAGCAGCAGTAGAAAACAATCGACCGCTTCTAGACGGACATGCCCGATGGCTGGTCTCCTATCGAATGCCAGGGCAATTGAAACATCCCCAGAATCTCAAGCAGCACCCATCCGCAAATCATCAGTACCTTCAAAGCATTCATTTCAAGATGATGTACTGGCTGTGTCCACGCAGTTGACGAAGAAAGTTATTCGTCAGATCAATAAATTCACATTTAATGTGCAAAAATCAAAGACTTACAGGTAAAGATACAAAACCATATTTTCTCTTTTTTCCTCTATTCTTTCTTTCTTGTTCTTTTCTGCACAATTGTTGAAGTCATTAGCACATAACTCTGCGGTGTCCTTGTATTCAATCTCGGTTTATGGCGTTCTTTTTTTTTACGAGCTCACACCGGTGAGCAGTAAGTTATTGAACCGATTTGAGTCCAAGAAGTGGTTGAAAACAGAAAATACAACAAAAACACGATCTCGTGTGTAGAGAAGGAATCCATTCTCCTCCTCCTCCTCCTGCTTTGTTGCTGAAGAGTCTCTCAACTGCTGGTGCAGTTCTATCCGGTCTTTTGTTGCGTTCAGACGACTCAAGGCAAACAAAAAAAAAAGAAGCAAAAAATCACCATTCTCCGCCAGTCTCTAATGTGCGCAGGATGATGCAATTGTGACCTTTTACGTAAAAGCTTTCACGATGAATACATTTCTTTTCTTCTTTCGCCACTAAAATCAAATAACGCTGTTTGCGAAAATATGAAAAGAACAAAATATTCATATGTCGACGCATTCCTAAAGTCCGCTGATTCGTGTGACGTTTGAGCATAATTTCTGCGTGCCAAAAAAATACTTTTCCGAAAGTGAGAAAAATATTAAATGTGACGCAAAAAGCCATATATCAAAAAAAGAAACAACAAAAAAAAAAAAAAATGTATCTATAAATGTGTATGACATGGCCACGGTGTCAAACGAGATCATTTAGTGGGCTGGCTGTGTTCAAAAGTCATTTGCCAGAGCGAAAGCTCAATTCGCTCGTATCGAGGAGATTATTCTAATTGAATGGTGTGAAATTTTGTTATCATGACAAATAAGACCTCTGACGCTTTCGCGGTGATATTATTTAACAATGAATTGAAAATTATTTTCCCGAAGTGATCTAACACACTTGTCGCTGTGGTGGTTCAAAGGTTTGTTCTCCCTCCTCTTTTTTTTGCAAAAAAACCTTTTTTGGCCATCCCCCGCTGAGATGTAAAAATAAATAAGCTTAAAATGTTATTTTTATCTGACGGCATCTGAAAGTTAAATTTTTCAAAATGAAAGACCACTGACCACCAGCCTGGGGTAATTCCTGCGAACGGAGGACAAGACTGCGTCTAAATGAAATTAAGAAGTCATAAATTTTACAAAAAAAAAAAAGTCAGAAAAAAAAACAGCCTTACAGACGGAAACGGCAAAAGTGCCGACAATGAGCTAAAAATAAATTCCACCAACAACGCGAATGCACAGGAAGGTAAAGAGATTGTATAATATGCGAAAGTGATCGTTGAGGTACGAAGAAAAGGTCAAGCCAACGCAACAGGAGATGCCCCCTCTTTCGGGTTCGCCTTGCGAGCATCAGTTGCGTGGCATGAGAAGAATGTTGTTCAGCTTATAGCCGACAGGTAGGAAATGACAAGCCAGCAAAAAATGTGAAAACAGTAAGAAGGGACTTTTTGTTTTGGGGGTCTCAAAAAGTATCCCTCTCGTTCAGTCACCAGTTTAAGGAGTGACGTCCGTCAATGTAGGTTAATCTGTATGCAGTTTTTTGGCTGTTTTCTGAGGCATTCAATTTGTCACAAGTCATGGCTGGAGTTGAGGCTGGTTTAACTGGTTTCTGAGGTTGTAAAGTTCAGTTCATTGGAGAGTTACTTCTGAGAACAAGCCAAGGTTGGAAATCTGTGTAATTTCCCATTTGAAAACATGTAATTTTCAAGCAGTTTTGCTTTTCTTTAACGCAACCTGTTTCTGAGGTGTCTTTGTCACACCAAGTGGGGAGCTCGGTGTTTAACGAGAAAAATAAAAGATCTCTATGTGGACCCTTGTGGCACTCCACCAATTTGCATCGTGATGGAGATATCCTACGTTTAACACAAAGAAACCAGGTCATTAAATGCACCCTTGTGGCACCCCATGCATATCATACAATTGCCAGTCCACAGATACAGGAACCTTTTAATTATCCCATCCCATGATCCGCCGTTCATTAAATGTCCGGCAATTGCTATGAAAAATAAATAAACCCACCACATGACCGAAAACCGGATTCACACGCTTGAGTGTAACCGCACTGCTCTGCCTGTGCACATGAATGCGCTTTAATTCATAATTTGAATCTGCTCGACATCTAGGCAGACTCCCCCATCAAACCTCAGACCCATTAATCATCTCCAACAATTAATTAAACTATTTATGCGATGACATATCCGAAAACACGAATTAATTTTAATTTGGCACGAGCCATCCAGTGGTCTGGGAAATTTCCCAATTCCGAGCACAAATCGTATCGATCACATGCCTGTGAGGTGTTAGAACAAAAATCTCTCACAGACACCCACAGACACAGGCGCAGGCAGAAGTCGTGTCGTGACAGTTGAGCTTTTTCTCTTTTTTTTTTGTTCAATTAAATGCCGCGCCGTCGGTGAATTGGATACGTTTCACGCAATTGACCATTTAATTTCACAATTAATCACGATAGACCGTCAAATTTTGAACTCTCTGTATGTGTTCACCTCGTACTTGTGAGGCAAAAAGAAAAAAAAAAGAGAAACAAATTCAAATGAAGAAGACCCGCACCACCAACCCCGTCAATCGTTGCCGTAGGCTGAAGAGGGGTACGAGAAGCAAGTGGCGGCAGCAGCGTGCGAAACCTACTTGACACTTCTCACGTTCACCCTGGGGAACAGTAAAGCAATTTGAAATTGAAACAAACTGAAAAGAAGATACATACACTCACGTATATAGAGCACGAGACGAATAAAAGCTAAACCGATAAGGTTGCGATTGATTAGATTATTTGCCTTATTTTTCGCGTTTTTTTTCCCCCGTCAGTCTATGGAGTAGATACAAAAAAAAAAAAACGTCATGAATTCCAGATGCGAAGGAACTTTGCCAAACGATGTCATGTGATTTCATGATTTTGTAGGGGGAGGAAAAAAGGGGGTGTGCCAAATGTGTGATAACGAAGTAATTATAACCGCATAATGATAAGATGTCCGATCACATTGGGTGGCGTCATTTAATTTAGGCAATTTATTTAAAATTGATTCCGGTTGAGGTTCGCTATTCGCTGCGGCTTAATCGTGGCAAGTGCCAAGGAAAGTTAACACCCTTTCTACGCTAATTATGATTAGTTGGTCTAGAAGATATAAATCCTCCCGGCGCACAGGTTAATTGGCGAATTTCGGTCGATCACGTGCGATGTTAATTCAGAGCCTTATCTAATATCTTATGAGCATTCCTCATGTGATTCTCAATCATGCGTAGTTTTTTGCGCACCCACTTCTTACTCGGGGCCTCTGTGTGAATGAATGGAATGTGTGCTTAAGCATTTGACACAGAGACCAGCCATGCATGCATTTATGGGGTATGTGCTGTGAAGAGTAATTCGTTTGAACTATCTGGTTTGCATTCACTTCGATTGATATTCGATGTATCTGCTCCCTCCTCTTCGTTGAAAGAGCTGTGGCATTGATGTGGTTTTACTGATGCATACATGCAGGCGGTATGAAATGAATCTATGTTATTTAGCAATTAACAAATCGATCAGCATGCCCGTATGAATGCCAGTCAAGGCGGTAGATTGTAAATGTAATCAGTTTACGTGACGTGAATGCTCTGAGTTACATTCAACGATGCATAGCAGAGTTTCGGTTTTCTGATGGAGGAACAAGTTCGGGACCAACGTATCAATCTTGAGGTAGCGCAGTCTATATACAAAAAACGGAGCCATACACACGCTCGCTGTATATTTAGTAGCATCTCTGTCATCTGTGAACCAGAATTTGTGTGCCAAACTGGTTAAAAATAATTCACGCAAAGTTCAACTACCCCCAGTGAGCTCGTCCAAGGGCGATGATTTTCAATCAAAAATTCGATTTCATTCCCCGATGGATGAGTCAAATTTGATGCATTCCTTTTTTTTTTTTTGTTCACTTTACGTCCTCCACTTACATAAGTGTGCATTCTACAGACATCGGGGCAAAATGTAGAGCATGGTTGTGATTTGTTCAAACACAGCACAAGGACAAAGAATACGTTCGCACAAAAAAAAAAAAAGAAAACTTGCTCTTGGTAACACAATCAAATTCTTAATGCAGACCCAAGGCAGGGCGATTGCTGCTGTGACACACACGAACACACAACAGCTTGCTTCAGCTTCCCGTTGTACAGGGCGAGCGGATGTGAGTGTAGCATGCGAACTGCGAGGGGTGGTGTACTGTGTCTGGAAAAAAAAAGAAACAGCAAACAATGGACAGCTCCCCCACGTGTGTGGATACTTTCAGGTGTTCTATGGATAAATTCTATCCAATATGACACGATTGAGTGTAATTAAATTTTAGCCTAGAGGTAGGAAAGGGAAACGTTGTCACTTTGTTTTGCATGCGAAGTGCTTCTGTGTGTGCGACTGTCATTAAGTAGGTTTTCATGCTGGCACTTGCTGCTTGTGCAAGTGACTACGCATAAGGTGAGATGTAAGAGATACGCATTTGCGGAGGAGGAAGTGATCGAGTGATTGATACGGTTTAATGGAATTAGTATGTTGCATTGGTTAGCGGCGTTTTTTGCGTAGGAGATGAAGGGGAAAACAGGTGAAAGTCGAAAAAATATATTTTTGCGCTATGATTGAAAGCTGTCGCCATTTTGGGAAATTCTCCTCTATTCTCCTAAGCATCGGCTTGTAGTCGCCACCATATGGAATCCCATCTGGTTCACCTTTTCACCAGCATTTCCGAGCAATCTCATGGACGCCTTGTAGCATGTCGTGAGCTGTCTGTGATTGATGGGAAATCAGAGACAATGTCGATGAAAGACCACCACCTGGCGGGTCACATCACAATTTTGCTGGATGGAGCCCAGACATGTCGACAATTCATTCTCATAAACCTCTGTCAGCGAGACAAAAAGAAATTAACATAAAAAAAAAATGTACAAAGATCAGCATTACAGTCAGTACAGTCAGTCATTCAGAAAGCGTTCTCATTTATTTCCCTCTGTTCGCATTTTTTTTTCGGATTCAGAAGAGGAAGTAAGATAAATGGCACCCAATTAGATATGCAATCGTGGAGGAGACACAGAAACAAACAAAACGAAATGGTTTCAGAGTTAATCAAAGTAAAAGCCATGTCCTCGGGCAGATTCAAAGCACCTAACTGTGTAGACACAACAAAAAAAAACAACAGAAACAAGTAATTAATTGAATAATAAATTGCTACCGTGTCCTCGACATTGTAACAATTTAAAAAATGCACTCCATGAGACGTTGTTTCTTTGTGGATATAAAAGAGATGCGAAAATGTCAGTTTTTGAACCGCAAAATATTGCAATTCATGGTGGATGATTTTTTTTTGCTCAATTATTCACGTGGAGCTGTGGTTTTCTGCTTGCCCAACCATTGCAGGGGCTTAATAGAAAATGACAGAAAATTGCAAAAGGTGTCGATGTAATCGAAATTAATTGCATTAGGAAACCAATCAGTGTGTATGAATCATTAACAATCATTCAGCCATGAGATGAAAGCTTAAAGTGATGTAAATCCCACTGTGGACCACCGCAGGGCTGATGAACGACTACAGCTCTCTTTAAATTCTCCCCATCCATGGCGAAATATGCTTCGTTTGACAAACGAAACCCACGCCATCCAACCGCATACCCTAGTTCTGCCCCTGCCACTGATGTTCGGTCATAAATCATCGAGTTCGTTTGCTTTCCGTCTGACCGACCAGACGACCCACGGCCTGTTGCCAGTCATCGTGCGCTATAACTTTATTATTAAAACATTTTCGTGTGCTAATTTACGTCTCTTCCCTTCCCTCTGGTCTCGACGTTTTCATTTCTTTTTTTTTAATCAAATCGAGCATATTTTTTATTTTTAATTTTTTTTATTGTGCTCACCTCTGCACTGAACCGTTTGTGTGGCGAGTGCGTTTTCGCACGTAGGCCATTTTGTTGTCACAAAAAATAAAGTAAGCCAACAAATGCAATTGAAAAGAAGCAAAATCAAAAAAAAAAAAAAAAAACGAGGAAACTATTTCGATGAACAATTGTCGGTGAATAGAGCACACACACGTCACAGTTCAGGGTCAGCACAACAAAGGCCGCAACAATAGCAGAAAAGTGCAAAAAAAAAAAAGAATATATATATATTTTTAGAAACTTAATTAAAGCAAACAAAATCTGACATTTTTTTTATTTTTTTCTGTTTCTTTGCAGAGTTTTAAGTAAATCAACACAACCGGCTCATGTGATAGCCGTTGGCATTTTGTCATTTGTACTGTTGGCTGTTTGGCCGAATTTGCTCGAGAATGAAGAGGCTGCATTGCATTCCAATGAGAGGCGCAGTGGCTGGGCACTGGTGGCATATTTAGGTGCATTCGCAACGCATTTTGGTGCACAAATTTGGATGACATTTGTCTCAGGTAAGCAATCGATATCCACTTCCGCCGCCTGATAAAGATTTCACCGAAAGTTTGAGAGAGATTGGATTGGCAAATGCGATAAGATAAGATTTCGGCAACAGTCCAAAGGTCCAATCTCCAATCAGCTATCAGTTCAAACAATAGGCCGACTCCAGAGTTCCTCATACTAATGAACTTTTTTTTTTCTCTTCTTTCCTTGCAGGACTAGCTCTATACTTTGCACTACCACGCCACACGTTCGGTCTCTGTCAGCAGATCCTCTTCCCCAAGTACTTCGCCATGAACTCGATGCTCAGCATCCTCACGCTGATTCTGTTCATCAAAGTGATTGCTGGCCACTGGGAATTCTCGGCATACGTTCAAGTCATCGCGCTCACAATATGTGCCGTCATCGAAGTCACTGTTCGTCTCTATCTGGCCCCACCACTGCTGCGCTTGATGCGAGAGAAGCACAAGTTCGAGATCACCGTCGGCAGTGGCCAGGAGGTTGGACAACTTGAGCCAGGCGATCTTGTTAAATGCCCCCACTATCAGGGCATTCACAAGGCATTCCGTCGCATTCACATGACCGTGGCGATGGGCAATCTGACCGCACTTGTCTGCACATTCTTGCATCTACATTATTTGGCATCAAAGATCAGTGTAGGTTAAGCAACTGAAATGATGATACCCCACGAATCAGGCAAGTCATCGAGAAGATGGGAGATAAGGGAAAAAACCAAGGCCCCTCGCCCCCATCAAATACACAAACAAATACAAAACAAACTGCAAATTGCAAACCAAGCAAATCAATTAAAGTATTCCAGCTTTCTTTTTGAGACTGCAAAACTATCCTAACACACAAAGAGAAACGAACAAGTGAATATTCGACAAAAGCAACTAGCTACAAATCTAACTGAAATGGAAAAATTTACAAGAAAAAAAACAAACGGAAAATTTATGAAGAAGAATATTTCGATATTGTCTGTGATATTTAAGCGGCGAATATCATCGTGAAACAGGAAATACCAAGCAAATGCCGGGCAGATGAACGTGAAAATGAACGAAGAAACATTACAAATCCTAAGCATGTAGAAATGCAACAAAAAACCGACTCTATAATTTTAATCGCTAAAAGAATTGACTAAAATTACACAAAAATTCATCCCTCATCCTTATTTATATCTCAACATTAAAATTAAAAAAAAAAAAAACAAAAAATACAAAAAAAAAAAATAAATTAAATCAAAAAAAACCCCAAAAATAAGCAAAAATTCTAAATTTATATATGTAAAAATTAAGCTCATCAAACAACAAATTATGCTTCATCAAAACGCTAAGTTTAATTAAATTGAAAATGGAAGAAATTGTATTTTAGTATTTATTTATATTTTATCCAAATCGTATGCATGTATGAGGAACTATTTTGTTTTATTGTTTAGTATGGATTTGAATTTGAATTTGAATTTCTGTGTTTTTCAATACAAATTTATGTCTAATTAAATCGGCGCATCAGCGCTGATGAAATGAATTTGTAATTATTTTTTTTTTTAATTTAAAATTTTTGTTTTTCTGAATGTAGTAAGGTGTTTCCTAGTGTTTTAAGTGGAGAGAAGAAAAAGTATTACAAAATTTGTGTTCTAGATAAGAATGAATGAAAGGAAAGAAAACAAAAAAGCGCAAAGCAAAATTCAAATGAGAGAAAAGAAATGATTAGAAAGAATTAAAACAAACAAAAAACTCATATTAAATCAATTTTTAACAAAATTTACTTCTTTGCGTTTTTATTGATGGCCATTTGGGGGGAATAACTCAAAGGTTATATGAGTAAGTGTTCAGCGATTGTGTTGATTCGAAGTTTTTTTCAGTGGCGCGTGATCGTCTCGGATTGCGAGAAGACTATAGTTGTCCCTGTGGCATGAGACCATATTTGTTTTTTAGTGCGACGAATCATTTCAACCAGAATGGGATGTTGTGCAGGAGCGAGATGCACTCGGACAGAGCAATGAACTACTGCCCTTTCCGGCGAGATCGTAAGTTTCGCAATTTTCTGGAATATAAAGTACTCGGCCATCTCGATAGGCGGGGAGAGATAGGAAGCAGTTCAGAAAAGTCTTCGAGTTCAAAGTGAGTTCACTGGCTATCAGAACATATGGCATTGCTCTTCAGCCAACAGAAATCTTTCATGTTTGCAATTTCTGCATGAAACACGCAACAGTGGTTAAGCAGTCGAGGTGAAGAACAAGCCACAAGTCCACAACCACGCCTTCGCACATCTTCAAACCATCTGTGACGATTCGTAGAGGACCATCCAGCGCCTTCGAGTAGGATGACAGTTGAAAAGTTCTTCTCGCAGAGTAGCATATGTCAGCAGGAGTCTCTCTAGATATGGATTTAAGTATCTCGAGGATACATTTTTTTGTCGGAGGGTTTTTTAACACACTAAACTGGATCACTTGGACTCAAACACTAGTCCATTGTACTGCCAGGCAGCAACCTACATTTGCTAGAATTTCATGGCCTTCCGGAGGAATACCAGCAAGCGCTTCTGTGATGAGGAACCTACATCATCAGCTCTTACTTCATCAGCACCAAAAAACTGCCACCTGATCCGAGTAAAGGCGAAACAGTGGCAGAGGAAGTGCCCTGCAGTATAGTCGCCTTCTCCACCGGCGTCGCAGAGAGCTTCATCGCTTAGGCCAAGTACATTTAGGTGTTTGGCGAAGGTGTAGTCTTTTCTCTCAAGAGGTAGCAGGAATGCCGCGGATCTCTTCTTACAGATGTCAGGGAGCATTTACTTGGTTTGTCCACATCCTGGAGATCCATACCACCTCAGGTTGTGCTCTGGAGAAGTCCTACCATCGATGGAAGCCCTAACCAAGGATGCTTCCTACGAGTTCTTCCTCCAATCCTTGTCTAGCAAGTTCATCGACGATCTCATACCCCAAGGATGACAGTGTCTGCAACGGAGTTCTTTCCACATTTTCAGCCATTTTAATCGAATCGCTGAGCTGGCCGCTATCTGTCTGACGATTAAATCTATCGGCGGAGGATTAGGAAGTATGTTAGAAGTTGCAAAACGGGTTGTAGTCGGCTCTGCTGATACACACACCGGCCAACCGTTGCAAAGATCAAGGAGGTTACAGCTGATATTCTTTTTCATACTCTCTCCAGACTTTATTGCAACTCCACAGGGTAGCATGGTTCTGACTGCTCATGGGAATAACCAGTTACCCAGCCTAGGTCCATTTGAACTTTTGAGGCTCAAGTATGTAGATCCGATTTACAGTCCACCGATTTAAAAGAGCCACTATTTTGGGGTGCTAATATGGCAAAATATCGCTTGTGTGCCTGTGTGCAAAATATTGTAGTACCTTCCAAATGGGAGCTGGCATTAGTTTCAGAGTAGCTCTAGCTCAGATCCAGACCCTTCAGAGGCCTCTAACTAGTGAAGTAAGATGAGTAGCTCTTTATGCCTCTTCTCTTGCCAATCGCTGTTTTTTGGGCTCAAAAAAGAAATTGGATTTCATCGAAACCGATGGCGCACCGGGTTAGGCCTCTCCTATAATGACTTCTGCAGAAGCCAAATGGAGAGACTTGTTGGTTGAACGCCAGGTCGATCAGAAGGAATGTAGCGTCATCAGGAAAAGAAAAAAACTGACGAAAACAAGAAAGCAGAAAGGTCTGAGTTTCTGGGAACCTTGGTATTTTTATTTTGAAACGTTTTATTGACAAGGTTAGGTTCAGGTCGCATAGAAGATTCACACTTAATCCTTGGCCCGGATATAGCCGATTCTGCTCCACAAACCAGTTGGTGCCTTTTACAAAGCAGTGACGGTGGCTGACACATTTGTTTCTTGCTTAGTTCGGTTAGATTAAAGAAGAAGTAGGCCCCTCAGTTGTGGGATTACGAAAATGCAAGCCTCTCAGTTTACTGTTGGTTCTCTTACGGTTCTTGAGTGCACCCAATTTGTCAATTCTAGGCTCCCTCAATCACTTTAGGCTTTACTTTGGGTAGTTAGGTGATAGGGTGCCCTGTCGGCCTTGGCTCGCTGAAACCAACGTGCTGGGTCCATTGTGCCCCTCTTTGGGATGGTTTACCACCCCTAAGACCTACTTCAGTTCAAACCAAACCACCCAGACCCACATATGAATTTTAGGAGATTTTTCAGTTCAACATTGATTTACCTTAAGAGTCGTGCAGATTGAATGTGTCATATGCACATGCGTTGAATTATTCAAGTTCATCAGCTATCAGAGTGTGAAGAGCATTTCAGTGGTAGATACTCACGAGGCGTCAAGACGTGCACAAAACTTCAATATTGCCGACTCAATTGAAAGTGTGCACTTGTTACGTGAGAGTACGCACATAGCTCTTATTTGCCCTCATTCGTGGCAAACGTGACACGCGAGCACAACGCACCATTGCGAGGGCGGTTTTATTTTCCATAAAACCTTCGGTCCCTTCGTTCGTTGTGAGAAGAGTGCCACGCAAAAACTGGAAGAAGTTCAACAAAACTGAAATAATTTCAAAATGACACTTAAAAGGCCGTAAAAGGACGATGAAGTCAGCAGCGTGAACACTATGAGAGAAAGTACAATTTTGCGGGTGTGGTTGATTGGATTTCATGTGCACTTGGGCTGGAGACAAGGTATTGTAGCTTGTTCGGAAAGCTTTGTAATTTTCGACTCTCCGCATGCGCAAGGTCAACGAAATCATTTTATTCTCTTACCAGACAAACAGCTGATCACTGACCAAGCGGAGTTGATTTTCATGGGGGAGGGAGGGTAGTGTGAATGTCTACCACTTTTACGGCGATTGAAGAACAGGCGAAACAAGCAACAAAATATATGCTGTCGACCAAAAAACGTTCACGAGCAAACGTAACACACCACCTTGGACAAAACTTCACAATCGACGGCTACAATTTGGAGGTAGTAAAGGTGTTTGTCTGCCTTTTGGCAAACGTGAACTCCACCAACGACATCACAGTCGAGATCCGTCGTAGAATCGCCCTTGGCAACCGGTGCTACTTCAGTTTGTCGAAACAACTGAGCTGAAAACTCCTGACTAGAAGGACCAATCTCAAAACAGCAGAGCTGATCCTTGGTACCTTCGAAAGAAAAATGCTACGTCGGATATAAGGTCCCGTCTGCGAGGAAGGCGAATCGAGGACAAGACATAACCGCGAACTCTACGAGCTGTACCATGGATGTGGATGTAGTCCGGAAGGCATAAATCCATCGACTGCACTGGCTCGGCCACATCGAGCGCATGGACAACAATGCTCCAGCAAAGAGGGTATTTGAATCCGAGCCTCCTGCTTCGAGAAGGAGAGGAAGACCGAATCTCCGGCATTAAGACCAAGTAATCGCGCATGCAAGACAGCTTGGTCTTGATGACTGGAAGTAGCGCGTTCAGGACCGTCAACGATGGAAGGCAACAATTGCTCAGGCTCGGACCCTCTATGGGTCGCCGGCCTGATAAGTGAGATTTGAGACTCATTATAAAATCGTCGTTCACTGGCAACGACTTGCTTATCACACAGTGTATGGTCCAAATTTAAAGAAACAAAATATGAGCGTTCACTCGTACCAACCATGTCACACGACGGTGATGAAGGTCCGGAATAACCCCAGGCAGGATTTTTCTTAAGCGATTCCATAATCTGCTGTGCAACAACTCATCCGTTGATCATTGGTGAGGTTAATTTTCAGACAATTATCTGGTCGTGAGAGAACTAAAGCATGAGCGGTTGCTGTTGAAGCGAGGACCAGGTCCACTATAATGCCTACATTTATTAACTGATCCACCTGGCCTTGTCAGACTGGGTTTCAGTGGTTCCCTCCAGTCAAGTTGAGTCTGCCTCGGAGTATTTGCTTGCAAGTTAAACAGCTTCCTTGTCGCTGGTTATGTTTAAGTGGCCATGAACCCAGCGGAGATTAGTCCAATGCTGCGAACCTGCATTGCATAGCGTGCCTTGCACTTGCAAGCAACTGGTTATTCATTTAAAATGTTTTAATAGGTTCGACTTGCGTTGTCTGGCATAAGTGGCGTGCATGGTGTTGTACCATTCCTAATCAGTATTGTTCGACAAGTCACTCGTTCTGTAAAAAATCTTTAAAGACCTTCCCAGTTAGTCATTGCCTTTAGAATCCGCAAATTGGAGTCTAAGTGCGCGACCGAATAGCCACAGCCAGGTACGATCCAGCATCTGGAACTGAACATTACTCACGTAATTGGACAAATACCGGACTCAACGCTGAAAGCAGTGATCCAGAATTAGACCTTCAGAATGGCGTCGTCGCGGGGAACATTTAAACGAAATTATATTTCGAGAGTAAACGACAGACACTCTCCTTTCACGCCATAATAAAGTTTCCAGCATCCAAATTCATTTTATGTGTTTTATTTTAAAATCAAAAAAACATGTCTCATTGAAGCAGACGCATAGATGAAAGGGAAATTGTCTCGGGTCGAAAGATCATTTCTGAGGTGATGACATTCAATTTGGATCAACGCTACGACTTCTCGAATGAATGGCGTTTCAAATAAAACTAAATGGAAAAGCATTTTTTGGTGTATCATTGTCGAAAACGCTTTCGCTGTCGGAGCACACTTCAACGATGTCACAGAATCCATCAAGCCATCAATTCCCCCACCCAACCTATTCCATCGCAATAACTAATGAATCCGATAGAGAAGCCCTAACTGAGGATCACTCCTTCGACAGCTTCACATTCTACGAAGGATGTTACAATGAGAGTTGACCTTCAGACTCGGACAATGTCAAGACATCAGATGCGCCCATGGTTAAGATCGCACTAGCTTTACGTACGACAACAACACACTTCTTTCGCAATTAATTTGCAAATACTTAATCTTGTCTTATTTGGACAGAGGACTCATTAAATCGTCGCGTTATATCCACGAGTTGACAGTTTTTGCTGCGCAATGTACGCTGGCAGCATCATCACATATGTTCATGCGAGAGGCTGAGTCTCGCACTCCTTAAATGGTCAATGAGCAGCAATTATTGGTTTCAAAATCTACGTGCCATCGCACAGAAAGGCGGGTAGTTTCATTAGTAAGGCGCAATATCTCGAGAAACCTACCCACGGAAGAGTTCGGCAATGGAATTAAATTGTCCCATGAAACGAACACGCCATTTGACTCAAGCGATCATGCAATTTAGCAATTATTTTTTATGGAGATACAGTCGATTGCTGGAGTATACCAGCAAATATTGTGCTTTTAGAGCTGCCATTATCGGTAAGTAATAAGCAGTTACTGGGGCCCTTTTTCCCAGCTTGTCACCCACCGTTGCTTGGTTATCAAAATCGCACTTCGAAATTGAAACGATCGCCCGGAAATAGATTGAGTTGCTAACAAATGATGACCCGTCTTCTTTCGACGGGAATACAAGGAGAACGTACCACAGATTCATGTTTATTTAAATTATTCTTGCGTTTGTTCAAGTCTATTGATGTTTATTTGAAGTTCTATCAATTGGTTGACGTCATAGATCGCGTGCTCATTGAATGCAGTTTCACAGGGCAAAATTGATTAGTTTTGCGAGGAGGAAGACTGACGTTACTTGTATCAATTGCAAGTTTATTTTTAATTTTTGCAGTTTTTGATTTTAGAAAGATGTTTTTATGATTGAAAGACCACTCGAGTACAGCGCCTGTGACTACGTACATGTGTTGAATGACGTTGTTGTCCTAAACAATAACGCTCTAGACTAGCGTTGAGGGCTTCTTATGAAGCAGTTACTTGCAGCGAGGCCATTCTATCTGGGCAAGCATTGCAGTGTTGCCATTCCTTCATCATATGTCATGAAGGTAAGGCGCTACAGTTCAGGTTGAACCTAGGGCTCAATTAACAAGTCTCTCTAAGCTAGCACGGTCCCTAATTAACACTCCAATGCTGGTTGAGTTCCCCTTCAACTTGAGTGCGCCACTTTAGGCGAGGACTTCCTCTACTGCGTTTTCCCTCTGGGTTCGATTCGGAGACTCTGCGGGCCAGAGCGTTGGTGACCATTCGCTTTACATATCCTAGCCATTTTAAACGACTGATGAGCGTGCAATTGGCATAAATCAAAGTGGTTTCTATAGAAGCTAGCCTTAGGTCCGCCTCAGACTCTAGCGCCTTGACTAGGTCTTAACTAGGTCGATGTCGCTGTACAGCACATATAGCTTGTCATTGCATGTCCTCCACCAAAGTCGTACATTTTACGAGCAATTTTTCTCTCGAACCGACCGAGGAAGAAGAAGTCCACGCTTCAGCGCAGGACTGGAATGATCAATGTTGTATATAGAATTTCCTTAGTCTTTTGGGATAGGGTCTTACTACTCAATTGCCTTCTCAGCCCAAAGAAACAGCAACAAATATTCTTCGATTTAATTCCGCCGAGGTTTATTGTGAGGCTCTATAGCATAGCTCAGGTAGACGAAGTCCTTTGCTACCTCAAGGTTATGGCTGTCGGTTATGACGTTCTTTTCAATTCGTCGACGTCGTTTTGTTGACAGCTTAAACATGGTTCTCCCCTCATTAACTGCTAAACTCATTTGTCAATGAAAGCCTCTGGGTGGCGCTACAGTCCGTGGAGGGCCAGGGCATAGCTTCTCAGCAACCACTCGTGTTGTGTGTGCTATTGTTCTATCACGAGTGGAAGGAACCTACAGTTTTATGCCGACTCTGAATTGCCAATTTTGAGAAGAGACGTTACATTCTTTGAGCTTTATCAGTGATTCGAAAGAAGTCGAAGGCCGTGAAAGTTATTTTCGTCGTACTGAGATTCGATCCTAGGTGCCTAGGTTCGATTCACGTGCGTAAGATCCTCAAAGCCACGGTCGCCACGAATGAAGGCCTATACCGACAATGATTGTCAGGACCAAACATAAAGCACATCTCGGTAAATTTAAATTCAATTTGTCACTCTAAAGTTGTCCAAAGGGGAATACAAAATCACTAAAAGTGTAAATTTGAGTTGTCTTGGCATTGGGCGATACCTGAGCTGGGGTCTGGGTTCAACTTTTACAATTCACGGCTCTGCTTCTCTCGAATTGCTGACAACGCTCAGAGTATACCCGTCTAGAAAAATCGTATCAAAAACTTAGCTTGCAGTTGCCATAACACTGGGGAGGGGACACACTCGTAAGAAATCAACACAAGAGTGGTTTCTGTAGAAGCTAGGCTTATGTCCTAAGATTGTCTTGAGAGTGCTTTGTGACGCATGCACTTACCACCTCCATAAAATCGGTATCACCAGAACAGAAATCTGTTGACATTGTGGCCAAGCTGATGAAACTATGGAACAAATACTATTAGACTGCCCAAGTTATTGGGAATGACTTTCAAGAAATCCCATCTAGAGATGTTGTCAAATTTCTGATGGCAACACTCAAACTCTAGATCAACAGAAGAGAGGGTACAATAGACACTTATGGTCGCAGTACTAGTGTCTTTTGTGACACACCCAGATCTCTTCAATTCAAATAGGTCAACCTCAGACTCTAGTGCCAACGATTGCAAAGCAGGATTACCCGTCTTTCCCGGAGAACGCTGCAATTAAACAGCAGCTAAAATTAAACTAATTTGAAAATTCAACTGTGCAAAAGCTGCTAATTCCCAAGGTCAACATTGCGTTTAGCTTACAGCTGTGTCTTGTTGAAGTTTGCCTTCAAGAATCTGTAATTCAAAAACGTGCACAAATTATTCAAATTCGCAAATGAAATTCGTGTTCGAAAACGTGAAACGTTTTGTTGCGCAGGCCGAATTGTATAATCGTGAACGCGATCAATCCATTTTGAAAGCGAGTCCGGGTCATAATTGGATTGGGTGAAGACTACATTTTAGTGCGGTCCTAATGATGGAGCGTGATGGAGGGTAGGGTACATTTGCCTCACCTAAGACGGAGTATTTGTGGTGAAAGAATAATGCCAGCATGCAGGCTGACTATATTGTTGACAATGCCCGGCATTACGGCTCGTATGTTTCGATATTTTCCTAAAACAAATCACAAAGGTAAGGCAAACCCAAAGTTACCAGAGAGCTGCATTGAATGTATGTACATATCCCTCCTTCTGCCCATAATTTTCATAAATTAAGATCCTACACAGAAAGTAGAGGAACTTTCTGAATCCCTGGGTCGTCCATATTTGATGGTGAATGTTTGTAGTATCAGTTTACCTTCACGCACAACCCCTCAGGGTCTGGATTCATTCAGTGTCGGCAATATCGTAGCAGCTTTAAGTGCAATTGTTGGGATTAAGTGTTAGCGTTCATCCGTGAACCCTATTTCGAGTACCGACCAAGTCTTGGAAGAATACATGCGATCCTCCTCCTCTTTCTGACTTGAGCCCTGGATGCTTCCGTTGGCAAATCAGTTTATCGTCTTTTTCATTGCGATCAGTAACGGTTTATTGGCTGATGGCATCATTGGACCGTACTTCTTCAAAGATGATGCGAATCGTAACGTAACTGTGAATGGTGAGCGCGACCGTGGGATGATATCCAATTTTTTTTTGCCCAAAATGCAAGAGCTTGACTTGCATGACATGTGGTTTCAACAAGACGGTGCCACATGCCACACAGCACGCGCAACAATGGCCTTATTGAGGGGCGAGTTCGGTGAACATTTTATTTCACGTTCGAGACCGGTCAATTGGCCGCCTAGATCGTGCGATTTAACGCCTTTAGACTATTTTTTGTGGGGCTATGTTAAAGCTCATGTCTATACAGACAAGCCCACTTCAATTGACGCATTGGAAGACAACATTGAAGCATTTATTCGTGAGATACCGGCCGAAATGTTGGAAAGAGTATGCCAAAATTGGACTAAGCGGATGGACCATTTGAGGCGCAGTCAAGGTCAACATTTGCATGAAATAATCTTCAAACATTAAATTATATTGACCGTACTATCGATTCAAATAAAGATTTCATGCATTTTTCTGAATTTTATGTGTTTTTCTTTTGAAAAACTTTCCTATAGCTTTTAAAAAATCACTCTTTACAACTGATCGACAACTACAATGATAATGCCGTTAATTTGATCCCAACGGGAAATGGTGACTAGACCAGATTTGAAAACCGGATAAAAGCGTTTCTTTCACTCGGATTCGAATCGGGGGCCCCTCTAACTCAACCAACTGCGCCATTTAGTACATCCCACACTATAGGCGCTACCTTGCAACAGTCCGCAAAGGTGGTTCCATACGAGGAGGATATTGAAGAATAAAGCGATCTGTTTTTATCATATAGTGATCATATAGACTTTATGCAAGACATGGACGCATGGACGATTTCAAAATCGGGTGAACAAGTCCTCGGTACTTAGTTCTGTTTGCGTTAAGTGCATCTGGAGCAGAAAATGTAAGCGTGAGTAGAACGGGTTGTGCGTCTAGTCAGGCGTCTACCGATAGCTAGACCATGTAGAGAGCATGGACAACAGGCTTTGTCACAATAGTAGAGGACGTCCTTGTTTAGGTTGTCACACAGAAGTGAAGAAGAATCAATCTGGTCTGCTAGCCAAAAATCGGTCTATGTGAAAAAAAACCGATTGGTCTGGTTGACGTCCAGGCTAAGAAGTAGTTGAAGATTATGGCGGTCACAATGGCCAGCGACGCGGCTTTGTAATGTTTAAAAGCCAAAATAGTTGGCGATGTAAGGGGACACAGCTCAAATGACTGTCTTCCATAAAGTTGGAGGGGTGAGCAGAAACATGTAATGGGCTCATAATTACGAAAACACTTCTTCGACTACGTGAGCATCAGCCAATCTGTCGCTTTATAGTGCGGACTAAGCGGGCATACGTGAGATCTGCATTACGAAGCAAACACCTAAAACCTAAAGATTCTGTCCCGTAATGCTGGTCTGGGGAATTATAAGCTCGTCCGTACTATTAAAGTAAATAGTCTTCTTTGTAATAAACATTGCAACTCTGCCCGAAAAGAAATCCAATTGCATTGGTAACGTTTTGTCCTGGACCTCGACATATCCTCTTATGCTCTCAATATCTTAGGACGTCCTTTCTAAATACTATATCCTCTAGTGCTCGTCCTCCCCTTTCGTGCTATCGGCAGTAGGGCAGTGTTTTCCCACTCAAGACAATGTACACACAAATGGCATTGGCGCGCCACATGAGTTGAATGGACCCTGAGAGATCGTGCCTCCTTATTTAGTGTCTTTTGCACGACCAGTGTCTCATGACACCAAGCAAACTGTTGCCACTTTGAATACGGTGTCTTTAAATAGATTTGTTCAAACCGAAAAAGTAGGTTTGTCATTTGAAAATGTTTAGAAAAGCAGGAAACTATGATCGCATACGTAGAAGGCATTTTTTGGAGCAAATTGGGCAGAATGGTTGGTCTAAGTGAGCCACGGCCTAAGGCCGACAAAGCATCACCTAGGAGCAAATTGATCTTGTCTCGAAGGTTGTTCGAAGTTCTCCTAGGAGCATAGAAGAGCACAGACTTGAAACAGGAATGCACATCGATTGGGGGAACATGTACATATGTAGGCGCACCCACGTCAATTCCCTTCACTCAGTCACCAGATTTGCTTAAGCTTCGACTTGATACACATTTTAATGGAGTTGCCATGTATGGCAGATTGTGTATGTGTAATCTAAAGAATAAATTACCCGCAAAGGCACCCGACAACAGCTTGTCCGGCCGGTGGAAACCGGATTGATTTATTACGAGATCGAATGTCTCGTCTTCCACTAATAGGTGCGATGAGGGGGTGTCCCGAGTGTGGCTTCCTCTGAGACGAACTGATAGTCAAAGTCGGCTAAGTTTTGTGGGCTAATTAAAAACTATATGAATGTCTGTGGTTTGGAACGGTATGTGTCAGTTGGCAAGGTCATACTTCACACTTCACACACGTCGTTGAAATATTTTTGGCACGCTGCTAAATTTGAACTTCGTCTCTATTAATAGGCACAACAACAGCTTTCACAGCACCTAGTGGAAATTGAGTGCAGACGATATGCGGTGTGTCAATTCGCGCACAACAATGTGCTGTGTGTTGTCTTCCTCAAGAAAATGTCTGAACTCATCGGCCACATGTGACGGGAAAAAAATAACCGGATGTTTGTGGCCTGATCTGCATCTTCCACAGATTTATTTGTAAACACGTAAATTATTTCCACGAGATTCTTCTGAAAATATCACTCCACTCATAAGTGCCGATGCCGATGCGACTGAAATAGACGCCACGGACAGCTTGCAGCGAGTGGGATCTCGAACGAGTCAGCAGAGAGACCAGGTTTGGGCAGCGCCCAGAAGGCGCGGCGTGGCTGCGATATTTTATTGTCATCCGGCTGCATGGCATCACTAAATGCTACGCTATTTCGATTAATGTATCTCTGCGGCCAGAAATGCAATTAAATTGATTTGAAATGCAGATGTATTCCAAGTGGAACGAATGACTGTGATGTGTCCAGGGTGAGATTGACATCGGCGCGCGTGTGAAATTGAATTCAACGTCAGACTGCGCCACAAGAGCATGTGGTAACGTCGGTCTTTTAGCGAGGGACGGGTTGATATTTTGATGGGATAAGATGTGTCGTGACCAATTAGTCGGAAATGACTCTGGCATGACATATTTTATGGATCTTCTTCTCTCACTCGGAGAAAATTAAGAAATGACTGATCCTTCAATTGGACGTTGCAATTTTGATGGCACCGGGCGTGGGGTTTCCTTATTGCATTCAGTGCAAAAAATATATGTGACGACAATTTCAAGGAGAGTGCTGTTATGAAAGAATAGTCGTGCACATTAAGCTCATTGACGTTTGACGTTTGGCCGATGGCCACACTTCTTTGCATTACCACTCGGGCAGACGTTCGATGTCAATGCAACTTCTTTGTGTGGTATTACAGTCCAGGGTGGTCACTGAATCAATGAGTCAAAATATAAGGTTGTCCAATTCGTGGTCCGGGTATGTTGTTGGTATGTTGAAGGTTTGCCATTTTACAACATCGAGTGCTGAAATGCTGTTCTTTTCATTTTCAAACATATTTATTTTTAACACGACAGCGCATATGGTTTTAAGACAGCTGGATGACGCCGTTGGTTGAGTGCCTGCACCTGGTTAGAGGGGTCCCCGGTTCGAATCCCAGTGCAAGTAAAGTTAAAACGCTTTTATCGGGCTTTCAAATCTGGTCCAGTCACCATTTGTCGTTGGGATCAAATTAACGGCACTATCACTGGAGTTGTCGATCGGTGGTAGTAGCCTGACTATGGATATCGCAATGGACCAACATGGTCTAAGTGTGCTGGCGATTTCGCTGGCAGCCCAACTGCCTAACCTAACCTAACAGGACATCGCCACACAAACACCCCGTACACATATTTCCTGAACGAGTCATTCCCCGATTTGGTGATGTCAACAAGATCGTTAGACTTCATTTTATGGCGCTATGCTAAAGATCTTGTTTATGATCACAATCGCCTTTACAAACACACATATTGGTCAATTTTATGGCCGATTTACTGACCGGTTTGGTGTCGAAAATTCATCTTAAATGGCCTTGTCGAAATCGAATCCTGCAAGTACTCTGAATGATGTTGCATTCCATTCACAATGCATAGATCACAAATCTTAGTTCATAAATGAATTTCATTTAAATTTACTTTCGCAACCTCTGTCATAGGGACTGTCACAGTGTCGCGGCATCCGCATAAGATGGATGTTGCAAGACTTGGCCATCTCGTTGAGAGATTGGAGGGAATTAAGGGCAGTCTTGGAGTTGAAGGTGACTGAATCCAAAGATTTGATTGCTGCCTGACTATCAGAGCAGATGACGATACCTCTGCTTGATATTACACTGTTCTTAAGCCAAGACAGAGCTTTCTTGATCGCTATAATTTCAGCCTGAAAGACGCTGCAATGGTTCGGTAATCGGAACGATCGCTGGATATTTAGATCTTTCGAACAGACGAACGACCATCCAGCGTCTGGTGTTCAGTATCCCAGTAGGATCTGGAGGGGATGCTGGTTGAGAAGTTCTTCTCGAAGAGGAGTTTATGTATGTATATTATAGCACTATATCTACTAAGAATCGTTGGGTGTCCAGAAAGAAGTTCTTTTCAGAAAAGCAGCGACCTCAACCTTATAGCCGTACTAGCTGCTATCTTTCTAGCGACTGGGTCTATTGGTAGTAGGTTGAGGAGTATGTTCAGAGCTGCGGATAAGGTTGTGCCTACTTCTTAGTGCTCCGCGGATACATACGCATGCCATCCTCCTCACTCTGTCGAGCGGTTTGAAGTTGATGTTCTTATCGAGCGCAGTCCACAATATCAGCAGCAGTATGGGTCTGACTACTGGTATATAAAAAGCCAGTGGACCATGCGGGGTTTGTTGTCCCCATTTACAGCCCATTGCTCTTTTACAGCAGTAGACAGTCGGGGAAGCCTTCGTGCTACGTTCTTGGATATTGAGCATCCACCTCAACTTTGTGGCTAATATAAGACCTAGGCATTTTTTATTTTGTACCGCTATCATTCAGCTTTAAAGGGGTCGAAGTCAGGGATATTGTGAAAAGCACTAGATCCGTTTTTGTGGATTCACGTCTAGGCCGCATTCACTGGTCCATGTCACCAGCTTGGCAAGGGCCAATTGGATTATATCCCTGATCGTGGATAAATGTTGTCCAGATACTGCAATAGCAATATTGCCTGCATACGCAATGACCTCGCACCAGATCCTTCCTCCAGTTCGTTCTGCTGACGTGGCCTTGGAGTGACATCGAACGACGAACGTCGTCGAATTTCAGACATAACTCTTTTGATCGTAGGTAGGTAGGTAGGGTGACTGCATGATTATATTGGAAATCATGCTCACTTAGACCATCCGGTTCATTATGCTGTCACGTTGCTTTTTGTCCAAAACCCATTTACCCTTTGACCTTGTAGCAATTCACTCTGGGGATTTTTTGTATTCCTCTTGGGATTTGTTGGTCATATGTGATAACCTCTGACCACTTTTATAGCCATTTAGAGACATTACGAAATTGTAGTATATCCTTTAGAGCTGTGTTACTCAGATCCTCTAGAGGGTTGAAGTAGTATTCGCCTAGCAGTCTTCTTGTTTTCGCACGTGCAGGACATGTTCCGAGGTAGTGTAAAATTGTTTCCTCTTCTTCTTCATCCATGCAGCTTCAGCAGAATTCGTTATAAGGTGCACAAGTCTTTTGGCATGGTTGCCTATGAGACAGTGGCCAGCTAGCCCCCAACCTTCCTGTCTAACTCGACTAGGCACTCAGTCCTTCCTTGATTTAGCATAGGCCAGGTCGCTTTCGATATCCTACAAGTGTCATGTTCCGACCATTTGCGGTTTGTTTTTTGATTTTATTCTTTTCAGTGGAGGGTGTGGTGTCTCCTGATGATTGGCATACCTGCCCCCTTTCTTGCTAGTTCATCAGCTATTTCATTGCCGCAATACCTTTGTGCCCGGGGCTCCAGCATAGGGTAAGATTTCATCTGGTCGCTATCTTCCACAGATAAAGACCGCAGAGATTTACCATCTTGGAGTTTATTGACGGTGTGTCCAGAGCTTTTATGGCCGCCTGACTGTCTATGTATGAAACAATTGATCTGCCGTCTATTGGGCTCATTGATAGTCGGATGGCTGCCTTTTGAACAGCTGTTACTTCCGCCTGGAATACACCGAAGTGGTTCGAATGGCCTCAGAGATCTCTGGCAGACTGGTATAAATGCCTAATCTCGTGCCTTCTTCCGATTTTGACCCGTCAGTGTAGTTTTCCCATGCAGTTGGGTTACAGACTTTGACTTCGTCCCATTCCCCTTTTGTGAGTACTAAAGTCTTGTGCTTTATTTCGAAGTCCATGAAGGACGTCAGATAATCTGTGGGGTTTGTCTCTTAGTCTTATGGCTGCATTTGTGGCCACAAGTTTGCCATATGGACGCCTAGGGGGAACTGCCACAGTGGCCAAACTAGGTGTACCTACGACCTGGGTACACATGTGGTTATGTGTTTCGATGTGTACTATCGGAATCCAAAGAATTTTTCTCCTGGGAAAGAGATGTATTATCATATCTAGGGCGGCTGTGGGTGTGGTTCGTCGTGCCCCTGTTATGCAGATGAATGCTCATCTCTGTATACCGTAACAGAATCTTAGTTTCACTTGTAGTGCCGTGCTATTGTACTACTAGCCAATAATAAAATTCTCGAAATACATAAAATGACTTGCGTTTTAATTCAAAAAGAAAGTTTGTCGAGTCTTTATTTGCAAAACCGATATAAATATCATTTTTCGTTAGCTTGAAATTGTCAAATGTTGTACAACCATAGTACCATCTGTTGGCAGTTTTATTTTGTTCCGCCCACGAGAAATGTTTACTTGCTATAAGGAGTGAACTTATTTCGACAATGCTTAGTGCAAAAATCATGAAAGAAACAAACGCTGTGCAATATCCACAGATTTGGTGGCACCATAATGAATTGTACTTCGAATGTACTGATTACTGGGGATCGCAACAGATGACACGGGAAAACCGCGCATTGGAGCAACAATTAGCTCCGAATAGAGGCATTTCGAATTGAATTACGAAAAAAGTCATAACTAACGATGATCAATTCTTTGAATTTGTTTTTTTTGTTCACTCCATGTTGATTAAATGAATAATTTTGAGTTAAAAATCACAATAAAGAAAAAGACAAAAACAGCATTTCATGTTCCAAAAGCAACTCGAACATTGACACAGTGTTTCGTGCGGACTTCGCTCCCACAATTCATGAATGTACAAGCAATGCCGGTCGTGTTGCGGACGCTTATCAGTTTAGTCATGAGCTCGCTTTCAAATGCACAGTCAAGTTCAAAGTTTCTACATAATATTCTAATCGCATCACACCGAGGTGAAGTGCTGCTCTCGGGGCTTGCCCTTGAAATGTAATCCACAAAAACATTTGCGATTAATATGAACAGGGGGACATCATTTCCGTCTATCTGTTTACATTTTTGAGTGTTAGTGGAAAATGGATTTGTTTAAGTTATTGTTTGTTATTTCGACTGAATGTCATCTTGGAAGAGCCGGAAGCATCAAGAACCCTCAACAAAGTCATCAATCTGCTTAAGCTAGGAATTTTCCCTCAATGAAAATGATTCCCCACACGTCCAACTAGGATGTTATCAATAACAGCCAATCGATGAACTGTCACTATTTATGCCGTTCAAGTCAGCAATTCAATGACTAGACAACCCGAATGCGTGATTGAGATATTCTCTTGTCTCTTCACACTGTCAAGTTGAGCGATTGCGAAAACAAATCGCTCCGATTTGCCGAGTTGCATGCCCAAGTGCAAAGTACTCACTTCGATCTATCAGTTTAATTGAATTAATTTGACGCAATTAATTACTGGCAGTACTATTGCGAAACTATTTAAATGAAACGCAATCAAATGCGAATGAAATGAATCTGGTAGCAGTCGTTTGTGATTAGTTTCTTTGATGCTGATGAACACAGAAGCACGGGCAAGTGGAGGCAAATGACTGAAAATGGACTGCAAGCCACACGAAGTGCAAGTTATTAACAGGTCTTTCCTTTCGCTTCTGCATCCAGGGTGTAGACTGATGTTGACATTCTGGTACACGACTGCGAGAATTTCAATCGGGTGCTAGGTTGGTGAGTGGGTAAGTGTGCCGTGGCTTACAGCCGAAGTTCACTTAGAGTCTTGTGTTGTTGCGAAACCAGAACAAACGACTCGACAGACCCTGCCGACCAAACAATTAATCAGATTTTGCATCACAGAACCTCGAAGCTGTTCTGAAAGATCATGGCAACAACTGATAGTCGAGACGTATAATCTGACGTAGAATTGACCCCGACAACTATTCAGTTTGTCTAAACAATTTGGATGTCTAGTTCTGTTTGCGAAGGAGGAACTCATATAACTTTGAACTGTCCAAAGATTTGGATTCAGTCAGAGAGGCAAAAATCCGTCGACTAAACTAGTTCGGTCACATCGATTCCATGCAGATGCTACAGCTGCAGAGGTTCGACGAGTCTCCTGATTCGAGAAGGAGAGAAAATCCGCCGAATCACCAGTAAAATGACCAAGTGACACAACTTGGTATTGATGACTAGAAGCAGTGTGCCAGCGACTGTGAACGACATCGATCACACTCAGACACTCCGAACATGTAAGTATAGGCCGTGATACCCCCTCTGTCTGGCATGTCTGCAATAGCATCTGTTAAAAATAAGCTTTTAATTGCCTGTATTGCTGGTAGGCGTCTCCTGATTCGCTTATACTCGCATGCCAATCTAGCTGTTTCGCCGCGTTTTGCGCTCCCCAGAGTAATCAAGGACTCAGCATATTGTAAGCTTGCGGTCAGATCCATGATATCTCCTGTAAGGACACGCAATGTTTTCCTTGTCCAAGTTTTATAGCCGACTGACGGAGGTGACGGATTTATCGTCCATCAGATCCATTGACAATGAGCGAGCGAGCTTCTACCTGATCTCCTGCCATTGAGCCTCAATACCAAGTGATCTTTCCACCGAGAGTCAGCAAAAGGCCGGCAAAAAGACCAGACCACAAGTACCGGTTAGTGTCATACCTTAAGTGATGTCCCCCCCCCCCCCCCCTTTTGGTTTACCGAAAGGCTTATCTAACACATCTGCAGCCGGTTGCAATGAAACTACACATCGATTCTCCTCGTTGTGAGGTCCCTAATGTCGGGGTTCAGTAGATGCATACACAAGACGTATACCCAGTCCTCCGAAGCAAAGCCACAATTGCAGAATTCTAAATCACATAGAGGCCACTTGTAGCAGGACGTTGCTCAAGATCTCGTTTTCTTCAGCAAGCGGCATGTTGAGAGCGAACCCGCTTATAACTTCTGAGAAGGATAGATCATTCGGTATGATGTTGTAACGTCTTCCCGTCTGTCCCATATCTCCTGCCATTTCGCTTCCAAATCGGTCGGTCAGTCACTGTTGCCATTTACACAAGTCCGCCAAGGTCCTTCGCATAATATCAAACAGGCGCAACGAGCGAGAGTACATGCCAAAACGAACCCTGAGAGCTTCCGAAAGGATTAACAGGTGCCATCCTCTAACATGACAGCATACGTCG
Organism: Eristalis pertinax; assembly: GCA_907269125.1. NCBI lineage: Eukaryota > Metazoa > Arthropoda > Insecta > Diptera > Syrphidae > Eristalis > Eristalis pertinax. Next base: position 32,053,294 of record OU026149.1, read on the forward strand.
AAAGTCCCATGCTCCATGCTTACACCTTCGTGCTATATTAACGCTGCGTAAGTCGGACTGGCATCCATAGAAGCTCCGCTCCTGCTTAGCCCCCAATCATTTTGAGGGCACGCCATAATTGGACCGTGACCAGGACTTTCACCAGGAACTCCCTCAAAATCTTGAGAACATGAGAAAGTTCCTACGCTTCCCAATGATAATGGCTAGGTATTTAATTTCCGTTGCCACACGCAATGGCGTTCCACTAAGTACCATGGATGGATCGAGGTTTCTCATGTTCTAACTCGACAGCGCCCACCATATTAGTTGGAGCGAGGGTGAGCTAGTACGTGACAGAGATGTGCAAGACCATTCACCTCACCGATGTCCGTACCAGTTGAAGGGACTCTGATATCTATCTCCGATAAAAATACTCCTAAGCCCCCAATGATGCTTACAACCTAACGAAGGTCCTGCTATACCATTGCCACGGCCAATCACCGCAACTTACATCGCAATACGATCTCGTTAACCCAATCCAACACCCCAAATCCACCTCCAAGCGTTCAACAATCCGCCCCCCCCAGACAATCACACCACTCCTCGACTCCTTAAAGAGAATTCATTTTCCGTTAAAGTACGCAACAAGGACGATGTCACTGTGCCACAGATACAAGCGAGTCTTAAAGCATTTTTTTCAATAAAAATTCACCTCACATTGCTCGTTCCGGAGCGCTTGCGGCAGGCTCATTCCAAATCAATATCCCAAGTCAATATTTAATTTATAAATTGCTCATCGTCCCCACCCACCGTCACCCGTTCCATGACCGCACACTTTCTGGTATTTATTTCAAAAAGCAATTTATTGTCCTTGCACGGAGTGCACGTACACACGAGTGAACACACACACACACAGTTGGCTGAGCTGCTCTCGCTGTTCAGTGACAAACAGACAAGTGCTCATTGTCTAGCAATGAATGCAGCCATTGGATACATTATCTGTGGGATTGAACAGCACCGGAATCAACCGCCAGATAAAGGATTCGTCGTGGCGTGTCCTCAAAAAGACACTCAACCCGACCGGAGCGAATGCGAATCGCGCAAACCTGAGTGGGTGGCAGCAGAGCTGGCGAGATTCCTTAAAGGACGACGTCACGTCAACGCCGCGCTGCCACCCCTCTCTTCTGTCACTGGGGCGGTGAAAGGCTAATAAATGGCTGAACAGCCGCGAATTGATTATTGCCTCCGCCACCCCCGCCCCCTAAGCTCTTGGCATGGCATGAACCGAAAAAGCATTGAAGGACACAATAGGAAGCACTTATGGGGAATTGAACGGCCTCCTTCGTGTAATGCTGAGCCAAATAATCTAGTCCTCGTCCCCTCTCGCCTGTTGTTTGTTCTATTACCTCATTTATGTCGTCTATCTCCGTCGCAATCGCAATCAATAAATCCTCATCTAGCGGGCGGGGTGGACCGCTTTTGGCTTGGACAAGCTTCGCTTACAAGCCACTGCATATCGATTCGGGAAGGCCGACCTCTTTTTGGGGAAGACCCCGCCGACTTGGCCATAATTCACGATATGCTTGGTTGGGTTTTATGATTAGATCTTGGCGAGTGTGGGTCCTTTCGACTAATGAATTTCTGTCCAGAGTCTGTTGTGACGGGTGGAGTGAGAGAGAGTGGTGTGGTTTTGCCGAGGGGAGGGGCGGAATTCGCTGTGTCTGCGACCCAGTTTTTGAAGCGAATTAATGCGCTTTGATGTTTTTAAATAGCTACACACTGCTGGGTGTGACCTATTTCCGGAGTGCGTAGCCTCATTCGCTCTGCATGGAGGGGACCATTAATTGAAGTCAAACAATAAGGACTTGGGTGGAGGGGGGGGGCGGCACTAATGTGAACATAAATCAAGCTGAGGGACACTTCCGGCCATTAGGCAATAATCATTTGTGGATCAGAACTGCGTTGTAGTGTGAAGGGTGCCTCTAGTTTGACTTGAAGAACTCGTGAGTTGCTGGTAGTGGCATACGAAAGCTAGCACATGAGAGATGTCGGTTGAGGTGGCTAAACCTGATTTGGTCCATTGTGCCGCCATGCGGATTTCCACTGAAGTCGATGATGGCTTTTCGAAGATAGGATGAACCAAAGTAGACCTTCGAGGAACACCTTATTTACTGAAAAAGTCGTATTTAAGGAATGTGGGATGCAATCTATCTCTTTTCCCGAAGTCATTTGTGACGGCATCTGGTCTTCTGGAGCGTTCTCCCAAAAGTCAATGCCCTGTAATGACACCAACCACATTCTCCCTGTCGAGCCCAATAATTCCCCTGCTTGTGGATAGTGAGAGCAACTTTCAAATGTTCAAATCAGTTCAAACCACCTCGATCCCACTAATGCTTGCTATCGGATCATCGGATCAAGAGCCACATGCGTCAGGCTGAAAGCCAAGAGTGCATAAAATCCTCTTGACTTCATTCGATGCCGTGGTCACAAGTGAAATACAATATCTCCTTCTTTAATTACGAGGCTCTTATGAGGATCATAAATTTTTGAACATTTCGAAGCGATTAACATGTGCAACTTGTCGGCATAAGCCCACGTTCTCTTGCAGAATGTCAGTCAAATCAAATGAGTTTAATGGCCAATTGATTCTTGAATTGAGCGGTCATTGACCGTCTTAAGGCAGCAGGTCCATTGAGGTCGCCCAAATCATTAATCTGCCACTCAATCGCTGGATTTGCTGTACTACATGAAGGGTTTGTTCACCAATAAGCCCGATAAATTGATCGTCCGTGGTGTTCTTGTGTTCTTGTTGTGCTGCAGAAAATTGGATTAGCTTCAGTGCAACGATCAGGAAGGAGAATTAAGCATCCTCGTTTATTTCTCATCATCTCTCGTATAATATTATATCGATCAGTTGGCACTTACGAGGGCTGTTCGACAAGTCAGTGACCTTGAGGCAAGATGACGCTCTGATTGAGTTATCTATGACGAGAAACACACTTTAAGTGGCCGAGTTAGAACCACGACTGTGCTACTTGATCGTACGGAGAATCGCAAATGATTGACAAATACTACAAGGCAGCCCTTGAATCAAATCTTAAGCACTTGACAATGTTGGTTGGTAGGTAGGTAGGGATGACTAGCATGTTTCTTTAAAAAAGCCCATTTTTCGCTTTCGAACCTGCTAAGCAATTCTACTCGCAACGTGAATTCTTCCGAAAACAGAAATGCTCTGCAAGTACCAACCTTAATGTGACAAGTAGGTAGTTCATTGATAGGAATCTGATCTAAATCTGCATCTATACTCATTGCATTAAGCACAACCATTACTCGTACATAGGTGCAATATGGCAATATGGAAAGCCTTACTTACTGAAAGGACAAGCCAAATTTGCTTCTATCTGCTGTAATCAAGGACATAACCCTGATTGTCGGTTACGTCTGGTAGACTGGGCCCCTTTCTTGCTGGTCCATCGGCTATTTCGTTGCCCGAGATGTCCTTGTGCCCAGAAGCTGTATTTCAACGTCCTCAAAAGGCGTCATGTAATCGGATTGTTTTGGAATTTTCGAGATTTCGAGTAGTTCCATATGCCTTTCGATGCCGGTTTTAGCCCACTGATTGCATTCTCTCAGTCTTATTGTTGCATACGTAGTAAGAAGCACTTAACAAAGGCGATCAACAATCTGGCCACTTCAGTGACAAACTTGATCGCAATTTAAAATTAAAATTGATCTTGACGACTAACGTGGTTGACTTGGTAATCCAAGAACCACAGAACTGCCAAGGCTGCCAAACAGAATGTTGATACATGCCAAACACCAACCACACTCGCCAGAGAGGAATTTTCATAGGATTTATCCAATCCATACACAACTATGGCCATCTATCGTAACTATCGCGGTTAAATCTGACTCGAAGACTTCCCTAAACCGCCGCCTATCTCTTAACGAGATGGCCGAGTATTTTAGCATCCACCTTGTATCGGTGCCGGGACACTGTGACCTTCCAGACATTTGCGAAGCTGTTGCACTCGCCAGAAAGAGTAATAGCTCAGGAGATCTGCCATCTAACATTTCCTGAAGTTTGACACGGTTTCTTTCAACAATCGTGGATGGTCCACTGGCACAGGATGCTTCGCTACGAAACAAAAATCGGGTACTCTCAATCTAAGACGATCACACCGCCTCATCAGAATGAGTAGATCAAATATTGGAACTCTTGTCGGCGTCTGGTCACTGGGCCATTGGAACTCAGGCCTACGCCACAACGACTTCTGCAGAAGCTGAAGAGTCGAAAGATAAGGTGGGGGAAACTCTCATACACCTTCTCTGCAACAGCAGTGCCACCTCCTTCCTATTTCCACAACCTGGTCGAACTAAGCAATACTAGTGTCACACATCATCAAGTCCTTCTCAAAAGCACCAACCGGTTTGCATGGTATGACCACGTGGTAACACAACGAGCCCAGAGTGGCCCAGGTGCAAGCAGCTGTCAGTCAGTATAATCTAACCTAACATATCCGGTCCATACGAATGTAGAGACATAGAAACGATCTAGGGAACTGTGCACCTCTGGCTCCTTGTAAGCTGTTGCCACAAATAAAGCTTGCCAAACGCAAAGGAGACCATGCATTCGGAGGTTGTTCCGTGCCACAATAATTTGTTGAAAGAAGCAATTCTGAATGTTGTGCAATGGCTTCAAACTATTTCACTTCAATGCGCTGAACTTACGACGGTCCTTAGACTAAATCAGCATCCATACTCCTTGCATTAAGCACAAACATTACTGATGCCCACCGTGTGTGAGTTGTTTGGGGGATGAAATGAATGTGCCAACTGCCAGACATTTTGTTGTTTTTTACTGCACTCGTCGGTGTGTCGCAGGGCGATGCTTTATAGTTTCCGACCAATATTATAAAAGCCAGAATGCTGGAAATAATGTAAAAAGGAAGCACTCAGCGAAGTCGATTTAAACAAATCATCCATCGGATATTGAACGTCGTCAACTCCGGTGATCCGTGAACAACCATGGATCATACATCCACGCATCACACTCCTGGGCGCAGATGAGTTAACCGCCCTAGAATGCACAGCCGTCTGGACACATTCGTCTGGTAGTCGAAGCTAACGCAGAGGCGCCACTTAATTGAATGACTGCTTAAATATTGCAAGCATCGTTGTCATACAGGGCATTCCGTTGAATTCATGCAGTCTCCCTCGGGAAGCAAGGAATCCTCGAACCTCCCGCCCTTCATCACCCTGACGCAATTGAGAAAACAAGAACAGAGAATTTGTCTTCAGAGTGAACCCCGCAGTTATCTCAATCAACCGATGGCTCCCTCATGTTGTGTATCCATCGCAAGCCAAGAGAGTCATGAAAGTCAATTTAGCTCGCAATCCAGTCTCATGCATTATCAACGAATTCCATAATTGACAGCGCATCGTTCATCTCCTCTCGGAGTCAGGCGACGGCGATGTCAGGAGCAATTTAAACGAACTCAAACGAGTTTCATATGCCCCCACGGACTGATCCTTCTCGCAGGGGCCGCCCGGAGGAGGAGTATTGATTTGCGGTTGTGTACGAAAGTGTTGACCTAAGCTCTGGCAGTTGGCAGTTTAATTTCACATAAACCCTCGATTGAACTTAAAGCTATTTCGGTCTCCACGTGAATCACCTTGAGTTGGAAGCGGAGCTAGCACGGTGGCGTGTAAGTCGAGCAAGAGCTGCCGTCCAAAGGTTTCGATTGCAGCGTCGGCGGACAAAGCCACGAAGAAACATGATCGTGCAGCAAAACTGACCCCAATGCTGACGACCCTTAGAACCCGCCGTTTGGCAACAGAGAACGTGATCACGTGCTGTCTGTAGGTTCGAGCGTATGCGAGGTTGGATTACAGTGCACCGTCAGTCCAATGCGTCCACGAGCGGCTGGACTGAAAATAATGACATATCAGCGTCGAATTTTCTTCCATTGGGTTGTCAAGCAGATTTCGACACGGCACGGTGGCCCAGAAAGGCGGAAATATAGGATAGCGTCGGTTGAAGTTAGAACAAATTGAGACAGGCATGCTGCGTGGCTCCGAACTGGTTGCTGGGCTTCGATCGATTTGTGATTCTAATTTCTTGCGGTCGAGGATCATTGACTTGCGAAGAATTTTGTTCTTGACTTTCTCCGAGCAACAGCAGTTCTCAACATTCTGTGGCATCCTGTTCTGACTTTGCTCGTCTCGTTTGATATTTCACTTCATTTCTGAATGTCATCAGGGTAGTTGCGTCAATCAAACTGCAATCGGAGAACCTGAACCTGAGGTATGGAGCACCGTCAATCGATTCGATATAAGCCGGAATACATGCATGTTGGACTCTGTCCCATAGGCAGGCGTCTAGGGAAATCATTTTATTGCGGAGTGTTGCTATGAACACTGGCGTCTTGGGGGTCTCAAGTTGTGTTGGATGGACACCCCGATGTGTTGGATTATTAAAAAGGAACGAAAACCGGGGTATTCTCAAGGGAATATGTACAGACTCTCTTGGGAACCAGTTTTTCTAAAGGATACGTCCTTCTTTGGAAGTCGCATATTCTAAAGGCAATGTTGACGCACCCTTAAACAAATCTTCCAAGAAACGCTGTGATGAGCTGTGCGAATAAAAAGGGATGCCTATAGACTCTTGCTTAAAGGTACCATATTTAAGCTTCAAGTAGTAACCACAACTGAAGCGTTGTCACTGCTTTCTGCAAACATGACCATCGTCCCCCCACGGAGTTACCTTCTGGGAGGAACGTGTAACACATTTTGGTCCAGGGGCCAAAGTCCGACTGCGACTCTACACTTTCGTCTCGTCAAACATATACCCAAGGCATCTCCTAGATTTTTCCCTTCACTTCTTCACGTTTATGTTCCTAACAAGCCTGACCTCGTCCCTTTTTTTTTGTTCGCTCTCGTATTTCGACGCAGTTTTGTATTGCAGGCTTCTACTTCTTGTACGAGATTCGTGTACAGTACGAGATGGACCTGGGCCAGCTCAGCTGGCACGATCTCTGGCCTGCTGCCTCCATTTTCGCACACCAGGTTGGTTGAGGTCCTTCTCTGCTTGGGTGCGCCATCGGTTTCGTGGGCGTCCTCTATTGCGTTGTTCCAATGGAGTCGAGGACTCATCGGGCTGGAGCAGTGCTGTCAATGCGCTCGACATGGCCAAGTCATCTTAGGCGTTGTATCTGTAGACGCCTGGGTAGACTTATGTCGCTGTACAGTCCGTGGTTAAGTCTTCTCCATCAACGCAAACAAAACCAAAGATTGAACGCATAACTTGTCTCTCGAAATTACCAAGGGCTTCTTCATCTTTTCTTGGGATTGTCCATGCTTCCGCAGCATAGAGCTGGGCACGGATGATCAAGGTGTTATATGAAGTCAGCTTGGTCCTTTGAGAGACGGCTCTACTATTCAATTACATCTTGAGCTCAAAGAAACAGCGATTGGCAAGAGTTATTCTGCGTTTAATCTGATGATGTTCGTACTGATTACTTGCACGCCGAGGTAGACGAAGTCCTTGACTACCTCAAAATTATATCTGTCTATGGTCACGTTGTGGCCAAGTTGACGATAGTGTGCGTTATTCCTTGAAGACATCGCTTTGACCTCATTCACCGCTAAACCCATTGAAGGCAGGCAACCCAGCATCGCTAAAGTTGCCTGCCTGCAGTTGTTAAACAGAGCACATCAGTGACACCTTCCTCAATGGGTTTTTAACAACACGTCCAATCTTCTTCGATCGTGTCAACAGATGGCGTCGATATTACAGAGATCCTATACGAAATGCATACCCTTACCTTGGCTACAACAAGAATATATTCCAAGTCTATGCTGGTTCCTCGGAACTTTCGGTCCTCAAGGAAACTTCAGAAATGACTGCCGTCAATCTCAATGTCATCAATTTAGTCGACGGTTGATTTATCACGGCATCGCCAGGTTCCTTTGTGGATGTTGAGGTAAGGGTCCCCGTGCTAGCCACAGAAATTTTCCGCCCAGTGACACAGCCCACCAGTCTGAGGCCGTTTTTAGATATGGTGTCGTGCAGACTGCTTCCCGTCAAAAATATTCCGCTTAACTAGTTTAGTGTTAAAATCTTGAAGCCTTGGGGGCTAATCATGATCATGTTCCTTATACGAGATCACAGTAGTCATTCATGTCTTCGGTAGATCCGCAAATCAGGCTGATATTGACGATGCGCGATGCGGATTGTTAAGTCAAAACGTACGACTTTTTGCCTTAGTTTCCCACGAGCAACAATTCCAATCCCAAGTAAGCGTATTTTCCTACACGAGCCCTTCGGCTGTATGTAGGAACCTCAATTCCTGCTGGACGTCGATCAGTTGATTGGCTCATTCGCGCCGCCATTCCTAAAGTGAGATGGTGCCTCATGCAGACTCACTCTCCACGGCAGCTCGCTACAAAAATCAATTCTATGTATACCAGGACAATGGTATGCTGCAGATGTCTGCCGTTCAATAGGCCGAAGAATATGAGGATGGCATGGACTTCACTAGGAGCTTTTGTGAGAAATATCCAACAAAGACCATTCTATCGCCAAAATGTTGACTGTTAGATTATATGATACACTCTCTGCGAATCGGGGGTAATGCCTGACACTCACTGAACTTCAACTAAAGATTCCCGGGCTCCCTCCGACCGGAAAATGTTCAATTCTCTTCGAAGTGACAACACCACATCCCCTTAAATGTCGCCATCTAAAGTAACTTGCCAGCACACTTGTTCTGCTGGACAATAGCAAGCGAAGAGAATGAACTCCTTGATGGATTTGAATTCACATTCATGCCAGCCGTACACGAATCTGCTTGGCCCTCCGACATCGTGCAACCGTCTAAAAACGCTGAGTTTTTCGCAAATGAGTTCGTCGCTCATGCCTCAAGGGTTTTGTTGTAATTTACCCGTTAATTCATTCCATGATGTCTCGCGGTTCATTGTTCAGTCATTCACCATGAATCGCTACGCGAAGTCAGTTGCATACATACATGGGCTCTTAGAACTGAATTTTAATCATGATGCTCCTCCATACATGCTGTACAATTGCTGAACCAAAACTGAATATCCAGCAGACGTATTCATTTAGCATTGCATACATTTCGGAGCGGGCTAGGCGAGCGATGGAATATATTTCCCCGGCCTCTCCGAACAATGCATTCAAATGTTGCCTACACTTAGGATGAGAGCCGGGAGCAGAAATCAAAACTGTCACTTGCAGGGCGCGGTGAAAAACGTTGCACCGGTTTTGCACGGAAACTAAAACTTCTGACACGATTCCCCCACCCCGCTGCTTGGCAAGTGCATCATCATCCGGTGAACGTGCCGCTGTTTAAAGTGCACACGGTTTGTGATTTCCCAATTTGCCAGGGTACACAACCCCAGGTGAGAAAAATCTCGTCCCGGGTCTGTTTTACCGGCCGTGTTACCCGCACAGCCAGAGGCAGGAGTTGCAAACTCCAGCCACAAAGTGATTCCAAAGGATTCAATGAATTTAAATCTCACCGACTTTGGGTGCGAAAGAGGAGAAGGAAAAAACCCGAGAGATTGGAACTCACTAAAACCACAGGCAGTCGGCTCAGCTTCGCACTTCTCCGTGCCCTCGCCCCGAGCGACCGACGACAAGGAAGAGCAGGCGATGAGGCGGAGCAAAAAAAAAAGTGAATCCCCCTCGGAGTGTGTTGAACGGTGATTGGGGCCATAATTAAATTGCCATATCCTCGAATTCAATTTCATTTAAATTGATATAATCGAATCGAAGCGATGTGTCACGTTCCTGTTCACACTTCTGAGTCAGTGTTTCGCACGCTCCAAAAGGCGACACAGCAACATGAGACCAGGCCCACCCAGAAGCATCGAACGAGCGACTTTCTGCGGCAATATGATGAAATGATGATGTTTTAGAGGGTGCGGCGGCACTTATTTTGCGCATCCACCACTAGACCTGTTTGCAGCGTTTCGGATGGAGGCGAATAGCGTTACAGAGATGCGCCAATCTTTGGGATCAACACAAGTCACGTTCGAGTCATTAGCACCAAGCCGGGGGAAGGAATTTGTCATGCTCGAGGTGTCAATGTTCACAGGAATGCGGTTGAAAACGCAGATCGTCTGAAGGACTGGATGTGGATGGATGACGGACGGGGTGGGCTGCACGAAGCCTACTATATGGGTTTGATTGAGTGTGTGGCGTTTGATCTGGTTTTCGAGGAGACATTTGCGTTTCATATCTGAGAAATGAATGATTTTTAGGTCAATGGAGGTGATGGAATCGGCAAGAGGTGTAGTTTTCATGTCATGAACTATCAACATTGGGTTGCTTTTGGAGGAGTTTCTGATATGTGGCAACTAGGCTGTTTTTGATTATGGTTCGATAAAGGTTGGCCGAACGTCCGTGCATTGGCTCTGCAATTAAAGCACGGTCGGCATTGAAAAATCAAGTCCAAGCTTATCACGTGCTGCCCCGGAGGTCTCAACTCTTTGAGCACGCGCCACTAGATGGTAAGTTACAGATCCCCGTCAATGAAGCAGCTGATGAACTTGCCAAGGACAAGACTGACACTTCCAGGCAATCCTGTAGAACAGAAGGTTGTGCTCTCTAACCACATACAATGCGACAAATAGTAGTTGGAAGCATCACGACATGACATGACACAGGCAAAGGTGATGGAAACGAAGAGTAAAGAGAGGAGCCACAGCCTCTGTCAGTTGAAATACAGAAAATTAGGAACATTCTTCCTCTAGGACCTTCAAGAAATAGCTAATCTCTCTCTACTCTGTCACTTCAGGTTCATCGGAGCGTCGCATCGGGGTGACTCCACAACTGTCATAGATTTGGAATATTGTAGCAAGAGGATATCTTCCGATTGGCATCAGCAGGAGCGAAGTGAGACGCAGCAACCCAACCTCATGGAATAATGCTCGACCGAATGTCAATAAAAATCAACTCCCGCCCCTCAGACCGTTGCGTTGAAATGTCGAAAGCAATAAATACGTTCGTTCGGTCGAAATATGGTACCCAACCCGAAAGAGAAAGGGGCTCATTAAAACCCATTAATCCAAGCCAAATGCTGTTGCCGCCTTCAATGGCCAATAAAATGACTCATTGAGTGCGAAATCTAATAAAACCCACCCACAGTCGCGTCGTCGCTCATCTATTCATCCACTCAGCGGCCATCATCATTATTTCAGAAAACGCATTCGGGATATTATCCCTCGACCATTTCAAACTTTATAATGACACGGCCTCAAACTGGAGCACCGCCCACCCCACCACCTCACCGACGTACGCAACGAGGTTCCCTTCAAGGTTTCGCCAAAAACAAATCCGAACGCCAAACACCGAAAGGATCTAAATCAGGTCAAAATAAAAACTGCTCGCCGCCGAGTGCGAAGCACATTATTCAAAGTTGGATCCCATTAAAGCTGCCGGATAGATGTATCCGTATTTCACGGCCCCAGCAAACTAGATCAATCGTGTATTTCGGTCTTTACGAGGTTCTTCGTGTTCGTCTTCTTCCTTTTGCAATATTCGATTTCCAAGGGCGATGGGGGGGTGGTAATAAATGGACTCGAACTCACATTGCAGTTGTGGGTGGTTTCATGGCACTCGCCATCTCGCTCGAAGGAGCTCTTAAGTGGTACTTAGTTTGCTTTCGTTCCATTGTTGGGAAACAATGTTATTACCCCAAAAAATGCATTCGACTCCGGAAGTGAGTCGTAGTCGCTGAGTGCATGTGTGCGAGAGGTGGTGGGGGATCCACTAAGACCTCTGCACAAGCAGGAGCTCGTGCTGTTCTGCATCAAGGACGTGGCACGGCGTTTTTATTGTGTGCGGAGTGGCGGGAGTGTAAACAACGTGAGTGGGTGATATCGATACGGAATTGATTTTCTTGCTTTTCAACAAGATTGTACGTATTCCACTTTCGGCCCTGACATATGGGAGCTGCTTTTGAAAATTACTTGTGCCATGGTTTGGTTGTCAGTCTACTTGGGCGGCACAGCTCACAAGTGGATTGTGTTGCTGGCGCGAGGGATGTGACGAGGTTCGGTTTGAGTGCAGTTCTTGAATGGGATTTTTTAGGTGAAATTTTCGATGTCGGAAAATGCGTACCAGAGTCTCAGAATCGATTAATACACGTAAGAACACAGCACCACAGGTGTACAGTAGTCGAAGGTTGGCCTAATATGGCCCCTGTGGCAGTTGGAAGATGAACTAGGAAAAAGCTAAAATTGCCTTACTAACCACTGTCGGTTGAAAGATGAACTAGGGAAAAGCTAAAATTGCCTCCCTGCTCCTTCGTATGGGAGTGTTTTGGTTTTGAATTGGACACCACTGCATATAATGCCATCTTTGTTGCGTTCTGCATACTCTCCGGAGAGGAAAGTCGTCAGTGGTTTGGGGAAATTTTGATGACACGACTTTTAAACTACTATTCATCAAGTCGGAAAGTTGTGGAAATGCGAAGGGAATCCTTTGAATCTGACAATTGCCATCGTGTGGTGGGGTAGACTGGGAATTAATTGAGTTTTTTGGAATGCAAACTCACTTGAAGTATTTTTGTTCATCGAGGAGGAAGACCCATTTGTTCTTTTTTTTTCTGGCAGTACTCCTTAGGAACTGAAGAATTGAAGAGGGGACTGTGACTAAGGATAGGCAATACTTTAAATGGCTTCGACGGTAGTGATGAATCATGAGAAGTGAAAATCTTACTTAAGTTGATGAGAAAACGCGAAAAAGAATCCTGGACATTTTAGGGATTCGGAAGAAGACGATGAGCCACGAATACCGACTCTGGTGATTCCATCTGATTGTCTGACCATTACCTAATTTTCGGTGCTGTGCGTGTGTCATTGGGTATTTGCATGCCTAAACCATATCCCTGTGGTTACCATGGCGTGAGCTATCAAAATGGGCATAAAACACCGATGAACACACATGCTTTCATTTATGAGCCACCACTTGTCTTGAGTCACTGACAATGCTCAGGAAGTACAACTGTCGTATGAAGCTTCCCAAGCTTAGCCTTTCGGGACCATCGTAAAACTGTAGGTCCTCCCAGTCGTGAAAGAACGTTCAATACAAGTAGTTTCTGCAAAAGCGGCGCCTAGGTCCACCTTGGAATATAGCCACCCACTCAAAGAGGAAGGGAAACAAGACAAGAACAATGGCGATGTCTTAAATATCACGGATTAACGAGATGGTTGAGCATTTTAATGTACACCTCATGTGGGTGCCCGGACACGTTGACATACCGGGCAATTGCAAAGCCGACGAACTCGCTAAAGCCGACGAACTGTCGCTCGATACATGTGGTCCGTATGGTATGTGCGTCGAATTCTACGCACTTGGACCTACCGGTCTAGGTTCGATTCCTGGTACGACATGAAATACTTTTCACGGCCCCACCTCTATGGATTCACTGACAATGCTCTAAGAGTATAACTGTCTAGAAGAAAAGCTCCTCAAACTTGGCCGTTCGGAGTCGGCATAAAACTGTTATTTCCTTTCTACTAGTGGTGATAGAACAATTGCACGCACCACACGACTGGGTGCTGAGAATTATTATTAAGTCGCTCGTTACAGTCTACCATTTTCTAAAAATGCATGCATTTAAAACAACCTACCACAATTGTCTAGAAGGCACTATTTGCCTTAAAACAAAGGAAACCGGGCCAGCACTCAATCTCAAACGATCACTCTGTCTGCTCAGACTAAGCTGGCCCGCACTCAGGACCCACATCGGTGTCACAACAGGGCACTGCGCAATTGGCACACAATCCCTCAGGATGGGTGTCTCATACAATCATTTCTGAAGAACCTGGATGGATGAATAGTAGACCATAAATCACCTCCTCTGCCCATGTAGCGCTCAGGCAAGTCATAGTTGCTTACATCTAGGGGCCTACTATTTCAATAATGTGCACTAAATAGCATCAGCTAAACCGCTTTGTCATAAACACCAACCAGTTTCAAGTTTAGGAGTAGTCAATTCGCTGGCCTACTTTGACCTGCCTTCTGCAATCAGTCACTCCAACCTTACCTAACCTAGTGCTATTATATTCAGACCAAAAACGTCCGAGGGTCTAAACTGAGCGCCTTTCCTGAGAAGTCCATCGGCTGTTATACATTTCTAGCTGCATGGTATAACGTCATGATGTCTTAGACTCTTCTCTCACTAACTTCTGAAGGAGACCGATTTCCACCTTCTATGCTCCTATGCGGCTCACTTCACTTGAGAGCCTAACTTGCCCACGTCTGTCAAATAAGCGAAGGAACTTTAAGAAGTCTGAAAGCCTTCATCAAGCTCTCATGTATGAGCCTTGCTTTCTTCAAGACCTATTCGGTTGGCCTAGGCACGCGACCGTTTTCATTTTTGATTATTTTTTTCTTTTCTTCGTAAACAAATTGACTGGGATTCAAAGAGATTGGATACTATTCATAGCCTCACCACAGCACCAACGATGACAGACAATAGTCGTCTGTCGCCGTCATTCCGAAGTCTGTTTTGGGATTTTTTGTTGTCTTACATCAACGTTGCGTTGCGTATTTTCTGAACGACCAAACGCTTTGTTTCGGCAGTCATTTCAGCGTCCAACTATCACTACGCACTGGAAAATTGTTTGGGGATAATAAAATTCAATAAGTAAACCTGTAGTGTCCTTTGATGCACGTTAGAATCCGAAACTTACCTAAAACGAAAAAGAAAAAGTGGAATTATTTTTATTTTGAATTAATATGTATAGTGGCGAAATTAAAAAAAAAGAAATCTAGACAGACAGAGAAAGTAATTGAGGCCAGAATGGGGCCAATGGAACGTCGTTAAAGATTAAGGGTAGGTAGAGCAGTACGGTTTCCGCAGCAACAGGTCCACTGGTGATCTGATAGCTTAACCAAAAAGTGGAACCAATCATTGCACAATGCAGGCGAAAACAAGATCGTTGCGCTTGATATGTCTAAGGCATTTGACAGAGTTTGGTATCAAGCTCTTTTGTCTTTCTTTTGTTTGTTTAACAGCTGGATTGGGCCATTGGTTGAGTGCCTGCTCCTGGTTAAAAGAGTCCCCAGTTCGAATCCCAGTGAAAGCAATGTTAAAACGCTTTTATCGGATTTTCAAATCTGGTCCAGTCACCATTTGCCGTTGGGATCAAATTAACGGCACTATCACTGGAGTTGTCGATCGGTGGTAGTAGCCTGACTATGGGTATCACAATGGACCAACAATGGTCTAAGTGTGCTGGCGATTTCGCTGGCAGCCCAACTACCTAACCTAACCTAAGCTCTTTTGTCGAAAATGCGTGCATATGGATCTCTCCGTCTATGGATTAGAAATTACCTTTCGAACCGTTCAATAAAAGTTGTTTTGGATGGGTTCAAGTCTGATACCCACCAAATAAATGCTGGTGTACCCCAAGGCTCTGTTCTGTCTCCGACACTCTTTCTCATTTTCATTGATGACCTCTTGTCTGCTACTTCTAGTCCAATCCATTTATTCGCTGATGACAGCTCCCTCAGCTTTTCATACTCGTTGCAAGACCCACGTCACCGCCCTTCGTAGATTTGGAACGGCAGCGTATGTTAAGCACATTGAATTTCGATCTTGACAGCATAATCAACTGGGGAAACAACAACAGTTCAATGTCACTCAAGCGAACACTTATCCATTAATGGCGCCTGTGTCGATGAAACCGGAAAGCTTTCCATCCTTGGTATGTGTATTAACACAATACTCAATTGGAACGATCACATATTTGAGGTCGCCAAAAATGCTGCGAAATGTTTAGGTTTCCTTAATCGATGCAAGAAATATTTCAACCCCTCTGCTCTGGCTGTCATTTATAAGGCGTATATCCGCCCCAATCTTGAGTACAATGCTCATATCGGGTCTGGTGCCCCTAAGACCACCCTGCACCTACTAGATATAATCCAAAAGCGAGGAGAACAATAATATCGCAGAGTCATTGGACTCGCTCGAACATCGACGTCCCGCCTCTTCTTTGTTTATATTTTATCGCTATTTTAACAAACGATGCTCAAGTGGACTAGCCAACTGAATTCCTCCTCTCCATGAATTCACCAGCAATACTCATCTCGCCGGGAATGCTCATCGGTTTACCCTTAAGCCTACTTTCGCACGGTTAAATTTAGAGATTCGTTTTTCAGCCGCACTACGCGTATATGGAATGCTCTTCCCAGCCCAATATTTCTCACAGACTACAACGACCAATGTGCACAGGTACCCTCGGCCCGTGCTGTGTTTGACCCCATTAAGGGTATCAGCAATTATTTGACCGCTCGAAAACTATAAAAATAAGTGTTCAGGATCGCTTTCGAACGAATAAAGAAAGTAGCTTCCAATATAAGATCCGTCCAAGAGATGAATAAAGCACGCATTCAGAACTACCCAGCCGCGAAATGTACCCAAAAATATAAATAAACCGACAAAACAGTTGCCGATTGGTAACAAGACTTCCAATGAGCACTTGGGAGGGTTCATTACGTCAAAACAAGGTACTTCACACGTACTAGAGTAGACAAGCCACTCAGTGCCGGGGTTTTCTTAGTAATCGTGAGGAAAATATATTTATCGGTTTGACTATCTACCTGGCAACATAGTCAAGTGACTTTCTTTAACAGCTTCTGATTTAAAAATGCCGTCAGAAGTACAAGTGCTAATGTTTGCTAATTTACGTTTGCGAACCGTTTCCTGGACATTCTCTAGTTTCTGGTAGTTAATAGGCGTCATCCGGCACGTTTTGCCTCAACTACCAACCAGAAAGAAGAGAGCATGGAGATATCCAACTTCTACTTCCGTTGCCCTTTGATTTCATCTGATTCGTCGTTTTGTATACGACGTGTCTGTGAATACGTGTGAGCTGTTGTGAACAGCTGAAATACATTTCCAAGTGGGGAAGTGGATCCGTGAATTTTGTAAAAGTATGTGACTTCTGTAAGCTTCTGATATATTACCGAAAGCTAAAAATAAATAAAAATATCGTGTCACCCTGCACCCTTCCACGTACGTACACACAAATATTCTTAATGCAATTCTGCAATCAACTTCCTATAATCCTCTCAATTATGTAATCGTATGATCTCAATTATGTAAGCTCTCTTTTATATATTCTCTCATTTACATATGCTCTGTTATACGCATGTTATAAAAAGCCTGATCGATGTTATTAGCGCTCTCTGTTAAAATAAAGCTGTTGTGGAGATACGTTCTCGAGTGTGTTTGTCATTTATTTGCCCTTACACTTCCATCTTTGGTCCTGTTTGCGTTGATGGTTTTTGGAGAAGAAGATTAAACCATAAACTATACGGGCTGAACAGCGACATGAGCATTGTCGCTGGTCGCCTGGTCTACGGATTCAACGCCTAAGATGGCTAGGCCATGTAGAGCGCATAGACAACACTGCTCCATCACGAAGAGTCTTCGATTTCGAACCAAAGGGGCAACGCAATAAAGAACGCCCACGGAACCGCAGGAGAAAGACCTCAACCACCTTGGCGCGAAATTGGAGGCAGCTGAACAAAGGTCGTGTCAGCTGGAGAAGCTTGACTTGGACCAGGTCCACTCCAGACTGAAGCGCCATTAGGAGAAGAAGAATGTGTGAAATACAAGGTCGTGGACAAAGGATAATTCTGGCCGAAGTTGTATTTCTCCTTGGTCTCTTATTTCAGATTCCAACTACAAACAGCATTGCAATCACATTGGAGTGTTGACAAGTCAATAATGACGCGAAGTTAAAAATGACGCCCGTAATATTTCGTGATTTAATCTTCCTCAGGTTCAAGAGCATCATTTCTGTTTGAACATTCTTTGGAAATTCTGCGGAAGGATCACGAGAAGTACTTCTCAGAACGAAGGGCCAACGGAAGACTAGCTGGTTTCTAGCTCAGTTGCCATTGGGACTCACGCCTCTAGACTGGGCCTTCCCTACAACGACTTCTGCATGAAGCTGCAGAGACGATGATGAGAAAGAAACCATTGTACACTTGCTATGCAACTTCCCTTCTGGAAGCCTAATACTTTGATAACCTGGCTGAACTAAGTAGCATAACAGTCAACCATCTTCTTCGCTTTATTAAAAGGATTAACTGATTTGCGGAATAGGTATTCATACATCCGGCCTATGCTGGCCTAAGTGTGGCTGCTGTCATTCAGAATCTTCAACCTAAACTAGCCTTCTAGCACAGTTCCTATATTCCCCGTCTTCTGCAATGATCCACTACATGGCGGCAGACTCCAGCCAGTTTTACCAGAGTCGAGAGGCACACCTCTCATTTAGCAAAACTCGAGAATCGAGTTTAAAACAACTTCATTTGCCACAAAATACTGCGCACCAACATCACTTGACAAAATTAAGCCAATTCAACTCCCCGAACTACAAACCGAAAAGTTAATTATTTCAGATCTCACTTGAACGCTTTCAGCATTAAGAAACAATTCACAAGACTCAAGAATATGCAAATGTTTGTCACTCACTTCGTCGG
Source organism: Eristalis pertinax (assembly GCA_907269125.1). Lineage (NCBI taxonomy): Eukaryota > Metazoa > Arthropoda > Insecta > Diptera > Syrphidae > Eristalis > Eristalis pertinax. The sequence goes on from OU026149.1 coordinate 32,071,805, forward strand.
GGAGGCAAACTTCCTCGTCCAAAAAAACTGTTATTCTGAACTTAATTACACGCCATGAGACGCCACTGAGGCGAAGGCAAATAAACACACATTCTCAAGAATCTCGCAGTAGTTGGTGCTGCTGCTGTGCTTTCTCCGATTCCACGAAGCTCGCATGAATAATTGAGATGAGTGCCTATCCAAGCGCCCATTTCCGCCCACACACACGACAAGTAAACACGAGAATGATGCAAAACGGCCTCATCCACAGCAGGGTCTAGGCCTAAGACAGGCGACGACGGATCCAGCACGAAGAAGAAGGAAAAAAAAAACTCAGAAAATAACGAAGGATAAGTAAATAGGAGGAACGAGAAGAGCAGATTCTTGAAGTGATGCGCAAAATAAAACCCTCATGAGGTCATATGAATTTCTTTTTGTTTGTCTCTTCGCTTAAAGGGCATCCTCGAAAGAGACATCTTAAGTCCATTTGTGTGTCGGAACTGTCTCGTACGACGCAAAGGGCGGGTGTGGTGGGCGATCGCTGATTGATGGAGGTTCCATGGGGCCGTGGAGTGGGTGGCAGCTGGGAACTGAGCATATTTACGTTGAAATTGATGAGATTACCTCTAGTGCGGCATAATTTATACATGACCAATGAGGATTACATCGTCCTCGGGACGGGACGGGATGTGTATTTTCAAAGAAAATGTCCTTAGACAAATCTAATAACTGACTTCGTGGACAGTGTCTTTGAAGAGGAATTAGTGAAAACGTGCAGGAGACTCGGGAGAAGAGGCGGCGTCTTTGAACAGAAGGAGGCTTGGCGCCAGTTGCTCGCTCACGAAGGTCATCAGAAGTGAATTGAATCAGTCTTTGCATTGGGAATGACTTTGTCATACAGGGTCATCCATTATGTGGATCCGAAGGTAATCTAGACTTGGATTGACTTTTATGTTAAGTATATTGTTGGATCCTGCCATTATGAATGGAATACAACGTGATTCAAATGCCATCAAGGAGAGTTTTCCTCCGTCAACGTAGTTTTCGATTACTCATCCATAACTCGGCCAAGACGTCAAGAGTTTGCGGATTGTCTGCATAAATACGATCTTCTTCAAAGCCCTGAGAAAGTAGACCTCAGTTTTGGTCTCGAAGACATCCAACGAGGAGAAGAAAACACGTCTTTGAGACCAGCTGCGTAGAAGAACCATTTTTCCATATCAGAAGCAACCAGATTCACCGTGTGCACCGCATTCAGAGAAACAACACGTTTTGCCTAATAAACTCCAACTCCATTGTCAACCGATTGAATTTCACGACACCGGCAAACGAAATGAACGCACCATGTTCCCGCAGAGGAAAAATCCTTAAAAATCGTCGATTCAACAATCCTCTCGTCAATGACTCGGCTGCATTGTGCATGCCATTGTCCTGACTCCAGCACGAGACTCATTCCCCCATTGGATGCATTTATGATCAAAAACTTGAAGAAAAAAAAAAGCGACAACAAAAAGCACCTGCAAGGCACTCTGTGATCTGAGAGTTCATTCCCACCCTCCCCTCCACCACAACACAAAAAGCGATGAAAATAAATCTTTCAAATGCATCTGTCATACAAATCCAAGCCCATAGACAAACGCGCTGGCGCTTGCTGGCAACAATGACGACGATGCAGTAGTCGGGTCTGTGTGACACAATCCGATGGCAAAATATTTCCAGCCATTGTTCCACTCATCCAGAACGAAAGTGGCCATTATCGTGTTATCCACTCGGGGTATTTGTCATTTGCGACGTACTCTTTTTTTGTGTGTTTTTTTTTTTATTTTGCCACCGCCCGCTCGTCTAATTCCGTCATTCATGCTTTGGCTTAGCTTTTTGTCCACCATCATTGCTGGCCATTGTTCGGCGTATCTTTCTCGCTGTTGACTCCGCTATTGTCGGATTATTAGCACGAGAAGTTGGCTGTGAGCAGACAAGAGCAGCAACCAACAGTTGGATTTGGCATCACTGGTGGACCCATTCCCCCTCCCATCGTGTGGCATACATTCGTTCTGCATCGCAATCCGCTTTAATCTTCCCTAATGCAGATACTCTCAAGTAAATTGAAACTTTGAAATACGACTCCCCGCCCGGTTGGTGGCTGACGATGCTTGAGCATCGAAAATATTATCGCCACTTCCACTAGGAATGCGACGTGAAATGTATCTTTAGTTTTCACACTCCATTTGGTTCGTGATATGGACGTTCGACGGGGGGCATCGTTCATCCGCAAAGGGTATCTCATGAAATACGTAAAGTTGTTCTTTTGGAATTCCGTTGCGCTCCCGTTGGTCCCCTTTTTGCTTAGGATGATGTGTATGCTTGAACGAACATCGAGGGCATCTTATGTACATACATTTACATTCCTCCCCCCCCCCCCCCCAACCCCACCACCACCTCAGTCACTCTCTCACTGCATCAAGTGTGCGGATATCCTTGAAACTTGTTACTTTCATGATTGAGAACCATAAAGACTTAGAGATAAACTTGATAGTTCCCGTATGTGACACTTTGTATCCACTTGGACGTGTCAATTTTGATGGCAAATTCATGCTGATCTCTCATATTGGCCAGGCTTTCAGGCAAAAACTTACGTTTACGCTCAGCCTCTGCTGGTGTTGTGCCACGAAGTGTTGGTGGTTGCTGTTCTTAGACTCTGTGTAGAAATATCAAGCATTTCCCTGCATTGACAAGCACCTGTTATAATCGGTTCCTCTTAATTGTCCAATCGTCCTCCAGTTGTGAAAACGACGCACAGTGGGGCAGACTGGCCAAAAAGCGGGAAAAATCCTTCAAATTGGGAATCACTTCGATTCAGGATGACAAAATACACCAGATTTTAAAAATATTTTTATACGATATTAACTATATGGGATACATAGGATAAAGTAGACTGACATTGAATATATAACTGACCTAGAAATCAATCAACATTCATTGGGGCTCATGCAATTGGGCCCCACATTCAATAAGGAAGTGTCCTCCATATCATTTCCACTTCCGGCATCCATTTTACATCTGTTTTTTACGCCTGTTTTTATGTCTTTATTTCCACAGTTGTCTACAGGGTGAATTCTTGACAGAAAGTCATATCATACCTCCGCGAAGCGAAATGAGTCGATTTACGCTTGAACAACGTTGGAAAACATTTAAAATCTATTTCCAAACTGAGCGCTGGATAGCCCAAACAGTGCATTTTTTGAAAAGAAGTTTTGGCCGAAATGAAGCGCCCATATGAAGACTGGTATGCTAGTGGACAACGCTCATGGTCCCCGTCGTCCTACGGTGTGCACAGATGAGAATGTGACTGCTGCGGCCTTCTTCGAAAATAAGGCTGGAAACAACGTTTCGGTCAACGGTGGGCGTTACAGAGCTATGTTCTTACTGAAGACATACATTTGGACGACCTCTGGTTCATACAGGATGGCGTGCCATGCCCCACAGCTCATGCCACATCGATTTGCTCACCAAATTCCCAAATCGTGTTATCGGCCGTATCTTGGCGATGTCAGTTGGCTGCCTCGGAGTTGCGATTTGACCTCTTTGGATTTTTTTTTTTTTGTGGGGAACCGTGATGGAGAACCGTGATCCGGAAACGATTCAAGCACTTAAGGCCAACATCATCCAAGCAATCCTTGAGCTACAGCCCGAAACCATCAACAAGGTATTGCAAAATTGGGGTGACAGAATGCGCTACTGCGAAGCCAGCCGAGGTATTTCGTAATTAATGGGAATGTTTGTTCTTGCTAATAAAGCCATAATAAAGGGTGATTTTTTAAAAGCTATAGGAAAGTTTTTCAAAAAAAATAAAAATAAATTCAGAAAAATGCATGAAATCTTTATTTAAATCGATAGTACGGTCCATATAATTTAATGTTTAAAGATTATTTCATGCAAATGTTGACCTTGACTGCGCCTCAAATGGTCCATCCGCTTAGTCCAATTTTGGCATACTCTTTCCAACATTTCGGCCGGTATCTCACGAATAAATGCTTCAATGTTGTCTTCCAATGCGTCAATTGAAGCGGGCTTGTCTGTATAGACATGAGCTTTAACATAGCCCCACAAAAAATAGTCTAAAGGCGTTAAATCGCACGATCTAGGCGGCCAATTGACCGGTCCCGAATGTGAAATAAAATGTTTACCGAACTCGCCCCGTACATGTCATGCAAGTCAAGCTCTTGCATTTTGGGCAAAAAAAGTTGGATATCATCTCACGGTAGCGATCACCATTCACAGTTACGTTACGATTCGCATCATCTTTGAAGAAGTACGGTCCAATGATGCCACCAGCCCATAAACCGCACCAAACCGTGACTTTTTTCTGGATGCATTGGTAGCTCTTGCAATGCTTCTGGCTGAAGATGTTTGACAGTGAAACAAAACACGAAACGTACGTCAGTTATTTCAACCAATGTTGCCAAAAAGTTAATAGCTAAAACCACCCTTTACATGAAAAAAAAAAAAGTTCATTTTATTGTATTTTTAAAAAGATACTTGCATTTGGTCCACCCTGAACGGGTCTCGAGAAATGTTGTAGGAAGTATGGTATTGGTATAAGCTTTTTTTGTAGAACTAGTCAAAGTCACATAATCTAAGTAATCTACCCTCTCTCTCTATTAACAACAAAAGACCAAAGAAAAAATAACTTTCATGTATCAAAACGGACGATTCCTGATCCTCCCAGTACCACAATCGTACATTAAATGAAAAAATGCGAAGCATAGCTATTTTATTCACTATATTGTGGCAATAATGAACCATCAGAGGGAAAATAAGTTTTCGAATTTTTCCGGACTTGCCCCACTGTGCGACACAACTCAATAAATCGGTAACAACCAACCACTTTTCGAAATGGAATTCGGTGTGATACACAACCGCGCCTTCCCTCCCGAAGAAAGCTCATCATTTCGTACTGAAATTTTGAAAAATTCACATGCATTACTCAAGAATTTTAATTAACAACCTGACTTGAGGATTTCTCAAGTCCACACCCACAGACTTGCGAATAGACAGTTCAAGTCGAGGTCCAACCGAAACGGAATATAAATCGAAACCAAGATGAGCCTCACACATACATTTTTGATACTCATAACATAACTATCGGCAGCGGAAGGAGTCCTCTCCGAATCCTCGATTCCGCTCTGTTCCCTCGCCAACTTCATAATGAAATCAGATTAAGAGTTCGTATTCGTAGTGGCCACCCTCGCCACTCCGGTGACCTAGAAACTCAAAAACTAACACAAACACACACACACCCATCCACATGTCCAAGAATGGAACACACACCCCCACGGAGACTCAAAAACCGCCTACAACCCTGAACTATTCCCCAACCATGTACAAGCAGCACAGCAGCGCGGTAAATTCTCATGACGTTGCATGAATAAAAAATGAAATAAACAAAAAAAAAAAACGAACACAGATCACAGCACGACTGGAGTTGAGGCACAAGCGGAAGCTTCAGCTGAAACCGACGGCCAAGGGTGAGCGGCGCGGCGGCTCGTCGTCGAGGTGTGTGCCGGCAAAGAGTCCTCGTCACATGCACGGCTGGGGGAATATGCCTCGCTACATGGCTTCGCTTTTATTTCATAAATTTTCTACTTAAGCAGGCGATGTGACTTCCAAAACTTACGACCTGTCTTCGGAAGCACTTTGCAGACACATGGGAGAAGGGATGGTCGCCCGGGGGGAGGAGGGCGGGGCCTACCCCAAGCCCCCTGCACATTGTCACCGTAGACGGTGTTTTGTTACCACGTTTCTGCTTGTTTTCCCTGTTCCGGTTCTCGTATCGTCGGCCACTCGCCAATGACTCGGTGCAATGAATTTTAATTTTTCTCCTTACTTCCCTTCCGCCACTCCCCTGCCCGACCACTGACGGGATCCTTATGCCAACCCGCCGCCGCGCCGTGTCATTGTTGCAAAATGCAATTTAATTTGTTGATTCAAAAAGTTTTTCTTTTCATTTGTTTTCCATCGCTTTTTGCCACAGATGCCCACGGGTTCGGTCCGCAGAGGGGTTCGAGCGACGCCGGGGCGGTTGCAGTAATTGTGAGCTGTGACGGGATGACTGGACGACTTAAGCATGTAGGCATGGCCTGCTTGCTGCCGGAGTTTAAACGACTTCATTACGGGAGGTAATTGTGGTCAATGTTGGCGATGTGCTGCGGTACGGGCACAAGGGGCGAGTTGTATTATTTTCTATTTACCGAGCTTAATTGGAAAATGCAACCCTCCTGTTGATGAGCCCTAAATAGATCCCATGTTCTAGACGTAGACAACAGATGTGTGCCTGTGTGTGTGATTTGAGGGTTTAAGTGGATTCTATGGAGGAAAATTGCTTAAGAACGTGAATTGCGAGAAAGGAAAGTTTGTTGCAATTTATTTCTTGGCTTATCGTTTGAACTAAGAAATGAGCGGACCGGGATTACGGGCTGGGTTTTGGAGAGGAGACAAGGGCGATTAGACGCTTGGGGTAGATGAGCTCATCAGATGTCGTCGTCGGGAACCAGGTGGACGTCTGGTTATTGTTAGCTTTTCCCTTAGGTCATTCGAATTGAATTTGATACTATGCTCTGAATGGACAATTACATTACTGCTCACGGTATTTGAAAAGAGAAGGAATGGGAATTGCTGTAGGAGCGGAAATCACTAATCTCTCGAAAGATGCATTAATTAAGCTTTAAGTCGAGTGTTTATTTTTTTTTTTTGACGTTTTTGAAGGCTTGTGCAGCAGAATTTATATGTTTGCAGACGATGTAATTTTCTCACTTTACAATCAATACCGACCCCCGCACATAAGTCATTGAATTTCGAAAAATTCCTTCAATTTAAGCATAAAAGGTGCTCATGTTTAAAATTATGATAAATCGTCAGCTTATGAAATATTTTGAATCGCGGCAGCTTCTTAATGTGAAACAGCAACAGGTTCACTGGTGACTTGATTGCTTATCTCCCCGCAAAGTGGGGACAATACTGGCGAAAGCAAGATAGATGCACTTGATATTTCTAAGGCACTCAGTTGTCGAAAATGCGTGTCATGGTACCGATGACCAATTTTGAGCCACTACGTCTGGTATTTCGCTAACAACACGTATCATCATTATACACCACTCACTCTGGCGTACCTCAATGTTCGGTATTGGCTATCATTTTATTTAATATTTTCATGTCCGACATACCAGTACCTAATGGTAACTTTCCTAGCTTTGTTCGCTGATGACACAGCCCTGTTCTCATCCGATATCTTAGCACAGGACACGCTAACTTCTCTTCGAAATGCACTTGATGCGTTTCAGTTATTCTGCTTCAGATGGAAAATCAAACCGAATGCAGATAAATCTCAGGATATGTGGTCTACTCGACGCAGAAAACAGCAATTCCTACCTCAAACAAACCTACAGTGGAACTCGACCAGCATCGAGTGGTCTGAAAACTGTATAGCAAACTACTTTTTTTTTTAAAACGATTTTTCAACCAGTCTTAACGTGTGCGGTCACATTAAAAAAAAAAACTACAAATATGTCAAAACAAGGTGCTAAGGCTAATGTTAAATCAGCCCTCGCATGTCTCTACTATGAGGCTCCATGAAAAAGCAAATGCAAACACCATGTTACATCTCATTGATAAATTACACCAGAATATTTTAAGCAAATGCTCTCAGTCTGAGAGTGAGCCTATTCGAAACATCTTAAATTAAGGAAAAATCGACTATATCTTAAAGCTATAATATTATACATAGTTATATCGTTCTTTCATGTTGCATAGTTGGGCATAGGTGCAATTTAGCTTTGATTGTAGTGTTTTTTCCCTTAACTTTTTCTATTAATGTATTAAATTGTTCTTATAATTTGAACTATCTTAGTTGTAAAGAACTTTTGTTCTGTATCTCTAAAATAATACAAATCGAACTACAAATAAATTGAACTTTGAACACGTGTTATGTTGTCTTTTTTATGCTGCTATTGACGCTGACTTATCGACATACCTACGAGTGATTTCATCTAATACTCAACACTCTTTGACCGATTTAGCTGTTACCAAAATGATCATATCGTCAACAAAAGTGACTAGTACGGTCCTCTTCGATTTACGGATATACGAAAGAATAAAACGGGAAAAGGAGAGGGCCAAGAGCACTACCTTGTGGCACCCTAGTTTTAATGGAACACGAAGTAGTCACTTCTCGAAAAGTCATAGTCCGTGTTTCAAGTCTTCTTGCCAAGCTTTGTCAAAGGCTTGGGAGACGTCGAAAAATGCGGTTCAAATGTCCAGAGCATTTTCCAACTACAATAGTTATTCAATGTGCTTGGTCATGCTTACTTCTAGAGCTGAATTGGTTATGAGGAATAGGACATTTTTCTGCCCCCAGACCAGAAACGAAAGAAGTGATATCTAAATACGACATTTTCTATAAGCGGTAAGCGTTTTCGTAGCTCGCAGGCAACACATGCTCCGTTGTCCTACTTGATCGCATTCATACACAAAAACGTTTTCCAACATGCCTTCGTAGGATGTAACATTAAATGCTATCGCATTACATTTGTGGCCTTCGAAGAAACTTGCCCGAATAATGCCGTCGGCCGGAATGGCGCCCAATGCAGTTACAGAGTTTGGTGGAACAACTAAGGCCTTTCCGAGCGTAATAATCCAGTCAAAAATGACGAAATGTTTTGGTAAATGAAATGAATTAAGGACATCTGCATGATTAGTTGGTCCATAGTAAATTGTCATCAAGCAGCCTCTTGGACTGGTGACATTAGGAACATCCGACAAATCCCATCCAAATCAACTTTCAGACCGGGCCAATGAGCATTCGTCTTATCCAGCTTACATGCTTTCACAAAACCCCAACACATCCCCAGACTGATTGAAAACGAAAAACTTCATCAACTGCCGTCAGTATTCAAGACTTCAAGTTGAAGACAAATCTTAATGGAAAATAAAAAGTTTATATTTTAAACACACTTACCGCTTCAATTTCCTTATCGAACCGCACTGGACGCAGTCTGCACAATAGCACTACCAGATAAATAAGATTAACGCCTAGAAACAGTCCCGACCACAGCACCACGTCCGGTGTGCACTCAATCAGCCAGCCATACATCGCCATCAGTATGCAGCCGATGACCATGACCGAGCGCAGCCAGAGCATTCCGAAGGGACCGTGCGGTGCTAGGAAGGCCATTAGGAAGAATGCGTTGCCCAGTTGAAAGTACAGATGATGGGGCCGTTGCCATATGAGACACTGCTCAATTGACCAGTCACCAGGACCCGCTGACCGAAGCGTGCCATTGTTGTCCCACGATATAGTTGAGCCGCCACCATTTGAGGTGGCGTGTACAATCGATGTGCCCGACGAATGGGGCGACGTTGGAATGGATCCTATCACAGTGTGCGCTATACCGCCACCATCAGTGTCACCGCTGACCACATTGAAACCACCGATATGCGTGCTACTGCCGGCGATATTGGGGCTGGTCGTCTCGACCAGGCCCAACGCTAATGCACTTATGAGAAGCATCTTTGAGCAGGTCAGGAGAATGGTGAAAGGAAGTAGAAGGAGGAGGGGAAGATTATTTGGTATAGTCTTTGTTTCCGTTTTCGCTGTGTTTCTGGTCGATTTTGAGTTTCTCTTGTTATTCGTGCGATTCGCTGTGCTGTATGCGAGGAGGAGCGCGTTCTTTTATTTTTCTCTATCAAATCCTTTGGGCGAATGTGAGATGACTACAACGGGACGACGTCTTCCGTTCGATTGACTTCGCATAGCAGAGCATTGTCTGGTCGGTTGCCGGTTGCTGAAGATGGATTTCTGTAAGAGAAGACAATAACAATGGATTAGGAAATACTCTTGTGACAGTCATAGATAGATGTGCAAGTGTGTGTGTGTGTGTGTGCATGGGTTGGGGATTAAGAAAGGAAAGGAAAACGAAGTCAACCCGCATTAAGTTTGCATCGACAAGCATCCTCGTACTTTGTGCTGTTGTCAGTGACAGGCTTGTGTGCCGAAAGAATGAAAGGCTAGATGATAACCTAAATCAATGTAAATAGCCGATGTTGAGGCAGGGTATGCGCTGCTGGATGTGGAGGATGACAGGAAATGCGGATGTGGCGGATTCAATGCGGATGAATGCCCGGAGAGTATGTCACCATCGATGATGATGTGCAGGACAGGCGAAATGGACTTAGCAACAGAATGTGATTTTTTTTTTGTTCAATTCAATATTGAAGTGGGGCTGTGGGTACACTCGGTTGATTATTATTAGTTTTAAGTTCATGAACTGTCTCCACAACAAAGGCTGTCGAAGAACTCTGTTTGTTCCCCCTTTCCCTGTCTTCGCAAATCGCAAAGCCATTCTTAATGTCAATTTTTGTCATTCCTTTCATGGGTTGCGTAGGGGAGTTGTCCATACTACTACTCTACATAGAACAGTCTTAGGCGTTAGGCGAATCAACATCATTTATCGGTTTTAGTCGCAATGATGGGGGATTGTGCCATAGGTACACATGCTAAGAGTTTGACGATACCAACAACTTTTGCAGAAGCTGCAGAGACGAGGAAGAAACAGAATCTAACCTACTCTGTGATTGCCCAGCCCTAGCGAAGAAAAGGAGGAAGTTCCTCGGAAAGCACTTCTTCGTAGAGTTGGTTGACTTAAGGGATGTTGAACTGAAAGAAAAGGAGGAAGTTCCTCGGAAAGCACTTCTTCGTAGTGTTGGTTGACTTAAGGGATGTTGAACTGAAAAATCGTAGATCTAGGTGGTTTTAGGACTAACAAAAGTCTCACGGTGGTAAACCATCCCAAACAAGGGTACAATGGACCAAACACTTTGGCACAGGACACCCAATTATCTACCTAAGCGCCAAACTAGTTAAATTTTGCAGATTCAAACATCGGACGTCAATATGTTTAGCTGCTTCTCAAAGGAGGTTCACAGGCAAAACCCATAGACTTCGTTGCGAACTTTGCTTTATGTCAAAAAAATGTACAACTCATGTATAAGCCCTAATGAGCAAATGCGGCCCACAAGTGGAATGTATCACAGCTCCCACCTAAATTTGACAGTTCCGACACAACTAATTTTTTTTTCTGATGTCGTCCTAGTGGGGTTGGATGGATTTCGAACGCAACGTATGTAGTCATTGGATACCTCATTGCAATCCGGCAACTATGACTTTTGTGGATGCTAAGCGCAACGCACGCAACGGATTCTGTGTGTAAGGCCCTTTAGCATGGCATAGTGGGTGTATGTACCGCATACCTGGCAAGATTTATCCATCTCCATCTCTCTCTAATCTCTGATAATGGTCAGAGAGGTTTCTAACACTCCACCGGAGCACTCAGACTAAAAAAAACTGGGCCATTGTACTACCAGGTAAGTGTCATGGTGTCCGGAGGAATGCCAGCAAGCGCTTGTGATGGAGGAGCCTACATCATCAGCGCCAAAGAACTGCCACCTGATCCGAGCAAATGCGGGACAGTGGTGGCAGAGGGCAGAGTGGCAGTGGCTGAGGATGTACTCTGCAGTGTCGTCGTCTTCCCTACAGGCATCGCAGCGGGTTTCATCGCTTAGGTCAAGCGCATTTAGGTGTTTGGCGAAGGTATAGTGGCCCGTCAGTACGCGGGTAAGTCGCCTGCGGTCTTTTCTGTCAAGAGATAACAAGAATGTCGCGGATTTATTACAGACGTTTGGGAGCATTCGCTTGGTTTTTCTAGATCCTGGAGAGTAATGCCACCTCCCGTTGTGCTCTCGAGAGGCCCAACCATCGATGGAAGTTTTAACCAAGGACGCGGGTAGTCCCGACGCAGGTTCGGGTATTAAGAGTAACTACCGTGATCCTTGTCGAGCAAGTCGCGGTCTCATTTACCCGTGATCCCGCGGTTATCCGCAGATGTGACTTGCATTCCTGGACTATACTGGAAGTGGTTAAAGTGTTGACCAAAGCCTTAAGCACAGCTTGGCTGTCACTCCTCCCATATGTTCTTCACAATACAGTTCGTGGCCATTAAGATCACATAGGTTTCTGCTTGAAAAATCGACGCAACGCACGTTGTCGCCCTCCACGAAGGAGCCAGTGCCAGACCCTTCCTTGGTCTTGGTGCCATCGGTGAAGATTTGACTACAATCCTTTCCTGGCTCAGATTCTGGCCAGAGTCAGTCCTGAGTGAAGTGAAAGCCGACTTTGTATGTACGTCGTAGCTGGATTACGGTTGTCCGTGCGTCGGACGGCATATGTATGAGACAAGAGTCAAATAAAATGCGGTGTGCAAGGTCATCGAAGCTCCAGTGCGAGTTGTAACAAAGACCACTTCTTTTTAAACGGAAGATGGCCTTGAGAGTGTACTCAATGATGTGAATATCAAACGGGTCAGTTTTAGAAGTGCATCAAGAGCAGAGCCAGGCGTACTAGACAAGGCCCCTTTGCAACCGAGACAGATCGCTATTTGAAGCTTAGTGAAAGCACCAGTTAAGCGAAATCTTATTCCATTTTCAAACGACCGATGCATAGGAACGAAGACCCAGATATTCAACTTCTCAAACTTCGTGGATCGGAGCAGCAATCAAGTATTATAGAGATAGTCGACTCTCCTGCAAGCCTCTCTTGCCACTCACATTTTTGAGCCGCGCTTTTTATATCGCTTTGTGAAGTGTAGTGGAAGACCTCTCGAATAGTCGATCAATTCCTTGGAGTCCACATACGACTTTCGGCTCCCTCAACTCGTTAGAGAAGAAGAGCACGCACAGCACAAATGCTTGCTCTTGAACTTCGGTCCAGGTCCATCGCAGACTGCAACGCCACGCCATAAGTCACCGTGTACCATTCTTCACCACGGCATCGAATCAGTGGTTCACGGATCTATTTGAAGCCTCGACTCCCTCGGATTTCTATTTGCTGCTATCTATGCATGCGTTGCTTCGCATTGCGTACATAAGTGAATCATTTTTATTCGAAAAATGTGCGAATTCCGCTGAGCCCTGAGGTAGTCTGTTTTATAGTTCCATTGACATTTTGGCATTTGTCATAAAAACTTGAAGTTCATTGTGAAGCAAACATGACTAAGTGCATTTGCCCATTTTATCCCCCCATTAAAATGCTTCTTGGTAGAATACCTATGTCACGAAATTTTAGTGGCACTCTTCAACTTGGTGACACTGTGTTGTGATGTGTAACGTGATATAGGAAAATCACATATGAGGATGACTTAATAGAACTGCACTCAGACGATAACTGTAGGACCCCTCGACTAACACGAGTGTTTATTTGAAAATCCTGTCCCATACCTACTCGGTCTGTAGTTCTGAGGAAAGATTCGGAGTCCTGATTCGACATCCCTGTACATTGCCATCCGAGACCGTATATGTTTAGCTTAAAACTTGCCATTTTATAACATGGACCGTTTAGTCATCAAATTGTGACCACTTACTGCAAAAACATGGAATCTTTAGTTGGCACGTTCGACGCATTAAGAGTACATTGTGGTTGACACAATCATCCAACTGAGCGAACTATAGAAATTACTTTGAAACAAATTCGAACAGACAGAAGCCCTATCCATCATCGAAATACACGCTAAATTTTGCCAGTCAAGTCCCTACCTACCAGACCTCTTCCCCCAAATACTCGAATAAAGGAACGAACTCCTCTCGACCAAAGCCTCGCCACGACATCTTCCCACACTCAAAAGGCGGACTGAATCTCCAAGACGAATGTTTTCATAAAAGAGTAACAACGCCCTTGAGACCACCCCTCCACCAGCTGGGCGCTGGGAAGCTCCCACCTTCCAAGATTATCGTTGATGTCGTACATAAATAAGTTGAATGCCGTACCTTAGTATTAACTTCCTATCGCTGCCAGTCATTTCGAAGTCGCATGGGAACCTCGGAAAGAAACCGACTGACGTCAGTCGTAGTTTTAAGAGCAGTCAACCGAACTATGTATGCTCCACATTTACATCTCCCCGAGCGGAGCCACATCAACATTCATGTCCATGTCATAAACGTTACCAAGGATATGTGTCCCATCGAAATGATCCCGCAGAAGCCACCGTTTTTATGGACGTCGTGCCCAGAAAAAAAGAGAAAAAAATTATGACCGGATATGCGGAAAAAAAAATGAAATTATTCGACCACCAAGCGCCAGTGGCTGTCCTAGCAGCTGGCAGCTGGAGAGGTCGCTCATAGTCACAAGAGCCAGAAGCCCTGTCACTGTCTAATGGCAGCCCGCACTGCTCATGTTCCGACAAGTGTATGAACAACTGACCTTAAACTCGCTGGGAGCTGCACACTCCAGTGACGCGATGGAACAAATGAGAAAGTGTGCATCCTCGATCCACCATCTGTGCACGCTCGTGTGCCTGAACGGGTTCTGGCAGCCGCCCAATCAATTCTGACTGAAATTGGTGACAGTATCATCCCCGCCAGCAGGCCCTGTGACTACCAGTCGCCCGTCCTTGTAACGCTCCAGCGTCGGGTAGTGTTGATAAATCGCCGATTTAATTGCCCATCGGTGTGCAGGAACCATCTTGTTTGTCATATTATCTCGCGCTTCTCTCATCCGTCACTGCGAGCACTGCCTGTTCCAGGCAGAGTCTGTGGAATGGGCAAACAAAAGGACTCGCATGGAGGGAAAACAAATGACTTTTCCTGGGACGTTTGCCAGGCAGTGTGAAATATACCGATTCCCATGCGCCTTCCTGCTCTACATTGCATCGTCTTCAGGAACACTCCATCCCTCCCTAGCACGGGGAGAATAGGGGGGGTATGATTTCATTTGCATGAGCTTCTGATGAGGATGCGGTTTTATATTTGTTCAGTCCGTGCATCCTCCTTTGCCGGGGAACGGCGACACACACATATTTGCATTTGATGACTGCGCCAGGAGAGTAATGAAATTGTAAAATGTCCTGCGCCATCGATAACACTGGTGCCAGGAGTCGTTATTTATGTGGAGACAACCTCGGTGGGGAATTGTTTTAAAGTCAAAATAAAGGAGTTATGGCCGTGACGTGACCATTTTGTTTACGATCCTACGGTCCTCCGAACCGTCTTTGGCATTGGATTCGTATTATCCGCTTCATTGAACTTGGACTTACTATCTGGGGCATGATGCAATTTTCGGTGTGATGTCACACTTCTCGTGTGCACAAGAATTGCATTATTTTAGCAGTTCGACTGGATTTGGTTGGTCGTCGGTCGATTGGTTCATCGTTCAGTTTCAGAAGCGAATTGGGTATATGTGCCTGGCCTCTGCCCAATTCTGTACCATGATTTGACATGTGAGTCTCTTCATGGTCTAGATGCTTTAAGAAGGGATGCGGAAAATGAACAGACACATTGGGTCGGTTGACTAGACATCCTGTTCGTGGAAGTCAATGTGACGGGCTGCAGGGTCGTTCGATTGGCAAGTGACTTGAATGAATCCTTGACCTAAGAGATGCCTAGACACGTCTCTTGGAATTGATGAGACGAAATGGAATTTCAACTAGAAACAGGCACTTTCTCTCGACACGTTTCATTTCCGTTCGATTGACTTTCGCCTTGGAAATGAAATGACACTGTGACGTAATTGAGACAGCGCGCTGATGTGTAAATGCACAATATCATGATTCGCTGGCAAATGAGATGGATGATGGATTCAGAGAAAAAATTGCCAACTAGTGGTGTTCTGCTGGACGTCGCTTCAGCTGGTGAATTTCGGCCAAAACAATGCCCGCGAGGTTGTTCAATGACGAACCACACCAAATAGTCCAATTTTCGTGTACATTGGCAGCTGTGGTATTGCCTGCCGTTGCTCAAGGGACAAAGCACGGAAGTCTTGCTTGTAATTGAGAAAACCGGGTCTGTGAGAGATGTGAAAACACCAGTGCATGTTCGTACAGCTCGTACTGCAGAAAATATTGCTACTGTTCGCGATAGTGTGGCTGAAGAGCCGTCCACCTCAACTCAACAATTGCACCTCTCACGCTCGTCGTTGATGAACATTATGCATAAAGACTTTCATTTACACGCCTACAAGGTGCAATTGACTCAAGAACTAAAGCCTCCTGACCATTTCAAGCGTCGTCAATGGTCAGAATGGTGTCAAGAAATGGCAACAGTGGATGATCAAGTTTCGAAGAAAATCATCTTCAGTGATGAGGCACATTTCCACCTCAGTGGATTCGTCAATAAGCAGAATTGCCGCACTTGGGCGAATGATAATCCAAGAGTGATTGTCGAAAAACCAATGCACCCACAAAGAGTGACTGTTTGGTGGGGTTTATGGACTGCCACTAACGAAACAATGGCTCTTTTGCGCGACAAATTCAATGGCCGTGTTATCTCACGTGGTGGCGATGTCAATTGGCTGCCAAGATCATGTGATTTGACACCGTTGGATTTTTTTCTTTGGGTTATTTGAAAGAAAAGGTGTACGTCTATAAGCCAGCAACAATTCAAGAGCTAAACGATGAGATAATTCGGCACATTAACTGCATAGAACCTCAATTATGCCTCAGCGTGATCGAAAATTTGGACCATCGAATGGACGTGTGCCGCCGAGGTCGCGGCGGCCATTTGGCCGATATTTTGTTCCATACATAATTGAACTATACCAATATTATCATAATAAAAAGAAATGACAATAATTTCCTGAATAGTTTGTGTTTTATTCAAAATCAACATCGGCCCTTAAAATTTAACCACCCTTTATAACGCATAAGTAATGCCCATACACACACAAAGTAAACCACTCAAATTAGTTCAGCTCAGTTCAGTTTTGTTCAATTTTAGTTCGGTTTAGTTTAGTTTAGTTCAATTATTCTGACTGAATTACGTGTATGCAGAGTAAGGCATTCCTGAGGTTGTAGAACTACTGAACTGAATGAACTAAAATAAAATGACATTGTGAACTAGTTCACTTGTTAGAGCTCGTTTTTGACCTAGTTCGGTCGTGAAATACACAAGCCCAGTGAACACAGCAGTTCAATCAAGAGGCACTTGAAACGCACGCTATTTTCTACAGTTTTCCAGCTTAGTAGTCATTAATCCATAATTATACAACAAAATACGCCACAAATAATAAGTCTCATACTCCCTTCCAAAGAGACCTTTTTTAGCCCAATTCAGGAGCCCGTCGATACCACGATGGACTCGTGCTGATTTGCACGCTGAATGAAAGAAGTGGTGGTGGTGCCCTTAATAAGCAGAGTGGTCTTCTCCCTATCCCCCGGGTGTCACACAACTTGAATGACGTGGCCAAAGTATCCTGGAATGATAAATTCCGATCTAATTGATGACGGGTACAATTTTTGAGTGAACTTTAATTGAATCCCATCCCAAGCCCAATCGCTCGCTCTTCCCCACCCGTCATGACCATCCCGCATCAACTGACACTATGGTGTGTCAGATTTCACAATCAAATTATAACTTCCCCAACAATGAGCAATCGATAAATGTCACCACATAATTTATTCAACATCGGAATACTGTATTCGCCTGCGATCCCAACCATCCGTCAACGGCGGCGGCGGGTCTGCTGCTCGCACCCTAGCTCCCAACTGAACTGAAGGCGTTTTAAGCCAGTCTCCCCCATAACATGTCCCACATACCGCTGTGCTCGTAATTAACCGTCATTAAATGAGCGTCCCCTCTAATTGGAATTTATTTCTGGGTGTGTTCAAAGTTGAGCCGCATGCCCTGCAGCCTGTGACCAATACTGCACCCACGTCTTATTAAACGGTAATTAGACACTGCACACGCACGCTGCTGGCCATTTGCATTGGATTACTCGAAAATTTGAATGCATAATTGAAATTTACAAACGCAAGAAATTGCCATTCCGTGTGGGGCGGTTGTGGACAAACAAGCGGCGGCATGGCAATTACAGCAAACGCGTCACCATCGCCGATCCACCGCCGCATGATGGTGTGTTGAGACGCATCTACGCGTGAAATGTCCAATTAAAATTCCCCCCAGCCGAGGGATACTCATTTTGCGGCCAGAGCCACCAAATTGAGTTGTGCAGCATGATCTCCAAAGAAACTGGAACGAGAACGACTGGGCGAGTGTGTGGACCTTTGTGCAGGGGAATCGGAGAGCAAGGCGCTCGCCTAGAAGCCCACACCAGAGAGATTGTACAGATTCGTGAAACGAAATTGATTTTTCATGGTTTTCACCTCTCTCCCCCTCTGTGTGGGCTTTCTGCTGACTTTCGATTACATTTTGTGGCTATTTACACTGGGTGCTGGATGTATGAGGACATGGTGGTGACATGGACATGTCATATTCAGCTGATTTGGAGCTTATTTTTGTATACGAAAAATAATGATTCAGTGAAAGCCAATAGTATTGATGTGGCGTCGTGTGAGTACCAAGTTCCACCCAATTGTGATTTGTGGCTTTGATGGTGTTTGCCAGTAGTCGTGATTAGGTTGCTTTCTGTGTGGTTTGGGGAGACAACTGTCTGATTTGATGCCATGCCCATGGGCTCTCTCATTTCCCGGAATAATCTAGTGTTCCGAGAACCTAGCAGAGGTTTAAGTTGCACTAGACCGCCATCTTCTTCAGGAATATACGACACAGTTTTATCCGCTTAGCCGTATATATACACGACAATTTATGGCTTGTCTATCGGATATACTGACAATGAGCAAGCTTCCTCCTGGCTAGCTTTTATTCTTCTGAAAATGCTAAGCAGTAAGAGTGTCGAAGACAGCTGAGGCTGTGCTTGCTCCTGTCCAGTGCCTTAGCGGCCTTGCAGCCACGGCTCACTGATATCAAAGAGTTGAGTCCATTGTCGACCGTCTTTAGGTTAGTGGGTTGACGCGCAAGCCACATCTCACATAGGTCCTGATGGATCCATTGTGATGATGAACAGCCTTTGGAGTCCTGTCATGACCGTAGTCCTAAACTTCCCTTTTGGGGATTAATGCCGTGTGACTGGAGTTGAAGTCCTCGCAGAGGTCTAAACGATCGAATTTTCGAAGGGCTTCCTATGTCCTTAGCTGCTCGTACTGCTCGAGCGGTAGCACTCTCTTAATCAGACAGCCACGATGAACAGCCCATGAATATCCAAGTGAAGCATGTGCAGCAGAAGTTCTAGCCCGAACGTCGCGACTGTATGGTCTAAGTGCCCCCGTGGTGAAGCTACACACAGATCTCTGGATTCAACTTATCTTACTAAAATATTGAATAGATTGTAGGGAAGTCCATGAGAGCACCACACAAGGGCACCGATTAACAGTTTTGGTAACTGCATAATTTTGTTGACTAAGGCTAGACTAGGATAAAGAGTCTGCTAATAGGAACTTCCGATCTTTGACAGTTTATAGCGGCCATATTGTTGAAGCTACATCTGTCAAATTGGCTGTCATTTATTCAGTATACAGCGCGCTTCGCCGATGAGATTCATTTCTGGACGAATTTGGGACGATACCGATCCACATGGGATTCAAGAGCGTCCATTGCATCCCGAAAATGTCACTGTTTGGTGCAAATTTTGGACTGGCGGCGTCATCGGTCCACATTTCGTTGAGAACGAGGTTATATGGGTGGTGCTACAGGCCGTAGAAGGCCGGGGGCTAGAGAGAGAACAAGGTTGGCCACGCCATCACTGTCAGCGGCGAGCGTTGTTGCTCGATGACTACCAACTTATTTTGGCGTGAATTGGATGATGTGGACACCAACGAACGGCGCTACGTGCCACACAGCTCACGGTACATTGGAAATTTTGTACGAGCGATTCGAGGTCATGCTCATCGCAGGTGGAGATGATCTAAACTTGCCACAGAGATCGTGCTACTTGACCCCGTTCGAGTTTTCCTTGTGGGGTTGTCCGAAGTCCCAGTTCTATGCGAATAAGCCACAGCGGCCCTCAAAACCATAATAATTCATGCAATCGATCAAATTCAGCCAGATTTATGCGCCAGGGTCATGGAAAATTGGACATTTCGTGTGCGCGCCACTCAGAGAAGCCGCGGCGGACATGTTACATTCTACACATAATGGCATCGATAGGCCTTTCAAAGGAATACAAATTTTCGATCGCATCTCACACAGACTTTATTTTAAAGATAGGAAGTACTTCCTGAAATGCCCTTTACCCAGCCCCTCAGTAAGTATTCACTAAAACACAATCAATACACCAACTGTTTCGTTTCTTTCCAACCCCACTGTGCAGCGCATTGAATTATAACAAATTTTTTGTTCAGATTATTTTTTTTTAGTTTTGACACAAATCTAGGTCTACAAGGTGACACAATCACCGGAACTGTAATTATGGTGTGAACTTCGTGAACCGCCCTCCCTCTCGAAAGGGAATGCCACCCCCGAGCAACGGCAAACCTTTTATAGTGTTGCGATGGAAAAATCATATTTTTCTTGTTGTGGGCGTGGTGTACGGTGGTGGGTCAGACACATGCACACACCCACACTAACACAAATGCCCGTCATGTGTCCACATTCGTTCGTTCGTTCGTTCGCTTTCAACCACGACTTTCAATTAATTTATGAACAGCCTTAATTTTTAATGAAGAAGAAAACCGTTCAAAGCGATGCCATGCTTTATTGCTGAAGACACCTGTCGCCTACCTAATGGAACGCCTACATCCTCGTCATGTCGCCTTCAAGTCGTCATGCTGCCGCTGTCGTTGCCGTTGCCGTTGCTGTTGCTGTTGCCATTGCCGCCGACGATGATGATGATGTTGATGTGGATATGGATGTGGACGGTGCTGCTGGAGGTTACCTAGTTTTCCACAGTTCACTACATCAGTGTACGGCAGGTGGAGCGGGCAGGAGAGAACGCATGAATGGGACGGTTGAAGTTTCACAGTTGTGTGCTGTGTTAGGTTAGGTTTTGTAATTTTTTTGATGTCCTGGTTTCGCAGCGGTTTCCACGCCAGTGGATCACAAAAGGAAAGTGCTTACATCACTCCGTTCGACGACGGCTTGTGTGCGCGTGTGTGTGTGTGTGTGTCTGTGTGCAGCCAAAGTGACAAGGGCAACCAGCATCTTGTGGGCGTGTGCTCACCCAGTTTGACACTTTAGATGAAATGTCATCAAAACTGCCTGACACACGGCTGATGGGCGTTCGAATGATGTTGTCAGCTCAGCCTTCTGTTTTCGAGGGGCGAAGGTGGTGATTTCTGTGTTATTGGAAAAGTTTGACGGAGTACAAAAAAAAAGGTGCATCCGATTCGGGGAACATCCACGGGGAGAGATGCTCACTCCACAGGTCTGCCCTGCTCGGGGGGCGTTAGTGGGTCCTAGGGCGCGTCGTAGCCGTAGTTAAGGGCAGATGTGTGTCTTTATGCGATCAGATAAAACACAAATATTTTATTGCTTCTTGGCACGTTCGCCATTAGAGGACTCTGCGAGGAGGCCACGCTCGGAACGTGAATAAGTGCGGAGTGTTGTACGTGTCCCGGAACAGGATAACATTGTGTAATGCTCCGCTCATGCATATTCGAGGCCCTAATAGTTTTGTCAAGGGTAATTTATTTATTTTTATGGCTTCTGTTTGTGGCGGCTCTGCTGTTGGCCTAATGATCAAACATGGCTCTAATGAGGCTTGATGGGCAGAACGTTTAACGCCGGCAAGTTAAGCGCTAGTGGGTGGGCTGATGGGGGCGACTTGCCAAAAGACAGTTAAGGGGTCGCTTATCCCGGGGTTATGGGATTGATAAATGTCACTTACATGTGTAGACACGGTTTTCTTTCAGAGGAGATGCCTCATTTGGTTAAATTGATAGGCGTTTATGGGGAATGGCAGTTTGCTTATTTCTCATTAGAAGTAGGATGATTTAGCTGACGATGGTCAGGTCTTCGGATTGCAAATGAGTTTGTGCGTGCTTGCCTCATGAACAAAATGGAAACTTGTTAACGAATGCGCCGAGTCATCCAAACGCATCATCAATTTTTAATGAATCTGCTAATTTCATACAAATTGTTGCCCAAAGCGAACGTCCAAAATGAGAGATCCTAAATTCAAATTCGCTTCTCAAAGCCCAGGTCATCATGCATGTCCTTCACCTCACCGAACCCATCCCCCCCCGTTCAATGTTGCGTTGTAAACAAATCACCGCATACGGTTTATCATAACGATACGACCCAAATCGAATCACGTTCAATCTCGGCCGGGAATACCCGTTCGCATTACCCAGCGACACAGACCCCGTCCAACGACACCCGGTCACCGAACGGCGCACACAGTTGTGCCAACTCCACAGCAAACACATGGCAAATCATCATTCGATCAATGAACCCCCGCTCCATCAACGAGCATTCACTGCACGCATCGCACTACACGGTCGCCTAATGGTCCGCTGCCAAGGCCCATAAGGCCACCAAGCCGACCAAGTCGAACCGTCGACCACTGCACCTCTGCCGTCCCGATGTAAACTGATTAATTACCATGAATCACTGAAAGGAAATCATTTCCCGTGGGCTTATACAGCTAGCCAGCCACCCCCGGGGGGCTTGCTGTGTTCCAATTTGGCGTGTATCCGTACCGTGCCTCTTGCATGCACATGGCATCGATTCGTGCACCGAGTATGGGGGGGGGGACTTGTGGTCCGGACAACAATAGAATGCGTGTTGCAACTGGCAGATGACGTTTGCCAAATCGAATGACGTCATTGTGCTGTTGGATCGATTTCTGCATTCTATTGTCCTGGCCGACCTGGCGCTGATTTAGGCCAGGGTCTGCACCGAGAGGCAGCAGAGATGAAAAAATGCACTCGAGCGTGCATGTCAAGAGGCCCCC
This sequence comes from Eristalis pertinax, assembly GCA_907269125.1. NCBI lineage: Eukaryota > Metazoa > Arthropoda > Insecta > Diptera > Syrphidae > Eristalis > Eristalis pertinax. The sequence continues at coordinate 32,094,567 of OU026149.1, forward strand.
GCTCGATGACATATGACGCGTGCCGTCATACCCAAATGAGATCGACCGACGAAGAGCCACGAGCACAGCGGCGACTGGCGAGGAGCTTCCTTTCAGTGTGATATGTCAATCACGTTTCGCCACCGACGACAGTTACATACGTGTGTGTGCCGCTGCCAGACCGTGTATCTGAGCAAGAAAATGTGTATCCGCTCGTTCGCTTAATTACTTTATAAGCGATTGAGTGATTAAACAAAACGAAGCAGAATAAAACGTGTACCGGTTGATTGTCGATGGAAAGGGGGACAACACTTCCCCCCATCCCCACCCCCTCCGGTTTGAAATTGATCGATTTTTTTTTCTTTATTTTTTTTCTCGCAGCTCAAGCAGCTCATGGTTCAATGCACGATGTCGAGACAAACGATTGAATCGCAAACATATGTACGAGTTGGTTGCGCCAGACACGCCAGCGGTGCACACGCTTGTGGGAGGGAACCAGCGGAAAATTGTTCCGCATGCACAGCTGGATATGGAATGCGACGACAATTGTTCCCTTTTTTTTTTCTATTTTCTCTTGACGCTTTGGCTGTCGTCTCCTCGCCAGCGACGGCACACAGTTTGGGGCGCATTCATGCAGATTTGGAGGGGACGTTGGGTTGTTTTGTTCTCGATTCCATTCTGACAGTGACAACATGGCATTCTGCCTCTCCCTCCCGTTTGGTGTGGTTTGACGGGGATTTTTTGTGCACGACGGCTGCTAGGCGTTGGCTTACCTCAGTCAATGTTTTGCTGGCGAGAGGAAGCGATGTGCGAGGTCATTCTGTGAAGCTTGATACACTTTACGGGCGATATTTGCAGTGAGGTACTGAAAAAAAAAAGCATGCTCATCTTGTGAGCTATTGTCCTGGATTCGTCCAAATGGACGTCCGACAGCCGCCCTTCATGGAGTTCAATGAGTTAAAAATCGACAATTCCATTCAGCATCCCGATTCACGAGAAAAGCATTGACTTGGATTTTGCTCGAATGGCACGTTTGAGATTATTCAGTGCTCCAAAGTTTGAATCGGGGATGAAATGCTACCGAATTGAATCAATTCTGGTTATTGGGTGAATCATTAGTCTGTTCATTTCTTAAATTTCATTTTGAAAACGTGTTTATTCATTACAGTAGAAATCGTGCCCGAACACTAATTGAAAGTTTGGCATTTTGACGTTTTGAATGACGGTCATTGGCTGGAATAATGTCAAAAAAAAATCGTGATGGCGACTGTGCTCAACGATCGCCTGATGTAAGGAAAGGCTGCACACCAGCAAGGCAACAAGAACATTTGTTAAGGTATACAACACTGTCCATAAATGTTCTTCTTCGGACCACTGCCAGTTGTAGCCACTTGGCTGGCTTTCTGACGACTTTTTCGATAGTGACGTGGATGTCACTGCTATGATCACAAACATCACTCGGCTGAGTATTAGACCATTCATTCGTCCGAGAACGAAGAATCGGCAGATTGTAAAGGGGCTATCAGGCCATCGCTACGAATACCACTAGGTGGCGCAAAATTAGTTTTTCAAAATGGCGTCGTACGTCAATCATATTTGACATTTGTGAACTAGACAGACAAGCAATGGAGTGCTAAACTCCGCAAGAGCGTTAAATAATTGTGTCGATTTTTTGATGACGATTTTGTGTCGAAAGTCATCATGAACGACGAGCCACTTAAGCGATTACGTCAAGAAGCAAAATCTTAGTTTCTGGGGCACGTGTGATGCACGAAGAGCCATTACATCCACTCACAGACACTGTACAGTGCAGCATTCACGCAGGAGGAGTGATTGGACCGTATTTTTTCCCGGACGCCTTCGGCAATACGTTCACTGTTACTGGCGAACGCTATAGGGCTATGATAAGCGACTTCTTAGTGCCGGAATTGGATGAGCGGGGCTTGGTGAACATGTGGTTTCAACAAGAAGAGGGCTACCGCACACACATCATAAGCCACAATGGGTACTGTGTTGGAAGCCAGCATGGCCAGCGAAATCGCCCGATTTAACCATTCCCTGACTTCCTTCTTTGGGGCTACTTGAAATCGCGGGTTTATGCCAACAAGTCTCAGACAATCGCAGCCCTTAAAGAGGGTATTCAACAGCCATGGAAAATGCGATAAAATGGGCACAAAGGTGTATCAATACTGGTGGCAGCCACTTGGCGGATATCATCATTTGCACTTAACAGAAAAAATGGTAAAGGTCGAAATAAAGATGTCCATCACTCAAAATCATTTCGTTTTTATTTAGTAAAAAGGTAATACAGACACATTGTTTGATTATTAAATGTGCTGCGCTACAGTCCGATGTGGACCTGGGCCTAGGTTCTACAGCAACATATCTCATAGCTACTGTTCTATCAGGAGTGGATGGACCTACAGTTTTATGCCGACTCCGAACGGCGAAGTTTGAGCAGATTTGTCTAGCTGGGAGTATTCGTTGAGCATTGTCAGTGACTCGAAAGAGGTGGGGCCGTGAATTATGAAAGTTGCTAAATCCGGGGATTGCACCTAGAATCCCCAGAGTAGGAGTCGATGTACCTATCCACAACGCAACAGTGACAATGTAACAACTTTTGAGGTCGCCAAAAGCGTTGCGGATTGTCTAACTTTCTTCAAATGATACAGGAATTACTCTACAACGTCTGACTTCTCCTATATCCGCCACAAGGGCGCACATCTCGTCTAATGTCCCCCAGCACTGCTCGATAAACCAGGCAATGAGCGAAGAAACAAACTCGCGAAGACAATTGATTCATTTGAACATCAACGGGATGTGTCTGGTTTGTATCTGATTTATCGCTGTCTTCACATCCGAAGCTCAAGTGAGGTGGGCAATCATGTGCAGATAATATTCTCCACTTTTTACTCCACTAACCGCAGCAGTGTTCGTATTGCAAGGAATACAGTTCACACTTAACCGGCTACCGGACGAGCAGTTAACTTCAGATACATGTTTTTGTTTACTCTAATACCGGTTTCAGTGGGCTTCAGAGGCAAATTAAATAATAGTGATCTAAGACCAAGCTGAACAGCTGGGTGGCGCAGTTGGTTGAGTGCATGCCCTTGATTAGAGGGGTCCCCGGTTCGAGATAAATGCGCCCCAAAGTTAATACGCTTTATCCGGCTTTCTAATCCGGTCCAGCTACCATTTGCCTCACTGGAGTGTTCGATCAATGGTAGTAGTCTGACTGTGGGTATCACAATCGACCAACATGGTGTGCTGGCGATTTCACTGGCCACCCACCTACCTAGCCTAAGACAAAGCTGACAAGATCACATGACACTCCCCTACGCTGCCAAGGAATGGCCAGTATCAAAGGTGAATGTAGACACCCTTGCCCATTTGGAGTAAATTTCTGCGTGCGTTGTTAGCATCTGAAGGAGAAGCACTAGCCGTGTCACCCTGAAGCAATTGCATTGGCTTGAGAGCAAAGTCAGCTCCTTCACCCGATGTCAGGTAAATGATGTCTGATGAAAGAGAACACATTAAACGACCTGATGCCAATGAGTCTAGGCCGCAATTAGCTTATTTAACGATTATCCAAGCCAATCCGTCGATCAAATTTGTAGTTCAACCTCCAACTGGGCAAAAGAAAAAAAAAACCCCGCTCAAAAGGTCAATAGCTTAAGTGACTCACTTCGTTCGTTACTCACTGCAATCCACAGCCATTACAGTTCAGTGTGCTAATGCACCTCATTTCCTTTCCCGATACCTTCGCCCCGTACTGTCTCGTCTGTTTGCCGGACCTTTTTTTTTTTTATAAAAACGATCATTAAAACCTGGCTCAGGGTAAAGTAGTGCCGATCTTTCCCCTTCTCTCGGTTGCATGTCTCATGACGGCAGACCAACCACACACGAAAACTTTGGCATTTCACCCACACGGCCCAAGGAATAAGTTCACAAATAGTACGTTTTGCCGACGCTAATTGAAATGAAATATCTTAGTTGCCACAGCGACTGCCAATCGTCCTCCACATCAAACAGGCATCACATTTCCATGAAGGTCACATACGAACGCACGCGTGTAAATAAGACCGCCGCACCAGCATCCAGTATCTATGTCAACATCCCACAGAGTCCCCTGTGCCTCGTAAATTTTTAATAAGCATTCCCGCACGTTTTTTGTTTTCCGCTTCGCTCAAACGGCTTCCGCGTGCACACACAAAGATGTTGTACATGGCTTAGCGTATGGCAACTAACTTAAGAAGCCTTCCCGTCCCCATAAAACCTGACGAATTCCCGATTCAAATGGGAAATCATAAAAAAAAAACTCGAGTCTCTTTCAAACGAGCCAGCATCCACCACCCCCACTCGAGCGAGTTAATGCCATTCCAGACATAAATTAGCCTACCAGCAACAATTAACTTCAAATGGCGCTGCTGGGAATGGCTCTCGCACGGAAATACACACGAGAACAAACGGCGCGACACAAGACCAAGAGTGACAAAAGATGTGGAATTCCTCTCCGAGCTCAGGCCGCCTCTGTGGCGCGTGATATCATCCTAGGATGCATCAGTTTGGCATTTCCTCCAACGATCCCATGACATTCCGCTCAGCAGGAGCAGCAGCACAATAAATGTTTGATTTCTTTGGTTTTTCGGTTTCTTCCTCTGTTGACTCGGCCAGGCCCAGCGATGGCGATGGCAACAAAGGAAAGGAAGGGAGTCTATTTTCGTTTCACCGGATAGAGGTGGTCTGTGAAGTTTGTTGTTTGTTTCCCATTTATGGAGTTTTCGACTGCACCAGGGAATGTTATTTTTGGCGGCGTTATTCATTGTGCGTGGTCTTATCTCGGATAGATAGGCTCGGTCCTCCCCGGGGGTAGATATGGTTTGTTTGCTCTTGCTTTTTTATCAGACGCCAGCGGCGGAGACTGACGCCAAACATGTCTAATTGGGACGTTTTCGGGAGGTCGTTATCAGCGACGCGCCACTGCTGACAGCCACTTCGATCGAGTCGTTTCTAGATTGTGTTGTTAATGGGAAGCGGAACATCTGCCGAGCTTCGAGCTCGTTCGCTAACAGGCAGCGCCAGCGTCGCGAACAGCATGTGTATCTGAATTCTTAGATTTTACCGGAGCCGAGTCAACGGAAGATGAGTCGAGACACGATATGATTGCGCAGCAGATGTCTTAATCGCTGCGTTGGATGGTGCTTCTCTTGCGTCGATGACACAACAACGCCAACTGGCTGGCATGCAGTCTGCCAGTGTGCGTGGGAATACAGCCTAATGAACGGCGTAATTGATAATTAGCGCTGATGCGGAGAAATATTCTGTCCCCGGCATGGTGTCTATCGTGCAAGCGTTGTGCAACACGCAGGTGGTTAGTCAATCAAAACAAATCGCCGCACCGGGTCAGACATTCTGACTTTTTCATTGTTCAACTAGCAGCCATTAAACTATTGTTGCTTCATTCCGGTTCCCATGCATTGGGTGGGGGGGCTACATATATTTAATGACTACTGCTGGTCACATTACGAACGAAGTGAGTCACTTAAACTTTTGACCTTTTTGAACGGGTTTTGCTTTTCTTTTGCCAAGTCGGAGGTTGGACTATCATCCGATCGACGGACTGGCTTGGGTAATCGTTAAATAAGCTAATTGCGGCCTAGACTCCTTGGCAGCAGATCGTTTAATGTGTTCTCTTTCATCAGACGTTAAAGATTTGCGTGTGATTTGGTGTCAAGTGATGCGGCTTTTCGTTTCGTGTTATTACCGGACACCGGGTGAAGGGTGATACGGCTGATGCTCCTCCTTCAGATGCTATCAACGCCATAGATCGCACGCAGGACTTTTCTCCAAATGGCCAGCATAGAGGAGGGATGGGACCGTCAGTCTCGTATGAAATTAATTTTCATCTTGAGCTTAATGAAACAGCGATTGGAATTGAATTGTTCTGCGTTTGACCTCGGCACTGATGTCGAGTCAAGGTAGATCAACGCTGCCAGGCGTGGTCTTTCTCACATACAGAATACCCATCGTTTATCCTTGTTGGCCGACGAACACTTATTAGCTTCCGTGACAATTCTAGCAAACCCCTCATTGATCACTTGCTGCATTCAACTAATCATGCTAACGACAACCGCGTGTGCTAACTGCTTCTAACGAGCTTCTGGACGATCGTGTCTCTAGTGTTGGGCCAGTTAGTGTGGCACGATATTCTTCGACAACGATGCTGAAAGAATTCGGACTTTCCTATCTCTGCCTTCTGAGAAATTTAAGCACAGACTGAGTGAACAGTTGTGTCATGTCAGAGCACACGCATGATAGTTCTCTGAAGCAAGGAAACCACAGAAACGCTTCTTAAAAGTACAATTTTGTCCAGATCTGCGCACTTTAGCAGCCACGCAGAGCAGATAACAGCGTCTCTTGTGATGAATAATTCATTTCTAGCGGCGACATTTCATAACCCAGACCAAACAGATCCATTCTCTTGTGGCACTCAGACCGGCGGATGAAACCAACTTTAAATAAGTCTCCGAACCTCGACCACTCCATTGCGTTCACATGCACGACAAATCGGCACTCAGCGCAGCTTGGCCGGCCTGCAACCCATCATCAGTGCACAATTGTTTGCAAATAAATTCGTATCTTTGTTCCGAGATGCTATTTATACCTCCTCACTCATGAATAAATACATTTTCGCTTCCCCCCAACACCAGCCCCGCCCCGTGGCACAGTGGGTCATTCCTAGAATCCGGCTCGAGCATTTCATCGCCGCAAAGAGCACAGACAAACGGAATTATATCTCACCATCCCACGATATGAGTTCATCTCGAAATGTTTCTTCTTTTGTGGAAACGTTTCATTTTCTTCTGGTCTGTGTGGAGCGCCGTGGATATGGCCAGCGTCTGGCTGGCACAACGGCTGACACTGATTTCACTCGTAGATACAGTCCATGAGACATCAGGCGACTGCTACTTGTGTGCACACCGTCGAGGAGCACTCAGTCAGACGGGGCTCGAGTGCATTTATGGCGCTCACGTAATAGCAAAGTATGCAAATTGAAGAAGCAGAGAATTCGATTCCAAGTATCTGGAGCGAACCCAGCATAGAGACATACGCTTGTCGCGGCTGGGAGGGCTGTCTCGCTTCATTCCTTTCCCGACTGCAAGTTCGCTGGGGGACGCCGCACGCATAAATCATGACGACAACTTGCTGACTCTTCAAGCAATTCAATTGGTTCTGGGATTTGATGAGACTGCTGATGAAGCTATCCCCTCGGAGGCACCGGTGGTGGAGTTCTGGAAAATGATAGAAGGCAGTAGGCAACTTGGGCGGTGTTGGAGAGATGATAATGTGGGGGGAGGGGAGGGGGGAATTCTCGCGAAAACTCAGACATATCGTTGACATAGTTCTGCTTGATTGATGCGGTTGTCTGTTTGTTCCTCAATTGGGGCTGCAGTTTGGATTTCGTTCTTGGGGTTGGAGCTGAGTTTATGGTTCAACTGGAATGGTAAGTAGTTTACTACAAGTTAGCAAGTCGAAGGTGGTCCAACTAAACAAACTGGTGAACAACTACGCACATTCTTGATGGCATGATCGGGATGTCATAACGAGCTTCGTGATGCCGTCACACCCTGTCTCTCGCGGTTCACAACGAACGCTGAATATGTTACGTCAGCAAAGAGAGAGATAGCTAACTGAGATACACATATGCGTGAAAAACTCAGTAAATCTAGCTTGATACCGAATGGCTCGACCCACCGCCTATAGCCCGACACACAAGCAATGTTCTGGGTTTAAGCGTAGGTTCCGTTGAAGTGGGTAGTGTTCGGACGAGATATTTCGACGTCGACAGAAACATCTGTGTGCTTTCTTGGACATTGAAGGAGCATTTGGGCTCGAGCTCTGAAAAAAAAAAAGAAGTAAACCACACATTATCTAAATGGATCTCTGAACTCCTGATCACGAGATCCGCCGAGACTCACACATCAGAAGGCGTAATAAAAGGGGATGCCCACAAGAAGAAGTTCTATCTCCCCTAATGTGGAGTCTGGTTGTAGACGAACTTCTGGAGATGCTGACAGACCATGGCATCAGATGCCAGGCATACGCTGATGACTTAATCATCATAGCCAGATTAAAGATGGAGGAGACCCGATGTGACATCATCAAATGGGGACTAGCAATAACTAAGTAATGGTGGTTGTCGGCTGGGCTAAGCCTAAATCCGGCTCAAACCCGCTATTATATACGAGAAAACGAAAATTGGAGCGACTAAGACCAATAAGTCTGTCAGGGATAACACGGACTTCAGGAGTAATCCTAGACAGCCTGGAAAAGCTGGAAAAGCCGCACAGACGAGATAACCAGGACAGCGACGCGTGCTCTAATGATTTGTCGAAGCTTGGCGGGCAAATCCTGGGGATGTCCAAGTCTAAGCATCCCAAGGTGGATGTGTATAGCTATTGTCAGACCCACAACTACGGGGCGATAGTATGGACTAAGAGAACCAATCTGAACAGCGCGAAGGAGACTATCAACAATGTTCAAAGTTTGGCATGCCTCTGTATTACAGGGGCCATGAGAACTTGCCCAACTGCTGCCATGGAGCTGACTACCTTGCATCTAGGGGTTGCAGACTGTGCAAGCAAAATAATCTTGGCAAAAAGGGTAGGAAAAGACTAGTGCATTAGTAACACTAGTAAAACAACCACTCCTGGCCATTCCCAAGAATGACGCGATTATGAAATTCAATTTCGAAAAGAATTTCACAGTCAAGCGCAGTACCAAAAAGGACTGGAGCAATAAATCCATAGTCCACAGACTCAGCAGCAATAGGGTAAAATGGTACACAGATGGATCAAGAATCGATGAAGAAACTGGAGCAGAGGTATTCGGACTCAGGACAAAATGCTACGAATCCGTGGGCAAGCTCACCGGCATCTTTCAAGCAAAAAATAAATGCCATAGGCAGATGCGTCCAAATTAATCTTGACCAGGCCAGTTCTAACTGCCACGGCAGCCCAACTAGGCGTACCTACGACCTCTGTATTATCCTGTATACCTGTATTATCGGAATTCAAAGACTGGAGTGTATTTCAGAAACTATACCAATTGCGACATAGAAATAATGTCGGACAGTCGAACTGTTATCATGGCACTAGACTCGTACATCATCAAATCCAAGCTTGCGTGGGAATGCCTACAGAGGCTCAAACACCTGAGTAGGAGAAACAAAGTAAAACTCTGCTGGATACCTGGCCACACGGGGAAAGAAGGCAATGAAATGGTCGACTCCCTAGCTAGGAAAGGAGCATCGGAATCCTTCACAGGCCCCGGACCATTCTGCGCCGTAGGAATTTATGTCCTCAGTGAAGAATTCAGGGATCTAGAAAGAAGCAACCGATTAGGCCAAGCAGGCCAGTATAACCGAAAGCATACATCAAAATGAGCAAACACAACCTCCGTATCAGGCTTCCTAACAGGTCACTGCAGACTCAAGGAGCACTTAAGGAAACTAGGGGTATCAGAAGAAGGTTTCTGCAGATTCTGTAGAGAATCTAATGAAATTCCAGAGCACGTACTGGGATTTGCAACATCTGACGACTCTTCTGTCACATCTACGATAGTATTAACTCTGCAGCCTATTGCCATGCATTTCTCATAGAGCAAATTTGAGGCCTACACTCCTTACATTGGTTTTGCACTCTGGTGTTCACACTATGGTAGGCTCATCAGTGTCGCCTTTCGCCACACACGTCCCACACATTCGTACACGTTCGCAAAGCAAAAGCAGGTGTACGAGTTAGCCTAGTCATAGGACACACTTCAGCACACCGACACAAGAGTGCTGTAATATGGGCCGCTTTGTAAGGCATCATAAGGCAACACAAGGTTATTTATTGGCAACCGCAACTGAATTTCACAGACCGATCACACAAACAAACGCCCTCCCGATAAATGGCTTTCAGTGTACACAATTGACAAACGGAGAGAATGGCAACGGCCACAAAATACAGCCTTGCGGGACACCTGATTTCCATTGTGTGCTGCAGGGTGTTCAACACTAACACGATGACTTGTTGCGACCTGCCAGCAATCGAATTACACCACTAATTGGCGTTCCTACGACAGCCACATTTCCTCATATATCGGTCAAGATAGTCTATCGTTTCAAGGCCCACCCAACAACAGACCACATCCAACGCTGAAATCAAATCACTGTAAAAGCCAGTCAAGCAGAGTGTCAAGAGTGGAATTCCAAACATCCAGTAACCGAAAGCAGACTCATCGAAGAAGGAATCCAAACTGCAAACAGATCCCGGAAGTCGCCATTAATCACCCCCTCCCGAGTGAGTACAACGCCAACGCGTGCTTGCATTCAGCCATTAAATACGCGCAACCACAGCAAGACCGAATCCGACAAGTAGGAATCCATGCAGCTGTGCACCATGAGTTCTCTGCGGCACTTCATTCACAGATGTAAGCCGAAAATGCAATCTATTTCCAGTGCGAAACGACTGCACTAGTCTCACATTTCTCCAATCGATGGCGATTGCAGATTGAAATGGCGACTCTCGTTCTGTCCGTCTGTTGGCAGCTGCTACCAATTCAGTTCAGTTCCGGTACAAGTATGTAATTGCCACGCACACAACACCCCGTGCCGTACAATATGGGCACGTAATCCTTTCACGCTGCATCTGCAGCGGCACCGACACCGGCACCTCACACATCAAAGTGAACCGGGAAATGCTAAAAATAACCCCCAAGTGGAGGTGCATGTGGATGAATGGATGTACTCAGCCAAACATTGCCACGTCATCGCATCAAGCGCGCCGTTTGCTCTTCCGTGGAAGATGCTGCACTTCCTTATTGTGTCTGCTCAGAAACGAAACGAAATGCTTGCAAACGAACGTGAAGTAACTTCGTTTGCTAGGTGAGCGTTGCGCCCGTTTGACCTTTCCACACGGGCACCGCTGGATGGCTGTGTGTTGCCCCAACAACGTGGCGTCTCCAGCTGGCTGTCAAAGTTCAAGGCAATTAGGGAATTTCCGCGCACGTCAACGAATTGATTGATGGGCAAGAGCATATGCTCGATGATGTACCGCCCCTCACTCCCCCCCCCCCCCCCATCGAGGTAAACACACGAAAGCATTAACATCCATTTGAATTCCACTCTGCCTACTGATTCGATATCCGCACACATGCCAGATCTAGAGACGGAGAATTAAGATGGTAAACATTGGCGCGTGTTGAGAGAGGTAAACAGATAAATCCCATATCGACGAGTTTGTCTATTTATTTTTGAGGAGCAGGTACGAAAAATAATATTCAGACGTCTGACATTCGGATTGATCTGCGTTTCCTTGGAGATGTGCCTGAGTCAGTCGGGGACGGAGACTTTTGATTTCCCATTAGTTGCTTAGCTGGGCAAGATGTTTCGCAATGTTGTTGCCACGTTTTTGATGGATGCCATGGAATGCCTATGATGTCCTTGGTCGCACTTAAAATAGCCCTAAACACTTTTGAGGACTGAAAATATACGACTCAACATTGATAGATGAAATACCATGCAATGTCGACGGTCCCTGAGCAGTTAGGAGCATGAGACCTACAGCCATCGTCAGGAGAAGGTGTGACTTCTTGATCTTTTTCTACATTAACTACTGGCTTCAGCCTCTTTCAATCGAAGAATGGTACTCCTCGGAGTATTCCCAACCGATCGATAGCTGTTTTGAAGTTTTGGAGAAGGCATACGTCCGAGCTCCTCGAGGTTAACTCGGCAGGAGTTATGTTTGAGGGCCATTCAGTCTCTATACACAAACTGTAACAGCTGTTTCGGGTTACCGTGGGCATCGCCAAGGGTGCGTTTTGTCACCTGTCCATTTCATTATACATTGGATGTTGCAGCGCAGCCGAAGAATGTTTCACATTGGGAGAGTTGAGGGTAAGTCATCTTCCTTTTGCAGAGTCAAGATGGCGGAGGATCGAGTCGCCTAGAGATCTCTAGTCCGTGCTGTGCTGGATCATGCGGATCAGAAGATGATGATAATGATGACTACTGGTTTCGGCAGATTTGCCAGCAGGAGTCTCGGGAGAACCGAATAAGTTCTATGAGGCTTTAGTAGCCACAAGCGACTTCCACACCAAATCTGCAAGCCTGCGACAGTCTGGGCAATACAGAGCTTAACTTGCAACATCCCATGGCTCGGATGGATTGAGTGGATACACATATGACTGGAGACTGTATTCAAATGTTACCTAGACTTCTTGCCAGGCCTGAAGATTGCCATATGCATTGATAGTGAAGCAGCCATCAACACTATTGCCTCCTTTACTACATATTCGTCATTAGAACGCCAGATCAAAGTCTCTCTTAGTTCTAGATCACAGTGACATCCCAGGCAATGAGAAGGTCGATGAACTGACTAGGGAGGGATCTGCCATCCCGTGTTCGCTTGCGGAAGAGGTGTGCATTCCAATACGAACAGTCAAGGATAATATCTCTACGCACTTCCTTGAAATATTTTTCCTCAGATCAAGAAAAATTTGGCCTGAGTACAAACAAACGAACTCCTTCGACGAAGCAACTGCACCGTATGTCATGCAAATCAAGCTCTTGCATTTTGGGCAAAAAAAAAGTTGGATATCATCGCACGGTAGCGCTCATCATTCACAGTTACGTTACGATTCGCATCATCTTTGAAGAAGTACGGTCCAATGATGACACCAGCCCATAAACCGCACCAAACTGTGACTTTTTCTGCATTTGGATGCATTGGTAGCTCTTGCAATGCTTCTGGCTGATATTCACTCCAAAATCGACAATTCTGCTTATTTACGTACCCATCGAGCCAAAAATGAGCTGACCATAAAATGCGCGCGATGAACTTTCTTAACAGAGCACGCATTTTGATAATAAAATTCAATAATTTGCAAGCGTTGTTCGTGTTTGTAAGACGATTCATGGTTAAATTATAGACCAAACTGAAGAAGTTTGACAGTGAAACAAAATACGAAACGTGTGTCAGCTGTTTAAACCAGTGTTGCCAAAAAGATAATAGCTAAAAAAATCACCCTTTACCTGCCCCGCTCTTACTAGAGCCATACAGCTAGCGCTTGGCGCAGCCTTCTTCAACTCACTGGATGAGACTTTTGCGAAGAATATTAAGGAACTAAGGTTGGATTTAGAGATATCTCAAAAATAACTCACATATAAGGCACCTCAGTGGTGGCATTAAAACGGGTGCTATTTAGGTTCTCACCGAATCACCACTTCTACCTACCTACCTGTTGCACATCCCTCAAGTTAATGTGGTATTTCTACCGAAGGCAATTTCCATTAACATGTCCCCACGATGTGAGAAAACGTGGCAAAGACCACTCGATATTCAAATTCTAAGCAGCCTTGGACAATCATAGCTCTCCTCTTCTAAATAAAACAGAGCTCACTACATATTGTCTCAGATAAGGTCTGTATTGGCGGTGCACTCAGAACTACTTTTTCAGATGCCCATGGCGTGATTTTAAAGCAAACTCCACTTGATTTCACGACAAATTGGCGATAGCACTGCTCTTCGGCTACACTCATCCTTGAAGTGGCACAATTTAAACGCGCTAGGAAGAGTCTTAGAGGAATTTGGATACATACCCAACAACATTGATCGATGCTTCGATCCCACTAAAAATGCTTTGACCCAGGCAGAGCTCTCCGGGACAGCGACATTCCCCTTCAGGAACTTCAAACATCTCTCAATCTCATCGCATCGCAAAAATAACTTGCCGAGCCGATTTCACCAACCAACACAATCTCCGTCTTGCCAAAAGACTCCCAGAACAGGAATATCATGGCGATTCGCGAATCAGTGTCGTGGCCTAAATTTAATGACAGACGAACAGGCATCCATTGAAGCACTGGAATCGGTCTGTTCAAACTCAAAAATTGGTCCATATCAAACTTTCGCATGTAGTCACGTAAGGTAGCGAAGCAGTGCAATATGCGGCAAAGCTGGGCAGGACACAGAGACATTCCAGGCAGCTGTGCAGCGGACGAGTTAGCTCGACATGCAACAACTCTGCCATCCACTCCACTGAACCGCACTCGATTGGGATAGCCCTTGCCACCTAAAATCTCGTGCTCGAGGGAAAGGCTGACACGAGGTGGCTGACAAGCAAAACACGTCAATGATCCCAACTGATCTGGTCCACTCTACACTGCTCTCTCTCTCAATAGTTCACATTTGAGTCACGAGGTTGGTGTCATAACAAGACACTTCCTGATGAGGGAGATCGAAGGAGCTCTTCAGAACCTCTGAAAGAGACATATACAATGTGCCACACCTCCTCTACTCCAGCTCATCGCTTATATCTCGCAGATTCAAATACCTGACTGCACTCACTGTTCCAACGACTCCAGCGTTCCCACATGCGAGTGGTTCCCTCGCCATTTGGTTAAGAAATCATACCAAAAAGAGACTTCTAAGTGCCCCGTAACCGACAAAGTTACTTGCCGCTCAAATCACAGTCACACCGTCGCCTTGCGCATTGTTTCATCTGAATTTTCCCCAAATTGACGTAGCTTTCTAACAAGCGCAAGACTCGGCTCTCCCCTACGTCACTTTGCCGCACAAATTGAAAAAGTTAACAGCTTTTAACTTTTCTGCTAATTTAATGAACACATGTCCACCCCACCAGAGCCTACCAGAATCTCGGGAATCCTTAGGGAAACTTTTGCCCATTTTCATTTCCCACATATCCCACCATTCAAACTCGTCGTCACATCCCCATCATCACTTGAACAAGTTTAATGCAATTCCTCTGCGAAGTTGGCACGAGATCCTCGGGAGAATTTGTCAAGAAGCCGTCCCCCGTCCGGATCCCATCTCTCGACGACACTCCGCCAAGGGAACGGATTCGAATGGCTTTTCAACTAAAAACTCTCGTTAAGAAGTTTCACGTGCTCCTCCCCCGTTTGACACATTCCTTGTTGACCCGAAACTTTTGCGAAGCCAAACAATGGCAAACGTCGCCCAACCATGGCCCCACCGAAAGCGAAACTTTCTCGCAGGTGTGATCCAACTTGTGCTATCAGCATACCGGCGGCGGACACGTAACAACTCGACGTCACACGAAATGGATACCTGCACTCGTGCACTCGTGCTCGGTCTCGCAGACGCAGGCAGCGTACCGTTTAATCGGATAATTTAACACAACGTTGCCGTGGGTCTGCCGTCGGTCGGTTCGAAATTCAATCTTCTACGCATCCGTCATTCGATATCGTAGGGCGCATCCGAGGCCAGTGCTTCGGCTTACATTTGATGCGGTTACGTGCGGCCGTCGTCGTGGCTGGCGGTCGCCTAGGTGCACATGCATGTGCATATGCCGGCAAACTTCACCCGCTGACCACGATTTAATTAGTTGCATTTGAAAGTGCAATTTGTCAATGCGGCCCGAAGGCTGCTCCGATGTGGTCATGGAAGGGTGCCACCGCCCGATGCACTGGCGCTGCGGTGGAGCCAGTCTACTTACTGATGAGTGATTAATTTGCCAGCGTATGCACACAGACTATCCATCAATCACGGGCACGATTCGCGATGTCGAGATTGCTGGCTGCGATGTAGTTGGCTTGCTTGCGAGGCGACCGGAGGAGCAATTATAAACGATTTTTTTGTGACCAAATTTATGAGAGATTTTTCCGGTGCTGATAGCACCGGCTCCGGATGGAGGTTAATGCGTTACAGGGGGTAATTGGGTTGCCGAAGTGATAGGTGAATGATTTATGGAACTTTATGCTTCGCTTGGGGAACGGAAATTCTGCAACAGTGGCTGGTACTTTTCGGATCTTTGGAGAGATTTGCCAGCTACTGTGGGTTGGGAGAATGAATTCACGAAACGCATTCACGAAGGAACTGACTTCGGTTGCAAGCAAGGAAATATGGTTGGTGTTCCACAGGGTTCCGTTTTGTCGCGTGTTCTTTTCACATTTTTTTACAAGTCATCTGTTTGTCACTTGCTTTTGGTGACTTCTTTTATGACTTTATTAGTGAAGTGAAGTCCCAAGTTGATATAGGAGACAATAGGTCGTTTTTCACACCAGGCTAAGTCACGATGTTAGGTGCAAATTCACTTGATCCGTCTCAGGTCTGTCTATTTTCATTGCCACAAATGCATGGTGGGAGCGGTTTACAAATTAGCCTGAGTCCTTAAATAACGTGTGCACAATATGACGGCATTCCCGTAGTGCTGTGCGACTCGTCTACAAAGGCATGTCATTCATTCACAAGATGTCCTTCGTTTTAGAACAGCTTTGAGAAAACGGGATGAAATTAATGGGATCGCCGGAACAGTATTCAAACTTTTGGAAGGTCTTAGCTCTGAAGTTGTCTCCGTAATTGGAGGCTTTTTGGTTGGATCTCAGGTCCATTCCGGTGTGTTGCGCCATCAGAAGAAGAAGAGGATATCACGAGGCCTTATTTATTGTAGGTCTGAGTGTGACTGCCCCGAGCAATGTGATATCTAACCTATCACCAAAAAGCCGCTGAAATAACTCCAACCAATACTTAGCCAGCCAATAATAGCTGAGACATGACAACATAACGAAAACGAATTGAATTCTCTTGTCATCCAGAGCGTGAGAGTGGGAATCGGCGTCAGTGGCTACCAAGCACATTGAATAGAAGTAGGCTCGACACAAGCAGGAGTGTCTTCAGTCCAACCAGAACCCATTGGCAATGTCAGGAAGGAAGACGCTTCTTTGACTCCAATCTGAGGCATAAGCTGATTAGCCTTGGGTATGCCTCCACATCATTCCTAGTCTAGCTAGTTTTGTTCTGCTGAACCTAGGACAGCCACTGAAACGTCAGTAGTCACAAACGGAAAACAGACGTAACTATCCAGTATATCCAGGGTAAAGCATGACTGTTGTAAAAGGCGACTAAAAGCCACCGCCTGTCAACATAAACTAATTATTTGCAAAAAAAATTCAAAGAACAATGCATTTGAAAGTAGTACCCCAGGGAACGCCAGGTACACTGGAAAATCCACACTCTTTTGAGCCAGGCCCTACAAATTCTGGAAAGAGCAAGTTATTGCGTTCGATGGATCCTTTTGGAAAAAACAGTGCAAGGGTAACAAGATCGCCACCATCATGATCTACCAACAGAACCATGCGCACATTAGAGCCGGTTAAAACAACTGCGTCTAAAACTCAAGTAATGAAATCGTCTCCAACGGGACCGCAATCGCGGTTCATGATAAACATGCCTTAGCCAGATTCAAGCTTCTCGAACAAGAAAATGCAGAACTTCGGACTAAGGTCACTACCATGGCAGCTCTCTGCAACGAACCAAGACTAGAGCTTATTCAAATATGAACAGAAAATACGAAAAGGCAAGATGCCCAGCCCAAAACGAAACAAAATGCGAACAGTGAGTACTTCACGGATGAAGAAGAACTTGATCGTCAAACTGAGTGGGAAAAAGACCAAAAGGCCGGCTTCTCACCAGAGGTTGTCGATAAGATAGGAAGTGAGCGAAAAAGGAATAATAGTGCTATAAATTAAACTAAGCAATTAAAAGGAGGACCACCTAATAATCGGAATTGCCGAACACAAAGAGCTGAACACTATCTTAAAGGCAACGTTACGATCCGAATCTAAACTAATATCGCAAAACGCGGATAGTACGTGGCAGAATTTCATAAAAGACTCTGACCGCTACAGAGCACTTTCATAAGAACAACAGATTCAGTGGTACACGTACGAAAATAAATCGGAAAGATCTAATCGAGTCGTAGCTAGAGGACTATTTTGATTCGCCTTGTCCCAAAAGAAGATATATTAGCTTAGTTAAGAGCGATTGTCGCAGTTAAATCAGCTGTGATCCAGGTAGATCCTGTTGGGATCTATTGTGCTATCACTAACCGGTGATTGATACACCGATTCGTACCTCGTTAGCCAGGGGAACTAACTGACACCTAAGAAGTACCTTCTGGCAGCCAAATGGTCTCTTTAGGGATTGTCCATTTCATTACTGGGTTATAGTCAGTTCGTTTTTCTAATGAATTTAGCTGTGTTGTGAATTTTTATATTTAACATTTCTCTTAGGCTGCTGAATAGATAGTCGCCTAGCGTACTTTTCCTTGTTCTTCCAAGGCCTGGACAGGTGCCGATGTAGTGTAGTGTGGTTTCTACTTTTTCATCATCTCTGCAGAAGTCACGAAAGAAGATATTGTTGATGACTTAAAAAATAAAGGCTTCAATAAGGCGCCGAAAATGAGACGCGTCGCAGTCTGCCTCTCTTCGTGTTAACTTTCGACAAGTGTGAAAGCATAGACAAAATATATGGTGTAGAAACAATCTTGAGCATGTTTGTTAAAATTGGAACCTTACGCAGGAATCCAAAGTTAATACAAGAAAAAACTGCCAAAAATATCCTCGTTGTGCTAAATGCGCGGGAGAATACCTGTCAGCACAAGCAATCTGACATTTTCAATTGGCATTAATTGAGTCTTTGTGTACACTACTGCATGATATGCGACTGAATACCAACAAGCAATTACGATCCAGGATATGGTAGCGATCATTACTCGCCGGATTTGGGAAAATACCGGTCGCAACGTTGGAAACAAAGATGCACAATTGGACCGACAGAATGGCCCTTCTCGAGGCGTAGTCATGGACAGCATTTAATCGAAATTATATTCAGAAAGCGAATGTCAGACAGTTCTTTTTCAGGGCATAATAAAGTTTCCCCAATCCAAATTCATTTTATGTGTTTTATTTAAAATTAAGAAAAACGGAGTCTTAATGAATATGACGGTACGAGTAGACACCTCATGCTATGTCAACTTCCTCTTAGTCGAATGTCCCTCTAAATCGAAAACCATCCTCTAACCGGAACTAATTTTGATATCCCGTGAAAATTCGTTTAGAGGCAGGCAACGTTATATTCAGTCTCATCATCATCATCGTCTTCTCACCCGCATGATTCGCGGGGGTAAACCACGCACGAGAGATCTCCAGGCAACTCGATCCTCCGCCATCGACTCTAACTCATCAGGAGCAATGCCCAAGCGTAACCCGGCGAGTTTCTGGACTTGGTCCAACCACCTCTTCCTGGGTCTGCCAAGCGGTCGCCTTCGTGATGGAATCGCATTCAACGCCCGCCTCGGCAGTCGTGATGATGGGGACATTCGTGCCACGTGACCAAACCACCGAAGCATAGCCCTTTCCGTTCGAAGAAGCAGCTGCTCAATGTTGAGTTCCTCGCACACTGCAGTGTTTCTCACCCTATCCCGGCGAGTAATTCCGACAACAGCACGAAGAAATCTCATCTCAGCAGCTTGCACTCGCGATCTTATTCTTTCGGTCATTACCCAAATTTCATGACCATAGGTGAGAGTTGGAACAAATACTGAGTTGAAAACCGCTAACTTGGCTTTGACACCGAGCTCGGCCTTTCTGATTACAGAACTACCAAGCTGTGTCAAAACTGAACCAGCTTGACCAATCCTACAGGAAAGCTTATATTCAGTCTTTGAGTTGTTATTGCACTCCCCTCTGGTTGACATTAAAAAAGCGTCGGCTTATACCAATTTCATAGCTACCCTTTAAATAAATAAAAATAACAGAATGCTGACCATAATTTGAACACCACAGTATCCAACACCACAGTATCCACAGTGAAGTCCTCTGACTCACTCACAAAGATGCACCTTCAAGATATGGCCCGTCTCAGCGAAGCCCACCACTGCCATACGAGATCGACGTCCGTCAGTGTAGTCGCTTTCAAATCGCTCCATATTCCAGCTCCCACTCGCAACCTCCATTAATCATTCATCCGCTTTCACAGCAGCACGCCGCACAAAAGAAAAAAAAGATCGAAAGAAATTATCTCATCACGCACTCCCACCACTTATCTTCTCCTCTTAATTCGCGGATAAAAATTTATTAAAAAGCAAAATTCCGCCTTCAGATGCTATCTGAAGCTGTCGTCATCGCTGTGTGTCGCCTCCAAAAGGAAGTAACAGCTCCCGCTCCGCCGACCACCACCCGCATGTGCACCCATACGCTCCATCGCAGGAACACAAGCGACTCGAGAGGAACTCAAGTCAAAAACGTGAAGATAACAACAAACAAAAGCGAGTACAAAGCAAGAACCCTTGAGGTATCCACTCGAAGAGTCACCACAGCAGCCCACCAAGATTTATCTACCCCCGCTCATCCGCACCCCTCCCTCTGGGTGGGTGGTGGTGGTGGTGCGGGAGGAACGAGTATCTGTGAAGAAATATCTGCAAAGTTGCGAGAAAATTAATTGCGGGACAAACATACCGCACACAACTGCAACAGTTAAAGCTTTTAATCTCCTCCCCCTCCATCGCGCGAAAAAGAAAACGTGGTCCGGACCAGTCTCCGACTCGAGTGCGGCGCTCCAGCTGCTGTAGGGCGAGGTTTCGCGGTAGTGTTGGTGTTGGTGGTGCATTTTTACCTTCTGGGTGTCAACAGAACTTCGTCGGCGTAGCTTTTCGTTGCTTCGGTTTGAAGTTTTGAATAAATTTACTGTACTGCCGGTGGAGTGGCTTAATTACAAGAGACCGACCGTCTTCGTTGGTCCGGAAGATGATTGCGATGAGTTTGCAGAAAGCCAAGTAAAAGACTGATGGGCTTCTTGTGATTAAGTAGGTCAGCAAAAGCAAAAAAAAAAAAAATACATTTCTGACGCACGCACTTCAGACAGCACACGGATGATGGATGGATGGATGGAGTTGGGGCGGAAAATTCGCTTTCGCTTCGAAATGAGCGCGACCGAGGAGTGGGCAGTGGGTGTGTCCTTGTGTGTTTATGGGCTTTTAAGTCTGACAAACGGGATTTATCTGACAAAATGAATTTCCATTTTGTTGACTCAACGAGTTTCATATTCGTTCGTTCGGCTCCGAAGCGAGGCAATCAATAACGTTGCGTGTATCCGTCGTTTTAAGCGCCTTCAGACGTGCCACTAGATGGATGTGTTACTAATTGACTGAATGTATAGACGTGTGGCGTTTGTACGAGAGAGCTATAATAATCTAAAAGTAAACTAAAGTTTGTTTGAGTGAATTTATTAGCGAGACGGCGCTACTTGAAGTGTACTCCATTCGACTGGGGCTGGTTTCACTGCAATTGGTTGGCGTTTAGGCCTTGGGTTTTTACAATTAAATGTGAAATGTTACGAACAGCGCTTGAATCGAGTTTTATTTACGAGTTTTTCCTTGAGTTTGACTGAACAGATTTGTAAAATGAAATGTTTGACAAAAGCCTGTCTTCTGACTGTAAGGCGCTACGAATTTATAACGCTACCGACAAGAACGCAGAGTTTGAAGGTACACTCTTGGTGTTGCTGTAATTCCGAAGAATGCCAGAAGACCTTAAAACTATGCGAATCGTCGTCGAGTATACTTGCATCTCCTCTGTTTGTGGAATATTTCGAAGTAAGATCGTGGTCGAACGGACGGCCAATGAAGGGCCTTTGTTGGGAGCGGGACCAACTGGAGGTCAATCCAACGATATTGTCGTCAATTTTTGTTTAATTCTGAGGCAGAATGGTTTACGATTAATGAAACTGGAGCACTCTTCATTGTCTGGTGACTTGAATAATATGTCAATTGATAATCTGTTGACAACAAATCAAATCTCATTTGTCAAACAGTGAAGACAGCCAGTCTTCGTGAACAGCGCTGTCAAGTCGAAGAGCAAGTACAACAAGTGTCTCAATCTCTTACCCTTGATATCCATATCATGGGGTGCAATCTTAAGACCATCCTCAGCTTAAAAAAAAGTGATCTTTGTTACAACTTGCACTGGAGCTTTGATGACCATGCGGACCGCATTTGCTTTGACCCTAGTCTCATGGATATGTAGTCTGAAGCACGGACACCCGTAATCCATCTGCGACGTACATGCAAAGTCGACTTTGTCTGCACTCACGACTGTCTCTGGCCAGAATATGAGCCCGGAGAGGTCTGTACTCCAATATTCACGGATGGCTTCAAGACCAGGGAAGGGTCTGGCGCTTGCGCCTTCGTGGAGGGCGACAACACTAGACTGCACACCTCGATAGGTAAATTTGCGTCGGTTTTCCAAGCGAAAACCTATGCGATCCTAATAGCCACGAACTATATCGTGAAGAACAGGTTGTAGGACGGATTATTTGTGTATGCAGCGACGGTCAAGCTGGTGCTTAAGGTCTTGGCCAACACTTTAACCACTTCCAGGATAGTTCACGAACGCAAGTCTTCTCTGAATTCTATGAGCAGTTTAAATTCGCTAAAACTGCTCTAGGTCCCGAGCCAGCACGGGTAAATGAGATCGCCAATGATCTTGCTCAACAAGGATAAGAGGAGGTACTCCTAGGACCCGAACCTGTGTTGGGACTACCCGCGTCCTTGGTTAGGGTTTCAATCGATAGTTGGGCCTCTCGAGAGCACAACGGGAAGTGGCATAACTCCGGATGTAGACAAACCAGTGCATGCTTCGTATATATACATCTCTTGACAGAAAAGACTGCAGATGACTTACCGGCATACTAGCGGGCCACTACACCTTCGCCAAACATTTAAATGTGCTTGGCATAAGCGCTGAAACCCTCTGCGATGCCCGTGGAGAAGATGACGACACTGCAGAGCACTTCCTCTGCCACTGTGCCGCCTTTGCTCGGATCAGGTGGCATTTATTTGGTGCTGATGAGTTGAGAGCTGATAATGTAGGCCCCACACCACAGAAGCGCCTGGTCGTATTCCTCCGGAAGGCCATGAAACTTCAGCAAATGTACTAGTAGGTTGCCTGGTAGTGCACTTTATGACTTTAATTTCTACCACGAATAAACCAACGACCGTACCCATTCGCGATCCAAAGATCATTGCCCATGGCATGTCGTCTCTGATTGACCCGATCGTGTGCCAATCTCTCTTCTACTCAAGAGGGAAGCTTATATTGCTGTTTGAGGCGGTTGAGGAAAGGGATTATTTTCATTCCTCGTGCAATATCGCTCAACTCAATGTACCAGTTTGTTGAGTCTGAGTGCTCCACTGTAGTGTAAAAAACCACACAACGTGCAAGAGTGACAACGTGAGCGACATGTTTACCTATCGCCTAGCGCTAATTTGAAAAATTATCTCCCCCAATTGTTCGCGATGTCAATCTACGAGGAAAAAGAAATGCACTCAACAGATACGTATTCCAGTTAACTTAGCAATTATCACTCTCGAAAGACGGCGCCACTTAAGTAAACGTTTATCATTCCCCTTAATAATTGATCAGACAACCCGAAACGAAACCTTCTATTAAATCACTAATTAACAAAACTCTCCCCTCACTAAACTGCACTTCACTTAACAGACTTCACTCGGATTGTCAGATGATGATGATGATGATGTCAATGAATTCCTCGGTAATGGACTTCTTAAAGTAGCTATTCAATCTACAAAGTGGCCCTCAAAAACTGCCATGTTCTTCCCCTACCTCCGAGCAATCAGGTTTCTGGCGGCTGTTAAGTTGTAAAGATAATTTTTGAGTCAGTCGCCCTATACTCGACTTTGTCAATATTGACATTTTCTATCGCTCCCAAATGCTTCCTCGAGTTATCTAATTTATAAGTCAGGGGGCGCTTATCTTTTTAGATACGCCGTCATTTCGTTGATCGAAAAACTAGCAACCTCATGGTTGCCTCACAGAAATCGCCGCCACTGGTCTTGTGCAACGATTGCCCAGCCCATCCAGAGACTGCTCTAATTCGTTTAAGGTGTGTAATCAATTCCAGCGACACGCCGCCATCATCGGTTAATTCGACTTTCGTCTGACGTGTGACGGTGCTTACGTTTCTTTTTTGACACTGCTTTGCTTTTTTTCGTGAAAACCTCGCGCACGGGTGAAAAAGAGTGGGAACAAGAATCAAGCCGAAACACTTACCGCTACATAATGACTCAGGCTACTTTACGACGAGCTAAACAGCACGTTACGCTTATTTAGTCTGCCAATTAGAGGAGATTAGCATCTTTAGTATTTTGTCCGAATGAAAGGGTGTCGCGACGAGGTACTGTGTTTATTTTTGTTTTTGCCAAGAATGCGGCAAACTACGTGACGGACCACTTTGTCTGTGCGACCATAAAAGGGAGCAGTTTAATGTGGTCACACAGATCGGCGACTTATAATTATAATTTATTCGTGGATGTCTTAAGCCGAGCGTGTGGCGTCGAGGCTTATGAATATCTTTAAAAAAAATTCCGTCGAAAGAGATGACCGCTTTTGGTGAAGTCATCAATGTGCTGGCATTGATTCGCCTTTCGGTGGACATTCCTGAAAGAACTCTGCCTGGTGACTCTTCGTAGTTAGGCACTTGATCCGCGTTGATACGCCAGACAAGAGCTACGTGTAATGCATGGAAGGCGATTTTGATTGATTTGCGATGGAAACATGGACAATGGATGGAGCATGAAGCCTTTGTCTGCAGTCATTGAACGACGTTGTCCACGGTTACTGCTTCAATTGGACGCCATTCGTCATTGCAAATCCTTGTTGATGGCGCGATGATATGCCTGATTGATCGAGTGAGGCGAATTCGAAAAAAATCAAACTCACAAGTGTTGCCTGTTGGATTTTTGTTTAGGATAGAGCATTTGGTAGCACGCGCTTCCCAGATGGCATTCGTTTAAGGCTGCCGGTGTGGATGTGTCGAACGTATTGCCTTCAATCACTCCAGTAGACGACTCCCCTTCGACTGATTGCTAATGTCACACAAAATCGACTTCCAAACATCAATCCTGGCGTAGATTAGCGACCAAATATCATTCCCTGCAAGAAGTTATCCACGGGCTTACAAACGTTTGATGTGGTGATCAATTGTCGTTTCGCCCTCACAGGCCATTCCGTGCCTCTTCTCTCCAACCACTCACCAACCACGCTTTCCTGTAATAAACATTAATTCGTGGAAACATTTCGCTGGCGCTCATAAAACAGCCCGTTGACCAATTACCACGGACACGCTCGACACTCGAAAAATGATGGATGAGCAGTTCAATTGAGTCGCACAACCGCATGGAATCTCGCGTGAGTTTTCGACACACCCTGCGCGGTCTGCCATCAAACTCATTAACTTTGATTTTATTAGTCAAATTCAATTAGTCTAATTCACACCTCTCGCCCAAGGAGTATGGCTAACATTCGGATACATTTGGCGACAGCCCGTGTGTTCCGCAAAGGTACGCACAAAGTCGTGTGCAAACTTCTCGCCGGGTGACCTTTACTGAACCCATTCACACAAGACACCCCACCACATGACCATAATGTGGCATGACAATCGTGACAGAGTCCCGGGCAGAATTATTATCGCAACCTTTTTTGGGGACATCTGCAAGGGCTTTTCAGCCTTCTGCCATCCCTTGCACGAGTGTCAGCAACAACGGACGTCCCCTGTCGTAAAACAATACAAAACCAAGGACATGCCGTGTAACCTTAAAAGTTCATTCAAGCGAAAGCCGCCACAGAGGACAGAGGGACAAGTGACAGGGGAAGGGTAACCCTCCAGGGGTAATAAGTAAATATTCATCACCCCTTCGTCGAGCACAAACACCCCGCATCCACTGCACAAGAAGGTGCCCACCCACCACCCCACACAGACACCAGCACACAATGGATGAGTGCACAATGCCCGGCTTGAGCGATTTCGGTGCTGCACTGTGTCAGCGTTAAAGGTCAGAAGGTGTTGTTTGGGAAAGTTCATCTGGGTACGGATTTTACGATTTTTTTCTCCGCTCAGCTTTCCTTCTTTGTTGTCTTGTTTGCATTCGCCACTGTTGGCGTTGTGCTGACAATTTGAAAATGAAAAATCTGAGCATAATAGATTCGCTTGTGGGGTCCCATCCACGAAAAGGATATCCTTGTGTCTTATGCAAATTTCTCTTGCTCCATCGAAGGGGCGTAAGACAGACTCGTCGCGATGGCACAAGGATATCTGTTATCCACTACTGTGTGCAGCTTTTAATTTGATTTGATGTTACTGCTTGAAAGGCGTGGCTGATCCCCCCTCCCTCGCCCACGTGAAAGGATGTTGTGCAGGTGGAGTGCATGCGACGTAGCTCAGGAAGCAATTAAGGCATAGACAAGGGCATCCCGGCTAAGTGTCTTCGAAGGCAGATATGAGGTGCAATAAAGACGTGTTAACGTGATACACTGTCACTTAAGATAATGGGCTTTGATGAGAGATCGGAACCATAACCTGACACTTCACGAGTAATTAGAAGACCTGCAGTGCATTTTGACATTTAATTTGAAATTCACAAGTGACAGCTTTGGGATGTTTCGCTTAAATAGCGTGCAGGGTGTCGCAAACAGGATTTTAATTTTGTGGCGATGTGGTGTCAATGAAAACGATGCCGGGTGATCGTTGGGGGTGCTTTCTTGAAAACAGCATGCACCTTGATTTGTCCTCATTCACTGCCAGACCCACTTTAGCCGCATCCGTTCAATGCTGAGAGGGCTCATACGCGAGGGATTAGTTTAGTCTGGATCTTGACAAATTTCCTTTCGTGCTTCGACTGACGCTCACTTTTTCTGTTCCGCTCGCCCGTCCCTCTGCGAGAGCATTATTAGAATACACTCGAGGTAAGGCATATCTGTAAAAAGAGGCGTCTAAAATTCTGAGCTAGAGCCACTGGTTTAGCATACGTCCCTACTCCAGTGCTCGTTGTGACGGCTGCAAGCTCAAAAACAATTGATTTTTGTTGACAATGACGAATCTTCAACATAGACTGAACCCCATAGAAGGATAATAACACGGGAGATGATAGAATCTGGTTATAGAATGAGACTGTTTCCAAAGCTACAGCGAATCTGAGAGTGACCTATCGCCGTCGTATAGAAGCTTAATCCGCACAATCCGAGAACAACACAACCCCGAGTTGAAGGTTTTTTACTTAATTTAACCCACTTTTTGCTGCTTCTTCATCACAAATTGTCATAGACCACTCCCGACGATTGTCAAGTGCCAACGCTAACCGAAAACCCGGCCAATTAAGTTGGAATATGTTCGACTAGGCAACACAACGGACTTACACTGACTTGAGTTTGACTACTGGTAGTCCAGGCCCGACTCAAACTCATCAGGAGCAGTGCCCAAGCTCAACCAGCCCAGTTTCTGGACTTTGTCTAACCACTTGTAAGCCTCGGTTCATTTTGTGTCTTCATTTTTCCAGGTTGACTCTGTCTCTGATCTGGCAACCCACTATAGTCTGGGGCCACTGATCCTTTCCTGATCGCCATTAAGACCTGCATTGGCCTCGGGCTGATCGGTTGAGGTTGGTCCACTAGTGAGGGCATCTTGGCGGTCTGTGGTTTACAATCCAAAGTTTTGGGGAGACGAGAAGATTACAACAGCATGTCTGAGAGTTAATCACGACTAAAAAAGGATAGCGTGTGTGACTCCTTGACGTGAATGGTTGATGATTCAAATCGTTGCGGAATGACAAACACAACCCGGTGCTCCGACCCAAAGAGTAGCAGAGGTCTTAGATAGGCCTCACACTTCACCAAAGTGGAGGAAAGCGTCCATAAGCACTAAACCAAATTTGGTACTTGAGATCCCACTTCAAGGCGTTGGTTCATCGAACAGGATTGTAGGTGGAAGGACCTCTTGATATTAAGCCTTTTTGGCAGGAGATCATGTAAATCTAATTGCTACTGTTTCGCTCGCCTTGTCGTCTTCCCCAGCTGAGGCGAGGAAGGTTTCCATCAGGTAGGTGACCGCTTGGCAGATCCAGGACGAGGTGGTAGAACCAAGTCCAAACAATTGCGCTTTGGCATAAACTCCTGATGAGTTAGAGTCGACGGCGGATGATCGAGTTGCCTTAATATCTCTAGTGCGTGCTTTACCCTCGCGACACCTTAAATGAATCATGCGGGTCAGAGGAAGAAGATGACTACGATGAAATAACAATTCGACGCAATTAATAAGTAAATAAACTCAAAATGTTACTTTCAGCCACTGTATGTGTAGAATACTTCCAATAACCAAGACTGAGAATAAAGCAACAATAGAAGCGAAATAAACTTGGATCACACGCTACACTGTCTACGTCTCACCTCGCCTGTCTACACATTACCAGTGTCAGGCGACTACATTCACAGCGTGTAGAAACCGCCAAGCCGCCAAGTCGCCAAGAAAATGTCTCATTGACTGCTCGTTGCGATGGACCAATTACAAACACGTCATCGGCTGAAGCAACTTCTGAGAGATCGTGGTCTGTGAGTTGTTCATGATCTTCGACGATGTGGAGTTAACAATTCACACGACAGTGCGTCCCCTTGCCCTAAACTTTAGTTCGCATTGAAGGTTTAGGTACCGACATTGATGGAGCAGCGAGACTTTTCTGCCGTCCTCGTCTACAAATTGAGGCGTTTCGCAAAACTAGTCATGATAGTGTGTTGCTCGTCAACGTACTGGATGGCGCAGTTGGTTGAGTGCCTGCCCTTGGTTAGAGGGGTCCCCGGTTCGAGTCCCAGTGAAAGCAACACTTTTATCTGGTTGCTGCCGGTAGTACAATGCACCAGTTTTGAGTCTGAGTGCTCCAGTCAAGCGTAAAAAAACACCACAGACCAAAAAAAAATAATGTTTGCTCGTCTCTATGTACTTACATACGTTGTCACATATGGCCTTGAAATCGGCAAGTAGGTGGAGAGTGTCGATTTGCATTTAATTGGTTTTTTTTCTTCAAGATTTGCCGCCGTATTAAGATCTGATATATTTTTAACTTTCTATGTTGTTGGTAAATTGTAAGTTTAACACAAAAGGATATTTTTTTTCTTCATCTTAAGGAAGCTTATCCATCGATAGTTGGCGCTCCATTGCTGTGGATCGGTAAAACTGAAGCTGATGCTGAAATTACACTCGTTGAGCATGCTTTTCTTCGGCTATATCTTATGAATGAGCTAATGCATGCGACTCAGAACACCACCTCCAACAGCTTCAAAGATTTCCGCATTCCGCACTAATAGCTTTGATAGACTTCAGTCTCTATATTGATATTTCGGCATCCTGTAGGTCGGAGCTCTCGCCTACCATCGCCATTGAGTGGAGTATTCAGCTTGACAGTCGCTGACAGAATAGAAATTTGATGTGATGTCGATGACAGATCAGAGACAGTGTACGCCTGGAAAAACGAACACACAAAATGAACCGAGGCTTAGAAGTGGTTAGACCAAGTCCAGAAACTGGCCTGGTTAAGCGTGGGCACGGCTCCAGATGAGTTTTTAGTAGGAGCTGGACTGCCAGTAGTCAAACTAAGGTCAGTGTAGGCCCGTTGTGTTGCCTAGACGAACATATTCCCACTTAACTGGCCGTGTTTTCGGTTAACGTTGGCACTTGACAATCGTCGGGAGTGGTCTATGACAATTTGTGATGAAGAAGCAACAAAAAGTGGGTTAAATTAAGTAAATAACCTGCAACTCGGGGTTGTGTTGTTCTCGGGTTCTGCGGATTAAGCTTCTATACGACGGTGAAAGGCCCCTCTCAGATTCGCTGAAGCTGTGGAAACAGTCCCATTCTATAAGCAGATTCTATCATCTCCACCAAAATAGGGTTGGCTCGCTAGTCGTACCTGCAGTCATTAATTTGACTGCAAGTTGTAAGTTCCATCTAGAGCTGAGTTAGCGACATCTTGTTAATAAACAGAAAATCCACCAGCGAAGACCTGCAACTGGCCAAGCAAGGACCACAAAGCTCACATAGAGCAACAGAACAAGCATAGGGTCCCTTCTTCTTCTTTGTTTGGTGCTACAGTCCGGAGTGGACCTGAGCCTCAACCAACAAGCCTCTCCAGCAAGCACGATCCTTCGCTAGCTACGTTCAATTGCGCACACCAACTTGGTTGAGGTCCTTCTCCACTTGGGTGCGTCATCCCGTTCCAGGACGTCCTCTGTTGCGTTGTCCCAATGACAGACCGGAGCTGTGGTGACCATCCGCTCTACATGACATAGCCATCTTAAGCGTTGGATCCGAAGACGCTTTGAGTGCAGTCCCACTTGTACGAATATGAGGGGGAACAAAAAATGAATAGAAGCAGGGTTAAATGGATTATCGCTGGGGAACGAGAGATCTTTTGTATATTACGTATTAGTGAGCTTCGTATATGTGACACTGCAGTGTACACCAAAGATAATGCTCCAGCAGTCACTGATGACCACTTTCGGGACATTTTGGAGACAAATTCCCAGCGTCCATGTTGAAACGAGTGGACCTGCAGAACCGACAGGATGCTTCAGCATCCCACTAAGTCTGTGAGCATTTATACTCCTAACCAATTATTGAACCCTCTTCGTTCCTCCCCCCTTTCCAGAGATTTCTATTCCAAAAAGTTGTATACTAAAAAACACAACAACACAAGGCCAACATTGGAAGCAAAGTTGCTGTCAATAAACCAGAATTCTGTGAAAATGATTTTAAAAGAGGTACTAAAAGACCTCCCCATTAAGCCACTGCCATAGGCGACCACTTGACCGACAGCGTATTTCGTACACAACGCTAAAGACTATACATTCGGTACATAGAACAATGAAATGCTAAAATGCACTTAATTTCGAATTTACCGAGAAAACACATCAACCTCGGACGTAAAGTATTTTAAAGCCAATCGTGCAGCATTCGCAGCGAAAGCGAAAATCGATCGCATTTCTAGTAAAATGTGAACAAACTTCGTATTTTACTGGGCGGTAAACTATCCGGAATCCACATGCCACCGACGCCGAACTGGTAGCCATCAAAAACAGAACCATTTCAAATAAATTTCAATGCTTCGCGCTGGAAGCGCATCGAAGCCAATAAAATCTTTACAGTCCATCGTGGACGTAAAGGCAAAGCCGTTAAAATTTCTGTCGCTTGAATGGCTATGTCATTCAGAGTCGCCCAAGTCGAAGCGTATTGCGTCAAATCTTGTCGCCCATCTGGCACGCAACTTTCTTTCGCTTGCCTTCGCATCTCCCGTGCAAGCCGCGTCCGAGTCTGTTGTCATCTCCGTTTCCAACTGATTGGACACTGACAAAAGGCCAAAGACCAAATTACAACAGATCCATGACCATAAATGAGACTAAACGCAGCAGATATCCATGGCCACGCCAGCGCCCACCGCTCGTCCCCACTCCGGCGACGATGATTCATGCTTACGCTGTGGGTGCCCTCATGGGCCAGGGTCAACAGATTTCTTCAATTTTCACCCTCCCTCTGGCAGTATGAAGATGAGGCAGGATGAAGATGAAACCGGTTCATCGCAATAATCGCCGGTTGACAGGGGAGTCGTTAATCATTTTAAAAAGTTCACAACATATTCATCTCGGACTGACTTGGGTGTGGATGACAGCCACTGGGACTGCAAGAAACCCATATCCCACCACATCCCCGCATGTGCATCTGCTGGCGATGGATGAGGGGATTGTTGTGGGATCAGGAATGAGCCAGCATCTGCCGCCGGCAGTGGCCTGCTTTTGTGTCCTCTTTGTGCGGATCTGGAGCACGGCCGAGTGGTATCTGGAATATTAATATTTTTTTTTCTCGTGCGCTCGCCCTGTTATCCTGTTTATCCAGGAAATCCTTTTTTTGGTTATTGCTCTCGACGTTTGATGTTGATTGGTTTCCAAAACTAAATTCGAAACTTGTTGGCTGCTGTGTGCGACGGCTGCTGACGGCGGATATGAAAGGTGGCAATCATTTGATGGTGGTCAGCAGTCGGTGGTAGAGGAAAAAAACAAGCCATTCTGAGCACACCCGTGATTTATTTATCACTTTATTTGATGGGAGGGAGGAATGCTGAATAAATCGAATGGAGAGCTCGGATTACTTGCAGTTTAATGAAGTGGTGTTTGTGTCGGTGATCCATTCAACCACGGCTCAGAATCGGAAGAGATGTGGCCGTATTTGTGTAATCCTGTGAACAGCATTGGAGAGCTTTTAAGATGATCAGATTGTTGATTGTGCGACGAAGCTTAGTCCAAGCTATTTCCAACAAATGGGCTTTCTGGGTTAGTTTGCGTTACTTTCGTGGGTAAATGAATTGGGACACGCTTCACCTGCTGTTCAGTCAAAAAGACAGACCTGCTGGCAGAGACAAGAGAAACCTCATCTCGGGTGCCGAAGCCAGGAGATGAATTCCAAATAAGCTGCCCGATGCTGCTCAGAAGTAGGCTGTCAAATGCATCCAAAATCCTAAGAGACTGGAGCTGTATCCCATCACCACTTTAGTTTTTCTTGTGCTTGTGCTACGCGCAGCCTGTAAACAGGAAACGAATGAATAAGGCACCTAGACTACGCTGCCGTTGCACGAGTAGAGAATAATGGTATCCTGTGCCAGCAAAGGTGGAGAATGAGCCACACATCGTTAGGGCCAAAAATCATCAGCCATAAAGCGGCCTCAACTCCTCCAATAAATACTGCGGTCGTAAGAGGAAAGGAATTTCAGTTTCAAACAATGACTGAACCGAACTTGACATTTACGAAAATTGTTCAATATTTGGCAATGGAATTTGGATGAACACCAAGTTCAACGCCAATTAAAAAGCTGTGCTCCTATATGGTTACTGCACATTAGTCACCCTTCATGTCACAGGGAAAGGACAAACGTTCGTCAAAACGTACCAACGCAAGGTATTATAGACCTCTTGACCCAATCGTGTTTCTATCGAATACCGATGTACACTCGAGAACTGGCCAGGAACCAGAACTTTTCGTATTCTTTCGCTATTTTTCGTTTTTCCTACATTTTGTTGGTCCTTCGAGCCAGATAAGAACCATAGAAAGGGAGCATGCAATCCTATGGAATCATTTATAATAAGAAGCGTAGAAACAAAATCTATCAACACTTCCTGTCCTTAGCTAGTAGAAGGTGGACTAGGTCATCTAAGTCCAAATTCACTTGGAAAACCTGGCCGTCCTACACGAAAAGAAGGACTGATGACCTCCTCAATAGAAATCACTCCAAAATATCTACAGTCGTGGCTGTAAGCATGGGACACTGGCCTATAGGCATCCACGCAGCTAGACTCGGAGAACCGTTCAACCCACACTGATGCGGTTATTAATAAAAATATGTCGCGTTCGGCAAACTCTTCCTTAGTAACCTCTCCGTGATCGTTAACCAAAATAATGATTTTTTAAAAGCTATAGGAAAGTTTTTCAGAAAAAAACACATAAAATTCAGAAAAATGCATGAAATCTTTATTTGAATCGATAGTACGGTCCAAATAATTTAATGTTTGAAGATTATTTCATGCAAATGTTGACCTTGACTGCGCCTCAAATGGTCCATCCGCTTAGTCCAATTTTGGCATACTCTTTCCAACATTTCGGCCGGTATCTCACGAATAAATGCTTCAATGTTGTCTTCCAATGCGTCAATTGAAGCGGGCTTGTCTGAGCTTTAACATAGCCCCACGAAAAATAGTCTAAAGGCGTTAAATTGCACGATCTAGGCGGCCAATTGACCGGTCTCGAACGTGAAATAAAATCTTCACCGAACTCGCCCCTCAATAAGTCCATTGTTGCGCGTGCTGTGTGGCATGTGGCACCGTCTTGTTAAAACCACATGTCATGCAAGTCAAGCTCTTGCATTTTGGGCAAAAAAAAGTTGGATATCATCTCACGGTAGCGCTCACCATTCACAGTTACGTTACGATTCGCATCATCTTTGAAGAAGTACGGTCCAATGATGCCACCAGCCTATAAACCGCACCGTAGCACGGTAGCTCTTGCAATGCTTCTGGCTGATATTCACTCCAAAATCGACAATTCTGCTTATTTACGTACCCATTGAGCCAAAAATGAGCTGACCATAAAATGGAAGAAGCGCGCGATGAACTTTCTGAACAGAGCACGCATTTTGATAATAAAATTCAATAATTTGCAAGCGTTGTTCGTTTGTGAGACGATTCATGGTTAAATTATAGACCAAACTGAAGATTTTTGACAGTGAAACAAGACACGAAACGTGCGTTAGCTGTTTAAACCAGTCTTGCCAAAAAGATAATAGCTAAAAAATCACCCTTTATATCGAACCTGATCAAATTCCTAAACTCCACAGGCTGGATTTAGCTAACCCAGACAAGCCAGCTCTACGAGGTGTGGCATCAAAACGGCGCGCAACTGCACTACTTGTACCCGGTTTGAGCCAAGTCGAATAGCTCCTTAAACCAGCCAACCAAGAACCACATATGTATGTTCTGTCCCTGCAATTAATCCACAAAATTTCGAGGGCAACATTCCAATACAACAGACACTTCCCTTACTTAGCTTCAGTCTGCGATGATGAAGAGCACGTCAAGCAATTAATTGAGGAATTTTAATGCCTCCATAAAGGCTCATCCGTTTATTGCCAACGGCAGCCGAGTCCAAATGGGCATTACTAAATTGTTATTGAACATCGTCTACGATTGTCAAATTTTAACTGTCGATTGATAGTCAAACCACAATGGCAGCGTTTAATGATATGACATTCTAACGCAAACCACGTAGATTTAGAACTGAGACTAGCCACATTCAGGGCGCCATTTAAGCGTTTGTTGTTTCTGGGCGAAACTATTATTTCAAGTTTGATTTCTTCATCAGGGAATGATTGATTTTGATGAATAACAAGTGATATTAAAGTTTCCACGACACTCAGGTGGGGTACACAAGTTGATGGACGTCTCAACCAACCTCCCTTGTGGATTGTTCTCGCTGCAAACCCAGTTCAGTGTACATGTACATGTGTCTATGAGAACAACGTCATTCCTCCTGAGTCACGACACCTGCTCTGAGTGTCCAGCTTAAATTCACGACGCAAGTCACTGACAAGGCATGTTTCCTCTATTCGCCTATACAGTCCAACAAGCTTCACAAACCAGTCCAATGTCTTGCTAGGAGTAGAAGTCATAACTGGGCTTGATGATGATGAACCAGGAAAAAAGCTAAGAAATCCTATGCTAACCACTGTCGAATTTTTTAGGCAAAATTTCGATGTCGATAAATGACTCAAGAAAACATCACAACAGGTGAACAGAATTCGAAGGTAGGCCTAATAGGGCCCCTGTGACAGTTGGAAGATGAGCTAGGAAAAAGCTAAACTTGCCTTACTTCTTCTTCTTCTTTGTTTTGCGCTACAGTCCGGGGTAGACCTGGGCCTCAACCAACAAGCCTCTCCAGCCAGCACGATCTTTCGCCAGCTGCCTCCAGTTGTTGAGGTCCTTCTACACTTGTGTGCGCCATCTCGTTCTAGGACGCCCTCTGTTGCGTTGTCCCAATGGCTCGGAATCGAAGACTCTTACTAACCACTGTCTGGACTTAAAAGAACAACCATAGTTGTGTAAAATCAAAAATGACCCAGTATTTAGAGACGTACACAGATAACCACCGCCGCCGTTCACAAAAATAGGTCCTTTAACGATTTTTTTTTTGTCGTCAATAAAAGGTAATTTTTTTTACAGCGCTACCACATACAGGGCCACTCAGAATCACTCATAGCCACTCAGAGCTGAAGTTCTTTTAGTCTTTACCACCCTTAATCACCACTCAGCGTTTTTCTCTAATCGTGCAATGCATTAAAGTGTAGCACAATGCACAGAAAGGCCATTAAAGTTCTTCAACCCAGATCCTTTGCAACGAAACCTCGCCAAGCGCACATACATACACCGAGGACCGTTCGGATGTGAAACGAAATGCCATCTCCAGGGAGAGCAAACCACAGCTCACAAAAACCATTCCAGAGAGAGTCTACTGCAACCATGCCCTTTTCGAAAACCACTTCAGGAAAACTTTATCAAGGAAACTTCGCCGCCACAAATCGAGTTCCAACCGAATAAAAAACCAAAAAAAAAAGACCTCTACTCGAACACTCCCTCTAATTATCGCGCCCAATACACAGTAGGTACCTTAGAGCTAGTGCTACCTTCAACTTTCCCTACGAACAATTGGCAATGCAAATCGTTGCCCCAAAAACGCCGTGACCCCGAAACTGTCGAAACTATGAAATCACCCAGTCAGCGCCATCAGCTACAGTGTAACTGCATTCTAACCAGCACCCCACCACGTTCGGAATCGTGTTAAAAAACTTCTCTGACCTTTGCGATTTCCTCCCCATCGCTGCTCCGTCCAAACCCCCCACACATCCCGTGTAGCAAAAATGAACCCCAACCGAAGCCCCCAAAGGAGAAAACATAAAATCATGAAGCTCGCGTTCATGTGCATATACGATCGCAATAAATCCTGAAACTGGAGTCGGCGGTGGCGAGGGGGGGTGATGGTGGAACAATTGCACAAAAAAATGAATAAACAGCTGCAAGGTACTGTGCACCCCCAGCCCCCTCAACCCGTCGAAGGCAGCACCCTGTGCAATATGCACACAAATACCGACGCGACTCCGGTGACGTTCTCGAAACGAATATTACATCACCGTTACGCTGGCAGTCGTAATAATTGCACATACACCCTATGCACCCTCTGAAGCCTATGTGCGCACCATATGCACTCGGGGTGGCTGTGTAGTTCCAGGCCGGAACGATTTCCTTTTCTTCGCCTCCTTTCCCCCACCGCAAGATGCCCGTACCTTAGTTTGGATTTTTATTTTTTTTTTTGCTTCTTTCATTCGCTGGCTTCTTTTTGTTTTGCGTCGCTTTTTGTGAAGAATTCTGTTGTGGAAACAAAAAGAAATGAAAACTTGTAACCAGGGATGCGAGAAATTCTAAAGCGCGTCACAAGAGTACACCAAACGGTGCGGCGGCAGCAGCAGCGGCGACGACTACACAACACGAAAGTACCAAAGGAGGTGGAGGATTCTAGTAAAACCAGCAAAACGAACGGAATTTGCATTGTTTCGTGGGCTTCAGAAGAAAAATGGAGAAAAAAAAAAAAGAAAAACGTGGGGTGCAGCGCAGCACAGAGGATGACTGAAAGGAACGCAAGTATAGCCACCAGGCCCCTTGCCCATCTTCTGGTTGAACTGGATTTGGATTACAACAGCAGTGGCACTAGCAACAGCAGCATTTAAATGAGTCTCAAGGGGGTGACTAAAGTACGGCACGCTGCTGTGTGTGCGAGATGTAAACACTGCAAAAGCCGATGCCTATGTGCCGATGTGATGGGATGACAAATGAAAGAGAAAGGGGACGGGGATGGATATGAAGGGTCGCGAATTAAATGTGTGTGCGACTGTCAAAAAAAAAATGGCAAAAGGAATTCTGATTCTCATTCATCTGGCGACATTCTTCTTCAATTTACGTTTCGGGGCTGACTTTTCTTAATTAGGCCAACAAAGGCGGTAAATTAGTCTTCTTATTTGGATAGTTTGCTCTTATGTGGGGGGGTGGCAGGTGGTCGATTAAGTTCTTTCAACGGCGGCGGAAGGAGTGGAGAGGAGTTGTTTGAAATCGTTGGACATCTGGCGCGACTGGAGCTGCGGTTAAATCCCTTGAGAAGGTTTTTCTATTCAAAGGCGCACACAAATAGAGAAGGACCTCAAGCGACGTGCTGTGAGAAATTAAAGACAACTGGCCAGATATTGCTCTAGAAAGAGAGGCTTGTTGGTGGAAACCCAGATCCACGCCGCACTGTAGCGCCACACTCTCGACAACCACAACCAACTCATAACAGCTCTACAACGAAGCTTCTGTTCAATAACTCGATAGTCGTATACCAAGGCAAACAATGTGAATCGTGGAATTACACAAGGTTCAATGCTAAGTACTCTGCTTTTTTTTTCAAGAATACAAATGAAGTTAGAATAATGGACTGAGCATGTCGGTACTGTAGATGCTCAATGGCGTCATAACTGGACCACACGCTGACACTTGTAGAAACCGCAGAGGTGAGAAAGAGGACCAGATGATCCAGCTCCGTTCATGCACTGCCCTAGTCATTCATAGGAATCGGCTTACTTTTGTCGATCATTTTAGTGTATTGACCAACATCAGCGTTGGCCAGGTTTCAGTATTAGTAGGAGCTTGATTTATATAATCCATTCGGGCCCAAAATTCCTTACTCAAATAATCAAAATTATGCCCTACAAAACCCATATTCTGCCAGGCTTGGTATATGAAGATGAAAACTGGACGATAAGCAGAACGCCAGCGCTATTTCTGGGTGCCTTATAAAGAATAATTATTGCACGTCAGTGAGTGGAGGAGAGCTGTACAATGATACTTACGGCGAGCCATGGAGGGCCTAACCCTGAGCAATAGCTGTCTTCCATCGATGACGTTTCTGAGCACGCTGCTTCCAGTCATCAACATTAAGCTGTCTTGTGTCCAATGATGGAAGACAAAAATCGTATGAACCCAACTGCGTCAGCCATACCGAGTGAATGAGCAGCAATGAGACTTAGACGATCCCCGAATCCGATTTCAAGGAGGACGAAGAGACCGTGGAAGCTGGGTAACCTAGCGAATATCAACCGCAATACTACAGGGTATGGATGGTTGGCCTGCGGATAGAAGAAACTCCCATCGGTCGCATCCCCAGGTGGCGGATAGGAAGAGGTCTCAGTTTCAATCTGAGGCCCGTCGGGTGTGAGCCTCGTTGTGGGGCGAAACCAGACTGCGGACCAAACTTCCACTAAAGATAAGGTGTCAAGGTATACGTGCCGATGTCTGCATGGCCAGCTGGTGGTTAAACAGGCCTGGCCGTAAACGGTCCCCTCCGATGCACAGGCGAGGTCGGTGGTATAAATGCCTTTATCGGTATTTGGGTTCTGCCGAAACGGACACTCCTTTCCCGACAAACTCGTGAGACCTTAATTTTAAAAAAATGGACCAAATAAGCAAAAACTACAAACTTGCTGCTTGGTTTCTTAGTCTGTCTCTTTCTTTGATTGCTTCCGCGAAATTCATGACATTTATT
Source organism: Eristalis pertinax (assembly GCA_907269125.1). Taxonomy (NCBI): domain Eukaryota; kingdom Metazoa; phylum Arthropoda; class Insecta; order Diptera; family Syrphidae; genus Eristalis; species Eristalis pertinax. The sequence continues at coordinate 32,133,416 of OU026149.1, forward strand.
GAAACAAAATGACATTTCATTATGAAAGGATGCTAAAGCCCGGGGTGGACCTCTGGGACTCTGGTCAACATGCCTCTCCAACTAGCACGATCTTGGCATAGCAGCCTCCAGTTTCGTACACCCAGCTGATTTATGTCTCTGTCCACCTGGCAGCGAGGTCTTCATCTGCCACATTGTCCATCCCTCGGTCGGACTCGAAGACTTTCCGAGCCGGAGCTTTGATGTCTACCAGCTCTACATGACCTTACCACCGGAGTCGAGACATTCGAGTTCGTTTGACTAGTCGTCGACCAAGAATTCAAGAAATGCTTTCAACAAGCAATTTACCTGGCGGACCGATGAATTGTCCGGCTAGTTCTTACATTTTTGTTGGGATACGTCAAATCACTCGTCTATGCCAATAAGACGAAAAAGCGACTCAAAATTGGACTCTCCGTAGGGACCACTTAAAACGTACTAGTCACTCGATCTTTGAGTATTAAATAGCAATCGAGATTTATCAAGTTGAGTAAAAATTTTGACAATAAATCGGACGGGGTTTAGGGCCTTTATTCTCAACTCTTTCTAGGAAGGTAATCGACTAATTCCACTGAACGCGTGTGGTCTACACATTCTGGGGTTTCGTAGAACTACGTTGAAGTGCTGCAATTCGCTCTGTGGCCCCTAGTCATTCTTATCAACCGCTCCGTCTCAGATGATGTATTTCTGGAAGCTTGGAAAAAAAAACCTTTCTTGTTCCCATCCACAAGTCTGGATCCAAAAGTAATGTTGAAAATTAGAGAGGAATTTCCAAACAATCAGCAATTTGAAAAGTTATTTGAAAGCATTAAGGAGTATCTCCCAGATGAACTGCATGGTTTTGTATCAGGCCGATCTACTACCTCTAATCTGGCTATATTTTCATACTTCGTTCTAAAACAACTTGAGGCAAGGACCAAGTCGATTTTTGGACTTTTTTTGTCCCTGGAAGACCAATGAGAATACGGCAACTGATCTCGGTTGAATTTCGCAGAACTAATTACGCTGTGAACGAACCCTTAACGCGCACCTTAAAAGTCTCAACGAAGCCAGTAATCTCTTGGACAGCTACTTAGATAGAGTCGAATTTAAGAATTTAGTTTTGAATTTCTTTTTGAATTCTTAAGTATCTTCTATGGTTCAATATATCTGTTAGTTCATAGGCAACTTGTAGATGAATACATAAATGAATTCAAACTGGCTTCTCATCTGAAGGGCAATCTTATCTGTTATCCGTATCTACTCCTAAATATGTATAACTTTATGTTTATGAAGGCTACTATTTCACGACGGATATCCCATTCACAGTCGTCTTTTGTTGGAAGTCGACATGAGATTCTTTTTTCGGAGGCCTCGCGACTGTTGGAACGGTATGTTAAATGAAAATTACTTCATCAGAGAGGTGATGCTCTCTCTCACGAAAAATCCTAGGCCATCTGCATAAAATGCAATTAGTGGAAGCTTCCGTTGAAATTTGGAAAACCCAACAATACTCCTACCGGCACTACAGCATCTTCAACATCCAGCGTTGTGCCAAATGACAGTGGTTCACTGAGGCTAAATGCTGTCTATTTAATATGAAACGTCAGCGTCTTCGCAATTTTTTGCAATAATGATGCTAATTCGGGCGAAGCGGGCCAAATTATTGGTGTTTCCGGTAAACATGGACCAAATCATGCCGAAAAATAATAAATCAAAATCCCGATATCAGGTTCCATCGTCTGGCAAGAAACTACGCAACTTAAACCAATCCATCCGGTTTTGCACAGTGAACCATGCGAACCCATGTGAATTGATGTCTACCTGGGAATTTCGGATACATAAGTGAGTCTTCCTCGGAATTAAGCTCTCGCCGTACGAATCTCGTGACCACTGACGACACCGCAACGAGTCAAGTGTCAAAAACAAATAAGCCGCGTCCAGCAAGTCACACAATTCAATACGAACTGATTCACGAAACAAAAAAGCCAGGTAGACTCATCCCAAATACCATTGCATCATGTGCCTCGTCTTAAAGGTCGCGAGAGTTATGAAATCATAGCCCAAAATTATCAAAAACTTGTAACAACGTCGCAAGAAATCCGATAAAGGAAAAAAAACACTCACCAAGATTCATCATAGAAAAGCCGTGTAAATAAATAACGCTCTTAACCTCACTACCGGGCGATTGATACGAGGGGGGAGGAGGGCTAGCCTGGTAAGCAAGCACTGCGAGTACTTTAAGTGAATCCGACAACACAATTCGAAATGGAATTACCTTTTGTTCGTCATTTTTGCTGTTTCCCCGCCAACGACAGCGAGTACAAGCATCTCAGACACTTGAAGGTTGAAAGGTACACATATTCACATCTGTGCGGCGTTAATTGAGATACTGACAGTATCGGCGCGGCGTTATGAAACCCCAAACGATGACTTGCAACACTGCTGATGGCGTGATGGAAGGTGGAAGATGAGAGGAAGAGAACAAAAAAAAACTGATAAACTTACCATTCCCGCCTCATTGAAGTGTGTTATCCTGTTTTGCCGGAAAGTAAATAATCCACTATTCTTTCGTATTGAGAGGGGTATTCCAAATCCAATTGACAGTGGCTAGAGACCTAGAATATTATGCATACACATCGCATTTACTGTGTGCTGCTTCGTTTTCACCACACTTTTCCTTTTTGTAACACCCCCAAATACACGCAAACACACTCACTGACACAAACCAATACACACAGATGCACACGTTCACTGAAAGAGATCAAAAGGAAAACCATTGAAAGAGTGACGGGAAAAACCACCACACTATGACACAAGGATAATCACTGAGCAACAAAAAAAAAAAAAAAAAGAAAATATAAAAGAAAGAAAAACAAACGATACGTCGAGAAGAATTCGCTGAGGTTTAGAGAACAAAAAAAAAATGGGAGGAAGTGATAAATTCACGGCACGAACGAACTCCTTGTCATTTCACTTTCTTCTCAACGCTAACAAGGGACATGGGCAGGGACATGGACACGAACGCGGACGGACATTATACAAGGGGATACACGACGGATGCAGCCAAGCACTGGAGGTTGAAGGCTCAGGCATGCACCCCACTCACATCGCTCCGTTTTTACTTCTATCGGATTGCACTTGGAATTCACCACACTCAAGGATATCGAAGAAGAAAACAAAAAAAAAAAAACATTCACTGAAAACAAAGAAAATTTGAGGAATTCAATTCTAATTGAAAAACGGATATCGTGACAAAATGACCGAAAACCGATGGCTGAAGGATTTCACCGAATTACGACGGAGAAGGAGGCCTGTCGTCTTGTGCGCCTTGACTTGCGAAACGTGTGCAACTCCTTTTTCGCAAAGCGGATTTCTCTCACTCTCGTTGTCGTTGCGTAAACATTTCCTCTCGAGTGTTTGCATTCACTTTTCACACTTGCATCCCCTCCCGTGCCGTGGGGGGTGGTCCCCACGAGTGGCGACGTCACAATTCACCTCGGAATTCCTGTTACTTGCCACACATCCTCTCTGCTCGGCGATGGGCTCACGCAAAACATTCGAATGTTCGCGTATAATTCGGGACTTCCCAGCGACTTCACAACCGAGTGACAGTCATCGAAGCTCGACGGTCAACAATGTGCTTGGACACACTTAAAGGATTTGATTGATTCGACGTGCGTCGAATGCGCGCTAAATAACCGTCAACACACACACACACACTGGATCCGGAGCAGATCTGCGAGCACCATTTTTCTCCCCCGTTTCCACTTTTTCACCACGTCACAGGGAGGGATGCATAATGAAGGGATGACATGCAGACACGGGAAATTAACCGAAAATAAACAATTGCGCTGCTCTAATTCTGTTTAATGTGTAAACATCATTTTCATTCAATTGTGGTTACCCTCGGCTTGAATAATTTCTTTATTTTGTTTTGCTTTTGCTTTCGCTTCGCTTTGATTTTGTCGACTTCTCGCGCGACGCTGGTGAAATACTTTAAACACTTACACGACACGACAACAACAACAATAGCACAAAAAGTATCTGAAAACCCGCTGACACCAGGCGAAGAAGCAACGGTGTCGAAGCCAAAGAACCCAAGTAAACTAGAAATAATTCGAATTAACAATGCAAAGTTGGGCTTTTATCGTTTCTTCAATTATGTAGTTTTTTTTTTGTTTTGCTTTTTGGGAAAATTCAAGCGAATACCGGTTTGTTTTTGTGTGTGCTTTATTTACCGACTGAAAGATACTTGAATTCAATTTGGCATGTATCGAAGAGACAGACACACAATCGACCGGCATCCACTCACATGCGATGCTCTCTCGGAACTGTTTGAGAGACAGTAGTGCTCGTCTTTCCGGGGGCACCGTGGACATGTTGTGTTTTCTTTTTTCTCCACCGATTTGACAGTTGTCAGCTGTGGCCTTTTTGGAACGGTACGTGCGCAGTAAGTGCATTTGTATTGTCATCGGGAGAGGAATGGTGGAGTATTTTTTTTCGTCCGCTGAATGCCGTGGATAGGCGAAAGTGGGCGAGAGATAGCAACGGCTGAAGAATTCCCCAAGTGGATGGAGCTGTATGTTAGATCCAGTTGGAAATTGCACGATTCTCCTTGCAAGAGATTTTAGCGCCATCTGTGTTCTCAGGCAGGCATCATAAGGGTGCGCTTACACTGATGGCTAGTGAGCACTTAGGCGCAAGAAGGTTTCGAATTAAAGTTGCCCGGGCGCCGTTCGAAATGGAATTTATTTTAAGCGCCACCGTTGTCACGTTTGCTCATGGAAAAATATATTTCAATACACGGTGAATTTTGTGTCTAGCAGTGGTTACTCTCAAGAGGGCTCGTGATGGCTGGAAGGTTCAACATCCGCCTGTGTTGTGTACCGGGCCATGGAGATATCCCAGGAAACTGGGAGCTGGGCGACTGCTAAAAGCGTGCTTGTGGCTATGAATAAACTGCTGTTACATAAAGTTATTGTGAACAAATAATTATTTTTTTACAATTTGCGACTACAACTACGCTTAATGCTAAGGGTTAGGGTCTTGGCTCAACAATAGGGGCCAAACTGGTGTACATTTAACATTTGGTATTACCATATCGGTTAAGTGTTTATTTTGTATATCCTACAATGTCCAGTGCCTACATTGGGTTGTTCAAAGCCGTGTGTCCATGTTGGTCCTTTTGGGATGGGGTGGTGGTGTGGTAGACGACTTAGCCTTGATGATGACTCCTATCGCTGCTCTGGTAGAAGCCATGCAGCTCGTTGTTAGATGTGGTTGGGAAGTTCTGCTCACAGACTTAGCGCATTCAAGTAGCGTTGTCCGGGGTGGTGTTTCTCAGGTTCCTGATTGCCTCGTTAGAATGATGGTAAATGCTTAGAAGCTGCTTTCTGAACAGTGTCACCATGTACTGTTGTAAGGGCACGACGCGTCACTTCATCGTAAAACCTCTTGTTGGTGTGGTGCTTTCGTCGAACCCTGTCGAAAGTGAGACCTGTACATATTCGCAGTATTTTCCTTTCGAAAATTCCGAGCTGCTCCATGCTGGTCTTAGATGTGGAGTGCCATATTGGAAAGTCGTACTTGAAGATCGGACGTATTAGCTGATTGTAGAGTAGCACCTCTGTCCTCTGACTTTATCCATTTTGCTTGCACATCAGAGGATAGATGCGATGGAAGCCTAGGTTGGCCTTCTTGAGGGTCAGTTTCGAGAGGCTGTTGAACTTCAGCCTTTCCATGGAGTTAACGTCAAAATACTTGCCTTCTTTGCTGTTGTTATTTCCGTACCGTTAAGGAGCACTATCTTAATGCTCCGACATTTAGCTGCTTAATCGGCATCCACCTCGGGATGGTCTCCTTAAGCACATAAGTATCGATTTTCCAGCATTAATACGAATACCCCATTTGGTGTAGTAGCCAATTTATTTCGCTGTCTGGATTTTGACCCTCCGCCTGGCGATCAGTGCTGACTTCGAGCTGGCATAAGTCAGTGCATCATCGGCGAATAGACTGTGTTGGTTGGAGTCGATTGATCTACCGTGTATATGTTGCAGAGCTTCGGTCCCAGCTTCGACCCTTGTCAACTCCTGCCTTGGTGCTTCGCTCAGTTGATTGGCTGCCTTCCACTTGAACGTAGAATCTTCTGGAATGTACAAAGCTATAGACTTTTTTGATGAGGTTGGAGGGGAATCCCATCTGATTCAGCTTGTAGATGCGTCCCTCTATCCAGACCGTGTCGAAGGCCTTTTCCACGTTCAGGAATCAGGCAGCGGTGACCTGGTGTTTGTTCAGGGCAGCTACAACATCCCGGTGGAACTTCATTAGAGGATTTAGCGTCGAATGTTTTTCTTGGAATCCATACTGCGTATCAGGGATGATGTTTAGGTCGGTGGACCATCGCTTTAGTTTCTGCGCGACAAGGTACTCCAGGATATTGCTTATGTTGCTCAAGAGCGATATATGCCGGTATCCGGAAACTCTAACAGCGTTTCCGTTTTTTTTGTATTGCAGGTATAAAGTATAAAGAATGAACGACATCACTATCTAACACCACTATTCAGCTCATAAACAGCTGCTGCTGTTATTATCTAAGATAGTTTAACCACTATCCGTCCAAGCCAAAAACATGTAGCAAGAGAAATATTCCATCTTAAGAATACAACGCTGAGTGCACAATCAAATAGGATAGTGCACTCAAAAATATATATAGTGGAACAACAGTCTACCCTGCCCCAAGTGAATCGGTGAGCTGAATCATATCCTCTATTTACTATCCGGGTTCTGCTCTTGAGCTGAGATACGCCGTGCCGTCTATTATCTGCTTCAATTGTGGGAATACTAACATTCTTACTTATCAGACTTGCGAATTATGGAGAGAAGAGATACATGCCATGCATGCTGCTTCCAGTCATTAAGACTAAGTTGTCTTGCGTTCGCGAAGACTTCTTGTTTATACCGGATGGTCGTTCTTCCTCTCTTTCTCGAACCAAGAGGCTCGGATTCGAAGATCGTTTTATCTGGATTGGTGTCCATGCGCTCGTTGCGGTCAAGGCAGTGCAGTCGGCGGGTTTGTGTCTTCATCTTGGTACAGCTTGTAAAGTGTCTTCTGCTCCATTTACTCTCCTCTCAGACGCAGAATATTAGAAGGCACCCAGGATCAGATCTGCTGCTTTGTTTATTGTACATATACTTTGACTGGCAAAGTAAGGATTTTGTTGAGCATGTTTTTGGTCCTTCGATTCACGACTATTGACCCGAGCTGATTGGACAAAACAAAGCAGCACCGGTTGGCAAGGCAGACGGAACTAGACATTTTTGTAACTCAATTACTGATGGCGTGTCCAACGTTCGTGAATCGCACAGATGATGTTCGACTTAGGCGTGAGAAACTCGTCGTATTGATGTTCGTATTGGATTTCGAGGGCAAAAGAGTGTCCGCTTTTGAGATTGTCCATGCCTTCGCGCCGTTTAGCAGGATTGGAATGAGCAGTGTCTTACAAAAAGTCATGCCCTTTCGCGTTATGGCCGAAGCTGATTAAGAAGAGATCTTCATCACGGACCGGCTTCAATCGCAAGGATGTACGCAAGTTAATAGGACTCCTTACCGGGCACTGTGCCATAGGTACACATGCAATGCGACTGAACATACCGCATCACAACTTTTGCAGAAGCTGCAGAGATGAGGAAGAAACCTCCAACATCTGCTCTTCCTAGCGCTAGCAAAGAAAAGAAGGCATATCTTAGGATGTGGTGGGCCGTGGGTATGTGCGTCCACTCCTACGCACTTGGACCGATTCCTGGTACGACAAGAATCGGCCCACCTCTTTCGAGTCACTGACAATGCTCAAAGAGTGTAACTGTCTAGAAAATCTTCTCAAACTTGGCCGTTCATGGTCGGCATAAAACTGTAGATCCCTTCTACTCGTGTTTTAGCAATAGAACGCACAACACGAATGGTTGCTGAGAGGCTAGGCCCTGCGCCTCTACGGTCTGTAGCGCCACCCATATTATTATTATTATTTCTTAGGAACAATAATAATAACTTCGTTGAAGAGGACTTACATATGTGGTGTTGAACTGAAAGACCTCCTATCCAACATCTACTCTGTGAATGAACAGACCTAGCAACCAAAAAAGATAGCTCCTAGGAAGGCACTTCTTCATAGAACTGGAGGACTTGAGCGGTGCTCCAGTTTTAACACTGCCAAGCATGGGTGAAATGGACCAACACGTTGGTCTAAATGAGCCACGGCCATGAGACCCATTTGGCCATTGTGACACTCTGTCCAAGACGTCGATGTGTGTCCCTTCTTGAGGAGAGCACACACACATACTTCGATTTGCCCTCGTTCACAGCCAGACCTATTTTAGTCGCAATGCTAGCAAACGCCTCATTGACGGCTCGCTGCGTTCTGCCAATCACGTCAAGGTCAGCCTCATGTGCTAACAGTTGTACGGACTTCTGGAAGATCGTGCATCTAATGTTGGCGTGTGAATCAGAAATAAGAGAGCAAGGGCATATCTAACTTCTGCTAGCTTTACTCCTTTGGGTATAGGGGCACTTTATTGAATTTCACATAGGCTGAGTTCGTAAATGTCAAACAAATGCGCATCACTGCCTATGTGATGCTATGCAATGATTTTGAATCTGTTGCGATTTTGAATCTGTTGCGCTGGTTGCTTTTGTTTGCTTAGCGGCTGCTTTATGTCATATGACGCGATGCATTGAATCATTGGCAAATGTTTGCAATTAAGAACGAAATTAGCACTATGGCTATCTCGTGTCATTAAAGTGGTCTGGGAACGCGGCGAGACACCTGGCGATTGGCAAACTGGGGTGATTGTCCCACTTTTCAAGAAGGGGGACAAAAGAGATTGCTCCAACTACAGGGGCATATCTCTTTTCAGTATCCCCGGGAAAGTCTATGATAAGGTGTTGGAAGCGCGTTCTAGAGCTATGGTCGAGTCCAGGATGGGGGATGAACAGTGCGGCTTTCGTCCCTGCAGAAGTACAACCGACCAGCCTTTCACTCTAAGAATGGTACTTGAGAAGGCTTGGGAGTATGCCAAACCCATCTACAGTTGGTTTGCAGATTTGGAAAAGGCATATGACCGACTCCCTCGAGGTAAACTCTGGAGTGTCCTGCAGGAGTATGGGATTGATGGTCCTCTTCTGAGGGCCATTCAGTCTCTATACACAAACTGTAGCAGCTGTGTACGGGTAAACGGTGCTAAATCAACACCTTTCACCGTGGGCGTTGGACTTGGCCAAGGATGTGTCTTGTCACCTCTCCTTTTCATTGTATATATGGACTGGATGTTACAGCGCAGCCGAGGTGAGGAATGTTTCACATTGGGAGAGTTGAGGGTAAGTCATCTTCTTTTTGCAGATGACCTAGTTATCCTCACATCCACCCAGACGGAACTCCAGCGCGCACTCGATAGGTTTGTGGCCGTATGTGCTGATGCTGGAATGAGGGTTAACGTGGACAAATCGGAGGTTATGGTTATTTTCAGTATTTGTTCCAACTCTCACCTATGGTCATGAAATTTGGGTAATGACCGAAAGAATAAGATCGCGAGTGCAAGCTGCTGAGCTGAGATTTCTTCGTGCTGTTGTGGGAATTACTCGCCGGGATAGGGTGAGAAACACGGCAGTGTGCGAGGAACTCAACATTGAGCAGCTGCTTCTTCGAACGGAAAGGGCTATGCTTCGGTGGTGGTTTGGTCACGTGGCACGAATGTCACCATCATCACGACTTCCGAGGCGGGCGTTGAATGCGATTCCATCAGGTATGCGACCGCTTGGCAGACCCAGGACGAGGTGGTTGGACCAAGTCCAAAAACTCGCCGGGTTACGCTTGGGCATAGCTCCTGATGAGTTAGAGTTGCATGGAGATCTCTCGTGCGTGGTTTACCCCCGCGACCCCTTTAGTGGATCATGCGGGTCAGAAGATGATGATGATGATGATTAGTACTGCGCTCATACTGCGTTTACGAACTGAGCCATACTTTTATAAATTACACTTACCCAGTTGGAGAAGGTTTTCAGCTGTTCACAACAATTCACAGATACGTCGTATAATAAACGCTGTCAGATGAAATCAACAAGGATGCGGGAGCTGACGGCCTACCCGCCTAGCTTTTTAAAGCCGCAGGCGATGATTTGGTAAGGAGCATGCACCAACTCATCTGTAAAATATGATCGAAGGAAAACATGCCCGATGAATGGAACCTCAGCATTGTTTGCCCGATCCATAAAAAAGGAGACCCTTTGAACTGCACCAACTACAGAGGCATCAGTCTCCTAAGTATCGCATACAAAATCTTATCTGCCGTACTGTGTGAACGCCTAAAGCCATTCGTCAACAACCTGGTCGGTCCATACCAGTGTGGCTTTAGGCCAGGAAAATCCACCATCGACCAAATATTCACACTGTGGCAGATTTTGGAGAAAACCCAGGAGCAACAAATCGATACCCAACACCTTTTCATCGATTTTAAGGCCGCGTATGATAGCATCTATAGAGACGAGCTATACAGATTTTGGCAGCCCTACCAAACTCGTCCGTTTGCGTAGGATGACAATGGAGAATGCACGCTCGCTGCTCCATCAAAGTCGGTAAAGACCTGACCGAGACCTTTGATGTCAAAAAAGGATTCAGACAAGGCGACGCGCTGTCATGCGACTTTTTCAACATCGTTCTTGAAAGAATTGTTCAAAACTTGAACGCCAACACCAGAGCAACAATCTTTCAGAAGTCCGTCCAACTACTCGCATATGCTGACTATACTGACATTATCGGAAGAACGCAGCGTGATGTCAATGGCGCTTTTGTGGGTATTGCAACGGAGGCCGCGAAGATGGGTTCAGCGGTAAACGAGGGTAAGACCAAGTATATGCTGTCAACGAGAAAGGACACCCAACACCGACGTCTCGGTGTCAGAACGTCACAGCAGACAGATATAACTTTGAGGTAGTCAGAAACTTTGTCTACCTAGACACCGCTATCAATTCAGACAATGACACCAGCGCTGAAATGAAACGAAGAATAACTCTTGCCAATCGCTGCTTCTTTGGACTAAGAAAGCAATTGGTAAACAAGGCCCTCTCTCGAACAACCAAGGTAAGGCTTTACAAGACCTTAATCGTCCCAGTCATGCTATATGGCGCGGAGGCATGGACTTGTAAAGCGGATGAAGTTGCTCTTGGTTGCTTCGAGAGGAAAATTCTACGTGTGATTTTCGGTCCCGTCTGCATAGATGGTGAGTGGAGGAGGAGATATAATGACGAACTATACGGGCTGTTTAGCGACATCGACTTAGGCAGAAGAGTGAAGATCCAACGATTGAGATGGCTAGGTCATGTAGAGCGGATGGAAACCAATGCTCCGGCCCGAAAAGTCTTCGAATCCACCCCCGAGGGACGGCGCAGTAGAGGAAGACCTCTACTCAGGTGGCGCACGCAAGTGGAAAGTGACCTCAACCAACTATGCGTGCGAAACTGGACACAGCTAGCTAAAGATCGAGCTGGCTGGCGACGCTTGTTGGTTGAGGTCCAGAGTTATGATATTAAGATTTCGTATTATCATAAAAAAAAACGCAGTTATTTATTCAATATTTTTCAAATATTTTATTGACAAAGATTTATTATGACTAATGTGTTTGAGCATCAGAACAGCGCTAAGAACTATGTCTTACAACTAACTTACTTAGCAACTCGTAGAAATGACATTAACAGTTTCTGTTAGAGAGAGAGACAACATACATACAGTGGCGAGCAAAACCGGTCGAATAAATGAAAAAATTCAGGAAATCTTTCATAACATATTTATTTATAGTCCTACTAGGATTTCTTTTGATTTATTTTATTCGTTGGTGTTTACAGAACAGTAATAAAAACAAAAACAATTTGATTTAATTAACAAAAAATACAAAAAATCAAAAAAGTCTACTACCTCTATTCGTCCACTTTTGCACGTTTCGCCTGTAGTTCATGGAATGCGTTGAAATCAAAATTTACCGCTATATTTTTGTGTTCTTTTTCCATACATCTGCTTTCGCATTTACTGTGCGCAGTTTTAGTTGAATTTTCATGTGAGAACATATTTTTGAGTTTATTCTAAAAATCAAATATCTACAGTTGAATACAAAATGAGAAAACTATCGAGTAGTTTGGAAGATAGTATCGCAGTCCTCATTGGAAAAGGTTTATCCGCCAGGAAAATTCAGAAAACGCTGAAAATTAGTCATTCCACAGTAAGTACTTACGGTAAAAAAGAGACGAAGATTGGAAGCGGTTAACACATCCAGTGGTCGTCCACGGCTATTATCAGATGGAGATGCACGTCTTATTGAACGTATGATGTTATCCAAACAGACTAAGACACCAAAAGAGGCCGCAAAAGCATTAAATAAGAACGTTAGCGAGTGGACGGCTAGAAGAGCACTTCGCAGAATCGGCCTGGTGTCAGCAATCAAAAAGAAAAAAACCCGCGTTGCCTGACAAAAATATTAAGGCTCGGTTGAAGTTTTGCAAAGAACACAAATCTTGGACCATAGATGATTGGAAACGTGTAGTCTGGTCCGATGAAACAAAAATGAACAGTTTTCAGTCAGATGGGAAAGAATACTTTTGGCATCCCCCACAAGACAGCATTCAAAAACATCAAGCTAAACAAACTATGACACACGGAGGTGGTAGTTTAATGGTGTGGGGATGTTTCACTTGGTGGCATATAGGTCCAATGGTGAGAATCATGGGCATTATGAAAAAAGAAGACTATCTTGATATCTTACGGACAAATCTGCCAGAATTCTTGGATGAAGCAACGTATCCAATTGATGAAATGGTATTTCAGCAAGATGGGGACCCCAAACATACAGCCAAAATTGTAAAGAAATGGCTTGAGGATCAGCAGTTTCAAACGATGCTTTGGCCGGCACAAAGCCCCGATTTAAACCTCATCGAAAATTTGTGAAAAAAAGACTGTCGCAGTACGAGGAAGCACCGAGCAATCTCAATGAACTATGGTCTAGAGTACAGGCTGTATGGCAAAGTATTCCTCACGCTAATATTGAAAAATTGGTAGAAAGCATGCCAAAAAGAGTGAATAGTGTTATTAAAAACAAAGGGCTCTGGACAAAATACTAAAGAATAGCAATACATTAGGGTAACCCAAAACGTGCAAAAGTGGACGAATAGAGGTAGTAGACTTTTTTGATTTTTTGTATTTTTTGTTAATTAAATGAAATTGTTTTTGTTTTTATTACTGTTCTGTGAACACCAACGAATGAAATAAATCAAAAGAAATCCTAGTAGGACTATAAATAAATATGTTGTGAAAGATTTCCTGAATTTTTTCATTTATTCCACCGGTCTTGCTCGCCACTGTACATACGCTATCTCCATACGCGTCTTTCATGATGCAACTCAACGTGTATGCAAGCTTTTAAACGCTTGGTTTCCTGTGGCGTGGCTTGTGATTAACCCTTTCTTAGGTTTGGTACAGTCATCGAGGAATTTGTTTAGCATTGTTATATGCCTTCGTATGAACATGTATGTAACTCCAGGTCCACCTCGGACTATAGCCCCACCTTAAGTAAGTAAGTCAGATGAAATCAAGGGGCAACGGAGGAAGAAGATGGATATCTGTATCTGCTCTCTCTTATTTCTGGTGCGATGTGACAGACATCACATGACGGACATAATTCGCCTAAAAAAAAGATATGAAAACTACAGTACCATTTATTTTTTTTTTCAAATATTTTGCTGTTTTATTTTCCCATTTTGTTGTTGTTTGGTTGATGTTGGTTTTTTGTTTGTTTGTTTTTGTTTTGAAAACACAAGATGATTCACACATATTGTTTCATGTTTTACTTACATGTATACCATATACTCAAGTATATAACTATACATAGAATAATTACAATAATAATTGTTTTAGTAGCTTAAAACTTCTTGTATGTACATATATATATATATATTATGTAGATGTGTGTATACATATATGTATCTATACTCTTCTTGTTTTCCATTAACTAACTATACTCTTACTTTTTGTTTTTTTTTTTTTACTTTTTATTCGCCTTTCTTTCTTTCTTTCTTTCTCTTTAAAAATAATAATTACAAACATTATCCTAGTAGGTAGGTACTTATTGTAGTAATTGTATTTTCTTTATCTTTTGTTTTTTTTGTTGTTTTCTTTTTCTATCCATATATTGTATATCATATATTTTATACGTTCTGCATGACAAAAATGTAAAATTAAAAAGTTGTTTTCTTTTTCTCTGTTGTTTCTTGTTTTTCACTTTGTTGTTTAGTTAAAATTGTTTTTTTTTTACTTAAGAATACATGTTTTCCTATGTTTCCATAGACTAAGGTTTTTTTTCAGTTTTTTTTTTTGTTTTGTTTTGTTTTAATTTTATTCTTGAACAGTCTTATATCACTTTTCCTTTATCTTCGCAAATTTATAGTAAACTATATATATATATATATAAACATATGCATATATGTATGTGGTTTGGATAGTGGTGTTAGAAATAGAAAAACTACATGCAGGTCTAAAATCAAGTAATTAATATAATTAAATCGGAAATTAGTTGTTGTCGTTTTTCCATTATACAATATTTCTCTCTGAGGGTGTTCTGATTTCTGAGTTCTGTGTGTTGGGCGTTGGGTGCTGGTGTTGTTGTTGTTGTTTTTTTTTTTTTTGGGATATTCTGCTTTCTGTGGTTGAGTGTTAATTTACAAGTGGTATTGTGTGCGGGCGGGTGTGTGTTTGTGTGGGTTTGTGTCGTGTGCATGTGTGCCGTGTGAAATGAGGTTCTGGATCTGGTTGGTGTCTACATTCGACCAAAGGATTTATTTTCGTCTCTCTTTCTTTTTTTTCTCTTCTTCTTCTTTTGTATTGTGACGGTGTTCGAGTTGTCGCTGTGGACATCTTCGAATTGAATAAAAAAAAAAAACAAACAAAAACCGGTGAAAAGTGGTATAAAAAGGCATGACAAGCGCCCGACCAAAAAATAACGTTTCCTTTGTTTGCAAAAATAAAATTATTAAAATGTGTTTCGCTTTTGCTCTTCCTTTTGGGTGTGGTTTTTTTTGTGTTGTTCTTTTTTTTTTTTTTCGTTCCTGAATTTACAACTAGTATCTTAAACGAATGTTAAATAAAATAATAATATAATTACAAAAAGAATAAAAAAAAAAAAAAAAAATAAAACAATGATTTTATACACTGATAACAGACTGAACAACAAGGACGAAGTTACAAACTTAACAAAAAAGTGTTTTTTTTTTTTTCTTTTAGATTTCTCTTAAGTTTTTTTTCTTTCTTTTCTTTTCTTTTACTTAAAAATTATTCTCTAATCAGATTTACTAAAATTTTCTCTATTAAGTGTACTCTCGCTCATTTTGCATTAGATTTTCTTTTTCTTTTCTGTTTCGAGCTCTCTACCGCCGTTGGATGTGATCACCTCGCGTGTGTGTTTGTTTGTTTGTTTGTTTGTTTCTGTGTGTGTGTGAAGTTGAAGGTGCAAGCAATCACAAACGAATCCCAAGGTAAACAAAAAAATAAAAAGAAGAGAAGAAGGTAATCGCGCTCGCATTTAGGTTTGTGCGGAGCAATCGCCGTCTGTTGTGGCATTTCCCTATCTGGGCTTTAGATCGTTTTTCTGTGTGAAATGATCGTCGGCTGGTTGGTTGATTATTTTCTCATCGATTGGGGACTCTGGGAACTGTGTACTGCTCTGCAGGTGGGCTTCGTATTCACTTTTTATATTCACAAGCATTTTCTTCTGCTCCTGATGTTCCTCCTGAAAAACAAGACGAGTTACAATCTCGGAGACGCGGGGATTCTGTATGTACTTACGAAAATCTCATCCAACTGCTGATTGGTATTTGGTACGGTAAAATTATTGCACTGACCCCGAAGCTCTGTTGTAACGTTCTCTATGTGATTCAGTGACCGATCGATCTGTTGAAAGGAATTCGATAGCGCCTGACGGATCTCTGAGAAATGGCACAAGAATGGTCTAAATTGCATCACAACAGCTTGAAGTCGAACTCACCTCTGCCAGCGGCCTCGTGGTATATTAGCCGCCTCTTAGCCACTTCGTCAACTCCTGAATTCTGATCAGACGGCGACATGCCACCGTCTGACGATATAGTCGAGTGGGATCGTTTCAGTAACGCGGAACTCGATGATCGATACTCACTGCCGATGGGTACATCAGCCGTGGGCAGGGGCGAAGCGATCATTGCGAACTCCTGACACGATAAACAATCATTCCGGGGACCGCCGACTTCGTAGTAACAATTGCAATTGCTACTTGGCAGTGGAGGTACTCGACTTTGTGGACTGTGGAAGAATTCTTCCTTGATTTTCACTTGTGGCGGTTGTTCCTCTTTGCGGACACTGCTGCCCCTCTGCAGGACAGACGGTCGATTTTGTGAGCCCGAACCACTCGTACTGCTCGAATCGTTCGAGTTCTCATCCCGACTCACTGCTGGTGAGGATGGTGAACCCGCCCAGCTCGACTGTGGACTGTGTACACTGCGACCGCTGCGAATGTTCTTCGCAACAACGTCGACACTCTTCGATATTGAGGATTTAACTGTGGACTGTTCCGGCGGTATCAGCGCGAGGGGTGGTGTTTTCGTTGAACGTATGGAACAACTGGACGCTGCTCTGGCCGCCGGACTCATGACACTCGACTGTATGCTGGATTCGTTGTTCGTTTCGGAATAACCTGCATGGACACCAGATGTTGATGCATCCGCATAGTCTTCTTCGGGTTTTTGCAAATTTTCTATCAGACATAGTACGGCCTTTTCCAATTGCTGTGGATTCTCCGATGCCGGAATATCATTCGGTGATGATAGAGGAATTTTTGTTTTAATTATGAGTGCGAATTTATCTTTCATCTCTTGGACACGTCGGCGACCCTCTGCTTCGCTGACCAATGTGTTAATACAAATGAATGAGTGTACTTTGTTGGTGTCCTTGTCAATTTCAAGGTAGCCTTTTGTTTGCAGGTAAATGAAACGATTATTGCGCGTCAGCAATCGATAACACGATTCGCCGTAATCACTTTTACTATCATACACTGTTGAAGAGATAATAGAAGACGAATGAATATGAATATGAATCTGGTGTGGTTTTTAAAGAAAGAAGGCCAGAATCGTTCGGAAGCTGGTGAGCTGGTGAGCTGGTGAGCAACAACTCGAGAACAATTCGAATTTAATGAACAACACCGACACGAGTGTCAGAATTAACTTACTTTGCCTTAGTGCCACAATAACCCATCGCACATCGTCCTGATGCATAAACGTGAACGGATTCAATCCGGTCACTTCGTTCTTCATGTAACCAGCAACCAGGCTGATTCTTTGATCACAGTCCACGATGCGCCCGTCGATTAGGTGGCGGGTGCGATACTCAAACGAGTTGACCTCCAATAGACGGCTGTTCAGTTTCGGTGGGCGTATCAACCTTGCCATGGCGACCAGAACCTACAAAAGCAGGGGGAAGGGGAACAAATGAATGCATTCATGTACCAATTTTGAAGATAACAACGATTTACTTACAATATCATTCCCGCTAATATTGTGAAGGGGTATGCTGTCGTCTCGACCTCTCGCCCTTCGTATCAGCTGCAGGCCGGATGGGAAATTACTTGATTTCACTCCACGTGGCGCCGAGTCGGAACGCCTGAAACAACCATCAATGCGGACGACCTCATAGGTAGTGGGTTCGGAGCGTGGACCAGCCCGTGCTAATCTGTGAAAGAGAGTAGTACAAGCATGAGAGTGCGGATCTGTGGAGGGTGGTTCGAAGGGTTGCATTTATCCGTTGTAACGATGTAAAATTGTGACATGGTGTCGGGGGTGATGATGGCGAAAGTGCAGAATACGGACATAATTGCAGTGCTCCGTGCAGTGTTTTACGACTTGAGGGGATTTTCTTATTAGCAACGGGTGTTCGCTTTTACGATTTCAACTGGACGTGTGGCGTTATCCGAGCTTTCTTGTTCGGATAATTGAACGCGGGACGCGGACTCATGGCAAACGAGAGAGTGCGCATTCGATGGGAATCAGGTAAATCCAGCGACGAGATTATTGTATTGATTGCAAAACACTTGGATTTTAATTAAAATGATTGAAGAAGGAGCAACGCGAGCAATTAAATGCCACCAAAGAGGATGGAACAGCAGCTGAACTGTGAAACGGATCAATTGTGTATTTTAATCCGCTTCTGGGAATGAGATTTAATGGGTGGAGTCTTTGAATTATTGTTTCATGTTGGCTTGACTGATGGATTCGCCAAAGCGGCGGCTGTGGCATCTCTGACAATCTCTCTGAAACCACCTGGACATATCTAGATCCTCTATAGAATCAATGCGCAAAGTGCTCTTCTTGTCTGTAGTCGTGGATGGTAGGTAGGTTTGTAAATGGATGCCTTACGGCCCTATGGATGTGGCTCACTTAGGCCAGCATGTTGGGTCAATTGTGCCCTTGTTGAATGTTGTAATCACTACCATGAGCCCACCTTTTGCTACTAAGACCATCCGGATTCATTTAGAAACTTACGGAGGTTTGTCAGTTCTACACCGCACAAGTCCTCCAGCTCTGCAAAGAAGTGCTTTCTGATGAACTGCAGATTTTGGATATAGTTTGTTTCTTCCTCATCTCTATAGCTTCTGCAGAAATCGTTGTGTGGTATGTTCAGTCGCGATGTGTGCCTATGGCGTAGTGCCCGGTAAGAGCTCCTATTAGCGTTCGCACTTCCCTGCGACTAAAGCTGATCTCTTTTTACTCAGCGTCGGCCACATGGCCCTTGCTATTAATAGCCGTGGATAGTCCCAGGCGTTAAATAACCAGCTGATCAGTAACCAACCAACAATCCTCTCCACTTAGAAGGATCCTTTGCTGATAGTGCACGTCGAGTTGCTTGGGAGTCTCCTCTCTTGTGAGTAACCTAATATTGGGGCGATCTTTGCTGCGTTGGCCCCCAGTCTTGGAGTCGAAGAAAGCTTGTAGTCGGAGCCATGGTGCCAAGGTCACATGGACACCCTCTATATGCCTAGCCACCTAATGCGTTGTACAATGGACTTCTTTATTGGCTCGTGTCGCTGAACAGCACTTACTCTCGTTGATCTCTTTCAATCAAATTTGTTCAAAAACGTCGAGGTATTGGCACAGCCAAACATGTTTCCAAAGTGAACAGGATTCAAAATGTTTGCAGAGGAATACATATGAGGCATAACAAACAAATCACCATTTGTAATTTGAAGCTCGGGAACTTATAACATCGACAACGGGGAAGCCCATGTTTATTCATCGTACATTAGTGTGCTCTTTCCCTTTACTAATGTGATCATTGTGAACAGTGGCCTTCAAAAAGAATGTAATCTGCACACCATAACTTGGAATAGGCGGAGTTAACACCCCAAAGTTCACGGTTTACATTTAATCATTTGAGAACTTTGATATCGATTAGCAAGGATTAATCCATAACAAACTGAATGTATAACAATGTCTGAAACGAAGCTGCCTTAGAAATTAACCCTGATGCTTCTCAAATGGACGTTGCGATGGGTTTTCTTAAAACACACCATTTCCTAGATTATTGCAGTGTTTCAGTGCTTATCGAGCAACCATAAAACCAAACACCTTTCAATAAAGACGGTCGGAAAATTATTGCCAACATATTCCTAAAGCAAAAAATGTTTAATTATCTGTGAAAAGTGCGCAATACAACAATTTTTCGAAATCAGTGCTCAAGTGTGCTGATTCTCGCAACTACCGCCTTGTCTAATCCGCTATTCGATATTTTGTCGCCAATGTCTAGTCAACGGGTTTGATTAATAATCAGCGACCACTCGTATACTAGCGAAACGTAATGTTTACTGTAAATCGTGAGAGTGTGCGAGAAGTCACAACGCAGTCAATTCCTAGGCGTCCACAAGAACTTGAGTTTTAAGCGCCTTCAACTCGGTGAATCAGGTCCAACTGACCCGGGGACCTAAGCTAAACGAACGTAGACAACGTTGTGTGTTCGCTTATTGGGCTCCAGAGCAGTGTTAGGACTTAACATTAACAGAAATTGCATAATACTACGTTGCTCTCATAAATGAAACGAACAGCTCCTCATTCTGATTTTTGGATCACTGTAGTCAGTTATAACACGTCCTTGTAATTTTATGCACTTGTTTTAATTTGAAATTGTATTGTGAGAAGCCAACGAACAAGAAACAACAATAAATGGCATAAAGTGGAAGAATTAGTGGTGGCCCGTAGGGTTGTGGGTATGTTCGTCGACTCCTACGCACTTGGATCCAGGTACGACAAAAAATACTCCTCACGGCCCCACCTCTTTCGAGTCACTGACAATGCTCAAAGAGTCTTCTCATACTTGGCCGTTCGGAGTCGGCATAAAACTGGGACCTACAGTTTCCACTCGTGAGAGAACAATAGCACGCACAATACGAGTGGTTGCTGAGAAGCTAGGCCATGGCCCTCAACGGGCTGTAGGTCGATATGAAAATTTCGCAAAATAGAAGTAGATCTAGCACAACTCTGGTAGCTCCAGAGCAGTTGAGGTTGCAACCAAATTGTCTCGGAAAGTGCCAGGAGTGGCTGGAATTGTTCCCGAACCAGCAACAGAGGAGCGCCAAAATAACAGACGTCATTCTTCGACTATTTTGGACTTCAAAATAAACTAATGAGATCTACATATTATAGCTAGGCGTCCCTGGAATATAGTGATGTAGAAAGAGACCTATTGAACGACGAAGTAACAAAGTCGACTTTATGGTCCTTGCAATAAGGCCATACTTGGACATGAGAAACACTCTGCACCGTTTTTAATCAACGAAACCACTCTACTGACCCCAATAAGAAGTAACTGGATGATACAACCGTGGTGGATGAGTTGCTGTGTGTTAATCCGAGTCGGAATTGAAGCAAACCGAGTTACAACGAGAGTCAGCTAACTCGCTCTCAAATAATATTGCAGAGGACACGCCGTAATCCGACAATCGCCTGTAGGGCCTTTTCGGTTTATCGAATTTGTCGGACTGCCTTAAAGTACCAGTAGTTTAAAACTGGTAATCCGACAGACTAGAAGTTAATGTAGAATTTATTAAAGCTAAACAAAAGAATATGCGTTGAGTAAAATGCGAAGAAACCTGTGTTTGAACACACATTAGAGACAAGATTATGCAAAATAAATTGTACTTATACTCGAGTCACGTTATGAGTTTAAGGCTTGTCGGATTACAGGGATGCCGGCTAAGACATGATCTGGACTACCGCGGGTCCACTATATGTGCAAAAAGGAACAACGAGTAGAGCAAGTACAATACGTGCTACCATGATCGTCTCATGACAAACAGAACCAATACAGAACTCCAACTAAGCATTAAACAAAAACAATGTCGCTCCTGTTCACACGGCGCGAGTTTCCAAGGCTGCTGCGCGAGTAGGATTTCGAAGAAATCCAACACCCACCCTATAGTCCAGACCTTGCCCCTAGTGATTATTTCCTGTTTCCGGATTTGAAAAAAATGTCTTCGTCGAAAAAGATTTTCGGATGATGAAGAACTCAAGTCGGCAACAAATGGGTATTCTGTTTAACTAGAGATAAAACTCGAATTAATAATCACATTTATATGAAATTTTACATGAATGTACTAAAATAATAGTATTACTTAATAAATAAGTCAATTTATGTATACAACCACAGCTTCACCCCGATACCGAGAATATATTGAACGCCCCTCGTATGTGCGATGTGTTCACTTCGTCTTAACCAACCGACAACTACTCCCACTCATGCACTGGAAACTCTTCTGAACCTTACCACCCTTGACATCTTCGGTAAGCAAACATCAGCCAACTGTGCAGCTCGTCTAAAGGCATGTTCTCAATGGTGAGACTTCAGCTATGACCATGCCAAAATCTTTCACGAACAAAAACTTACCTCAATTCATTTAGACTACACTTCACCATGGGACTTCCCAGAGAACAACATCGAAACCCTGATTCTGGACAGAGACCTGTGGTATGGCGGCACCATTCCCTTTGGTAAAGCCATACTTGTTTACACAGATGGATGATGGAGTATGAACCGGCGTTTTCTCGGAGCGTCTAATCTGAACAAATCTACACAATCATTGCAGCGTCTTAATAATCCCTGTCCTGGCTAAGGTGAAATGAACATATCCACCGATATGTCTGCATATTTACTGATAGCCAAGCAGCAGTTAAATCCCTTCTATAAACTCCAAATCAGTAATCGACTGCCGCTCATCTCTTAACGATATATCCGAACAGTTCAACATTCGTTGGGGTGCCAGATGTGAGATCATAGGGACATCCCGGGAAACTGCAAATCTGATGAACTCGCTAAATGCACCACTAGACTGCCAGTTGATAATTTCTCTTGCAACATAGATACTTCTATAACTAACTTCAAGTGACAGCTCAATAATCTCTACGCAAAGAAAATCAATGCCAGATGGTTGACAGGCATCACTTGTCGAATCTCAAAACAAATCTGGCCAAATTTCGATCCTAAAAGATCAAGCAATCCTAAAGAGAACCAAACTTAGCACTGTAGTGGGCATAATTACCGGACACTTCCTGCTAGGCCTTCACGCAAAAAGACTAGGTTTATTCTCCAACGACATCTGTAGAAGTTGCCTAGACGAAGAGGAGGAGGAAAACACCCAACAACTCCTGTGAAACTGTCCTGCTCTTGCCTCGATTAGGAAAGCCATCACAGGCACAGACCACCACATACTTCTTCGACAGTCTGAATGACCTCAGCAAGATACGGGTCACCGCTTGTTGAGGCAACCATATGGTTGCGGTAAACCACGACAACCCTCTTTATTTTGGGAACACCCACGTGGCGGTACA
Source organism: Eristalis pertinax (assembly GCA_907269125.1). NCBI lineage: Eukaryota > Metazoa > Arthropoda > Insecta > Diptera > Syrphidae > Eristalis > Eristalis pertinax. The sequence continues at coordinate 32,156,343 of OU026149.1, forward strand.
ATGGGCCTAATTTGGCCTAAGTGCATTAATGCCACTACCGACCTACCAACCGAAGCCGAAATGTGTGTTCGCGTCACGTGTTCAATTATTCAATTGGTTTTAGTTTACGACAACTCGGGTTGACAGAAATTTAACTTGTTTGAACTCGGTTTGGCTGTAACTCGGTTTGACTCTGTTTTACTCGATTTGACCCATCACTAGACTGAACAGTAGACAACAACTAAACACGGAGAAGAGTGGTTTTTGTCAGTAGGCATCGAATGTGACTAACAATAAGCAATTTCATGGCCTAGACGATGAAACACCAGCGCCCAATGCCTCCCGAGGAAGTCACCCGTTTGCTGCGGATCCTGGTCCACACCCATTCAAAAGTGCAACTGACTGGCCGCTTGCTGCAAATCGATTGTTAGCAGCTTCTTGTTGCATAGTGTGAATGAAGCGATGACCAGCAGGCCAGAGAAGCCAAGTTGTGAGCATGGCACGATGGAGATTTTGAAGCAGTGATTTGAGAGTATGTTGATGCCGCGAGGGGACGGCATCCAATTAACTGCCAAGATCGTGTGATTTATCCACCCTACTTGCTTATGGAATCGTAAGGTCCATGCGAAGAAAAAGTTAGAAATTGATGCTCTGAATCGTCATCAAACTTTTCAGTCAAATTTACGCGGCAGTCACTGAAATTTGAAGCACCCGAAAATAAAGTAGCGGCGGATATTTACGTGAACGGTGCCCTATTCTATATCTCTTGGGCAATCACACCAGAAGAATGAGTCCTTTAAAGTGGACCATCCGACAGATCATTTATTGAGGTGTTCTTCTGACTGACAAGCCATTCTCTGCTGTCGCACGACAATTTCAGGTTAAGAGAAGAAAGCGTGGGACAACCTGTTTAGAGATGTATTCCCAGTCTCTGATACGGACTGATGTTCAGTTTTAGAAATTAAATGTCACCCGAAGCATAGACTTTCGCCATTGTGACCTGAAAAATCGTCTGATTCCTTCTTCGCACCTAGACGTAGTTGCCAAGAAGTGTCGATAGTTTCAACTTACCTTACAGTAAACGTCCTCGTGTCCTCCTTCAATCGATTATCAATTAAGTCTTCTTCATCTTGGGTTCTAGGCCTCGGCTCACCGGTGTCGTCCTCCGGCTGAATGTCGAACAAGCTATCCAAATCCGTTGGTATCAGTTGACGCCGCAGCATCTCCTGATCATCCGGGTGCGTGATGTTCATGATGTTCTGTCCGTACAAATCAGTCTGAAAGGAAAACAACACCATTTTTATACACAGTTAGCAAATCTCCACTCAGAGCCATTTCCCCATTATCAACAAGTGTGCTTTCTGCCCACAAACAAACACGCGAACACACAACATCATACACAAGCCGGAACAAATGATGGCAAACACAATTTTGCAACGTGCCGGGCTGTCGCTGTTTATGTCGATGCTGCAATCGAGCGGCGGCGGTAGCGGCTACATAGTTATGCATTAATACATCTTCAATCTCTGACCAATTGTTCAAGGATCTGAACGGTTTGCCGTACGTTGGCAATAACCCCTTCGGCAGACGCGCGCGCTCAAGTGACACGAAGGCACGAACCGATGTTGGCCGTGTTCTTCAGCGATTGTCACGTACTCGCCACAACAAACCGGCGGCGGCGTGTAGGTGCCATCCCCCGACCCGACCACCCTACCAGCACACAACAAGCCAACACCGCACCTTCCTGTCTATTGGCGGCGTTTGTTTTTTGCTTTGTTTTTGTAAACAAATGAAATTATGGATTATTTGCGGCGAAGTTTTCAGATACACATTCAGCAAGCTTGTATCTTTCAGATTACCCCCGTATTTTTTTTTTTGTTTGAGTTTTGCGTACACGATGCAAAGACTGCTACTGCTTGGGCAGCCACAAGTTGCGCCGCGCTAACTCTGCGTGTAGTTGTTAGCCGCCGGCGGTGGTCGTATTTGCGGGCTGAATATTAAAACCAGATGAATGCAATTAAATAGATACACATACACACCCACTCGCTGAGGCTGAGTCGGCGGGGACCAGCGGTGGGTGTTGAAAGCCGCACTGTATCCCATACATAATCAATGTAATAATGGTCAGGAATTTATGATCGAATTTTAAATAAAATTTATCGCTTCTGTGGAAAAATATTTCCAATTGAATTTTAAATTTTTCGAAACAATGTTGCACGCAACGACAACACATCACAGCGAATTGCGCCGCAAGATTTTGTGAAATTGATCGTCAAATGAAATCGAATGGGCGTGCAAAGGATTTTGAATGTCTGCGCGCAGCGAGCAGGCATGCTTTCGCCGGAAAGGGGACGTAAAACCGGAGACGTAAACATTTGATAGAGAATAGGAGGAAAACGATATTTTCTTCGAAGAAAGAGGGAGGGTTGGACCTGCCCTGGACCTCTCAATCACATCCGCAAAGTTCACATTTCCTGCACACAGCGGTTGTGTATGACTTTTCCGTGACTTGCCGTTTGTGTGGAAGGAGTCGCAGGAGACGCAGAAGCTGCTCTGTTCCGCACCAATCCTCGCGCATCCAGTATAGCCAGTGTCCTCAGCCAAGTAATTGAAATGGTAATTGCCTATTACAGCAAAACCTTATGAAAGCCTGAGCGAAACTACTGCGTCACACGGCCAACAGTTCCATCTGAGAACGGATCATGCTGCGCTATGGTGGCTTCTCAAGTTTAAGAATCCCGACGGACAACTAGCTCGATGGATTGATGGGTTACGAGGTATCACTTCAACATAGAACCCCGAAAGGTAGGACAACATGACAATGCATGGCCCTATTAGACGTTCGTATGACTTGTGTACACCTTTGGTGTTGTTGTCTGACGTGTATTAATCGAATCAGAGGCATTGGAATGCATTTCCCGCCATCGACATTTTCACCCAAAAAAGTCGACAGTGGTTAGTAGGCAGTTGTTTGCTTTTTCCGAGATCATCTTTCAGCGGCATGACAACGCATCTGCACTATCGCGGCGCCCTTGTAAGGTAGCGTGCAAACATAGCATAAGGGCAGAAGAAAGGGAACACATTATCGATGTACGACGCCTCAGCGTCTTTACTGAGGAACAGTGGTCCTTGGGACAGATCCGCTCCTGTCTGTCACACAACCAAGCCGAGAGCACCGCCATCGACATTGAAGCTAGAGAGGAGACGTGGACCTTTTTACAATAATTTGTACCACAAATTGGCTCTATTTGCGGAAGCAATCATTCTTGAAGAACGTCGAATGGAGCAGTTGTCTGAAGATTGGAAATGCCCTCAATTTGGTGGAACAAATTAACAGTGGAGTGATGTGCATGCTGTTCCAAAGCAATTTCTTGGTGAGCAGCACTCGATAAATCTATGTTTTGTTCCCGGTCAAAGAGTAACATTAACTCATCCCGGGAAACCCAACGGATCAAACTGCGATTTGGAGATGTCAAGAAAAGGGTGGACGATACGATACATTGGAGTCGCCGAACAGAACGCGGTGTTCTTTAACCAACTGCTAGCTTGTTGCTGTGGCTTGAGTTAAAGAGACAAAACTCCCTTCTTCATCTTTTTGTGGAACTACAGCCTCGGTTAGACTGAAGCCTCAACAAACAAACCTCTGCAGCTGGTACGACGTTAGACTTGCTGTCGCCAGTTGTGCACACCATGTTGGTAGAGGTCCTTCTTCACTTGTGTGCGCCAACTTAGCCGCTTGGCGACGGCCTTTGATGCGATGTCGTACGGGCTTGATAAAAAAAACTCCTCCAGCACGACATAAAGCTACTTTGCTACTTTTGGTAATTGAAGCGCTCATTGCGCACCATAGCCTGATGTACCATGCAGGGATGTGGCGATGAAGAGGCACCATTGCCAGTACCCAGTCTAAGTGATTAAGAAAACATCACACTGGAAGCGTACTCTTCGTCGTCTTCCTGAAGAGACAAAGTCTTCAGGTTTCTGAACTCATCATGGCTTAGAATCGGTCAAGTATTAGTGGCACAAGGAACTAGAGTAGATTGAAGACGTTTTTCACACTGAGTCCATCAGGACGTCAGTCCGCTCATAATGCAAACCTAACTTAACCAGTGCGATGACCAGTTATGTGGTTCCCAAAGGAAATTAAAATAAAATAAATACTCTCTTGTTTGGATCTTGCCATTTCGAAGATAATATAACACCAATCATGCGTTCTCGCAGGACTCAATTCTGATATGGCAACTTTTACATGAGTTTCCGACGCGTATGGGGCAATAACTCGATCATAATTTGTCGAATTTTAGCTTCCAACATGAAACGTTTGGCGGTTGTGTGCATATATACGATAATTAGGATAGCTGCACAATAGGAAACCCAACGGCGACAAACCACACATCTTGGTGGCCAGTTCACAACACAAAAATGAGAAATATCTCGTCCAGGATATTTTTCTTGCAAAATATCAAAACGGATCGTGCTTTATGAGATGTGGTACAGTCTTGTTGAGCCCACATGTCTTCCTATTCGGTTAACATTTGCCTACAATGATGATAATTGGTAGTGACGCAACGGTTACACCTTCAACGACGGTTCAAGGCGAGCGCTGGTACAGGCGCCGGGTCTTCTCTGATCTCTGTGGAAAATCTCTGGCGCTAAGAGGCGACTTCAGCTTCTTTCAAGCTGAAGTGGCTGCAATGCATGAGACAGCTAAAGGATCACAACGTAACCGATGTCATTTTCGGACAACCAAACGGCAATTAAAGCCATAGCATCAGACATCCTGACGTCCAAAGTGGTTAGACTCTGCAGACATAGCATTAGTCCTGTGAATTCGTGACCCTCTGTTGGGTACCGGGGCATACTGTTATAGTCTCGGGAAAGAGTGATTGGAGCTGGGAGAATTTCTAGCAATCCCGTAAGCTCACACGCCGCTCAGCTCCATAAAGAAAAATCTCTTCAATTTTGCCTATAATACGCTCAGATATGTGGTTTTATCCAGCTTAATGTGCGCTTAATGGCCGAAGCTTAAATACTAGAGATTCTCTATGTTTGTAGTAAGTTTTCACATTGTTTTGTTAAGCGAAACATATTGGTAAATGCTAAATCTTAATCTAAACATACATAATCTCGGATGACAAATTAGACTGGCGCGGGAGTATGTAATTGAAGTAGCGATGTCCAATCCGGATCACGACTTATTGTCATGACCAACATTATATTGTGTCTAGATAGAGAAGGGCTCAAAATGGTAGCTTAAGCCGATCTTGGTATCGTACCTGGGCAACAAAATGCGACCAACGTAGGTATCAGCTCAAGCAAAATGTAACTGATGTTCTTCACCACAAAAACTCAAGCAAACAAACTACCCAAATTCCCCTTTCCGCGTCTTAACGATCAACCGCTCATTTCTATCTTTCTGCCAGTGCTAAGTACCTTGGTATCACCTTAGATCCCATCAACGGATGCACATCCAACGAAGAAAGATTGAGTACTTATACCACGTTTCCTAGTCTAATATTGAAAGCACTACGTTGATCGCAATGTTAACTAGAAGAGGTGTGGGAACGCCACCTTGTGGGCTGCCATTATTAACTAGTCTTCGATGGACTGCTAGACAAGAAGTTTAACTCGTCCGTTTAATTGCTCGGATTGACTGATATGTGTTCTCTTAAAGGCAACGACGCCACATACTGATCAACTCACATCAAGAGTCATGGAAACTGTATCAAATCTAGCTGGAATGACGACAATCAAATTGGACGTCTACCGACGACATCTGCATCGGCGGCTCATTGAAATTCTCAAGACATACCCAGTGGAGCGGTGTTAATGAATGACCTTTCAAGGTTTCAATGTTTAATGATTCTTCTCACACTTTCGCCAGCAGTCGCCACAAAATCATGTCCGAAATTAATTGGACAAGCGATACGAGTATCGGTGTATAGGAAATAACAGACGATGCGCCACCACATCGATAACATTTTCCATTGATTTATTTATTTCGAATTTAAGCCTTTCAGATTACCCGCCCGCTTCGTTTTTATAGGCAAGCCTTGTCATGCCATCCGCGACTTGCTCCCATTCGCAATCATTCAAGGACGGCTCAGAGAACTGCGCGCCTTTCAACACGTGGCCATAAGAAGAGCCCTTATTAATGTGTGTATCTGTCATGTTCGAGAAAGCAGAACACACACACACAAAAGAGAAACAAAAACAGTCAATGACATCAGATACATTCCAAAACACATGCTCACCTTCAACCAAATAGACAATAGACATAACGCCTAACATTCCTAATGCAACAACCAATAAAGTTCCACCATAAAGAAGACTCTATTCAAACTTAACTGTCTACGTGCCATCCATACATTTCGTTTGGGGAATTTCTAAATTTACCTACAAGCCATCAAAGGCCATACCATGGATGGATATTAAATTGGAAAATGAATCCATAAACACACAGCACCAACTGATTACCTTTTATTCCTATTTTCATGCAAAAAAAAAAAAAAAGACAACAAAAATAAAAACTGAAGCCCTTGGCGAAGATATTTCATTATTCCGCAAGAGCTACTCGCTCGTCTAAGGGAACACAAATGAAAATACCAAGAATAGCTACCTCCTTGTGTTCGTTTAATTTCGTTTCTTTCTCCATGACCGAAGTAAAGCAGGGATCCTGACTCCGTGGACTCCGTGGACTCCTGGCTCCTGACTCTGAGATGCAATTAAGAGATTCATTGTGAAATAAATTTCAATGTTGCGGTTACGGCTAAGGGCCCATCCTGCTTTTCCACTTATGTTGGCCACGAATGTACTCAGGCTTGTGGGAGAGTACCTTGACTGCTGAACTGCCCGCCCCTGGGGTGGTCAACAACTGGTCGTTGCGGCGCATTTCATGAACAAATTGAATCTACCGACATATTCAAATGTCATTTGCTGTTTTTGTGTGCATGGCTTTCACAGCACTTAAGCGATTCATTCACCAAAAGAACCGAAGCTTCCAGGTGGCAGAAAGCACAAGTCTCTCAATGGCATCCGACGAACGGGCGAACGAGTTGTCATTTCGATTTGAATGGATCAGATTCACAATCAGTGTCCACTCTGGCTGTCATAATGAATTCAACGACACACACACAAGAGAAGATTCTGATGAAATTCGCAGCAAATTGTCGATTCTGTGTAGACAGAGGAGTCGATCTCTCGAATGCAAATCAAAACTACCGATCTAACTGAGCTGTGACACCTTAAACGTATGTACGTAGTACGCACCTGTTTGTTCCCCTCCATTTTATGATCTCGGCGATAAGTATCTGATGGAAAAGAAGGTAATTAACCTACCTGACAATGGCCCAGATGCTGTTCGACACTAGCCGATATTAGCACAATTTGTCCGTGGCACGTTATGGTAATGTGAAAGCTGTCCAGCAGCTTCATCAGCGAGTCTGTAAGTTGAGGCTTCACGGCGGGTGGCTTCTTGATCGCTTGTCCAAAAACTATATTCCATTCAAGAAAAAAACAAGAGGGAAAAAAAAGAACACATATTAAGTCGAGTACGATGATGTGTACACTGTACAGATTGAATTTCACAAACAAATTAGTTGAACAACAGTTTTGTGTGTCATAAAGATTGCAGTGATTGAATACTCACCATAATGAACCCGGAGACCGTGTGCGGAAAATCGTAAAACTGCAGTTTTATCGACACGACGCGGCGATTCTGCCACATGTGGCACCATTGTCGATAGATCATGAATTGATCCATTAAGTTTGTCGCGACGATTTTTTTCAGCACGATTTCTTGCTTCTCGGCCGCTAAAAAAATGAGACAAAAAAAGAAGAAAAACAAAAAATTCATGTTAGTTTATGAGTCATTCTGAGTCACTGTGAATCATTTTAGGAAATAATTTTGAAATTTTTGGCTGAAAGTTAAAAAGGCGCTAAAAGGGTATCAAAAAGGTTAGCGCTCTTGGCAGTCGAGGGATTAATAAGAGCATTAGTGGCGCTGCAGTTCGTAGTGGAAGTGGGCCTAGCTTCTGCCACAGGCACTCTTTTTTTGCGTGTTCTATGAAGGCACTATCGTCCAACCTAATGGACTCCAAAACAGTCAACGACGCACTACAATCCCTCGCCAGACACAACAAAGTGAAGCTCGATTGGGTACCTGGACACAGAGTGCTTGCAGGTAACGAATCCGCAGATGAGCTCGTGAGGGCGGGTTCTGAATCTGCGCTTATAGGTCCCGAACCGTGCTGCATGTCAACTGGACAGCAGCTACAACGCTGCTTAATGAATGGGAAAACAATCTTCGCCTGGCAATGCAAACGATTAATCAGGCCCTACAAGGTGGGCCATGTAGTGGTTTTTTTTAAAATCATATGTTATTTTGACACTGACATCTGCTTCCCGCTCGAAATCTTGACGAAAAGATAGTATCATACCTCCGCGCTTTACGCATCAACAACGTTTGGGAACTATTGACAACTTATACCCGTCCTCGTCGACGTATTGTGCGCACAGAAGAGAATGTGGCTGCTGTGGCCTTCGAAAATGAGGCTAGCATCAACGTTTTGGTCAACGGTGGGCGTTACAGAGCCATGTTAACCGACTTTATTTTTGCGTAAGTTATGCGTATTTGGACGACGTCTGGTTCATGCAGGATGGCTCGCCATGCCATACAGCCTATGCCGCAATCGATCTTTTGCGCACCAAGTTCCCAACTCGTGTTATTTGTCGTCTTGGCGATATCAATTGCTCGTCTCTGAGCTGCGATTTGGACCTTATTTGTGGGAAACCGTGAAGGGCCGTTGTTATGCCAACAATCTGAAAACGATTCAAGCACTTAAGGCAAATGTCATCCAAGCAATCCGTGAGCTAGAGGCCAAAACCATCAACTAGGTGTTAGAAAACTGGGGTGACAGAACGCGCTACTGCGTAGCCACCCGAAGCAGCCACTTGAACGACATTGTATTTCATAATTAATGGGAATGTTTGTTCTTACTAATATAACCATAATATATGGAAAAAAATAATTTTATTCCTTTCATTGTATTTTTAAAAATAAACTTGTATTTGGCCCCTTATAAGGAAATATTCTGCATTAAAAGGGAAAGTTTAAGATTGCTAACGAGCTGTCTTAGTGGCCACTGTGGCCTAAAATATCACCTTAACAAAATGAGCCTGTGTCAAGACAAGGTATGTTGGCTTTGCCTGGAAGAGATCGAGACATCCGAGGACATTTAAGTGAATGGCCGGCACAGTTCTGGTTAAGGAAACGTATCTTCCGTAGGGAGATACTGACTTCAGTGGAATTGAAGAATTCCACTACAAAAGGGAAATAGTGCGTCTTTTGTCGCGATGCCAGTGATAGATACAATAGATTGCCTTCACGGCATGTGTTATACAAAAGGGAAAACAAATTTTGTGTGCAATTGTTCTCTCACGAGTCAAGGCGCATAGCCACTACGCCACGGTGATCACAGTCGAGGGATTGATGAATAATGATTGATGATATATTAAATTGAACCTCATGAAAAATGGTATTTGGATACAGCTCCCTGTCTGGGCAGATAAGACATAAATCACATTTTATGAGTTGATTACAAGTTGGTCCAGACTCCAGACCTCCAGCAACTGAGGGAACTTTAGGGCGAATTACTCCCAATCCGTATGCACCATCCACGAAAAAGGCGATTCTACATCTTGCTACTACTATAGAGGTATATCGCTGCTCAACGTCGCCCATAATATTCTGTCCAGCGCACTGTGTGGACGTCTAACGCCGTCCGTTTTGCATCGTACTAATCGGCACGTGCCAGTGCGGCTTACGGCCCGGCAAATCGATCAAATTTGCTCACTAATGCAAATCCTGGAGAAGACCAGCGAGTTTCAAATCGGTACGCACCATCGACGGCATTCATGATCTGAATTGACAACTGATCCGGTTGTGTCTCACGACGCTAACACACACGCGATGCACCGTGTAGTTCGATGCAAGGACCTCCCAACCTGCACCGGATTTCAGCAAGAATATGCGCTGTAGTGTGATAGGGTGCGGCGGGCCACTGTGTCTTCTTCAGATTCTACAAATCAGTCCAACTCTTGAGACATTAATATGGCCGCGCGTTCCCATCGCGCTTTTAACGCGACTGAAGAACAGGGGAAACGAGCTGGTCTTAAAGTCAGTAAGGAAAAGATTAAATATGTATATGGTGACGAACAAGAAACGTGCCGGCACACACCAGCTGAAGCAAAACATATCAATCGCCAACGCAACAATTTTGAGGTACCGAATGAGATTGTTTGGTTCGGCGAAAACGTGAACTCTACGAATGATATCTCGTCGTGGAGATCCGAGCCCAGTAGCAACTGATGCTACTTCAGTTTGTGGAAACAACCGGACTCAAAACTCCCTGACTCGAAGGACCAAGAGCATGCTCTACAAAACCCTTATTTTGCCAGTTCTTCTATATGGAGCCGAGACTTGGACGATAAGGAAGTCAGCAGAGCTGATTCATGGTACATATGAACGAAAAATGCTGCGTCGGATATATGGTACTGTCTGCTGCGAGGAGGGTGAATGGAGGAGAAGACACAGCCGCGAATTCTACGCGCTGTACAAGGATGTGGATGTAGTTCGGAACGCAAAAATCCGACGACTCCACTGGCTCGGCCACATCGTGTGCTTGGACAACAGTACTCCAACAAAGAGGGTCTCCGAGCCTCCTACCTCGAGAAGGAGTGGAAGGACGAATTTCCGCTATAAAGACCAAGCCATCGGGAACAGCTTGGTGTTGATGACTGGAATACCAGGACCATCATCGTGCCCAGGATCGTCATCGATGGAAGGCAGCTCAAAACCCTCCATGGGTCATCTTCATGAGCAAGTGTCGCAACCTTGGCTGTAGTGCCGTTGAAAAATAAATCAAATTTTGAAATCACGTCTATCACTTCAAAGTTACTGACTCAACGAACAGCCGTCGCAGGTTGAAGTTGCTGTACGAATTCACTTAATCCTGACTGGATCATTGGCCAGCTGGCGTACAAGTGTAACTCACATTTAAGTACTTTCATTAACGTCAACTGGATTGCTCATTAGTAACACTAGTCCGTCACATGACATGATCTGATTAAGGATCACATGTTTGTTAAATTCCGTCAGAAATTGTCCTCATTTTGGGTACATTTTGCAAGTATTTTAATTGAACATCCTGCACTTTGAAAGTACAATTGAAAGAGATCACTGTTAACACAAGTGGCACGCTTTGTTTCCATCTTTGACTCAGTTTAGAAAGATGTGTGATTTATGTTTGTACACAATTTTTTTTAAATCAAATAATATTCCACGTATTCCGTTTTCAACTATTTTTTATTTTGAAGAATTTTGAGATGGAAATGATGAAAGCACTGGTAAAAATTGTGTAAGCAAAAGGGGCTTGATGGCAAATTTAACGAACCACAAAATATCGATGAAATGATCACTTCGAGTTCGAGGATTAGTGACTTGCAGATGATATTTTAACACCGATTCACAATTTTGAATGTACAAGGCCATAATGTTAAAAACTGGCTCACACCGTTGCAGATTCAGCCAGAAAACTAAGCAAAGCTAAGAAAAAAATGCCACTATTTGTTGCTTAAAAATAACACCAAGTTCCAGACTTTGAGGCAATCCCCCACAAAGCGTTCACTCAACAGGACGCACTGATTCCCTCTACGGCAACGCCACACTTAAACGATTGCCAAAAGCCGAGAAAAAGCCTGTTTGCTATCATTGTTTACACATCACAGCCCACAAAGTGTACACACCAAAAGTTGTTTACAAACTTTTCAAGTCGATTTCTTAAAAAAGAGAAACAACGAAACAAGAAAAAAAAAAAGAAATATAAATTTATATCATTATTCCATTCTTTACCCATTGTTAGCATCTGTCAACCACGTCAACATCATCACCATTTTTGTAAGCGTTATTTTTGTTGTTGTTGCGGTTGCTATATATGTATATATACGTTGTCAACATACCCATCAAAGGTAGTCCATTCAAATTAGAAAATCAACTCACGCCACGATACTAGTTACTCTGGTTACAAAAAAAAAAAAAAAAATACACCCTACCCTTCACTTCACTTCAGTTCGTCTGTTTACTATCACGATTGGTCTTAGCACCAATTGAATATTCCGCAGATGATTAACGATATTTTATTCATCAATCTTGAAAAACAAAAAACAAAAAAAAAAACGAAAAAAACACGAAAAGAAACCAACATTAATTCGACAACAGCAAGAAAACATTGATCATCTTTATTCTTAAACAATAAAGCACAGAAATATCAACGCCAGCCGTCCGCGGAGGAACGACAAATACCGAAGATATTCAAATATCAGCGCGAATCGCACACTGAGATCCCGCTTTTAATCGCCTAGTGCTGAGAGCGGATTTGTCAAAAGTGTAGGTTATCATTGCCAGAATCGAAATGATGTTATTAAATAATAGGATTACTCATCGACTCTCTTTCTCTGTCGCTCTCCACAGCCTAGTCCCGAGAGCCGAGAAGCAACCTGTTTCCAGATGGTTCTCTAAACATTCGTGGTGGTTTTTTTTTCGTTCGTTTTTCGGTGCAAACAAATCAATTCTGTCAACTATGAAATATTCTATGCAACCCGAACTTGCCTCGGTTCCCATCTCAACTGCGATTTACATAAAAAAATATTTTTATCACTTGTTTGGTTGTTTTTTGTTGTTTCTTTTTTTCGCGCTAATTTTCGCTTGACCAAAAATTTGGTTTGATCAAATTTTCCACAGCCACTTGAGGTAACAGGCACAAACGTCGATATTGACAGCAACTATTGCTAACTGCGAGTTCAATTTTAATTTATTTTCTTTGAATACGATTCCAGATTTACTTGTTAAACGAGTTTTTTGTTTTTTACTCGATGACTTTATTTTGCGTTTTTTTTTTTTGTTTCTTTTTTGTTTTCGTCTTAGACGACTCAAAGACCAGAGGAAGAGACTTCAAGACCTCACCGGCCAATGTAGCGAGAGCCCCGCGATTGAGTGACACAAGGTGAAGTGAGCAAATGCAAAACACTAATAATAAAACCAAAAACACTGAATATCTTACTAATTAGAGGAAAACAAAAGCAAAAGCAAAAAAAAGGTGAAACTCAAAACCAAAAAAAGAAGAGGAATTATTATAATAAAGATAAATATTCTAGATCACATCATCTTCATCGAAGTGAAGTGAAGAAGACGCGTGGTGCGTGGTTCTAAGGTCGCGAATTAAACCACCTATCCCTAGTAGTGCGCGCCAGGCGGGGCCGGGCGGACCCGAACTCCGAAAGGAAACAATAACAATAAGCAACGTTTTGGTGTAAAACAAATAAACAGCACATAACATTTGAGAATTGGCTTTTTGATTATCATTCATTAATAAATTAAGCAAAAAAAAAAAAAAAAACAAAATAAATAATTTCTTTTTGTGTGTTTCTTTTTATAGATCGTATGCATATATGTATGTGGATGAAAACCCGTCAATTTGAATACCTGCGGTGATGTTAATGAATGAAAATTGACGCGAATTCATTCAGTCAATTGTACTGATGGTGGATGGCATTTTGAATCTGAATAGCGAGAGAATTTTGATTTCACGATGAATTCCGCTTTATGTAAATGCAGACAAGACTGGATTTGAACGAGGGGTGGGGGCGAGAAGTGGCGGCAGCAGAAGTGCCAACATGAAATTTAAGGAATCATCATTGGCCGCTTTAGATAAGTGTAAGTTTATATTTTTTGAAGCGAGACATAAATGAGAATTGAATCATTAGGTGTTCTAAGGTAAGAGTATTGGTGTTAGATAAGTAACACCCCGAATCATTTAACCATTACGTTTAATTGACAAAACATTGCTGCTGACGAAGTGTATTCCAAAAAAAAAAAGATTACCTTTCACTCATCTGGCTCAAGATGAATGTAATATCCAAAAGGGATGTCACCATCTGTTCGGGCAATCAGGCCGCAAAATAAAACCTTGTACAATGTCATGTTCAATTAAAAAACATCCCATGCTGTTTCTAAATGAGATGGTGGCGAGGGTGCCGGAACACATACCGGGCAATAGCAAAGTCGATGAACTCGCAATGTATGGCACAACCTCTTTCCTAGTACCAGGAGATATGGTCCACCTTCTATGCCGACCGCTAAAGCCTACCATCTTCTTAAGACGCACACACCTAGAACAACCAATCACAAAGGCCTAAAAGGGACCACCTGCCTTAAGACAAAAAAAAATGTGACTAGCACTGCTCAGACTAAGCACTCTCCCCTCACACAGGACGCTTATCGGCGTCATAATCGGACACTGTGGTATTGGATGGGTGTCCCATACAACGATTTCTGCACAAGTTGCATGGATGAAGAGGAGATAGAAACCACAAATCACCTCCTCTGCTCTGGTAGCACTCTGCCAGCCGTAGGTACTCACATCTAGGGGCCTCCTATTTCAACAACCTCAGCGATGGGAAAAGCGTAAGCCTTTGACAGCTAAACCGCTTAATTATAAGCACAAGTTCCGAGACTAGGAGTAGTTAATACGGGTGGACAATGGGACTACTTTGGCCTAAGTGTGATCGCTTTTTGGCAGTCAGCCTAACCTACACTCATCTAACAGTCCAATCAATGGGGAGTGAAATCAATTCTGTGCGATCCTGACGCCTAACGTCTGATTTGAGCGCAGTAAGACGGCAAACGTAGTTGGATCGAACCATTCAGCCCATTTTGTATCAGATTCCCACAACATAAGTAATGCTGACATCCTCTAAGGGTTCGCTTTTGTCTATGATACTTTTTCCATTATTTAGAAAAATCAACCCATCTGTTAATTTCATTCAAATATCTTCCTCCGCTTATGGTCGTTCCATTGAGACCGAGACTCTTGAGATAACGACGCTAAAAGTACAGGCCAACACTAAAGACACGACCTTTTCGAATCTAGACGTCAGTAGAAGTGTGAACTGAGCTGAACGCGGATGAAATTGACGGTATTGGACGAACAGCGAGCTATCAACAAGGCGTTGGCTAACATTGATACGGAAAAAGATTGAATGAAAAAGTCCCCACATGGTCCACTTTCGTCCATACGATGATGAATATAACGTTACAGTCAACGCTACAGAGAAATGATTACTAGCTATTTCGTGTACAGCTTGGACTTCGAATCCAACATTCGACCCGAAATGAAGACTGATTACTACGAATAGTACGTGCAAACTGGACGCACAAATTATGCCATGTACGCAGGCAGCCGCGGCGGCCACATGCCCAAAATTACATTTAAACATAAATGCTATAAAATGCACTATAAAATTAGCCTAAAGTTGCTATGCATGAAGGGTGTATGGACAATTTGCCCTGATGCCCAAAATTCCACCAGAATAGTCTTCGACTCCAAGCCTTTAAGGAAACGCAGCAGATGCCGACGGAATTTATGATGCTCGACACATATGGGAAAGGACCTCAACCTGCATGGTGTGCGCAAGAGCTTAAGAAGAGCTTCAGAGTTTTGAGAGATCCAGCGCTTGCATGTTGATGCCTAGGCCCGACCGTAACAACTCGACATGCCGAACAAGAGGGACAATTCTTTAACAGTTCTAGGTACTTCTCATCGGAATGTTGAAACACTTTCTGGTACCCGAAGAGGGTCATTGGGCTTAGAACGTGCGTTTACAAGCATTGCGTCGCCCCAAATAATGTCAGATGTTGTTGTCGACCGGTCCCGCGATCGCCTGATTTAACGCCTCTCGACTTCATTCCATGGGGTACTAACCACAAGCACGTTGCCTAAGAACGGCAGGGAATTGAATGCGAAATGGTTATAAAATGTGTGCTCACTACCACAGCCGGACACTAAAATTCCATCTTACACCTCCAGCTTCAACTTCTTCGATGTCCTTCAGTGAATACACACGATTTTCTGGATCTGCTCCCCTCTCTAGTGTTTAACTACACTCCTAGATTTAGCATTCCATCCACTAGACTTGGTAACCTCAGGGTAATGAGCATAAAAAAGGTAATCTGTAAGCAAGACCGCGGCAGAGCATAAATCGTCTTGTAGGCGGCGGGGAACATTTGGTTGAGTTGAGCAGCTCAGAGAGACAAGCCAACAACTGCGGTGGCGACATTCATAATTCCTCCCTTTAGGGTGTGCTATCGCCTTGATGAAGACAATTGTGCCGCGCTCGAGTTTGAGTTGGGTTGCTTTTGATTCAGGCGTAAATCTTTAAATAAACCCACAAGTGGGTGTGGCAGCGGGGAGGCGCCCTGAATATCTAAGGCCTGCGAATTTGACATAACCATTCTCGGTTATTGCACGACGACTGCCGGCGACGGTCTCACAGATGGCGAGACGTGCGTTTTTGTTACTGCGCATCAAACGTTGAAATGTCGTGAGTTATTAAAATTGACATGACATGACATCGAGGCCATGAAAATCTGTGCAAAGAGGGCGGACGCATGACTTATGCACTGGCAACGGATTCACCAGCAGGAGAATTTAACGACATTCTGGAGTTGCCTTCGCTCAGAATCAATTGGTAGCTGATTCGCATTTCAAATCGATCGACTTAATCGCTAATATTCATGAATAAATCGAATTGAATATTCACGGCTATCGATGTTTTGCAGTTGCCGAGCCACTCTTGTGACAGGTTGACTCCTTGAAATTGAAATTGGAACCAGTAAACGTCTTAAATGGATTCGAAGACGATGGTGAATATGTCTGGGTGCTGTGGTGTTTGAGGAAGCATTGGGTTATCCTAGCGCAACTGCAAGAGGGTCAGCCTAGTTAAATTCAGGCAAGTCTTATTATGCGTTTAATCGAACCAAGTAAGTCCTTTTATACGGCGAAGGTGCGTGTCCTTTTGTAAAGACGGTGTACACTTCATGCAGAAAGGCGTATAGAGAGTGACCAGATAAGAACGGTAGGAAATGAAATTTAAATAAAACAGCCACGGTGTGAGGTGTAAAATTGATTGTTCCTTCATTTTGAAGCTAAAATCATGCCATTATGTATGGAATAGCACATCATTCAAACGACTGTCTCGGCTTCCCTGGAAATGCCTCAAGCACTCGGTCCAGTTTTGTACGACTTTGGCTTCCTGGCGTAGACTAAGAACTTGACCTAGGCCCGAGAAGATAATCGAATGGAATGTGCAACCAATTGGTGACCGCTCGCCGTGAGATGACCCAGTCGCCAAATATCTACTTCAGAGCTTCGAGTGTTGCGTCGTCTTGCTTGTGGATTTCTGTTCGCTCCTCCAACGACAATATTGGTTGCTGCCATAGACGCTGGAGCAAAAATGATCCTCGTCCAAGATGATGAAGGTCAGGACTTCCGGCCAACATTTTTTTGCGTTCAATAAGCGAACTCACGCCGTTGTCAATGGTCGTCCGACTTCAATTCTTGCGTCAGCACAATCCTATTTGGAGGTTGGCCCATATTCAACCGCAAAATAAGTCGGCCATGTTCAACTCAGCTGATTGGCGCCGAATCCCGGAAATTGATTCGACCCGATCGACAGAACTTGGCATGGCCGGCTTATTTTGTCTTCTTCGATACTGGCTATGTTTTCGACAACCAATTGCCTGCAAATTGAAGCCATGAATACGACCGAATTCAGGATCAAATATAAGTTTCAACTAAACCGGAAACGTGCGTGAAACGATACATGACGAAATGACAAACCAAACTGAATATTTTGACAGCTACATAGATGCCATTGGCAACTTTGATAAGCTGCTGAAACCTAACAATTGGAAGAACTATCATTGGTGACCCTTTTGTAAAGGCTCAGTACCGGACGCCACTAGCTTTGGTTCTTATTTTCTACATTTACTTTCCATTTAGAAGCCTAGTTGCTACCTGTCGAATTTCCCTCTACCACGCCATGTTTTGGCATTTCCCATACAAAAACCATCCTCGTAAGTCGAACTCGAACTAATTGTGATATCCCGTGAGAATTCGACTTAGGGGGAGTCCACTGTACTTACAGACCCCATCATCAGGTATACCACAAAAATTGTGTAAAATTCCAAATGTTAAAACACCCTTTATTTCCTCATAAAAAACACGCATCTTTAAGCACTGCCTCCCCCGGAAACTTGTTCAAAATTTGAATAAAAGCAACCTGCCAACGAAAGCCCTTCCATTGCTCGCGCCAAAAAGGAATCCATCCAAATCCGCCGAACAAACGAAACCAAAAGTTCACTTCACATGCCCGTCACGGTGAACCTGACCTTTACAATGCCAAATGTCTGGCCCTCTCATTCTCGCGCCGCCTTCACTGCTGACTACTTCATTGCTGCCAGCACGCCACCGTATGCATTATTGCGCGTTAATTCTTCCCCCACCCAGATCACACCTTTGGAACCGAAGTCACACCGCGACCGACTGCCCGCACACCTAAGCAGAAACTAACCCACAAAGCAGAACACAGGCAAAAAAAAATAAAAAAAATCAGAATCGAAAATTAAACTTCCAATTTGAATAAACATCAGTAAAATTCAAATCAACAGATAGTGACTACTTTGTAGACCTGGGCCCAGCGTCGAGGTTTCTTCAGTCTCCTCACTGCGCCGCGCCGCTCCACCATCACCACCCTATGGCTCCGCGCGCCGGCCGACCGACCGATGAGATTGTCACGTTTCTGCCCCCCGAACCGCCGCGCTGCGTATCTGTGTCGCTTTAAACTGCAATTACTTGTCAGCAGCGAACACACGGCGTTACAAATGTGCACATGCTCATACCCTCTCATAACTGGACGAGTGTTGTAAAATTTATTACATTACTGTAAATGGGCGGCTACATGTACGAGGACGGGCGGGCTTAAGGGTTGCACTGCACGTAGCTGTTGAATGTTTCAGTCGACAGGCGGCGACGCAGCCTATGCGGAATATGTGTTGACGATAATTGTGGTGCACTCCACCAGAAGGAGCACGCAACATTGTTGCGCACTGATAATGGGCACCGGCAGTTGACATCCGTTAAGTAGGCGATAAATTGTTGCAACCTCTCCTATCAGCGAATGGGTTGTGTTTTGCTTGCCCTCGGTGAGCAAACATACCTCTCCTCATAACCGTGTGCGACAGGAGAAGCGCATGGCGGGAGGATGGGTGGGGGGCGGTTGGAGTAGGGGCGCGCAATAGAATCGCAGTTAAGGTCTGCGATAGTGAATGACTGAGCAATGGTTGATTGAAAATAGCAATTCAGGTATTCACGTTTGTTTGTGTGTGTGTGTGTGTGTGTTAGGTTGTGTGAGGGAATTCTGCGCAGTTTACAGATTTAAGTGTGCCTTTGCTCTTGTTGTTCGTAAGCAAGGTCAGGGATAAAAATATCTAGTAGCAGACGAGAGGAGGATCGATTTGAATCTTATTGTCAGCTCAAGCATTTGCTACCGCCCTGTCGCACACTGTGTTGATGTCTGGGATTGTGCAGTGTCACGTACTGCGTACATTTTATCAGTCTTCAACGTTTTTAGCACGGCGATTCTCAAGCACTATTGCTGGCGGATGATCGCTTGTGTCACGTTCGGCTTTGAAATGCGTTGTAATTTAATACTGACTGACTTTAAGACTGCTTGGTTTTAAGGGGGGAAACGTTTAGAAACAAGATCTAAGTGATATAGATTTTCTATGGGACTGCGGGTGTAGTGTCGGTTGGTCAGATAAACCGCTCTTGTCGGTGGCCAAATCGCACCTATCCTGAGCAAGATTGGGCATGCACACAAAACAACAAAGATAAGAGCTAAGATGCATGTCATGACTATTATGACATATCGCAGAGCACCTACCACGCTCACAAGCACCTTAGTATTGCCAATACACTACAGTGGGCATGAGGGGCTGTCCGGCAAACAGACAGGTTAGTATTGGTTGGGTATAAGCGACTGACTGTATATACAGTGGTGGCCATCTAATTAGTGACACCAGCCATCGTCAAAGAGCAGTTGTGTTCAAGTCGATGGTTGAAAATGCTATTAATGACTACAAGGGAACTCAAAGGAACTGGCTGGCTTTCCCTCAAATTCACTCTGAAATAACATCACAGTTGAGCGCCGAGATGTCAACACGAACGGTAAGACGTCGTGTGCTCGAAGCGGGACTCCGAGGATACGTTGCTAAGAAAGCGTTCGAGTTTTGAAAAAAAAAAAAAAATACTTTGGAGCGACGAGTATAAGCTTAACTTGTTTGCGTCGAACGATACAAAATATGTAAGACATCCTCTAAACAAAGAACTCCAACCTCGCTATTCTTTAAAGATTGTGAAGGATGTGGCTCATGGTGGAGCAAATATTATGGTTTGGGCGGGCTTTTCATTATTTGCGCACAACACAGCTAATGAATCAGATATTGTATAAAGATTTACAGATAAGCACATGCCTGTTTCATTCATTTTTATGCACGATAATGATCCTAAAAGCACTGCTAAGAGTGTGAAGGCATGGTGTCGCACTGAAAACGTCAACATTTTGGATTGGCCAGCCCAGAGTCCTGACCTAAACCCCATCGAAAACATTTGAAAAGTCTTTGGAGAAAAAAACTCGCAAAAATTCGGATGAATTATTCAAGAATACTCAACAAGTCTGGCAGAATATACCGATCGATCGTTGTTAGAAGCCAATCTTCCAATCTGTGCTGGTAGCAAATTGTTATTCGAGAACATAAGATCACATTAAAGTGAAAAACTTTCTAAAAAATATAAACTTTTACCTTTTTTTTTAAAAAAAAGAATAAGATGTTCAAATTTGTTCAAATTCAAATTGAATTTTTAAAAATACTTGCAATGAATTTTTTTTACTTTTTTTTAGATACGTATAGATTTTATTTTATAAACTAACAAAACAAGAATTTTATCCATACCAAATTTTGAATATTTGACCTGAAAATCAATTATTTTTGTGTGTCAATGTGATGTTTGTGTGAAATTCTGAATTTTACAAAATGGGCCGTATTTCGAAAGCTATGCGTTTTTTCGGAGTTGCAAATTATCACTAACGCCATTTTACGGATATAAGCGCGTTGCGAAGACGCTTCTTTAGAGCCATTAACCATGCCGATACGACCAATAGGTCAGAAGTTAGTAAAAAATAGTGTCGAAAAAAGCGTCGGAAGAAGTGACCTAGAGTAGTTTTAATTGGTAAATCGATCATATCTCGGCGACGGCTAGGTTGTTTTAGATGCGGTTTGTTGCGTTGGATGCAGCACACAAAGGCGCTTCTGCCCTCAATCATGCCTAATTAGGTGACCACCCCTGTGGGTCAGCAAAAGCCTATTGTGCTACCATACGGATCAGGGGACTCCTAGTCTGTTTTATTAACAAAGCGCTTAAGACGTCTGACCGGGCCTTATTTAGATTGCTTCAGTAGTCGAAAAGGACCTCCGAAGAGTGTATTGCTGTGAGTGGCACTGCAGAAGTAGCTGTGAAGCTCGTCTTCTTCCTCAGCTCTGCAACGTCTAAAAACGCCAATGAGTGTCATAATTTTTCACCTGATCAGTCAGATCGGATATGAGATCGTTTAGAACTGAGAGTAAGCTAGATTTGTTTCGTAGAGAGGACAGTCTCAGATTAGTGTAGTTAATCGTGTCAAGAATGAAAGAAGTTTTGCTGTAAGCGTGAAGCATGGATGATTGATCTACAAGTTAAAAGAGTGAAGAGTCGGTACTATGACTTGCTAGTCCATGAACTACGCACTGTCTTCGAATGTCTAGCCCAAACGTAATACTCCCTTGATTCATTACTCGATCATGTCATCTCATAAGCCCCTAGAAGTCCTAAGATGGCTCATCAGCCTTAACGCTCCAAGAAGCCTTCTAACCCTCAGTAGATGCAATGTATGGTCCATGGTCCATGGTGGGTGTCATTACATCGGTTGTTATGGACCCTCATAAATGACTTCTACCAAAGTCACATGGATGAAGAAGACGTCGAGACTACCTCGCCTGGCTCTCTCGGCGCTCTAGTGCAGAGGAGAAGCAATGAGCTATACCATACATTCCACATTGCTCTCCGCCTGAGATTGAAGTTGCCTGACAACAGAGTGCTGGGATGCATAAAGGTGTTCAATGGAATTGCTTACCAAGTGGGTGCAGTCCGAATTCTGCCCATAAGCACGTTTGGTGGCCTCTACGGCTCATAAAAAGGCCATAAGAATAGCTTTTATTGCATCCACTTGAATTGTTCGTGCGAATTTTGCTTCTGTTGAGACAGCCGTATCGTCCTTATCTTCATTCAAAAAGAAATCGAGTGGTTCTAAGTATGGCCTAAGTGAAGCATTGTTTCTCGAGTAAACATGCTAGTCTACCTGAGTATGGACATCAAGTTGAGTGGGAGACGCTACAGTGCGTGGTGTAACTGACATTAGCTCCTACAGAAACCACTCGTGTAGCACATGCTATTGCAATCATACGAGTGGATGGATCCTAAGCGGAAAGCTTTCTTGGCGAACTTCCCTCAACAACACCACCTACTTGCGAACACGGGTACTTACTAACCCCCCCCCCCCCCCCTCGAATGTGCAACATATCTAGAGCACATCTTGTATCTACCCCCGTGCGCCACTTTACATAAATGCCGACAATAATGCACAATCTCGCACAAAAATACCCACCGACTAACATTCATGTGGATTTTCTTCAATCTGCTCGTCTGTCTGACGCGTCAAAATCAATTTAACATCGGGCACAGTGCTACCATCCCGCCAATCAATTGAAGTAAGCTGCCATAAATTTAACTTCCTTCCACAAGATTGAATGTTTACTTCGTAAGCTCCACTTTTCCGATTATCGCCACCGTCACACGCTGACAATGTCATTTCCGTGTGGCAGCCACCGCAATTGTTTTTTTTTTTTTTTCAAAACCACACCTCTCTGACACTAATCCAGAGTTTGTGTATCACGAGCACACACACCCCCACCTTGGCACTGCTTGGTAGTTCGTCTCGAGGGTGGATTCCGTCTGTTTGCACGCAGTAAAGTGTAACAGAAAACCACTTGAGTTACATTGTGGATGCAGTGCATTACTGCCCAGCGGGATGGCGTCTGATGTCTCCGCCTCTAGCTGGGTCTGTCAGGATTGACAGACAGTGCCAACCTCCCGCCACTTGTTATATTTACCCTACAGAAGGGTGAAGTAATGACACACAATAATCGTTTGTTTTTCAAAGGAATTCTGACAGTTGGAGTGACTGGTGGGGAAGGGGTGCGGTGCGGGCGGTTGCTTCCGATTGATGCGCAGTAAGAAATGATAATCGGTGACATTTACACGCCACGCGAATGGTGGTGGGAGGGGGTGGGGAGTGCAGG
The DNA here is from genome assembly GCA_907269125.1 of Eristalis pertinax. Lineage (NCBI taxonomy): Eukaryota > Metazoa > Arthropoda > Insecta > Diptera > Syrphidae > Eristalis > Eristalis pertinax. The sequence continues at coordinate 32,179,672 of OU026149.1, forward strand.
AAGATTTATAATTTGCTGTTCATTTTTCTTTTCTCCGCGTGGGAGGGTGTTATGTATTGGGCCTGGGGTTGGGCCTGGACTTGGTGTTGGGGTTGAGATTCAATCACGGGAGCTCTGTGTGTTAATTGCTTTTCTGGGAATTCGATTTCTCATGGTTTCGGACACATTTTGATTGGATCCTGAGGCTGGCTGCGCAAAGTGCTGGGGGAAGGAACAAGAACATTGAATGAAGACTGTTGCACATAGGCACACAGAACCATATGATTTCTGAGTTGAATAAAATGGTTTCCTGGGTACCGACTGAGGTTTTGTATGCTTCACCAGAGTTGGGGACTGGAAAAGCAAACATTTTAGGAGGAGATGAAACACAATGCAGCACAAGTCGAAGAGAGCTTAGACCATCGCCTGAATGCCAACAGGCGAATAGTATACAATGCATCGCCGTTCATGCATTTACCACAATTCGACCTTAGGCCATCTGCTGCACGAGCATTGCATTTATCATCGCATTGATATCATATTCGTGTCCAAGCGACACTTGAGATGAATCATTTAAATAGATGAGATGAAGCGTGCATGAGGATCCTACAGGACACGTTGCACGCTTACTGGACGTAACTGAAGGATGCACACTGATGATGAGTGATCAAAAATGGAAGCCACAAAATTCACATAAGAAAATTGATTACACATTTAAGCAAATCAGTAGATAGACGTATTAAAGCTTCTGACAGTTGCAGTGAGTTTCGAGCTTTGCCCGGGAGTTTGTTATGACCAAATAACCTTCAAGTAAAGAACACAAAAGGTGAAGGATGTCCCATTCTGCAGGCGGTTACAACTGTCACATCACGGATAGAGACGTAAATTTAGTGACTGCGGCAAATGAGACGAACTTTTAATGTTCCCAAGACGATTCGACGTGGGCGCTGACAATAAAACATGTTGTCCGTTCTGACCTATGTACACATACTCATGCCCACAGGAGGACATCGAATGATGCTGAAGTGGACGGCGACATATTGGGGATGCTGTAGTTTGTGTGAGAGCTCAAAAGGAGGTTGCAACGATTTGCAGTTGATTCGATCAAAATCAAAAACGAACATCAAAATAATGACCGGAGCAGGAGTAGGAGCTGATTCGTGACCAGTAGTCGATGGATTAACCTTTGAAATAATCAGCATGGCAGCACAATGTATCGAACTCAGTCGACGTGTGTATTTCAAGCCACCTCAACCTATCTTGGTTTTGGTCGCGTTCGCAGTGAATTTAGAAATCCGTTGCATATGGGGGGTGTTTTAATTTCCGTTTTGGTAAAAGACCACCATATTGACAGTCGATATTCCAATACGTATCAGGTTTCCAACTTTTGTAGCTTTTCATGGCTCATCTTCCAACTGGCACAGCGGCCCAACTAGGCGTACCTACGACCTGTGTACACCTGTGGTTGTGTTTAGATGTGTATAATCGAAATCCAAAGACTGGAGTGGATCCGACGACATCGAATTTTTCACCGAAAAAAATCCACAGTGTATAGTATGGATTTTTTAACTTATTTGACTCAGTATTTGTTCCAGCTCTCATCTATGGCTCTGAAATTTGGGTAATGACCGAAGGAATACGATCGCGAGTACAAGCTGCCGAGATGAGATTTCTTCGTGCTGTTGTGGGAATTCCTACGGCAGTACGCGAGAAACTCACTGTTGAGCAGCCGTATTCGAATGGAAAGGGCTATGCTTCGATGGTTCGGTCACGTTGCAGGAATGTTGCCATCATCATGACCACCGAGGCGTGCCCTGAATGCCACGCCATCAGGTGGACGACCTGCTGGGTAGATCCAGGACGAGGTGGTTGCATCAAGTCCAAAAACTCGACTGATTCCGCATGCGCATAACTCCTGATGAGATAAGAGTCAATGTCGGAGGATCGAGAGGCCTGGAGATTGCTCGTGCGTGCTTTACCTCAACGACGCCTACAGTGGAACATGCGTGTCACTGAATATGATGATAAAACCATTTGAGTTTGCGGCCAAACATTGATGGAAACAGCCGCTGTCTCGTGTAATATTGGCTTTGAGATCGTCTAACGACGCCGGTTTCTTGGCATAGATTAATGATTTAACGTAGTCCCATAAAAGTCTAGAAGTGGCACATCACACTATTTAGGCGGCTAATTGACAGGACCCTTTCTCGATACTCGATACAACACGTTCATCCAATTAAGATTTCAATACTTCGATTGATACTCCCGCTCTGTGGCTTGCATTAAGCTCTTATTAGCTTCCGACACATCATTATTGCTTAGTCCACGCAATTGAGCAAATAAATAACATTGCAACATGTCTCTGCAGCGATCCTCATTGACTGCACCGTGACAGATATAAAACTACACCACACAGCTCTTTTTTGTTGATAAAGTGAGGCTTCTAGCAACACATGAAGTTTTTCACCTGATCAATAACCGATATTCTATTTGCTGACGAAGTCGTTTAGCCAAAGATGCGCTTCATCACTGAAGATGCTCAGATTCGATGTAAGTAGTCATTGTCTTCCACCATTTCTAAAGGGTGGTTAAATTGTAAGGGCCGATGTTGAATGTGAACCACACCTTAAAGTCAAGTTTTTTTCTGCATTTCATTTGACATTTCTCAATTTCAGACTAATTCAATTTGAACCATGAAGAGGTACACAATCGAGCAACGCGTTAAAGTTATTCAGGCTTATTAAATGGGCGTTCAAATCAAAATGCATATCGTGCACTTCGAAGAAAAAATCATCTTCAGTGATGAGGCACATTTTCACGTCAGTGGATTCGTCAATAAGCAGAATTGCCGCATTTGGGCGAATGTTAATCGAAGAGTGATTGTCGAGAAACCAATGCACCCACAATGAGTGACTGTTTGGTGCGGTTTATGGGCTGGCGGCATCATCGGGCCGTATTTTTTCCAAAATGAGGCCGGTCAGGCAGTTACTGTGAATGGTGTTCGCTATCGTGAAATGATAACGAACTTTTTATGGCCCGAATTGGAAGATATGAATGTGGACGATATGTGGTTTCAACAGGACAGTGCCACTTGCCACACAGCTAACGAAACAATGGCTCTTTTGCGCGACAAATTCAATGGCCGTGTTATCTCACGTGGTGGCGATGTCAATTGGCCGCTAAGATCATGTGATTTGACACCGTTGGATTTTTTTCTTTGGGGTTATTTGAAAGAAAAAGTGTACGTCGATAAGCCAGCAACAATTCAAGAGCTAAAGGATGAGAAAATTCGGCACATTAACGACATAGAACATCAATTATGCTTCAGCGTCATCGAAAATTTGGACCATCGGATGGAGGTGTGCCGCCGAGGTTGCGGCGGCCATTTGGCCGATATTTTGTTCCATACAGAATTGAACCATACCAATATTATCATAATAAAAAGAAATGACAATAATTTCTTAATTAATTTGTGTTTTATTCAAAATCAACATCGGGCCTTAAAATTTAACCACCTTATAGAACCCAATCCGAAAACGTGTGTATGTACGTCGCTTCATATGAAGGATGTATATAACGATGCCGGCCACGTAAGGTGTGGTTTTCGTGATGGGCAATTCTTGCGAACGCAGCGCCGTGGAATCGCCTGTTCTTCGTTCGTGAATTTCACCACGATGGAAATGTCATACTCTGACACTCACACTTTGGTTTAAGACTGCGGTCGCAGTGAAAGTTCAAAGTAGTAAAGTCTTAATTGGAAAAACCATTTATGTCATTTTAAACTTGCCTACCACAAGACATCCATAACGCTGATGTGACTATGTGCTCTACGTGGTCTCCAACAACAACCCAACTGAAGCTTAACTACTTTAAAGAAGCATAAATCTTTGCTGTGACAATAACTGCGAAGAATTTTGTTTCCTGTTTTTTCCTTTGAGGAGCAGGTGGTCGTTTTTCACTGCGAGCACTGCTGGTGTGGTGGTGCATTGGAGAAAATCCTACAGAAGATGTTTGCTATACAGTCTGCCGATGCAAATTTAATCTTATGTTCATTGCAATGACAGCGCTTAGATGTCATGCAAAAAATATACCGATGAGCGACTCAAATTATCTCTCAATACAGTATGTACATAATTCATTTAATCATAAGTCTCGGTACAAATGAACAACTACTGTGGGTAGACCATGGGTGATGAAGTGTGTTAAGCACATTGGAATTCTGGTCATCGTCATGAAATTGCATAGAGTTACAGTTGACAGTTGACAGTTTAGGTTTATTAAAAGTGGAGCGCTGAACAGAAGAGTACAATTCGACTTCATCGCTGAGTAACGTCTTGGAAATAATGAAAGCTTGGCAGTTTGTAGTTTCCGTATGGTTGTGGTTTTGTTCAAAACTTCAAAATTTCGAAGCAGATCATGAGAGCATTGCATTGCGGTTGAAGTATCAATTTATTTTTATAATCCACAAACTACAAACGGTGGCGAACCAAACTGGATACGTATGTACATCATTTCAGTTTTTGAGACTTCCCATCAATTTGATTTATTTCTTTTCCATTTTCGAAAATTTTCAGATCTGATATTTCCTTATTAAGAAAAGAGATGAGAATGGAAGAAATCGTACAATTACAACGGCTGTAATAAAATAAAAACCATGCGGTTCTCATGTATCCATTTTTGCACGTTTTAATTTTTCTTTACTTATTTTTGTGCTTTTACCGTTAGGTCGAAACATGGCTTATTATAGTTTGTGACATATTTCGTCGTTCTGATTTTGGCATCATACTAGCGACATTCTAGATGAAAAAGCATGTCTTTATTTTTAAAAAATAACGTAAAAATCATGCAGAAAGGCAGAACAACGTGGTTTTGCTGTCTAAAAAAATGTTTTTAAAGCACATAAATTCGGTGTATGACATCCGAATGTGTATACGGTACAAAAAAGGGGAACAAAATTGACGCCAAAACAGCAAAAGCAGTTGCATAAATATACGCATGTACAAGCCAAGACCAACAAATTTGACTAGAATCTACAGAGATTCCCTTGAAAGTTGTAAATAAAGGGTGATTTTTTAGCTATTATCTTTTTGGCAACACTGGTTTAAACAGCTGACGCACGTTTCGTGTTTTCTTTCACTGTCAAACATCTTCAGTTTCAAATTATTGAATTTTATTATCAAAATGCGTGCTCTTTTAAGAAAGTTCATCGCGCGCATTTTATGGTCAGCTCATTTTTGGCTCGATGGGTACGTAAATAAGCAGAATTGTCGATTTTGGAGTGAATATCAGCCAGAAGCATTGCAAGAGCTACCAATGCATCCAGAAAAAGCCACAGTGTGGTGCGGTTTATGGGCTGGTGGCATCATTGGACCGTACTTCTTCAAAGATGATGCGAATCGTAACGTAACTGTGAATGGTGAGCGCTACCGTGAGATGATATCCAACTTTTTTTGCCCAAAATGCAAGAGCTTGACTTGCAAGACATGTGGTTTCAACAAGACGGTGCCACATGCCACACAGCACGCGCAACAATGGACTTATTGAGGGGCGAGTTCGGTGAACATTTTATTTCACGTTCGGGACCGGTCAATTGGCCGCCTAGATCGTGCGATTTAACGCCTTTAGACTATTTTTTGTGGGGCTATGTTAAAGCTCATGTCTATACAGACAAGCCCGCTTCAATTGAAGCATTGGAAGACAACATTGAAGCATTTATTCGCGAGATACCGGCCGAAATGTTGGAAAGAGTATGCCAAAATTGGACTAAGCGGATGGACCATTTGAGGCGCAGTCAAGGTCAACATTTGCATGAAATAATCTTCAAACATTAAATTATATGGACCGTACTATCGATTCAAATAAAGGTTTCATGCATTTTTCTGAATTTTATGTGTTTTTTGAGAAACTTTCCTATAGCTTTTAAAAAATCACCCCGATGTGTGGACTGACCACTTCTGCTCCGACGAGCAGTTACATCCTTTCGCTTTTTGTTCAGCAGCAAGTACTGCCGGAAACGTACTGGATGGCGCAGTTGGTTGAGTGCGTGCCCTTGGTTAGAGGGGTCCCCGGTTCGAATCCTTTTACCCGGTTTTCAAATCTGGTCCATTCACCATTTGCCGTTGGGATCAAATTAACGCCACTATCATTCGAGTTGTCGATCAGTGTTAATAGTCTGAATATAGGTATCACAAGCATGCTGACGATTTCGCACTTGACCGAGGTTGCTGCTGGTAGTACAATGGACCAGTTTTAAGTCTGAGTGCTCCAGTCTAGCGTTAAGAAACAAAAATAAAAAATACTGCCAGAATACCTTCACCACCTTTGAATGAATTCTCAACTGAAGACGTGCAAGCAATAGACTGCGAACTGCGGAGTCGATAGTATTGTGGTCAGTCCGCTACAATGATTTGTACTGCACTCCACTGAAAGATGGCACTCCGAATTGGTAGTACTTCTTTGTGTGCCAATTGTCGGGTTTCCTTTACTGTCTCGAATGATGTTGTCAATTCGTTTCATTCTTATTTTTGTAACAATCATGTGTTCTTTTGTTCGATTGTCTAAATCTAGAGACTACACGAAATTTACTCACATATCATCACAATCACTAGGACTGATCGTCATCTCGAAGTGTCAACTCTCACGGAGATCAGCACACGCATGCATCCAAAATACAATACAATACACCCAAGACCTAAAAAAGACCTGACTTAAGAAAGTGAAGAAAGTTCGATGAATGTTTTACATTTTAATGGCTACTTTTCAACCAAACTCATCGATGACTTCAGTCAGTTTTGGGTTCAGAAACCACTAGCGATTGACTGACTGACTGCTGTATTTATGCGACAGATGCATTTAGCCATTGCATCATCTCTCCAGATCAGAGAGCAGGTGCCCGGGGTCAGTGTCGCAAGTGTTTCGCACTCGAAAAGGCCACTTCCACAAAGCTGCTCGTTCTGACAGTCCTTCAGTGTCCTCATAAATTTCCCACTCAATTGTTTCGCCACCCTACCAGTTGCCAACATCAAAGAAACATTATGTCCACACATTTAGTGTTTTAATTAAATTAAAAACAAAAATATATTTAATTTTGAAATGTCCATCAAAAAAACAAACCTCTCAGGAATAATCGAATCGAGCAATCAAAAGGTAGCGCAAATGTCAAAAGAAATAACGACGCAACAGGGTGTGTACTCTTTAAGCAAATCCCCGCCGCCGTCATAAATAAATTAATAAAAAATTCAATAAAGCTGACACTCATCCGAATTTATCAAGACACGCTTTCAAATTGTCAATCTCCGTCTGGCTGCGAGTTGAATCTTCCACCAAAATAATGTACGTTTAAATCTCAAAACCATAACGAATTGAAAGAGAGACGAAACTGGTTAGGACCGGCTTCACAATCAAAGTAATTAACGTCAGGTCCTAATACCGCCTAAACGGTCGTAACTCGTAAACCTAAGACTATGTTATTTTTTTTAAATGCTTATAACTATTCTGAATACGTTGTTGGGTATCTGTATCTGCGTCGGGTTGTGTCGTTTAACACACTCTGAACTGTGATGCGGTGTTTTGTTTCTGCATTTGTTAATGTTATCTGAAATTTATGTGAGTTAGTCATGTGATAGCCAATCGGTCTGCTTGCTTGGAATGCATTCATCTAAGACGTTAATTGCTTTGAAACTGGACTGCAGCGCAGGTGATTAAATGCAGTAAATCTCCTAATGTGACGCGAAGTTATGTTTAATTATCTGTTCAAGGCGAAATTGCGTCAGAGGATGACGTTAAATTGACGTTGGCTTATTAGCGATCCACCGCGTGAAGTGTCATCTGAATTTGATGACCAGTTGGGCAGGGAATAAATTTGCGATGGTAGGATTATTTTTTCAGTTTGCAGTGACTACTTGACCGCAACAAGTAGTTTCCTTGATACCAACGGAAATGCCTTGTGTATCGTCAGCTACGCCAGTCCTCGTCAGCTCGACAACAAACAAATCGCCCACCATTTTCCTGTCTAGAGCAATTTCCAACCCGTGCAGGGCAAAAGAAAAAAATACTCCACCCACAAGCGTTCCACAGGACTTCATAAACATCTGCAAACGCTCGCTTGTGACATTATTTCAAGTGAAACACTTGTTTCCTCCTTCGGTCGCCAGTCGTCGAGCCAACCCAGCAGCAGAGGGTGCGAGTGCGAGAGCAACCAAATCACCTTCTATTCTGCCTCGAGCTCCAACTTGCAATTGAATGCTCCTGCTGGGCAGAGGATACGTTCGAAGCTTAAGATTTGGTCTCAGCACGTGCCATCAACTGGTAATTCGTCCTCTTTGATAGCAGGACGGTCTCCTGTGGTGTGCAAGATATAATCGCTCAGAAATATGCGTGGAGACTTTTCAAAAGAGACGGCTGATTGATTTCTTTTTTTTGTAATTTAATTTTTTCCTGGTGTGCCAGGATGGAGTGCAAAACAGCCGATGGAATGGCAAATTACTGGCAGGGGAATGCGAGTGAGTGAAAGATGGGCAATTACTTTTGGCAGACCATGGCCGAGGTGTGCCTTTCATGTTTGCTAAGCGATCTTTGTGAGGATATTTGAATTAAGAATCTTGTAATGAGATCCTGTGACCAACGGGACTTTGACGAGCTCTGTGTTGGAGTAGGGAGGGTGGACTTGTCTATGTGGGTTTAAGAAGGCAAATCGGGGAGAACTGATGAATTGAACACGATGCCGTGTGGGCGTATGGCGTATAAGTGCCACCACGATGTTGTTGCTGTCCGAAGTCACCGCTGTCTGCTTCCTGGACGTGGAAAAGGACTCATCTACAAGCTGAATCAGATGGGATTCCCCTCCAACCTCAACTGCATTCCAGAAGATTCTACGTTCAAGTGAAAGGCAGCTAATCAACTGAGAGGATCACCAAAGTAGGAGTTGCTCGAGGGTTGAAGCTGGGACCGATGCTCTTAAACCTCTACGGCAGATCAACCGCCTCCAACGAACACAGTGAACTATTGTCTATTCGCAGTCAACTCGCAGACTTATGTCAGCTCGAAGTCACCACTGACCGCCACGCGAAGTCGAATCGAAATCCAGACAGCGAACAAATTTGACTGCTACACCAAATGGAGTTTCATCTCAATCCTGGAAAATCAGTACTGACGTGTTTAAATATACCATCCCGAGGTTGATGCAGATCAGCAGCCAAATGTCAGAGCATAAAGTTGGTGCTAAATAACGGTACGGAAATATCAACAGACAAAAACTAGCTTCATAGAAAGGTTGAAGCTCAACAGCTACTCAAAACTTTTTTGTAGGTTTTTAAACGCTTCCCTGGAGCACTCAGGCTCAAAAAACTGGTCCATTGTACTAACAGGCAGCAACCTACATTTGCTGAAATTTGTCCTCCCGAGAAGCCTACATCATAAACTCTCACCTCAACAGCACTCCGGTTGAGCTCTGGAGAAGCCCAACCATCGATGAAAGCCCTAACCAAGGACGCAGTGACAGCGCAGACTTGGGCCTACAGAGTACCTCCGCTGATCCTTGTCGAGGAAGTTCATCGGTGATCTCATTTCTCGTGATTCCGCGGTGGCTCGGTGACTGGCGATCAAATTCAGAGAAGACTTGCATTCCTGGACTATCTTGGAAGTGGTTAAAGGGCTGAGCACGGCCTTAAGTACAGCTTTTCTGTCGCTACATACACAAATACTTCGCAATATCCTTTGATGCGTAAGCAAAGTAGATTAAGCCATAGGACAAAGCTTCTGCAGTACAAGCAGCTAATGCGGTCGATCTTAACGTACGGCCTCCCAATATGGCACACCAATTCTAAATCCCGACTGGAGAAGCTTGCAATTTTCGAAAGGAAAATAATGCAGGGACCCGCCTAAAGCACCACAGCAACAAGAATCTTTGCAACGAAGCACACATCATTCCCTTGCAACAGTACATGGTGACACTATTCTGAAAGCAGTTTCTAGACATCGGCAACCATTATAACGAGGCAATCAGGAACAAAATACTCCGACAACGCTCCCTAAGCGAGCAAAACTTCCCAACGACGTCTAACAACGAGCTGCATGGCTTCTACCAGAGCAGCGATAGCAGTCATCATCGATGATAAATCGGCGACCACACCATCACGCCATCCCAAAAGGACCAACACGGACAAACGGATTTGAACAACCCGATGTAAGCACTGGACATTGTAGAATATAAAAAATAAACACTAAACCGCTATTTTTATAAACAAAGGATATTAGTTGGGCCCTATTGTTGAGCCAACCCTTAGTTTAAAGCCTAGTTGTAATCTCAAATTGTAAGAAAATAATTTTTGTTCACAATAAAATGTTTAAATTGCTTTAAATCGCTAGAGGATTTATACCCCACTCGGTGGCACAGGACATAAGGAAAGAAGAAAAAGGTTGGTTTCACAAATCACTTTAAAGGAGCAGTAGCACGAGGAATATTTTCCAAGAAGTATGTGACAGCGAGACCACAAAAGCGCAACAATTTGCCACTCGCCATGTCTGTGGAGTGCGATTGAAGATAACGTCCAACAAGGTGGTGGTGCTGATCGAGTGGATAACATTTTGCTGTCATTCGTTCTGGTTAAAGCGCATTTAATTCTGTACGAGTTGAATGAAGTCATCATAGCCTAGGCTGACTGTGCTTTAAAGTCCCGAAACATGGCACCATTATGGGGTGTCAGTTTCAGTTCTTCAAGGACTAAGTACCCAAATTGCAAGCTGCTGGTTGGTTGAACCTCGTTTCTAGTGTTTAAAAAATGCTATTCCTTCCTAGTCCTTTAGTTGTTCAAGCACACGTGAGGCGATATGTCCATCGTGTCCAGTTTCGGCGGGCTCTATTCAATGCATTTCAGGAAATTGAACAAGTCGTCGTCGGATTGAGGAGCCAGGTTGAATGGAAACATGAGACTAGGTCAACGATGGGTGACGAAACCACCACCATGTAACCTGTCAGATTGACAGACATTAAAATCGCGCAGGACAGGCAAACTCATTCAGAGAATGCCCTCGCTACAGAAGACGCTACGGGTCCTTCGTCACATTCATCAACAACTTCTCGTTAACTACAAACATTCTCAGGAAGCTATTCAAAAAATACGTTTAATTTACATTACATCGAGCGTCCCTTTCACAAATCCCATCAACATCCTCCAAAGCCATCATTAAAAGTGTGCTGTTGAATGACTTAAGCATTTGTGTGTAACTATTGCGTCCCGCTGTGTAATAGAGCACGGCCGGAAGATGTTCCACTGTAATCCCATTCCACATGTACGGTGGTGCGGTGCTCATTAAATCAACTAAATCCGAGCACAAAACACATTCAAGTACGAAACGCACGTGAGTATTTATCTCAAGGATTCCTATTACATTTCTTGTTAAAAATAAATCAAGCCACATTCACCCCTTGCTTACATAACCGCGTACTCCTACATATTATCCTAATTAGACCGCAGGATTCCTGACTTCCCATCATAACAAGCATTCACGTGAAAAGTTCCTGCTATTGCGAGGCAAAATGAAATCCTTAACCGGATCGCGGCTAGAAACAAATTTCCCTTTTCTACCTCCGCCCACCCCCTTCAAAAAGGGACAAGTACAAAAGAAGGCATAATTATGTATTGTATGAAAGGGAAGTACAAGGCCCTCCACCCCCATCCCACGCACTCAAAAGAAAAACACGCAACACACAAGAAGAAGAAAAAGGAGGACTACACATCGAGGAACGGGGCAAACATTCCTCCCTCCGCTGGAGGTCAAAATAATTAATAATTCACTTGCGTCATCAATAAAATCGGCAGGACAGGCAGACAAAGGAACAGAAATCCGTTTAGGTGGAGATTTTTCAATTTTCTCCTTCTGACAATCTCGTTTCTTATTTTATTTTTCCTTTTCAATCCATTTCTTGCTTTGTGACCAAATGAAACCTCGACAGTCGACACTGACGGCTACGACGTCTGATTTTGATTTGCACTCGCACTGGACATGCTCGGGTGTAGGAGGGGGGGTGTACTGGGGTTGAATAGAAAAATTAATGAAAGCGAAACACACATAAAAACTCAGGAATTTTGCGTCTTCGTTCTGGCGTGGTACAAAGAGATTTTCTATTTTCCCTCTTCCCTCTTCACTTTTGCCAAGGCAAGCGACGGCAATTTCCTTTTTGTTCGAACAAGGTGTGGGGCGGCTGTGGTGGGTGGGATGTGGGGGGATGTGGGGGGATGGAATTACTTGCTAAATATCGAATTGGTTCTTGATCCGTTGTGTCGTTGGAAAATGAAAAATAAAACAGCCCGGGCAACGGGAGAAAAAGAGAAAGAGGGTCCTTATCCCACTTAACCACGCAGTTGTACGTGAATGTTTCTAGGACTTGCACGTTTGATTCTTATTTCTGTTTCATACAAATGGGGACATTTTATTTGATATTGAATTCACTACCGTATCGTGTTAGGTGAGTTCCTTTCAAGCGCTTGAATGCAATGACCAACTGTTTAAAGATTGATCAATTTGATGGACACTACTTTAACATGATTGTATGAAGTGGAATCTCCCTTGAGTTCGAACAAGAAATCGTGCCTGATTTCAAAACGCACCAATTGAGGCAGAGCGACGTGACAGGATTTTATGGTGGTTTGCTTGTTTGGTGTGTATGCGGTGCAGGTTTACCCATTCAACAAAATGCTATCTTAGAAGGATAAAAAGGCCAGTCATCGGTTCTGTTGTTTATTGTCTTATGAAGGTCAATCAATGTGTTTTGTCGCATTTGTTGTGGGCTTACCCTTGACATAGACTTTGTTCGCCGATGGGATACTAAAATCAAGGCACACTGAAACGTTCATTCGAGCAAATTTGGCATCCATGTCGCAGTCTGCCGTGTAATACCTTGGAGTAAAATCATGCAGTAGCTAGTGGCGATTCATAGCAAATCCCGCGTTTACATAGAGATGTCACGGCGAAAGCAGTGGGTGCAACGTACACCACCGTTAAAGTTGGCAAACATACGTGGAATGTGTGATGCGATAATAAACTTGGGCTTTTCTATCCGAGGTTTCTATATTCCGAATAGTCCGAGTTCTATATTATTAATAGTAAAATTAAGAAATTATCAATATTGGACCGGCAATACGACATTCATAGACGCGATCCATGGCCATGTTTCTCTGATTGTAACCAGATTGATCAAACCCAATATTATCCATGAATGGCGCTTGTGTAGATGAAACCGGAAAGCTTTCCATCCTTGGTATGTGTATCAACACAACACTTAGTTGGAACGATCACATAATTTGAGGTCGCCAAAAATGCTGCGAAATGTTTAGGTTTCCTTAATCGATGCAAGAAATATTTCAACCTCTCTGCTCTGGCTGTCATTTATAAGGCGTATATCCGCCACATGCTTGAGTACAACGCTCATATCTGGTCTGGTGCCCCTAAGACCACCTTGCACCTACTAGATATAATCCAAAAGCGAGCGATAAAACTTATAGACTCGCTAGAACATCGACGTACAGTCTCTTTTTGTCCGTATCATATCGCTATTTTAAAAAACGATGCTCAAGTGGGCTAGCTAACTGCATTCCTCCTCTCCATGAATTCACCTGCAATACTCGTCTCGCCAGGAATTCTTATCAGTTTACCCTTAGGCCTACTTTCGGACACACAGTTAAATTTAGAGGCTCGTTCTTCAGCCGCACTACGCGTATATGGAATGCTATTCCCAGCCCAATATTTCCCACAGACTACCACCTGCAGATATTTAAGACCAATGTGCACAGGTACCTCCTCTCCCTTTCTCCCTCTATACCTTCGGCCCGTGCTGTGTCTTGACCCCGGGCACTTAAGGGTATTATCAATGCCTTAAGCGCGTGCAAATTATAAAAAAAAGTAGTCGACTGAGCGTATTTTAGATTTGCCTCATCGTTGTCTTTAATGCCAAATGAAAGCGACTGGTTGTTCTAATGGTAGTTTCAACTGGACATGATAAGCAAAACAAAAGAGACTACCTCATGATCGAGTGAATATTTGCATGTAGAAGATGAAGACAGATGTGCTGATGAGCAAGTTCAAACACAGTACATTTTTAAGAATATGTTTATTTAGTGGGACGAGGAAAGCACTGATCCGAAGAAGAACGCCAAGTGATTCAAAATTTAAGAAATGAGGGTAAAACATATCAGTCCGATGATTTGCAATGCCCTTAGATAAAAAGAAAAAAACTAAACCCGTGGCCGCAAATATTTCGAACGCAGCCAAAAGAATCACTTAGCATCTTCAAGCGGGATTCTGAACGACCTAGGCCTTTCGGTCTATCACTGGAGTTGTGTGGTATCATAATGGACCAACATGGTCTAAGTGTGGTGGGAGAGCCGACGCACCTACATACCTACGCCTTTCGGTAAGTGCAGTCACCATTCGCAGACAATTCCTATAGAATAAATTGAACCCTAGAAGTTCAAGAAATGTGCCACTCCTGAAAAAAAGGCATGTAGCGCAGTGACTCGCTGTGGTGCTGCCAGTAAGGTGTGCACTAACTGCTAGTTGCTACTCCAAATTTTGTCTTTTAATTGTGATCTAGGATCACCGAGGAGAATATACAAGCTTTACTACCTCTTTCTTTGCGTAAATGCCTGTATCCGCATCGTAGTATGACATATGCGGTACAGACAGTGCATCCGCACTTCAGCAAGCGAAATGAAAATGAACAAGAATTCTCAACTTATTGCTTCTGTCTTCTACGCAACTACCCTACAACCGAGTGTGGAATGAACGAGCGATGCACTGAATGTTGTTGAACACCTAGCCATGCCGATTTGTATCCAGCAATTTTGTCTTCTCTCTCTCTGCTTTTTTTTTTTTTTTGATTCTTGATTCAGTGCGTTGCTGTGGAGAAACACCCAAATGTTGTTTTGATTAATAATGATTTCGCTTGCCATTCGAAACGAGCAAAAGGGGGATCGTTCGCTTGATAAAGTTAAACACCAAGTGCTATAGACTATTTGTCAGAGAGTAACGTGTTTTTATTTTTAATTTTGCATTTTGATAATAAAATATAAATAATTTGCAAGCGTTGTTCGTTTGTAAGACGATTCATGGTTAAATTATAGACCAAACTGAAGATGTTTGACAGTAAAACAAAACACGAAACGTGCGTCAACTGTTTAAACCAGTGTTGCCAAAAAGTTAATAGCTAAAAAATCACCCTTTAGCTGTACATCTGGAATTTGCCAAAAAAAGAAACGTCTACTGGCCTACAGAAAATGGCGAAACATTCCCCCAAACTTCGAGTACGAGCACCAAAACACAATTAAAACTGTGAAGCATAATTTCGCAAAGGTAGTGGTATGGGACAGTTTTTTTATTTTGGACTTGGCACTTTTTTTAGCACAACTGTGTAAGCCGTGTGGGAAATCTGGTTTAAATTGACGCATTTCAGTGACTTCTCTTAGAAAAACCTTCTTCCTAGGGACTATCTATCACAGCTCGTCACGCCCATCAAATATAAGATCAATTGCAAACTTGTCCAATTTAAAATGCACAATCCTTTGTTATCGAACCACACATCAACTTCAAATTGTTCAGTTCATCTACGTAGTTGGAGTTAATCAGAGTGATCAGTTCAAAGTGAACCGGCTAACACCGAACACCTTGGTACGGTTCATTTGTGGCCCTGGAAGACGTCTGATTGTGCTGTTGAGGTATGTTAACGTTGGGTATCACGTATAAGATGTAAGTTTTGATCCCTTGATCATCCAAGAGATTTAACATCATCCGCTATAAGTTAAAACAGGACGCAGCGGCATCAATACAGCTAATATAGCAGCGCAACCACCAAGCATACACACACCCTTCTTAGTCCTAAGGGCCGCCACGATTTGAACTCGATTGTATACTCCACATGGTGCAGTTTGGAGACAAGGACATCATAAAAGAAACTGTGTGGTTTGATTCAGCAATTCTAGGGACTGTCCGCCTCTGTTCGAGATATAATGCCTTCAAGCATATTCGCACTTCAATTCCACTGTCTTTGGTTATCCCACAAAGCAGTGCAGTTTGACAGCTCGTTAACACTTTTCAAGACATTCCGACTCGGAAGAATGTTTCTCTTCAATCACCACGCCACCATTTGCATACAATTCGTGCTTCATGACTTCTGTCATCCGAATTGAACATGCAGACGCTTAATTATGCAAGTGTACACTTGCTGTAAGTGGTAAGAAAAGTAATCGCTTAACAACAACCACAACGACGTTGTGTTATCCTAGCTGTCACTAGGGTTAAGCGGGCAAGTGACTACAGCTTAGTCGTGAAGTGAATCAGCAAAGCCTCGTGTTCTTTAGACAACTGTCGCCCCCCTGAGTAGTGTGACAGCCATCCAGTGGGTCGTGGGTCGGTAATCGGATTTTCTGTACAACCATTAATTAATGTGCTGCCATGCAATCATCCAGTCGACATAAACAATACGAGTACATATTCCTTAGCTGTTCATTCGATTACAGTCCCCACTGTGCCGCTGAATGCCATCAAAGGCAGCCCAGTAGCAGAAGGACAACAAGGCGAAAAGAAACACACATTCTCTGATTGTTGATGCCTTCACACACACACAGGCACACATACACACTGGGTGGAGGACAACACAAAGGAACACAGAAAATATAAAATACAGACAACCGCACAACGTCAACATCGCCAGAATCATGAAACATACGCACATAGTCACGCATATGACCTTGTTTCCTGCTTCCGTTTGCCGTCGCGCACCACCTCGCTCGGTTCCAGGGCCGGAATTCGGCACAAAAAGACGCACATAAACGAATCAATAGACCCAAAAAGGAAGGTACAAGCAAGGAAGGAAACCAGCACAAAAAAAAGGACTCAAAATACACAAAAATATAAACTGGGACAATGTTGATAGCCGTTTCTTCCCCATTTCCATTCCGCAGTCTCTAGGCCTTGGTCGTCGTTGCCTCCGTCAGGAAAATGAATAAAATCTTGTACATAGCCGACGTGAGTACATGCAAGGATTCGCATTTAAGAGAGTCCCCTCGTGGAAGAGATTTGACAAGAGAACGAGCGAGAACACGAGAGAGACTTGACTTTATTTATGCGTCTGATATGGTCGCTAATAAATCAGAAAGCGTAACACCGCCCGCCCCCCGCCGCACCGGCAGTCCTTGTGAGTCCTTGCCAATGGGTGTAATCACATTGAAGGACACCACAACACAACAAAGGCCAGAACAAGGAGGAACACATCGACGTGGAATATCGAAAGCTCCCTCGTAGGCCTCGGTCCTTTGGAGCACAAAAGCGACAACAACAACACCGCGACGTCGTCGTTGTCGATGTCGTCGTCGTCTCCGGTGGCCATGAAATGTACATAACCCAGGATAGAGAAAAGGAACGAGACAGAAATCTACATAAGCCATCGGGTGGGGGTGGGGGTGGGCCTGTGCGGGAGTACATAAAAAGGGCGCCTCATACTCCCTCTGCCGTGTCGTTCCGTCCCCCCCGACCGAGGGCTGTGCGTGGTACTTCAGATTCAAGGACACACGCCATACGTATACACATATCCATGGCAGTGAGCGTTTGTTTGTGTGCGCGTTTATGTGCTTTTCATTTTTCCTCGGATGTCTTCCTCCTCTCAATTATCATAGCGACGCGCTTAGAGAGGGATTTTGTTTATCATTTTCCATTTGCCATGCCCGTTGTGTTGTGGCACAGCACTCGGCTGCCCCCAAAAAAAAAAGAACATCTCTGCGAGGAGATAAGAGGCACCAGAGGAGGAACATATTAAAAGGCAATTTTTCGTGTCTTCCGTCTTTCAGGACACTCCACACAGTCGCCACCGTCGCCATCGCCGTATTTTCTTTCACAGAGTGAAGCTCTGGTTAGTTGCGAGCGGCAGGGAGGGACGAGCGAATAGATAGATCATGGAATTTCTTGCTCTGATGTATGGCAGCTTATGCCTGGTTATCAACAGAGACCCGGGCGGGGTGAAGACGACAGGGTCTAATTATTAAATCTTTAATAAGACCCCACCGCACGGGAGAGTGGGAGAGAGGCAGAGGCAGAGGCAGAGAGAGAGAGAGTGACGAAGAAACAAGGGTAGCAAGTAGCAAGTAGCAACGCAGATCGACATGTGAAATGGAATTTTGATGTTTCGTACAATTTGTACGTACATACGCTTGGCAGTGTGTCGAAGTGGGTTGCCAGGTTCGAGTTATTACCCGAATCTTGAATAATATGATACCGCTGCGGTGGCACTGCGGGCATGAGGGTTGGCTATGCCTCTTGTATATTGGAGTTTTAATTAAAATGTTAAATTAGGAGGAATTTCTTTCGAAGTTAATTGATTTGCCAAGGATTTATCCACCCGTGCACACCCCCGCACTCATGTACGCAGGCAGACAACTTAAACAATTAGAAGTTTCGTATGTCATGGGTTTTTTGTTTGCACTTGAACGGGGCGGAGGTACTGTATCGTAGTTGGCAATGCGTAGTTTCGTGTGGTGCCGACTTTCAACCGAATTCTGCCTTTGACGCTCTGGCATATAAACTCGTGGTCTGAGTTGGTGAAGTGTATTTATTTGTTTTTCCCTCTTTTTTTTTAGCTTATGAATTATTTATCAAGGAGGTGAGGCGGTTTTCAGGATAGTTGAGCACGAAAATGTGGGTATTTTGTGTCAGGAAATGGGGACAATCCGTTGGGACAGCTGGAAATTAGGAATCAATCAATGAACTTGTTATGTTTCGCTGGGACTTGTTAATTCGTGCTGCCACCTCATTGAATTGCAAAGACTATCAAAGGACTGCTTGGACAAAAGTATTCTCTTTTGTCAACAGAGGGGGTAACGTATTTCTCGTTTTAGGGTTAACCAAAAGTGGATAAAGGAGCCTGTTCTGTTTACATTTTCCATGAAAGACTGTCGACTCTTTTCTGTTAAAGAAAAATATGCGGTCTTCAAAGGAAAGAAAGCAAAGTTGGTTACGCCAGACCAGTTGCGATCAATTTTTCAGAAGAATTCAGAAAATTGGTAGTAAGGAGATTTTCGACCCGTATCTGTGAAGACGGGGGAGTTGCTGCGAACAGCTGATACCCTTCTACATGCATACTAATGAGGTAAAGCAGAGATCATTCATATTATTCATTATATCTCTGAAACGTGTAGTGTGAGAGAATTTAATTTTCTTGTCGGAGGTTTTTAAACTCTGGAGCACTCAGACTCTGGTTCACTGTACTACCATGCAGCAACCTACATTTGCTGAAATTTCATGACCTTCCCGAAAAATAGCAGCTGGCACGTCTGTGATGACCACTAGTTTCACAAAATGAACACTTTTAAATTCTAAATAGACGATGAACCGACTGTCTTCTGAAATACTTTACCTTTATTGAAGACACTCAAATCAACGAATGTCGTTTTGAGATGCCAATGATACGTGTAGTACTTACAAGTTGTTATTAGAAACTTACCTGAAAAGGGAAATAAGAATAAAAAATTAGAATATAAATTTATGAAGTGACGAGGCATAATTGGATATCAGAAGAAAACCTGAACATATTTATAATAATAATAATAATATAATTCGACCATTCCATAACCACCTGCGAGACCACTCGGATGCTGCGGCGCAAATTACAGCAAAAACCGAAAAGAAACTCCTTCAATGCGACAAAAAGTTGCTTCAGATGGTAGTTAAAGCGCTAACTGGCCATAATCATCTGGAGGATACTCCTCACTACCTTTGCGACTGGCCCAGTCTCTGTCAGTAGAGGCACAGAAAACTTCTTTCAAGACTCCAAGAGCTAACAAAAATCACTGAGAGATTTCTTAGAATTTTAGGATGACTGTGCAATACAACGACAATTCCGATACATTTTGGGACGTATTCCAAACATAAATGCAAAAGCGCAAGAGCAGCACTGGTGGACCTTTCTACGACGTAGTAAATGTAAGCAATTGGAAAAATGCACAGAAGTTATACATTTACATAAAAAAACATTTCGCACAGGTTCGTTAAGTTTCGTTCAAATTTGCTTAATTAAGTGGACGTGAAATCAATAACATCCAAAAGTCGGAAATATGATAAGAATATAACGACGGGCATTACAATGGGTCCAGCAGGACCTAAATCAAACGTGGTTTACGCGTCTACCCACCAACTTAATCGAACTCTAGTCCTGGCTGTTTGGCAATTGTCATTCCTTCAATGAAACTTTTCGCATAAATGCAGTTCTGTGTTGCTCGGGTATTTTCTTTCAGTCCATCAATCACTCATGGAGCAATAGAATAGACTTCACAAAGAAAAAAAGGGGACTAGGTTCTATAGGAGAAGTTTTCACTTTTAACGTATCAGAGAAGCTCAAACATTTGTTCGGCAGTCGATGCCTGATGCAACAAGACTTGTGTGGCTTGTGTCACAGTCCCGTCGGGCACTGCCGACGGCCATCGTCTTTATTGCAGTCTGTGTAGGTAGACGTTTGCAGCGTGAATTTACGCACATCCCTGGAAACAGGGCTCTCAATACAAATGTAACGAAAAGGGAAAAAAAGGAGACAGTTGGGTCAATTCGCCACCGTGACACATTGGCTTAATATCTATCATCTGATTGTGAAGATGCCAATGAGAATGACTATCACCAGCTGCATGACGCTTGACGTTCTCCTACAGTCGGTGGGTGTTAGGTCATGTTTTACTTAACAGCGAGCATATGCCATCGATGACAATCAAAATTGTCCTCTCCCATGATGTAAGATTACAGCAGGAGGTGGTTAATTATTCACAGCTCCAATCTGAACCAACATTCGACACCTTTCCGAGAATGATTTGATCTCCACAAACGTTAATCTCGAAAGAAATAATTAAATTGTTGCTCAAGCGAAGTAGAAACGCTCATTGTGATGCAAATTCGCTTCGAAAACCTCCTACTGCTAATGAGCTATGAACTTTGGTGTACTCAATCCTGACCACTAGTTGAGCGGTGTGCGGCCGGCAGTCTACGAGAACATAAATCTCAATACACAGCTAAAGCGAAGTAATTTATTATCAAAAAATGTTAATGCGTTTGAAATAATTATTGAAATGATTTAGAGCCATTGGGAAGCTGAAGTTTGTAAATAGTGAATGAGATGGTGTGGTGGCGTCGGTGTGCCAGATAATGGAACAAGTTCTTCTTCTGGTTGCGATATGTGTCAATGGGAAGTGTAGGTTTTAACTTAAGTAATGGCTTAAATCGCTCGCTTTGTCGGCAAGTGTTTAGCTGTTTTTTTTTTTTGTTCTCCAGTTTCAGGGAGGAATCGAAACGTCTGCCGCAACGTCAAAGTTGAATGATGACTTTGAAATTTATACGCCGCACGGATGTGGGTAGGAACTGAGCGGTTAAGAGACCGGTTCATGGTGGTGATTTTAAGAAGAATGAATTGATTTTTCTTTCATATTGAAATGGAAATCGACGATAAATGGGAGTTCACATTTTCTGCAGCCGTGTTGGTTTGGATGAAACTGCTTAGATTTATTCCGAAAACTGTGCAGTTCCTCCAGTCTACACAAAGCATGAGCAAGGACTTCACGTGAATACTTGAAATTGCATTGATGGAAATGACGATGAAGAATTCTGTTCAATGTAAAAAAGGTTTTACGCAAGGCGACAGGCTGTCATTTGACTCCTTTAACATCGTTCTTGCGAAGATCGTGTAAAAATCACTGACCAGCGATGAAGGGACGGGATTCCAAAAGCGGTGGAGATCAAGATCAAGCGAATGAAATGGGTCTGACTGTGGAGGAGGACAAAACGAAACGTATGCTGTCCTGAAAAAAGGGGGGCGCACCATGGACGTCTTGGACGAAGTGTCATAATGAACACCCACATCAGTACCTAAATCAAACGCAGAATAACTCCTGCGACCGCTGTGTTTTTGAGCCCAAGAGACAATAAATCCCCTTCTCAAAGGATCAAGCTGATCTTTTAATACAAGCCATTGATCATCCCATTCTTCCCTTGAGACGCGCCTTCATTGGCAACGGTCGGTGGAAGATGACCTCACTTTGAGTAAAAAGTTCTGCGTTTCCTGGTTGCGTTGAAGGCTGTAAAGCGCCATGAGTCTAGCCAGACGACTAGTGAAGCCATGAACAGCACATGGACAACTTGGCTCCGGTCTGAATAGTCCTGGACTCCGAGACTGTGGGACAATGTAGCAAAGGATGCCCGGGAAAATGTGGAATGGACGTCCAACTGAAGAAGAGATCAAGAGGTCTCATGAAACTTGATGCCTGACTGCAGCGCCACACAAAAAAGGTGACAATCATATAACAGCTAGTGGTACGAGGGGCGTTCAATATATTCTCGGTATCGGGGTGAAGCTAAGGTTGTATATATAAATTGACTTATTTATCAAGTAATACTATTATTTTAGTGCATTCATGTAAAATTTCGTATAAATGTGATTATTAATTCGTGTATTATCTCTAGTTAAACAGAATACCCATTTATTGCCGACTTGAGTTCTTCATCATCCGAAAATCTTTTTCCACAATTCAATTCATATATACAACCACAGCTTCACCCTGATACCGAGAATATATTGAACGCCCCTCGTAGTTACTGTCGCGACGTGTTGGAACCCTTTCCAATCAGATCCATTCTCAGACTGGCTACTCTGAGCCTGAGAGAGTCTGAGCCTGATCAAAAGCTGCCTTGCATCGATGACGGTCCAGGGCACGCTGCTTCCAGTCCTAAAGACCAAGTGGTCTTGCGTCCTCGATGACTTGGTTCGGCCTCCCTCTCCTTCTCGAACCAGGAGGCTCCTTTTCGCAGGCCCTCTTTGCTTGAGCATTGTTGTCCATGCGCTCGATGTGGGGATCCATTGGTAAAATCTCGTGTTACACCACTGGCCATAGCTGTCAGATGTCAACTGTCAACGGTCATCCAAAACGAATTGGCGGCTGAACAACATCGATCTGACACATCTCATTTACTTACTGGCATCCTTTTAATGACTCCTTGATTGAGACATATTCTAGTCAACTCAGTAAGGTGACAAAATAATTAACTAGAAACGGTTCCGCGTGTGCTAATGCCTTCGCAAGCGCTTCAGCGGATATCGCACAGCGAACAAGTTTAAATTCAACAGATTCATTCAAATGACCGCTAAATCCATGTCGCCATGTCATCAAAATAAATGAGGCGCTTCTCCGAAGCAATTGAATGCAATTCAATTGAATTGTGATTTACATAAGCAGTCGCTGTCAACATTTCTATTTTAAACTCGAAATTCTAACGGAGTGCATGACGAACCAGTAAACAGTGCTCACTCTCTTCTCAAAGAAAAGTAAACTATTCAATTTGACGAATTCGGTAATCATTCCGGAGCGACCCTTTCAAGTTGTGGCCCACTTTCCTCAGTCCTCGGTCGATTCATGCTACCAATCCACAAGAGGACAAATCGATTTCCCCGAACTGAGAGAAACCCTTTTTTCCCCATGATTTAATTTCAACTCTGATCCTATTTGGGACGAGATGTCTATTAATTCATGCTAAAAATATCTTCAAGCGTAAAAGAACACATAAATTTTAGAAAAAAAGGGAGAAACAGAAATGAAAAAATGAACACTTGTTCGATTCAATCAAAACACAGATGAATTTCCTCATGAATTTCATCATCAACCGGTATCTATCTGCCGTCTAATTATCAGAAGCTTTCCGTGAACACATATATATATGCATACGAGATCATTTAAAATTCACATAACTCAGAATCCATCGCTCCGCTTTGTCTGAACGAGGCACACCAGTCGTCACGAATCGCGAGATACACGGCATACCGGAGACCACACCGCACAGCGAGCGCACAATATCAAATAGCCAACCGCAAACGATTTATGGTATTTACAATTCGAATGACTAAATTTATATCAACTTCAGCTAATAACATTCGAATTTGTGCAATAATAAACCGAAATAGTGACAAAAAGGAAAACTGAATAAATCAACAATTCAATGGGTCACATCATCTGTGACTCTCTGTGACTGTCAGTCATCATTGCGCTGCTGCCTCATTTGGACATTAATTCATTTCTTTTTTTTTTTGCTTTTTGTTTAAACGAGAATGTTTATACAAGTTATTTGCACAGAAGAAGAAGACGTCTTAAACTTTATTGCGATGAGGACAGATAAACGTATATTTCACAAGGTCAAGAAACAGGCGGCGAAAGATGTGCAAAGCAACTTTAAGAATGTATTCGTGTATCGTTGCTTTCGACTTGAGCAGATTCACGTACCTGTGTGCGGTTGTTTGCGCTGAATTTGTTTATCTGTCACGCGGTGATATATGATTGAATGCAGATATCGTTTGACCGATACCTCGCTGGGTGATGGGGGCAGAATGCGATCTGAATTTCGTATTTAAGGTTAGCACACACGCACACACTGGGGCGTATGTGGAACATTTTGAAACGCACTCTCGCTCCCATAGGCTGTTGCTCATGAAAAACAGCTCCATTATCAACAGAAGCTCAAACTGTCGCTTAATTTAAGAACGTTCTCAGATCACTTTCTGCGCACTGCGCAGCCGTCAAAGATCGTCATGATTTCACAGCAAAAACCCATCAAAGCGGCGAACAAATCAGATTCAGAGAAATCTTAAGTATCTGCGAGTGGTTCATCTATTTTCAGGTTCGTTTCCATAATATATTCAGAGCGATCTTGGATGAGACTTTGGGCGACCAAATCAATCTGCGCGACACCTTTCTGTTGCCAGCGGTGACAGTGATGAGCTATACTGGTTATGGCCAGTTGTTCTGTCAAAGTCTCTGCAAACACACACCTTCTTCGTCCGGTTTGCTCTCCCTCAAGGTTTGATTATGAGTTCATCGAAACTTTTTGATTGCTCCGACGGCAGGAAGAGCCTTGTCATCATCGTTCGTAAAGTCGTAAAACAGCTCTGCTCTAAGATTGTCTTTGCTTTCACTTTGAATCATTGATTCTGCAATATGATCAGCATTCATCGGTCTCTGAAAGGATGTCCGCCGCTCAGGGTCGTCGTCTTCTCAAACTGCACCACCACCTTGACAGATGCTGACAGAACATATTTTTAAAACGCACGTAATCATGTTGCCCGTTCCCATAGAGTTATGTTGTCTTTAACCTTGAGCCAGCAGATATTTTCATTGAACAGAGAATTAATGGCGAAAATAGTTGATGCTGACTCGAGGAAGATTTGTTTTTAATGCCTCGCACATTAATTCATTAAATAAAAGGAAACTCCCGCCAAAGAAATGTCTGGTAAATCCCCACCGCCGAGATGCCGATGATGCTGTGAGGGGCATTGCGTATACGCACGACAGAGCCTCCATCCAATTAATTTATTCAATTTTTTCTCTCATAACAAACATTGATTTATTACAGCAAAAAGACATCGCTGTGTTCGTTTGATGATGGAGTACACTTCGGCCGAAGGTGGGTCTTGAATGCTAAGCAATCATCGGCGGGATACGCTGACGTTAAGCCATTGGTGGCGACGTTTAACATTGTTTTACGCACAAAGAAAGGCCTACTTGTTTAATGACTGGCTTTCTGTAACCACAGTGTTGTGCGGAATTACATGGGATTTTCTATGAACTCAAAGCGCACCCCGGCAAAATGTGTGCTAAAAGATTGCGGTCGGATTCATGTGCCTTTAGGTGCTTAAAGTGCACTGAACAAAGTTGGTAAATAACGAATGCATTTTTTATTTTTAAGGCGCGCCCGTCTACGTTGTGGTAGTTCTCATGACTTCACACTCAAAATGCAAATTTATGCGCGCAAGTAAGCAAATCATGAAGAAGATTCTTGTCAAATGCTAGGAAACGTACTCCTGAGTGCATCGGAATCTGGAGGATCAGCCCAACAAACCTCTGGCTGAAGTGAAAAAGGGAACATCACTTAATTAAGCACTAAATAGATCTTCAAACAAAAAGAAAACCAAAGAAACTATGGGTGTGCGTTACATAAATCGAGGACGTTGTCTGTCGTCTGTCGAAGACTCTTCCGTTCACCCACAAATGGAGTCTTGTTGGAGAGCAAACCTTTGTGGCGCACAAATAATTTAGGTCTTTGTTAAAAGAGCAGATCGGCTTTGCAGAAATCTCGGATGAATCATTGAAGTCGCACACAGAGAAAAGTTATGGAGGTGATTTTAAGACGGTTGCAGATCTGCAGAGCTGTGGAGCGTAGCTGTGTATGAACTTCTCCTGACACTAGAAATGACATAGTGCAAGGTCTTTGCCTACGCAGACGATATATTCACGATTAGAGATATAAGCCCATCTTTACACGATAAAAATAAACTAGGGGATCCGATTTATCACCTAGGAGTCAATTCACAGGAAACGGATCTAGTCCTGTTCACCAGCACATATAAAATTCCTAATTTTGACCCTCAATGTCTGGCACTCCTTTCAAGCTGAGTGACAGTGTAACATTTCTAGGTCTTATAATAGACGCGAACTTGAGCTAGAAACCCAATATCCAGAAACGTGTCAAAACATAGGTGGTGCTACAGTCTATAGAGGGCGAGGGTCTAGCTTCTCAGCAATCACTCGTGTTGTGCATGTTCTCTCATGAGTGGAAGCGACCTACAGTCTTATGCCGACTCCGACAAATTATTTTGTCGTACTGGTATTCGAACCTAGACGCCAAGGTTTAAGTGCGTAGGAGTAGGAGACGTACAGACTCATAGGCCACAACGCCACGACTTTATCCTGCTGTAAAAAGGCTGTAGTCGCCAGTCCTATATGGTCCACTGGCTATTAACATCAGTAATCAGACTCACACTGATTTATGGAGTCGATATTCGGTGGACTGCGTTCGAGCGGTTGTAGCGGGGCTAAGATTGATTATAATTATTATCGTCTTTGGCATTCTGCTGGATGGATAATTGGGCGGTAATTCTGCTGAGGTCAGCAAGTCGTATTTAATGATGAAGAAGAACATCAACTGCGAACAGATGGATCGAAGATGGGTGAAGGCGTGGGCACAGGCGTCTACTCTAAGGATCAAAATATCCAGTTTAACCAAACCACTGTAGCGTCTTTCAGGTAGTAGCTATAGCGGTTGAGGAAGCTCTGTCCTGGCTAACGAACAATGTCGTCGTCATCTGTTCTGCTAGCCAGGCAGAGATAAAATCTCTGAGTGCGGTCACATTTAACTCAATCACAGCCACAGAGTTACCGCCAATCTCTCAACGCGATAGCGAAGTATTTTAACATCCAGATCATGTCGGGACATTGCGACACTCCAGAAAATTTTAACTAGGCCGCCAACGCGGCTTTTTCTTGCACTTTAAACCTCTGCACTCGATTGTAGTAGTTCCATAACATCAAGAAAAACAGAAATAATTTAAGAGGATTTTCATTGAATTCGAAATACGATTGTAGCAAACTTCAATGGGTTCTCGTGTGCTGATTTATCCAGCTTAGCTGTTGAATATCCCTTTCAAGGCCGACATCGAGAGCACGTGAATATGATCCAATTCAATTACCAATTAACGAAATTTTTGTTTTCGATTTCTGTTCATACATATGCATTCGGCACGTACATTTAATTAATGCACTCAAACCGATGTGTGCTATGATTCAACAGCTCCACCCACACGAGAGGGCACGTGTTCCTTTCGGAGCATGATTTGCATCACAATTCTGTGGATCGAATGGCATCTATCCCGCAGGATGGCCACACAATTAAATTTCCACTAGCCGAAGTCGCAGTATTTTTGCGATGATGTTCACGCTCGAGGATTGATCGACAAGTTGTGCGTCTGAACATGAGGACGGTGGTAACTTGTCGGCGGTATGGTGACTTTTTGCACACTTAGTTTGTGTCAGTGCATGCTAGGTAGTGTTTATAAAATATTGAAATAAAAGCGAGTTGAGCGTTTCTGGCGAGGACTCTATCCCAGCGGTTGCCATTGCAGTTGTGTTCATCTCTCCTCTTCAACTTTGTGTGGCGCTACATTTCTGGGCGGACCCAGAAATGTAGCGCATCATGCCACTTCAGCCAGCGTTGTCCCTTCTTCTAGTAGAACAAACCAAATTAGTTGGGCTTTAGAGGACGTCCTCTGTTTCGTTGACCGAAAGGCTCCGAGTCGCAGACTCTTCCGGGCGGCACCAGGTTTGCCAATGGGATCTACATGACCCATCGTTTGATGGATGACCTAATAAAGCACGATGACAGAGTCAGGTGTCGAGAGACTTCAGGGGCTCCGGACATACAGAATGCGTTCTTTCGCGAGGTGAATGAAAAAAACATATATACACTGCAACTTGCGTGCCCACATTAACCAACTCATGAACTGTGCCAACACTCTCCATTAGCGACCCTATTGGGAATACCGGATTTATCACTACACTCTCGACATGAATAGATAGGTAGAACAGATGACTGCAGACACTGCGAGGTTCGAAAAAGGCGAAGACGGTACCAACGCTTGGGATGGGAGACTTTAATTTAGGACAGTCGTTGACTTTGTGACACAATTAAAACCAACCGATTTGGAAAAAAACTGCCTTTCGGTTGTCAAAACTCGCCTTAAGTCAGCGCTGGTAAATAACAGTTCACAATGCTCACAAAATCAAGCACCCAACAACTATTTCCTGTTCCAAGAAATGAAACGTTTGCTTGATGAAATAGAAGACATAATTCTTCATGATCAAGAGAACATTTTCGGTTTCATTCGGATATCAAATTACGCCCCTGGAACGACCACCGGGAGCCAACAAAAAAACACGGGAAAAACGTAGAAACTCACTTGAAGTCTGTGCCGAAAAACTTAACTAAACTTGCCCGAAATAAATACTTGTTGGATACACAAGTTTTTTAAAGAAGACCCCAGTGAAGTGTATAAGCTCGTGACTGCACGAAAGACCCACAAGCCCACAGGCACCACCCAATTTTATACAAATTTAGTGGTTTTCACATCGAATGCGTAGAAGTGGAGGAGTTTCTATGAAACCATTGAAGTCTCTTGCATCCATTGGATTTCCTTTTAGCTGATATCGAAACTTCGAGAAAAGTGAGAATATGGAGTTTCAGAGCAGAGGAGTTTCATAGAATGAACGATGGAGCAGCCGCATAAATGACAAGACAGCTCTATGAAGAGCACATTACATTGTATCGAGAAAGTTCTCTGTGAGGTCTTGTTGGAACTTGGAACATATGTCAGCTTACGTTTGAGTGCCTGTCGCTAGTGTCGCCACAAGAGACACTAACCAATAGAAATGGTTAGGTTGCTTAAACATCACTGTCCCTTACTGTTCGAGACAAAACTGATCAAAGGTTGAAATTTGTCAAAGTTTGATTGCATTTGGAGAAGAAGTTTTAACCACGAACTGTATGAGCTGTACAGCGATATGATTCTAGCCAGGCGTCTACTGATCCATGTAAAGCGTATGGACAACTTAGTGAAGAATCTTCGACTCCGAGCCTGTGGGCAATGCAGCAGAGGACGTCCACGCACAAGGTGGCGCATAGAAGTCGTGGGGGACAACAGCCGGCATAGTGTGCGAAACTGGAGACACCTGGCGAGAGATCGCACTGGCTGGAGAGGCATGTTGGGTGAGGCCCATGTCCACTTCGGACTGTAGCGCACTAAAAAGAAGAAGATATTTGTCAAATTCTGGTACGAGTCAAAGAAGACGGAAAGACAGGGAAGAAGAATACTTTTGAGGAGATAATCGAACCAATTCGGGCACGGAGACACCTTTGATGGTGTATTAACACCATTTTCGCGAAAATTGATTTGATGACTCCAAAGCGACTCTCTATCATCACAGAGGCTGGTTGGTGTCCTCTTTGCTCTCTCAGAATAAATTCAGACGCATATCGTGATGACCGAACACAAACCATATCATTTTGCGACTCCACTCCTCAGTAAAACGGTGACCGCTTGCCCCAATCCATTATTTCACTCTCCACTTGTCAAATAACAGTCAAGTTCAATTGGATGCGTTCGTTGTTGCCGCATTAGTTGATCCGTAATAAATTGTCATTAATTCCTTTCTGCGAATGCCAAGTGTCATCTGAAAAATGCCATCCAGAACTGAGATGGTGCCCAAGCAAATTCGACCTGGAAAATTAAAAGCATAGGCAATTCTGCTGTGGCGGCCATGATGATGTGGATCTGTCCATCGACTCTTACGCACTTGTACCTCGACGTCTAGGTTCGAATCTCAGTACGCCAAACATCATTTTCACGGCCTCACCTCTTTCGACTCACTGACAATGCTTAAAGAGTGTAACTGTCTAGAAAAACGTGGCCGTTCGAAGACGGCATAAAACTGTAAGTCCCTGCCACTCGTGAAAGAACAATAACACGCACAACACGAGTGGTTGCTGAGAAGCCAGGCCCTACACTTTACAGGTTGTAGCGCCATGTAATGTGGCTCAGTTATTATCAAATTTTCATTCATCCAGTGTCGGGCGCCATATTTTCTTCGAAGTGGGAGCCACCTCATTGCCATATGCTAGAGCTGTGATTATCTACTGCAACAGTGCCATTACTATTATGATGCATATAGGCCCAAATAGAAATCCAAGGGTGCCAAGGTGGCCAGCTTAAAGCCTCTACTCCCAGAAATCACACATCCTCGAAATTTGGCAAGCAACCTTTTTCGTCAGATGACCAGTAAGGGGCGTCGTTCTCGACCATGGCACTAATTTCGTATTTAATACAGCTCTTATCATTAAGTGAGGGTCATCGATCAACAGTGGATGCTGAGTTGCTCAACTCCGCTTTGCCACAAGCGAACGGGATGCTTACTTCCTTGACTAAGGGACCACATCTTCCGAAAGCTCACTGAGGCGATCCAGTGTCTTAGTTCCATTCATTCTACGAAAGGATACGCTTTGCAAAAAAAAACATTCACCCACCAGCTGGTTAACAGCCCCATCGACTTCTTCCCTCATTAAATACCACTTGCCGACCTCAGCAGAATTACCGCCCAATTATCCATCCCGCAGAACGCCAAAGACGATAATAATTAAAATCAATCTTCGCCCCGCCACAACCGTTTGCCCTCCAAAAAAAAAAAACCGAAGTAAAACCCTGTTTCCGCATATACCCCCGCCGAAAGCGAACCGAAAGACTCGTATCAATGGGCTAATCACTTGCCGAACAACACATAAATCGATTAAAGACGCTTAAGTGAGACAAACACCACGTCGTCAAGTGGATACCCTCATCATCATTAACGTTCTTCAAACCAGGTACCATCGATGTTCGGCTAAACTGCGAAGTGGTTGTACTTGCCGCCGCCTCTCTTTGCTCCCTCATTCGGCCAAAAGGCTAAGAAAACCAAACCAAACAAAACAAGAAGAAAAAAAAAAAAAAAGATGACAAAACGGGACTCACGGAATTGGGAGGGATACGACAACAATAAGACTTTACGCATCTAATTAAGTTTCTCTGCCTCGGGCGGCCGCAAGAGTTCCTCCGTTTCTCCGGCCGTTCGTTCATCCGTTCTTCTATTGTGTGGTCGTTGTCGCGAATTTTATCGATCGTTTTGTGTGTTAAACCGAAACGGCGAACAACTCCGAACACGTCATTGATTCCCGCTCGAGTCTCCTCAATGAATTTGAAATGTGTATGCGATTTATGGCGGGATTATGCAAATGTCGTCATCATCAATCGGCGACACCACAGACTCACTGACCGAATGATTAAGTTCAATTGCCTCTTTGATACAGACCCGGTGAAGGCGGCGCGCCATTCGAATCTGGAAAACACATCTCCACACACCATATCGCGGTGGAGAGCGATGCGATATTCTTATCGGTTTTCTGTTGCCATCGACACCATCGAACCGATAGTTTGACACACAAAATCGATTAGTTTCGATTTTCGCTTGAGTGTATGCGAAATTCTAGGCGGTTACGTGATTTGCTTGTGGATCTGAAATCAATCTGCTGGCGGGGCGATGCTAGCACCATCCACTAGCGTCGACAAGGGGGTCGTGACGAAATTCGATCAGCCGCTTTTGCCGGTTGCTGTGGGGAATACCACGGACGTGCAGACATGTTGGAATGCGATCTTCATAAACTGTGGTGTTTATTGATGAGCGCCGTACCGATGAGCCTCCGCTACCGATCCAGTTAATGTGGATTCTGAGCAATCATCCCGATCGGCAGCGTTCACAATCAAAAAGGGCTGCTAATCCGGCGATGATTCACGCCATCGTCCAAGACTGAAGGCACTGCTTCGAGAGAGGCATCATTTTCGGTATATTTTCCGAACGATTCATCATCGACGTACGCGCCGAAGTCTTCAGTATTCATCACGGGGAACTACAAAGACGTCGCATTCATTAAACCGAAAAATAGCCCAAAAATAAAAATTTATTTATTTTTTGTCTCATGTTCGTCATTGGAAAAATATTTTGTTTTGCAGAACCAACAAAACTCTGCGTCTTTGCTTCAAATATTTTAGTTGACAGATAGAAATGGACGCTCGCAACCCCCACGCGACAGTAAACGTTTATACGCTTCCCTCGCCATCGCAGTTGCCGCCGCCGCCGCCACCGGCAGCCGGAGTACCTGCCCACATTGACCACTTGGACGTACTGTTTTTGTGTGCCCGACTGTGTGTTTGCAAAGCACATCTCTTGTCCGTCAGCAAATACAAAGGAAAAAATCGTAAACAATGTCTAGACGGAAATTTAAGACCTCTTGCCGAGTGTGTGTAATTAACGACCGCCACAATGCACTTTGATTACTGAAAGCCCACAGCAGCAATGCGATGAGCGCGTTGCCGATCCCGCTGCCAATGAGATACAATCACTTGAATTTTTTTCTAATGGAATTCGCTGTAAAAACTTGCACAATAAAGCCCGGCCAGAAGATAAAATGCTGTCTACACGAGCGGGCGGTGGGGGGGCGAAAGGAGCGCAGTGCTAAGTACCTATCCCAATGTCATTGAGATAGCGCTGCTGCTTGCCGTCCACGCCCGACACCCCAAATGCGGTGATGAATGAAATCTAATAGTACTATCGTCTGGGTGAGGGTGCGCGATACATTGAGTGCAAACAGGAAAAGCAGCGCCACTGTCTGAGAATGGGCTGAGTAGTAAACGATAATAATTGCTTACGTTTACAATGGATATAGCGAGTGACTGCAGGCGACTGGTAGGTGATCTCCGTCGACCAGACATTCAGGGACAGTCATGGGGCACGACAAGCTATTATTTATGTGCTGATAAAGTTGACTAGACGAAAAGTGCATGTGTGAGTGTGTCTGGAGGCAGGGAGTGCATTTTCAAGTAGCCTCATTTAGTTTTGAAACTCTTACTGAAATTGACTCTTCAACTCAAGGACGGTGGGCTATGCTTTGCGGTGTAACGCATCAGACATGATCGTTGAGATGCAACGACGATCGTGATACGAGAAGCTGTAAAGGGGTTTTTTTTAAATGGGTGACGTAACTTCTATCGCATCGGCATCACTACAGTACCGGCCGGGCTGGGAAAAGAGAACAACGACGGTATATTCATTTTCATTCTCGATGAATTTTATTAATTCACACTGCAAGCACTTTGGAAAACTCAAATTAAAGCAACTCGCCTGCCGCTGTCTTGGCAGTGTGCCTTCGTTCATCCAGGGTCGGGCGCCATTTTTTATCCGAGTTGCTAAGCATTTTCACTGACTTTTGATAGATTGTACAGTGAATGAGGTCTCAATTCACTGTCAAAAAGTGGTTCTCAAACGTAGTCGTTTGGAGTTTGCACAAAACTTAGGAAAAAGCTAAAATTGCCTTACGATTTTTTTAGGTGAACATTTCGATATCGGCAAATGTCTACCAGAGTCTCAGAATCGATTAATGCACGTGAGAATACATCACCCACAGGCGTACAGAAGTCGACGGTAACCCGAATAGGGCCCCTGTGGCAGTTGGAAGATGAACTAGGAAAAAGCTAAAGTGCTACGCGTCTAAAGGAAGTTTAAAACTCCACATCGAATGTGACAGTAAATGCAGAACTTGTGTCCACCACACCACAAAATCTGCTCGCTCGACAACTACCAACCAACTTCAACTCAACTAATCACTGGACATCCGAAAATTGTGCCCCCTCACACGTCGCACGAAATTGGGGCACATAAAATTACTCATTTCACAGCCACATAGCCACACACATCATTTCATCACCCATTGTCCTGACAACTCGAGAATGGGACATTAAAAAGGCAAAACTGCAAAACAAACCCTAAGAGCCCACAAACCAGCTGATACGTTCGGATTCTCGTTTTACGGTCGTGTTTATTAAAGTTTTTCACCCTTTTTATCGTCGTCGGTCGCCGAACAGCGATTCCCATTCCACCGCGATGAACCGCAAGGCTAAAAGCAAATATGTATCTTGACTCCTCACATAGCCGGCCTCACACCGGAGTGTGCCACCGCCACCCAGCGCACACCAATCGACAGTCGGCAGTCAATAGTCAAAGCTACCAAATGTCAGCTTAAAAACCCATAAAAACCTGAACTTATACTTCGTCGTCTCTTCACGTTGATCTTCTTCGTCGGGAATCACTAGTGCTGCCGGTGCTGTGCTTCGGCTGCCTTCGCTGAATTGTCATAAAAGAAATATGAAATATTCGACAGAAGCACTTAAAATGCCAATTTTCTTACGTAAGATTCGCTGTATCTGCCTGAGTGCGGATGTGTGTCTTTCTCTCTGTGTGCGTGTGTGTGAGTGAGTGCTCCCTTCCATACAACACAAAAAACAAAATAAATAAATTATCAAGATGTGACAAGCACGGTTTGACCGAACAAAATTATAGAGAACGACAGTGACACCAAAAGAATAACAACTAGAGGAGAAAAGAACAAACAAAAAAAAAAAAAACCAAAACAAATGAATAATGAAAGAGAGAATATGAATTTGTCCTTCGGTCCGTATCACATCATCGGTGACCTCAAAAGAAACTACTCGATCGACAGCGCAGATAACCGGGGAGCATACAGCAAAAGTTGTTGCCCTCACCGTTGCGATGTCGTCGTCGAACTTTTCGTGGGGGTTGCCTTAAATTTCATTTCGGATTTCTGTTGTGCTATGTGCTGGTTGACGGTAATGTCATCGACCTCCGCTCCACCACCCGCCCCCGACGCGGAACAAACAGAACAGATGATGATGAAAAACGCACAATCAACTGAGCAACCCTTATCCAGTTTAATGTTCACTCTCGAACTACGTAATGGCGGTGGAGCGACCGCCAACGGATGAGGAAAATGTAGAGAAGTGATAAACACGGAAAATAGGTTAATTTTTGTTCGGCTCTCTCTCACGCTCCTTTGATTGCGTGACTTTCTGCGTTTACTGAGTGAATTTTTGAAACTTCAACCCGCGGGCCCACCACACCCTCGCCGACCAGCTTTAAAGCATCATCTTCCCGCCTGTGTGTACGCGCGAGTGGGTGTGTGTGTGCGTGTGTGTGATGTGGTGGGAATGTTGTCAACCCTAGCCAAGCACGGAAATAAAACGTTAAATACTGTAATTTTGGAGGTTTCCTATTTTGTCGTCCTTCAACCCACCTCCGCCCCAAGCCCAATAAACGATCAGCATTTATATTTCATCAACCACACACACTCGCACACACATAGACGGGGTTGGTGTTTTCGCTTCTGAGCGTGGAATGGCAAAGAAACAAATTAAAAGCTTCACGAATACATATTTACCCAACATTAGACTAGTTTATTTTTAATCGTTTCCATATTATCCGCGTATATCTGTTTGTTTGTTTCTGTCGGTTTCTCACTATTCGTTTCGTTCTCCTTTCTGCCTTCCTTTCGCGTTCGTGATTATTGGGTATTGTGCTGGTCAAGGTCGCGCGCTGGAGTGTTTGTTTCAAAAAAGGCAACCGAACAGCATTAACGAAACAATAAAGAAATCATAAAGTGATACACATACACCAAAAATCAACAAATTCATGCGTAATGTCGATCGGAGTATCCATCGAAGCACACATGCACAGCGCATAGTTGTGTGCCGGTACGTACATAAATAGATTGAGTTAATCATGAACAACTAAATTACTTGTATCTTCTTCCATTGCGCATATCAATTGTAAATTGTTTAATTTGTTCTTTTTTTCTCTTTTATTTGTTTTGTGTTTTAGTGAGCTGTTTACATTTTTATGGCAAATTTTTGTATCTTTCACTTCTTTTGGAAACATTTCATGATGCCCGAGATCTCAGGGCGGAGGGGGGCGCGAGATGCAAAGGCATTGTTTATTGTCGAAGTAGGTCGTGCTATGTGCCGACCAAAACGTCAGAATTTATTTTTTTTTCCATTCTTTAAAATAAGTGATGACAAAATCTTATTTTTAGAGCCCACATTAAACTGTTAATCAGCGCGAATTCGTCAGCGCGTTCATCCGTGGATGAGGGCTGCTCGGGTCGTTTACATGAAGCGCGGTGGGGTGGCCGCATGGGATGGAAACGAGGAAATACGAATTTTGTTTTGATAAATCGACAAGTTTCGCAGCGTGAATGGTGAGGCACACTGGAGCTGGCCATATGTTCAGCGAACGTCTGGCTTTGGGCAATGTCAATGTGAATTGATGAAAATTGAATTAATTTAGAATTGTTTGCTGGTGGCAATTGCGTAGAAATGGAAATTATTCAATTTCCATAAATGTATGAAAAAAATTCCACTCAACTTGAATACCCCCACAACGGGGCCAGTAATAAATACGTTTTATGGATATGTAAGCCACTGGTGACATGACCACAGTGTCACAATATAGAAGCGCATGACACAAAGATCGTTAATTACTCTGTATTTCGTGGCCTGGGGTTAATAATGTGATTCTGTCAAACGTTGCTGCAACGTAGGCAAGTAGGCCGCCTCTGGAACGTCAAAACCGATTTGACCAAGTGGGCAGTGTCATCGTCAAGATGAGGAGTAAGTCAATACGCGTAGTATCACAACTGGTCTACATATGTCAAGTCATCAATTGTGACCGATCGCCGCACATTATGGTACAGGCACCTGCACCAGTCGTCAGTGCTGAAAACGTTGTTCTATTTTACATTAAACATGATCCGGAGAAGAACGGAGGCTTATAGGGTGGCAGATCAGAAGTGTACGGATCAAATGCTAAAAGATGTCACATCATGTAAAGGCCACAGCGCACGGACAACTCAGCTTTTTTTTTAATAGTGAATTACTCCTTATATCCAAAGGATCTTATATTTGAGTAGGTGGGTAGCTAAATCTTAATCTATCTATACACTGACTATGATGCTCTAAGATGGGCGGGTGTGTTCTCGTGAGCATTTCTAAAGCATATAGATTGCCTGACAATTTCAGTGTGTTCCAAACGGAATTGTTTGCAATACGGGAAGCATGTCGTGCAGTCAAAATACCCCCCAAATATCTTGCCAAGGCAGAAGGATGCCATTGGCATTGATAGCCAAGCAGCTGTCGAAGCTATTGCCTCCTTCACTATATACTCTAAGCTAGTAGAGGAATAATAGGCTGAGCTAGCTTCATTAGACGGCCAGCTTAAAATGTCACTTATATGCGTTCCAGCTACTGGCAGAGGTGGTGCACATCACAATACAAGCAGTCACGGATAATATCTCTACGCACTTCCTTGAAATAACTAACCTCAGATGAGGCAGACTGACAAACTGTGTTATATCAGGAAAAATTTGGGCAAACTCGACGTGATGTCGGTAGGTCTGGGGACACTGGCCGATAGGAGATCATGCCGCAAAACTAGGTAACACACAGTGTCGCAGTTGCAACAACATAGCTGAGACGGCGACTTTAACCCATTTCATTTGTACCTGCCCGGCTTCAGCTGGAACCACACAGCAAGTGCTTGCTAGACCCTCATATTCCATCTCAAAAGTACACCTCATATTATAAAGTACCAGAGTTGTACCATTAAAGCGGCACATAGCGCTTACCGAACCACCGATCAAAATTATTTCGAGCAATTTGGCCTACAAATGGTAAATCATTGAAATGCGTATGTTTAAGATCTGAAATCGCAGATCGTTAACTAAAAGTATGAACTCCAATAAGGACACACAAAATTAAGTATTCGCCACCATATCTCTTAATCACAACACATCTCGTATTTGTATGAAAACGTTGCGTATACGCCACCTTCAACTATTTAATATTAGGTGTAGTCAAAAGAAATCCATTATTTTTCAAACAGATGGATTTAGTAATCAGACTACATGCCGGTAGAAAGATTAGACTTCGTACTAAAAACTAAAAAAAAATGTACGGACTGTTTTGTGATTGAGCGCGCGTCAAAGATAGACACCAGCAAAGAGAAAATATGAAGTTTATTCTTCATTAGATGCGAAAATGGAAGCCAGGAGGCTGAAAAGTGTATAATGGTTATGGTCCTGATACTATAACAATAAATCATGCGCAGTTGCTTCCGTCGATTCCGTTCCGGTAATTTCGATGCCAAAGATCCACCATTCATTGGCAGGGAAATTGTCGAAAATGTTGATCAAATCATGAAAATCGTCGACTTTGACCGTGATGCAAGCCCAGGAGCTAAAATTTGCACAACAAATAGTTTCAAACCATTTGAACAAGGCTGGCAAGACAAAAATAAGCTCGATGCATGGGTAACACACGATTTAATACCGGAGAACCTCATGAGTCGAATTTCTACTTGCGAATCACGACTGAATTGCAGCAACATCGACCATTTTTTGAAACGGATGGTGACCGGTGACGAAAAGTGAATCACTTACGAGAATGTCAAGCGAAAACGGTCGTGGTCGAATCGCGGTGAGACGGCGCCAAGGCGCTGTTTGTTGGGATTGGCATGGAAACATTTACTGAGCTAATCTCCTACAGCAGAAGTCAAATTGTCAACAATTGGACCTTCTGTAGAAAGCAGTCGCTCAGCGGCCACCTTTGGCCCATAAGAACGGAATTGTGTTCCATCAGACAACGCCAGGCCACACACATCGACAGCGACTCGACAGAAGCTCCGTGAGCTTTGTTGGCTGATGCTGATACCCACCTTATAGTCCGGACCAAGAAATAACTATCTGAAAAATGGCTTGTGAAAAAAACTCTCTCAGTTTTTCGCCAGTAGGGACGAGCGCTTTTACGAGAGAGATATAACGCCATAACTATCAAAAGGTTTATAAGAACTAAATAAGACCATTTTTACAATATTCTCAAAAACAAATTAATTAAACTGAACACGTCCAATTTCAGAATTGAGAATATCAGGCGCAATTTGCAGTATTTTTCATTTTTTAAATATCTCGTTTAATCCCCAACAACAATATATTTCTTTATGTTTCTAAAAATAAAATATGTAAATGCGTTCATACTTATCACAAGAAAGGCCATCAACGTACCTGCAAGAAAAAAAAAGAAAATATTAAAAATTTGAAAAACTGATTGGTTAAAAAGAAAACAAATACATTTCCCTGCAAGTCACTAGAATCATCAATATTTGTCAAGGCTCACCTCGGGACAACAAGCCCCAGTTTAGTAATAATGCGCGACCTTAAATGGATCCCTTAGAGAATGTGAGAGCGAATGACGTGATACTCAAATTTTATCGACGGATAGATGTCAAGGTGAATGAAAGAAAAATAAAGTATTTCTGCGTCGCTGACTAATCAAAGCGACACACCACACTGTCCCGCACTGAGTCATATGATTCGTTCCATTATGACAATAAATTTATGTGAAATTTTATTTCTAAGGACACACGCTATCATCGCCGCGTCGCGGATATGAGCAGAAGCAGTTCAATGTCCTGGTGTTTGCGCAAAATAAACCGAAAGTGTTCACTGATTTATTGTGAATTTGATTTCTATTTAGTTTGCGATTGCATATGTGAAAGGAAATTAAAGTCAACTTCCAGTCATGTCAAAGGGAATGAGGAAGCAAGTAAGAATATGTTTTTGAAGAATGCGGCGATTGGGCGAGTTATACTCAAGCAAAAATGAATGCGGTCAGAGTACTCGAAAGAGGGACAGAAGTGCTTCGGAATGAGGCCATGAATATTTGATGTCTACACAAGTGACGATGATATGGTTTTCACTGCCGGCTGAGAGTCGTATAACTAACTTTGAAGGACATAAAGGAAACAAAGAACTGACTTGTGAACGTTTTATAGTCAAACTTTGTCTTCAAAGTTTCTGTTCGCACTCAAAAGTCGAATGTGGAGGCTGTTGTATATCTCGGCTGTGGTTGGAGTGCTCAAACATGCTCCTCTCAAAAGGGCCAACGACGATTGGGTATATTTGACCACTCTTGGTATATTGACATTGCCATCATTCCTCAAAGGACCCGCTCTTTTATTCCAAGTCGAAGTTCTTTAATCGAACATATTGTGTTTGTTTGACATTGTGAATGCTATATGAGGTCCAGATTTCCTCACCGTCCTCTTTACTTCAACGCTCAGCTCATATTCGAGATGAGAATTTCCTTCTATTGCAGCATTATCAGAGAACAGCAAGAGTTGTGAATGGAAATATTTATAAAAGTTAAAGAGAACATCGAAATCGAATCCTCCACCTTGTGCGTAGGCATCAACGTACTATTCGCTGGCGCCTTAAAATTTTATTTCTTATTTGTTTCAGTCTTAAAGTCATAAATTCAGGAATTGCTTGACATTGTTTTGGAATTTTATTCAGGAATTTCCGAGAATGACACGAGATTTTACGAGTGAAACCCACAAACAAAATGAATGCCTCCGTAATGTGCTTAGACAGATGCTTGTCTGATAAAAATAAAGTTCTAGTAAATTATTTCAGGTGCGAGTTGGTTTTTGCTTCTTTTTTTTTCTGGGAATTGGCAGCTGTCCTGGTAGCAGCTCTTCCACGACTTTTTCGGTATTTAACATAAGGATTTCTCCGGCATCCGATTGTGAAGGGTCATCCTCCAGTAAGGACTCACAATTTTCACTTAAAAGGGAACCAATTTGGGTCCGCTGATCCTTCAGATTCTTTTAGTCTGTCGC
Organism: Eristalis pertinax; assembly: GCA_907269125.1. Taxonomy (NCBI): domain Eukaryota; kingdom Metazoa; phylum Arthropoda; class Insecta; order Diptera; family Syrphidae; genus Eristalis; species Eristalis pertinax. The sequence continues at coordinate 32,220,651 of OU026149.1, forward strand.
CATGTATTGGTTCTGGGCAATTTTTGTGAATATTTCTTATTGTTACTTTATATTTATTTTAGTTTTTTTTTTTTTTTGTGATTTTAATTTGTTTTCATTTCTTTATTGTGTCACATCGCGGTACATTAGGAATATTAAATTCTTCTTAGCATTCATTGCATTCAAAAACCTAGAATTTTCACGTTATTCATGTAGAAGGATTAACTTGTCATCGGGTCCACTTGGGAGTTACCCATTGTCGTGTTTTTAAGCAAATATTTGATGTTTTGTTCGCTGTTGAGGGGAGCGTGTAGCTTTCATAAGCTTGCAAACGTTAAACAGCTGCTATCATGGGAATACAAGCCGTGTGTTGATTCAGATTGTCGTAGTCCCTTACAATCTTGCCAGTCTTTAAGCTCACATCCAATGACTCACCACCATTCACTTTAGTTTGCTTCCATTTCTCTAAGTAGGCATTTCTTGCAATGTAAGATTCATTGATTGCTCTTAATTGTCGTGGCACTTGGACCTGGTCTTTAAACATCAGACTTTTCTAGGATGATCTCTAGTCTTTTGAGAGAGGTTGATGTTCGTCCTCGTCAGCCATCTGTCTTGCTTCCTCTTTGCTGTTATGGACCCCTTTGCTCCCATTTACTGTCAGACCAATTTAATCCACTTGGGTGTGGATGCCAGTCAATCAGCCGTTGGCTATGTAACAATTGTACCTCTACTGCCGTTCAGAGCTGTAGTTCTTCTCAAGTTGAAGTCTTAGTTTAACAGCACAACGCCGTGAAAAAAGCCTTCGCTAAGTTCGTCACCGCCACTGCTGGGCACCGAAAATTCGTACTTTTTTCATGATGAATGATCTTTCGATAGTCATTCTGTCGAGTCTGATCATGTTCTTGTTAAAACCGAGCTCATCGCTCATCTCTATGCACACCATCAGCACATACATAAGTGGCCTTGAAATCGCCATCCAATTTAGCAGAGTCTCAATGCCCCTTCTCACCCGGAACTGTACAGTCATCGATCGAGCAGATCCTCAACTCAATGAGGTGCGGCGTGGTCCAATTCTGACGAAATCTAACAGTTTCTTCCAAATATTCCATCTCGGAAATTCTCACCATCAAGTTTTCACCCAAAAACCGGTCGACTGAATTCATCAATTTTGAGTTCCCAATCAGTCTGACAGGAAATCTCGTCAAAGTAGGTGCCTTGAATTATTTCCACTCTAGTCATCGTTTAAGTTATGCTCTTCGGTTGGACGTGATTATTCTCGAAATTTCTTATGCGCATCATTTATTCCCCGCCCTTCCTACAAGAAAATAGCCAGCAAAATATTCTCGTTCTATAAACCCTTGCCTCTGATGAGTGTTTAGGTGGCTTCGCAATGGTTTCCCACGCGGTATTTGATGAAGGCACACAAAAAAAGTGCCGCTAATTAAATATTTGCTTCTATGTAAACGATTTTGGTTTTTATTTTGTTTCATTATGCATATATACATGAATGAATGAATTTATAAATTGTGGCTTTATTCTCGTGTAAATATGTATTTTTGATATGGTTGATTAAGCATCGCAGCCAAAGCCTAACTGCTTAAAATGCTAATGAGATACACTATTGTCTAGAGGTTTTTCCACTACGTCAATGGACGGAATTTCTTTAAATCCTAATACAGTCGATAGACATCGGTTTACCTCGAAGTAAGCAAACAACTTTGACAAAGACGAAGTCCCGGGTGGGGAGGTGAGTGACCTTGGAGGCAGCCTGGAGTCCTTATCATCCAATTTTTCGACGTTGAATCGAGGGCAGAAACATGTTGGCAGTTGTGTGCCGGGAATTTCGAGCTCCCACTCTTTGGGAAAGATTCCTTGTTCTTGACAACACTGTGACTGGGTGTCAATCCAGTTCTAGTGTAGCCTTCATTCCGGCTGTTTGGACAGTCAACAGGCAACTGAGTGAGAATGAAGTCAGCGATGGAGGAAACGGTGGCTAAAGCGAGTCTCCTTACACAAGACCCTAACACGGAACTCTCCGATTTGTTGCCCTTGGACCAGGTGTTTGAGTTCCACAATAGAATGTGGTGTCAAGTCCCAGACAGTTTTAGTTTAGCCCGCCCCCTGATTATACCTAGTTGAGTTTAGGTTAGCTCGGGACTGCAATTTGGCGGGAGCGCCCAACTACCTTCGGGGTGCGATTTTGAACGAACAAGTAAATGTGATAGAGTCCAGTTTAGTCGTACAGCTAATCTTCCAATTATAGACAGTCGAGGACCATCCATCCGATCTCCATAAACGAATCCCTAATGTACATTAGGTTAACCAACATTTGATTCTTCTGGACCAGATGTGGATGCTATCCACTCCCTTCCATTCAGTTAATCGTTGTTTCATGCGCTTTCTAAATTATATATTCGTTCTAATGTTGCACATCTTGTCCGCATTCTACTCCCTGTATACACAACTAACTTGAGTCTAAAGCTGCCACCATAATGGACGTAGGGAGACAATTCAAAGAAATGGATACAGAACCACTTGCCTCAGTTTCGTTCATTTTTGCTCACTTAAGCAGGATCGAAATCAATCGTTCCCTACACCTAGTGTTGTAGCTTTGGTTAATTTAAATTTAACTATGCATCTGACATAAGCTTAAGTCTACTTAAGAGTGTAATCAGAGTATTTTCAAAGAGAGCTCCTCGTCCGTAAGAGTCCTCAAAATGATTATGGCCCCTTATGATCGTTAAGTTGAATTGCTCCTCTCGGTCAATCGAATTCGCTCTTCTATCGAGATTCATTTGAAGCATTCATCATTTGCCCGCTAAATAAGAACCACACCCCCGCCGCGAAATCGGTCAAATTACATCACAATGACTCTCAACTCAGCCCAACCCCCTGGTCCTTATTTAAGGATCTCTGATTCTTCGTTTGCAAAATTAAAATACGTCCAACCGAAGACCAAAGTGATTTCACCGGCGACCTTCAAACCGTCCATTTGGTTGATTCTCTCGGCGCCCCCCACCCTCCATCAAACAACTTTTCTTCTTCTTTTCTTTTTTTTTTCTTTTTTTGTTTTCAATTCAATTCAGAAGCAAGGGAGACCCTTTTACATTTCTTTGAATATAATTGTCTATTTGAAAGATAGGTTCGTGTATGCCTGTGTGTAGACTTTCCTTCCATGAAGAAGAGAAAAGGAACCAACACAAGAGAAAGAAAAAAAGAATGAAAAGAAAACAAAAATACCAAATGTTGTAGCAAAGCTTTTCAGGACTACAAAAAGTACCATTTAATGAGGCTTAGGACCAGTTGATATGGCAACCAACCCACACACACGCACAGCACACAAGGGCGCACGCACACACACACACACACGCAGGCCGCCATGCATAAACAAGATTATGGAGAAAGCAAGAGAGGGTGAAAGTCCTTATTGTCTTTGCATTATCAAATTGGATCATTCTGTCTCTGCTTCTCCTAGGTGCCAGTAGGTGCACCCTTGTACCCTTCGCCCTTTTCCACCCACCAATGCGGTGTTGTTTCTGTTTCCTTAGCTTTCTTTCATTTTTCAGAGTTATAAGTATGGAAAAGCCTTTTCAAGGATGTTTTCCTTAATATGTTACATTCTTATTTGGTTATTTGTAGAATTTCATTCGCAGAGCGAAAGTAGCGCAAGAAGCGCGTGGAAAGAAAGAAAAGAACAACAAAAAAAACACAAGATAACGAATGAAACGACATTTCAGATGATTGAGGGGGAACACGGGAGCGGGAGACCGTTCGACGGGAAAGGAGTTGGTAAAAGTAATATGAATAATGATTGAAGAAATCCTGTGACAGTTGGCTTTGAAATATCCTTGAAATGTTATTGTGAGTTTTCATTTTAGATTCCTCCCTTTTTTTTTTGGTTGCTTTCTTTTATTTTCTACACCCGTTGATTGTACATCATTCTGAGATCGAATGCTTTTCACCGGGTGGCTGAGGGAAGGGTGGGTACGCAGGCACTTCAGTGCTATTAGATTATTAATTTTTATTGTGTTGTCTCGAGCGGGTTCAATTGTTGTAGGAAAGATGAAAAAGTGATTTCTTTCGTTTTTCTTATCCTTCAACTGATTCATTTGTCTCTTAATGGCGTTTTGCATGGAATATGTGTTTCGAATGCGATGAGATGCGAGCAGATTGTGTCGTGATGAGGAATCAGCTACCACTCTAAGAGCTAATTTGACGCTTTATGTCATTTGTGATCGCATTGCGACGGATTGAGCGGTCTTGAGCGGTCCAAACACGTTCTTGCTGAGCTATTATAGTTTTTATTGTTAAATTATGCTGTCGCATCTTTAGCAGCATGCTTGTTTTTCTGATGTGTCATCGGGATGTACTCCAGTGGAGTGCAGCCATACTGGGCGCCATTTTAGCCGGGGTAGACCACTGCGACATGAGGGTGAATGAGCCGAAAGGACGAACTTTTGTAGTGCCATCGCCATACTTCCTGTGAACTTAAGTTGGTGGGCCAAAATAAACTAAGCCCATGTTGGGCGCCATTGAAAAAAGAAACGTCACTGCGGTGGACCACCGAGACAGTTTTGCTGTCGATGAGCATGATGGTTTCTCGCTTGTCAAAGTGTCATCGGGAAAGGGATGTACCGGGCAACTGTAGTAGAGTGCAGCTACACTGGGCGCCATTTTAGCCGTAGGGTAGACCACTGCCATCGCGTCGATGACGGTGAGTAAGTCGGCGGCGAACTTGTGTAATGCCATATCATGTACATACAGCATCAAATGGTTTCAGCCATGCTTCTAGTGAACGAAAGCCTGACGTTGGTGGACCAGAGTACACTAAACCCACGTTGGGCGCCATTTAAACAAACGTCACTGCGATGGACCCCTAGACAGTTTCGCTGTCGATAAGCAGGATGGTAGCAAATTAGTGGTTAAACGACAGTTAATATCGTCAAGTGCAGCGATTCTTGTCCCAACACGGACACTACTTGGCTGCAGACACATCTGGTTGTTCGGGGACATCCCTATATGTGAGCAATTTCTGATTCCAGCAAAACCAGTACAATATTCGGATGGCCGCCGGGACACCTTAACAGTCTCTCTTCTACAAGAACACGCCGACATGTGTAAGTAGACCAAAGGAAATGAAAACCAAATACTAACAAAACCTAACCAGCCCCTGACTGAACCGCTCTGTTGTTTTGTGTCCAAGGGGAGAAGATAGCTAAACAGGTGATTTGCATTCAGGTTTAAGGACGCAATATGGAAATATAGCCCAATTCTCCCCGCCACCAAGGCGACCACATGAAATTTGAAAAAGTCATCTCAGATGACAAATCATTTCGTTTTGAAAAATCTTCTCGAATCATTCATTTTCATTAAATTCCCCCAATCGGCTACGCATTTGCAGCATTTTGCTGTTTGTTCACTTCCTGACGTGTCGTCGAACGCAATCATTCTTCATTACTCTACTAATTGGCAGTGTCTCAGAGTCTCTTACGCTTTTCCGCCTACATTCTCTGTTTAATTTCTTCCGACAGACGAAGGGACTTCTGCTCCAAAAAGCATCCACAAAGCAAAAAAAAAAAAACAAACAAACATTTAGAGGTCACACCCCACTTCTAAGCTAGACATAATTTATTTACATTTTAACTTCATAACTTTCCGCTCATTAATTACCCCCATAGATAAACCACATCCTCAAACACACTCAAAATAAAGCAAAACACAAAACAACTCATTCAACCTGCTAAAAATATTCAAATCGAAAATAGAATATTCTCAGATCGAACAGCCACCGACTCAACGAGAATATATGTACGGTCTGTACGGTTGTCTGCCTTCGAACCATGCAACTAGGGTCGTCGTCGTCGTCGTCGTAGTCGTCGTCGTCGCCGATAGTCCTCTCATAAATAACGCCGCCAAATAGTGTGTAACCGAGATGTTTGTCATCTCCCATGGGCATTTCATTCTTTCGCCGCAAAAAAAGCACGAAAAAAAAAAACTCTTAGTCATGATCATTAGAAAATATTAAAATAAAATAAACATTTCTTCACTTTCTGCCAGAACAAGAAGAAGAAGAAAAAAAATATTCAAATGCAAACAAAAAAAAGTGAAGAAAAAAAACTTAAAAATTCATTAAAAGAATATAAAAATAATCTGACAATTTTTTTCAAAAAAAAAAGTCATCTATTCCCAGAGGGATACGCGCCGACCAGAAGGGGGACGCGGCAAATATAATAAAATTAAATATGATTTTTCTTTATATATATTTTTTTTTTGTTGTTGTTGTTGTTGTTTGTGTTTTCTCGTTTCGCACTTTCTGAGGCGACGCTCTTATCTGCGGCCCACAAAATAATTTACCATAAAAATTCTGAAATATGTTTTGTTTAGTGTCTTTAATTTTTAATATCGCCAGTTTAATGGCCCCTTCGACTGCATTCCTTTGTTGAATTTTGCAGAGGCAATTAAATCAGAGCGCGCAGGCTCTTGATGTATGCTGCCAAGTTGATTCATTTCTGGATTGTCAATTTGAAAATGTTGCTGATTGTGTGGGAATTTTTATTTAAGCGCTTTTTTTAATTTTCTGTCATTTTTGTGTAATTTTTTTTAAAATAAAGCAAATTTAAATGCATTTTGGGACAGTTTTAGCAAACACATTGGATCGATCCCTAGGAGGGTATTTAAAAACGAGCAACTTCTTGATCAACAGCACCTGAGGTTAGAATCATTCACATCCCTACAACGCAACGCAAAGAATCACTTCTTTTTGAGAAGGGAGGGAGCGGCTAAGAGATGGGTCTTGTGGTGGATGGAGGTAAGACGAAGTACATGCTCGAACATCAATGACTTGGACAAAACGTCACAGCAGACAGTTACAACATTAATGTAGCGAAGGCCTCGCATAATGACACTACCGCCGAGATAAAATTAAGGATTGCTCTTGCCATTCACCGTGTCTTCGGGCTTAGACGGAAACTGATGTCATCCAAAACAGCTCAGTATGAGACCATCTAGTGCTAATCCTGCAACATGGAACAAAACCATGGACATTATCAAAAGCAGACGAAGAGAATCTTGACCGCTTAGAGGGAACATTTTGTTGGATTGTAGAAGGCGAAGTAATTGACGTCGATGGGGACATCAAACGAGGCATGGAGGTGTGGGACTACGTTTCACGGTTTCTACTTCTTTTAGGACGTTTGATTCGAAGTGCTGTCTACTAAGAAGGAGGTCAAGATGTGCTGCGTCTGTTGCTCTGATGGCGTCTCGGATATATCACGCCAAGGTCGGAAGGAGTAACCTCGCCTTTCCTTCAGTTAACAGGAGCTCATGGCCTGTGGCACGCCTCGTTTAATCAAGGCTTGTCCAACACTCCTCAAAGGAAGGCGGATTGTGAATTCCGTCAGTCATCCTGAGGTTTCAACAGGAGTTCAGGATCTGCTCAACGATACGTCGCAAGCCCACGTCCGGGAGGGGAAGCAGATGGTGGATGCTTCAGCCCTCTCGAGGTCTTATTATCCCTCCTCTGCTTGACCTCAGCAAGCAATAGCTCACGATGGTACACATATCTTTCTGTGAAGACTCCTCTGACATGCCCCAAGCCTGATGGTCTGAAAAGGGGGAAGGGGGGATGGAGTGGACACTCTGCACAAGTGCATGTCAACAGCGTCGAGGAAGTTAGCGAAATTGAATTTTCTGCACCTCTCACTCCCTTCCCCCAAAACACAGCAGAAAGCAGAGATGACAGCAGAAAATCAAAACCACGTACAGTTGACTCCCCCTAAGTGGAATTTTCACGGGATATTAACATTAGAGTTCGAGGGAGTTCGACTTAGGAAGAGTCCAGTGTATATAGAGTCGAACTTTGCGGACTGTACAGCGACATCGAACTTGTCAAACGAGTTCGTGTCTCTCGCCTCAGGTGGAGCGAATGGAACCCAACTCTGTTGCCCGAAGAGTCTTCGACTCCAATGCCATGGGACAACGCGGTAAGGGACGATGCGGTAAGGGGCTACGTCGTTTCCGGTGGCACACCCTAAATTGAACGCGTCTAGCCAAAGACCGTGCTATTTGGAGAGGCATACTGATTGAAGCCCATGTCTAGCCCCGACTGTAATGATAACAGAAGAGGAAGAAGAAGTCCAGCGACATTAATCCTGTCTAGCGTCCACGTACCTAAAGTTTAAAGTCGCATGACTTAGCCTTGCATAAAACCTTTTTTTTCACATTGAAGGCCTTAGTGAATTCGTTACCTACCGTGAGCTTGGCAGGAATGTAAGAACTAGACATGGCTCGTCTCTGTGTATGCTGCCACATGGTGATCTGCATTTCTTAGGTATTTTCCAGGATCTGTCGCCACACTGCGATAGGTATATTCTCTGGTCTGAGGACACTCTGATAAGGATGGCTCGATGCGTTCACACAAAACCGCAGATATGATCTTTTATGCGATGTCCAGGAGAGAGATCTTACCCCAGGGAATCATCAACAATCAATTAAATTTTCCCCCGCGGCATTCGCAGCAATCCTCAAATGTCCGTCGAAGATTACTGGCACCATGAACTCCTGACTCTTCGAAGAAATTCTCTAAAGACCGCTCAGCAACTTCAGGGTACCCTGATACCTCTTGTTCACAAAACTAAACCATTAACTGTCACACACGCAGCCTCATCCTCAACTTCAAATACATTACGGTTGCTTTTCAATCAACGAAGGAAGAAAAAAAGGACAAAACAAAAAGCTCCTACTCTTGGGATAATTTGATCGACATCATTTTCGTATTTTCACCGCATATCCCTGCTTGCTTTTAACCCTTGTCCCGCTGTCAATGCTATTCAATAAACTGACACTAAAACAATATTAAATAATCCTTTTGATGCGCGCCAATAAAACACTTAAGCCCTCCCACTGCGAACGAGGAAGGGAATATTGAAAATGTCAACTTAACCGGATACGGTGTCCCTAAGGGTGTTCCGATTTTATTTCGCCTCCCTTCCCATCGCTTTGAGAGACGGTTTCTTTTTGCTTCCTTCCGTTTGTTGGATGTTCTGCTTCTCTGTCTGCCGCGCTTTGAATTCGAATCAGGTGTCTGTTTTGTGTTTTGAAATTGTTTCTTTTTTTTCTTTTTCTAATTTACTATATGTAGTGGTGGGTAGAGTTGAGTCTCGATCCCGCTGTACAAATATTTTCTCTTGCCTTTGGCTGTTTACTTAAATTCGCGCTCTATTTCCTTCCTTTTCATCTCTCGTTCGACGCTCTTTAGGTTTGCGTCGGGGTGTCTCAGTCTGTGGGCGAGTTTCAATCGGGACATCACCCGGTCTTATTTTAAGGTACGATACAGATACGTGAAATTAGTGACAAAATAAAACAAAAATAATGTGACACAACAAAATGTAAAGAGAGACAAACAAAAAACCACAAAAACGAGATCGAACTGTGGGGGGGGGGGGGGGCAGGGGGAGGAGAAGACGGGACATCAAGTGAAGAAGACCACAACAGGTGTTAGGACTGGCATAGAGAGCAACTTTTTGTGGGCTCCTTTGTTGTTGTGTTTTCCGTCCGTTTATTGCTGCTTTTCTGTTCTTTTTTACGTTTTATTTATTACCACTGGGACGTGTTTTTGACAAATGGCATTGAATTAATTCAAAAACTTATTTTCTTCTTCGTCTCTTTTTTTTTCGTTTCTTTTTTTTTTCTGGGTGAAATCATTATTTTCTGTTTTTTTTTTTTTGCTTCTAGTTCTATTCTACTTACATAGGTGTACGTATGTACGTGTGCACTGAGAGTGGATGTGTATGCATGATTGGGTGTATTTTTGGATGTTGATGAATTTAATGCCTTTTTTGTTGCTACGTACTTTAGTCGGTCGCTGGTTCTGTTCGGGTTCTAAAGTCGCCCGTTTGACTGCCGAATGAGTCAGTCATTGAACAGTAACTTGTGAATGCCAGCAACGGATGAACCTTTCTGAAATTCGATATCGATCAGCGGTTCGGATTTTGCACTCAAAGTGCGCGCTAACGGCTGCCACAGGTGATAACGTCACTGAATCGTGATTTCTATCAGTTCTTGGAAGAAAATATTTGCATTTTTGTTTTTTTTTCACTCTGAACTGGTGATCCCTTATCGGGTGGCAGAGTAGAAACTTTCGGATGTGCCTTTGGTGCTGGAGCACATCTGGTGGACGCTGCTAGGTTGGATGTGGTGTCAAATGGAAGTTCAGTCAGAAATAAGATGTTTATTGTTGAAAAATACATAAGAACACAGAGGACTTGGAGGCGGTACTGCACTTGCTACCGTAACCCTCCATATTCTATATGGAGGCGACAGCCCCTAAGACAGCATCAGCCAAAGGGATGTCTAGACCTCAAGTGCTTTTGGATAAATTATGTAGATCCTGTAGGAGCTACCCTTCAAGTAGGGATCCGACTAACCGATCAGTAATATGACCATTCCCTGATGGATCGATGGGAGCAACAGTCACAAGCGCGAGCATTTTCTCCGAAATGTTTTTAAACGTACGCTGCTGCATCAGACACACTGACACTAGCAGTCCTAGAAGCGACCAGATTGATATCAACGCCGCAATCGATCAGTCAAGCAGCCATTGCAGGAACAAAAGCCAAGTAAGTCGCATGATCTTGATCGGTAAATATGTGCTCGATCACAGGACCATGAGCGGCACCGAAAAAGCTCGTGAACTTGCCAGAAAACGGGTTGATACGGATCAGGACCCTCTCCAGCCAAAATGGACGGCACAATCGTTGAGTCTTTAACCACCTGGCAGATCACTCAGACACTGCCATGCGGGCGTGCTCTTTTATCCCCTAATCCAGCCGAGAAAAAACCACCCAAGAATGACTGCGAATACGTGAAGCCGATGCAGACATTTGGCTGAAATTGTATTCCGTGACAAACCGCAGAGTCTCCACTTTAGAACGGCATAAAAATATCGACATTTTTCACAAAAATTTTGTATTTTTCCATTGACTTCAAATGCTACCTCTTGTTGGCTGGTCCTATATTCAAAATAGTAAAAAAAAAAAAAGAATATCTACAGCCATCATCGACTCGGAAGACTTCACAAGAATTCCATCAGAGCTATGCTCCTCCCCAGGGGCTACTACTGAATTAGGTTGTATTTATCACAAAGTTTTCTGTCAGCTTGACCTGACGTCATAACACTCGCACATCGCGGAATGAAACCAATGAAGAATGACACACTTACCTATTTGATAACTGGAGCATATCCACCATCGGATCATGTCCCCCGTACATGTTGCCGGGATGCAGGTGATGATGATGCGGGTGCATTGGATGGTGAGGATGTGGCCCGTACAGGCCTGGCGGTGGATAGTGGCCCACATGATGGCCGTGAAAATGCGACGGTGCCGGTGGTGATGACGAAGGTGGATAGTATCCACTGGAGTTGCCGGGATACCAAAAATGTGGCGGATAACCGGGTCCAGCCCCACTGTGATAGCCCGGCGGTGGTCCCATGACACCACTTCTACCGTGCGGTTGATAATTGTAGGCGTAGTGCAGCATCGACGCGGATGGCGGTCGAAATGACGCCTCAGGAGGGTAATTCATATTATTGTGTGACGGTACTGATTGATGTGGATGATGTGGAAATGCGGAGGGATCCAGCAATCGCGATTGCATTGCTGCTGTCATACTGGTCTGCCGGCCGATGGGATGCTGATCAATGTAGTCGTCGTCGTCGTCCTCAAGTGTACCGCCAATGTCGCTGTCGTTGCCACCAGGATAGTGAGGAATGTTCGGCATATATTCAGAGTCTGAGTAGTCACCCTCAATGGATTGCTGCTGCAGATCCAGCTGTTGCGAGGTACCGGGTTCACCGAAGTGGTCACCACCTAAGCGTGATGATCCTGACACTGTCGGCGGATTGCTGCCGCATTCATTCAGGCGATCGCTTTTCACTTGAATCGAATCACCACTGATTGAACGCGGGGAGAAAGTCGGTGTATTCATCATGACGAGTTTTAAATAATTCCATTTGAAATGTTTCTTTTCTTTTTGAGATGATTTTGTTTTTTTCTTATTTTTTGTTTTTTTTTGTTATAATTTTGTCCAAAAATGTGTATAAATCTGAAAATAATTTATACAACGAGGGGTTAACGCTAGTTCCGGCATTCGACTGTGGAGCGCCACTACTTGCAATACATCGATCAATGTGTCAATAATTCGATTTGAACTCCCCGGGGAGTTGCCGTCGCTACTGCGAATTCAATAAAGGCGAGTCGAAAAATAGTTCTCAAAATTCTTCCTTGTAAACGAAAGTCCCTAAAGGTGAATGGAACTGGGCTACGGTGTGTGACGTTTTCAACAGATGCTTTTTTTTTTTTAATGGATACCGAGTTTGGTGTGGTTTTGAGGTTGTTTTTTGTGATTTGTTGGGTGTTTATGAAAAGGTGAAACGGTTCTGAATTATTTTTGAGCTTATGATGTGAATGATTTGGAATTGATGAACTTAATTGCAGATCACACTACTTGGAGGATTCGAAGGCAATTGCTGAACTGATCTATGGAAGAGGAGAAGCCCAAGGAAGTCAGCGGCAGTCTACGATCTCGAATCCACATAAGACAGTCGCAATTTCTTATGGAGAAAAAAAAAAAGAGGGTCAAAGTGGATGCCGTGACGTAGTGGGTATATGCGGCGACTCCTAAGCTGTGTCAAGATACAATGAGCAATCTTCATAGTTTGCGGCTGTCTCAAATCACTGGCAATGCTCAGAGAGTATACGTGCGTAAAAAAGGCATCTCAAACATCGCCAATCGGGTCCAACAGAAGACTACAGGCCGCATGCACTCGTGAGGGCCAATAGCAGGAACAACACGTGTGGTTACTGTAGAAGTGAAGCCCAGATCGATCATTGCGTGTAGCCCCTATTTCAGTTAAGTCACTGAGATCGAAAAGTACGCCTCCAAGGAATCTGCGTCTAGAAGATACAAGAGTCGGACAGGCAAATGGAAGATGTGATGGTCTCTATCCCTTCCTCTATCATAAAGATTCTGCAGAAGTTCTCTGCAAGCAGTAGAGTCAGTTATCTCTCGCGGCAGTACTTTCCAAGTGAGTAGACTTGTGGACAGGTTGCTCATTTCGCAGTGTCCTGAGAGGTCTCTGTAGCCAACACAGGTGTAGTTTGAACTGTTCGGTCATATCGTTCAGCGATGAGCCACAACGATTCATTTTTTTTTTTTTCTTATGGGAGCTTTTTAACGCTGTGCTCAAAACTTGTCCATTATATTAACAAGCAGCAGCCAACATTTGCTGTAATTCTTTGGTCTTCCGGCAAAGGCGCTTCTGTGAAGAGACGCACCGAATAACTGGCAATTAATCAGAGCAGAGGCAGGCCAGTGGCAGAGGTGCTCAGCAGTGTTGTCATCTTCTCCACAGGCGTCGCAGAGGGTTGCATCGCTTAGGCCAAGTACATTTAGGTGTTTGGCAGACATCGCGAATTGATATGAATGAGACGAGATGGCTGAGTATTTTAATATACACCTCATGTGGGTGCCGGACCATTGTGACCGGGGAATTGCAAAGCCGGTGAACTGGCACAACTTGTCTCTTCCCTGGCACCAAGCGGAGATGATGTAGAGAAGATAGAAACTGCAAATCACGTCCTTTGCTCCTGTAACGTACTCCCATCTAGGGCCTATTTCTTCAACAACCAATGCGACCTAAATAGCGCAGACATTAGCCAGATAAACCGCTTTATCACAAGTACCAACTGGTTCCAAGTTTAGGAGTAGATAATCCACGTGGTATCACAACGGACCTACTCTGGCCTAAGTGTGACTGAGTCAGCCACCACAACCTCACCTAACCTAAGCTGGTGCACTGCATGTGCTCCATTCAAAGGGAATATGGGTCCGTCGGAGTTCTAAAAAACCAAGGAGAAAGTATCCGTTGTGGTTGCCAACAATCTTACACACTTCCTCTTTAAATGAAGACTATTCAACAAGCCACTTGTATGCATCGCTTCTTTGAGACTATTTACAGGGAAAATAAACAAACTAAAATATGAGGTTCGATGCCTCATTCATAAACAGACGCACGATAAGGTTAAAAGTTAACGACGATTTTAATGACCAAACTGGAAGTCCTTTACGCGATACAACATTGTTTACCAAAAATGGGATTATACCGAAATTGCAAAATTGCCGAATGTAAACAAAAAATCTCGCATGTCTTTGATTTCAAATTCAAATTACAACCTTCAATTGAAAAAAATAAAAATAAATAGAGGAGATGAAATATTTTAATGACATTAGACGGCATCTCAATCAAGGAAATGGCATTGAACGCATCGAACGCCCTTGATTTCACCGAGTTCGTGAACTCATTGCAAACAAAATGCCATCATCTGTCCAATCTGTGATGATTGGAATTCCATCACTTCTGGTTGTACGTCGAACGCACGATGGTACTCAAGAGCATATTTATGAAATAGACAGACACAACATCGAGGACGATTCACTTCAAAAGTGACACTCGCACGAGAAGGCTAATCATGTTAGATTCTCACAGGCAAGTGATTCCAAACAGAAACGATATGAAAATTCTGATTCAAAGATGATTTAAGCGAAAGTTTGGACTTTATCACTGACGCCTGTCAGTGACCTCATCAACCAAGCAGATCACTTAATCGAAGAAACAGTCTAAAGTGGAGACTAGAGACGTGTATGTACGCATAATTAAGTAGTTAATGTTTGACAAAGAACCTTGAGGAGCACTAGACGGCGTCTTGTTTTTCGTTTTTCGTTTTTCTTTATTTTTTTCTTTTCTACAAACACAAAACTGCGATGTGAACAGCAATGACTGAGTGCTTCAGTTGAAACTGAGTTTATCAGATTACGCATCCGCACATGTGTTGTGTTATCTCGTGCCTCGAGTGATGCTCATGAGGTCATACTTCCGTGCGGACGATTAAAGAGTCGATATAAAGTACATTCCGGTATCTGGAAAAAGGGCATTCGTAGCGGTATCAGCAAATTACGTTTTATTCTTTCATTTAGTCGACTTGACCTTGGGTAGACTTTGAAGCTGCTGGAAGGAATATCTTCTGATGTTCTCTTCTCTAATGGAATACAATCAACCACTACATGAATAGGTTTTGAGAACAGAATGTGTTGCGATTGAATCGATTTCCGGGGACGATTAGTTGCGATCGGTTGTCATTGAAAAAGTGAAATGAGACCAGAATTAGTTGCTGTACTGACAGAGAGGTTGTTCTTGGCGACAAACTGTCATCGATTCTTCTGTTCGACAACAGGTGGCTCATTCTTACGATGTGACCAATGTTTGACTTTGAATTTTTAATGATTTTGACTTGCTATTGAAAGCAAGGCGCTTCTTTGGTTGTTTTGCCGCCATTTTGATTCGAGTGACATTGTATCAGTTGGTGTTTGACAGTCGCAGAGAGTGCTCAATAACAGTCTAATGCTCAAACAGTCTTGCTCAGAGACAAGACAACATATTTGTGCAAGAAATCACTGTTAGACAGGAAGTAGAACTCGGCTGACATTTGCTATTAAGGAAAATCGCTAAAGACTAGCACACCCTCATGGAGTGGCTGCACGGGTGCGCTATTTTGGTGGACGCCATCATCGAGCCACATTTCGTTGTGGATGCTGGAGGCAGTACTGCAACGCTAGAGGGCATCGATTTCCGTTGGAAAAAATTGCATGTGCTTTGATTGCGACAAAATGGCGGCACAGTACACACTTGCAGCTCGTGCTACGACGGACAATTTGATGCAAGTGCAAGTATAAATCCAAGCTTGAGGGAAGGACACGACGGCAGAGGACCCCCGCATCTTAGAAGGAACACAGAGGTAGAAAAGGACCGCAACCAATTTGGAGGCTGCGAACAGGAAGACTAGGATGCAACACTTTAACGATCGGACGCGACCCGACGATAACACATCGAGCCGAATTGTAGCTAGCACCCCAATAGAATGTCCGTCCGCTTTTCATACCATGACCAGCTTCAGGTGTGATCAGGTGGTTTGTGAATCATGTCAGGGAAACGGGAGAGTTGGCGGAGGGACCGGGACGAATCCGTGGAGGACCCGGATTCGAAGGACTGAGACGAGAGGCTGGGCCTGTTGGATAGAGGAGCTCCTGCCAGTTGCCTAGGAAAGGGAGTTGAAGAATTTGTCAGCCGACACAACATCCAAATGAAGCGGAGATCTCGCTTCTTGAAGATGCTTGCTGTTTGTATCTCAAGACTGAGTGCCACAGAAAGAAGATGTTACCACGGATAGATAAAACCCACAACATATCAAGTTCCTCCAATCCGATAATCCCAAAACATCAAACAAGTTCCGCCCGTAACTGCGAAAATACGCAATGTAACTGGTAAGTGCGGCGCAATAAACGACATTTGCCATGTCCAAAACCACCGATAATGACATTCATCTTCACATGATCCCATGGTTCGATTGTGATAACTTTGAATTATTCCGCTTCCAAGACCAGTCCCTCGCTCTCTGTGGCAAACTGGTTAAGCGTTCTAAGTTTATCAATGTCCATAGTATTCGATTAATGCCCGGAGGCAAACGTATTCACCTCCATTCATATCACATTGACGTACATACCTTTCCACTCGGCTCGTATCGGCCGATCGGATCGGTCATAAATTAGTCACAAATTGAAAACTAAAAGTTGAAACACATCTCCCTATCGGCCAGACAATCTTAGTTTGAACATAAAAACATATCAAACGTATGCGATAAATGTATGACTAGAAGTGTAATTTCGGTCTGAGGTACGAGCTGGAACTCCATGCAAACACAGCTTACACTTCACGTGTGCACAACTACGATTGCATGACGCTTGCTTAACGCTAACGACTTAGAAGTTAAATATCAACATTTTACTCTCGAATGCCAGAGATTAAGTGCCGGACTTAGTCGCCCATAAAGTTCACAAACGCGCTTTGTCATCGAGCCACATCGGAGCAGCGAGAGAGTTGAAACATAGGACCGCTCTATATCTTAAACTGTATCAGATGCAGAGAAGCAGAGAAGATGAAACTTCGCTGATATATGTTAATCAAGGGACTGAACCAAAGCTGGCAATAAAATTCATCACATCTCGTCGAGACCTGAAAAAAAAGCCACCGCGCCTCGCCGCTGCCAAACAGACAAAGTGATGAACTCAGACATTTTTTTTTATTCCATTTTATTTTATGGACTTAATTAAATGAAGTATTAGGTCGAAAAGTAAAATGTTCATCAGCAGATATGTCGATGGCGACAGAGACGACCCTCCCCCAACAGGCGCCTGGTGGAGAGGAGCTGCATCCTGAAGCCGGTTTACACCCGCCTGTGACATTTGATTCGCTGGTTGTGCGGCAATTCGGCGTGATTTCAGCAAAACTCATCCGAATGCGATGACGTGCCCAACCAACAATCTTCTTGATGCCCGCCCCAAAGGGAAAGGGAAGCGTTTTCTTCGCTCTTCGGGCAATGTTTTGTTTCAAGACGAATCTCTGACTTCATCGATTTTACGTGGACAGTCAATTACACAAGTCTTGGTCACAGTGAGTGACGAGCTGATAGACGTCGTTAGCAGGTGATAATGATAAATGTGAAGTTTTCGTTCGGATATGCTGATATCATAATTCTCAGAGTGCCTGCGGATCGGAGACATTCAAGGCGCAGGACATTGACTGAAACCGGTTGCGCAAAACGTTTAATGACGTTTTTTTCCGCAAAACTTGCCTTGTGGTTTCATTTGCAGGAGAATCGGTAGAGACTCTGATATGCTGACAGGCACATTTTTAAATGGTACCACGATGACATGATGCGACAGCAGACGGGAGAGACTGGTCCGCTTTTCGACTGAGATTTTAATTGCAGACAGCTGACGGGTGTGGTGACATCACTTTTTCATGTAAGTAACGTCTGTCAGATCATCTCGGAGAGAACTACGACTCAAGAGCAATAGTGAGGCTTTATACAACAAGTTGCTGGGGTCCAGGCCCACGAGCAGGAATACACAGAAGTAAATTTCCATGAGGTCCAGATCCAGGAAATGTCGATGTCGTTACGGCAGTGTTAGCCACTCGTCAGTGTGCACACGAACTTCCTTGCTGTCCATGACCATTGATCTGGCGCATGATTCTTCGGTTTCGGGGACGATTCTTGGTCGCAACGAACTTTTGACTTAAAATTCTGTTTAAAAATGGCCTCCCGTGTTGTCACTCTTTCTGCTACAACCAAATCCCTGCCCTTGGGGATGCTAATCCAAAGGCGATCCATTAGAAACTCATTCATTCCGAAACAAAATTTTGACGTGGCAACATCACCGAGTCCTACTTTGAGGCAAAATAAAAAATGGCGCCCGGTACAAAATTGCAATCGGAACATATGTGAATATTGTGCGCTGAATAATCGTGCTGTTTAAAAGGTCTGTGACAACCATTCATGAAGCCATCGTTGTTCTGATGCTGAATTCACGTGATGAGAAATGTGGGGAAACCCTCGGAAACCCACTTCTATTCTTGCAGTGACATCTGCTCTCGTAGAAAACCGCGGTCCGTGTTATCGACTAGATTGGCGTGGTGGGACAATGGGAACTTGCTTAAGTCCGATTGTTGTACGCAGTCACCTCTACCGAACCTAGTTCCTTCCGTATTCTAATTCGTAAATAGAAAATTATCAGTTAAGAGGTTTGGTTGGAATTTAACAAACAATTGTCTCGTCATACATTTTTCTGTGACGTAATGGCATTACGCCTGACGGTTGTGGCAGTAGATCACATGATTAAAGCATAATTACACACATCAGTTAGCAAGATGCCAATGAGAAAGCGAACATTTCCGCTGTAACCTAAAGTGAGGACATCCCATCCTTTACGAACCTGCACTTCTAATTGAATTTACATATACGAGTGCTAAAGGCGAGAAATGTCGCGATGAATTCCAAACATAGGATCGTTAACGCAACTTCTCCGCTTCTACGAGAACAGGTAACCGATTGTCGCGCCATTTTCAGCACGATCAATCGCCTCAATCCGGTCTACATACACGACCATACACGATACAACACCACACGAATTGAATTTCTGCCAATCTTCGGTCAGCAAATTCTCAAGCACCGATAACCCTCCCCTCCCCCTCCCCCCAGAATTTGCATATTCTGTTTGACTGAGCAAATGCAATAAATTTCAGGAGGAACAGGAGCGGGAAGTCAATCAAACTACGCCTCGCAACTATGATGGGCCGTGTGTCACTGCGAGGGCGGGCGGCTAGTACTCGGCCCGCTGACGTGCGACATAATTCATCCGACTTTTATGCAAATCTCCGTCGCTTACAAACTTCCGACTTGGGGAAGGCAAACAGACCGAGAAAAGACACAAGAAAAAAAAAAAAAATGAAAATAATATCCACACGGGATGTGGGAGCAGCGGGAGTCGCCCGTTGTCGAGCGCTGAATGTTTACCTGGCAAATATTTGCCGAACACAGGCAACGACCAACGATGACAGTAAACAGGCATTAAGCGTATACAAACCAGTCTAAGATACTTCTTCACCGCGAAGCGGTATTAATTATAATTTATTTAAAACAATCTGCTGTGTAGCATATTTTAAGATTTAACGCGCTGAAACATATCAATTAAAGGCCCCTGTGCGAGGCCCAGCTAAATCCGGTCATGCTCTTGTCACTCCAGTGCGCTGGATGGATGGAATGCTTGGAAAACCGTACCGTAGGGGACTCTCTGGTATTTAAGTTTTATCATCTGATATCAGGTTATTTGTTAAAATTTGAAATTTATTTACTTTTGTTTTTTTTTTTTTTTTGTCAGCGGGCCCTGTCAGGCGCCATTGCTAAGCGAAGGTGATGGATTTGAAAAAGAAAAGAAAAAAAGGAAAAACAAAAAAATAAGTAAAACACCACCGTTGCGCCGAGGTGAACGCTGGTGTGTGTCTTAACAAGTTAACAAGTCGTTAAAAGACGAATCAATCAGATATCCGGGTTCAGTCATGCTTTTCATTAAATAAGTATCAACGTGCCGGGTATAAAAATCGCCAAAATAATTCAGAGAAGATGTGTGTTTCGGGCACCAGAAGCACCAATGGGAGCACAGCAATAGCAACTCTAGATTGAATATTTTCAGCTTAAACCGTCCGAGGGTACTAAAATCGGGTTACTTAACTTTGAAAGAATGTCTAGACGTCTACTTTTGTTTTTGTTGCTTTTGCTTTTACTCTTCTTTTTTTTTTTTTCTTGGCATCGACGCTGTGGTGGTCGTGGTCGTGGCATCGTCGCTGTCGTCGTCTCGGAGTTCCGAACTCGACGACAATGAAACTTAAGGTTAAGGTCTCTGATGTCAGAGCAATATAACTCCGCACTCATACAGCAACAGCCAGACAAGATCTAAATGCGAGCGAGACAGTGGGACGGACTGCCGCCGCCGCTGCCGTAGAGCAAACAAGTTGATCCATTGCGTCAGTGTGCCGATGTGGGAGATGTTTTGGAAACCCGACTGGTTAATGTGTGTCGGGTATTTCTTAATGGGCAGGTTCCGGAATGTTTATAACACTTAATGGGCTACATTAAGGTGACCATAAAAATCTTGTTCGCATATTTCTTACCTCGTTCGATACAGAAGATAAAATCCTATCCCCCTTAGTTACCATATGGCACAGCGAACGGGCTTTAGTTTAGAAGCTCGTTAAACAAAAAAAAAAATAGTGAGGACTAATTGGATCTTTGACACTGACAAACAAGGTGTTTATTAAAGTTCTATTCAAAGTCCACGAAGGTGCAGCTCGATGTGATTTTGTTTGTTTTTTTTTCTTCTCTGGGTTAGTGACCGAAATAAGATTGAAAAGACTTTCAGAATCAATCCGACTGCATAGCAACCATTTGGGTAATCGGTCGGTCTCGACGTCGACCTGACAGTCTGACGGCGTCAGAGGGCGTAGCAACCACAGTTGTAAGCCGACCAAATTCCAAATGTCGAATTTGGGTGAACATTCAGCTATACTCTCCGACATTGTCAGGGACCTCGAGAGGATGGGGTGGTGGGTGTTAGGAAAACGCCCACAACGCTCAACAGGCAAGGAAAAAAGCTCAATTTCTACATGGCACGTTCTGAAAGAGCACTGCTTGGGTGCAAGTAAATCTACGGAATGCAGAAATACAGAGAAGGACCCAAGTGGTGGGCTCATTGAATTTAAGCATAATCGCTAACCAGCCGCGGGGCATTTCATTGTGGAAACGAATTCAGAGATGTAGTTCAGAATGAAGGGGCAAGGAGCAGAGTGATGACAAGCCAGACAACATCTTTCGAAGATTTCACATAAACAGCCGATAGACTCAATTAATAACAGACTACTTGCAGTCCGATGATCCGAAGGAGACAGCAATTAATTGTTAACTGTGGCATTGAAGCTCCTCACAAATCCCTCATCTGCCATCACGCTCGTAAGCAAAGGGAAACGATGAATAAGTTCAAGGTCGTAAACGCCGCCAATACGAGCAGATTCAGTCAGTAACTATAAATAGTCCATGATAATCCGGTTTCATCTGAAAAGTGTTACTCCACCGCCGCGACTAATGACGGCCCTTCCCATCTAATCCTTCCGTAATGTATTGGTAATTAGCAGGCTTTATTGGCATACCCAAGGGCGAGCAGCAACTCACTGCGGGCTTGGACCTGGCGACGGATTTGTAAGAATTTCTTAGTTGTGCGATAGAACTTTTGGGCGACGATGAGCTTTTGTGGGGGTTGTCGCCATTTAACACGACGAACCGCCTAACGTGTTAAAATTGAGTTAACGCCTCTGGAACGGATTATGGTCGACATAATAGTTCACGTTCAAGCGTAGTATCGTCAAAATCGGTAAAAATATTCGAAGACAGAGGCAGTCTGTTATGACTCCGAATGGCAAAGATAGAGAACGAACACTCCTGTCGCACTGTCAGCGCTGCCACGAAAGAAGTGGAGCCGTGAACACAAGACAAGTCGTTTTGACTTCACTGCAAGACAGTCTTGGTGATGTGAACTGCTCACTAAGACCTTGAGTCGAAATCGGAATCATAAATGTGTTTTATTTAAATTTACTTAACTCTCAAGGAGCTCCACAAAGGATTTCTCTCGAGTTCTTTGTTGAATGCGAACGAATCCAACCCACCGCAGTCAAAATACGGAGAAAATGAAAATGAATGAATATGTGCAGCCAAGTGTGTGACATTGTCTGACAATGTTTGACAATTCTAGGCCTTCCAGACGTTCCTGCATAACGCACGTGGTTCCTCCAAGCGCAGACGTGTCAACAACTGATCACAGGCGCTTAATTGAATATGTTTTGCAGAAAAGAACACATGTAACATCCTTAAACACAGCCAGGCCAATTGTCTGCAGACAACTCTTATCAACTCGAGATTGATGACATCTCACTTGCAGAGCTTATGCGCTGCCACGACTCAAGTCGTCGACCCCTTCTAATGCAAGAAAACCACAACCGACCACGAATCAAGTAAAGAATACACAAAACATTACCAGATAGTCATCTACTCCTTTCACAACATGATCTTCGCATTCGCAGTCGTCGTTAACGTGGCTCACCAACTTGCATTGCAACCGAGACACAACAGGACATGGCTAAGCCAAATGAAGTCACCGAAACAATCCGAAGTCAAAGGTAACGCGACAAGACATGACATGTACCGAAACCTGGAATATGAGCACGTAAGACTGCAACATCACTCGAGCAGAGGTGACCCCACGCAAGCTTGACGGATCCATTTCCACCGATGATAGCCATGACAACACGTCCAGTCTTGGGGACGATAATGATGAGATTTCGTCCAACAGTGTGCCCTTCAGGTTGAACATACGTCAAAACACGTTCTCTCCTCGGCTCGATTCGGCGCAACCACAAAAGGAGACGTTGCCATTAATTGACATCTTTTGAGGTTAGCGCACAAATTTATTCTCGAAAGATGAGAGGCACACCGTTATTGATTGCATCACTTTAGATTTGAGTCAATTTATTAAAGTTAATCTGAGAGCATTATTTACAAATGCGCTCCTTTCCTCCTCTGCCGCTGTGTGTGTGTGTGTGTGTGCCGGTCAAGCGATTAATATTTATTAGGTTCGTTTTTCTTTTTGTTTTGTGTTTTGCGCGCGTTCATTCGGTTTTGCTGTTGTTATGCTCGATTTGTGGAAATTTACATTCGGCCCGTTTGAGACCGATGCGAAGGGAGGCGAATCTGTTTTTGGGATCGATTTTAATGGAATGTCGGCATTGGAAAATCAAAAATTTAAGGATGTTAGAAAACAGGGAATTCGGCCGCAACCATTCTAATCATTTTGCAGTTTCAACTGGAACGGGAACCTGTTGGTCCAATGTTTATGGAATCGGGGACATGACGACTTGGGCATCCTGACGAGCACACTGTAGAGGAAGGATGTGAGTTCTAGAATGCTGAGAATGCTGAAATATAGGAAACAGGGCACCACATAGAAAGGGAACAGAGGGAACCTTACACCATTTTTTTTTGTTTTTTCTTTATAATTTCCCGTGTAAAGAGGATCGTTACACCCAGTGTCCGGAATCGAAACACGACACGGCCCGAGGTATAGAGGGAGAAAGAGAGGAAGCGCACATGGCCTGAATCTTAAATGCTTGTATTGATTGGGAAAAGACGAATATTTAAACCTTTCTGTGCGTCGGAATGTAGTCTATTCCTTGCGAGGCGAGTATTCCGGGTAAATGGACGGTAGGAACACAAGGTCTCTTGAACATCGTTTCTTAAAATATCAATAAAAAAAAGTGCCGAAAGTGCCACGGCCGACACACTCAATCGATTTCGCGATACTGCGGTTTCCATTGAATCCTAGATTGAAGGAGCAGGAAAGTCTTGAATGCAACAGACTACATTTGAGTAAAATCCAGCTTGGGGCAAATTCAAATCAGATGCGGTGAAAAATCTCTTGATGCCTTCATTTTTATCGTCACAAGCGCAGATCACATTTGCGACAGACAATATTCAGAATTATCCATGTTGACATGATCGGAATTCAATGTTTAGCACAGATAACCCGCATTTCCAATGCTACGTCCGAATTGCAGGTTCGTGAATCTGGGAACAAATGTGAAAGGCTGGGAGTACTGTCACCAGCGCAGGAGGGAATTGAAGTAGAAGCAGCGATGATATTAGAGACCATTCATTAATATGAGAAAGAGTAACGGAGACAAATCAGAGCCCTGGGGAACACCATTTGGTGAACTCATCCAAACAACATTAATTGAATGGAATCCGATTGATGACATTAGCATTACAGTTGTCATAGGTAGACCTTAATAGGGCCACTATGGTAGTTGGAAGATGGACTAGGAAAAAGCTGAAAATTGCTTATGTTAGCCCAGGAAGATGTTTAAGATAAACATTTCGATGTAGTCTTTGCATTCGTCTACGTTGTGCAAAGATTGGTTTCAGTTTTCCGTGACATATGCTCATCAAATCATGAGGGAGGGGCGTTTGCTGCGAATGTCGTTCTGTCCATCATAGGCTGACGGTTTATAAAACTAGTCAACAGGCATGACTTTGGAAAGAAAAACAAAAATGATGAAGAAATGATGCGATGGGAGCTGGACAAATGTTATTTTCCATCAACTCGGGAACGGAATAATGGTAGGATAGACGGAAGAGCTTACACACTGGTTCTGTCAGTGAAGAAGACCGTCTGTAGAACAAGCAGCACCAGACATGGTTTGATCGTTTCCTTCATCAAGCAGATTTTTTAGCAATTTTTCACCTCCAGCCGCCACTTTAACAAATGTTTAACAAACGTTTCGCTTCGGGTGCGTAGACGGCATATTTTCAAAATACATACAATTATCGTTTTTGCCCTTTTCTTTAAGCCCGTTTCCACTTCGGCATTCCAGTCAATTATCACTAATTGGAGCTAATTATTCGCACAATTGTCGGTTGTTCCCAAAAAAATGACACATTACGCGCCTATTAGCCGGGCACATACAGAAGAAAAGAAACATACGTTACAGTTCTGAGAAACCAACGAAAAGAGAAGCTTACCCACAGCTTCTCCTAGCGTGTCTTTGAAGCGTTGCAAAATGAGTTCGTTCCAACGTTTATAGGGAGAATTGATTTTCGTTCTCCTTCATTTTAATCACCAACTTCCATGTTCGTCTACCGGCGATTTCAAAGACACTTTGTAACAATCGAAGAAGAAAAAAAAATGAAAAAAAAAGACGTTCGAAAACCAAAAATGAACTTTCGGCATTTATTTTGGTAATGGCGGGCAGTTGAGACGACTCGGCGAACAGAATTTCAATGACAAGCAATTGGTTTATGATTTTTAATTGTTCGGCTTTAGTCAGCAATGTGACGCCGGACGGATGAATCAATCATGAGTCTATACCTTCGGTCCGCTGCTGTGTTTTGATGCCGCTCTCCGCAGCAAAGTTCAGTTTGAATGAATTAAGGGATATTTTTTTCTTATAACAACTTCAACACCGAACATTTGATGTGGTTGACTGATAAGACAACAACACAATGTTGGCGTGTCGAGTATTTTTTTTCCCATTAGACGAATTATCGTTGACTCAGGGTCACAACAGTCAGCTGATACATAAATCGACTCACGCCATTTATCCATTAACTGCATAGCATCTATGGAATGTGCTATGAATAGAGTCCTAGCAAGTCTTGGCTCAAATATAGTATCGAATATTGAATTGACTTCTTTTGAATGCTAATGAATAATAAAACAAGTGTCAACTGCTGTTTAACGGCCAATTAGGTACTATCGAACATTTTATCACAAAGTTCTTTGATGTGGTAATTTATGAGGCGGTTTCGGCGAGGTTCACTGGGGGATTGAAAGTTTATAAACCAACCAATTTATTCAAATATCGCTTAGAAGAGTGACTCGAGTTAAATTGGTATATTTTTATACATTTTAAATAAATTCTCCTCGTTCAGTTGAATTAATTTAAATAAAACTTGACGTCATTGGGGCAGTTTTTTTTTTGTTTTTCTTATGAACAACCGACAAATCGACTCCTGAATTGTTCTTCACAAAAATGCTCACTTCCTATTTATGCCACAAATTGCCATTTCAACGAACGCACTGAAGAGCAGGGAGTCGGTGTCTTAGGCCTTTGCCTGCATGATGTCACAACGTCGCGGCAAGAAGGAAATGTTAGGAAAAGGGGGCCGCCTAGCACGTCTCGCCTGCCTTGCCGTCATATATCCTTTTAGCCGCGACAGTGTAGCATCGGGTAAAAATGCATTAGAATGAGTATGGGCAACTAAAAAACAAAAACAGTTCAGGTAGCAGTTAATTGAGTAACAAGGCACTGGAGGCCACTTAAAAAATATTGAAAAAAAAGTGTTGGTGACAAAGGAGAGCCTTGGGGTACACCGTCCTTTTGTGGACAGACGGATCATGTTGACAAGCCATGATTATCCCAGTCCCAGTCCTACGGCACAGTCATGGAAAACCCACGTGAAAGGCTAACTGACTAGTACAGTCCCATAAGTCTAGCTAGGCGTCTACTTATTCTATGCCAAAGAATGTTAGGCTACAGAGAACCCATTAGCAACATATGTAGCTCCGGCTCAACTGCGGACATCGACCAACCAGCTTCATGATCGCATGAAAAGTCATGTTGGCTGAGGCCCAAACGAGCGCCGAACACACAAGGAATCACTCGAAGCAAATCTCCACCAAGAGACTGCCCCCAGTTAAGAGAACTCTATCGAACACTACTTGCTCAAGACACTTAGTTCACACGTCTTGAGTCTTCTTCGAGAATGACTTCACTATCAAACCCTCTCCGGAATGAGCGCGTTCCTTTCTAGAGACGCTTCTCAGAGAGAAACTTCGTATCCCGGACATCCTCCACATCGAAATGGGGGACAGACATTCAGCTAGTGGATGTTCACAGGCTGGTCTAAAATGGATGAAGATTACTACGCCTTCTTAACCGATGTAGCTTCTCCCGATGAGACCACGGTCCTAGACCACTTCTACGGATAGTAGAACAACAATCAAATTCATAGATTTCGTCGCATTTCACTCAATGATGGCCCTTAGATGCTGTTTGTCTCTCAAACACTTCAACCTTCTCCTCAGGTTACGGGCTACTGCGATATTCCGGGAAATTCATTCGTACACTTCGTACAACGGTGTGGAACACATTTGATATGTCCGCATCTACACCGCCTTCTTTAAAAGTTGCAAAAATGACGAGGAATCAACAAGAATATAAAAACAGCTAAAAGAGAACATTTTTTTCATTAGTCCGTGTACATTTCTTTGACTTTCAAAGAGACGTGCAGCCATTCGATGGAATACCCTCTTTCTGCCGCACAAAGTCCAACCAAATGCCATTAGACTTCACTCACTTCAGTCACACACTCAGGAACCCCCAACAAAATTAATCACCTTCACGAGCAGACTGCTTTGAAAGGGAAGTACATATTTCAACAATTTCATTTTTTTCTTTTCATTTGCAATTGAATCGCTGAATGGAATTCAATACAGACTCCTGACAGCCTGTGAAAAATTTAAAACGCCCCCATCACCCACCGGCAGGCGAGTCATTTCAAAGCGACCTCTTTGGCAGAAGAGAAAAATAAATAAACGACTAATAACCCAACCGACCGAACAGAAAGGGAAACCTTAACTTCCCATTTATCCATATGTTTGATTGAAGTGTGACACTATCAGCGGGGTGCCGCTGCTGCGCGCGCTCTGGACGTCAACACTTTTGCCGGAAAATTCACCTTCAAGCCGACCCCACGGCCGGCGTACTGTACTCATTCACACTTCCCTTCGATTCGTCGTGTGGATTTATTTATTCTTTTGTCGTCATCGCCATCACCGACCGCGGTGGAAACACAGACGAGCAATCGATTTTTAGACACACTAATCAACTCGCCTCCCCTCGACCAAGAGTTTGAGGCAACCAACTCACTCACCCACCAGGCGGTGGCGGTGGCGGTGGCAGTGGTCACATCCGAAAAGACACCCAGTATCTGTTGAGTTTCCTTCTCCGCGCTGAGAAAAAAATTGTTGTTAAATATAGTTTCCACTGACGGCGAGTGCTGGTGAATAGGTGTGCGAATATTTCCCCATCTGTGTGGTGGCCCGTCCGTGGGGTTAACCTGAGAGAGCGAGAGTGTGTCGCCAGAAACACCGGCAAACTGAGATGTGCGGCATGGATTCGAGGTTAGAATATGCCGGCAAAAATATGTCGTTCGCGTTCCATCGAAAATCCACTCGCTGAGGCAAAGGCAGAGGACAAGATCAGAAAGCAGATGATTTGTGTTTGTCTTCCTATGCAGAAGAATGGGACGGAGCAGAGCAATTGCGTTTCAAGCGACAACAGCTGCGGGTGTGGTTGTGTGCCGGAAGGGAGGATATCGACGTTTGCCAATTCGTTTTTCTGTGGGTTTTCGTTCACCTCGTGTTTGTCTTTGCGCAGTGAACAAGCAGCGAAATCGGTCTTGCGGAAGCAGAGAGATGAGACGAGGATTAGCTTGTGCTTGTGCTTTCGCTTTTTTGTGCTCTTCGAAGGAAGAAATTGGAAAATTGAAAATGTTGTTGACCTCCGAGGTACATACATAATTGATGAAGATGACTGCTGTTGGTGTGGCTACATGTGTGGGTATGCAAGCGTCAGCTTTTCGATGAGAACAAGTGAATGAACAGCGGAATGGCAAACATATGTGGATGAGTTTGAAGTGATTTTCGAAGGACCTAGATGCGCAGTTGTTAGAGAAAATAATTGGCTCTAGGCACTTCATTCACATACGCCTTCGCAATGATGTGACGTACATTGAAGTCAATGGCCTGGTGGTGACGTTGGATGACTTTAAGGCGTTCAGACGGGGTTTGGTGCATGCAATACCCATCTACCTACAGGAGGGGGTGCAGTTTCAAGGGACACACGAAGTCAGAGAGTGCAACCGGAAACGTGGAAATTCGAATTCTGTGTCAATTTAGACTGCGAGTGCTTTATTATATCGGTTTCCACTTCAGTCAACAAGACAGCGATGTGAATAAATGCAACAGTCCATAAATACTCATTCCATAACCGGGCGCCATTTTTTTAAGTTTTGTTGGTAACAACGCAATTGAAGGACCTAAAATGAGTTGAAGACTATGCAAGCCAAGCTGCTTAGTAAATTATTTCAGAACTGAGAGAAAATGAATTGAAATAAATTACGTGACTCACAAGACGAGTTAAAGTGAAGGAAATGTTGACATTTTATCTTGACATCTGGACGTGATGCTATCATTTCAAGGTCAACACTCTAGAAGTACTCGAAAACTTCAACTAGAATTAGATCCTAAAGGACTATGGTTAGGGACACAAAGTAACTCACTAAGTTACTCTGATGAAGAAGATAAAAGGCTGAATGCAGGAGATGCGAAATTTATGCAATTTGATGGCTAAGACCTCATTAATTCCACACTGCGCTCTCATCCTGTCAAGAGTCAGGATTCTAAAGTTAAGCAAATATCCTCTTCATTCTTGTGTGGCAATATAGCCCGGGCCGGGACTAACCGACAAGCATCTCCAAACTAGAGTTGGCTGAGGTCCTTCTTCACTTCAACATTTTCGCCACCTTAAATAGGGAGATCCAATGTTCGTTGTACGCCTTGCTTGGACATTTGGCATGCACCTCACATGACCCAGTCGCATTAGGCGGCTTTGGACCCGTAGACGTCAGACAAGGCTGACGTCGCTGTACAGCACGTGTGGTTCTTGGTTTAATCCGCAAGTCTTCAAACCAAACAAAACCTCGATGATGATGCGTTTGCTATAGGTGCTGATGTTGTTTGTACCATTTGCCGCGGACCCTAACATCTCACTCCCCTCAATAGCAGCGATTACCGCCAAAAACCATATTGATTGTGCATAAAAATATCTACCGGTTGTCCCAGCCGGAGGCATTGACACTTTAACTGCATGCTATTCCGGCACGACAGGCTATTCAAATTTAGATCACCCGCTTGTGCCGCATCTGTCGGTTCGGGTTCAAAGGTGATCGCACTTCCGAAACTGGTCTTGACAGGTGAATTTACAAGGCTTTGAGAATATTCGGACAAATGGATAAATTGTGTAGTTCAGTCGTTTGGAAATTTTCGAAAAAAAACAAAAGACAATTAAAATGCCGAATTTATTTGTTCTGCCCCGAGCTCATAATTCAAGTATTTATGTGCGCTCGTGTATCGAATGAAGTCCGTATGCAAAGGTGAATCGATAACAGCTTACTTGAACCCAATCATTCACTCTGATTCGTGGTTCTGACTCTGATTGAGGAGGACAGGGGATGACCAACTTCGACTACCACCTGGCAACACCAAAGACTTATTTATTTGTGGTCGTGTTCGTTAAGTTCGTTAAGTTGAGTCAAAAAAGTGTTGATACTTCCGTTGGAATTGAGATTTACATTCAAATTTTGTGGTCTTCGCACAGAAGCCACATCAGGCAGCGATGTAGGACCGATGACGATATTACATCATCATTATCATCATCTTCTGACACGCATGATCCACTAAATGGGTTGCGAGGGCAAAGCACGCACGAGCGATCTCCAGGACATCGATTCTAACTCATCTGGAGTTATTCTCACGCGGATCCAGGCGAGTTTTTTTGACATGGTCCAACCAGCTTGTTCTGGGTCTGCCAAGCAGTCGCTTACTTGATCGCACCCAAGGCTCATCTTGGAAATCGTGATGAAGGGGACGATATTTTATACTCTTACAAAAATTACATTGGACTGCACTCAACACTGATAACAGATACGCACAACAAACTCTAGAGAGAATAAAACTATAACAAGGACTGAATTATAGGCAAGTAACGACATTTAACGGGAAAGGGACAGTTCGTTACAAGATGCAAATAGAATACTCGTTATTCGGTAACAAAAACATACGATTTACTAAAGCACAAGTTCTGGAATGTGGCTCGTCTCCAAAAGGAAGAATACCACCAAAGACCAAAGGAGTAATACCTTTCTTCATCAAGACGTTTCAATATCAAAGGTATCAATTAAAAAATCAATTGTTCGAACCTTGTCATCACTCAATCTGACATTTTGGGGGACCAGAACAAAACAAAAAAAAAGGAATGCTGTTCACAACCGACAAGCGGGTTGGCGCTGACAATTCGGGGTAGCAGCCGGTTTTCGTGGGAAAGATGAATAATGCAGCAGCATAATGCCACGATGAAGGTGGGATTGAACACACAAACTCCTTCGGAAGTTATTATTGAAGCGTATTTAAGTGACAGTTTAACGGTCGCGTTCTGGTTCTTAGAGCTTGAATTTCAATCGAAAATAAATACCCTGCATGACGTAATCGTTTAAAACTCACGCATTGCTAATTAAGGACTTACATTTTTAATCGATAAATTCTTGGGATTCTTTGGCTTTTAAGAATGTAGGCTTTTTTTTATCGTTGAGCATTTAAATACAGGCTTGGAATTTTAAGTTTTGATTGTTTTTTTTTTTGGGATTAAAGAAAATGTAAACGTTGGTCGAGCTTGACGGGTGCTGAAGTTCGCTGCTCATGTGTACATTTATTAATTTACAGACTCTATACGATTTGATAGAGAAGTGATGGGATCCAGATTCGGCCTACACATTCCTCTCTGCAGGAAAACAACAAAATTCCAAGCTGAATTGTTTGCATTTAACGAAGCTGCACATCGTATTAGTAATAGCAAACCCACCACTAACATAATATATACGAGGGGCGTTCAATATATTCTCGGTATTGGGGTGAAGCTGTGGTTGTATATATAAATTGACTTATTTATCAAGTAATACTATTATTTTAGTGCATTCATGTAAAATTGTATACTTGATAAATAAGTCAATTTATATATACTACTACAGCTTCACCCCGATACCGAGAATATATTGAACGCCCCTCGTATATTCACAGTCAGCCAAGCGGTTCTTAAAGTACTAAAGAGATACACATTCAACACTAAGGCAGTCTGGGAATGTCACAAAGCATGAAACATGCTGGCAGAAAACAGCAAACTGAAACTAATTTGGGTGCCAGGACATGAAAACCATGAATGCAACGAAAATGGTGATATGTAAGCCAAGGAAGGCGCTCAGATGCCATTCCCCCCTTTATGGATTCAATAATACAGACACAGACCTACACCTACAAGCCTTGCCAGAGAGAGATTCGAAACAATAAACAGAACACCCGTAACAGGAATAGTATTTAAGGAAATCCCATCTCATCACCCAAGTCCTGAATGAAACTAAGGGCGTACAATAGATCTGTGACACACCCGCATGTCCTCAAGTCAATTCAATTGTGATCAAAAATGTGTGCCAAAATCAATAAGAGGTGAAATTCATTTTGGTTGCCCAACGACTATAATATCAGCTCCTTCACAAAAACGACCATACTCCTGTGAAAACCAGAAATAAGAGAGCAGGTAGATATCCAACTTCTACCCCCCTTGCCCCTTGATTTCATCTGACGACGTTTTTTATACACTTTTTCTCCCCTGTCTGTGAATACGTGTGAGCTCTTGCGGACAGCTGGTAAACAGCTGATGATTTGAAAATTCGCTCGTTAGTTAAACTGTTTTCAAATTTTGGTGTTAAATTATGAACACAGAAAGGAGGCGTAAGCGAACAAAGCGTATGTTCATGAAGCAGATTTATTAAACTCCCATTTGTGGGCATTACTGTCCGAAGCACTAGGGTGAAATTAATGAATAATTTACTTAATGTACATATTTATTTTTGCACGTGTATGAATAATACATATAAAATGTATTCACGCAAAACTTTTGTACAAGTACTAATAATAATAATATTGAAAAATTTGCATGAATCATTAAAAAAAAAAACTTTTTTGGTCATTTTACTTAAAGAAATGTGATAGAAGTTAATTACAAATTTTGACAACCATTTTCATGAGTTAGTTTTAGTTGCATTATTTAGACATTTTTCTGAACAATTATGAAATTTAAATTCATGAGTTTTCACAATTCATGAATGATATACAACTGCAAGCTGATCGCCTATATTTTACTTTGAAGAATTAAATTGATTCAAAATATTCCTGTAAATAGATCGTAGTATTACATTTTTATTCACCCAAGTATTATATGTGCTCTTAAAAATATGAGTCAACTTTTGAACACCCTCCGAACAATAGTACATGATAGTGGGCAAATCCACGAATCTGCCGACATTATCCCACAAAACCCACGAATCAGCCGCCATATTGTGGTGGATCCATGATTTTTGTAAGAGTATGTGTGATATTCCACTACTCTCACATTTCTCTCCGGTGTGGACTAGGGGAAATTCTCGCCGAAGTTGGATATCTCCTTGCTCTTTTATTTCTGGTTAAAACAAAGGAGGTACATCATGTTATCATGCCCGGTGTACTGTGTTAAGATCTACAGTTTTTCGACTACCCGCTAGCGACCAGTATCAGACTTACCCACTGAGACATCGACTATAGACCAAAGATTAAGATTGGCAGATCCTTCGACAGTTTCATTGATTCATCGAATCGATAGCATACATCGCATGGAGAAACGCACCAAGAATCGCAAAAATGCACCGTACAGATCGGTTCAAGGATGCCCGAATCCCACGGGCATGGACATGGAGATGCGCTACCGTGATATTTCTTCAGTCGAAAACTAGACAGTAAGCAGAACGACGAGAACGGGTGATTCTTGGTGCCTTTGAAAGAATTATAATTGGTCCTGTCTTGAGAACAAGGTGAATAAAGAGCTCTATAAGCTATACTAAACCACTCCGTGTGCGCTCCAGCCAAGATTATCATCGAATCAGTGCCTCCTGGTTCTTGAAGTAGAATAAGAAGAAGACTGCGATATAAAGACCAAGTGACTGCGGACACAAGACAACTTTGCCTTGATGTCGCTATGGTCGACGGCTGGCTACTAAGCTCAAACTTCCATCTATGGTGTCGGTTTCAGAGAAACAAGAACTTGTACAGGAGGTACAAAAAAGCACTGCCCGGAGTGACAGCCAAGCTCACATTTGACACTTGATGTGGTTCGTAAAATTATAGATTTATTGAACATTTCGATAAGATTTTTTCCCGAAATATCTTTACAATCATGGCAACAAATATGATTACAAATTTCTTCCACAACAAGAAAATATATTACACATGACAACATTAAGCCAAAAAAAAACCCTAAAAAGTGTCCGGAATTTCAATCAAATCCATATTTATTGTCGACGTCCATTGAATGCTATTCGAATGGTATCTAAATTGAGTCGTAATCATTAATTTCGAGATTCTTTCGATACGACATCTGCATCTCAAATTCGATCGGAATGTCGACTGAAAGCATATCATTACAGACCATCCAACAGACTCGCATTCACGCCCAGATTGGTCTGGGAAAGCCCACCATTATTCCGATAAAAATGACATCTCATTGATGACAGCACTGCAGTCTAGACCAGTGCGTTTCCGAGAAGATAACAATCGCAACTGATCATAAATTCGATACGAGTGTGAACGTGAAATAAAAAGATAAAGAAGCCACCATTCATGAGTCAGAAATTCTTCTGAATAAAACAATTTAATAACTCCAAGCTGGAATTCGCCAACGAGCCATTAAGACTTTGGAATTAGGAAAATTAAATCAATCGGACTCATCAGCGATTCATAGCTGAACTCGCTGCGCGAGATCATAAAATCATTTCTTCAAGTGAAATTCCCAAGGCAATTATGATCGTACATTGCAATTAAAATCGTTTGCTGTCGCTGGCGAAGCATTGGAATTCTGTGTTTTGCCCAAGCTTATAAATTATTAAAACTACCATCCACCGCGCCATTTGCAGATGAAATTCCGCCAGGACTGTCCATCTGGCGGCCGTGAGAAGTGTCTGAGAGAGGCTCGGACAAATTTTAAGTATGTACTCGCACTGCATTCCAAGCCTCGGGCTGGTCCTCACCTCAGCGCACTGAAGTGTCCCTGTTCAGATGTACAGAATTTACATATTTATTCTCGTTAATCCACTGTTGACATTTGCAACAAAGTTTTCGCAGATAGGTTATATCTTGTCAACACAATCGACACTGAATGGGCAAATATTTGCGAAAGGGCTTAATGGCAATACACCGAACCGATGGAAAACTGTTCTGTCACTGTTGTACAATCATCACATGCACTTGAGATACATACACTGTGCGCGTAGCATTTCGCTTCAGCCGGCCTTGAGTTATAGGCCCTTTGGCCCTTCCATATTTCTTGACATTTATTTTTTCTTTTTTTTTCCCCTCTGACAAGTGCAATATGAAGTAGTTTACACTAATTTCACGAAAGCTAAGTCGATTATCTGAAAGAGCTGATAAGATACAATGTATACATTGTTTCAATTTGTCTGTGGCCCCTAGGCGCGACGATAATGATGTGTGTTGTTGTTGTTTATTCAGATTAGAAGCACACAAATGTCTTGTGGGGTCAACAACTGGTAGGCGCTGAAGCGATAGTGGGTGCAAAATATCGACTCGTATTTAGCGATGACGACGCAAACTGTACGACAGTCTTGTCTGTTCACAAGTAGTTATGTGCATTCAGGGCGCGGCGCGCCTGTGGAAGGGGAATTGATTTATTTAAATATTTTCCGTGTGACTCTAATTGGATTATGTAACGCAGTTTTTGTGCGAGTCAGGATGAATTTCACTGAAGAACCTTCGAAAATCTTCACTCGATTAAATTTTGTGATAACCTCAATCTCATTGAGTTCAAATCGGTCAAGGGTTCCGTACCGTAAATTATTTTTTTGAAAGACGTTATTCTGAACAGCATGGTCTAACAAGGCATTCTATTAAAACATCATTCACCGGCAATGTCTTTAAAAGCACATTTTCACATCATGGCTGTTGTCTAAAATTATTAGGGTCACCGTACTGGAAATTGCTTTGATACAAAGATGTCATGTCACACTTTATTTTTCAATTCATTTCCGTGATGAAACTGGGGCGCATAAACTCATTGAGGAAGAGTTGTACACAGTACTTTGTAGCGTTCGATTGGAAAACCATCACATGCTAGATAAGATACACTTATGGGTGCCCTCAAGTGGGCAAAACGACGCAGGTGCTCTCTGAATTGCGGTGACGTTAGACGATGACTAGCGGTAGGCCCTTGGTTAGCAAGACACTTTTCTGGTAAGAACAAAAATCGTTCAAAATGTTTGCTTGATTCAATGTAGTCTCGTTTAGATACTTCTGTTGATAATCTTCAGCAAACATGTAACGCTCACAACTACATTTAAACGAGAAGCTAATCGACTATCGTTCAGTACTTGACAACGATGACGATGTCTCGTTTAAAACGACTGATGACAAGAGTCAATTGAAGCCATAACAGTGTAATCTGAAACTGATTTGAAATTTCGAGTAGCTTCTGGTGGCTTAAGAGATGGACGAATACTTGGTCTGGAATCTGGAAGTAATCCTTAGGCCACTGGTAGGGAATTAATTATACCTAAAGACTGTGCGATGCAGACTATCGATGGAGATTTTGCTTAGTTGCCTAGGAATCCGTATTTATCATTAAGACATCACAATAAATCCTACTTTAGGGAATATTACCATAACCATGCTGATGCGACTTGAGGCAGGTTGAGCGAAGTGGTGACTGCCCTAGCCTAAGGAGAGACACAGTTGGCATTGTGGTGCCACTTCAATACGACTAAGCTCGTGCATTTAGTCGAATTCTTTCAGTTAAATGGAATAGCAGCAAAGGCTGCTGAGGAAATGGGAAGATGTGTGGTTAGGTTAGGATTGGTGACTGAGTTTCAGTTAGACTATCTTGAAGTCACAGTACACCACAGACTAAATTTAGGCATTGCTCTAGAGCCCGTTTTTGACGCTGAATGATACAGCCACAAGTTTCGAGTCAGTAGGTGTGGTATGAGGACCACTACATCAAAGGTCCATTGCTTAGTGGTCCCAACGAGTTGTGGCCAATTCTGAGAGCCCGTCTAATCAGCCGCTGATTCGTTGCAGTTTGTGCATGTGCCAGTGAGGACTAGGTAAAGATTACAAGAATGGTAGCCCACGAGTGGGCTGAATTGCGACGTTATGATAAGCAGCTGCTACCTTTCTTCGGATTCTCTTTCATGGCAAATGATACAATACAGTTCTTTGTATGACACAGTTCGAAAGCCTTTCCCATTGCCAGTTCTAGTGGCTCTGGAAACAGTGCGGTACTGCACTGGACCTGAACTTCCGCCAAAACAACGTCAAAGTCTTCTTCTAAAGGGATTTCAAATGGCGATGGGTAAATGTCAAAATTGAATAAGACTGATTGTGTGAGAAATATCTACCGCCGAGTCTTCGTAGGATGAAGCAGATAGAAGCAGACCTCGATGTCAACATTTTTGCAACTCAGAACGCAAAATTACCAGAAAGTCGTTGTTTGGTGTGGATTGTGCTCTGGCGGCATCATTGCTTT
Organism: Eristalis pertinax; assembly: GCA_907269125.1. Classification (NCBI taxonomy): domain Eukaryota; kingdom Metazoa; phylum Arthropoda; class Insecta; order Diptera; family Syrphidae; genus Eristalis; species Eristalis pertinax. Next base: position 32,258,143 of record OU026149.1, read on the forward strand.
GCGTTTTCATCAACAATTATGACAGCATAGGCTCACCACCAACGGACGACATTTCCCATCGATGGTAGTCAATGCAGATCATGAAGCGTGATTCATTTAGACTTAGAACTGGTCTCATGGTCTCTTGTTATTCTTATTCAGTGTTGTCTGCCAAATCATCATGTGGAGACATACACCTCAACAACGCCTCCAAATTAGTCATCTGTACTACGAAAGTCAGCGTTCTGTGAAACAAGTTTTTTTCTTGCGCACTTCCAGCAACATATGGTGTGCATCGTTGACCTGAGTCAACGCAAATTCATGTCTCAGTGTTTGTTATTGGGCGATACGTGACCGAATAACCACAGCCAGCTACGATCCAGGACTCGCGTAATTGGACGCAATGTTGGAAGCAGTGATTCAATGTTGGACCTTCAGAGTAAGCCTTATCACTGAGAACGTTTACACGAAATTATATTCAAAAAGTAAATGTCAAACACTGTTCTTTCAGGCCATAATAAAGTTAGCACCACAGAAATTAATTTTATGTATTTTATTCAAAATAAGTCTTAGGGAACCATCACCCATTTCAAAGGAGAACTTTAGAACTGTTGGTTAATAGTACGTCAACTACTCATTACTTCTTTTTGTTCATGTCCATTGAATACTTCTGAAAAACTCTTTAACTTTATTTGCAAACTTCGTCTATAAACTGTTTTGAGAATGCTATACTAAGCCGCGACAAGAGTGGCTGCTGTAGAATCCATGAGGGTTGTTTGAAAACATGTACTTGGAACCTAAGAGAAGTCAAAACATTCTGATAACTTACACCACGTTGAACACCTCCATACGCACAACAATTTCCTAGAAAACGGTTGTAGTTTAGTCTTGTTCGATAAAACACGTTATCTTTGTTTATTATTTTCAAATAACGACCACATCCCTTTAGCGCAACGATTAAGTTAAAACTGACTGCTGTAACGTAAGTCTCCCGAAATACTCTCTTCGCCTAGTGTGGCGACTTTCCCTTTCCCCTCTTCTGTGGTACCACTTAAAATATTCTTCTTCCTGATTTGTTTATAAAATTTGAAAAAAATGCCATAACTTTGCAGATTAAAAGGGAGCTATTCACGTCATTCTCTACCACCGCGACGTTGCCATTTCATTTAAACGTAACCTGACAATGAAAGATCGTTACGATCAAAAACTAGCGTGCGCCATCGATAACATCAAACGTTCTCGTGATGTTCCCAAATGTAACGCAACGCCCGCCTAATCAAGGTTAGCGAGATATCAGAGAATGAAAAGAAGGTCGACGACGGAGCCTCAGAATCCAGGCACAAAATGACACAAGTGATTGGCGGCAAAAAAAAAAAATCATTGCCAATTAAACTTTGGACTGCAGATATGAACAGTGCGTAAGCTAACGTGCGTGCGTGAGTAACAAGCTCTTCCTCTCTTTGACATTCGACTGATGATCGAATGATGACATTCGAAGGCCCTGACAGTCGGCTTGAGAGAGTGAATCTAGCCCGAAAAAGATCACTTGCCCGAAAATGTCACTAGTGATAGTATTATACTTGAAGCTGAATAATGCGCTGTTCCGTGGGTAAAACCTCTCACACAGCAACTGCTCGGCTGAAGTCGAGTTGTTCGAAGAGTTGACATAGACACGAGGTAAAGGCACATGCAAGCGCCTATTTTGTGTTAAAGGGGTCACTGTGTAGTGAATAAGTGCGTCGGTTCATACAGCGAGTTCAAACTGTGGCGCCATCTCATATGAGTCACTGATAGCAGTCTGAAAGCGTCTCAAATTTCGCCATTTGAAGTTGATTTGAAACTCCATTAGCGTGAGAACAAGTGTCGATACAACACGAGCACTCCCAGAAAGCTTGGTTCGAACTTTGCAGCATTTCGAAGCGAAACCGAAAGTCACAAAAATTCTTTGTTAAGTTCGTTAAGTTCTCCACTTCGCAGGCCTCCAGTTCAGAGTTCAAATGATACGCCCGCGGATGCCACAGAAGACTCAGTTGTCTCGACCAACTGAATCGCAACTAAAACCACACAAGATAGCCAACGCCATCAAAGAGACTTTGCATTGATAAGACCGCTTTGAGCATTTCCGCAGTAAGCGGCAGATAGACCCCAGTTAAGCTCCCATGGAAAACTCAAAAGCAAGGTCGACAGATTCGTGATTCCAGTTCTCTCGACAATTCAAAGCTTCTGCCTTGAAGCACACCGTAACACAACTGTGTACGAACCACACGAGACGGGCTGATTGAAGAAGCAAGCATGAAAGAAAACCTTCGCTTGGCTCATTTTCGAAACTGCAGCTAATTTATGCAAATCTCTTCCACCTGCCCGCCATCGAAATACTAAACAAATGACCTACATCAAGTGGAGCACCAGTCGGCGGCCGCCTCTACTTCACACGAAGCCCGATTACATTGTATCTGCAATTAAAATTCTATCAATCCAAAGCAGCTGAAGTGTTCGAACGATTGCCCCAACGCCTGGGCAATTCATGCTTGTGAGTGTGCATCTACCAACTGTTTACACCGAAGCTATGTATTTATCTAATAACAACTTTATTAACATCAATCGCATCTTGCTCATAATCCGAAGGGAAAGTATTTCGTTTAAATTGAATATTTATGAGATATCATCTGGGCTTTGCTTTCGTGTTTTTCTTTATTTTTCTTTTTTTTTATGTTTTCCTCAGACTCCCATCTCGTGAGCAAGTTGAAGAGGAAAAGTCGACTGTACGTCCGTGTGCACATCGATGTCAATTTTGTTGGAGAAAAATGTCAAGAATTCGTAGAATGACATGGACATAATTTGACAGTTTTATGTAAGCAACAACCAACAACCAGAGTGCGAGTGAGAGAGAGAAACAGTGACAAGAGGGTGAGGGAATTGAAATTCAATGGGAAAAGTCAGGAGCCGGATGCAAGACAACACTTCGTGGGGTGGTGGTGATATCAAGAGAAAATTCCTCATTTCTTGTCAGTTGAAGTTTGTGTGACGATAAATTGTTTGTTCCTATTTCTCATGGCCAACATGATGTACATGTACTGACTTGACTGTTCGAATTGGCAATGGATTTTGTATTTTTTTTTTTTGTGTCTAAATAAAGTCTCGAGCTCAGTTGTGTGTGTTTATTTATTTGCGCAAGTAAAGAGGGTATAATTCGATCTACAGGAGCGACTACAAGTTCCGAAGGCAAGCAGCATGTAATAATGGCCATGAGTCGTATTCTGGGGTTGTCATCTTTAAGCGAAGAGATTGGCTTTTCAAATGGAATTTTTGATTAACCACAGTCATTTTTTGATTTTCCAAGGAAAATGACCGTGAAAGACTGCTCCAAGACTCGTTTTATGAATTTGCAGACTTCCGGAGGAAACATATGTTTGACATGCACCTTTTTAGGGCAACCCTTTTTCTACCTGTCGATTGCTCTTGTCTAATTGATTTTTCATTCACCAAAGAATGGTGTTAAACTTCATTTAGACCCATTCACCAGTTTGGCGTCACTAACACTGCACAGCGAGGAGTTTCCGGAAAGAAGTTGGCAAAGATTTGCGTGTACTTTTGGGGACTATCTTATGACACGCCTGTATCCAGCAGAAGTATTCGAGTTTAGTCAACGCAGGGGAGCCTCCAACGCCTATGGCGGGTGAGCCATGTAGAGCGCTTGGACAACTTAGCTCTGGACCGACAAGTCTTTGACCCCGAACTTGTAGGATAATGCAGAAGCAAGCAACGAAGATCAAGGATTTTATAAAAAAAAAAAGTGGAAACCTGTCCAGAGACATGACCGTCTAGGGATCCAACGCCTAAGGTGACTGGGTCATATTTAGCGCATGGTGAACTTAGCTCCGCACCGACGAGTCGACTACGAACTTCTGGGACAATGCAACAGAAAACGTCGGCGTCTAATGTCGCACACACAAATGGAGAAGGACTTCAACCAACTCGATGCGCGTAACTGTAGAGATCGAGGTAGCTGGAGAGGGTTGTTGATTGAGGCCCAGATCCACTCGGGACTGTAGCGGAAGAAGAAATCATGGAATTTTCAACGTGTGTCCCTTCAATTTAGCGACAATTCCACGGCAAAGTTTAGACAAGCAATAAAAAAAAGGTCAGAAAAAGAGCGAAGATGTATAACCAATCAGAATTATTAAAAGTGGAGCCATCTCTGAACGAACAGAGCATTTTCATAGACGAGGAATAATTGAAGAATAGTGAAGGTTCACAATTTTAGCATTGAAAATGAAAGATGAAAGCACTACTGTCCGGGATGAAGCAAGGCCTATCTTCTGCAGAAGGGTTGCTGAAGTCTTCACCCCCACGTGAGCCGACATGAGCCTAGCATAGGAGCTTATGAATCTACACATCTACCCTCACCGCTACGGCGAGCACATTGATTCACTACACCAACTTCACAACAGTAGTCCTTCAAGAATTCATTCAGCACACACCATCGCTATAGATCCCGGAAGTCCTCAATGATTTTGAAAGTGTCTTCTCGTATGAACTACATTACCAGGCACAAATTGGCTCAGGAGCGGAGATATCAATGATGTGGATGAAGAATGTGTGAAGAACAAGTTGATTCCGATTCGTGCTACAAAAACATATATAGCGTGTTTATGCGTCGACATTTTTAAATTTCCGGAAATCCTCGAATTGTTGCTGAATGAACAATGTGTCACTGTTTACTGCGGATTATGTGAAATGAATGTCGACCACAAGTGATTACAGCACGAGTTGTTTCCTGGCCGAACATTTGTGGCTAATTGATTTTACTCTTCTCCTTTGTGTGGAGCTACAGTCAGGGCCCTCAATCAATTGATTGCTTTACAAGAACTGTGTTTATGTGTCAAGTTAGACGCCATATCCCATCCCATTTTTCCTTCTATTTCGCACTGTTAAGTTATGCTCTCTAAGCATAGTCTGGAACACGAGAAAGGTGGTGACTTGAAAGCGAAAGTTAAGGTTTTGATGCGGATTCGAACCACGGACGTTCGACGTCAACCTCAGCGCTCCTTCTAACCACGCCAAGATGACAACAGTTTAGCCCAGTTTACCATTTTTGAGCTTTTTTGTCTCTCTTTTTGTTCGACGTCAACCTTAGCGCTCCTACTAACCACGCCAAGATGACAACAGTTTAGCCCAGTTTACCATTTTTGAGCTTTTTTGTCTCTTCCTTCACTTGACTTAAGGATGTTTTTAGCCGACATTTCTGAGCGCCAGCAGCCAAAGAATTTGGATAATTCCACAATGTGCCGATAATTGAATGCTTTTGCGTTCCTAGTTCCGATTTTCAATGGAACCTCAATAAAAAAATGCAAAACACCGCAATAGGCTAGAAGAAAAATTCATCTATTATTGTTTCCACAGCTCATAATCTTTCCAATTCCGAAGCTGAAGAATCTGCTTACGTAACGAATTATTGGAAATAGAATTTAATTGAGGAATATCGATACATGATGAGGGGTTGAATTTAGAAAATATTTCTTACTGAGGTTCCATGCACACACAAGAATCTGTGGAAATTGTCTCGTGATTGATAGATGGGGAAGTGAACGATGACAAGATCTATTATTTGTACACCAGGAAGGTATTGGTATTGCTCTATTTGACAAGCCCTTAGGTAGTCAGGAGGACCAAAAGAAATAAAGTGACGTTAAATTATTGATAGCCATCATCCGAAGAACAGAGGTCAATCCAAAATTGACATAACGTCTTCTATTAGATTTTCAATTTGATGTAGTTTAAGGACGCAACAGATTCAAGTGAAAACTTGTTTTTGAAATAAAATCCTCATCATATGGCACATTGAAGCTTGTCGGCATTACAACACCACCGCCAGTCGATTAATTTTATCACGATACTCAAACTTCACTAGGGTACACTGGGGAAGATATTCGCTAGCAGGAATAACACATTGCTCTTAAAGATCTTCAAACGAAATCGACGATTGACTGAAATATGTGAAAAAGAACGAATCAACAGACACTTTATTCGTTTAGAGAATAGGGCCTTGATTCCCGATCATGTCTTCAACTTGGCCAGACTTGATTATTCGCATGACGTATCGTCTCTCAATTAGCACAGTAAACAACAACTTGCCGAGAAGTTGTCTGAACTTGAAACTTGTCATCGAGCACACACCGTAGGACAGAGATATATTCGACGATCAGCAAAACTACTGAAACGCGTTTAAATAATTTGACCCAATGTCGAATAAAAAAAGCACCGAATTTGAAGTTCACACCACCTTTCGAAAGATCATTTATTACAGTTCATTAAATTTAACAAAATTTATCAAATAATCGAAGAAGACACATTGATTGATGTATTGCGTAGAAGGTACACTCTCAAAATTTACATAGACTCGCAGAAGAAACAAATTAGAAGAAAAAAAAAAAACATTCCGATTTATTTTCTTTTAAAAAAAAAAAAAAATAAAACAAATTTGTAGTCGAAAAGAGGAAGACAAACTTGTTCCTCACCTGTCTAATTAAATTTTCTGTTTTAACTATTTTCAGATTCATCACGTCGAATCGTTCGTCGCGTTCATCACTTCCCTCTGGTCTCGCCCTCAGAGGTGAGTGTATTATCTTCTAATTATCTTCTGTTAGTCTATGCTTCAGATAAAAAAAAAAACGAAAACATAGAAGATGTATCTCATCTAATGAGATGTATCTAGTAAGTTTTTTTTTTGTATCTGCTTCCTTTACCTTGTTGTACTGTTAAGGTGTCGTAAGTTTCGTATGAACTAGAGTGAAATTGTTGATTCTCTTAATTGATGTATAAACAAATCCGAACATTTGATGCTGGCGCATTAATCATTCCTTATGTATCCTTTCTCTTCATTGATTTGATTTAATACACATTCGTTTGAATTGAAATTTCGCAATCAATTTGTATTTTTCTTTGTTTGCACTTGGTTTCCTTTTTTTTCTCTTTTTAATTGCACTTTTCTTAAGATATATAGGATTTAAATTTAATTTAACTACACTTAATATTTGTATTATTCAATGAATTACACGAAATATAATTTGCTTTTAAATATTTTGAATTAATTTAGATTAACTACACATAGATTCAATTTTAAACACGATGTCGGGGAACTTGTTTGCATTTTTTTTTTTTTGCAATTGCAAGAGTGTGGCAGGTCTTACTCCTATTGAGTGACTTGGCTTGCAATTCACACAGGGAACTATTTAGGTCGATCTCTAGGAACATCTAGGAACAATTATTCACTTGCACATATTAATGATGAAAGGATAGCATGCACCATTTCATTATTTTATTTGTAGGTACACACATTTATTTTTGTTTGTTTGAATTAGTTAATCCTGGGACGGCGTTGCACCGAATTGATTTGTTGACAATTTGATTGTGAACTATTGTAAAATACTAATTGTGCTTTAACTTTCGTTTGATTCAGTTTAAAGTGCTTCAGTTCACAATTCTGGCTTAGGAACCATTTACTCCGTGTTCAGTTGTAGACAAAAAAAATAAAACAAATGCTTTTCTGGTTGGTTTTTGGTTCCAAATTGCCGAGGGTAGTGTTTGTTGTTATCCCCCTGCTTGGTTTTTGGTTGTATTCCAAGGATGTTTGCTTATAATATTTGGTGTATATAAAAAAAATTTAACTATCTACAAGTAATTATTGTTGTTTGTACATCAGTTTAGGTTGAAACCAGTTGCAGAAGTTTTGTTTTGTTTAGATTCCTCTTGGTGTGTATATGTGTATACAAATATATATATATTATTTCTTTGTAAGCTCTACAGATGCTATAAATTCCGTTTGTACTTTTATTGAAGTTCTTTTGTACGATAAAAAAATAAATATATTTAAATTTTCTGTATCAGCCATGTGATAGGTGCTCTGAAATGACAGATACAATTTCGATACATGTATTTCTTTGTCATTAAAACAGAAGAAAAAAAAACAAAAACATTCACATCACATAGTATTTCTTGTGTTTTTTTTTTTTTCGTTTTCGATCGTCAAAGTAGATCGCGGGAAGAAAAAAACGTTGTGGTGCTTTTGATTTTTTCGTTGTTGTTACGCGCGCAAAAAAGAACAAAATAAAATAACTATAAACCACCAAAGTGGTAGTGACTGACAAAGTTTAGGTTTTGCTCTTTCCCTGAGAAAGCTGCCGATAGGAACGCAAACTGAGCAAACTACAGAAACGAAAGGTGAATAAGAAAAGAAAAAAAAAAATGTAATCAAATGAACACGATACCCGCGTGGCGGCAAATTAACGCAATTTGGTTAATGATGAACGCGCTAAAACGTAAAGTACAAATTTGCTTTCTGTCACTAAACGACAGCAACTAGATCAAATTGTATCCCGGTTTGAATTTATCTCCTTTACACATGACAAGGATATCATTTTGTTGTATTCCACAAGTTGAACCAATTCTGATGTTGTCTTGATATAATCTTTTTTTGTACACTCTTGCCTTTTATCACACTTTGAACTCATGGATTATTTTTAGAGGGTTAAGCGACACACAACAGCGATGAAGAGAGCGAACAGAAAAAAAAAGAAAGACGAGAAAAAAAAAAACAACAAAACTATTTTAAGGCAAACAACAATTGAGAATTCTTGATATCTCGCAACCATAAGCACAAATCATATCAGGTTTGATGCACTTGTTTGGGGCACTTGATTTTTCTTTTGGTGTTATTATTTTTTGGGCAACTTATTTGCTTCTGCTTCTTTTTCTTTTTTTTTTTTTCTTTGGTATTTGTGAATGCACAACGTCAACACAAAAATATGATACTCACGACGGCTGATACCGAAACGAGAACGCTCGAAATAAGGCAACAAAAAAACAGTCGAACAGAAAAAAAAAACGAAGAATAATAACCGATATGAACCAAATGAGGTGAACTCTTTCCCTCTCACTTGACAGAAGAAGTATGGGGAAATGGAATCACAAAAAAGAAAAAAAACCGAAGAATAGATTGACACTACACCGCACCGTAGTCACACACCGTCCGCGCGTAAAGCGCCTCCGCATCGGCTTTCGTGCACAGAAGAAAGAATTAAACAAAAAAAAATAAAAATAATTAAAATTAAAAAGAAGAGACTAACAACCAAAAACGAAACCGAAATAAATCTACCAAAAAATTTGCCAATGGATCTATTTAAAAAAAAATAAAAAAAAAGCCAAAAAAAAAAGTATAGTACAAAAGAAAGAAAAAAAACCAACAAACTTAAGTATACATCCGATAGATACTTTTTTTTTTCTTCTTCTCTTCATACACTGGGAGAGACCCAACAAAAAACTGAACAGAAATCTAAAACTCCGACGAACCGACGTTGTTTTCTTGCGGCAGTTATCCGCAGAATTTCAATTTGTATACTGAGTCGAAAAGCGACTTCAAATGATTGGCGGAGTGTCGTCGAAAAATTATTTGATTTTTTTTCTTCGTTTTTGTGTGTGGTGTTTGTTTTTTTTTGTTGTTTTTTCTTGTTTCTTTGCTGCTCGTTGTTGTTGTTGTCGTAAAAGAATCGAAATAGCGTATAAAAAAAAAATGTATCTGTAGTACACCCGCCCGACTGCTTATACTATTTCTATTCTCTCTCAGTCGGTGGGCACAGCACTCTCGCTCTCGGTGGCAATTTCTCTGACTGAGTTCTCTGACAATTTAGCAGGTTATCATGACATGAGACTAAAAAGCTTATTTCCACACATTCCTCTCACTCTCTCTCTCTCTCTCTGGCTGCCTCTCAAGAGAAGAGAGTATGCATGTCTATATGGTAGGTCACAACTCACTCAGAAGAAAAGTAAACTTTACTACAAAGTGTAAAAGATACTTTGTATTAGCGAGCCATAATAAATTAATTCAGTTCGCCTCTTCATGAGACAGTGCTTCTCTCGCTCTTTGCCAGCAAACACAATCCACAAGTGTGCTGCTGTCGAGTGCCGCTCTGACTGCTGTCAGTTTGTGTGTTTTTCTTGTTTTGGAGCAAAGCTTTATCGACGGACCAAAGCTCGGTATCCACTTTTTGGGGGGATTCTGCAAGTATCTTGCGGCGAGGGGGCGAGGGAACTTCCCTTCCGACGAGATGTATCACAAGTACAGAATGGCTTACATTTTTGGGTGTCTTCATGTCGCACCCGGTCTCTGGTTAAATGCATTTTTGTTCTTCTTCTATGTACACACTGTCACTGCTCCTCCTCCGCCTCCTCCTCCTCCTGCCGATGACATTCGTCCCAAAAATGCTAAATGTTTCGTTTCATTCTTTCAACGGTTTTAATTCATTTTTTCTTATTTATTTTAAGTTTTTTTTTTTTTTGTTTGTTTGTAATTCTTTTGCGTCTGTGCTCCATTGTAATTTTAAATTGAATTGAATTACATTAACCGTAAGGTACATCAATTGAACAAAGCCCACAGAATAGCAACAAAACCAAAAAAAAAAACTGAAACAAAAATAAAATAAAATTAAAGAATCTCTGTATCTCGACTGTTAGCTTTCGGTTGCGATACACCATACAGTGATCTTCACTTGAATAATTCATCGTATCTTCTTTGGCTCCTCTTTTATTTGCTTTTATCTTTTATCCCAATTTATTTGGATTTTTTTTTATAGTTTTCTGTTGTGAGTGGTTTTTCTTTTTTTTTTTTTTTTTGCTTTTTTTATTGGAAATTATTTATATTCAAGTGAAGTGTGTGAAGTTTGTATTTTTAGAATAACAATTGTTTTCTTTCATTTGACAGTTGGCGGTAAATTTAATTAGGATAAATGAGATTTCATTTTTTGCGTAGGATTTTCGCATATGTGCATGCTTGTTGCGCTGCTGGTGTCGAGGCTGGCTGGGTGGGGTTGGGTTGTTATGAATTTGCGATTGTTTTATGCTGCGCCTTATTGAGAGCGAATGGGGGTTGAATTTTAATTCGAATCAACGAATGGTTGTTGCATTGAATTGATAGTCCGATGTATTGACAGCCAACGTAAATTGTATCGACGGACATTTGATTACGTGCATATGGAGGTGCAATTGGGGCAGGCTTTAATATTAAATGAATTTTCGACTGGCGCATATTTTATTGCACGAAAACCCATAAATAACCGGAGTAGCCACAGGCTGTCCACATTAATTTGCAACAGATTGCAATTGAACGGGAAATAAAATTGGTTGTGCTTTGCTTTCAAATTTGATTGATAATTTGATTTTTTAGATGGACTCTGAACAATTTGTACTCTGACAGCAAAACCCACGAAACTAAACACGGATTAGAGGAAACGATATGTGTACGCCCTTCTGTACAATTTATGCTACAAACAAGGGCTACAGACAGAGAGAGATGATCTATGCTATGCTAGTTCTAATCCCACTTGTCCTCACATTTTCCTTTACGCCGGAACATCGTGTTGCATCGTGTAGGAAGGGCCTTCGTTGTTGTGTCTCGGAACCCAGACTAAGCTGCTCTGCTCGTTGCAGCATTCATCGACCAACTTTGATACAGAGCGTTATATGGCGGCTTTTAAGCACGCTAAATTCGTCGCCGATTTTTCAATGTTATAATCAAGAAAGATGAGACAAAAGGGATCACACAAGGGACTTTGTAAGAATCGTGAGCGAAAAGTCCCACATGCAAAAGCGGCCTATGCGGTCTGGTTGGCAGCGAAAATTCACTTAGATTCAATTAGACTCAGCGTCGTCTTTTGCTTCGATGCTGTAACTACGTCACACTTTATTTAGAGGATGAGATTGTACCTGTTGTGCCTTCCGAAGCATTCCCCTATTTGCTCTAATCCAGGATCAACAAGAATTCTCTCCTAAAAAAACATAGAATCAAAAACAAAACAAACTCAATTTTTTTTGGATCACGTCTAAGCAGTTGTGACCTTCATAAATCGTCCCTCTTTCCAGAACGTCCAAGAGTAAAAGGGAACCAGAGCTTATAGTTTGCAGAAGAGCGGACGATTCTATCAAGTTCAGTATGTCGCGTCATCTGCTACAGGAAGCAAGCTGCAGCTGATGTTGAGGTAGAAGCGAGAGAAATGCCACTTCCTTCGCTGGTATAGGAGGCTCTTGCCAAATTCCTCCTTCGAAAGACAATCTGTCGGACACACACCACACAGATGGTGAAACAGTGCTTCAAATGCGTGACACATTTCCTAGGCGAGTTATTTCTCCAAGTGAGAACTTAGCCACCGACGCGACATCGTGTAATTTGCTTCACTCGATTTTTGTGATCTGCCAACTGTTCATGCGTGCATAAATTACAAAATTGTGGCTAAATGTAATGTTTACCGATCCTTTCGTCAAGGACACCATTGGTCATCGAAAAGTAGTTTGTTAATAACGAGTCGACAGGACCCAAGAGTTTACCTCTCGTGACTAATCATGCAGCTGGGCCAGAGCATATTTTGGCTGATGTCAAGACTGATCAATAAAACGTTTATTGTGCAGGTCATGCTAAAATCAGATCTGTTCCATGTCAAGGTCATTCATTCAGAGAGCGAACAAGATCAGTGATTTGCAATGATCTCCAGCGACCATATCGCACTAGCCGGCGTCTTTAAAAATAAAGGTATTTGGTTCAGTGACTTCCTGTGGGCCACCACATATATAAATGGTTTCAGATTTTACGGCATCTCAAAAGGGATTCTGTATTGGCTTCACACCAGATCCGGCAATTGTGTTTATATATGTAATCATTCAACCAGAAATGAGACTCCAAGAGGAGCCCGTTAAGTTTGGCAGACTGAATCATGATTCTCGAAGGAAATACGACGTGAGTCTAGTCATAGTTAAATGACTGAGCATACTCGTAATAAATAAGCTGTCAAATGCCATTTCACAAGATGAACAACAATCCAGCCTGCTGCGCAGACTCTACAGTGTTAGTTCAGCCTATTATTCAACTGCAACAATCGTCAACTATTTGTTGGCAGACGATCTGCCACTGTTGCAAGCACTCTATTTATCATTGCCAACCGCGATCCTCTTCTGCGTTTCATGCTTCGAAAGTATTCATGCTCTGATACGTGTTCTCCCCTCACACTCGATTTTCATTCAGAATTACTTGTATTCTTCCTTGGCACACTGCTGACTGCTGAGAAGCAAATTTTCTCTCGTCCTCTCTGATTGTTGGTGAATTTTTAAAATGAGAAGTGAGTAAGAGTGGGAGTCTAAAGTCCTCGGCTATATTCGTCGAAACATTCTCCGACCAATGTCCCATGTGAAATCTAGGATATATTTTCAGTTTTTATTGGCCTACAGCATACGTATGCGGATGATATAGAACGACATTCTCTAAAGCGCTGCCAACGTGAATGATGTCAAGTTCCAGTGCGATGCGTCATTTGTGTGTCCACCGCTGGGGAGGAGGTTTATGACTTTCTAGATGTATGCACTTATTTATTCGAATTGAAGGAATTTTTTGTTTTATTTTATTTTTTGTTTGAAAAGCTTTTTTTTTTGTGCATGACTCTCGATTTGAAGTGTCACCCACAGACATTTAAGACATTTACACCCAAACGTGCATCCGCACTTTCTTTTTCCATTTGCCTACTTTAAGCTTGCCGTAGCCATATTTTCGCTCTTCATCCCTGTGGTTGGCATATGACATTTCAATGCAAGCCGGTGTTCCGCCTTAAAACTGTGCTACGGATCTGAAACAATGCGGTTTTGGGGAAAATGAAATTAATTTTAATGTTCTTCTGGTTGATGAGGATAAGGGAGTGGGCGAAATTTATTTTGAAAAGGTCGACGCCGAATGTCACGCAGTTTCCGAAACCAGGTTCGATTGTGTGGAAAGTTTTCGGCACACGTGATCTCCCAAAATGGAGCACAATTGACACTTGAGCTTTGTTTGAGTTAAGGCCCACACAAATTATCCACCGACGCGCAATAAATGAACATATCGAACAGCGTACACCCATATGACGTAAATCACAAAATTGTCCCACAGTTCGCCGATTTATTTGTTGTGGACGTCATCGGACTGTCTGCTCCTAGATGTTAAGAGTAACAAGGGACTACTGTTTCCATTTCGTTACTATCTATAGAGCTGCGATATGTTTTAGGAAACGCCAAGCTTCAGCGATGGTCGTCGATCGCTGAAAATGACGCCAATCGATCTAGAGATAGACTCAACCTATTTGATGCATTCACCTAATATTGGCTTACTGAAAACATTGAATTTAATCACTCCTTGCGGTATACACATATGTACATCCACATTTTTGGAGGTGAACTGTCAACGACTGGTTCCTTATGAAGAAGAGTACCCAATCTCTAACCACTGTGCCCACCCCCAACCACTGTGTCAGGAACAGAGTTGTCTGTTGAAATGACCGTCATCGTTTCTCCAATGCAGAGGATACTGTCACCGTCTTCTACTGCAACAGACTACTGAAATCTGCGCTGCAGGAGTAGACTTGATTCTCATATCCCGAGTTCGAGCATGAACCGGTATGGAAGCCATCTAAAAAGTTCACTGTGCCAATACCTCAGTCCATCCTCAAGAAAGTTACCATCATCTACCCTCTAGACGTACGGCTTATTCAAAATCACGGTCTCTACAAGGATAGGCCACGATCAGCTCAACATCTTGCGTCACTTAGCATTACTAGAGCGACGACTTTGCCATCAAAAATCAAGTCAAAGGGTACGAGTGACAGACTGCAGGAGTTCTGGCTTCGGTTACTTATGATTTGTAAGGTTAAACGCATCAAGCTTTATAAAGTGTTTAGTAGCTGCCACATGCAGGCAAGTGCTGGGAAGGTGTTGAAAAATATAGACTCGACCAAAGTAAGCTTATGTCAGAGCGGAAGAAAAAGTATTCATGGTCAAGCTCAAAGCACCAATAATTGCATCGGGAAACTTGTGCAAAATTGCACCTTTTTTGCTTTTTCTGTCATTACAAACCATGGGGGACCTCGCACCACCAACTAGCAAGCCTCTCCTCCAACAAGTGCAATCACTGGCCAGGTGCTTTCCATTCCGCACATCAAGTTGGTTGAGCACGGAATCCACGCAAAACCTTTCATTTAGAAATGTGGGGAGCCATTTTTTTTTTGCTCCCATTTAAGAAAGCAAAAATGAACAAAACTTAACGAATTGATTATTATCACAGTCACTCGATTTCCTAGGTGTGGTGTGGTCTTAAAACACCGCCAGATGACATCGATCCCCTCAGCAAAGCAAAGAAGGTATTTTTCAAACGAGATCTTGTTGCATCAAAATCAAGTGTGATTTGTGTGGCGATTGAATTGGAGGTTACAATTTCATTTAGAGGCCCATTTTCTGCAGTATACGATATCCAACTAAACTCCAGTCGACATCAAATTGTTCACATAAAAGCAGCATAATCGCAAACATTAAATGCGCCTCACTAGCGGTCCACATCCAGGCGAACACAATCACTATCAATTTCAGGAAAGCTCTGACCCTGACAGATGCAATCATTTAAACCCCAACTACTGCTTTAACTTCCAACTTGTCTATAAGCGAAAACAATTCATTTACTCTTTTTATGGGCAGTTAAAGCCCAGCAGACGGAAATGAGGTGTTCACTACCCCAATTTCGGAGTCCCTCCCCTGCGCCGGTTGGCCGCCTTTTTTTCATTACAATTCAATGTCTGAAGTATGCGAGGAATAAAATGAACGAACAAGAAAAGGAAACCAACACCAGACTTCGAAGTCAAAACAGCGGCAGAAAACCAATAAAACGAAGAAACAACCCGAAGCACAACTTTCGGTTTTATTGCAATCCCTCGTAGTTACAACAATAAAAGTGAAATAATTTATTTAGATTTTTCCTCCGACATTTTTTTTTTTTTTTGTTTTGAGAAATTTCTCGTGTATTTTGCTCTGTCTTTCGCCTCATCGAACGCCAAGGTCCTTCGTACAACTCTTGCCTCCTGTGCCTGCCTCCATCCATCGGAGGGAAAACTTACTTCCACAGCACACAAACTGAATACTAATTAACAAGAAACTTAAATAAAATGCTTCTCATCTTTTTCAAAATCATCATCCCCATTGTGCTCGTCGTCGCATTCCCCGGCAGGTGGGGAGGGGCATGAAGGTGAAATGAAAAACAAAAGAAACAGCAACAGCAACAGAAACAAAAGGAAGAACACATGAAAAGTCCTTGAAACACTGGAATCAAATTAAAATCGAATGCCCTCTTTAAATTTCACAGCAAGCCCCCGTCGCCGTCCTTCTGTCGTCTTGTGCTCTCCTGTATCCTTGTGTCTTTCCATAGCCTCGTCATTCCTTTATCAGCTTGCTTTTGGGGACGTTCTCTGCCCCTCTCTGCTCTAAAAAAGGGATGAGGCCAGCAATTCTGAAGGATACCCGTACGTAGCGCCGCGCCGCCTACGCGTGACACGCATCGAAGCTCTCTTGCGAACATGAAACAGCATTCGATTTAATCAATTTCCACTCAAGAGAGGCCACTCAACTAACTAGATATCGTCCACGGTATGGCAGGCTGGCTGCCTTTCCCCGGCTCAACACAACGCGTCTCTCCGTTGGATCGAGAGACCTGACCTTGCCTTATTTTTATCATTTTGTGTGCCCCGCGTCAAGCCAACCCTTCTTTGATGTCGAGGAGACCTGATGCGTAATGTTGCGGAGTTGGGAGCAAATGCCTTCCACATGCTCACGCACTTGTTTACCTCGCTTCTGCTTCTGCACCCCTTTTGGGCGCACACGATAGAGCACTCTCCCCTTCTCTTTCTCTCAGGCGCGCTCTTTCTCTGCCCTCTCTTAGGCGAGCTTAAAAAAGCTTTCCGGCGTTTAGGTGCCACCCAGCAACGCAGCTGAGACGAATAACAAAAGCGAAGGTGGCAACAAAGTGGCACTTTGACAACAATGTATTCACATTGAAGCGTGAACGACGTCTCTCGCAGTTCTCTGCCGGTCTCTCTTAGCTCAAGCAGTCCCGTCGGCTGTCAGTTGTCAGCAGTCACCTGTGAAGTCAGAGTCTCTCTTCGAAACCACCCCTATTTTCTGCTTCGAAGGGAGCCCCAGCTGAGGCTGACTTTTATTCCAATCTCTCTCTCGCTCTCCGACATTTTCTTTGACACACCGACGATGGGTGTGATGTGATGTGCGACTGCCGACTGGGTATAGGAGCGGCGATATATATAGAATGAGGAGCGGGTGGGAGAAGGGCCCTGAATTAATCGATCTATATTGACCAACGTGCAAATGACTTTTAATTGCCTTTGATTGTTTGATTTACAATCAGATTAGTTGCGTGGCGCTGGGAGGAGATTGAGAAGTTGCGCCAGGCATCGCTCTCTTGGGTCCTTCACCTTTGCCATTCGTTCTGGGGGCGTTCTTTTGCGTTTCACCCATCACGCAGCTATTTGTGCGTTTGCCATCATCTCTGGCTGTGGCCTGCTGCCTGCCATTCGAACGTATTTGCGTTTTATTTCGCTACGCGGCGGATGTGTGTGAGCTGCGAAGGCTGGGGTGTGTACACATTTGCGAAATCGTTTCTTGTATGCACAAATGATAGGAGATACGATAAATTTATCGGCAAATAAAATCGGACTTTACTACAAGACGGCCGCGGCCCCTTCATCGATGGAGACTGATAGATGGACCAAGAGGAGCCAGCCAAAGAATAATTCATTTTAACGCTCCGGAGTAAATGACAATTGAGTATGAATATTTAAAGAGCGCTCACCGTCTTCGGAAGTAGGGCGACTAATTCTCGAAAAGAAATGCCAACCGCAGCTAAATTAACTTCTAGAGATGCACACCGCTCGGTGGGTTCATCATGAGGAAGCACAGAGTATTGTTTCGTTCATAATTCATGTTGGAAGTCGTTACTTGCTGTGGGGATGTGTAATTTGTAATGTACGGTGGCTGCGAGAGGATGTCATTTATGGGCGAGTTTGCGTTGAAATATTCAAAAATTATTGTGATCTTAAGCTTGGGGCCACGAAATGATGATGAGTATGTACATTCACACATGCGTGCGTTGATGTGTGGCGTTACTCAAATGGAACATCACCCCGTTGGGAATTCGGGGGAGGGAACAGAGAAGTTGGGAAGAGCTTCTGTTCGGGACGGCTGAATGAGGGAAGGATGCTGAAAGGTATCTAGCACTACATGTCAACTTAATGAAGGCCGTTGATGAAAGTTTTGCCGGAATCGTTAAAAGCGAATCTCTGGCAGAATTGGCATGTTCCTTACATTAAAGCAGCACATCTGGGCCTGCGATGCTTTGGAGAGGACATCCTGAAGAAGGTCAGGAAAGACTCCATGGCCAAATCCTGTGGAAAAAAAAAACATTGGATGTTTGTTGCTCGTTGACGATTCCCTTGACAGCAAGTGGCAGTGGCATGCCCTTTACAAACGCATCAACTTAGCCAAGTGCAGAAATGAACGTTAGAGAAGTCTAAGAAGCTGCCCCTAAAGCATTTCTTCATCGCACTCCGTTGGATACGGACAGCACTTCCTTTGGACGCAAGACACTTCGATAAACGTACTGAATGGCACAGTTGGTTGAGTGCCTGTCCTTGGTTAGAGGGGTATCCGGTTCGAATCCCAGTTAAAGCAACGCTTTTATCCCGTTTTCAAATCTGGTCTAGTCACCATTTGCCGTTGGGATAAAATTAACGGCCTATCACTGGAGTTGTCAATCAGTGGTAGGAGCCTGACTATAGGTACCACAAGTGTGCTGGCGATTTCGCTGACTGCCCACTTACTACCTACCTATCGAGGTTGCTGCTGGTAGTACAATGGACCAGTTTTTTTTTAGCGTGAAAATACCTCAGACACTTCGATCCTGGACCGAACTTCGCACCTGTCACTTCATTATTCACATCAACTCCAAGCTTCTTATCCAGCATTCCATCCCTACTGGAAGTCTGACAATTAGATACCGGGCAGCACTCTGCCACAGACGAATCGAAAGCGGCTGAGTGGGTGTCGATTTGCGCAGTTTACTCCACACTTCAGGCGGTGACTATGGCGATCAAAGAGGCACTGTCCTGGCTCAAGAACAATGTGATATCCAAAATGGATATTAATGCTTGTTCAATGTTCGCACAGTCAGTCAATGTCACTTCCTACTCAAAGACTCCCCTCAATTGCGAGCAGCAGCATCTTAATATCCACCTTATGTCGGGACGTTGTGATACGGAGCCGATGAACTCGCCATGCGTAGTACGACTTTCTTTCCTTCTCCCTCTCTCTCTCTGAGTGGAAACCTGGCATCAGTGCGGGATACCACATGCCACGTAACTAAGCAAATTTGGCCGACACTCAACCGCAAACGCCCACATTGTCTACTTAGACTAAGGAGATCAGAGCTCAGGGCAGTCATCTGCGTCACAACAGGTCATTGCACCACTGCCGTGCATGTTGTTGAGGGTATATTGCACCCATACCCTTAGTTCCCTTAGATGCTCCCTTAGTCTGCAGTGCCCCCTTCGGATACGGAGGTTGTTGCTCATTTTGATACATGCATCAGACCTCTTTCGGTTATACTGACCTAAGATTGTCGTGGCCAGGTTTTGTATGAAGATCCCTGAATTCTCTCTGAGGACATTGTCTTCTACAGCGCAGAATGGCTATGGGCCGGTGAAGGGTTCCGATGCTCCGTTCCTAGATAGTCATTGCCTTATATCCCAGGTGGCCAGGTATCCAGCAGTTTTATAGCGCTTCTCCTACTCAGTTCTTTAAGCTTCTGTAGGCATTCCCCCACATGCTTGGATTTGACAATGTAAGAGCCTAGTGCCATGATAGCGGCTCGACTGTCCGACATTATTGCTTGATCGCAGTTGGTATAGACGCATCTGTCTATGGCATATAATCCGAATATTCCATTCCGCTACAGTTCCTTCATCAGGTCTTGATCCGTCTGTTTACCATTTTACAACCGAAGCAAACCGTGGTCACTTTTCTCTGCCTGTGCAGTGACGTCGCTACTCGTAGGGTACTGTGTGCCTGAGATAATTCACTGAAAACCAACATCGCACCGTCAAGTTACACACAGTGTTCCTTGGTAGACCCAAGCTCTACTAAGCTAGGTTAGGTTGGAGTGGCTAACTACTGCTTGACAGCAGTCACACCTAATTGTACCACCACGCTGATCTTATTTCTCCTATTCCATAAACCAATTAGAGCTTTTGATGAAGCAGAGGAGTACTAATGCTATTTAGTTCCGTCACGATATTAAAATAGTAGGCGTCTTGGTGAAATTTATGGGGTACAACTGTGAATATTCGCAGAGGGCCATTCAACGTCTGATGTTCAGATGCCCAGTATGATTTAGAGGGAATGCTCGTTGAGCAGTTCTTCTCGAAGAGTAGCCTGGGTATTAGGGGGTCGGTGTTTTCAGGTAAGGACCTACAACCTACTCCACATACGATTTTAGTCTTATCGCCGTGCTAGCAGCAGTCTGTCTGACGAATAACTCTATCGGCGGGACGTTGAGGAGTATGTTCAGGATCGTCGGAGTGGTTCGTCCGCAGCACTCCGCTGATACATACATGCAGTCTTTCGAGCGGTTTGCAATTGGTGTATCTTTTTAGCGCGGTCCACCAAATTGCGACGCCATATTAAATGCTAAACTGAGCACTGAGCACTTTCCGAGTAAATGTCCTCGGAAATGTGCAAGGACGTCTTACCATACCACAGGTTAGCCACATTCGCGTACAATCTTTCTTAGTCGAAGGTTAAGTTAATCGGTGGACATCTTGGTCCAGAGTAGATGGTTAGCTTATTGGAACAGCCACAGCTCACTTGGACCAACAAAATGTGACCCATTTGATCCTTAAAAGAAGCTACGACCGTAGGAACCGTATCTACCCATTGGAGACTAAGGCCAATCAGCACGAATTACTTAAGCCGAGCTTCTATAGAAACCAGTCGTGTTGAGCATCCCACTGATTTCCCAAGAGTAGAGCTAACCTACAGTTTTGAGCCGACTCTGAACGTCAACTTTTGAGAGACATTTTCTAGGCCGTACATTATCAGAGAGTACATTATCAAGGACTCGAGAGAGGTGGAGTCGTGAAGTAAGAATGCCGTTCGTGTCGAGAATTGAAACGCGACTCCCACCTGTGGTTGGGTCGGCGATTAACCACATCACAGGGACCAGGATCGGTGCTGTGATGTGTTCGAAATCTTCTTTCCATTAGAGTGGAGAGCAAAGACAAATCTGGTGAGACACTAATGACTCCCACCCCAAGGCGATTGATGTTGACTAACGATAGCCGTCTCTCTTTTTTCAAGGCCAACCCGGTGATCCTGTCTTTGCACAGCTATCCATGTACATACACCCATACATTATTTGCGTCCTTTTTAATAGTCTCCTCCTTGTGCAAATAAGATTGAGATAGGTATTATGTATTAAAGAACTGTGTCAGAAACTCAACAACATTCATGTTGTTTAAAGACAACGTTCGAAGAGAAAAAAAGGCTGAAAAAACCCCAAAAATCTGAAGAAAAAAAGTATGCTAAAAGGTGCACGCTTCTGCACCACGACCACTGGTAATCCTAGAGTGTATTTAGGAATCGAGAAGACTTCAAAAATATGTACTCACTTTAACAATTTATCATCGCCTTGGTTGTCCGAGTAGTCAGCACTCATCATGTCCGTTGAAGTTTCCGCATCCGATGTGGTTGAGGTGGATGAAGATTTAGTCGACAGGACCGGTGATATCGCCGTGTCGCTCGCCGTTGCGGCTGGCGGTGTGAGCACAGCCAATGCGGTCACAGAATTCGGCGCCGTACCGGTCAATATATGCGGCATCATAGTGCTCGTACCCCTGGGCGCCGTTTGTACGGCCAGCACTTGCTGCGGCTGCGTCGCCATCGACGTGCCCGGAGTCGTGGTGATTGTCATCACCTCTCGACTCACGGCATTGCCATCGGACTGCTTGCTCTCGCATTTGATCGTGGTGATTATTTGATTTGGCACCAATTCCCGCTTGATCGGTCGAATTATGATGATGTTCTGATTTTTCCCGTGTTGATTCATTTTCGTCCCTATTCTGATTGCATGCGATAAGTGATCGGCTCCCGTGGACGGCTCCGACGAGCAAACTATACACTCGTCGGTTGTTATATATGTTTATCTGTTTATATATGTATGTATGCACTATGTATACGGTTGATTCTTGGTTTGCAAGTCATTCACTAGTGTTTCCTCAAAAAAGTATATCATCCTTATCGGCTACTGATTTAAGGCAGCAATGAGTTTCGTCTTGTTGCGTCTTTTTGCTGAAATCGAAAACGGAAACGAGAGAAAAAATCAAAAAAATTGTCAAACAACTGATGGAAGAAGAAACGAACGTTGATGAATTCAAAATTTTATGATGTCGCCATTTTATTGTTGCAGCGTTGTGGAAGTTGATGGAAGTGGCGAAACATTAAAACAGTTTAAGTGACATGCCCCGAAGTGAGCTGCTTTTTGTTGTTTTCCATAAAATCAAACAAATATCCCAATGCCGCCATAAAAATTGATTTTATTGGAAAACATTTAAAGACCGATGTGGGCTTGAGCCATTATACCACCTGACAATACATATAAAATTCATAGGCATATGCTATAGACGGGCGACTGAAGATCAGAGTCGGGCGGTGTTAACTGGATTGATCGGTCGCGTCGGTTGGTGACGAGTGAGATGGTGAGATTGGCGCGACGACGAGGCGAGAATACCTGTCACAATTTGTTTTTTTTTTTTCATAGAAAAGTTAGTTTCTGCCTTTTGCTTTATGTGTACTTCATGTCATGTGGTCGGTGCTTGGGGTCTTGGCATAGCAAGTGAAAAAAGTTTAGTTTTTCTGTTTTACTAAAGTCTTACATCATGGATTCGAACTCCAATTACGGATGGTTGGGAGTAATTAAAAAAAACTTTAATTGGAGAAAATCTTACATGTGTACTGTCTTGGAGAACATTCACATTCGTGTTCAATGCGTTGGGAAATCGGCTGGTTTTTTATGAGAAGGTTAGAGGTCTGGTAAACGAGTTTTAAATGAGCACTTGCTCGTTGTATCTGGTTGATATGAACAAACGCGGTGGCTTACACATAAATAGAATGTTGAATAATTCTATTGAAGGCCGGCATTTTAAATGAATAGAGTTTATCTCTCCCTCTTCAGAGACATCCTTTTTTTTAGCATTTTGAGCTGCGTTAAAATTGCTTATTTGTTGTGATGAAGTGATATTTGATTCAGATTGTTTCCAAGGCATCCAAGGCGACGAGGGCAAGTTTTTTTAAGTCGCGTGAATGAAAAGCGGTCCCACGTAAAGAATAACACACGAGGATGGTAGAAAATGACTTGCAATTAGACAAGGTTCGGTGATTTGGAAGTCAATTGCACTTCGGTAACTCGAATATTTGATAACACGAATGAAATTGGTTGGCAATAGCGCCAAGACTGAAATTTACATGAAATTTGTATTCAAAAACTCGAAATTCTATTACTCGAGTGTCTTGATAAATCGAAGAGATTATTTGGCGCCGTTCGGTAAGGCGAATTCCCACATTCTGAGTGGTTTTAAAACTTCATTTTGCAATGTGAACAGTAAGAACACGCATTACTATGTAGGTTGGTATATTGGTCATCATTTTTGAAAAAAAGAAACACAAAAAGGATGACAAAATACATACACACGCGTACTGTTAAGTTGAAAAGTTTTTTCTAACATGGTGAAACACTTAAACTTAAAAAAGTGATGGAAAGTGTGACTGCGAACTATAGCTCTCCGGTAGGCACAGTCCACCATTTTCCAAAAAAAATAAAGAAACAATTCTCACTGCAATCGAAAATTGTGGTGCAAGTGGTAGTTAGAAGAGACTTAAAAACCAGCGTACGAAAATGTGGACAAAGCCGTTTTGGAATGTTTTTTTTTTTTGCAAGGAGTGTCTATGTAAAGGGTGGTTAAATTTAGGGCCGATGTTGAATGTGAACCCCACCTAAACGTCAAGTTTTTTTCTGCATTTCATTTAACATTTCTCAATTTCAGACTAACTCAATTTGAACCATGGGAAGATACACAATCGAGCAACGCGTTAAAATTATTCGGGCTTATTATGAAAATGGGCGTTCAAATCAAAATGCATATCGTGCACTTCGTGATTTTTTCGGTCAATTTAATCGTCCAAATTATCGTAGAATCGGAAAAATCGTGCAAAAATTTGAGCAAACCGGGTCTGTAGGAGCTGTGAAAACACCAGTGCATGCTCGTACAGCTCGTACTGCAGAAAATATTGCTGCTCTTCGCGATAGTGTGGCTGAAGAGCCGTCCACCTCAACTCGTCGTCGTGCTCACCAATTGCACCTCTCACGCTCGTAGTTGTTGAACATTATACATAAATACTTGCATTTACACGCTTACAAGGTGCAATTGACTCAAGAACTAAAGCCTCTTGACCGTTTCAAGCGTCGTCAATGGTCAGAATGGTGGAATGAAATGGCAACAGTGGATGATCAATTTTCGAAGAAAATCATCTTCAGTGATGAGGCACATTTTCACCTCAGTGGATTCGTCAATAAGCAGAATTGCCGTATTTTGGGCGAATTATAATCCAAGAGTGATTGTCGAAAAACCAATGCACCCACAAAGAGTGCGGTTTATGGGCTGGCGGCCTCATCGGGCCGTATTTTTTTCCAAAATGAGGCCGGTCAGGCAGTTACTGTGAACGGTGTTCGCTATCGTAAAATGATAACGAACTTTTTATGGCCCGAATTGGAAGATATGAATGTGGACGATATGTGGTTTCAACAGGACGGTGCCACTTGCCACGCAGCTAACGAAACAATGGCTCTTTTGAGCGACAAATTCAATGGCCGTGTTATCTCACGTGGTGGCGATGTCAATTGGCCGCTAAGATCATGTGATTTGACACCATTGGATTTTTTTCTTTGGGATTATTTGAAAGAAAATGTGTACGTCGATAAGCCAGAAACAATTCAAGAGCTAAAGGATGCGATAATTCGGCACATTAACGGCATAGAACCTCAATTATGCTTCAGCGTCATCGAAAATTTGGACCATCGGATGGAGGTGTGCCGCCGAGATCGCGGCGGCCATTTGGTCAAAAATTTGGTTCCATACATAATTGAACCATACCAATATTATCATAATAAAAAGAAATGACAATAATTTCCTAAATAATTTGTGTTTTATTCAAAATCAACATCGGCCCCTCTTTATATCCAGAGGTTCATTAAAGAAAAGATTTGGATTTTAGTCAAAAACTTGATAACTCGAGGAACTTTTTCGTGGCAAGAGATGGTTCGAAGTTCGACCAATCGACTGTTTCAGATCGCTTAGATATCGTAGAACGAGGTTACCAGGTTTCGTAGCCCGGGCGTTGTAAAAATGGAAGGTGTTCGACATTTTCAGTTTAAGGTTCTACAAAAATCATTGAAGGATACTCTTAGTTCTAGCATGTTCGATAATTAGGAAGTGACCAGCAAAGATGAGAAAAGATGAATGAGGCGTACGATCTGGGTTGGACGTGATCATTTATCATTATTCTGTCGTGTTGTGAATTAAAAATTAAAAATAACTAAACCTACGCAGGTGATTAAATCGCACTTTTAAATTGTTAAACATAAAAATTAAATAATGCTGCGATTCGACGTACTGGATGGCGCAGTTGGTTGAGTACCTGCCCTTGGTTCGAGGGGTTCCCGGTTCGAATCCCAGTGAAAGCCGGTTATCCGGTTTTCAAATCTGGTCCAGTCACCATTTGCCGTTGGGATCAAATTAACGCCACTATCACTGGAGTTGTCGATCAGTGGTAGTAGTGTTACTATAGGCACCACAAGTGTACTGGCGATTTCTCACTTGACATCCCACTTACATACCTATCGAGGCTGCTGCTGGTAGTACAATGGACCAGTTTTAAGTCTGAATACTCCAATCTAGCGTTAAAAACACCTCAGGCAAAATAAAAAAATGCTGGGATTTCATTTTTATGACCTTTAGCTACTTTTCAACTTAGCAAACTTTTGTAATCATTTGAAAAAATGATAACATCATCTGATAATAATAATAATATGGGTGGCACTACAGCCCGTAGAGGGCCAAGGCCTAGCTTCTCAGCAACCACTCGTGTTGTGCGTGCTATTGTTCTATCACGAGTGGAAGTGACCTACAGTTTTTATGCCGACTCTGACAGCATTGTCAGTGATTTGAAAGAGGTGGGGCCGTGAAAAGTATTTCTTGTCGTACCAGGTATCGAATCTAGACAGGTAGGTCCAAGTGCGTAAGAGTCGACGCACATACCCACAACGCCACGGGCCACCACATCATCGGATAGGGTGATTCATTTTGCAACTCCACATGCAAATTTCAACAGAATCTGTTTACGTTTTGACAGACGTTTAAGTGCAACTATTACCCAACACGTTTCGACTATTGGGACTGTTTAAATATGGGCATGATCAAATGTAACTATTGTCATCATAATCTATAACTGCGAGAAAGAAATCCCGACGAGTTATTTCGCATTCTTGTAATCGCCAGATGGATCATGTGAATTGAATATCCTCTTCTTCTGATGTTATGCAAATGATCGTGGTTATCCACACAATCTGCAACCTCTTGACACGTTGAAAATGTATATTCGCCAATTTATGACTGAGCTGTCGATTTATATGCACGTATCGAATTGAAGCCTGCAGGAACTCCCGTGGAGGATATTCCATTTATTTTAACAAGATCCAGCATGATCCAGTGTTGGTGTAAACAATGCATCGCAAGACGTCAAAATCTACTACAAACTGGACGAAAGAAGTAGCATCTTTCAGACGGAGCCGGTGGCCATCCAGAAAGCAGCGGAAAACCGTGCAAACAGCAATCGCATTACTATCTATGTAGACAGTCAGGCAGCACTGAAACCACTTAAAAGTATTATATTTCGATGCAGTGCAGGACTTCTGCAGTAACACCGCCATCTCCCTTCTATAGGTTGCTGGACGTATGGGAATCCAGGGAAACGAAACAGCTGACGAACTAGCTAAGAGTGGCGTCACAATGTCATCTGACAAATAAAACACCGCAAGCTCCGATAAAATTGTTCTTCAATGAACTCGACTGTAGGAACTACTACTAAAGAGCACTAATTCATACCTCAAAACCAACATTTTCTGGCTCGAATTCAAATCCAACCAATCTCGCTACCAAGAGTTAATTGCAGTATACTAGTAGGGATTATTAGAGGCCACTGTCTACTGGGTTACCATGCTTATAGAATAGGCCTGAGTCCCACTGATAGATGCAGAAATTGCTAAGCATTTTCCTGCCGTCTGACAGATGGCAGTGTTACACATTTGTACAAGAGCTGCTCAAAATTATTTAATTTTTATTTCAATAAACATTCGACAGTATTTGCTTTCACTTCTCTTGATGACAGCAGGGAACTTGTCTTTGACAGTCAACGCTCCTGAAAGTAGCTACAATCTTTGAAAAAAGTGGGCATGGTCGATTTATACAAGATTAGACCAGCCCCTTCCCTTCGGCAGCATTTTAGCACCTGAAGTGGAAAGGAATCAGCGTGAATCTGATCTCAGTGTAAAAGGAACACACTTCTCGCTGATCACACAGAGTGACAACCAACACAGCCATATGGACCCTACAAAACCCTACAAAATGGAAGGACCAGATGGGCAGATGGCCCTGCAGAACTACAAAAGGTGACGTGCCTCAAATCTCTCCTGCTGGTCACTATCCTTCATGTGCTTAGATCTATGCAATGTACCCAATCCACTGAGAATGGCGAGGTATTCATACCAAAGGCAGGGTGCTTGCACGTCAAGACCTTTAAGTCTATCATTCTATCTTCTAAACACGCTGTAATCAGCTTCTTGAAATATAGATAAGACAATCTGTTGCAACAAATAAAATGTCGATCTCTCAGCATGCCTACAGAAACGACAAATCTATGGAGACAGACCTTCATTCATTGCTTTTAACAACGTCGAACCCAAAGCAATAACCCTGGCACTGGAGTTGACTCAGGATCGAAAGTCCATAGTTGCTTTTATTTACCAGCTCCTTAACAACAGTGCGATAAGCTCTAAGCACGGTGATACCAAGATCCGCAGAACAGTTAACAGAGGTACTCCTCTAAAGCTGATCCACAGCGCGAACATTTCTAGGTCTTATACTAGACGCGAAGTTAAGCTGGAAACCCAATATCCAGGAACATGTCAAAGATATCGTCATCTGTTCTGAAAGACAGGTAGCGATCCAATCTCTGAGCGCAGTCGCTTTTAACTCTAAGACTTGCCTGAATTGCCGCCAATTTCTCAACATGAAGGCTAAGTACTTTAGTTTCAAAATAATGTGGGTGCTGGGACACACACCATTCTGACGTCGGCTCTTTCGCCAGAAAAGGCACTGTCTCCGTACTCTTTCCGGATGGAGATTTGCCATCCATGCCAATATACATATATGGTTGGCGCTACAGCTCGTACAGGGCCAGGGCCTAGCTTCTCAGCAACCACTCGTGTTGTGTGTGCTCACGAGTGGAAGGGACCTACAGTTTTATACCGACCCCGAACGGCCAAGTTTGGGAAGCTAGACTTACTCTTTGATCATTGTCAGTGACTCGAAAGAGGTGGGGCCGTGAAAAGTTTGTCTTGTAGTACCAGGAATCGAACCTAGACAGGTAGGTCCAAGTGCGTAGGAGTCGACGCACATACCCACAACGCCACGGGCCACCACAATACATGCTAATAGTCATGGCAAACCATCGACTCAAGCTTGAAACGGCCGGACATGCAATTTGTAGATGGTCGGCTGGAACAAGATGACTCCTCACTAAACAATTATGACCTAAGTACTCTTGATCCTGAGCGCTCACTCAGCCTGATCATTTAGAGACCGGCCGAATCTCTGAACTTTCATAGGCGTTATAACCGCGTCTACCAGCAGTCAGCCAATTCAACTCAATCTAACCTTACCCGTGTGAAGTTTGGGCTATGTTAAGATATCCTTTTTTTGGGCTAAGCGCTGTCTATCAGTCAATCTGGGGGTTTTATTGAGCTGATCGCAGCTGAGCTGTGTTATACAGAAACACACACTTGTTGCCTGGACACAGTTTTAAATCAGTTTTCTAGAAAAATCACTGCAGACCCGATATAAATGTATCGAACTTCCTTAAATTTAGCAAATTCGTAAGTGCGCGCAGAGAAAAATCAAAATCTTGCAAGATGATAGTACAAACCATAGAATGCACCGCAAAATGATATCATCTGATTGATGTTTGTTGAATCACATATACTATGCAAACAACTGCGTTGTTAGGACTTTAAAAACAAATGCGAATAAGCTCAGCTATAACCGGTCACCGCCCTTTCACTAGCACTGTCACACTTTCAACTGCAACTGCAACTGCATTCAACAACTAGACCTTGCATGAGGACTCTGTGCAAAATGGATGCATGTATAGGAATAAGTGTCAGCTGCCATAATCCACCCTGCATTTCATTAATTCCCTTCTAATCTCGCTCACTCACTCTCTTCACCAGCCAGCCACTCGTAAGAGCAATTCTAAGAGAGTACCACGATAAATCCATGTATTTATAAGATTCACCTTCCGCAGGTGGGCCAAATGCCGACATCAACGCCGAAAGCACAGATAAACAAACGGAAAGCCACAAAGCAAACAAGAGTACAATGATAAAGAAAACAAAAACAAAACGAAAGACCTTGTCTCACAGGTGATGCCAAATCATGCCGCCAGAGCCTTCTCGCCCGCCCCGCCCCACTGTGCGTCTATTCAGTAGCCACCACCACCCGAGCTGGTCATGAACTCTCCACCAGGGCACCAGCGCGAAAGCAAGAAGAGGAAATCAAAGCGGAGCAACACAATCAATTCGGGCAAATGGTCCATAAACGACACATCCATCGAGGAATGGTACGAATGCCTAAATCGAACGCTAACCAGCTGATAAGGCCGAAGCAAAACAAGCTGAAAGAAAAGCCAGAAGGGGCCAGCGAGAGCTTTTTGAAACGAAGAGAGCACGCCATCCCAGTCGAAGAGAGCCCGGTCGCCCGAAATCCGAATGGGAGTGAAGACGAATGGGCGGCCAAAGCGAAACCGACAAAGGCTATAAAACGGCTGATGATGTTTTACGCGTCCTTGAAACGAATAATAGTTGTATGTTTGGGTGGTGGTGTGTTTGTTTTTGCCCTCCCTCTGACCACATTTCGGGCTATCTCTGCTGCTTCGGTCCTCTCCTCTTTGTTGTTTGTTTTATGACTGTAACGTAGTGTGTGTGTGTGTACGTCGGGAGGATGGGAAAAGGAGGCACATTCGTACACACACTCACACGGGTGAACTTTCAAGTGGGAGTGCGTAAATGAAAGCGTAAACGTAACCAAAACTTGAGGCAATGTCACGCACAACGCACGCACACAGGAACGGCAACAACCACGGTGACGACGACGACTACGACGACGACGACGACGATGGCTGGCAACGAAACAGGAAAGAAAAACAACCAAAATAGGGAATAAAATGATAAATAAAAGTTTATTTTCCTCGCTGACAAAATATTGAATTAAAACTTTGCGTTAGCATATCAACGAATGACAGAGATGGCGCGACGCCGCCGCTGAGGGTGTGCATGGGCCGGGGTGGTGCGCCCCAGCTACTGCCGCTGTGGGGTGCGGATACGAAGCGATGAAACATAAAGGCCAAACGTTTTTATGGTTTTAGTTTTTTTTACGTTTCTTCATATTTTTTTTCTCTCTCTTCTTCTTCTCGTTTGAACACAAACTCACACACACACAGAGCATAGTGTATCCGTTTCTTTTGGGTTTGTTGTTGTTTGTTTGCAGTGTCGTTGGTGGTGGTGGATTTGTCTTCCTCATCTTATTTTCTAATTTTTCTCATTAGTTTTTTATTCGTTTTTTTGTTGTTGTTGCTGTTGTTGTTGTGTTGGTTTGGGTGTGTGTTTCGTTTATTTTTTATCTGCTCTTGTGATTAGCTTTATTTAATACTCGGTGTATTTTTCGTTTGTTACGGCGAGGGATGGACAAGGGGGGGAGGGTTAAAAATAGACGTTGGACGGCTGGTGAACTTTTGTTTTCAAGGCCAAATTTCGAGTGGACGATAGTGAGGGTGGTGTTGTGGGCTGGTTGGGTGCTGTGTTGTGTTGTGCTGGGTTGTATATATTCTGTTTCTGTTTTTTTTTGTGTATTCGGGGGTTGAATGATATTTGCTTTGAGCAGGAGGAGGAAGTGAAAATGTCTAATTCACTGCGACGGGGGCGGCGTGGGTGGGGTGGGCTGATACTTATCCGCGGGGGCCTTGATAACTATTTAAGATTAGATAAAATTTGACTGGATTTTGATAAGAGGCCAGTGAAGGTTAGGCAAAGAAAATGTAATCTCTTTTCAACATTTGTGTGCATGAATGTACGACGAATGGCTGTAGCTAGATGGTCACAGATTAGACGTAATCTGTGAACTTAATAATTGATGGTGGGCTCACAAAATGTGGTGTATTGTTGTTATGAGCGCTTCAACAAAGGGGCATATGTACTTTGAGGCATTCACAGAAGTGCGAGACTGAGATGAACGTTGCTAACTGGATGTACATTGTTTTAGGACACCGCTTACAATTACAAATGGTGTCAGTATTTCATCCAACATAACATAGGTCTTATCAATTGTTAGAACGATTTCAGCAGCTTCCTTGTCATTGATAGCAACTGTACGTGAGAAGTACTAACTACTGTCATCTACTTTACCAAGACGATGCCGTACACTTAAAGGGTCAAATTGTCATCGGTGGTATCGATGAACTAAACTTGCCTAGTCTCCATATCCGTCAACAATGAAAGACAGCATTAGCTCAGGCTCGCAATCTCCATGAGCCTTCAAGCCTGAGAAGTAAGTTGTCCATGATCTAGACTTGATACAGAGATAAAATCTCCGTCGGATTTGTGGGTCGTTTCATGGAAGTAGGCCTCAATCAGGAAGCGAGCTCTAATTGCATGTTTTGTTGAGGCTCATCTGACATTTTTAGTTGCGCCTCACACCGCAAAGCAGTGGCCAACATACAAAAAACTTTATTTTGGAAAATTAAAATTTTTAAGATTTCCTTGCGGTTGTGCCTTAAAATCGAAATATGTAGATTGAAGATAATTTCAAATTTTGACTTGAAGAAACCCAAGCAATTTTCTTCAGATTTATTAAATGAAGGCGATGTTGGTACGGAGGCAGTGTTAATGGGGCATTCCAGGGTAGACCTCGAGTGGATAATAGAAGAAAGTAACACTGAATGCGCTCTATTGTAGATGTGTGAATAAGGGACACCACGCTTGAGAGGCGCATTCCACCAGAGTGCGAACTAAGGTCATGTAGAGAGATTGGGTCACGTGTTGGTCGCCCATTTCTGTGCTGAAGCCCATTTCTAAATGAATGTCAAAAAAAAAAAGAAAGAAGAAATTCTACATGAGATCCAAGAGCGTCCAGTGCATCCTGAAAAAAACACAGCTTGGTATGGATTTTGGGCTGGCGCCGTCATCGATCCATATTTTCTTTGAAACGGCAAGGGCTAAGATTGATGAGTACCAACTTATTTTGGCCTAAATTGGATGACACCAACGACATGTGGTTTCAACAGGATGGAGCTACGTACCACATCATCTCAGGTCCGCTCAGGCCACCGAGATCGGGCCGACCCAGTTACAGTTTTTCTTGTGGGGTCGCAAGTCTAAGCCACAGCAGCACTTAAAGCCAACATAATCACCAGAATCATAGAAAAATTGATATTGAGGATGTGGCACCCAGAGAAGACGCGGCGGACATTTGAACGATACATAATGCAATGCCTTTCAAGCGAATGACATGTAAGGCTCGTCGCTTTCATAATTTCGACGACATCTCACACACATTTTATTTTATTTAAATTTTAACATAGGAAGCGCATAACGCAATACCCTTTAGTTAATTTTTTTTTTAAAAAATCCTATGCTCTCTATTGAGTTGTTTAAATTAAGCAAAATCCATAAATTAGTTAAAATAAATTTAAAAATAGTTAACTGCGCATAAATGAATATATGTAGGTACACATGTACGATACCTGATACACGGAGGGTAAGAAGAAAATAGCAAACAAATAAATTAACAAGAATGAGTTAACAAACTAAATAATATAATTAACAGATCGATAAATAAATTAAGAAGTAGATAAATAAATTAACATTGAATATGTGAATGGGTTATGAAAAATAGAACATTAATTAGGAGAAAAATACATAAAACCAGTCAAGAACGATTATATTTAGATATATATGTATGTATATAGAACAGGGCGACCAGATGAGAACGATAAAACAAAAACGATCTGAGGTATAAAGTCGATTCTCGTGGATCCAAGTTAGATGAAGTCACTTAAATACGTATGCTTAGCATAGAAGGGCTTATACAGTGTGACCAGATGAGAGCGATAGGAAAACAAATTTGAATAAAACAGCAACGATTTGAGGTATAAAACTGATTGTGTCTTTATTTTGAAGCTACATTCATGCCATGATGTATGGAAAAGCGCATCATTCAAATGGCCGTATCCGCGCCTCACTGGCAATGCCTTTTTGATATCACGGTCTAATCTGTGCGGCTTTATTTCGACAATAGCATCTCGAATGTTTGCCTCGATGTGGTTCAAAGTGGTTGGCTTGGTAGCGAAGACTACGAAGACTACTTGACGTACGTAGCCACAGAGAAAACAATCCAGTGGTGTCGTATGATGGCGGCGGCCAATTGATGAGATGACCACATGGTAAAATATTGCCTTCATATGGCATGTAGCTCCCTCTTGTTAGAACCACAGGACAGATATATCAATATTGTCGAAATCTGACCTCAGAAAGTCGGTTATTATCGCTCTGTACGTAAGACCATTAACGATAACGATGTCTCTTTCCTCATTTCAAACGAAATAAACGGTCTAATGTTGCCACCATGCGATAAACAGCACCAAACTCTGAGGATGCATTGATGCTTAGTCCAACACTTGTGGATTGTGTTCGCTCCAATAACGGAAATTGTGTAGCAGAAAAATAATAAACAAAGGTAAGGTTAAGTTTGTTACAAAAGTCAATTGGCAGCTCTGGCCTAAGATAGCGATCGAGTGCCAGCTGTCAACCTAGTTGTCTTAGCCGCTGACCGAAAAATGGACCTCGTCAAAGAAGATGATTTTTGCCCAAAATTCGGGCACCATTTCCAGCGCCAATTAGCTAACACTTTGATAGCTAGACGTCATCGGTAACTTCAACAGCAGCTGAAGCATAATAATTGGACAGATCTATCATACCTTCTACCTATGTATTAGGTGTTGCACACAGGTATGTCCTCGCCGAAGGTCTCCTGTTTGAGACCCCGATTCAACCCTGACCGTAGCGTAAAAAAAGGGGAAACATATTTTTCTTCTGACAAGTCAAAGACATGTTGCCATTACCGTCCAACAGTGATCTGTCAGTGCGCTGCCTTGACTCACCAATCTAACAATTTCGTACAACCTCATCAGACTGCCAAAAAAACGAAAAACGTTACAAAACCTACCCGACAGCATTTAATTTTCGCTTGCCACTTAGTCTGCGTGACAGCACTCAACTCTCATTTTTTTGTTCGAGCCCATCATGTCAAAATAATTTGACTTCTGCCCAAGGCGTTCCGCAAGACAAATCAGCCACAACCGTAGTTTGTTGTTTCCGATTAAAATCTGAGATTCAATATATATATATTTTTTTTGTTTTGATTGACATTTCCCCGAAAAGATGATGAATGAAAATGTTCGAAACGAACAAACCACAAGCAAACCGCAGAACGAAAACAAACAATCAAAACAAGTTACCGATATGACATCATCATAAACACAAAACAATGGATCAAAACAATGAATCACCTTCGAGTCAGACCTTTTGTCACCATCAATAAATACCAACGGCTGTAGTCGTTAATTTCATATTCATTTGAGATCATTCGTCAGTTTTATCTGCGTCTTAAGTTCAAACCGCAATTTTGACAAAAACAAAAAAAAAAATAAATATAAATTAATTGTTTCGACTTCATGGAATTAAGAAAAAAAAAAAACTAACAACAACAATCATATGACCACACACAGACCTGGTGTCGGCTATTTTGCGGAGGAACAGGTTGAAAGTGTTTTCTGCGAGTTTCAGGTGGGATCGGGGGAATTGTTTGATTTTGGGATTAGATTATGTGGCGCAGGATTTTGTGGAACATCCTCCGGATGCGGGTGCCAAGCGGGCGTTCTTAAATACGGTCTCTTTTGCTGCTGTGTGACGCTTTTACTAGTTTTAGAGATATTCTGTGCCAATTGGCAACGCTAGTACCAGGTTGACAGCTGGACCTTCTAGGCCGATGGACGAAAAACTGTCTAGCGTTCCCTTTCTATCAGCCGAAAGAGCTACACAGGTGACCTGCTGGGTACCGGGGCATACTGCATTCCAAGGAAATGAAAAGGCGAACAGCCTCGCGAACTTTGATGGATCTCTAGCCATCCTGTTTGCGCATACGCCACTCAGTTTCAGGGAAGAAAAAAAAAATGCAGGACGACGCCCTAGAGAGAGCCAATGCTCCATGGCTTAGCCTGAGTACTACAGCAACAGAGAGGGCCCTGTGGCCGACGCTGAGCAAAAAGAGATCAACATCATTGATCGGTTCTAATCTTAAATGCTAATAGGGGACCTCACCGTGTACTGTGCCATAAACGCTCATGCTATGCATATGAATTTACCGCATAACGACTTTTGCAGCAGCAGGAAGAAATATAATCTATCCAACATCTGCACTGCGACTGTCCAGCTCTACCAAAGAGAAGGGGAGAGCTCCTTAGAAAGCACTTCTTCGTAGAGCTAAAGGACTTAGGCGTTGTGTTGAACTGAAAAATCTCTAAAGATTCATATCTGGTTCTGGGTGCTTTAAGTAATAAAGTAAGTCCCACGGTGGTAAACCCCACATATAAGAGCACACTGGACCCAACAATTTGGTCCAAGTGAGCCACGGCCTAAGGCCGGTGCCCTGTCGGGCTTAGGCCGTGGCTCACTTGGACCAAATTGTATCACCACTTACCAATCTAACTCCAAAGGTGTCAGGATAATGCAAACGTCGTTGTTCTTAGATTGCCTCTAACGCAGTGACACGTACTGATTAGCTATAAGGGTGTTTTCATAAACGTCAGCCTAACAAAGGACTGCGTTAGCCATGTTCAAAAATGCAGATTTACGATCGTACTAACTTAGATGAACTGCAGTACCTACTGTTCATAAACGTCAATAGCTCATCGATGTCGTGCAGATTGTGCAGTCGTTATTTTTTGACTGCAAAAAGGGTCAATTGGAAGAAAAATATTTTGTACTAAAGCAAACCTGCAGACATTCTGCACCGTGGTGTGTTCAAAAACGCACGAGAAAAGAATTGCGGTTGTACTAGCGCAGATTTCCGACGTTTATGAAAACACCCTAATTTATTGTCTCTGTCATTGCCAAGGACTTCTTTGCTTCGGAGATAGGCGACAAAGGTGTATCATCTTAGATTCGATTGATGGCGTGTTTAGAGCTCTTATGGCGACTTGGCTGTATGTGTATATACATAACGATAGTCTTCTCAATTACCAGACAGAAGGAGACCAGACTTTTGCTCCTGCTCCAAAGGCACTCATGTTGTTCTGCAAGCGGAGGCCAAATCGTAGTAGATCCAGTCAGAATCTTCACTATTAGGGATTACTGCCTTATGACTTGGCTGAATGGCTACGCATTGCATATCGTGAAATAACGCGGACGAAATAATTAACAAATTTAAAAATTGACCACGTCGTTGACTAGTATTTAGCTGCATCGACTCCTACGCTGAGGGTTCTAGGTTCAATCCCCCAATGCGACCAATGTTCATATTTAAAGATTACACCTCTTTCGACTGACTGACAACACTGACAATACTCAAAGAGCATCACTGTCTCGTAAAAGCTTCCCAAGCTTCGCCGTTTGAAGTCGGCATTAAACGGTAGGTCACCTCCACTCGTGGTTGCTTTAGAAATTACTTCAACTCACTGATTGTTGCCGACTCACCCGAGAGGAGTGATGAACCTACTTGTGCTGCTTACTACACCCAAATGATGTGAAATATATTTTCACGGACAACATTTTTAAATTCGCTGCATGGACACATTGGTCTTAACTCCACTTCGTTTGACTGAGGCAAATAATTTCGCCAGAGCCTTGTTTTTTCCTTAATTTTCCCTATTCAACTCGTGGAGCTCGCGATTAAGCCTTTTCATCTATTAGCCTTACTCGCTGAAGCGACCAAATAGCGGACGTGGAAGTTTTTTCATCGTCAAATAGAAAAAAAGGCTTCCCACGTCACAGGGAACCGCATGTCCACAGGGTTGTTGCAACTCCACAAGTGCGAGAATGAGTCCAAGAAGGAAGAGTGTCACGCTTGTGGAATCCGCCCATACATCAAAAGATTCCGACGTCCTGGAATCAGACTTCACTTTGCCGTCATGCCTTATATGCGCGACGCAGGAAAATTATACCCCGCCTGAAAATCATACTTCGGCCATCTCGTTAAATGGTTCCTTACGATCCGTCAAAAGTTGGCGCATATCGATTTGAAGCTGGTAATCCTCTTCGACGTACCAGTCCATCCCCGTCAACAGTGCTATCCGAAGAATAAAACGATGCTTCTGTTGCTGAAAACGCTTTTTCTCTTTTCTCTTTTTTAAAAAGTGACCATTTGACTTTTGATCGCATTGGCACTCGCCAATTAGTGCAGTTCACAGAGGCTTCGACGTTCACGGCTAATTGCCAAAAACGCCTCACCACATTATCGCTGTACGACTTTACTTCCTGTTGATCACATTCATGTTTCGAAGACCATTCTGAGTCCAGTGATAAATAAAGCGGTCGATAAAAGTTAAAGCTAAAAATACTAATTTAATCGCTCATTCATTGGCCTTAAATTTAACTACTATCTGCCTCTGGTGGATGGCGGGGAATCACCCTTCCCCCACAAGATAGCACTTATCAATCTACGTCAACTTGAATTCCATAAACGAACCCAACTGCCCCCCCCTCCGCTCCCTCCGATCAATAGCCAGCGACAATGTTTAACAAACCGCCCAAACCGAATTATGTACAAAAGTATTTCTTTGGTTTTCCTCCTTTTTTTTTGTGCGGTTTCTTCCACTGAGCTTTACCCTCGACCTAGTTTCCAGAGAATATCTGGGTTTGGACGCGCATAAATAATACAAGCCTTCGGCCGTACGTGCAGGCGACACACATCCGCATGTGTACATCCATGACTGGGTCGAAACAGTGTCAGAATTGAATTGTCGTGTCGCCCCTTTTCCTCTCAATTCGATTTTCTTTCCTTTTCCATTCTGTCACCCATCAAGGCGCTAGAAAGCGTCGAATATAAAAGCTTCAGCTGATAACAGAAGACCTTGAATTTTTTGCGAATACTTTGAAAAGAAACCAAACAAAAAAGGAAAAGCACAAGATACTACGTGTACATACGGATCATGTCAAACTTCGCAAATGTACAGTGTACGTATGTATGTGCTGCCATGTGAACATCCTCAGCGATGTGTGCGTCATAGTGTTCAGCCCGATTTTCTGGTCGGATGACACATAATGTGATGGGAATGCCGAACGAAGGTGCGCAAGATGACAGTGGGTGTGGTCAGTGTGGTGGGTCTCTCTGAAGAGGAATTTCGGAAATCACCAAGGTTTTGTGTGCGGCTTAAGGATGGTGGTGGATATTTTGTCACTGACAGCTGACGATGCGAACGGCGAATGACAAATGGGGGTTGCCTGGTAAGCTGCTTAAGTTCAGCGAGTTGGTTTCGTGGCAATCATTTCATTTGGCGGAAGACGTCTGACAGCAATTAAGAACTGAGTTACGTCATGATGATGGGACAGTGTTTTTACGAATGGATGCGTGTCTCTAGCCTGTCGCGTAGCACTAGGCAAAAATGTCTCCCAAAAGCTGGTATTGACGTTAAAACGAGGGCAGTCGAGATCGGAAAAGGGATGGCATAGGACCTGACACGGTGTTCTGATTCTAATTTGTAAAAGTGCGCATTTTATGTTCCAGATCGACCATTGTTTGGTCGCCATTTTGGTTTCGATGCCATTTGACAGCTGACAGTTGACAGTCGTGGAGAGTGGTCGATAGGAATTTATTGAGCAGCAAGCAAGGTCCCAACAACTTGTTGAAATTATTTAATATTTTTATTTCTTTCATTCATTTGAGTTAGATGTCAATTAAATTAAAATGTATATTAAAATATAAGTACGGTGACATTAAGGATGGTCTTAGGCGCGGATCCAGTGGGTGGAAAATAGGGCCCATTAGTGGAATAGAGACAATGAACACACATCTGTTCAGAAAGCTCGAATTGCATCAACACAAGTTCAAGCTATTGCTTTTGTTTTGTTGTTGAAGGATGACTACATAATGCGCTGACAGCACGCTAATAACAGCTCAGATAATGAGTGTCATTTTCGTCAAATTCTAAAGACAAGACACACATTCAACACAGTCTTGCATTTTTATTGCTCGAGATAAAACGAAGGTCCGTCATTATGGCACTGCTGCTAGTCAGAAGTTCACCTGATCTTGAACTAAAATCGGTCAGAGTATATTTTCACGAGAATGAATCAGCAGGTTTAAGATAAATGTTCCGAAATGATGTGTGGGTAGCTGAGCATTATAAGTTCAGTGCTCTACAAAAGAATGTATTAATAGAAGAGTAAGGCTATTGAAAGTTTGATGACGCACTCCAATTATAGATCCAGTAGAGGAAGCGAATTGTAGTTGTACACACTAAATGCTGATCGGTCTGGCTTTAAGTGGAAATGGAAAGATATGTATCTTCTGAATGAACGAACAGGAAGGAATAGTTTTTTTTGTTTAAAAGTGTCACTGAAAGCTAATCAGACAATCTGCCTAGTCTTTTTAAAAAACAGAACAATTTTGTCGAAACAACGAGAGAGACAGAGACTCGTTGGCAAATGACGTGATGACAGGTTGTTTAGAATGTATTTTTTTAAGCGACTAGTTGCGACAGTTCTGAAATGTCTTTGGAGGATAATTTAGCAAATGAGACAGATTGAAGCAATAGAGAGATCTTAAATGTAAGAAAGAAAACACTCATTTTGCGTACAGGAAGGCCGAGCTTGGTGCCAAAACAAAGTTAGTGGTCAATGGTCATGAATATTGGACAGTGACCGAATGAATAAGATCGCGAATATAAGCTGTCGAGATGAGATTAATCGGTCGCCGTGATAGGGTGAAAAACAAGACAGTGCGCGGTAACTGAACGTTAAGCAGCTGCTTCTTCGAACGAAAAGGGATATGCTTCGATGCACGAATGTCCCCAACATCATGACTTTCATGATGTGCTTTGAATGCGAATTCATCAGGTAGGTGGCCGCATGGCAGGCTCAGGACGAGGTAGTTGGACCAAGCCCAAAAACTCGCCCGGTACCGCTGGGGCCAAACTCATGATGAGTTAGAGTCGAGAGCGAAGGCTCGAGTGCCCTGGAGATCTCTCGAGTGTACACTGTCTGACTTGAACCACTTGGCGT
The DNA here is from genome assembly GCA_907269125.1 of Eristalis pertinax. NCBI lineage: Eukaryota > Metazoa > Arthropoda > Insecta > Diptera > Syrphidae > Eristalis > Eristalis pertinax. Next base: position 32,298,734 of record OU026149.1, read on the forward strand.
TTGCAACGAAGCGGTTTACCTGAGCTATGCCGATGTCATTCAGTTCGCTCATGTGACGCCGATGAGTCCCATCAGTCAGTCTTGAGTTCTAGTTTACATAGTCTGAGCGGACAGACTGACCTCCTGAGATTGAGTGTTGGGCATATTTCCTTTGTTTTAAGGAACGAGGAGGAAATCACTTGGATACATTCGAGCGTATTACTCATTGGCCGGAGTACTGTGTCCTAGGCTTGTCTGGTTTCAGATGCTCTGCGTCCGCTATTCAGATGTTGGCGAAGTTTGTTTTGTATGTTCGACTTAGGAATGGGAGGCTTATTTCAAACACGTCACTTGTTCAGCGCTGCAACGAACGTCGAGAGCTAAGTCAAACGAAAGCAAGCCGGATTCTCAAGAGGAAATAGAAAGGTCATGAGAAGAAGATGGAATGATGCCCGAAAGTTTTACCAAAAGGATGAATTCTGGATATAAAGTTCTGACAGAAGCATGTCGGAACCAAAATGGACAAATAATAGGACGACTTGAGTCGATACAGAGAATTTAGAGTAATCACTTCCTTTAAACACCGCTGTCAAGCAGCATATTGCACTCAATCTGGACGACAATAGACGAGAATTCCACATCCCCGAAATAGACGAGACCAAAAGAGCAGACTCAAGACTGAAGTCTAACAAAGCTGTAGGTGCGGGCTGTTCGCTGAAATCTTTATGGTTTGCTGGCATTGAAACGGGAGCGTTTAGAATGAGTCTGGCGGTGAACATCTGCATCTGGAGGAGAAGATTCAACCACGAACTGTACAGCAGCATGAGTCTAGTCGGGCGTTTAAGGATCAAACGCCGAAGATGGCTGCGACATGTAGAACTTATAATAATAATAATATTGGTGGCGCTGCAACCCGTAGAGGGCTAGGACCTAGCTGCTCAGCAAGAACTCGTGTTGTGCGGGCTACTGTTCTCTCACGAGTGGAAGGCACCCTTGGTTTTTATGCCGTGGGACAACGCAACAGAGGATGCGTTTATGGTGGTGCATACAAGTGGAAGAAGGACCTCAACTTATTGTGCGAAACCGGACCCAGCAGAGATCGAGCTAGTTGGTTGAGGACCATGTCCACTCCAAACTGAAGCGCCACACAAAGAAGACGAAATGAATGTTCAAAATCTGAAGGGAAGTGTGTTACTAATTGTTTCAGATCCGCACGGAATACTTCACAACCATCTGCCAGATGAGGCCCCCAAAACTCTTTCTCAGAAGCACCATAGGCGAACGAACCCCTTTCCGTCGTTTTCCACTCGTCTTTTCGCACTGCGTTCCCTCCCATCGCAGCCAATCGGCAGTGCGAGTGCACTTTTCTTTATTATTTTTCCAAATTTCCACAACACTGTATCTAGATAAATCATCCCACCCCAGAAGCTCTTATATTTGGCTAGACATGAAAATAAAACAAAGCTCTCACACAGACAACCTTCAGCGTGTTCTTTTCGAAAATTTCTTGGAAGACCTCCTTTAAACTTTACACGTGTAATCAATTCGCAGAGCGAACAAAACGCCACGCCAATCTATCTGCTTTGTTATCCTGCACACAGACAGCATCCTTGGAGCAAGTCTATAAATGTCTTCCACCGAAAAAAGCCACCCACACTCGATGGCAAATTGGATACCGTCACGATTAACTATTGACTCCCCGGTGTTTCAGTGCGGTGACGACTTCAGGACGATTCAAAATTTGCTTCGCCAATCACAACACACGATATATAATAAGACGAATTACGGTCCCCCGTCACCGCGCGCAGACCACTCGGCATCGAGCGCACACACGAGAGGACCCTGGAAGGGATGTGCTTGCTCAGTGCTCAGTGCTCAGTGCTTTCTTGCGAGTGCGTCCTTTTGTTTTCCCTTTAATTTGATTTGAAAAGGACTTGACTTAGCGGAGGCGGATCCGGGGGCATAAAGCTGAAGAGGTCACGCCATGACCTGAAAAATAAAATACATCGTTAATTTCGCATCAAACTGTGCAGTGTCCTTTGCACTGCGCCAGAGGATAATCAGAATCAGTCAGCAGTCATTGAGTTAACAAGTGCCCGTAATTGTGTACCCGACCGATGGCGGATGGGGGCATCTCATGTTGTTGCACAAATCCCAAAACGGGAATTAACCCCACAGGTGGTAGCATGTGCCCCATTCAATTATGCTGAATCAATCCAACAGCATGGCCCAGTGACGGGGTTGATGGTTTCTTCGGAAAGCGAACAAATACGAGCGACTCAAGTTGTATCCCCCGAGTGGGACGGTTGACGACGATAATAGCAAGTGGGTGCTGCAGTTAATGCCTGCTGGAGTGTGTGCTCGTCGTCTAGTCGCGGACTTTTCTCTTGAACTAAATGTCACAGGGTTAGAGGTAATTTACTTTTTATTTATATGCCTGTTAAGGATTAGCCTTTGTTCCGCCTTTGACGATGCTAATTAGTTTGAGTTTGCCTGTGCGGGTTTTTATGAAAACCAACCAGAATTTGACAGCAATATAATTTTGAAAATTGATAATTTATTGACGAGCTGATGATGTGATATAATAATATGGGTGTTGGCGGTACAACCCGTAGGGGGACATGGCCTAGCTTCTTCAGCAACTACTCGTGATGTGCGTAGGAGTCCACGCACAGACCCACAACGCGAAGGCCGCCATGATGATGACGATGCAGCATGTGTTCTAGCCGGAATGATCCCCATTGACATACTCGCAAACGAGAGCCAGAGGGTGTACCTTCGTCGGCCCCTGAATCGTCAGGAGGCAAGAAGAGGAAAGAGCGACATCGATGACGCTGTGGCAAACCAGTTGGGATGGCTCCGCAAAGGGCCGGTGAACCCATAGGCTCATTCCCACCATTGAATCATGGACGCAAAGAAAAATAGGGAACTGTAATTTCCATCTTACACAGTTCCTGTCGGGGCATGGTGGCTATCGGAAACACCTCCACAGGTTTGGACACGATAAGTCACCTATGTGCCCCGAATGTCCAGGCGTGAATGAAGACGCGGAGCATGCAGTGTTCTACGAGCGAACTTGTCAACCCCGAGCGAACTTGCCAACCCCGGAGGAACTCGTACGTTACATGACGAGATCTGCGAGCGACTGGACAGAGGTCTGCTCTTTCATAGCTAACGTGCAGATTGCACTACGAAGAGCTGGAGCTCTAAGAAGAGCCCAAGAGCATAATTGCTAACCAGCCCCGCGAAGTAATACCTACCGGCAGTTCCGCGGGGAGAGTGGTTGAAGTGTGCAGAGGTGTGTTTTAGGAACGAGGCGCGAGGACAAAGTAGAATAATATCCCGTGAATCGTTCATGCTGTTAGCACGGGTTACCAGTATCTTGAAGAAGATTCCACATCCATTGGCGCAAACCATAAAAAAAAGGACGACATGATAGGATATTACACACCTCAAAATTTTCTTGGAGGATCATCTACTGGCCCAGGACCACAATCAGGCTCTCCAGAAAGCCTTTTCTGCCAATCATAAAGGAAATAAGAGCCGAATGCTGGACTGTAAGCGAAATGAGCCGATTTACGGTGGCTTCGAAAGTAAAATTCGACGTGGGATGGTTGGTCCTGCCTGCGAGGAAGGTGGGTGGTGGAGAAGACACAATCTCGAGCCCTCAGCGTGCAAGTCTCAGACCGGACGCTGAAACCGTCGGGAATGAAAGCCAAGTCTGGCTAAGGCTCAGACCCTCGATTGTTCGCTGATCTCAGATGTAACAATGTGAAAGGATCAAACATTTTTCTGATGGCAGCAGCAGACACATTCATCGTTCACGACAATTCGATGCTCTGATTTTTCCATTTCCATGCCAGACCAACAATTACTCGCACCACCAACACAGTCCTCTTCATAAACATAACGACAAATGATTAATGACACACTTGACAGCAATATTTACCCAAATTCCCCCTAATGAACACGCTCACGTAAATGCCGTCAATCAACTGCCAACCGTAGGCCACCCAAAACCAGACTGCACATGCGCCAATCACACTGGAGCCGGAGAAAGTCGGCTAATCACTCGTGTTGTCCAGCGAATTGGCACCAAAAAGCATGAACGGCTCGACTCGAACTTGCAGCCTTGACTTGCCGTCGAACTCCCCAACAATATTGAAGCCCAATTATCAGTCGATTTTTTTCCCACACTATCGACGAAACAAAACTACGACGGAAACAAAAGTAATTTCGTATCGACTGGCGACTATCGAGTGTATCAGGCTCGTACTTAAATGTTACTGGCGCCTTATAGATACATTGACCCGGGGCAACGCACTCGAAGGTGATTGATAAAACTTCGGAACATCAAGCCAAGTGAAGGTGAGTTCCCAGAATTCCAATGTAAACACCCACAAGCGCACCGAGAACAAGTACAAGATAACAAGGCCAGGCAGTCTTCCAAAGACAAGAAGTGTTTCATAATGACACATGTTTGATCGACCGCGTGCCTCCTCCGTACGTTGGCACACCACCTCCGTTGGGCGATTTAATAATCAAAGTCAAAGACGGTCACTAAGAGACCGACCGAATAAATGAAGTTAATGGAAGATGAAGCCTATGGGCTGCTGCTGAGGAGGCCAACGACCCCCGTCGGCCATGTTTGAACTATTTCCTAGCAAAAGCGACTCGCAATCTCTGCGATCATAAAAATATTGTTTACCGTGTGTATTTGTATCGATGGCCTGAATGGCCGTGCGAGAGGGACGGCGCGGCGACCGGCCGAAGATACCAGAGGGCCACTATGAGAAACGCGATTTCTTTCCATTTCTGCGAAAAACGCAGTTAAACGCCGCAATTGTTCGCAAACCACTTACGTCTGTGCTTGAGATGAGCATGAAACTACGGCCAGAGGAAGCCAAACTCCGAGAGTCCGTAAACAGGTTTGAAGCTAGCCCCAGTTGGTATGGTAAGTTTGCCAAAGGCGGACGCACACACGCAACAACAAGAATCGAAAATTAAAAGTTGCCAAACAATCTGAAGCTTAGCCAGGCAATTTTTCATGCGAAACTTCAGGCGGTAACGTGTATCGTGGTCGTCGTCGTCGTCGACTTGAGAGTCTGCCTCTTCTTCATCGCCGTCGCGGGCCATCTCGGGCAGCGTGGCTTGCCTCTAATCCGATTTTGCTGAATGAAACCTGTGTCGTGCGCTTGGCGGAGCAGAGCGCTCGACAGCTGCCGCGGTGAGGAGCCGACAACTGCGTATTCACTTCATCGCACGCTCATCATCATTATCGTTGCCGATGTTGTCGCTGTCCGATGGCCGGCAGCATAGTTACCACGATCTTTTGATCCGCAAACGCATAGTTTCGATGGATAAAGATTTTGTGTTGATACGTTTAAGTTTTGCTATTTTTAGCAATTCTTGAACTACTTTTAGATTATTTTCTATTTCGGCTTTGAGCTGGGCTTCTTTGTTTCTCTTTGTTGCGTGGTCGGAAATTATTCGGAATTCATTATTTAAGCTTGTCTAAGCGTAGAAAAATTACTACTCGACGTACTTCAGGTGAAATGGGCATTGAATCGAGAATGGATTTGGGTCAGCGGCTCGGTAATGGACAGCGCGTAGGATTGTGACTAGATGTCAATGAGTAATATGAATCTGAATAGATTTCTGGGATTTGGATGATGGGGAAGGGATGGGATGGTATGGTGGCCAGTAGAATTTCTCGTTGAATTAATCTTACAGATGTCTCCTACGTATGAGACATATTTCCATTAAGATTCGTGTTTGCGCGTGGTGGTGTTAGAGAGGGCTTAATTGTTTAAGGATTTAAAATCTAACCTTTAAAACCTAACCACCTAACGTGTGAAAAGCGGCCTCTAGATTTTAAAAAGCGGGCAGTTCAACTCTCGCGCCTAGGGTTCCGTACCGGTAATGATTCTTGAAAGATGCAATTTTGAATATCGGATTATTTCAGTAAAATGTTTACATCGGAAAACAGTATACATCTGTAAATTCAACGAAAACACAGAGAAACTACCGAATTCACTTTCCCTCGCTACTCATTTTATTTTATCTAGGGAAAGATATGTGATCTACGACAAAATGCTGAAAAATCACAAATAAATGACATCTTTACGTTGGTTAGATGCTCGAAATTTAGTCCTGCCATTTTTGGCTGTAGGTCGGCTTGGCGTTGCTCCAACACGGTAATTATCCGAGTGCTTTCCTTTACAATTGATGGCAGCTGCTAAGCTCGGTTCAAGAACTTCTGATTCTAATTTCGACACGATAATGCATTATCGTGCGACGGGCAGCTGTAAATACGGACGGCACTGTCTTCTGGAAGTCAGTCCAACTGTTGGGTTGCGCTGATGACATCGACATCGTAGCGCGATCCTAACGAGACGTAGTGGAAGCATTTACGGCGATTAAAGAAGAGGCGAAACGAGCGGGTGTTAATGTTAGTGAGGAATAGACGAAGTACATGATGTCGAGCAAGCAACGAATCGTTTTTTCCCACCTGGGAAAAAAACATCACGATCGACAGCTGCAAGTTTGAGGCAGTGATGGAGTTTGTCTACCTCGGGGTAAACGTGAACTCCAGGAATGACATTTTAGTGGAGATCCGGCCTAGAATTGTCGTTGGCCTGCAATCCTAATTCGTTCTGTCGAAACAATTGGGCTTAAGACACCTGACAGCAATACCATGCTCTACAAAACATTTATTTTGCCAGTCCTACTAAATGGAGTCGAAAGCAGAACGGAGAAGGAGGAGAACTGATTCTTGATGCTTTCGAAAGAAGGAAATTCTACGACTGATATATGGTCCTGACTGCGAGGAATGTGAATGGAGGAAATCTACGAGCTATACCAGGACGTGGGTGCAGCTCGGAAGCCAAAAATGCGTCGACTTCACTGGTCACATCGAGCGCATGGACAACAATGCTCCAGCAATGAGGGTCTTCTAAGCCGAGTCTCCTGGTTCGTCAAGGGGAGCAAGACCGAACCTGCGGTACAAAGACCAAGTCATCGCGGACGTAAGACTGCTTGATCTGGAGGACTGGAAGGAACGTGCCGAGACCCGTCATCTATGGAAGGCAGCTATTACTCAGACTCAGACCATACATGCGTCGACGGATTAAGAAGTAAGTAAGTAAGCTGTGAAGCATTTATTTGCATTGTACTCATACGTATACGTACTATGAGTACGATGTCGCTGAACAGCTCGTATTGCTTCTTGTTATGTCTTCTCCTCCACTCACCATCTATGATGCCGACGGGACCGAAAATCTCACCAAGAATTTTTTTCTCAAAGCAGCTAAGACCAACATCATCCGCGTTTGACAAAGTTCATGCCACTTCACCATATAGCAACACTGGGACGATCAAGGTCTGATAGAGAGTCACTTTCGTTGTTTGAGTGAGAGCTTTATTTATCAATTGCTTCCATAAGCCAAAGAAGCATCGATTGGCAAGAGTTATTCTTCGTTTCATTTGAGCTCCGGTGTCGTTGTCTGAGTTGATAGTGGTTCCTGGGTAGACAGAGTCTTGCTACCTCAAAGTTAAATCGGTCTATTGTGATGTTCTGTCCGAGACCTCGGTGTTGGGTGTTCTTTCCCGTTCACAGCATATACTTGGTTTTGCCCTCATTTATCGTTAAACCCATATTCGCGGCCTCCGTCGCAATACTTATATTGTTGTTATGAAGCGCGTGCTAACATTGAAACGAAAACAACTAAAATGTGTCAAGGGGTTACCGAGGGAAAAACAGTATTGGACAGAACTTAAGCACCGAGTAAACTGATGTCAAATGACAGGAGAAGCGGCGGAAATGTGTTCGCATTTTTTAAACTTAATTAAGCAAAACAAAAGCAGAAAAATAACATTTCTGACAAAAAATACGAAACACATGTAAGGTCGAAAAAATCATCCGTGATGCAACATGAGTCTAGCCAGTCTACTACAGAACCAACGCTTAAGGTGGCTAGGCCATGTAGAACCCATGAACAACTTAGATTGGTTCGAAGAGTCTTCGACTCAGAGCCTGTGGGCCAATGCAACAGAAGACGCCGGCTTTTAAGGTAGAGCACAGAAGTGGAAAGGGACCAGGCCCACACCGGACTGGAGCACAGACCAAGCTGACAAGCTTCCACAAAGATTTCTTCTTCGTGTAATGCTGCATAGGTCCTGGTCATCTCAGGACGCTCAGGTTTAAGGTGGCATACACAATTAAGGAATGATCTCAAATCAATCGGCGTACGCAACTGGAGGCAGTAACGGAGAGATCTCACGTTAGCTCGTGTAGACTAAAAACAATACGTGAACTGGTATCAGAATCATTCTGGTACACAACCCTGAAAACAAAGCTCGATCAACTACCGTCTACTAGGCTCCTCCTCTTTACGATCTGTCAGAGGACAGACGACATTGCACCCATTTTCAAGACGCCATTGCACATTTCTATGTTGTTTTCTCGCATAACAGGTCAGTGTTCGAGGCACACTATCGAAGTTGTTCGTGTCGGCAATTGGTCCTAGACACCATGAGTTGGAGTCAACACGCCAACCGGCATTCCACCGGTATTCACACACATCAACAAATACTGAATTGTATATCATCCGTGCACATTTTACACCCACCTCTGTTTAAACATAGAACTTAACTTCCACATCGCCACAAAAATGTATCGTAACCAACTGTTTATGCGTTCTACATTTTGCATATCAATTAGTGAACCTTGGACGCAGCCAGAAACGAACCAGTCATAAAGTGGACATTCGACTGAAGTCTCAGACGCCATAAATTATCCTGCAATCTCAACTGAATATCCAATTGCACCGAGCATTGAGTCACTTTAGGCACGCATTATATAAGGAAAACTGTGTTAATCGATAATTTTATGAAATGATACCCATGGCCACTGATGTGACGCAACGAGGCGTTAGTGAAGTTCTTGACTGGTTTCAGCTCAACGGTGCCACTCCCATGCGTTGCGTTACGGCGAACAAGGTGCTTACTTTTTTGCTGGTTAACAATCTGTGAATAATTAGAATTTTTCACGAAACAAGTTCGATTTTCCAGTTTTGCCCTTAATGCATGTCGCATTAGTCTTGGCGTCTGGGCACTGATTAGACATTGCATGGCATTCAGCGATGGCGCCTTTTATGCACTGAGAACTTGTGCGTGGAGCTGAGAGGTTTAGGCAGAGAGAACTGGTTGCTATTCGTAGAAAGTATTGAAATCAAGAAATCAGTTTCGTATTTTTCCGTGATGGTGGAAGCTGCCAAGCTGCCTTAACCGTACTAGGTAGAACCCCAGTCCACTGTAGTCTATCGTGTCATATTTTCAGTCTCCTGCAGACTAAGACTGGGACAAGTGAAAGCTGAGCATCGACTGTACTCGATTCAGAAGAAGGAAAACCTCTTTAATTACGCTCACATGGTCCCCGAAACTCCTAGTCAGATTGACCACGAGAAAAAATGCCCATTCGACTACGCCAATCAGTGGGAAATACATCTCCTTAGCTTGACACTTTCTGCTTAGATTCCGTTTCCTGACGAATTTGTTAGACTGTGCAAAATACGCTCGCTGCTCTGTAAAATTCGGCAACCAAATGAGGACGTTTCGAGAATAGGTCACGAGCTCACTCTTGGGGTGTGGCTAATATGAGACGCAAGTAAATATAAGCAAATATTTCTATCACCATTAGCGGCTACGAATTCGAGACTCTCCATCATTTCATCTGGATCTACTCAGCAGTAAGTTATCAGGGCCACCAAGGGATCACGGGAAATGATAGGATGACAAGGATCAGAGGAGGTACGCTTAGGACCCGAACCTGCGTTCGGACTACGCGCGTCCTTGGTTAGGGCTTCCATCGATGGACTGCAGAGCACTTCCTCCGTCACTGTCTCGCCATTGCTCGGATCAGATGGCAGTTAATCGATGCTGATGAGATGAGATTTGATGACGTACGCTCCTCATCACAGAAGCGCCTGCTGATATTCATCCGGAAACCATGAAATTTCAGCAAATGTAGGTTGCTACCTGCTGGACCAGTTTTGAGTCTGATCTCCAGTGTAGTGCCAAAAACAAAACAAAAAAAATCAGATAGAGAGTGCTGTCATCAATCGATGTCCCTTTGAGTTCAAACGGCCAATAGGAGGGTGGATCGTGCTTGAAAACAAGTGGCATTGTTTAGACATGTTGCCATTACCGTCGTGTACTGCCGAAACCGCATTTCAGACTGATTCACATGTTAGTTCTTATTTGACAGCTAGATCCAACCAAACATCAATATGGCCCACCTCGACGTGCTGTATGGTGCTATAGCAAGGTCCACTTTAAAAGAAGATGAGGAAGTTATTGTTTCGTTGGAAAAAAGAAAGCATCCCCTTGTTTACGCGCTGAAACTGAATATAGAAGATTCAGCTACGATTTGTACGCCATTCCCAGCTACATTGTCCCAAGACGATTTAGAGAGAATAGGCAACAAACCAAAGAATGAGGTGACAAAAGAAAAAGAGGACCTACTCAAGTTCATTGACTGAAGCACCTCTAATATGTGTTCATCCTCGGCGGGCCCTACAGATCGAAATGAGTCTAAGGCGGCTCTACACTCATTTTGGTCACGAAATATTTATAAGGGTGGTGAAACGTGCTCGGGTTAGACAGACGACTCTCGTGTGCTCGAGGTTTGCTCGAGCATTTGCTATGACATACACAGTATATATGCTGTGACAGTGAACAGTATATAGGAGATGCATCGTGCATGATGCATTTCAAATTCACCGTCGCCATCACCTTGAGGTATCAACACGAACGAAACCTAATGGGATATTTTGTAATTTTAAAGCTGCCACTTTAGATCACCTATCTGGTTAGGTAACCTTAGTCAGAGGCATTTTGCACTCATTTTGCACTTATTTTGAATGTCATAAATCAAGTACGGAACAGAACATGTGGGCCCATTTGATTATAGGAGAAAATGTGTCCTAAGGCAATACACCAACAACCGACACGACATCCATTTTAAAAGTTTAATTAACATTCATCAGCCTGGTGACAGTAACCGGTCGAAGGAGATTATACTTGCGATTGTCAATTTGCGATGGCGTATTAGGAATCAGGTAGGATTGTCGAGCCTACTCCCGTGGCTAACCCATGAGATATTGAGGTGAGCCAAAATTGAACGGCTCAAGCTAAGTCTTGGAAAATGAAGGCATATGCTCAGAGCATACGAAGAAAGTTGTGTTTGACTGAACAGTAAATCAAATCCAGTACCTTTCTAGACATAGCTCGATGAAAAGGTTACTAGAGTGTCCCAGGGGAGATTGTGAACGCAATGGAGAACAAATAAAGCCACGCAGGAAACTGCGGCTTCAAGACGACAGAATAATCAAACATATTAGCCACCATCATCTTCCGAACCACATGCTCCACTAAAGGGGTCGTACCTGGTGGAATCGCATTTAAGGCACGCCTCGGCATTCGCAATGATGCGGACATTCGTTCCACTTGCCCAAACCATCGAAGCATAGCCCTTTCCCTTCGAAGAAGCCGCTGCTCAATAGTGAGTTCCTAGCGTACTGTCGTGTTTCTCACCCCACCCGGCGAGTAGTTCCATACAACACCACGAAGAAATCTCATCTTGACGCTTATTCTTTTAGTCATTACCCAAATTTCATGACCCTAGATGGGAGTTGGAACAAATACTGAGTTAAAAAGGGCTAACTTGCCTTTGACACCAAGCTAGGCCTTCCATATTACAGATCTTTCAAGCTGTTTCAAAAATGAACCAACCAATCCTTCAGGAAACCTCAGCATTGCTAATCCCATCACTGGTGAAAAAGCCCCCTCCACCTGCTGCAATGGGATTCCACTAACATGTTGAATGCATTAAACAGGCATTTTGGAAATGGCCATAACCTCTGATATATCCACGTTAACCCTCATCGCAGCATCATCACATAGGGCCACCATCGAGCGTCCGCTGGAGTTCCGTCTGAGAAGATGTGAGGATAACTAAGTCATCTGCAAAAAGAACATGTCTTACTCTCAACTCTCTCAATGTGAAACACACCTCGCCTCGGCTGCGCTACAACATCCCGTCCACATAATTATATAATGAAAAGAAGAGGTGACAAGACGCACTCTTGGCGAAGTCCAACGTCCACGGTGAAAGGTATTGTTTTAGCCGTTAACACGAACAGCTGTTGGAGTTTGTGTATAGAGACTGAATGGCCCTCAAAAGTGGATGCTCAATCCTATATTCCTGCAAAACACTGCAGAGTTTACCTCGAGGAACTCGGTGCCTTTTCCGAATCTACAAAACAGCTGTAGATCGGTTTGGCATACTCTCAAGCCTTCTCGAGTACCAATGTTACAGGGAAAAGCTGGTCGGTTGGGCTTCTCCCGGGACGCACTGTTCATCACCATCCTGGACTCGACCATAGCTCTAGACCACCAACACCATGACGTAAAAGTCTCCTCCTTTTCGAAAAGAGACAATCAATCACCCCAGTTTCCCAATCGCCATGTGTTTCACCGCGTTCCCACGCCACCTTAATGACACGAGAGAGCCATAAAACGCCATCTTTACCCATTGCCTTAAGCATTCCTGGCCGGATTTCATCCACACCGACGGATTTGCCAACTTTTAGCGATTCAATCGCCAAAATGACTTGCTCCACCGCTGGTCTGCCATCCTCAGTGCCCTGTTCGTGATTGAGCAGCTCTGAAAAGTGCTCCTCCATCTGCGCGAGAAGCAGAGTCCCCCAAGAGAATCCAGGCTCTGTAGGTCTTCTTCTTCTCTCTGAAGGCTTCTTGAACTCCGGGTGTTTCAAGCCATGCAGTTCGATTCTCACCACCAGTCGCCACTCCAAGCCGCTCCCGTGCAGAGGCAATGACAGAGCTTTTGAAAACAGTCGCCATTCTTCCTCTACAAGCTATGGAACACTTTTTGTCCAGCTACTTCCGGAATAATTTTCCTAGTGAGACAGTCATCTGAATGTCACATCCGGACCACGATGACCCAATTTTGGAACGCCAACAGTTGCTTCTTAATTCTCTCGTAAAATTAAAATTACAAAGTCTTTTGTCGACTCTAACCAATTGATTGCAGGAGACATGCAGCTTATGACAGGAGTTGAACTGGAAATTCCAGCCACGTGCGATAATCCAAATGTCAGCAGATATTCAAAAGCACGTAGCAACGTTTCATTTGAACTTTAAATTGTAATCTCCAATTGCCAAGCCAATACAAGGCGTACCTTTCTATGTTCTACAATGAGTTTGTTTGAGAGCCATTTTGGATGACATTTGTCAGCTGTCACTTGTCATTTGACAGTCGTAGAGAGCGGTTGAGGACATTTGTTTTGATGGATCATGTAACATCGCAACAACCTGTTGGCATTATCGACTACTTAAGGTCATTATGTGCGATGAAGCACTTCAACCGCCGCAGAGCCACCCACAAATTGCATTTAATTAAAAAGTTATTAATGAAACACCTCGCCCTGAAAATCACCATTTCCCGGTTAGCATTGAATCGAGTGTAATGACCGTCATTGAAAACACACAATGGCCAATTGACAATGAATTGAGATACAGCCATGCGTACATTTGGATCTGTGTCTATGCATCGGCCACATAGCGTTTGATTAACAAACTTTGTTAATGGTCAAGTTTGAGCCAGAAGCATTAGGTTTATACCAGATCCTAGTCCTTTTTCCACTCCATTACGATAATCCCCGAGGAAAACAAGAACAGAAGAAAATCAATTTGGCTTCCATTCGCAGAGGCAGTGCACAACCAATCGTTTGGATGTACGTTTTGTCTGAATATTCTCTTTCAAAAGGAAGCAGCGAACGTATTATGAAATCATCTCATTCTGTAAGCCCAAGCAGGAATATCAGTTACACGACGAAAACCGACAAAAAAAAAAAACAAACGAAAAAAAAAAAAAAACAAACGAGAACTGCCGCGATATGGGATAGTGCTCAATGAAACAGAATGTATCTGTAACCAAAACCAGACCTACCCCTATCAAGAAACCATTCGGTCATCTGTAAAGCGCAATACACTTTGCCGTGACACACGAATTCACACACAGGCACACAGGCGATCACGCCTACACCCACAGACTCACCTATCTGCTCGCAGATTCTGTGAGAATCCTCAGCACACACACACGGACACAGTCATGCGCCTCTGCTGCTCATCATGCAGAGAGAATCGACAGAATTAAACTACAAGCAAGCGAAGAGGAATGAAAAGAACATTATGTGTGTTTTGATTGTATCTTGCCCCATTTTATTCGTTCACGCTCGTTCGCTCTCCCTCTCGCTCACTCACAACCTATCTGTTCGTCTGTCTGCCTTTCATTGCCGTGTACCGGGTAGCGGCCAGTCTAAGAACGACATTCTCCACTGTGTGCTGTGGTATCGCTCGGATTTTGGACACTGCCTCTGGTGCGGTACCGACCGACGCGACGGTTCGCGATTCAACACGGAAATGTTGGATACCTTTCAACATGAGTGTAGCTATGAAATATGATTTGATTAAATGGCTTATTGATTGGGGATTGAATTTGAAACGACGACAACGACGAACACACTGGACTTGGTTCATTCGTTTTCACACTCAACGTTCACAGGCGCACACACACCAGCAGCCTTTGTGTGGTTCGGGGCTGTTTACTTTTCTGGAAGCTTAGGGCTTCCACCTAATCTTCTCGACAACAACTATCCCACTGATAGTAGTGCTGGTGCTTATGGTACGGTGCTGTGGGCGAAGAAACCCCACCAAACGCGTGTGTAGACGAGGCTTGTTTAATTACACACATGTATTCGCCTGTTCACATGTTCACATGTGTGCTCAGATATACACTTTTCACATGACCTATGCACGTCATATTTATTTCGTTTAACTCAAGGCACGCAGTGTAATTCCGCCTCGAGACATCCCCCTTCCCCCCCACCACCCCCGCACAAAGATGATCAAGTAAAGCATTATAATTATTTTGCTCTCTGTAGATACGCAGATAGATTGACGATGATTCGTCAGCGCCGTTTTTTTTTTTGTTGTGTTCTTCCAAAACAAATTTGTTAATGAGTTTCAAAAAAAATGAGCCAGCAAAAAAAAAGATAAATAATTCGATTTCTTTGTGTTATGTTCTGCTGTCGGTTTTAAGTAGAAGCAATGGGTTTTTTGTCATCGTTTGAATAACCATTTAAATTGTGTGACTAAGTGGGATAATATGGGAGGTGGGATGACGGGAAGAGGGTGTGCTCGAAAAACGAACAACGAAAAACCCAAACCGACTAAATTAACTCTGAATCAAAATAAATAAAGCAAATAAAGTTGTCCAAGGCCATGGAGTAGCAACAACAACGCCGTGGAGCGACGACGCAACAATGACAACGAAAATATTAAGGCAAATATGAGAACAGTGTTGCCACATCAGAATTTACTTTTTTTTTTCTTTAATAATGTAGAATTATTCCGAGTAAACATGAGGATTAGATTGGATTAGTCGGAAAAGGAGGTTGTGTCAAGAGTACAAGGTTGCGCTAGTCACACTGACAATGACTTTGATCTCTATTTAGTGGGGAGAAGAAAAAAAACAAGGAATGTGTCGGATAAAATAGAGTTGAAGCTTCAACTGAATCAACAAATTTGGTGATTTTTAATCCCAAGGCCGTACGGATTAGTTTGAAGTGCTGACATTTGATTCAGATGGCATTTTACTCGGGCAAAATTCGCGATCTTTTTAGTCGCGTTGACAGCGGCCGGCACTTTGTGTACAGCGGTCGGCACTTTGTGGATCGTATCTTCAGTTTGACAGGTCGCCAAGGAAATGATTAATTCGTAGAGATAATATAGTATATTTAAACCAGAAAAACCAATGGTTATACTAACGCTTAGTACTTCGAATTGGATAAAAGTCCACTTTTGTCAACAGCTCACAATGAGAGGAACCAAATTTGAACTACAGTGGTGGTCCAGTATAACGAATGCCGATATAGGGTAGTATTTTTCTTTTCAAATTCATTGGTGTCTCTATAAAAAAAAATGGTTGACCCTCGATACGCACAAGTAAAATGTACTCGATATTACGAATTTTTCGATTTAACGAATACCCCTGGACATTATTCGTTATAAAGGACCACCACTGTATTTCTAAAATAGAACTGGCGTAGATCATCTAAGTGAAGATAGATCGTTTGATGAAGTAAGGCAACTGATTAAATCATTTTATGAGACATCATTAGCGAGGTGTTCCGATAGTAAATCAACAAAATCATTGCGATGATAAAGGGAGACCATAAATCAGTGTTGCCTGTATTTTGAAGTAATATTTACCACACGCTTCAAATCCAATCCAAATAATCAAAGCTAGAGACTAGAATACGTGGTGGCCCGTGGCGTTGTGGGTATGTGCGTCGACTCATACGCTCTTTGACCAATCTGTGCAGGTTCGATTCCTGGTACGACAAGAAATGATTTTTTTACGGCTCCACCTCTTTCGAGTCACTGACAATGCTCAAAGAGTATAACTGTCTAGAAAAAGGTTCTCATACTTGGCCGTTCGGAGTCGGCATAAAATTGTAGGTCCCTTCCACTCGTGACAGAACAATGGCGCGCACAACACGAATGGTTGCTGAGAAGCTAGGCCATGGCCCTCTACGGGCTGTAGCGCCACCCATGTTATTATTATTATTAGAGACTAGAATACCCTGTTCGGCTACAGCCAAAAAAAAGAGCAGGTTTTACCTCATTTTCGTAGCAAATTCCCATGTCTGTAAATTAAGTTTGCCAAGACTTTCCCATACACTCTTCTTCACTAACATAACTTCGCTCGATTACTTGTTTGCTACTTTTGTACTTTCTGACAAATTGTTGGCCATTTCCATGAGATTAGACAACTTAAAAGAAAAGAGTTGCCCTAGGACGGGCATTCAGGGGTGCATGTGTACAACATATTTTAAAATGACAAATCACTGGTGTCCGATGATGAATCAAACTGTTGTCCGCACAGCCATCTGAAGTGTTCTCCAGAGCTTCACCGCAGCTTCAGTGATCTTCAAAACGAGGAACTCTGTGATCTCTCTCTCTGTCTAAGCGAAGTAGTTGATCCCTTTCGGACATGGTCAGCGTCTACAATTTCGTGGTGGTAAAGGAGTCTGTTTATCTCTAAACAGAGGAAAACCCTACTGACCAAACACCAAGGCAACTGGTGCTACTTCGGTTTTTCGAAACAAATTTGATCAAGATTCCTTATTCAGAGGACCAAACAACAAAACAACAAACTCTTATTTTGCCAGTCCTCCTACCTAAAGCTGGAGGGGAGTTAGTTGGATTAAGCCACAGGGAATGATACGATACTTCTGTGATCCAGCAAACAGCAGACGAAAGGGGTGGTGGCACGGCAGTCCTTGATGGATTTGGACCTAATTTCAATAGCAACACTTCGCGTTGTCCATGCTATTGTTCTCTCACAGGTGGTGATAGCGTATTTACACCTTTATGGCGACTTCATACGTCAAGTTTTGAGACACTCATCCAAGCCACGTGTACCGCCTGAGAATTGTCAGTGACTCAAGAGGTGTAGAGCAGTTAATTATGAATGTTGCCCGTGTCAGTAATTAAACCACAACCTTGAAGTGAGTCGCGAAAAAAAATATCATTTCAAATAATAACAGCTTTGAATCGAAAACAATAATTAAATTGGTATCAAAAAAAGTTCTGTGTACATAAGTATATGTAAATTTTCTTTTTCAAATTTTTTCGATTCATTTTGTATCTGTTCCTCGTTGAAACTCACGTGCTAGACGTATACATCTCTATACCTACACATATCGAACCTATCGGTTACATGATACTGATACTCTGAATGGAGAGTGGAAACGCCACAAGATTCTAGATAGAGAGACAGTTTTGTTGCAGTCAACTAAAGCGTTGACTTAATAATAATTTGGTGAGTCGACAATCCAAGGTGGACCAGGTTATCAACAGTGTTATCGTTCTATTACGAGTGGAGGGGACCTGCAGGCTTATGCCATTTTCGAACGGCGGAATTTGAGAAGCACCTTGAACGAGGTGAAGCCGGGATTTATGAAAGTTGCTACACATTCGGGGTTTGAACCTGCCACCATCTGACGTTGGACGGGGCACCAACTCACTACGCCACAATTTGACTTATGTACACATTTGTACCTGAATGTATTCATATAACAGAATCGTATTGGTATAATTGTTAAATGTTAGAGACATAGAACGTTGTATATATAAGCTGAGACTTGCGACTAGCGAAATGCGTATTCTGCAAACTTGACAATTGGCTCTCGAATATGACACTGACGCTTCGATTTTTCTTGTGTAGGGATCGCGGTTTCGGTTTGACAAATTGGCGAGGAGTAACGGGGAGAATGATATACAGACTCGTTTTGTTTGTTGTTGCAAGTCGCGTCTAATATGTAGATACAAACATCAAATGAGGCCTAAAGTTTACAAAGTAGGACCAAACGTCAAGGATTCTTCCTTCTTCCACAAACCCGTCGTAATCAACTCAATTTAAGTGTACTTAGGGCTACAGCTCCTGAATGGCCAACCATAACGTACATAGGTACGAAGCCATGTCAATTTAAAAAATCAAGTTAATACGCAGAAATGATACACGGTGACTATAAAGCCTGAAACACAATAGAGCGTTGCTTCTAGCGTCGTCTATCAACATACGCAAATTCATATTTAGATGCAGTGGTGGTCCAGTACAACTAATGCCGATATAGCGTACACTTTTTTTTCAAATTCATTGGTCTAATAGAAAATGGTTGATACTCGATACACACAAGCAAATTGTACTTGATATTACGAATTTTTCGATTTAACGAATACACCTGGACATTATATCATTCGTTACACTGGACCACCACTTTATTAAAAGACTGCTTCGTGCTACGTTTGTTAAAAATTGAGAGAAATGTCATAAAACGTAAGAGCTCCCTCTCTAGCAGTTTCTCGTAAGGATTTGCCAACATGTTGTACAAAAATAGTTGAGCGGCTTTCAGCTGACACTTCCCTTACAAATTGAGAGTTTTTTGTGTCAACTGACATTTGAGTACGGAAAATACACTCGTGACGTGAAGACGCAGCAACGACGCTCTATTCTCCTTCTCGCATAATTTTTCCTTTCATCAGGTTCTCTAGTGCTTACATAAGTGAGAGCATGTACGTAAATATCAGTTGATGATAGAATGTTGATCGCAGAAACCAATTGTTGGCACATTGAAAGTTGACGACGCTTCTCTGCACTGTTTTGACATGAGCTTAAGTTTACCTACGTCCAGTAGCACTACGCCTTCAAAATCGGACGAACATCACTCACAGCAGAAATCAGGTACTACAGAGATAGCAGACTTCACAGCTGATTGACCTCTTGTCCACCGACGAATTTGACAGTTCTTCACACATTTTTGACGGTTGTTCACGAAATAATGTAGTCATCTCAGTCATGTCAGTTGGGTCTGAGGAAAGCGATATAAAAAAAACGTTTGTCAAACTGTTTTAAGGGGAAAGAGGGCTAGAAGTCGGCTATCTCTACACGAGATTTTTTCCTGATTCACAGCAAATAAACGTCAAATCGAATTGAATACCGAATTTCATTCTGGCAACACTGTCATATTTTTTCTTCACATTACACACAAGTAAAGTACATAGTATCTCGTCCACTAATCGTTTCACAAAATTTATTATTTATCACCGTCATACTACGTACTATTTGCTTGCCGTCAAATCGAATACACTTGGTAATAGCGATGTGTTTTTGCTCGTCCCAAGGCGAAGGCAGAGAGGTCAGTTACGTGACAAAGGTTTCTCTCGTCCGAATTTGGCGGCGACAGCGACAGGCAAAAAAAAAAAAAAAAAAAAAACAAAAATCTCACCCCAAAATAATTAGAATTGAGTAATTTTCCGCACAAATCCTATTCTATGCACTGGCCAGACAAGGAGGAAACACAAACACACTCACTCTCTCACACACACACACACACTTGTGTAATTTCATCTATACTCTACTAACCTTGGCAGTTTATGAGTTGCAAATTGAGTTGTATTTTTCTGCTGCAGGTTTTCTTGCTGCTGCTGTTGTTGTTGTTGTTGTTGTTGTGTGGTTGTTTCTGCTGGTGCTGTTGTTGTAGTTGCTACTCCAAATGATACTGCTGCTGCTACGAACAATTTCCTGAATTTTCCTGCTCTCTTTCACTCACTCACTTGTATGTGGGTCTTAATCCGTCAGTGCCGACAACTCCCAATCAGTTACACTTCCCCGCTAAACTATACGTTCACAAAATCACTATTTTACACTGCTCGACACCCCGCACTGTGGAACCGCTCGTAGGGCGAGTAGAACTTTGAATTATTCAAAGAGGAATAAAAAAATCGAATTATTAAAAAAAAAAAATATCTACGATGTTCATAAATATTATTAGCCCGACACCTCACTTCACTTGTTCGCTCTTCCGTCCACTGTATTTGGTGTGGTATTGGATTTTTTCTTTCATATATTTTGTTTTCGTTGTTTTTGTTGTTATTTTTTTTTTCTGCGTGAATTCTTCTTGAATGTGGTAACAAAATTGAGGGAAAAAAATAAATGAAAATAAAGACGAACAGAAGAAAAACAATACGAAACACTTTTGACGTCTGTCGTTGTGTCAGCAGCTGTCAAATTATCATCATCATCACGACAATCTGTACCACCATCACATCTGAGGCACCAGTAGTCTGATCGTCATCGCACAATTTACACAATTCGTTTTATTTTATTTTCTTTTCTCTCTCTCTCTCTTTCTCTCTCTCTCTCTCTCTCTCTTTCTCTGTGTTTTGGGTTTCACTTTGCGCAGTCCAATTGGATTTTCGTTTTGGGGGCCTTGTCGGTCGGTTTCGCGGCTACGAAAATCTTGGCTCTTCACATCAATCACTTTGCAAAATTGTCGCACTTTTCACCGACCGGAATCAACTGCAGCGCTGTGAGCACTTACACACATGCCCATTCACAGTCGTGTCGCTTGAAAGCCACTTCACTTCAGATCTAACGAACGACGTAATTATTACAAAAAACAATACATGTAACGACGAGTCCGAATAAAATCAAAAAAAAAAAAAAAAAACAAGAAAAAAAAAAGAAAAACAAAATATATACGACAAGTAATTAAGACAATTTGTGTGTAGACTGTAGAGTCTAGAGTTTTACGGCACCGCTTCGCGCAACGAAACAAAGTCTATCTCTGCAAAGGTCTTGTTGGTTCTATTGTTGTTCGTGGTGGGAGCAAAGATGTTGGTGGTGGTGATGGTGGTGATGGTGGAAAATTATGGTGAACCAGACGTGCATTTATTGCCTTTCAACTGTAAAGCAGGTTAAAATCACGGGTGGGGGATGTATATTGATGATATGATGTGGAGAATTTTTTGAGGGAGGCAAAACAAACCCCGTCGTTAATGTCTCGCGCACTCAGACAATCGTCGCCGCTCTCTCTTGTCGTTGTCGTTGACGTTGACGTTGCCGTCGATTCATGGTATCAGTACACTTCACTTGTTCGCTCTCTACTACCTATTCCCTTTTTCCTGGCCGTCTTCTGAGTTGTGTTGCTCTTGCTGCTTCTTCTTTACGTTATTGTTGCGGAGCTGCTGTGCTTCGTGTGCTTGTGTGTGTGTTTTTGTTTTAGAGATTCGATTTAGGTTGCGTATTTTGACAGGTTAATCAGATGTGCCAGAGAGAGTGTGAATGGGCTGGTGCCATTTTGGAGATATTTTCGCTCTGATGTCAAATGTCAGTGAAGTGGATGGTGGGTGGTGGATGTCCGTTGGTATGAAAGGGACGACTATATGCGGTGTTGCGGCGAATTCAACTATGGCCATCTGGTTGAAAATAGATGAAACTTCAATTTTCTGATGAAATGTTCGCCGCTAGTGGTTGGGTTTGTTCTATTAGTTGATTCGATTTTGGTGTATTTTATAAATAACAGTTACCTGCATAGTTTTGACAAATTTGTAATCGTGAATATATTTATTCACTTGCCGCTACCGTTGGCGAGATACTGTTGGGGTGAGTTTTTTTGTGTTTGTGGTTATTTGTATCGAATCCTGGTAAGGGTCACGGTCTCGGCGCCATTTTAAACAGATATTGTCATTCGCAATCCAAACAAAGCTAAAGTCATTCCGTTTTCAAAGTACCATCGCCCCCTCTAAAATATTCCCTCTTTAGAACTAAAATCTATTGCCGCCAAAGTGTCATAAAGTGTAAATGGCAAACTAACATGAACGGATCATATCGACAGTATAGTGTTTAAGGTTTATGCGTGACTGTAAAGTATGGTTTTTTTAGCCTTCGATGCTGAAGAACTATGCCATAGGTACACAGTTTCTGGGAAAGCACTTCTTTGCAGAGCTGGAGGACTTGTGCCGTGTAGAGCTGAAACACCTCGTACAGTTTCTAAATGAATCCGGGTGGTTTTAGTAATCATAATAAGGTCTCATGGTAGTAATTACAACATCCATCAAGATCTCAATGGAACACTTATTTACCAACCTAGTCTTCGAGGATTTGATCAGGTCCCAGACCAACGTCGCATTCTCCTTGGATACGATTATATCTTCCACAAATCAATCACGCTACTCTTCAAATTCATTCACAGGAAACAGATGTACTAGGTATATTTAAATTCACTTTCTGTTGACCGAGTGGTAATAATATGTTTTACCATCTATGGACCGACTATTCATTCATGTTATATATCTGTGAACTCGTCTAACTCACAGGTACGGTCCAAGACCGAATACAAACAATTTCCTTCAGTTTCTTTCTATTATCTCTCCAATAGAATTAATGAGAAGTAAATGAGAAGAATGTCCACTTCTCGAGATTATCAGCAGAGATTACAGACGATGCAGCAAATGCACAATGACCAGGAACATCACGGTGTGATCCTAAAATAGAAATTAAATTCCAGCACAAACCAGATTGAGTTCGACGTGAATATGATTTTATTTTATGAAATCTGCATACATGGTGGGCCAAATAAAAGTTTATTTTTAAAAATGCAATATAATGAACAAAATTAAATTGCTTCCATGTATTATGGCATTATTAGTAAGAACAAACATTCCCATTAATTATGAAATACAACTTCATTCAAGTAGCTGCCTCGGTTGGCTTCGCAGTAAGGCATTCTGTCACCCCAAATTTTGCAAGACCTTGTTAATGGTTTCGGGCTGTAGCTCACAGTTTGCTTGGATGATATTGGCCTTAGGTGCTTGAATTGTTTCCGGATTGTTGGCTTAACATTGGTCATTTACGGTTCCCCACAAAAAAACAGTCCAAAGGGGTAGGGGGTAATCGCAGCTCCAAGGTGGCCAATTGACATTGCAAAGTCGGCTGATGACACGATTTGGGAATTTGGTGCGCAAAAGATCGATTGTGGCATGGGCTGTGTGGCATGGCGCGCCATCTTGCATGAAACAGAGGTCGTCCAAATCAATGTCTTCAATTTCAGTAAGAAAAAAAGTTGGTTAACATGGCTCTGTAACGGCCACCGTTGACCGAAACGTTGTTCCCAGCCTCATTTTCAAAGAAATATACTTCAATGATACCACCACTCCACAATCCTGCCAAAGCAGACTCATTATCATCTGTACGACGACTGGGACCATGAGTGTTCTCTACTACCATACCAGTCTGATGAACTTTTTGCACAAACTTGCAGACCGCTGTGGCGGTGGGTGCTTAATGTTGGCCATTTTAAAAAAAAAACCGCACGCTTTGGCCCACACGGCTCTCACTTTGGAAATAAGTTTTACATGTTTTCCAACGTTGTTCAAGCGCAAAGCGACTTGTTTCGATCCGCGGAGGTATGATACTAACCTTCTGTCAAGATTTCGAGAGGGAACCAGCTGTTAGTTTCAAAATAACCTATGATTTAAAATAAAACCACTAGATGGCCCACACTGTACATAGAAGGCTCAAATAATTGGAGCCTATACACAAACATCACTCATTTCAAACGGTTGGAATACAATCTCAGTTCCCTTCTGCTTAATGCCAAGGGTTCACCAACTAGCAAGTGTAGACAGAAATTTCCAAGGCGCTGGAAGAAGCTAAATAAGCTTACAAATTGTCTCGTTTAGGATTGACTACGTCGTCTTGTAGATTGACGTAGTGATGTTATGAATTACTATTCATGTTCATGGATAGATATACATGCATATGTAAACAATCTGAACAGATTTTGGAAACATATTCGCTCGAATGTGCCGATATAGACTACGAAGGTTGAAAAGCGAAAACAAAAATTAACATCACATTAGCATTCACATATTGTTTTATTCATTTTTGCGGCGGACATAAACATTATGAATGCCGAAGTACTGCAAATATACATATGTGTACATGTAGTTAAGGCAAATAATTTCCAGAATGATAATATCAGTTGGCCATTGGTCAGCGGAGTCAACGAACACGAACATTATGGTAGACGTAGACAAGTAGAAAAATTGCTTTTTTATTTGATTTACTGCCATTAGCTGATGACACATCACAGACGATTTTGTTAGAACGTCACACGATTTTGATGTGGTCAAAAAATTATTGCACAGTTTTTAAAGCGATTTTCAAATGGAGACGTACAAAGTTATTACGAATTGTTGTCGCCTACCTTGCCAGTTATATTTGGTGTCGCAGCGACGGCGTCGAAATCGGATTTCCGAGAAGATGGTCGTGTGATTTTGATCCTGTTTCAGCAGAGGAGATACCAGCGAATAGTAGGGACTGTACAGAGCCACGTACGATGTGACATGTTCTTACTTAACCTCGAACTCTAGGGACATAGCCGGCAATGGGGCAGCGAATGAACTTGCAAGGAAAAGAGCTGAAACTGACCCAATCCAGGCAAACCTTCGCATTCGCGCACATCTTGCAGATGTCGCAAGTGGATGATACGATCATAGAACTAGCAAATGAAAGATGGAACTCTCTAACCACCAGTGTCCACCAAGTTCAATTGTGCAAAAACCGTCAAACTCCTACAGTGCCGACAAAATGTTGCTTCGGATAGTAGTTGGAGCGCTAACTGGCCATAATCATCCGAAGTATCATGAAGACAACATGGATCTCAGCCTTGACTTCATATGCAGAGGCTGTGGTGATGAAGAAGAGGTGGATAAGAAAAAGAGGATACTCCGCAATAGAACTCTGAGAGAACATTTCTTCCAGGACTTGCAGGAGCTAATCAAGAAGTTTATCAGAATGGTTATCAGGATGGTCGGACAATGGACGACGGGTATGAGAAAGGTGTAAAGAGGAATCTTTTCCCCCTTTAGACATCGTAATGCGTCCACTAGGACCTAAGTGAGACATGCTTTGGCGGCTCTACCCACTGACCTAGCCTAACCTAATATCTATCAAACCTAACAGCTTTTCTTTGTCGAAGATTTTTCAATACTCGCCAATACGTCCATCAGTGATGTGAAGAGAGTTTGCAAGATTTTGCTGCAGTGGCATCACCTGAAAAGAAACTAAATTTTCATCTGTAAAAGAAAATGAAGTAAACATTATCAACTCCACCCCGAATAAATGTTCTGTTGGCAAGGGATCTTACAGAGTTTCATTCAGAATTCAAATTGTACTCCATGGCGCCCAGTCATGGACTACATGCGTTTTCACATCTGAGAATTCTGTACAACTTTGAATTCAGCATGTAGTGAGGTAGGTTGGGGCGACTGAGGGAATGTAGTTAGACGTAGCTAGTTCATTTCGCGTCACTCGGATCCACTGGTGGAGAGTCACTCGGATCTGAGAATGAAGTGTAGTAACTTTGCGCTTGGTAAGCTACTTAGATTATAGGCTTCGCGCTGGAAAAGTGATCACGTATGAAGGAATTTGTATGTGCGCGACAATGGACACAACAAGTTGGTCTAAGTGAGGCACGGCCTAAAGGGACCTACGTACCTACTTATGTACGCGCCATTAGAGCTGGACAAGGGGTGATGTGCTGCAGGCAATCTCTCTCTTCTTCCTCCATGCACCTCCAGCAAAAGTCGTTTGCAATGAGGACTATTATCGGCGTTCCCAAGAAGAAAGGAGGCCACCAACCAAATGATCAAGCCAAATGCCTGTTGAAAGAGAGCAGAAGTTTAGAGCGATCTGAATCTTTGCCAAATTTTTGCACACATATCCTTCGTAGCAGGATCTCACAGGTGGCAAGTGGTATCCCGATTAAGTTCATGGTCAAATGATACAGTCGGCGGTGTGTCGATGGCACAGAGACAGCATTACTGCCTTGTTCGTGCAACGCTTGGACTTGGAAGCCAACATTCCATGCGGTAATGCCAAAAAACAGCCAGATGAAAAGTGCGATGAATATGTGAAAATTGGCTTACGCCAAGTACTTTGCGGCGATGAACTGCCCGAAATCATATCCAAACATTAATGCAAATCAGACTATCCTTCAAATACATTCAATTTCACGGATTTGCTGTGATTCGAATTTTAAATCCTCTGTCTCTAAAAAAAACCTTAGTTTCCATAGTCAAAATTCAGGCAACATAGGCTTTTTAGAACCGACATCACTAAACGGAAATGTTGTCCCCTAGACAAAAAGTTTCACTGACTAACTTAACCTCTTTAATCAAGGGGAACTATGCGAAGAAACATTCGATCTAAAATTGGCCGCGGCACCTCTCCCGGGCCTGCCTGCCATTCTGTTTGAGTTTTGCGCAGCCTTGGGCTAGACGATTACCGGTACCGTGCTAGACGATCGCCAACAATTTCGGAAGATGCACATCTACGTGGGATCATAATTCATTGATTTTGACCATTGCCAAGTATTTAATAATTACTCATAAGCCAAAGAAACAAAACCAACAAGTGGGGGAATTGGAAAATTTGTCTGCAACCGAGTGAAGTCCCATCTGCTTGCAAGAGAGAATGTCAAACATTGATTCATTCACAAGTTGCACGCCACCTGTCACGTCGCAGGTCGCGATAAGTGTTCCAAGGAAATCCCCGCGGAAGCAATAAATTTTTGTTTTCAAATTCTTTTCTTTTTAATAAATTGACACAAGTATTCCCTTATCAGTTGAAATGAATTTGTTTACTCTCTCACCGAGTGATGAGACATTTCCATTGCCCGGGGAATCGGGAATACCACAAAAATGTAAGACACTCTACTATAAAAGCTTCACAAGAATGATAGACAGATCAGTTCAGTCTAACCTCTTCCAAGGCAAAGCAGACAACTTCAATATGATTTCAAAAGCAATCGTTCTCCTGTCTCTGGTGGCAGTTAGCCTGTGTGCTAACGTTTCCGATCCGAGCCAGTGGCAAACGCAATTAATCGACGGCGCTGAGTTATCAGGTGATGTGCAAGAGTATTTGAAGGAACAATTTGTGAGTCTGCCGGAAAACGAAAACGAAGTTGAACTGATTGAGCCGCCGCTGCCACTTCAGGAGGTGAGTACCTGCATTCACTGCAGTCACAGGGTGGTGGTATTAAATCGAAATCTATTCCAGGCTGCACTTTCGACGTTGAATCTTGGTCAGCAGAGCAACAGGATGAAGAGGAGAGTGGTTGTCTGCCGATATGTGGCGATCAGAAACAGGCGCACCGGCAGGACAGTCGTCGTTGTACGATGCCCAAAGTGAGGATTTGAATTGAGTACCTAAAATTATTTTTCTATTCTTTATTATTATTATTTATTGGATGTAATAAAAACAAAAACCAGTGCAATGTTGACAAAATTTGCTTAAATCTGATCGATGGCCGATTCCGATTGACATTCCGTAGATGTTCAACAGTGCAGCGTTGCACAAGAAACGGCTTCGTTGCTGAATTAACGATATGTCGGTGGATAGCGTCTCGCACTGTGCGTTGTCGACATGTTGACGATAAATTGGTCTTGCTTCATGCATGGTCAAGGTTGACGGTATGGGGTGAATTTTAAACATCAAAGTGAAACCAAAACACAAGGAAATTGTGGATAAGTGCATTTGTTTTTTCTCTTTACGACTTGTGCAGAATTCAGTCACTTGAGCTTATTTCTGTGAGAACTTTTCTCCGCTTTGTGGGACACATTGATGTGGAGGACATCTTCGTTTTGCCAAGTGGTTGCTGGGAGCCCTTTTAGATGGAACGATTCTATCGAACAGACAGGGAAATGTGTATGTAATGGAGTTGGCAATTGCAGGAGGTAGCCCACATCGGATGAAATAGTGCGAATATGTATCGGTCTCACATATAACAGAGACCGTCAGAAGTACCCCACCAACAGGAGACTTAACGAACAAGCCCGCATCATCCCCTTACTGGAATACTTAGGGACACTGTTCCAGAGGCAATTACTCGACATCGACAGCCATCCAAACATGTCTATCAGGGACCTGAGAAGTTCGATTATCGGACAACAATTCATCGACTTGTTGAATCTGCGAGCAGACATTCCCAAGAACATTGGCTTAATATGCTGCCACACTACCCCCACCAACCCACCCCGAGAGGACCAGCTAAGGACACACGGAACTGAAGGACGGAACGAACTTGTTCGTACGAAAGAAATTAAAGAGAGAAAGCTGGTGTTGCTCAGATTGTACATGAGGTCTACTTTAGACCACCCACTTAGCAATAGCAACGGAATCTTCAAGCAAGTTGGCACCGCATCGTTGCCTAGTGGATGGGTGCTTTGACTGGGTTCAATCCCCGATACGAGCAACTTTCATAATTCACAACACCACCTCTTTCGAATCGTTGGCAATCACTTTTTTTCGGAGACGGCTCAATTTTTGACGGGTTAACTCGAGTTTATAAACCGGGTCAAACGGAGTTACATTCAATCCGAGTTGAACCGGGTTCAATTTATGTCAAACCGAGTTGCCGCAACTAAGACAAAATGAATGTACAGTAAAATCAAAAGCTCGCCAGCCGTCTGAAGAAGCTTTGATAAGGCGGGCCTACGACTCAGAAGGGATAAATGCTGTTTCAAATTGAAGGCATATTTTCTAGGTTTCAAACTGGACTCGTTGGGGATAAGGCTATCAGCAACGAAGGTAGAATCAGTACACACCGCACCAGCCTCAAACCGACTTTTCAATGGGATCCATATCGGTGATGACGAGTTCTCCCTTTCCAGACCATAGTCCGACCATATTAAAGTTTTTCAGCAGTTCAGATGTGCACCAGCGACGATGAAGTAATTGATATCACCGAGTTTCTTTTGGAACCCCTGCAGATTTTCGCATCATAACGTGAGCCAATTGGCTGGGAATCTTCTTCGGAAAAGCACTCGATAGCGTCGTAGTACATGAACTGAAAAACGGGACTGAATTTATCGCAGCCCGCTTTGAGTACCTGTGGCTGCGCCTATCCTACAGCAGTTGTCAGCGAATGTGCTGGTCGAACTTTGCAAAGTCTGAGTTGACGGAAACAGGCTCCATTTCTTGATCGGCCAATGGCTTGAAGTTCATAGTTTTCAGCGTCTTCAACTGGGTCACTATGCCCCCCCAGAATGTAGTCGTTGTTCGTTGTTGTGTCACCAAGTCTGAAGGTGTAAGGTCGCAGGACGTGGTCTACTTGCTTTTTACTCGTTGTTTTTTTCGCACATATTGTATGTATTTGTGATCTGTTGTCTGTTTTCTTCTATAGTGTCTCAACCCAAGTAAATTGAGCGTATAGTATGATACAGAGAATATACACTCAATTATGGTAAATGTATTATGTTAGTAGTGTACTAAGTTAACCCGAGCAGAGTACCATTCAATTAATCAAATAATGTTTGAAACCGAGTTAGTAAACTCGGACTTGCATCTCAGTTAGCTTCAATTCCAACTCGAGTGAACTCAGTTGAAGAAAGTTTCAATTTGCCACATCTTCTTAGGCTAAATGTTCTGGTTCCTTTTTATTCACGAGAGAGCAATAGCACAGTCAGCAAAGTGGTTGCTGTAGAAGTTTGGCCCAATTATTGAATGAATGTGTTATATCTGGACTCAGAGAAAAACATTGAAAATAATAAGGGGTCGTGAATAGATCCTTGGGGTATACCATTGCAAACATGACAAAAGGGAGACAGACTGGCTTGGGCACTTCTGGTAAGGCAAGGGACGATGCACTTTGAAGAGAGCTTGTGACAAAGAAGTGAAGTTTGCCCAACTGCTGCCATAGAGCAGACTTCTTTGCATCTGGTGGCTGCAGAATTTACAAACAAAGCAATCATGAGAATAACAAGAGAAGGGATAGGAAAAGACAAGTGTATTACATCGAGACAATTCGATGCACTAGTCCAAAGGCTACCACTGTTGGCCATTCCGAAGGATGATGTGATTAGGAAATTGCTCAGCACCAAAAAGGACCGCTGCAATGAAACCATAGTCCATAGACTGAGCAGCAATCCGGTAAAATTGCACACGGACAGACCAGGAACTGGGGCAGGAGTATTCGGAGCCAGGACAAAATACTTCGAACCCATGGGCAAACTCACCAGCATCTTTCAAGCTGAAATCCATGCCATAGACAGATGCGTTCAAATCGCGTTTAAAACGACATAGCAATAATGTCGGATAGTCGAGTTGCTACCAAGGCACTAGACTCCTCCATCATCAAATCCAAACTTGTGGGGGAATGGTTAGAGATGCTCAAAGAATTGAGCAGAAGGAACAGAGTAAAACTCTGCTGGATACCTGGCGAGACTGGGATAGAAGGCAATGAAATGGCCGACTCCCTATCTAGGAATGGAGCATCGGAACACTTCAAAGGCCCAGAATCATTCTGCTCTGTAGGAGACCATGTCCTCAGAGACGAATTGAGGGATCTTTATAGAAAACTGTAACAAATCTTATGGCATGAAGCAGGCCAAGGAACTCTATGGTCAGTATAACCCAAAGAGGTTTGAGGCATGTCTCAAAATTAGCAAGAACAACCTGCGTACCCTAATAGGGCTTTGCAGACTTAGGGAGCACTTAAAGAAACTAAGGGTGTCAAAATAGGATCTCTGCAGATTCTGAGGAGAATCTAATGAAATTTCAGAGCTGTTATTGACTGCTTTTGCGCCATAACGTGTTCTGGACTGTGGCGCCAGAATGTGTTCAGAACTGCATGTGAGGGGAACAACTCGTAAGAGAGCAAGGGTAACAAAAGGGGGTACAATAGATCCATAGGTCGCGGTGCAATATACCCTCAACAGTAATAATAATAATAATCCATATTCCTTGGTCATCTTCGTAAGGCAAGACTGAAGGAAGGCGAATGATCATGTTATGTATCTGAACCGGCCTGAGGTTCAAGTACAACCTCAAAAAGTGGCGTTCCCAAAGAAGAATAATTGAATTGGAAATAAGACCCGGTTCAATTGGAGAATTGACTCGAAATCGGTGGCATATACGTACAACCTACAGTCCGTGGGAATTGTTTTAAGGAATTTCCATCGATTATCCTGAAACCGCCCGAAAAAGTATCCGATTTCGCAAAGTTGTTCCATGAGAATAAACCGAAAAACAAGTACACACAATGACAACCAAAACCACAAGGCACCGATGGCCGTAAAGTGTTTTATTCGCAGAAGCGACAAGATCATAAAACTTTTAATATCCGTCTGTCTGTCTGGCATAGACGTCAGCGCACTCAGATATGCATGAATAAACCGGTAGAACAAGGACTTAGCTATTCAAACGATATTTATCGACGAGAAACGTCAGAAGATCTGTGGCATGATCACCTTTCTCCGAATGCCATCGTTCATTAGACTTTTAATATGGCAAAGACAAAAACTGTAATTTAAAAGTTCAATTAATAGATAAATGATGTATATGCGTTGCGTATGAACGCGCGTATACCTCTTGTTGTCATCAGTCGAGTCGGGGGAGACGTTTTTTTATGAATGAAAATAACCGACGCGACGATCGCAAGTGATCGTGTCTCCGGTCAGAGTCATTGACTGGAAACTCTTCAAGAGCTCACTCACCATAGAGACAGGTGTCTCCCGCTTTTCCGTCCCATGTGCGATCATATGCGAAGTGTCTTTAACGTCATTCTTCCCCTGAGTCAGTTGTCGTCGCAAGCAAACGACGACCACTGTGCCAAGTCGTCCATGTCCATGCACGTTGAATGTCCGGCGTCTACAAAAGTTTCATTCGATCGTCGTCGCCGTCGTCACCGCCGCCGCCACCGACATCAACGTCGACAAACAACGAACGAACGAACGTAACACGACAACAACATTTCTTTTCGGTACGAAAAACTTGACTTGTATATTAAGCAAAAGCATCCACACATCCATGGGGGAGACGTATAGTTGCCCCTAGTGAAATATTAAATCAGTTGTGTTCCGACCACGGTACCACTTGCATTTGCGGGTAAGATCGCTGTCGCTTTTCTGTCGCTATTGTCGCTCGTTGTTGTTCGTCATCGTTGTCGTCGCGGCGGCTTGTAAGTACTTGTTGTAGCTTTTTTCCGTATGACACTGAGTTAAGCTTCACGTGGGTGAATATAATTAACTGAGACATTTATTCAAGTTTGAATTCGTTTTGTAACCGGTTTGCTGACACATTGTTCCTTCGAAGCACCTTACACACGCCGCCCCATGTGCAAACAGATTTGAATCTCCGCCGGAGTGAATTCTAATTAGAATCGTGTCTTCTTTCGGGCACTATGTGATCTCTGCGAGGAGTGGGATACAATCCGAAGGATAAACCAATAAAAATGTGGGTCACAAAGATCGTTAAGCGATCATCTTGAATTTTTGTTTTCGTGTTTTTTGTATCTTGTTTTTTTTTATCGTGTGTGCTGCGATCAAGAGGACGGCTTGAATAAATTCAAAACAAACCAAACCAATATTCAAACGAAATGCGTCAAGCAACCCCGTCGACCAGCGGCAGCGAGCTGCCAAAGCTGATCTTCAAACGCGATCTATTGTCGGCATCACGCAATTTCTTCGCAATATCGTTGATTGCGCTCGTACTCGTAATTAATTTGTGCTCATTTACCGTATCTGGAATGGATCAGAACACTTCGATGGCCCTGGAGTCTTGGCTAGACGACGACGGCGAGGATGATTTCAATGGAATCGTAGAAAACTGCTCGGACTACTGCTCGGACGAGGTAAGATTGTCGCATCAAATGGAATCACCCACATGTGTCAGCTAGTCGATGCATTTAATTGCTCTCGGCAGTCAGTCAGTGCTGTGTGTATGACTTTGCACTTCTGTGCCATAGTTCAGTGCTTCGATCATCTTTCATTTACGACAGATACTACTTGTATCTAATTGGCACTGCCTGTGCCAGTGTCTGTGTCGGTCTCTGCTGCAAGTTAGAATCTTAACTAGGCACCACCTAAGCGACTGCATTTATCATTATTTATTTCTCCTCCTTTCAGTCGTCATTGCAGTGCATAATGTTTTGAGGCACTCTAACCCATTTTGATCTCACTTGAAATATTCTTAAAATGTGCGGTATGTGCGAGTTGTGTGCACAGACTACCGACCGACGTATGCATGGCCTGTGTCACTCGGTTTATTGTGTCACATGTCATGTTTTTGTATTTCACTTTAATTGAATTAATTTTTTCGGACAATAGCTGAAATGACGGCCATTCGTATATCCAGCCGTGTTCATCTGTGAATCTGTGTGCTGTGTGCTCATCTGCGGGGCAACTCGGCGGCACGTAGGTTTGATTAATTTCGCTTAGTCTCATCTTGTTATCTACAATGTTTCTTGTTTTTTTTTTCTCTCTTTTTTTGTGTGATGGAATAAAAGACATGGACAATTCGTAATTCGTTCGGAATTAGTTTTCAACGTTTGTTGTACACTTACGTTCTGTTGCAAAGAGATACTTGACCGGATAAAGTGTATGTAGGCATTCATACAGGCTTGGTTGTATGCGAATATCCGTAAAATCAGACGGATCAGCAAATTGAATGGATTTTGACTGCATGACGTCAAGATGTATTCATCTCGTCGTGTACTATCAAACAATCGGATTTCTTCTTGCTTTGCGATCCACATTTGATGAGATCATTAACCGGTGTCTGGGCTCCATCTACGCATCATGCCCACGGGCTCATAGGCATGTTTTGAGAACGTGTTTCAAAACAATCAATTATTTAACTGCAATTCTGTCAAATGTTGCTACGACGCACTACAATCCCTTGCCAGCCACAACAAAGTGATGCTCGTCTGGCTTCTTGGACACAGGGGGATTGCTGGCAATGAATCTGCAGATGAGCTCGCTGAGGGCGGAATCTGTATTCATAGACCCTGAACCGTACTGTAATGTCAATTGGACAGCAGTTACAACGCTGATTAACGAATGGGAAAACAAACTTCGCTCAGACAAATGCACCTACCAACGGGGGCGTTCTTGGGCAATACAAACGATTAATCAGGCCGTATTCATATAATGAAAGTATAAGATTGCTAGCTAGCTTTCTTACTCTTACTTCTTACTTTCTTACTAAAATATCAACGTGAACTTGTGCCAGGACAAGGAAGGGGATGAGACGTCCGAGCACATTTTATGCGATTGTCCGGCACTAAAATTAAGCATATCGCTGTTGCTAACAGCCAGCTATTGAGTCATTTGATTACAGAATGCTTTTAATGTCGTGCAATAACGTTTTAGAAATACAATCATGATCAAATTTAACGCTGAATCAAATTATTTTACTACTCACGCCGGTCTTTCGGAAGCAATCGAACCGCTTTCACTTTCAATCAGCAGAAAGATTTACATGGTTCTTGTTTTTGAATTGAAGTGTCCTCACTTAATACTGGTTGCAATTCTGCATCTCTGAAGCACCGGCCGTCTTACTGGAACAGTATGTCGACCAGGTTCAGCTCGTGCATTAAACCAGAAAAAGGATTGAATATTTCTGGATCCATTGGCAGCTCTTGTATTGACTGAGGTTGCGTATCCCTTATCGAAGACATTTTTTCACAATCGCTGAAGATATCCTTTCACACAGCACCCATTTTAATAAAAAAAATTTGATAATTTGTAAGCGTCGTTGTCGGGTGTAAGCATTTCCATGATGAAATGGCTAACTGAGCATGCTTGACTTTGACACATGTCACGAATCACCCGTGAGCTGTCAAGCTTTTAACACTGAAAGACTAAACAGCATGAAAGGACCCATTAATTGACAATGAATCATGTTGGTCAAGTGACTGGCTCTTATCGTGGTCCAAAGCGAGATATCTTTCAGAGCTTTTCATGACAATTACAAATACTACTAGTGTTGATTCAGGATTTTCAACCTTAAACATCAATGTCTTTTTTACGAGTGCAATTTTGAACTTGGAAGATCTGTAATCAAGAAGACCGAGTATGGTGTCAAAGTCGGTGTCAAAGTCGGTGTCAACGCCGGTTTCAATTCTGTATTTCCTCCAATTCTCACATATGGTCATGAAGTTTGGTTATTGACCGCAAGAATAAGATCGCATATACAGGCTGCCTAGATGCTGATTTCTTCGTGCTATTGTGGGAGTTACTCGCCGTGATAGGGTGAGGAACTAAACACTGAGCAGCTGCTTCTGCGAACGGAAAGGGCTATGCTTCGATGGTTTGGTCACGTGGCACAAATGTCGGCATTATCCCGACATCCAAGATGTGCCCTGAATGTGACCGCTAGACAGACCCAGAACGAGGTGGTTGGACCAAGTCCAAAAAGTCGCCTGGCTCCACTTGGGCATCTGACTCCTGATGGGTTAGAGTCGATGGCCAAGGATGGAGTGGTCTGGAGCTTTTTCGTCCGTCTTTTGCCCCCGCGACCCCATTAGTGGATCAGGATAAAATAAAGATGACTGAATAGGATGAGGAACATCAAGGTGCAGTTGGATTGTTGGCATCCAACATTGAATTGTAGCACGAGGGGATCAATATCAACTGAAATCATTGCCTTAAAGAGCGAGTCTTGTAAACGGTGGGTGACCAGATACGAACGATAGGAAACTAAATTGAAATATAACAAACCTGGCGTAAGTCATAAAATTGATCCTCTGCTGCGCTGGCTGTACTTCAAGAGGTTGGTTCAATTTTTGATGACTCGGCCCAGTAACAGTCACAGTGAAGAATGTAGCGCGAAGTTTGAGGATAATTCGGAGAAGACAAAAGCTACGAATCGAATACCATGGCGTGTAGGTGTTGTAGAAGTCCTACGGGCATCCTCTTGTGGCCATGTATACAAACTCTGCTTGTCAACAGAACCAGCAAAATTGTGAAGAATAACTCCACATTAAATTGTAACATTGCTGTTCAAAATTGAAACGGCGCCCAATCAGAGACAATTTGGGTCGTAATAAAGAAAAGAAACATTTTGAATTGACGGGATGATTCAGGAGATCTGTTTTATATTCAAAATTTGTCCAAAATGTCGACCCTCTTTTGATAAGTAAAACAAAGCTTCTGGACAGTTCATTCAAGCTGAGAGCTCATCATCTTTTGAAGTGATGTTTTATCTCTGAGCCTAGACGTGAACTTTAAGTCTAGTCCTTCGCCAAGTTATTGCATCAATGAACGAGAATAATCCGTGCATCGGGTATGAATGTGCCAAAGTAGATTTTTGCAGCTCAAAGTCTTAGTTCCGGTTTGTGTTGCGTGGTAACCGATTCGTTGTTAATGAACTAGTGACAGGTTGTTGACCACGCTTCTCGGTGCATTAACACCACTTAGAACATATGTCCTCTGTGACAGCGGGGATGAGGGTAGTAATCAGAATTCTCTTCATCCCTGCACACTTGGACACTGCACAGCGCCCAAATGCATCGCTCCGAATGTACAGACACACGTTCCTGTTCACAGGACTCACCACCCCTTAATAGAACAATGCGGGAGAATTCTGTATCACTGAAAAGAGCATCAGTATTGATTTTTTGATGAAGCGAATACACGAACATGTAGCGCAAACGGGGATGCTGTATTCAGGACCGTGTGGCCTAATGGATAAGGCGTCGGACTTCGAATCCGAAGATTGCAGGTTCGAGTCCTGTCACGGTCGGAAAGCGACTAACTTTTTTGCCATTTATTCAAACAAAATTTCTCATCTCTCACTCCTGTGCGGATAACTGATACAATTTTCTCCTTTTTTACTTTTTCAGAACAAGCATTACGAAAGTCTACTGACTCTTGGCTGTGATTCATACAAGGACCTGGTAAGTGTTTTGTGGTCGTCTCAAATTACCTTTTTCTCTGGGGTAACTCAACTCAAGGATGCAATTACGAACGACTTTGTGCATTGCACTGAGTTGAGGTGTAGGTCGCATGTGAAATTGAGTTTTCGC
This sequence comes from Eristalis pertinax, assembly GCA_907269125.1. Classification (NCBI taxonomy): domain Eukaryota; kingdom Metazoa; phylum Arthropoda; class Insecta; order Diptera; family Syrphidae; genus Eristalis; species Eristalis pertinax. The sequence continues at coordinate 32,336,017 of OU026149.1, forward strand.
ACGGCATCGAGTAACCCCGGAGGGGCGACCGATTTACAATGGAATCGATTGGTTTTGTTAAGTGGCATTTGTTACCAAGTTGATGGACAGGGCAACCTGACTTCCGGAAGAAAGGGCTGTTGTAATGATGCACGCCGACGGGAGTAAGAAAAAGAACAAGTTTTCACATAAATTTACAGACAAATGCCAAGAATTTTTGTTAAATTGAACCACGCTGCATGGACACGAAGTTAAATCCTTTCATTCTCTGTTTAGTGTTCCAGTGGGTGCAGCAAATGGAAACATTCAACATCATCCACTTGCCTGCACGTTTGCGTAAGTACCTCGAAGAGACTGCTTCGCTCTACGTCCTTCTAATCAATTTGCATTCTAGCACGACGACACATGGCAGAGCAGCTTGTCACCTTGTGACTTGACGTGTATCTCTGGCTGCAACAGAGCCATCAACAACATCATGGATCATTTTAGAGAGTCGCCCGACTTCAAAACATCACCCGTCCTGATAAACGATACACTTAATGGCACTTCCCTGACCTTATCATGGCCAATCGAGAAGAACAAATACGCCACAGAACGACTCATTGTGCAGTACAAACGCGAACATGTCAGCCCAAAGTGGAGATACTTATCGAACTTCCAATGGTTCGACAACTACACATGTTCTGTGGAGAAGCTGCTTCCGTACACCAACTACAGGGTGGGTGCCTGAATGACGACTATTTTGAAAGCCAATATGACAAAGCGATTGTTTTACATTTCAGTTTAGAGTCGCTCTGATGGTGACTACTGACCGGTTGGACTTTGTGTTCTCCGCACAATCGGCGGTCATTCAGACAATGGCCATGGGTGTACCGACATCGGCGCCGGAAATTACCGAAACAATTTCACTAGACTACAGCAAGGTTGCAGTCTTTTGGCAACAAGGACGCGACATCAACGCCCCCCTGGAAGGCTACACAGTTAGGGCTTTCAGTTCAGAGTCAGAAGATGCGGCCGCTGTTTATGAGACGGTAAGTGGTGGCTTATTTAAAGGGGATGGGTGACTGAAAGACATTTCACATATGCTTGCACTTAAATTTTATTGTTGTGGCTTCGACTTAACATAAAGTCAGGTGCGGGCGACTTTTTTCTTACCAAGTTATTCCCACTCCAGCGTTGACGTTTGAGTTGCCGTGGTCAAAATTTTTCGAGGCGCTGCCGCTTACTTCGACGTTGGTGTTGCCATCGGGACTGCTCCAGACGTTCTGGCTGCCACTAACAGTGCCCGTCGTGCCAGATTTATCATCGTGGTTGATCTGAACATTGGCCGAACCGCCATCGGGAGAGCGTATTTTACGAATCGGCAGTGAATTCTAAACAATCATCGGTACTTAGCAGAAATTAATTAAAGAGTGGTTGTTTTTAGTGATTACTTACAATATATATAACTTCAGCATTGGGGTTTGATATAGCTCGTTCAAAGGGTCCAACAGGCGCCTCTTTACGCGACTTATCAACTGCTCCCAGGGCGATCGCAACTAGACCGAGGAATATGAGCGACTTCAACGCCATTTTTGATTGAGTGACGGTAGTTGGTTGGTTAGCGGAGGAGTAAATGTAGGATTGACTGTTCCTTGACTACGTTTGATGATCTCCAAGTATCCAGAGCCCTTTTTATATCGGCTGAAGTCAGAACGTTTGTATTCCTTATCTTGTGGTGGTTCCCATGACCGGATTATCTTTGGTATCGTTACTTGATTTACTAAATGTTGATTCTTCTTCGGGGAAATACTGGATCTTGCAATTCAATCGAACGTATTGACAAAAGAAAAGATAAAACGCGTAATCTCGTTATTCAAATACGGATACGATTTACACACGAAATGGGATTTTTTGCGATGGCCGATCGTAACAAAAGGCGGCCTATAGGGCTTAGTAAAGGGTCAACGGTCTGTAAGTTTACCTGTGACTACAGGGTCTACAATTTTGATGCAATTTTGTTAGCGCAATGTAAAGGTGTCGAATCCTAGGCTGAGTTGCTAGATTATGTTCAGGACACAATTAACTTTCACAATTCATAGCTCCACCTTTCTCGACTTACTGAGTTTTTCACACATTTTTCAATAAAACTGTGGGTCATCTTCGCTCTCGAAGGAACAACGCTGCTGTAAAAGCAGTTCTAGGGTCATCTCAGACTCTAGCGCCATCGCCATAGAAGCCGCTTGTAGTTTCGATACACGCTTCAAAGTAACCATCTTGTTGGAATTAAGACTTCAATACCTGGCCTTTTTTTAGAGAATCTTTCAGAATACTGAATTAGACTCCTATTAATGTAATGGTCCATCCGCTTAGTCCAATTTTGGCATACTCTTTCCAACATTTCGGCTGGTATCTCACGAATAAATGCTTCAATGTTGTCTTCTAATGCGGGCTTGTCTGTATAGACATGAGTTTTAACATAGCCCCACAAAAAATAGTCTAAAGGCGTTAAATCGCACGATCGAGGCGGCCAATTGACCGGTCCCGAACGTGAAATAAAATGTTCACCGAACTCGCCCCTCAATAAGTCCATTGTTGCGCGTGCTGTGTGACATGTGGCACCGTCTTGTTGAAACCACATGTCATGCAAGTCAAGCTCTTGCATTTTGGGCAAAAAAAAGTTGGATATCATCTCCCGGTAGAGCTCACCATTCACAGTTACGTTACGATTCGCATCATCTTTGAAGAAGTACGGTCACCAGCCCATAAACCGCACCAAACTGTGACTTTTTCTGGATGCATTGGTAGCTCTTGCAATGCTTCTGGCTGATATTCACTCCAAAATCTACAATTCTGCTTATTTACGTACCCATTGAGCCAAAAATGAGCTTCGTCGCAGAACACAATTTTAAAATGGAAGAAGCGCGCTATGGACTTTCTTAACAGAGCACGCATTTTGATAAAATTCAATAATTTGCAAGCGTTGTTCGTTTGTAAGACGATTCATGGTTAAATTATAGACCAAACTGAAGATGTTTGACAGTGAAACAAAACACGAAACGTGCGTCAGCTGTTTAAACCAGTGTTGCCAAAAAGATAATAGCTAAAAAATCACCCTTTAGTTTCGAACTAAGACTTCGACAGCTGGCAATTTCTTGGAGAATTCTTCGGAGTGGTGAATAAGACTCCTATTAATGTATAGTGGTGCAGCATTCACAACAATTCATGCAAATGTTTCCCACGACTATGGTTTACTTGGTCCCAACGAAGAGTTCAATTTTGAGTCACTAACCTTAGGTTAGATTAGATTGGAGGGGTTAACTCCAGAAGGCAGTCACACACATTAAAAGTAGACAGCTAAAGTAGACTCATTGTGACACCATGAATGACTACTCCTAAAGTTGGAATCAGTTGGTGCTTATAACAAAGCGGTTTAGCTGGCTAATGCTGACGCTGAGTACCTATGACTTGCCAGAGCACTGCATGGAGGCGATTTGTGGTTTCTACCTCCTGTTTATCCAAGCAGCTTCAATCGACTCAAATATCAACAAAACATACTCTATTGAGCAAAAGACAGAGTGGCCAACGATCAGGTGGATCAGAGAGGTTATGTTAGAAAATCATCTCTGGACCGCGAATTTGTGACACCAATGAGAGTCCTGAGTGTAGGTCTGCTTAGTCGAAGAAAACAGAGTGATCGTTTAAGATAAATGCTGGCCATATTCCATTTGTTTAACAACACGCGGTGACTTCTAGCCCCGTAAATATTTTCCGGCAAAGAAGTCAACTTCAACTTTTCTAGGTTGTTATAGTCTTTTACAAGTTAACTCGTACAATAATTTGAATAAGTTAAGTTAGGAAAACATAACAAGGGCCAAGTAATGCGCCTCGTCCGTGCCATCAACTTCAGTGGGATCATCCAACCGCTTGGTTTGAAAATTAACCTATTAGATCGTATGTGTGACTGGAGTCTGCTGCCATAAGCAAACCAAAAACTGACTTAAAAGCTAGACTTGGACAAAGTTTGCACATCTATCTGTTCAAGAGCTCATGGTTAGGTTAGGCCACGTTAAAGTGGCTGACTGCCAGCTTGCTGCAGTCACACTTTGACCAGCGTAGGCCTGTTGTGTTACCACGTATCCATTCGATCTCACTCCGCAAACCAGTTTTTTGTAATTACATAGAAGGTCCACAATGGTTTCCTTCTCTTACTCGTCCCTACAGCTTCAGCAGAAGTCATTGTAGGACAGACATGAGATAAAAGATGCTACTTAATTCCATAGTAAGCAAAACTTTCGTCTTGTTGCTTAGTTACTTTCTTGAATAGAAAAAACCCGATTAGGTTGACGTAATGTTTCTCTGCTCCCGGAAAATGCCCAAGAAGTGCAAATCGAAACCCAACATCGTCGATTTCAAAGCCACGTATGATAGCGTGCATAGAGACTGGAACGTCTGCTGCCAATGTTTTGACTTCTAAAATGAATCCACTACTGTCATCGTCATCGTCAGTTATAACAAACTGATGATCAGCGACTAAGACGTTAAATTTACATTGAACATACCAGTTTGAAAAAGAAAATAGTGCGACATTTCAAACTGCCAGAGAATGTCGTTATTGACGGACTAGTTCAGTGATAACATCGGCACTGGAAAGAACTATCCAGTCCAAGAACTTTCAACTAACTATTGCTGTATGCTAATCTAAATTAGAACTGACCATGCTCCAGATGAAATATCTGCTCGGCAACATTTCGTTTCCTTTCCCTTTCAATGTGAAAGGAACTCCCATTGAAATTGGTTATGACTTGGCGTTGTCTGTCAGTGAATCAAAAGTCTTATTAAATCCGTCGAAGTGTGAAGGCGGGATCTAGCATGAACATTACCAGTGAGATGGCCAGTAACCTTCCTATCTCCGAGTCAACAAAAAGTTCAGACCGATTGTTGTATGACCAAAACCAGTAAAGCCCACGCATCCTATTCGGAAAGCATAGGCTACTTATATTTATTCTTGGTTTATACATCAATACGAGTAGTGTGCCTACACAAAACTGAGCCAGAACTGAGCGAATGAAAGAACATATATGCTTGCAAATTTATTTTATTACTTAATTCTCCATCTCTTATTTAATCCAACCATTTCTACATGAAGTCAAACAATATACATTACTCTCTACCATTTGTGAGAAATTCCCAAGCCAATGTTCTGGTCTGAGTTGCCGTGATCGAAATTCTTCGAGTAACTGCCAGATGCATCGATGCTTGTCTTCCCATCAGAACTACTCCAGATATTTTGATTGGCACTGACAGTTCCAGATGTGCCGGACTTATCGTCGTGGTTGATTTCAACTTTGGCCGATCCGCCATCGGGAGAGCGTATCTTACGACTTGGCAGTGGGATTGGATCCTAAGCAATTAAACTTGTTTAACAGAGGACTTAAGAGATTTTCTGGTTGGTTACTTACAATCCATTCAATTTCAACTGGTGGCTCTGCTGTTGATTGTTTATCAGAGCCAATTGGAGTAGGTTGAATTTTAACAACTGCCCCCAAGGCAAATGCAATTAGACCAAGAAATATGAGCGACTTTAGTGCCATTTTTGGTTGAGTGACGGTGGTTGGTTGGTTAGAAGAGTAAATGTGCAGTGGACTGTTCCTTGACTGCGTTTGATGATCTTCCTATGTTCGGAGTCACCCTTTTATACTTACAAATGTGTTGAAGTAAGTCTTCCTTATCACTGTGGTGACTCCCATGTTTGGATTATCTTTGCTATCTAGAGTTTACTCAATGGTGATCTTAGGGGATGTACCACTATGTTCTATCTTGGGAATACCATTTTTAATTGAACGATTGAAATAGTGAGACTAAGTATATTCCTTACTGTATTCAAATGTATGTTTATTCAATGGTTTAAACAGAAGGATTCCTTCACGACTAAAGGCGCAATCATAACCGACTCAAGTAAATTCAAGCTTCTATCAGAATCGAACTTATGTCCATCGTGGTTGGGCCTTAAATTGTACATTTAATGCTTCTTGACCAAAACAGACTAGACTCATGTTGGTAAACAGACTGAAAATCATGGATCAAAGATTCCTAAAGATCGTTTGAAAAGACCAAATTCTTCCTCATACGCTTCCGGTATATAATGTAGTTCATTTCCCTGCCCTGCCAAGGATGACTGAGATGAGAGAGCTAAGTTGATCGTGCCCTAGCAGGAAATAGCGATTGGTGGTAGTCAATTTCGCGTTTTAACTCCTTAACGAACTCTTTTGGGTGACCTGAACGTTGGGGGTCACTTAGGCTCATACGACGGCAACAACACTGTAAACAACTTCTTAATCTAAATCATTGTGCATCAAAATAGTTCTTAATCAGCCAAGAGCCAAGAGAGTTAACATTCACGAAGATGTCTGCTTTCAGTGTCTGTCAAATACAAAACTAAAATACGCAGCTAACTCAAAAATCTTGAGGGTGGTCTATTAATAGCCTGCAGTTGACGGAATCAGTGTTGTAATTAAAGTACATATAAAATTGATGGCACTACAATCCTAGGTGGACCAGGGTCCAGCTTCTACCACTTGTGTCGAGTGTGCTATTGATCTCTGAGGAGTGGAGGACATGTACGTTCTTGTACGCTCTGAACATTGTCATTTGGAGTTGTTCGTGTCGAAACTTTAACTGCAATCTACGCCATGAAGTTATATCTGTTCATTGTGACGTTTTTACCTAGATGTCACTTTTGTGTGTAATTTTTTGACGACAGATCGCATTTTGTTTTCGTTTGCGGCTAGCTTACTTAAGCTTTCTTAACCACATATACCAGCACTTGTACGAACCATTGGATTGTGCCTCTAGCGTTAGCCAGAGAACGTTCCTCTCAAGCAATGGTGTTCGAAAAGCTGTATGACGGAGCGTCGCTTTGGGCGTCAAATTTTAAAAAATCTTCTCATAATTCCTAAATCCTGAGTTATTACGATGCTCTGTGGCGTAAGAATCCTCTTCTCGTCAGATCGGAGTGGAAGTCTGACAATCACACCCAGGACGACCTCCTGCAAAATTACAAAGACGGTTGGAAGGGGTGGATATGCCTTCACGAAAGTGATTGCTTTTACTGACAGCTATCAATCAATTTTGACTGAAGAAAACAATTTCGAAGTAGCCCCAGAAAAGCTGGCGGCTAGAAGGGAGGTGAATAAATAGAAATAGTGGAAGGGCCACAGCAGTGACTGTGCCGCTATAGTATTCATGCAAAGTAAACGACACCAGTGACTAAAGAGATCCGCTGCATATTTACTCTTGTCAGTTTCCGTCGCAATTCAGTTTAGGATATAATTTGATTGCAATCCTCACTCACTCTAGCAGAATCCAGCAGCCACTGTATGAGATTCCAATCTTCTGCGTCCCAGAGATATATTTGAAAAATTATATATTTCCTTGTGAACAGTACGAGTTGAGTCTTTGATGGGTTGACATCAAGTCCGACGCTGTCTGTCGACTTTGGTACTATTTAAGGGACGATGGTTTGGTGTGCCTCTGAAAACGTTTCTCTCTGCACAGTAGTTGCATAGCTGAGATTGGTCTCCAGTGCGACTTCTACCGCTTTTCCCGTTGGGTCTGCTAGAACTTGTCGTTCGTCGTCGAAGGGCATGTACTCAACAGTCAGCGGTAAGCTCCAGCCAGGTGAAGTCTGGTAGACTAAACGGAGAGCTCTATTTTTAATATGTATAGATTGATTTCTGACAAAGCCAATTACTCTCTGTTATCATTGCCATTTCATCATGGAAAGAGCAGCACCCGAACAACGCCTAAAAATGGCCCACTGAGCAAGCAATTCAAGCCTTTTTTTGTTGCCCCAAAATTAACCAAGTCGATGTGCCAGCCCAACAGCACAATAATCGATAGACCAAAAGAGTTCAGTGAGACATCCAGCCCTAGTTGCTGATTAGTGAAAGATGTATCGCCGACACTTTGGGTGATACTCATTTTTCGCAATTTGAAAGTGCATCTGAAAGTCTTAAATATCTTTGTGGATGGCCAAGCTGTGTATAAACTCTCGTGCAAGACAGACAGCCAGTCGGCCTCAACAGTCCTCACTATTGTTCTTCCTCCAACCACTGTGAGGCACTGTTCTGCCTCAAGAACAATTGTGATATCCAAAAGGGACATCACAATCTATTTGGACAGCCAGGCCGCAATCAAGGTCCTAGACCATGTAATTTTCCACTCAAAATTATACCTAATTGCCTACCGAGACACTGTAACACACATGGAAATTGCAGAGCCGACGAACTCGCTAGATGTGGTACAGCCTCTACTCTCCCACCAGCGGAAGATCTGTGTCCCTTGGTATGGATCTAAATCTGGCGAGGATGATCGAGTGTGTAGAACTTCTTTTCCCTAAATAGTGAGCATCCATTTCTATTCATAATTCAGTGCAACACTGTTCCCCTTATCCGAGTATTTTGTAGCAATATTTTTCTTTGCGTTTCTTCCTCTCTTCACAACTATGTTTGCATACTCAAGCTGTTTCTTGAACTTTTCCAAAAGAACATTAACAGTTGCAGATGTAATTAGCTAATTGGGGTTCATTTGGATTCACGTGTCGAGTGCCTCGAATGAAAATTCCATTTTGCAGCGTGTAATGAAATTCGGAAAAGTTGGAAAATGTAAAAATATCTCAGAGCGATACTTAAGAAATGCAATTAAATGCAAATGGTGTGAAGGCAAGTGTATGAATGCCTTCAGGTGGTGGTGGTAGGATTGCGTTCCATTAGAAGTTCAAGAAACCGATCAGAAGAGCAAGCTGCCAATTTGCAAACAAATAGCAGATTCAGAAAAGTCAAGAAAATGTAATTCACGTGGTGAAGGGGAAGCAATGTCTAACCGCAAATTACAATCGGAACTTATTACCAAGTGTCATGACTTCCTTCAATTTCATAATAATAGCCGGGTTTTTTTCACGGCTTACATTTTATTTCCATGTCGCAGTTGATGCAACGACAATTTGTCGTAAGTAATTCAGTTGACGTTTCGCCATTTCGCAAGCTGTCAAGATAACTGATAAGGGACAATCTCTTGTTCTGCAGGCAATATAAAACCACTTCATTACTCGATGAGTATTTATCAGTGATTTTCGATTCGACCTGTTCGACGTGTTTACTGTTTACCCGAACATACCGGTTTTTGCAGCGATTGTAGAAAGTTCGATTATTAAACGAAAATGATTGTGAAGCTTGTAATTATTGTTGGGCTAATCGGTTTAGTCGCCGGTGTCGTAATACCGCGGCCACCATCTGAGGAGGCCACAACACCGCATCACGTTCCGCATTTTCCGCTACAAATACCCGTGAGATATTGACGATTTTACCTTTGATTTCAACCTAAACGAATGATTTCAACTTCTAGGAACCAGGACTGATTACTCCTGACAGCAGATCGACAGTAGGCAATACTGGCACCAAGTGGAAGCCCTTCCAACGTATAGATTTTCAGGATCCACTTTTTCAACGAAATACTTAGTGTTGTTAATAAATAAAACAAAAGTCTTTGTTATTCTTTCAATCGTACGCTAAACTCGACTTTCACACGGACATCTCGGTACCTACTTGTGCTGATCTCTGAATCAATGCTTTAATTGCGTTGTTGATTAAAGGTTTGCTCAGAGCTTGATGTAACAGGTCACCACACTAAGTAAAAAATGAGGGAAGTTCTCTATCTTCAGAGATGCTTTTATATTTTCCAGAGCGACAGTTACTTTTCTGAATATAAATAGGAAATGTGGATTTCTGCTAAGATAACAAATTTATTTTAACAATATGAGATGAACAAATGCAATAATTAAAATATAGGGCATCGAGAGTTATGACCAAGCTCCCATTTAACTTGTAATTGATTTGTTCAATTCCATTTTCAATGATCATCTTTTGAGCCCAACCATGGATCAAGCCATGTTCGTCGTAAAAATGAAAGGGCTGCACCAAATGCCATGCTGCACCTATCGAAACAAGTATTTAATAGTCAGAAGGGGCCAAGTCGGATCAATAGGCAGAACTTCCCAGACATATTACATATTCACAGCATAAACTTCTTTCAGTGGATATTGCGAACTGATTGGGAGAATAATAGTGGACCTGGGTACGCTCACGGCATGAGCTTGTTTAGCTTGAGCGACATCCCAGCAGGGGATCCCTCAACTAACGTGGCGTGCATTAGTTATGTCCCAAAGCGCAGTTTTCTTAAACCGAGTTAGTCCCAGTTGGAATTGCAAACCGAGTTACAACTCGAGTCGGCTAACTCGGTTTCAAACAATATTCCAGTGGACCCGGGGTAATCTGACAAACATTTTGCAAAGCCGTGTCGATTTATCGAGTTTGTCGGACTATAGAGAACTTCGTCAAACTCTCCGTAGTTCGAAACTTTTTGAAACAATATTAATCCGACAAATTACAAATCGAGGTGTACTATGCATGTGCTTGTGGAATTTAATAAGGCTCTAAATAGATAACAAATAGAGGTTTAAACACAAACTAACGAAGATTATCCAATATAAATTGTACGTACACTCGAATCACATTATTAGTTTAAGGCTTGTCGAAGGATGCCGGGATCAATAAAAAACAGGATCTGGACTACCGCGGGTTCACTATATGTGCAAAAAGAAACAACGACAAGAGCAAGTATACCACGTGTCAACATGGCCGTCTCATGAGAAACAGAACCAATAGCGAACTCCAACTAGGTAGGTACAGAACCAGACAGTACAACTCGGCTTGAACGAAAACAATGTCACGTGTGTGTGCAATGTGTTCACTTCGTCTTAACCAACCGAGAGGTAATTGTGTGTTCACTTCACCTGTTCAATTATTCGTCGGTTTGACATAAATTTAACTTGGTTCGGATGTAACCGGTTTTGACCCGGTTTATCAAGTCGAACAACTACATGAACAAATTCAGTGGTTGTCTTGTTGTACATCTTTTCCTACAAACTCGCAAATGTCTATCAAAACTGAAATGGCGGCTAGTCTAGAAAAGGAAAGCCACCCAAAATGAAATCAAAAATCTGTCTCGTCCTCGTTCTAATTCAGCTGTCTACCATGTTGTACATCCATTTGAAAGCCAGCGTGCATTAGTCCCGATTTTTTAATTTGCATGACATGATTGGGAAGTATTTACTTGCTTAGTTAGCAGGTTTACGGCCCATGGAGTGTCCGAGTCTGAGATATCGCTGCCTTCCATCGTTGACGATCCTGGGCACGCTGTTTCCAGCCATCAAGTTGTCCAATCTGTCTTGCGTCAGCGATGACTTGGTCTTTATACCGAAGGTTCGGTCTTCCTCTCCTTCTCAAACAATGAGGCTCAGGTTCGAAGACTATTATTTTGTGGCATGTCCATACTCTCCAGCAGGTTCGAGGTACGTCTAAAGTCCATTCTTTGCATCTCATTTGCGAGAATAACAATAGGAACCAATTATGCCAGCATTCAGCCTCCATCGTCTATTGAGTGCTTTGAAACCGGTTTTAGCATTGATTGCTTATGCTTCGGCATCCTTTCTAATTGTTGCGTTAACAGTGCCAAGACCGGAGTAATACATGGCAACTCTCACCTGGATACTAGATGGTTGCATTAGCGATAGTTTGACATATGTTCAGGACTTTCAGACCGATATTACCTGAGCGTCTAATTCCTAGTCTGGGTCAATAGATCCTTAGATCTTGTAAGGAACTCGGTCATCAACAAGTGGGATATGTCCAACTCCCCCATATTTCTCGATGGTGGAGAATGACTTGGACGAAACCTCTGTTTCATTGATAAATGGGATGGAATGGTCATGTAAGGGAACTTGGAGGACACATGAATGAGGCTTCTTCCGATTGCCGGAGTCAAGCTTCTGCTTATTGATTGTGAAAATATGTTTGCGGACGTCTAATAGTGAGCTGGGAAGCACAAGTGGAGAAGGACATCAAACAACTCATTCTGTTCCATTTATGACAGCTAGATAATGATCGTGTTGGCGTGAGAGATTGTGACTGGCTTGCTTCAGACCAAACTGTGGCGCATAAGGAAGAAAAAAAACCTCCTTTCCGGCAAATTGTACGTTCTGTCGTCTGTTTTTTTTATAGCTTTTGTATTTGTAATGATCTTGATCGACATGCTTACGAGACAGAGGTTCCTGCTACAATCGAACACCAAACAGTGCTTCTCCTTGCATATTCTAGAGACCCCGAAATCGCCATACAACGTGAATGTCGTCATTCGTCCACAGTCTTCAAACATCCACTCCACTTTATCAATGTATCTAACCAAAATCCACTTTCTTCCAGGCCGTCAACGAAACAGATCACTACGTAGTCCTTCAAGACCTGAAAAGCCACGAGACCTACAGAATCGAGGTTTCCATGTCGAACATCTTTGGCGAAGGACCAGCCGCTGTGACGACCGTCACAACAGCAAAACGTCCACCAGAGATCGCCAACCCCGAGTTCATTGTCGTTGGGGAGTACGAAGTGACGCTGCTAAACATAACCACCGACGGGTCCAGTACGAAGAAGCTTTACAAAAGCGATCACGTCATCGTTGGGTTTGATGTTTTTCTGGAGGAACAAGCGCTCTTCGTCTCCGACGAAAGTGGATACATTTACAGGCACGATTTAGATACACACGATCCAGTGGAGGTTTTAACTAATGTATTCCTCTCCAAACAGGATCAACATGCGCAACGAAGACGAGCGACACGTGGTGCTGTCCCCGAAGTCGCCGACACTCAGTAGGCCTACGAAATTTACTCTGGACTGGTTGCACTCAAATCTATACGTTCTCGATGCACTGGAGGATAAGGTAAATTCACATCGAATTCAGACTCGAGTTGTTTTATTGAGAGTGCTCTGTTTCTAGGACCAAGTGCAATCGTGGCGCATAGCGAGAACTGGCTTCAGAGGCGATGATTTGAAGTTCATCCTGGACGGCTTGACGGAGGAGCCCCTTCAGCTACGAGTGGACCCACTGAATGGCTACCTCTTTTGGATAACTTTCGAATCAGGCATCTTTCGATTGGACCTAGCCGATGGCAGCTGGCAGCTAATCCACAAAACTGTCGACCTCGTGGCGTTCACCATCGATCCTGAGCGTCACTTGATCACGGCTTACTCGCGGGAGTGGCGGAAGTTCATAACAACTACCTTCGATGGACGGTTTGCATTCGACGTTGACGTGGAGGTCTTGTCAGAGTCCGTCAAGGACGTGGTCGTCATGGAATCGCATCTTTATTGGACGGATGGCAACAACATTTGCAGCAACCAATCGTTGACAGCGCTTTTTGACAGTTCAAAGATTCTAAAGTCCGCGAAAATGTCCAGCCAAGCGAAGCCGATCTCGACCACAGCTCCGTCTGAACTGCAGGCTCTTCTCACGGCGGACAAGGCCAGACTTGAGTGGAAACCGCCGAGGAAGGGATACTTCCGTGGCACAGCTGGTTGGGATAGCTGGAGCTATGATCTGGAAATACGGGAAGGCGAGGTCAGCAACGCCATCAAAAACATCAAGACGGAGTTCTTCAGTGTTGAGAAACTCAAGCCGAACACGGAGTACTGGTTCCGGATTAGGACGACAAATGGGGGTGGCAGGGGCAGCGATGGCCAGTGGAGTGAGTGGCTTCGATCGAAGACGTGGCCTGAGGCGGAAGAACGTCATCTGTTCTGGGCGAGCGACAGTGGCCTCCTGCGATCAAATGAAATTGCGGAAGATTTGGAAGTCCTGCTGAATGGCTCCATAAGCAGCTTGGCCTGGGTCAACGGGACCGTGTATCTTGTGAAGGACTCGGTTCTCAGCAACTGGGATATGTCCAATTTGACAACGTTCCTGGATGACGCCTCCTGTGGGCTGGTGGACTATGACTGGAAAGGACGAAAACTGTATTTCACAGACAAGTGGAACGGAGTGGTAACGCGAGTGAACTTGGACGGCACCGGACGGGAGCTTCTGCCGATTGGCGGGGTCAAGCGCATGCTAATTGACTCCGAGAATGGATACATCTACTTCTCCACTGGACTTCGAATAGAAGCGTGCAAGCTGAACGGCAGACAATGCATGACGTACTACAGAACTTCGTTGTTCTCCGAAGAAGACCTAATCGGTCCCACTCTGGACTGGGAGTGCGGAAGAGTTCTCTGGGTGACACAATCTGATCATGATGTGTACTTATTCAGTTCAGACATGGCTCACAAGCCAAAAAGGCCGGCTTCTTTCAACATGACGCTGCTCGACGGGTTCCCTGCGATTAGTTGGTTTTCATACACACCCAGCGGATTGATTTGGTCAACGAACATGACGTCCCTCGTCTTCACCGACAACAGGGGCGAGAATAAAGCCTTTTTGAATATACAGGAAGCTGTGAATAGTGTCAGAGTGGTTCAGCCGTCGGGGGAACCCGACGACGACGCGATGAGTGTGGCACCGCATGCAGTTGACATTTCCTCGGTGAAGGTAGTGGGCCTATGGGACAACTTCAACATAACCTGGGGAGCTGTCCCAACGGAAGCCGACTACGCGGTGAGTTACTTCCTCAAGATCGGACATGACATATTCCTAGAGAGCTCGGAGCCCAGTGTGCGTTATCCCCGCGCAGACTTGCCGGCATATTCTCCCCTGAAAGTGTGGATCACAAGTTCTTCGGCCTGGACTCGTGGACCCACGGTGACGGCAGATATCTTCTCACCAACCGCAGCCCCATCGGAACCGCAGAGACTTCGAGTATTCATAACGCGCCGCCATGATCCACTTCAGGAGGGACAGAATATTTCAGCGATTGTCCGTTGGGAGCCGCCCGCAGAGCCAAACGGCCCAATTGTACTCTATAGCATCACTTGCCGAAAGGAGGACGACGTAGTGGCTGCACAAAATTCAACCGATCTCGAGGCGACGTTTTGGGATTTACAGGAGAACACCACGTACGCTTTCCAGGCACAAGCCTTCACCTCCGGAGCTGGTGGCAACACATCCGACGAAGTCGAAGTCACAGTAAGCTCCTCATTTCAGTCCATTCCCCGGGTTATTGTCGCCACCGACAACTACGTCGGCATCCTGGACATGGAGCTGAATTCGACAGAAATTCTGGCAGAAACGTCTGGCCCTGCGAGGCATATTGCATCCATCCGGGAGGAGAATGTGGTGCTTTGGATGAATCCCCGCGGGGAGTTGGTGCTGCATCACGAGGGAAATGTCAGCATTGTTGCTTCCCTGGAGTCCGAGGTGCAGGGCCTCACAGTTGACTGGGTCTCGAGAAGAGTGTACTACTCCCTAGCGGACGCAGGCGGCGGAAGCACCATACACTACCTGGACCTCAACCAGTTCGAGGGCGAGGCGATCCAGAGTCAACTGCTTATTTCGAACCCCAAACCAATCAAGGATCTGCTCATCTTTCCTGCGAGCCAAACTCTGATTTGGCTTGAGCTAGACGGAAGTCTGAGTGGCTGGAACCTGAAGGACCTGTCTGAGATAAACCTGCTCTTGGGGACGGACCTGCGATTCGAGCGACTGTATCCCAGTTCGTTCGAGGAAGACCTGGAGTCTGTGATTCTCGTGGACGGAAGCGAAAACATTTGCCTGATGGACCTGCGGACGGAGAAGTTTCAATTCCTGAAAATCGGAACTGATTCCGAGCCCAATCTGCACCTGACTTGGGACAATGGGTTCTTTTATGCGCTCAAGACCCACTCAATCCGGGCCTACAACCGTCGTAAGCTGTCGCTGGAGTACATGGTGGACACTGATGGCATCCATGACATTGTAGCCCTAGGACTGCAGCCGTATCCACTGAAGAAGTGCCTTCTGCCCGACTTCACTGCGGAGCCGCTTCAAGACAGCAGTTTGCTGGTCAGTCAGCTCTTGAACTCCACAGAAAACAGCTTGCAACTGCAGTTCCCCAGAGTTTCCAGCCCACCCGAGTGCGGGCTCACGATTCCTGGCCTGAAGTATGTGCTGTCCCTAAAGGAAAGGGACGAGGAGGACTCTCCGGTCAGACAGATGCACTCTTTCGAGCCCCACATGAATGTGACAGCGCTGAAACCCTTCACGCGCTACACGCTTCAGCTCGAAGTCAGCAACTACTACTCGGACAAAATGGGCTTGGCAAAAATCGAAGGACCAGGGGTGAACTACAGAACGGCACCAGGAACCCCATACTTGCCACGGAACATCTCTGTGTCCGCGGTGAGTCCGAGAGACGGCCTTGTCGAGTGGACAGTTCCGGAAGTGCTCAACAACGACCGTGTGTGGTACGAAATCCACTGGGAGACGGAAAATCCCACGAACGGAGTTGTGCATCGACATCAGAACTTCGAGCCCGAAACCGACGATCCGTCGAATACCTTCCTGCTCTCCGGTCTGCGTCCCGATCACAAGTACTGGGTCTGGCTGAAGGTGTTCTCAACGCAAACGGCATACAACACCAGCGCAACACACTGGTTCGACACGTTTCCTGAGCCAAGTGGCTTGACTTTCGTGAACTCCAGCGCTTACAACTTGACCCTGAGTTGGGACCCCACCGCCAATGTCACCTCAACCTTCCTCCTGTACTCCCCCGTCGACTTGGACGACCCCATCAGTGTGAACATCACAGCGGACTCCCACAACAGGATCGTGGAGTCGCTTGAGCCAAAGACCAAGTACGTCTTCCGCTTGAAACTGTTCTACTCACACTCGGTGCACTCCTACGTCTGGCCACTGGACAATCGGTTTGTGTTCGAGACTCTCGGCGACCGGCCGACGGCACCTGGGCAACCGTTCATTGAGCACATCAAGGGAGAGGTTTATAAGGTGTTCTGGGAGGCAGCTCGCAACAATGGAGCTCCCGTCGAGGAGTACGGCCTGGAAGCGTTGCAGTCCAGTCAGATGCGTCGCGTCCGAAGATCACATTACTATCCGCAGGACGACAACAAGCGCGTAAGCAATAAGACTTTGGCGCGCTTGGGTCAACTGCCCTGGGCTGAGGAGATAGAGCCCATTCAGGACAAGTGGATTCCCTATTGCAACGGAACCGAGACCAACTGCATCATCAAAGAGCTGCACACGATGCGGCTGCTCATGTTCCGTGTGCGGGCACGAAACGCCTACGGATGGGGTCCGTACAGCATCGACAGTGAAATAGTCGCGGAGCCTCTGGTCTTGCCCAGGAAACGGGACACGTTGGTGTTTGCGATCATCGCTCCGATAACTATCGTCTCCACTTGTGTCACCATGGCCGTGCTGGTCCGATATAGTGAGTCCGGTTTGCCTCTGATTTTGTCACACACCTCCTCACTGTCTGCCTTTAGTTCACAGCCGAAGGAAGCAGGCGAAGAAGCTGCTCTACGAGACGCGCCCAAGCATCTGGGGCCTGGACGGAGCCACCTTGCAGCAGGTGGCGAGGAGTCGAAATTTCTCACAGACCAGCAGTATGCTGTACACTGGGAAACCGTTGACCGATGGCGACATAGCCCTGCTCCCGCAGATCAGCCGCACTCAGATTAGCATGCAAAGCTTCCTGGGCAGCGGGGCCTTCGGAGAGGTGTACGAAGGCTTGGTTACCTACACAGACGATGGCTCGCAGGACCGTGTTGCTATTAAGGTAAGGCTACTCGCATTTCCTTTTCTGTAGTTCCTCAAGAATTCGTTTCCCCGCCAGACGCTTCGAAAGTGTGCCAATGACAGGGAGAAAACCGAACTGCTCCAGGAGGCCCATCTGATGAGCCACTTCAAGCATGAGAACATCGTGAAGCTGATCGGCGTGTGCTTCGACGTGGACTCCATATGCATCATCATGGAACTGATGGAGGGCGGGGACCTGCAGACCTACCTCCGTCATGCTCGACCCAATTTGGTGAGTTCACAGCTCGCAAGACCCCCTGGTTTCCTTGACTAACTAGCTCTCCGCCGTGCAGAGCAAACTGGGAACGTTGTCCTTGTTGGACTTGGTGAACATGTGCCTGGATGTGTGCACCGGCTGCCGGTACCTGGAGGATCTGCACTTCCTGCATCGAGATCTGGCGTGTCGAAATTGTCTGGTGTCATCCGTCGATCCGGAGCATCGTGTGGTGAAGATCGGCGACTTCGGTCTCGCCCGTGACATCTACAAAAGCGACTACTACCGCAAGGAGGGCGAAGGCTTACTGCCAGTCCGTTGGATGGCACCAGAGTGCCTCGTCGATGGAGTCTTCACTTCGCAGTCGGACATCTGGTCGTTCGGAATACTCTTGTGGGAGATACTCAGTCTGGGGCAACAGCCGTATCCGGCGCAGAGTAACTTGGAGGTGCTGAATTTCGTAAAGGAAGGCGGCAGACTGCAGCAACCTCAAGACTGTCCAGACAAATTGTAAGACCAGGCGAGTCTCGCTCAAAGAAGGGATCTAATCAGCCTCCTTGCTTTAGGTACAAACTCATGATGCAGTGCTGGTGTCACGAACCCAAAGACAGGCCGACGTTTCAGCAGTGCCTCGACGACCTGCTGTCCATGAAGTTGGAGGCCTTGAACGAAGGCTACTCGAAGAACTACGAAGGAGGTACGTAATCTCTTCAAATCAAGTGCCTTCCGGACGATTGATGGTTTATGTTTTTTTTTGTTCTCTTGCAGGAGGCATCAGGAATCTGTCATACGCAGCATCGGATGATGAGGAGAGCATCTCAAAGGGTGAGTACAGAAATGTTGATGAAATTTCACAGCCTAAAGTCCCATTTTCAGGATCCAATGGCAGCGAAGATGAGAATCCGTCGACATTAAACTCCGACTTCGCGGATCAAGTGAGCATAAACCAAAGAACTCAAGATGAAGACCACATGAGCAGGGAACTTACTTCATTTAGAGCACCGGCGCCAGGAACGATCGACGCAGTGATAGATGGAAATCAAGCAAAGAGAAAGTCCGTTCATTACGTTAATGAAGGACTCTCCAGACTGTAGTGACTAAGATTAGCTTGTCGCATGTACCATGACATCGTTTACGCTTCTTAAGCAAAGAATTTTATTGTAGCTTTAATATTTAAGATATTGTGGAACAAATAAATTGTATTCTAGTTTGATAACTTGTTCAGTGTGTCTGGGAATCGTGGCAGAAGATTCGTACAAAATGCTGTTTTTTCCCGTTTTGTGCGTGGAATCTGCTTGAGGTGATGTCAACCATTCGCAATGATAAGAGCAATCAAGCTGTCCCAAACGTGGTATGTCGGTACCCATCCCAACTGCGTCCAGCTATACAGACGGAGCATACATGTCTTGCCGAAAATGGTAGAACTGGAAAAAACCGGAAGACGATGGCTGTGGTCGATGGTCAGTTTTAGTTGCAAGAAGGTACGCATGCCAGAGATGAGCCTTGAAAAGGCTACAAAATCCTTACTATACATCACAGCGGACTCCCACAACAGGATCGTGGAGTCGCTTGAGCCAAAGACCAAGTACGTCTTCCGCTTGAAACTGTTCTACTCACACTCGGTGCACTCCTACGTCTGGCCACTGGACAATCGGTTTGTGTTCGAGACTCTCGGCGACCGGCCGACGGCACCTGGGCAACCGTTCATTGAGCACATCAAGGGAGAGGTTTATAAGGTGTTCTGGGAGGCAGCTCGCAACAATGGAGCTCCCGTCGAGGAGTACGGCCTGGAAGCGTTGCAGTCCAGTCAGATGCGTCGCGTCCGAAGATCACATTACTATCCGCAGGACGACAACAAGCGCGTAAGCAATAAGACTTTGGCGCGCTTGGGTCAACTGCCCTGGGCTGAGGAGATAGAGCCCATTCAGGACAAGTGGATTCCCTATTGCAACGGAACCGAGACCAACTGCATCATCAAAGAGCTGCACACGATGCGGCTGCTCATGTTCCGTGTGCGGGCACGAAACGCCTACGGATGGGGTCCGTACAGCATCGACAGTGAAATAGTCGCGGAGCCTCTGGTCTTGCCCAGGAAACGGGACACGTTGGTGTTTGCGATCATCGCTCCGATAACTATCGTCTCCACTTGTGTCACCATGGCCGTGCTGGTCCGATATAGTGAGTCCGGTTTGCCTCTGATTTTGTCACACACCTCCTCACTGTCTGCCTTTAGTTCACAGCCGAAGGAAGCAGGCGAAGAAGCTGCTCTACGAGACGCGCCCAAGCATCTGGGGCCTGGACGGAGCCACCTTGCAGCAGGTGGCGAGGAGTCGAAATTTCTCACAGACCAGCAGTATGCTGTACACTGGGAAACCGTTGACCGATGGCGACATAGCCCTGCTCCCGCAGATCAGCCGCACTCAGATTAGCATGCAAAGCTTCCTGGGCAGCGGGGCCTTCGGAGAGGTGTACGAAGGCTTGGTTACCTACACAGACGATGGCTCGCAGGACCGTGTTGCTATTAAGGTAAGGCTACTCGCATTTCCTTTTCTGTAGTTCCTCAAGAATTCGTTTCCCCGCCAGACGCTTCGAAAGTGTGCCAATGACAGGGAGAAAACCGAACTGCTCCAGGAGGCCCATCTGATGAGCCACTTCAAGCATGAGAACATCGTGAAGCTGATCGGCGTGTGCTTCGACGTGGACTCCATATGCATCATCATGGAACTGATGGAGGGCGGGGACCTGCAGACCTACCTCCGTCATGCTCGACCCAATTTGGTGAGTTCACAGCTCGCAAGACCCCCTGGTTTCCTTGACTAACTAGCTCTCCGCCGTGCAGAGCAAACTGGGAACGTTGTCCTTGTTGGACTTGGTGAACATGTGCCTGGATGTGTGCACCGGCTGCCGGTACCTGGAGGATCTGCACTTCCTGCATCGAGATCTGGCGTGTCGAAATTGTCTGGTGTCATCCGTCGATCCGGAGCATCGTGTGGTGAAGATCGGCGACTTCGGTCTCGCCCGTGACATCTACAAAAGCGACTACTACCGCAAGGAGGGCGAAGGCTTACTGCCAGTCCGTTGGATGGCACCAGAGTGCCTCGTCGATGGAGTCTTCACTTCGCAGTCGGACATCTGGTCGTTCGGAATACTCTTGTGGGAGATACTCAGTCTGGGGCAACAGCCGTATCCGGCGCAGAGTAACTTGGAGGTGCTGAATTTCGTAAAGGAAGGCGGCAGACTGCAGCAACCTCAAGACTGTCCAGACAAATTGTAAGACCAGGCGAGTCTCGCTCAAAGAAGGGATCTAATCAGCCTCCTTGCTTTAGGTACAAACTCATGATGCAGTGCTGGTGTCACGAACCCAAAGACAGGCCGACGTTTCAGCAGTGCCTCGACGACCTGCTGTCCATGAAGTTGGAGGCCTTGAACGAAGGCTACTCGAAGAACTACGAAGGAGGTACGTAATCTCTTCAAATCAAGTGCCTTCCGGACGATTGATGGTTTATGTTTTTTTTTGTTCTCTTGCAGGAGGCATCAGGAATCTGTCATACGCAGCATCGGATGATGAGGAGAGCATCTCAAAGGGTGAGTACAGAAATGTTGATGAAATTTCACAGCCTAAAGTCCCATTTTCAGGATCCAATGGCAGCGAAGATGAGAATCCGTCGACATTAAACTCCGACTTCGCGGATCAAGTGAGCATAAACCAAAGAACTCAAGATGAAGACCACATGAGCAGGGAACTTACTTCATTTAGAGCACCGGCGCCAGGAACGATCGACGCAGTGATAGATGGAAATCAAGCAAAGAGAAAGTCCGTTCATTACGTTAATGAAGGACTCTCCAGACTGTAGTGACTAAGATTAGCTTGTCGCATGTACCATGACATCGTTTACGCTTCTTAAGCAAAGAATTTTATTGTAGCTTTAATATTTAAGATATTGTGGAACAAATAAATTGTATTCTAGTTTGATAACTTGTTCAGTGTGTCTGGGAATCGTGGCAGAAGATTCGTACAAAATGCTGTTTTTTCCCGTTTTGTGCGTGGAATCTGCTTGAGGTGATGTCAACCATTCGCAATGATAAGAGCAATCAAGCTGTCCCAAACGTGGTATGTCGGTACCCATCCCAACTGCGTCCAGCTATACAGACGGAGCATACATGTCTTGCCGAAAATGGTAGAACTGGAAAAAACCGGAAGACGATGGCTGTGGTCGATGGTCAGTTTTAGTTGCAAGAAGGTACGCATGCCAGAGATGAGCCTTGAAAAGGCTACAAAATCCTTACTATACACTGTGGATTTTTTTAGGTGAAAAATTCGATGTCGTCGGATCCACTCCAGTCTTTGGATTTCGATAATACACATCTAAACACATAACCACAGGTGTACACAGGTCGTGGGTACGCCTAGTTTGGCCGCTGTGGCAGTTGGAAGATGAGCCTTGAAAATGCTACAAAATCCTTACTATACACTGTGGATTTTTTTAGGTGAAAAATTCGATGTCGTCGGATCCACTCCAGTCTTTGGATTTCGATAATACACATCTAAACACATAACCACACGTGTACACAAGTCGTGGGTACGCCTAGTTGGGCCGCTGTGGCAGTCGGAAGATGAGCCTT
This sequence comes from Eristalis pertinax, assembly GCA_907269125.1. NCBI lineage: Eukaryota > Metazoa > Arthropoda > Insecta > Diptera > Syrphidae > Eristalis > Eristalis pertinax. The sequence continues at coordinate 32,358,431 of OU026149.1, forward strand.
GAAAAGGCTACAAAATCCTTACTATACACTGTGAATTTTTTGAGGTGAAAAATTCGATGTCGTCGGATCCAGTCCAGTCTTTGGATTTCGATAATACGCATCTAAGCACATAACCACAGGTGTACACAGGTCGTAGGTACGGCTAGTTGGGCCGCTGTGGCTGTCGGAAGATGAGCCTTGAAAAGGCTACAAAATCCTTACTATACACTGTGAATTTTTTGAGGTGAAAAATTCGATGTCGTCGGATCCACTCCAGTCTTTGGATTTCGATAATACACATCTAAACACATAACCACAGGTGTACACAGGTCGTAGGTACGCCTAGTTGGGCCGCTGTGGCTGTCGGAAGATGAGCCTTGAAAAGGCTACAAAATCCTTACTATACACTGTGAATTTTTTGAGGTGAAAAATTCGATGTCGTAGGATCCACTCCAGTCTTTGGATTTCGATAATACACATCTAAACACATAACCACAGGTGTGCACAGGTCGTGGGTACGCCTTGTTGAGCCGATGTGGCAGTTGGAAAATGAGCCTTTTAAAGGCTTCAAAATCCTTACTATACACTGTGGATTTTTTTAGGTGAAAAATTCGATGTCGTCGGATCCACTCCAGTCTTTGGATTTCGATAATACACATCTAAACACATAACCACAGGTGTACACAGGTCGTAGGTACGCCTAGTTGGGCCGCTGTGGCTGTCGGAAGATGAGCCTTGAAAAGGCTACAAAATCCTTACTATACACTGTGAATTTTTTGAGGTGAAAAATTCGATGTCGTAGGATCCACTCCAGTCTTTGGATTTCGATAATACACATCTAAACACATAACCACAGGTGTGCACAGGTCGTGGGTACGCCTTGTTGAGCCGATGTGGCAGTTGGAAAATGAGCCTTTTAAAGGCTTCAAAATCCTTACTATACACTGTGGATTTTTTTAGGTGAAAAATTCGATGTCGTCGGATCCACTCCAGTCTTTGGATTTCGATAATACACATCTAAACACATAACCACAGGTGTACACAGGTCGTAGGTACGCCAAGTTGGGCCGCTGTGGCTGTCGGAAGATGAGCCTTGAAAAGGCTACAAAATCCTTACTATACACTGTGAATTTTTTGAGGTGAAAAATTCGATGTCGTCGGATCCAGTCCAGTCTTTGGATTTCGATAATACACATCTAAACACATAACCACAGGTGTACACAGGTCGTGGGTACGCCTAGTTGGGCCGCTGTGGCAGTTGGAAGATGAGCCTTGAAAAGGCTACAAAATCCTTACTATACACTATGGATTTTTTTAGGTGAAAAATTCGATGTCGTCGGATCCACACCAGTCTTTGGATTTCGATAATACACATCTAAACACATAACCACAGGTGTACACAGGTCGTAGGTACGCCCAGTTGGGCCGCTGTGGCAGTTGGAAGATGAGCCCTGAAAAGGCTACAAAATCCTTACTGTGGATTTTTTTAGGTGAAAAATTCGATGTCGTCGGATCCACTCCAGTCTTTGGATTTCGATAATACACATCTAAACACATAACCACAGGTGTACACAGGTCGTAGGTACGCCTAGTTGGGCCGCTGTGGCTGTCGGAAGATGAGCCTTGAAAAGGCTACAAAATCCTTACTATACACTGTGAATTTTTTGAGGTGAAAAATTCGATGTCGTCGGATCCAGTCCAGTCTTTGGATTTCGATAATACACATCTAAACACATAACCACAGGTGTACACAGGTCGTAGGTACGCCCAGTTGGGCCGCTGTGGCAGTTGGAAGATGAGCCCTGAAAAGGCTACAAAATCCTTACTGTGGATTTTTTTAGGTGAAAAATTCGATGTCGTCGGATCCACTCCAGTCTTTGGATTTCGATAATACACATCTAAACACATAACCACAGGTGTACACAGGTCGTAGGTACGCCTAGTTGGGCCGCTGTGGCTGTCGGAAGATGAGCCTTGAAAAGGCTACAAAATCCTTACTATACACTGTGAATTTTTTGAGGTGAAAAATTCGATGTCGTAGGATCCACTCCAGTCTTTGGATTTCGATAATACACATCTAAACACATAACCACAGGTGTGCACAGGTCGTGGGTACGCCTTGTTGAGCCGATGTGGCAGTTGGAAAATGAGCCTTTTAAAGGCTTCAAAATCCTTACTATACACTGTGGATTTTTTTAGGTGAAAAATTCGATGTCGTCGGATCCACTCCAGTCTTTGGATTTCGATAATACACATCTAAACACATAACCACAGGTGTACACAGGTCGTAGGTACGCCTAGTTGGGCCGCTGTGGCTGTCGGAAGATGAGCCTTGAAAAGGCTACAAAATCCTTACTATACACTGTGAATTTTTTGAGGTGAAAAATTCGATGTCGTAGGATCCACTCCAGTCTTTGGATTTCGATAATACACATCTAAACACATAACCACAGGTGTGCACAGGTCGTGGGTACGCCTTGTTGAGCCGATGTGGCAGTTGGAAAATGAGCCTTTTAAAGGCTTCAAAATCCTTACTATACACTGTGGATTTTTTTAGGTGAAAAATTCGATGTCGTCGGATCCACTCCAGTCTTTGGATTTCGATAATACACATCTAAACACATAACCACAGGTGTACACAGGTCGTAGGTACGCCCAGTTGGGCCGCTGTGGCAGTTGGAAGATGAGCCCTGAAAAGGCTACAAAATCCTTACTGTGGATTTTTTTAGGTGAAAAATTCGATGTCGTCGGATCCACTCCAGTCTTTGGATTTCGATAATACACATCTAAACACATAACCACAGGTGTACACAGGTCGTAGGTACGCCTAGTTGGGCCGCTGTGGCTGTCGGAAGATGAGCCTTGAAAAGGCTACAAAATCCTTACTATACACTGTGAATTTTTTGAGGTGAAAAATTCGATGTCGTCGTATCCACTCGTCTTTGGATTTCGATAACACACATCTAAACACATAACCACACGTGTACACAGGTCGTAGGTACGCCTTGTTGGGCCGCTGTGGCTGTCGGAAGATGAGCCTTGAAAAGCCTACAAAAACCTTACTATACACTGTGAATTTTTTGAGGTGAAAAATTCGATGTCGTCGGATCCACTCCAGTCTTTGGATTTCGATAATACACATCTAAACACATAACCACAGGTGTACACAGGTCGTAGGTACGCCTAGTTGGGCCGCTGTGGCTGTCGGAAGATGAGCCTTGAAAAGGCTACAAAATCCTTACTATACACTGTGAATTTTTTGAGGTGAAAAATTCGATGTCGTAGGATCCACTCCAGTCTTTGGATTTCGATAATACACATCTAAACACATAACCACAGGTGTGCACAGGTCGTGGGTACGCCTTGTTGAGCCGATGTGGCAGTTGGAAAATGAGCCTTTTAAAGGCTTCAAAATCCTTACTATACACTGTGGATTTTTTTAGGTGAAAAATTCGATGTCGTCGGATCCACTCCAGTCTTTGGATTTCGATAATACACATCTAAACACATAACCACAGGTGTACACAGGTCGTAGGTACGCCTAGTTGGGCCGCTGTGGCTGTCGGAAGATGAGCCTTGAAAAGGCTACAAAATCCTTACTATACACTGTGAATTTTTTGAGGTGAAAAATTCGATGTCGTCGGATCCAGTCCAGTCTTTGGATTTCGATAATACACATCTAAACACATAACCACAGGTGTACACAGGTCGTGGGTACGCCTAGTTGGGCCGCTGTGGCAGTTGGAAGATGAGCCTTGAAAAGGCTACAAAATCCTTACTATACACTATGGATTTTTTTAGGTGAAAAATTCGATGTCGTCGGATCCACTCCAGTCTTTGGATTTCGATAATACACATCTAAACACATAACCACAGGTGTACACAGGTCGTAGGTACGCCCAGTTGGGCCGCTGTGGCAGTTGGAAGATGAGCCCTGAAAAGGCTACAAAATCCTTACTGTGGATTTTTTTAGGTGAAAAATTCGATGTCGTCGGATCCACTCCAGTCTTTGGATTTCGATAATACACATCTAAACACATAACCACAGGTGTACACAGGTCGTAGGTACGCCTAGTTGGGCCGCTGTGGCTGTCGGAAGATGAGCCTTGAAAAGGCTACAAAATCCTTACTATACACTGTGAATTTTTTGAGGTGAAAAATTCGATGTCGTAGGATCCACTCCAGTCTTTGGATTTCGATAATACACATCTAAACACATAACCACAGGTGTGCACAGGTCGTGGGTACGCCTTGTTGAGCCGATGTGGCAGTTGGAAAATGAGCCTTTTAAAGGCTTCAAAATCCTTACTATACACTGTGGATTTTTTTAGGTGAAAAATTCGATGTCGTCGGATCCACTCCAGTCTTTGGATTTCGATAATACACATCTAAACACATAACCACAGGTGTACACAGGTCGTAGGTACGCCTAGTTGGGCCGCTGTGGCTGTCGGAAGATGAGCCTTGAAAAGGCTACAAAATCCTTACTATACACTGTGAATTTTTTGAGGTGAAAAATTCGATGTCGTCGGATCCAGTCCAGTCTTTGGATTTCGATAATACACATCTAAACACATAACCACAGATGTACACAGGTCGTGGGTACGCCTAGTTGGGCCGCTGCGGCAGTCGGAAGATGAGCCTTGAAAAGGCTACAAAATCCTTACTATACACTGTGAATTTTTTGAGGTGAAAAATTCGATGTCGTCGTGTCCACTCGTCTTTGGATTTCGATAACACACATCTAAACACATAACCACACGTGTACACAGGTCGTAGGTACGCCTTGTTGGGCCGCTGTGGCTGTCGGAAGATGAGCCTTGAAAAGCCTACAAAAACCTTACTATACACTGTGAATTTTTTGAGGTGAAAAATTCGATGTCGTCGGATCCACTCCAGTCTTTGGATTTCGATAATACACATCTAAACACATAACCACAGGTGTACACAGGTCGTAGGTACGCCTAGTTGGGCAGCTGTGGCAGTTGGAAGATGAGCCTTGAAAAGGCTACAAAATCCTTACTATACACTGTGAATTTTTTGAGGTGAAAAATTCGATGTCATCGGATCCACTCCAGTCTTTGGATTTCGATAATACACATCTAAACACATAACCACAGGTGTACACAGGTCGTGGGTACGCCTAGTTGGGCCGCTGTGGCTGTCGGAAGATGAGCCTTGAAAAGGCTACAAAATCCTTACTATACACTGTGAATTTTTTGAGGTGAAAAATTCGATGTCGTCGGATCCACTCCAGTCTTTGGATTTCGATAATACACATCTAAACACATAACCACAAGTGTACACAGGTCGTAGGTATGCCTAGTTGGGCCGCTGTGGCTGTCGGAAGATGAGCCCTGAAAAGGCTACAAAATCCTTACTGTGAATTTTTTTAGGTGAAAAATTCGATGTCGTCGGATCCACTCCAGTCTTTGGATTTCGATAAGACACATCTAAACACATAACCACCGGTGTACACAGGTCGTAGGTACGCCTAGTTGGGCCGCTGTGGCTGTCGGAAGATGAGCCTTGAAAAGGCTACAAAATCCTTACTATACACTGTGAATTTATTGAGGTGAAAAATTCGATGTCATCGGATCCACTCCAGTCTTTGGATTTCGATAATACACATCTAAACACATAACCACAGGTGTACACAGGTCGTGGGTACGCCTAGTTGGGCCGCTGTGGCAGTTGGAAGATGAGCCTTGAAAAGGCTACAAAATCCTTACTATACACTGTGAATTTTTTAGGTGAAAAATTCGATGTCGTCGGATCCACTCCAGTCTTTGGATTTCGATAATACACATCTAAACACATAACCACAGGTGTACACAGGTCGTAGGTACGCCTAGTTGGGCAGCTGTGGCAGTTGGAAGATGAGCCTTGAAAAGGCTACAAAATCCTTACTATACACTATGGATTTTTTTAGGTGAAAAATTCGATGTCGTCGGATCCACTCCAGTCTTTGGATTTCGATAATACACATCTAAACACATAACCACAGGTGTACACAGGTCGTAGGTACGCCTAGTTGGGCCGCTGTGGCAGTTGGAAGATGAGCCTTGAAAAGGCTACAAAATCCTTACTATACACCGTGGATTTTTTTAGGTGAAAAATTCGATGTCGTCGTGGATTTCGATAATACACATCTAAACACATAACCACAGGTGTACACAGGTCGTAGGTACGCCTAGTTGGGCCGCTGTGGCAGTTGGAAGATGAGCCTTGAAAAGGCTACAAAATCCTTACTATACACTGTGGATTTTTTTAGGTGAAAAATTCGATGTCGTCGGATCCACTCCAGTCTTTGCATTTCGATAATACACATCTAAACACATAACCACAGGTGTACACAGGTCGTAGGTACGCCTAGTTGGGCCGCTGTGGCAGTTGGAAGATGAGCCTTGGAAAGGCTACAAAATCCTTACTATACACTGTGGATTTTTTTAGGTGAAAAATTCGATGTCGTCGGATCCACTCCAGTCTTTGGATTTCGATAATACACATCTAAACACATAACTACAGGTGTACACAGGTCGTGGGTACGCCTAGTTGGGCCGCTGTGGCAGTTGGAAGATGAGCCTTGAAAAGGCTACAAAATCCTTACTATACACTGTGGATTTTTTTAGGTGAAAAATTCGATGTCGTCGGATCCACTCCAGTCTTTGGATTTCGATAATACACATCTAAACACATAACCACGGGTGTACACAGGTCGTAGGTACGCCTAGTTGGGCCGCTGTGCCAGTTGGAAGATGAGCCTTGAAAAGGCTACAAAATCCTTACTATACACTGTGGATTTTTTTAGGTGAAAAATTCGATGTCGTCGGATCCACTCCAGTCTTTGGATTTCGATAATACACATCTAAACACATAACCACAGGTGTACACAGGTCGTAGGTACGCCTAGTTGGGCCGCTGTGGCAGTTGGAAGATGAGCCTTGAAAAGGCTACAAAATCCTTACTATACACTGTGGATTTTTATAGGTGAAAAATTCGATGTCGTCGGATCCACTCCTGTCTTTGGATTTCGATAATACACATCTAAACACATAACCACAGGTGTACACAGGTCGTGGGTACGCCTAGTTGGGCCGCTGTGGCAGTTGGAAGATGAGCCTTGAAAAGGCTACAAAATCCTTACTGTGGATTTTTTTAGGTGAAAAATTCGATGTCGTCGGATCCACTCCTGTCTTTGGATTTCGATAATACACATCTAAACACATAACCACAGGTGTACACAGGTCGTGGGTACGCCTAGTTGGGCCGCTGTGGCAGTTGGAAGATGAGCCTTGAAAAGGCTACAAAATCCTTACTATACACTATGGATTTTTTTAGGTGAAAAATTCGATGTCGTCGGATCCACTCCTGTCTTTGGATTTCGATAATACACATCTAAACACATAACCACAGGTGTACACAGGTCGTGGGTACGCCTAGTTGGGCCGCTGTGGCAGTTGGAAGATGAGCCTTGAAAAGGCTACAAAATCCTTACTGTGGATTTTTTTAGGTGAAAAATTCGATGTCGTCGGATCCACTCCAGTCTTTGGATTTCGATAATACACATCTAAACACATAACCACAGGTGTACACAGGTCGTGGGTACGCCTAGTTGGGCCGCTGTGCCAGTTGGAAGATGAGCCTTGAAAAGGCTACAAAATCCTTACTATACACTGTGGATTTTTTTAGGTGAAAAATTCGATGTCGTCGGATCCACTCCAGTCTTTGGATTTCGATAATACACATCTAAACACATAACCACAGGTGTACACAGGTCGTAGGTACGCCTAGTTGGGCCGCTGTGGCAGTCGGAAAATGAGCCTTGAAAAGGCTACAAAATCCTTACTATACACTGTGAATTTTTTGAGGTGAAAAATTCGATGTCGTCGGATCCACTCCTGTCTTTGGATTTCGATAATACACATCTAAACACATAACCACAGGTGTACACAGGTCGTGGGTACGCCTAGTTGGGCCGCTGTGGCAGTTGGAAGATGAGCCTTGAAAAGGCTACAAAATCCTTACTATACACTGTGGATTTTTTTAGGTGAAAAATTCGATGTCGTCGGATCCACTCCAGTCTTTGGATTTCGATAATACACATCTAAACACATAACCACGGGTGTACACAGGTCGTAGGTACGCCTAGTTGGGCCGCTGTGCCAGTTGGAAGATGAGCCTTGAAAAGGCTACAAAATCCTTACTATACACTGTGGATTTTTTTAGGTGAAAAATTCGATGTCGTCGGATCCACTCCAGTCTTTGGATTTCGATAATACACATCTAAACACATAACCACGGGTGTACACAGGTCGTAGGTACGCCTAGTTGGGCCGCTGTGCCAGTTGGAAGATGAGCCTTGAAAAGGCTACAAAATCCTTACTATACACTGTGGATTTTTTTAGGTGAAAAATTCGATGTCGTCGGATCCACTCCAGTCTTTGGATTTCGATAATACACATCTAAACACATAACCACAGGTGTACACAGGTCGTGGGTACGCCTAGTTGGGCCGCTGTGGCAGTTGGAAGATGAGCCTTGAAAAGGCTACAAAATCCTTACTATACACTATGGATTTTTTTAGGTGAAAAATTCGATGTCGTCGGATCCACTCCTGTCTTTGGATTTCGATAATACACATCTAAACACATAACCACAGGTGTACACAGGTCGTGGGTACGCCTAGTTGGGCCGCTGTGGCAGTTGGAAGATGAGCCTTGAAAAGGCTACAAAATCCTTACTGTGGATTTTTTTAGGTGAAAAATTCGATGTCGTCGGATCCACTCCAGTCTTTGGATTTCGATAATACGCATCTAAACACATAACCACAGGTGTACACAGGTCGTGGGTACGCCTAGTTGAGCCGCTGTGGCAGTTGGAAGATGAGCCTTGAAAAGGCTACAAAATCCTTACTATACACTGTGGATTTTTTTAGGTGAAAAATTCGATGTCGTCGGATCCACTCCAGTCTTTGGATTTCGATAATACACATCTAAACACATAACCACAGGTGTACACAGGTCGTGGGTACGCCTAGTTGGGCCGCTGTGGCAGTTGGAAGATGAGCCTTGAAAAGGCTACAAAATCCTTACTGTGGATTTTTTTAGGTGAAAAATTCGATGTCGTCGGATCCACTCCAGTCTTTGGATTTCGATAATACACATCTAAACACATAACCACAGGTGTACACAGGTCGTAGGTACGTCTAGTTGGGCCGCTGTGGCAGTTGGAAGATGAGCCTTGAAAAGGCTACAAAATCCTTACTATACACTGTGGATTTTTTTAGGTGAAAAATTCGATGTCGTCGGATCCACTCCAGTCTTTGGATTTCGATAATACACATCTAAACACATAACCACAGGTGTACACAGGTCGTAGGTACGCCTAGTTGGGCCGCTGTGGCAGTTGGAAGATGAGCCTTGAAAAGGCTACAAAATCCTTACTATACACTGTGGATTTTTATAGGTGAAAAATTCGATGTCGTCGGATCCACTCCTGTCTTTGGATTTCGATAATACACATCTAAACACATAACCACAGGTGTACACAGGTCGTGGGTACGCCTAGTTGGGCCGCTGTGGCAGTTGGAAGATGAGCCTTGAAAAGGCTACAAAATCCTTACTGTGGATTTTTTTAGGTGAAAAATTCGATGTCGTCGGATCCACTCCTGTCTTTGGATTTCGATAATACACATCTAAACACATAACCACAGGTGTACACAGGTCGTGGGTACGCCTAGTTGGGCCGCTGTGGCAGTTGGAAGATGAGCCTTGAAAAGGCTACAAAATCCTTACTATACACTATGGATTTTTTTAGGTGAAAAATTCGATGTCGTCGGATCCACTCCTGTCTTTGGATTTCGATAATACACATCTAAACACATAACCACAGGTGTACACAGGTCGTGGGTACGCCTAGTTGGGCCGCTGTGGCAGTTGGAAGATGAGCCTTGAAAAGGCTACAAAATCCTTACTGTGGATTTTTTTAGGTGAAAAATTCGATGTCGTCGGATCCACTCCAGTCTTTGGATTTCGATAATACACATCTAAACACAAAACCACAGGTGTACACAGGTCGTAGGTACGAATAGTTGGGCCGCTGTGGCAGTTGGAAGATGAGCCCTGAAAAGGCTACAAAATCCTTACTGTGGATTTTTTTAGGTGAAAAATTCGATGTCGTCGGATCCACTCCAGTCTTTGGATTTCGATAATACACATCTAAACACATAACCACAGGTGTACACAGGTCGTAGGTACGCCTAGTTGGGCCGCTGTGGCAGTTGGAAGATGAGCCTTGAAAAGGCTACAAAATCCTTACTATACACTGTGGATTTTTATAGGTGAAAAATTCGATGTCGTCGGATCCACTCCAGTCTTTGGATTTCGATAATACACATCTAAACACATAACCACAGGTGTACACAGGTCGTAGGTACGCCTAGTTGGCCGCTGTGGCAGTCGGAAAATGAGCCTTGAAAAGGCTACAAAATCCTTACTATACACTGTGAATTTTTTTAGGTGAAAAATTCGATGTCGTCGGATCCACTCCAGTCTTTGGATTTCGATAATACACATCTAAACACATAACCACAGGTGTACACAGGTCGTAGGTACGCCTAGTTGGGCCGCTGTGGCAGTTGGAAGATGAGCCTTGAAAAGGCTACAAAATCCTTACTATACACTGTGGATTTTTTTAGGTGAAAAATTCGATGTCGTCGGATCCACTCCAGTTTTGGATTTCGATAATACACATCTAAACACATAACCACAGGTGTACACAGGTCGTAGGTACGCCTAGTTGGGCCGCTGTGGCAGTTGGAAGATGAGCCTTGAAAAGGCTACAAAATCCTTACTATACACTGTGGATTTTTTTAGGTGAAAAATTCGATGTTGTCGGATCCACTCCAGTCTTTGGATTTCGATAATACGCATCTTAACACATAACCACAGGTGTACACAGGTCGTAGGTACGCCTAGTTGGGCCGCTGTGGCAGTTGGAAGATGAGCCCTGAAAAGGCTACAAAATCCTTATTGTGGATTTTTTTAGGTGAAAAATTCGATGTCGTCGGATCCACTCCAGTCTTTGGATTTCGATAATACACATCTAAACACATAACCACAGGTGTACACAGGTCGTGGGTACGCCTAGTTGAGCCGCTGTGGCAGTTGGAAGATGAGCCTTGAAAAGGCTACAAAATCCTTACTATACACTGTGAATTTTTTGAGGTGAAAAATTCGATGTCGTCGGATCCACTCCAGTCTTTGGATTTCGATAATACACATCTAAACACATAACCACAGGTGTACACAGGTCGTGGGTACGCCTAGTTGGGCCGCTGTGGCAGTTGGAAGATGAGCCTTGAAAAGGCTACAAAATCCTTACTGTGGATTTTTTTAGGTGAAAAATTCGATGTCGTCGGATCCACTCCAGTCTTTGGATTTCGATAATACACATCTAAACACATAACCACAGGTGTACACAGGTCGTAGGTACGTCTAGTTGGGCCGCTGTGGCAGTTGGAAGATGAGCCTTGAAAAGGCTACAAAATCCTTACTATACACTGTGGATTTTTTTAGGTGAAAAATTCGATGTCGTCGGATCCACTCCAGTCTTTGGATTTCGATAATAAACATCTAAACACATAACCACAGGTGTACACAGGTCGTAGGTACCTAGTTGGGCCGCTGTGGCAGCGAAAGATGAGCCTTGAAAAGGCTACAAAATCCTTACTATACACTGTGGATTTTTTTAGGTGAAAAATTCGATGTCGTCGGATCCACTCCAGTCTTTGGATTTCGATAATAAACATCTAAACACATAACCACAGGTGTACACAGGTCGTAGGTACGCCTAGTTGGGCCGCTGTGGCAGTTGGAAGATGAGCCTTGAAAAGGCTACAAAATCCTTACTGTGGATTTTTTTAGGTGAAAAATTCGATGTCGTCGGATCCACTCCAGTCTTTGGATTTCGATAATACACATCTAAACACATAACCACAGGTGTACACAAGTCGTATGTACGCCTAGTTGGGCCGCTGTAACAGTTGGAAGATGAGCCTTGAAAAGGCTACAAAATCCTTACTGTGGATTTTTTTAGGTGAAAAATTCGATGTCGTCGGATCCACTCCAGTCTTTGGATTTCGATAATACACATCTAAACACATAACCACAGGTGTACACAGGTCGTATGTACGCCTAGTTGGGCCGCTGTAACAGTTGGAAGATGAGCCTTGAAAAGGCTACAAAATCCTTACTATACACTGTGGATTTTTTTAGGTGAAAAATTCGATGTTGTCGGATCCACTCCAGTCTTTGGATTTCGATAATACGCATCTTAACACATAACCACAGGTGTACACAGGTCGTAGGTACGCCTAGTTGGGCCGCTGTGGCAGTTGGAAGATGAGCCCTGAAAAGGCTACAAAATCCTTATTGTGGATTTTTTTAGGTGAAAAATTCGATGTCGTCGGATCCACTCCAGTCTTTGGATTTCGATAATACACATCTAAACACATAACCACAGGTGTACACAGGTCGTGGGTACGCCTAGTTGAGCCGCTGTGGCAGTTGGAAGATGAGCCTTGAAAAGGCTACAAAATCCTTACTATACACTGTGAATTTTTTGAGGTGAAAAATTCGATGTCGTCGGATCCACTCCAGTCTTTGGATTTCGATAATACATATCTAAACACATAACCACAGGTGTACACAGGTCGTAGGTACGCCTAGTTGGGCCGCTGTGGCAGTTGGAAGATGAGCCTTGAAAAGGCTACAAAATCCTTACTATACACTGTGGATTTTTTTAGGTGAAAAATTCGATGTCGTCGGATCCACTCCAGTTTTGGATTTCGATAATACACATCTAAACACATAACCACAGGTGTACACAGGTCGTAGGTACGCCTAGTTGGGCCGCTGTGGCAGTTGGAAGATGAGCCTTGAAAAGGCTACAAAATCCTTACTATACACTGTGGATTTTTTTAGGTGAAAAATTCGATGTTGTCGGATCCACTCCAGTCTTTGGATTTCGATAATACGCATCTTAACACATAACCACAGGTGTACACAGGTCGTAGGTACGCCTAGTTGGGCCGCTGTGGCAGTTGGAAGATGAGCCCTGAAAAGGCTACAAAATCCTTATTGTGGATTTTTTTAGGTGAAAAATTCGATGTCGTCGGATCCACTCCAGTCTTTGGATTTCGATAATACACATCTAAACACATAACCACAGGTGTACACAGGTCGTGGGTACGCCTAGTTGAGCCGCTGTGGCAGTTGGAAGATGAGCCTTGAAAAGGCTACAAAATCCTTACTATACACTGTGAATTTTTTGAGGTGAAAAATTCGATGTCGTCGGATCCACTCCAGTCTTTGGATTTCGATAATACACATCTAAACACATAACCACAGGTGTACACAGGTCGTGGGTACGCCTAGTTGGGCCGCTGTGGCAGTTGGAAGATGAGCCTTGAAAAGGCTACAAAATCCTTACTATACACTGTGGATTTTTTTAGGTGAAAAATTCGATGTCGTCGGATCCACTCCAGTCTTTGGATTTCGATAATACACATCTAAACACATAACCACAGGTGTACACAGGTCGTAGGTACGCCTAGTTGGGCCGCTGTGGCAGTTGGAAGATGAGCCCTGAAAAGGCTACAAAATCCTTACTGTGGATTTTTTTAGGTGAAAAATTCGATGTCGTCGGATCCACTCCAGTCTTTGGATTTCGATAATACACATCTAAACACATAACCACAGGTGTACACAGGTCGTGGGTACGCCTAGTTGAGCCGCTGTGGCAGTTGGAAGATGAGCCTTGAAAAGGCTACAAAATCCTTACTATACACTGTGGATTTTTTTAGGTGAAAAATTCGATGTCGTCGGATCCACTCCAGTCTTTGGATTTCGATAATACACATCTAAACACATAACCACAGGTGTACACAGGTCGTAGGTACGCCTAGTTGGGCCGCTGTGGCAGTTGGAAGATGAGCCCTGAAAAGGCTACAAAATCCTTACTGTGGATTTTTTTAGGTGAAAAATTCGATGTCGTCGGATCCACTCCAGTCTTTGGATTTCGATAATACACATCTAAACACATAACCACAGGTGTACACAGGTCGTAGGTACGCCTAGTTGGGCCGCTGTGGCAGTTGGAAGATGAGCCTTGAAAAGGCTACAAAATCCTTACTATACACTGTGGATTTTTTTAGGTGAAAAATTCGATGTCGTCGGATCCACTCCAGTCTTTGGATTTCGATAATACACATCTAAACACATAACCACAGGTGTACACAGGTCGTAGGTACGCCTAGTTGGGCCGCTGTGGCAGTTGGAAGATGAGCCCTGAAAAGGCTACAAAATCCTTACTGTGGATTTTTTTAGGTGAAAAATTCGATGTCGTCGGATCCACTCCAGTCTTTGGATTTCGATAATACACATCTAAACACATAACCACAGGTGTACACAGGTCGTAGGTACGCCTAGTTGGGCCGCTGTGGCAGTTGGAAGATGAGCCTTGAAAAGGCTACAAAATCCTTACTATACACTATGGACTTTTTTAGGTGAAAAATTCGATGTCGTCGGATCCACTCCAGTCTTTGGATTTCGTTAATACACATCTAAACACATAACCACAGGTGTACACAGGTCGTAGGTACGCCTAGTTGGGCCGCTGTGGCAGTTGGAAGATTGGAAGAATCCTTACTATACACTCTGGTAAGGTCCAATTGTGATGCCCGTAGTCAGACTTTTACCACTGATCGACAACTCTAGTGATAGTGCAGTTAATATAATCCCATGCGTATTAACTTTGCGGTGAATGAGGGTAAGACAAAGTCCAAAACACAGACTTCGACGTAGTTAAGGACTTAGTCTATCTAAGCCCGCAGGAATTGAAAAATAAAGCCCGATATCGAAGAACCGAACTATCCTTATGTAAGTCCTTGATAGTCCTGCTGTATGGCGCAGAAGCATGGACAATATCAAATGCTGACGAGGAGACTCTTGGTCGCTTCGAGAGGAAAGTCCTTCGAATTGTATTCGGTCCCGCTTGTGAAGGAGTTTTAAGGAGAAGATTGATCGACGAACTCTACGAGCTGTACAACGACATTGGCCTAGTCAAACGAATTCGACTGTCTGGACACAGATGGCTAGGTCATGTAGAGAGAATGGACACCAACGCTCCAGCTCGGAAAGTCTTTGAATCCAACCGCAAGGGACAACGTGGTAGAGGAAGGCCTTCGATGGCGAGACGTTCGTGCGTGTGCGAAACTGTAGGCGCTTAGCCCAAGACCGTGCTAGTTGAAGAGGCATGTTAACTGAGACCCAGGTACACACCGGACTGTAGCGCAAGCCAAAGAAGAACGTTGCTTTCACTGGGAATCGAACCGGGGACCCCTCTAGCCAAGGACAGTCACTCAACCAACTGCGCCATCCACCTGTTTGAATGGCCTAGTAAGATAGAAAAGAAAGGCAACACTGTCGGATTATATAACCTCGTTGGCTTAAATAAGCAACGGCTGTAAGGCCACCTGGGGTCCCATATCTACCTATCCACGACGATAAATGACTGAGTAAAGCAACTATATCTGCTATTCAATGGCATTTTAAACGCACTGGAGCACTCAGACTCAAAAATTGGTCCATTGTAGTTCTAGGCAGCTACCTACATTTGCTGAAATTGCATGATCTTCTGGAGGAATACTAGCAGGCGTTTCTCTGATGAGGAGCCCACAGCACCAGCTCTCACCTCATCACCTCCGTATAAGTGCCACCTGATTCGAGTAAAGGCAGGACAGTGGCAGAGGAAGTGATCTGCAGTGTTGACGTCTTCTTCACAGAGCGTTTAATCACTTAGGCTAAGCTCATTTAGTTGTTTGATGAAGGTGTAGTGGCGTCTGAGTCGCCTGCGGTCATTTCTGTCAAGAGGTAACAAGAATGCCGTGGATTTCTTATAGATGTGTCTGGAATCATGCGCATGGTTTGTCTAAATCGTGGAGAGTCATATCACCTCGGGTTGTGCTCCCGAGAAATTCAATCGTCGATGGAAGCCCTAACCAAGTACGCGGGACTACCCGCAGGTACAACGCAGATTCGGGTTCTCGTTCGAAGATGCTCGGCAAGATTCAGAGGAGGTACTGATCCTTGTCGACCAAGTCAAGCATTGGTGAAAGAAGAGAAACATCACTTCAATCTGTACATGAGCGACTTACCTGGGTCTCTGCCTAAGCAGTAGCTACCTTCCATTGTTGATGGTCACGGCGCCGTGCTTCCAATCATCAAGTCGAAGCCGTCATGGTTCCCGGACCCGAACTTGGTCTTTATAACGAAGGTTCGGTATTTCTCTTCTTCTTGAACCAGGAAGATCGGTTTCGAAGATCCCTCTTGTCTGGAGTATTGGTGCCATGCGCTCTATATGGCATCCGAGCCAGTGCAGTCAACAAACGTTTGCCGTCCGCACTACATTCACATCCTGCTACAGGTCGTAGAGTTCGAGGCTGTCTTCTCCCCCATTCACTTTCTAAACAAATGACGAATCTGGAATGAATCTGACCGCCATTCGACGTCAATGTCACTTCTCGTTGAATTGGTGTTCCAACTTGTCTTTTGAGAAAGAAAAGGAAATCATCAGCAGTTTAAATATGAGCTAATTCATGTTCATTACATTCATTCTGGCAAAGATTTAACGCGGAAGATGTTGCCATTCACACACTTTTAGTAGTGTCGGCAGAAACTCACTCAATCTCCCTCTTCATCGCCCTCTCTCATGTGAGGCGAAATCCACGGTCGTGTGACAAACCAGTTTCTGCTTGTACATGTCCTCAACACGAGGTTCATGCCGTACTTTCCACCACAAATCAATCATTTCATCAGACTGTCGTTGACTGCATTTGATTCAAAATTTAAACTTGACAGTTGACCCCCCCAGAAGTCACTCTGACATTTGAGGAGAAAGGAAAACACGTTGAGTTGCTTTTCCAAAAATCGAAAAGATCAGGAGTGGTTTTATTTCCTAGACGTGAGGAGGGGGGAAAGATACATAATTGTGTCATATACTAAAGCGCCTAATATCTACTCGGGTTCCTCCTTAACTTCAACATCGTCGCCCTCCTGCTTGACATCGTCGTCGTCCTCGTCCTCTTTGCTGTTCTCGTGCAGCAAAACGTATTCCCTAGAGCTGAAGCCGAACTTCAGCACGTCTTTTTCTATCAACTCGACATATCGCTTTGGATCGATCTTCTTGCTGTTCAAGAACGTCCCATTGGCCGATTCCAAGTCGATGATGTAGGGACGTACCCGCCTGCCCGTTGTGCCGTCCTCGCGTTCAAAGGGAACCAATCGGTACTGCAGAGCCGCATGCTGCTTCGAGCATGACGGGTGATCCACGGGCAGATCGCACACTTTTCTATCGCGGCCGATCAGAAAGAAACTTTGCCGGTGAATGTGCAGTGTTGGCAAGGCTTTCTCTCCCTTGAACGGATACAATCGCCATCGTCGCTTGGGCTTGCGTGCCTCGGCCGGTTCACCGTACTTCACCACCACTCCATTTACTGTGTTTGTGTCTTCTGTGAGTTTGCCACTAAGAGCGAAATTTGGTTTCTCCTTCTCGGCTGGACTCTTGTCTTCCTCTGTTTTTACCCGCGATTCCTCCTTGCGGCCACCCCACTCGTATTCCTTGTCGTTGCCGTCATTGTTTCGACGAGGGAAGTTACGTGGCTTTCGGGGACTTCGACTGCGCCTGTGAATGAGATTAATTGTCAATCGGAAGAGAAAATGTTTTCCTCTGCTACTCACCGTCTTTCCCTGTCCGGTTCGCGATCTCTGTCGGAACGGGCCTCGTTTCGGTCTCCCCTTCCGCGTTCGTCGTCCCGCTCGAAAGGCCTTCGATCGCGGTTATCGTTGCGACCCCGTTCTTCATTACGACCCCGGTCTTCATTGCGGCCTCGGTCCTCATTGCGGCCTCTGTCGTCATTCCGGCCTCTGTCGTCATTGCGTCCTCTATCGTCCGTGCGTCTCCTGTCGTCATCGTGCCACCTCTCATCTTGAGCTCTTTCACCCCGAAAAGCCTGACCATCGTCTCGTCGGTCCCGTCCCCAATCTCTGTCGCGGCCTCCAGCGAATCCCTCACGGCCACGGTATCCATTGTCGCGATTATTCCGCCAATCGTTATTCCAACCTCGATTCCAGTTATTGTTACCGCGCCGATCGAAGTTCCGATTGTTCTGGTAGCCCCCTCCACCACGCCGATTCTCTCTGCCAGGACTGTCCCACTTTGAGCAATTGCCACCATCGCCGTCACGTTCGGCTGATGCGCTTCGCCTTCCCTCCGTTCGCTTAACGTCAACCTCAGCGTTATCCAAGTCCTTTCGCTTAACTTTCGCCTCCTCTGAGTTCGCTCGCTTCTTCTTCCTTTTGGAAGCATCATCATCCGAGGATGACGAGGACGACGACGAACTGGAATCATCTGAATCCGATTCAGAACTCTGTTTACTTTTCTTTTTCTTCGCAATCTTCTCTGTTTTGCTCTTGGTCTTTTTCACTTTTGATTGTTGCTTTTTTCGTGATCTCTTTTCGCCGTTAGACGATGACGATGATGATGAGGAGGACGAAGATGAATTACTTTCAGACGAGTCCGCCGAATCGGAGTCACCCGAAGCGGCATCTTCTGATACCGATGCGGTGTCGTCTTTTGATTTTTTCTTCGATTTTGACATGATTACTAGATTGATGGTGTTGATGCTGTAGTTATTTATTGATTATGAAACTTGTGCACATAGTTGAATGGAAGATGTTTAATTAATTCACGAAAATTGATATTTTCAGCGGCAACACGATTGTTGGCAAAATTAGTTTTTAACGATTGAAGGCGATATGTCACTTAGTTGTCAAAGGAACAGTGATGCCAAATGCGCCTGGTAGGATTTGACACGACAACTCACCGCCTAGTGTAGAGTAGTGGAAGTAACGTACCGGGTTTGGATATACGATAAATGTGTCGTTTTCTCGTTCGGTGCACTGGTCTCACATGTAATTTTGAAAGTGGATGTCCTTCTTTGTGACTTCAGGCAGTGCTCTTGCAACCGTAGCCATTTTGTTTTGGTTCAAACTAGGATTCAGCTGATGATGTGGTGAGATGTGATGGGTATTCATTTGAAAATGACCCGACATGTGCAAGATTTGACGAAGCCATAAGCACGGAACGAGTTGGTGCGTGTTCAGTGCTACACTGCTTACCGAACTGTTTACACGTCGTGACTAGCAACAGCTGTCACACGAGGAGCTTCTCAAACATCTCAAATTGCAGGTCCTGGAGTAGCACAGGAGTGCTGGTAATTCGCTGGTAAGCTTGTTCTAACTCACATTTGAATTCGGAACCCCCTGCGGTAATTATTAATCGTTGAAGTCAAACAACCTGGACGTAGTTTTAATATTCAGCACAGACTTTACGTCTCCAACCGAGATTTCATGGGGATTCCCTTACACCTCCCCATTTATCTATCACGACAAACAGTTTAACATATTTCCAAAGAAATGCCTAGGCCAAGGTGAAGTACCAAGAGACTTTCCATTTAATTAATCAAACCAACTAAAGTCATTCTGTGGTATAAATAATCTTCTGCCGATCACCTTTTCAATCAGTACTCATCAGTTTTCCGTTGAAGAGCCACATAAATCAAGCATCGCAGCCACAATGTCTCTCAAAGTAGTCTTCCTCTTCGCCTTGGTTGCCCTTGCCTACGGGGCTCCAGCATCTGAAGCAGAGTCAGAGATGCAGGCAGCTCAGGAGGTCCCAGTCGAATTTGAGAGCTACTTGAATAGTCTGCTGCCAGGGAAGGACGGTGACACTAGCTTGACCATGGAGGTAAGTCCTTACATTCTAATGCATTCAAATGCCATTTGAAAGCGTTCCTTTTCTTTTCTACTTGTCAGCCTCAATCGGATGATGTTGCCGAGGACAGGATTCTAACTAGGCACCGTCGCGCTTGTCGTACTGTCAGTGTTCGCACCAAATCCGGCAGAGTGATCTCAGTCAGAAGGTGTTAGGTTTACTTTTTCAATAAATTTCTATTTCGAGCATAAAATGAATGCCTTTGACTCAGAGTTCGAGAAAAGATGAGACATTTTCACAGTTCCACAGTTTCCTAGATCATCTTCCAACGGCAATAGCGCCATGACAAGCCATCTGCACTATCGCGGCGCCCTTGTAAGGTAGAGAGAGAGAGAGTAAACATTGCACAAGGATTGAAGAAAAGGAACACATTATTGATGTACGATGGCTTAGCGCCTTACTGGGGGGAGCAGTGGTCGCTGAAACAGATCCGATCGTGCCTCTCAAACCACCAAGCCAAGAATAGTACACCGCCATGAACCCTGAAGCTGGGGAGGGGTCACTTTTTACAACAATTTGTACCACAAATAGGCTGTATTTGCGGAAGCAATGAAGAACGTCGAATGGAACAGTTGTCTGAACAGAAGAAGAAAGGAACAGTGAAGTGATGTGGATACTGTCATGAAGCAAATTCATGGTGGGCAACACAGCTGTGTTCGCGATCACAGGGCAACATTTACCCATTTCAGGCCATCCAACGGATCAAGTCACCACTTTGAGATGTCAAGACAAGGGTGGGGGACACGATCCCGGTGTTCTTTAACAACCTGCTAGCTATATACTTCAGACGATTTGGCTTAAGTTTAACAGAAAAAATGCATTCTTCATTATGTGGAGCTACAACCCTGGGTAGACCGAAGCCTCAGCAAACAAGCCTCTTCAGCGTGTACGATATCTGGCTCTCTACTTCCAGTTGTTCACACAATGGTGGTTGAGGTCCTTCTTTACTTTGTATGCGCAATCTTAGACGTTTGCCGACGTCCTCTGTTGCGTTGTACTACGGACATGACGTCGAAGACTTTGTACAAAAAAAAATTCTTCAGCGCGACAAAAAGTGGCGATAAAGGAGAACAAGTGGATGTAAAGTGTGATTTTTTAAAAGCTATAGGAAAGTTTTTATAAAAAAAAAACACATAAAATTCAGAAAAATGCATGAAATCTTTATTTGAATCGATAGTACGGTCCATATAATTTAATGTTTGAAGATTATTTCATGCAAATGTTGACCTTGACTGCGCCTCAAATGGTCCATCCGCTTAGTCCAATTTTGGCATACTCTTTCCAACATTTCGGCCGGTATCTCACGAATAAATGCTTCAATGTTGTCTTCCAATGCGTCAATTGAAGCGGGCTTGTCTGTGTGGACATGAGCTTTAACATAGCCCCACAAAAATAGTCTAAAGGCGTTAAATCGCACGATCGAGGCGGCCAATTGACCGGTCCCGAACGTAAAATAAAATGTTCACCGAACTCGCCCCTCAATAAGTCCATTGTTGCGCGTGCTGTGTGGCATGTGGCACCGTCTTGTTGAAACCACATGTCATGCAAGTCAAGCTCTTGCATTTTGGGCAAACAAAAGTTGGATATCATCTCACGGTAGCGCTCACCATTCACAGTTACGTTACGATTCGCATCATCTTTGAAGAAGTACGGTCACCAGCCCATAAACCGCCCCAAACTGTGACTTTTTCTGGATGCATTGGTAGCTCTTGCAATGCTTCTGGCTGAGCTTCGTCGCAGAACACAATTTTAAAATGGAAGAAGCGCGCGATGGACTTTCTTAACAGAGCACGCATTTTGATAATAAAATTCAATAATTTGCAAGCGTTGCTCGTTTGTAAAACGATTCATGGTTAAATTATAGGCCAAACTGAAGATGTTTGACAGTGAAACAAAACACGAAACGTGCGTCAGCTGTTTAAACCAGTGTTGCCAAAAAGATAATAGCTAAAAAATCACTCTTTACATACCTCACAACCACTGCCGGTGCCAGTCTAAGTGATTTAAGAAATATAACATTGGAAGTGTACTTCTTCCTTGGTCTTCCGGAAGACATGTTTTTTTTATACAGAAGATGATTTACGTGCGACCTCTGCTGATGTTCGTGAAGAGACTTTACTACTTAACCAGGCCGTGTCATGCACACCATATGGATATCTTGTAAATAAACTCCGCTTCTGTAGAGCAACACAACCTGTGGTCGCAAGGAAAACCACTAAAGTCTGTTTTACTAATTGTTCAGGCAATGAGTTTAAAGTTTTCTCAAAAGCGTAAAGGTGGGTAAAAGTGGTTTAAGCTGTTTGTTCTTTTGAAATTGTGGTCACATTTTTAAAGATAGAAAGCTGAAAAATATGTGCAAAATATATTTGAGTACTCAACTAATCTCATTTTCGTGTAAAGTCGACTTTAGCGGTTATGGTTTGTGGCCACAGCTATACTCGTTGTCTGAAATCCTGCATGAGTAGATAGGAGGCAAACACACTGCGACAGTTCAAAATTCAAAACTGATCATTCCCTATGAATGCTTCTTGCTGAGAGACTTACTCCGAGTTACCGAGATGCAGAACTAGAAGTAAGACCGGTAGCAGCTCTTGTTGTGGGCACAAAATGGACAACAATTTAAGTCGTAAATTTAAAACGGCGACTTTGGCATACTTTATCGGTACGACAGTAAGCGCCTTCTATCATCACTTCATTCCTACTCATGATTCAATACCTCATGACTGTAGACTCGTAAAACAAAAACGACGCCTCCGATGTATCACTCTCACCGCGAGATATTGTCATTTAACTTGAAGCAAAGTGACTGATTTTCGAATCATTAGGACATAATTCCAACAACATAAGTAATCAGTCATTACCTCTCCCTTGACTAACCCTCCAGCCTAACTCCGACTAACATTTTGTATAAAATCTGGTCTGCGACACGCATCGATCATCAGTTCTTTCTCAGTGACAACAAGAGCAAGACTTCACTCGCAATTCGCATCAATAATGGATCCCAAAGTTGTAATTTTGTTTGCCTTGATAGCTGTTGCTTACGGAAATTCGTTCTCAACAACAATGGAGCAGGCAGTCGAGCTTCAAAATAAGCAAGACGAGTCATCAGTTGATGTACACTATGTCGACGAAAAGACCGAAGCTGTTTTGGACGAATTTAAATATTCTCTTCCACCGTACCCGCATCCAGCTCGTGGAAAAAGAAGTGCAGAGGCAACGAAAAAATGTCGTGGCATATCAATTCGAACCAAATCCGGCAAGAAAATAAAATTGACAAAATATTAAGGAAAATTCATTAAAACATTAAAATACCAAGAGTTACTTGGAATATTAGAGTAATAAAAGGCATTTGAACTAAAAAAATGTGTGATTTCGATTGCACTGTACACTGAAACAGAGTGAGGTGAAGTGAGTGCAGAGTCTAAATTGTTTTCCAGGTTAGACCTCCTCCTCTTCCACAGACGGTTCGAAGACGGAGGAAGGCACCGGACTCGGAGTATCCGCGATCTCGTCGGAGATCTCTTTCCCTCTGTCCCATCGATTGCCTAATCATTGCAAGCTAACCAGGAGGCTGCTGTCAATGAATCCGATAGACGGGTTCGTCTGTCGTTATACACATAAACAGTCAGGCGGCCATCAAGGCTCTGGACACACCATTAACTAAATAAAAAAAAAAAAGTCTCTCAGGGAGAGTGGTTAGATGCACTCTAAGCTGGGTCCCTGGCCTAATTGGTATTCCAGGCAAAGAAACGGACGACGAGCTGGGTTTGCTACTGGTAAGTAATCAGGAGACCCCCTACCATGTTACATACAGATGCCATCAATATCACCAACCGGAGATGGGTGGAACTAGACACTTGCAGTACTACGAGGCAAATATGGCCTTTAATTAAAGTTGTTGGAATTATTTTTTGATTTTTATTGTCACAGGTCACTGTCATCCTGAGCTGCAGACATGAGGGAAAAGTAGAAACCACGCTACACTACCTCGGCACCTGTTCAGCTCTTGCAAGAACAAGGAAAAGTACGCTAGTCGACAATTTATTTAGCAGTCTAGAAGAAATGTCATAAAAATACAGAACATAATGTAGCCAAATTCATCAGAAAAACCAACCCAGTTATAACCCAGTAATGAAGTTGCCAATCTCTGAAGATACCACTTGGACACCAGTAGGTACTTCTTAGGTCTCAGTTAGTACCCCTGGCGAACGCGGAATCGGTGTATCAATCGCTGGTTAGTGATAGCACAATGGACCCGGACAGGTTCTAAGTGGGTCACAACTGTTTCCGCTGTGACTTACCTAACCTAACCCAGACCGCCGAGAAGACGATGGTCCGGGTACGAAAGGCAATCTGTTTGACTGCGCCAGTTCAGAAGTGGACAAGGACGTCGACCAAATTGGTGTGCGGAGTTGCCAGCAGATAGACGGAAGGAACTAGTCGCAGGAGAGGCCTGATGGCATTCCATCTTAAGTGTGGCAGTCTATCACAATTTCATTCTTCCTCCGATGGAATATATCGCTCCTACGTATCGAAGAAAGATCTCCAAGTGATCTTCGAAGCATTAATAAAGAAGAAATCGGGTGGAAATGGATGGAACATATCGAACATATGTAGTTATTCCCTCCATTTCTTCTTTCATTATTTGGCGCCCTTCTAGCCGATCTCTGCTACCTCCAGTGTTGCACTTTAATTTGGTTGACCTTAGAGAAGAAATCTAGTGGAAATGGATGGAACGTCGAACATATGCAGTTATTCCATACATTTCTTCTTTCATTATTTGGCGCTACAGTCCGGGGTAGACCTGGGACTCAACCAACTAGCCCCTTCCATTCGGACTAGTGCGATCTCTGCTACCTTCAGAGTTGCACTTCAATTTGGTTGACCTTAGACGCGAGCGTCATCCGTTTGCTTTGTCCCACAGTTCCGGAGTAGAAGACTCCTTCGAGCCGGAGCTGAGTTGTCCAAACGCTCTACACAGCCCAGCCACCTTAAGCGTTGGATCCGTAGACGTCTGACTAGACACATGTCGCTGTGCAGCCCGTAAAGTTTGTGGTTAAATCTTCTCCTCCAGATCTAATCAACACAAGCATGGCCAAAGATCGCACGCAGAATCTTTCTCTTGAAGAGACCAGTACAGGTTGTCTATGCCTCTGCTCCGCGGCATACAGTAGGACTGAGATGATCAGTCCGTTATATAAAATCAGCTTGGTCCTTCGAGAGACGGCTCTATTACTCAACTGCCTCTTGAGCCCGAAGAAACAGCGGTTGGCAAGAGTTATTCTGCGTTTGATCTCGGTACTGACGATGTTTGAACTGAGCCGATTGACGAGGTCCTTAACCACGTCGAAGATATTGCTGCCTATTGTAACGCTCTCCTTCCTTGAAGCCAGACCCATATTAGCCGCTTACATCTTAATGCCAGTAAACGCCTCATTGACGGCTCGCTGTGGTCTACCAATCACGCCATGTCATGTCATCAAATGCTGCACGGACTTCTGAGAAATCGTGCCTCTACTTTTGGCGTGTGAGTCTTGCACGATATTCTCTAGGATGATGTTGAAGAAATGACATGACAGCACGTCGCCTTGTCAAAATCCTTCGTTGACATTCAAAGCCTCGGTGAGTTCGTTACTTACCTTGACGGAACAGTGATAAATTCTGCGACGTCATGCTGTATCCATCGAAAAGATCTTAGAGACTTATTCGTCGGTAGTTGGCGCAGTCAAAGGAGTCTCCTTTCTCCTGTCTAATGGATCGGGTTATTGTCTACCCCCAGTAGGTTGTCGTCTAACCTGACTGCCCTCGTCTTGGAAAAGACCTTTTATACCATAGAACTCTTTCACAAATTGAGCAGTGTACACACAAGAAATGCTGTGGACAGCATACTAAAATCATAAGGCCACAGCCTCAAAAAAAAACACTGTTTAAAAATATTTGAGTAGCCTTTCGTAAAGCCAGCCTCAATCATCCAAGTGATCTGCTATTCGGACATTCAATTCCCATTTTCCAAATAAATCATTAAATAACTTATCTGGTTTTCTAGAAGGTTCACTGTCGGTCAGAGTCTAGGGTTTACCCAGCGCACTTACGTGCTATTAGTGACCAGATCTGATCAGCTTAGCTTGCACAGAATACATGCATGTCGTCGTAACTCACTGATACACAGAAATCTGCGACTTTATACTATGATACTATCTCGTACACTGTTTCCATTGAAAACGCTTAGAGATTGCGATCCCAGCATTTCCCTAGACAGTTGAAACTGATTTCACAAATTGTTGCAACTACGTACGTAGGTGCGTATCTATGCCAGACCAATCGTGTATAAAAACCCCTGTACGGTGAGCTAGTGCTTATTAATCTGAGCTGCGACTACGAGGCATTCAGAATGTCATTCAGTATCGTTCTTCTTTTCGTGGTGTCCCTTGTGCTTTTGGCGGAAGGGTGCCTGCCCAATACAGTGCTCGACAAGCCAGGAGCTTGCGATGAAATCTTAAAAGTTGCCGACATATACACGTCGCATCTGCTGTTAAATTTCCCCGTGAGTAATTCAAACCAATTTTGCTCAAGCTGATTGTAGAGTGTGTGTTTCTCTTTTGACAGTGAGTGCAACATCTTTTTTGAAAAAAGTCCAGCAGACTCATGTTGTTAGATTCGACTAGAGCTATCTAATAAACATTAAATCAAAATTATTGTGAGTCAATTATTATTTTCTGCGAATTGGAGACAGTGCGGCACCACTTAATCAACATTACACATTGGGTTCGGCTTTCGTGGAGATACGAAACAATAATTTGAGGCTTAGTGCAAAATATCAAAAGCAGATGGAGAATTCCAAATAACAGTTCCGCGTGCGATCGTTGGTCGTGCGTTGATGGCATGTAAAGGAGGCGATTTAACACGAACTGAAAGGGCTGTTAAAGGGCTGTTCAGAGGCATGAGTACGACCATGTGGAGCTCATGGACCAGCCTCGGCCTAAAGAGCCTTCGAGTACCAATCTGTGGGGCAACGCGACAGAGGACACCTGCATCTAAGCTGGCGCACACACTTACAAAACGACCTCAACTAACTTGGTGTGTGAAACTGGAGGCAATTAGCTAGACATCGCACTATCCAGATGTGCCCAGGGCCACCACGGACTGCACCAGACAAAAGTGGTGTAACCCAGCATTACCAGCTTAGATGGAAAAAGCAAGAACCACGACTCGAAATGTGAGAGACTTCCGAACTTGGACAGTTGATAGCGGCCATATCATTGAAGCTACATCTGTCAAATTCGCTGTCATTTATTTAGCCTTCTTTGTCAAATCACAGTGGATGGACGTCGAACGTAGCGCTCAACAACACGTGCAAGTGATAAGATTGTTTTATCAAAGTAGGTGTTCTGTTCGTGCAACGTTTTGCGCACTTCGCCCATTTTACGGTCGCCATAACATGAGACCCATTTCTGGATGAATGGGAAAGTCCACAAACAAAATTGTCAAATTTGGGACGATACCAATCCACATGAGATCTAAGAGCGTCCAATACTGAAATGTCATTGTTTGGTGTGGATTTTGAGCTGGCGGCGTGATCAGTCACATAACACATAACATGGGTGGCGCTACAGCCCGTAAGAGGGCCAGGGCCTAGCTTCTCAGCAACCACTCGTGTTGTGCGTGCTATTGTTCTATCACGAGTGGAAGGGACCTTCAGTTTTATGCCGACTCCGAAGCTTTTTCTAGACAGTTATACTCTTTGAGCATTGTCAGTGACTCGAAAGAGGTGGGGCCGTGAAAAGTATTTCTTGTCGTACCAGGAATCGAACCCAGACAGATAGGTCCAAGTGCGTAGGAGTCGACGCACATACCCACAACGCCACGGGCCACCACGCGTGATCAGTCCATATTTCTTTTTTTCGAGCGCGATCGATGATTACCAACATCTTTTGGCCTGAATTGGATGGATGATGGATACCAACGATATGTGATTTCAACAGGACGGCGCTACGAGCAACAGAGCTCACGCCACATTGGAAATTCCGCCCACCGAGATCGTGTGATTTGGCCACGGCCACGATCTTCTGAAGTCGCAGGTCTATGCAAATAAGCCACGAGCCGCAGTGGCCTATAAAGCGAACATAACCCAAGCCATCGGTCAAATTTAGGCTGATTTATGCCCCAGAGTAATGGAAAATGGGAAATTTCGTATGTGCGCCGGCCAGAGAAGCCGCCGACGACGTTTGAACGATGTCATATACACACATAATGGCATCGATAGGTCAAACAAATACAAAATGTCGATGATATTTCTAACACACTTTGTTTTATTTAAATTTAAAGATAGGAAACGCTTAATGAAACGCCCTTTAGATGCATAAAAATATTTTGAAAATAAAGCTCACATCCGACGGAACTTCAGCTGATTGTGGTCGTATGTGCTGATGCCCCATCAACAAAAAAGGCGATCTTACCACTTGCAATAACTATAGAGGTATATCCCTGCTCAACGTCGCCTACAAGATCCTGTCCAGCGTACGGTGTGAACGTCTAAAGCCGTTTTGCACCGCTCTAATCGACACGAACCAGTGCGGCTTCCGGCCCGGCAAATCGACTATAGACCAAATCTTCACACTAAGACAAATCCTGGAGAAGACCAGTGAGTTTCAAATCGATACGCACCACCTTTTCATCGATTTCAAAGCCGCATACGACAGTATTCATCGCAAGCGATGCGATGGCCGAATTCCGGATCCCGGGAAAATTGATCCGGTTGTGCCGCACCACGCTAGCACATACGCGATGCACCGTGCAGTCGGCTCAAGGATTTCTGAGCCGTTTGAAACTTGCACTGGATTTCGGCAAGGAGTGTCGCTGAAGTGTGATTTATTCAATCTGGTACTGGAGAAGATAGTGCGGAGGGCAGCTGCAAACACGGAAGGCACTATCTTCTACAAGTCGGTCCAACTGTTGGGGTACGCAGATGACATCGACATCGTCGCGCGTCAACGTGCCGTAATGGACGCTTCTATGGCGATTGAAGAACAGTCGAAACGAACTGGTCTCAAGGTCAATGAGGACAAAACAAAATATATGCTGTCGACCGAAAAATGTTCCGTCACACACCACCTTGGACAAAATTTCACGACCGAAAGCTACAATTTCGAGGTAGTAAAGGAGTTTGTTTACCTCGGGGCAAACGTGAACTCCACAAACGACATCACAGTGGAGATCTGTCGTAGAACCGCCCTTGGCAACCGGTGCTACTTCGGTTTGTCAAAACAACTGGGCTCAAAACTCCTAACTCGAAGGACCAAAATCATGCTCTACAAAACTCTTATTTTGCCAGTCCTGCCCTATGGAGCCGAAAGCTGGACGCTAGCTGATTCTTGGCACCTTCGAAAGAAAAATTCTCGTCCGTCTGCGAGGAAGGCGAATGGAGGAGAAGACATGTGGATGTAGTCCGGAAGGCAAAAATCCGTCGACTGCACTGGCTCGGCCACATCGAGCGCATGTACAACAATGCTCCAGCAAAGACGGTCTTTAAATCCGAGCCTACTGGTTCGAGAAGGAGAGGAAGACCTAATCTCCGGTATAAGGACCAAGTAATAGCGGATGCAAGACAGCTTGGTCTTGATGGATGGAAGCAGCGTGTCCAGGACCGTCAACGATGGAAGGCAGCAATTGCTCAGGCTCGGACCCTCCATGGGTCGCCGGCGTGATAAGTAAGTAAGTATGTGCTGATGCTGAGATGAGGGTTAATATGGACAAAGTGGGGGTTATCGTAATTTCCAGAAGGCCTATTCAATGCACTCTACATGTTGATGGAGACCCATTAAAGCAGGTGGAGAAATTCAAGTATTTTCAATCGTGATGGGAGGAATAATGCTGGGTCAATTTTGAGACAAGTTAGCGGTTTTCAAATCAGTATTTGTTCCAACTCTCACCTATGGTCATGAAATTTGGGTAATGACCGAAAGAGTAAGATTGCGCCAGGATAGTGTAAGAAACACGGAAGTGCGCGAAAAACATTGTTGCTTCTTCGAACGGAAAGGGCCATGATTCAATGGTTTGGCTACGTGGCTCAAATGTCCTCATCATCACTGCTTCCGAGGAGTGCATTAAATGCGATTCCATCGGGTAGGCGGCCACTTGGCAGACCCATGACAGGGTGGTTACACCAATATCAAGAGCTCGCCTGTTTGCGCCTGGACATCACTCCTGATGAGTTAGAGTCGATGGTGGAGGATCGAGTGGCCTGGAGATCTCTAGTGCGTGATTTACCCCCGCTATCCCTTTGGTTAATCATGCGGGTCAGAAGATGAAGCTCACATTTTAAAAGATAAATTGAAGTCAATGCCTTTCTAGTCACTGTCTTTCAAATGAAATGTTGTGGATCAGCACCGTCAGCAACCGCTACGTCCATATTGCCGATAACTGTTTCATGCCTGTTCAATAGTCCTGCAAGATTCGAATTGCAATTGAGATTACTACAGTCGTAGCTATCTCAGGAGCACTGATCCGGCGATCCTTAACCACAATATCGGGGACCATTTCTTCCATTGTGGCGTCATTTGGACGTCCTGGGCGCTCGAATTGAATGGAAACTGATTGTTGCTTCAGCGCATCGTTGAGCTTTTTTTCAGAAGATGATTGTGAGGTTAGCCGCCATCAGTAGTTCAAGCTACATATATGCAAGCGTCCCTATCGTGAGTCGAAATTAATAGGAAAAGTGAATTAATTGAAAAAAGTGTTACGTTATAGAGCTGGCTTACAGACACTTTCACTTGACAGACTCAAAGGAATTCTGCACCAAATCGGCACACACTCAACGAAAGCTCGCATCACTGAAACACTTTGCTCGTCAAATGCTGAGCAAATAATCTAAAATTACATTAGTTCCTATCTCAATGTATTTATTACTTGTATTACATATAATTTAATTGAATGATAATACCAATCTCTTGGCTGGCATCTATGCTAATGGAAAATTCTGTGTATTCGTACGTATTCAATCCCCGCCTCCCTCCCCCCTCAAATCGAATTAATTAGAAAAGACGCCCAATTCAGGCATCTTCCCACATGACTGTGAGATTCACGATAGATTTCACTTCAAACTAATGGCATCATCGCGTAACTCATGCATTCAAGTGCCTGATTGTCGGCTGTATCCTCTGGTGAACCCCATTAAATTCATCATCGTAGCAAGGAGTTTACAACGCTCTGCACACAGCGGTTCGTTTCAGTGCGAAGGCAAATGCCTAGAAGATTAATTGCCGATGAATTTCATTATTTAGCTAGAGAACAAGAGCCTGTTCAAAAGTTGTAATCCCACTTCCCATAAAGAAGACATCATCCAAGGAACAATGGTGAGAGACTTCACGTATTGCAAATGGTCTTATATTCACAATCAGCACTTAACTTTCTCGCCGAAATGGTACATGAGCTCACACCACACAACACCGCCCGTCGAATGGTGCCGGACGAACTTCGACTAAGTACACCACGAAGGGCAAGAGAAAAAAAGAAAATGTGCACTTTTTTTTCGACTCGGTCTCCCATTAAAATTCCCTTTGGAAACTTATACAATTTGGTAACTTTTTCGGTAACATTCCACCTGACAGACAACACAAGTGCGGCAAATGCACCCATTTCGTGCTCAAGAACTGCAATAAATTTTCGATACAATCGCATGACAAGATGATTTGTTGAGATACTCATCGAAAAATAACTGCGGTTAGGGGCTGGAAGGTAAATCCCCGATCCATCGTGCTCCGTGTTTGTTTGTCTGCCGACATGAGTGCGTATTGAAGTGCGCTTTTCCAAATCGATGTAAACTTTTCCAATTTAAATTTTCAATTCAATTTCTTTCACCTGAGTTGATGCTTGTGCATCCAGAAAAAAAGCAAATAAATACTCTAGGACTGTTATAAATAAACATGAAAGTGCTTCTTCAAGTTTCTTTTATCATCCATGTCCTGGAGATGCAGTTATTGAGTTTGTTTTGCGCTCTTTCATCAGAGTGTACGTGACAAATATGACTTTGACTTTTACTTTCAAAGTAGTGGATGCATTAGGCACATATGCAAAATGAAACTTGAATGAAATTTGGAGCGTGTCTTCGTTGACACGTTGACTTCGCCTATTTAATCATGAATACTCATAGACCGTCTGAATTGTGTACGCGTCCGTTGTTGTTGTCGAAAGTGTCTTCTGCTGGTCGAAATTTTGATTTTATAATGCTATGTTGTCCCCAAATGACATCACGAGGTTTCATCAAATGTCTTCAAATCGCCGAGGTTTCGCTATACATTCTGAGAGTTTCGAAACCTCGCGATGTCAGCGAAAGCCAGTTGAAACCCCTTTGAGTTCATCCGTCAACAGCGTGTGAACTTTAGTTTATTTTAGTGTTCATGTTTAGATGTCAAAACAATTGTGACAATCGGACAAAAGGTCATATTTAATATAAAAACACGATTTTGGCTGGCGCAATAGTTCGAGCGGACGCTGTGGCTAACGTATCCGATAAGGGGCTATGTCCAACTAAATTTCGTCAAGGGAGATAGCAGCGGTCATGTCGGATGACATGAGGGGTGGACATGAGGGTCAGACTTGTGCCAACAACATCAAGCAGCCTCGGATTCTTTACGAACCTAGATCGTCAAATAATGTTGGAAGGACCGAGTCAACGACCTGAGTTAGGTATTTTTAAGTTAGTTTAGGCTTAGGTTAGTAGTAGCTGCAAGGTTAGGTAGGCTAGTGTAGTTGTAGCATAGGTTAGGTAGCTCAGCTGCGCGAGGTCTCTTCCGGTCTCTTTTGGTGGTAAAGGCATAGGCTTTGAGCCTTTTCTTTTCATGTTTTCGTCGGTGTTGTCCGTGCCTGTTCTCTTACGAATGGAGGGGGCTAACAGTTTTATGCAGAGCTATCATTGAGTCCGATAGACGGGAAATCTGTTGTTTCGTACATAGATAGTCAGCCACCATAAATGCTCCGGAAACACCAGCAATCAACTCCAACATGATAAGACCCTGCCGTCTATCTCTAAAGGAGATAGGGGACAGATGCAATCTCTCGTCCTTGGGAACAAGAGTACCCAGGCAACGAATGAACGAATGAACCGATGAATTAGCAAAATGAAGGGTCGAGTGTGCCACTGGCACAGAATTAGGAGACACTCCACTCCCTACTGGATGCCATTAAATTCGTTACTAATGACGAATGATGAACTACAGTCATAGGTGGGTGGAACTGGGTACATGCTGATGATCGAAAGCGGTGAGGCTTGCAATAAGTGAAAATATAACTAAAGCTCTCATGGAGTTAAACAGGCAGCGTAACGTCGGAAGATTCGGAGCGCCACACAATAACTTCAGTACAAGTATATTTATAATACATATACTACAATAGCCAAAGGCTAACGAATGACTATGAAGTGGTCGAAATAGACATGTAAAATATCCAATTGATGCAGAATAGGAAACACAGTAAGGTCTAAGTGAAGCTTGGCTTGTACACAATATGCAAGCAGTCACAATACCTGCCTACACCACTCTTTTGACAGCGTTTTGAACGGCTGTCTCTTGACAGGTTAACGCTTCGAACATTGTCAGTGGCTTGAGAGAAGTGGAGTCTTAGAATAAAGTCGTTCGTGCTTGTTGGCATTGAACCATGAGACCCCGCGTATGAATCGACACAATCGCGTAGTCGAGGCCATGCCGGGAAATGTCAACTGAACTTTCCCAAAATCTGAGGTTCACGTATGGCATTTTTGTCGATGAAAAGTTTGATGGTAGTCTGATATTTCTCGATACTGCGCTGTATAATAACTGTGCTGTCGTGATGTAGGTGATTCCTTGTCGTTATTTCAAGGACTACGAAGGACAGTTGGTATTCGATTTTCTTCGTCTGGTGTGTCTTGGTGTTCTATGCCTCCTTTGAATTAGTGATGTCGACACTCAATCATTCTTTTATAAGCAGTTTTTCTCGTCCGTCGTCTTGCCGAAAAGTCTATTGCTAAACGTATCTGTTGCTGATGCTCCGAATCAAGAGTTGATGAGACGTGATCGATGTGGTAGCTGGACATTGCGATGTGGTAAATGGCTAGAATTACCATAACACCATCTATAGCCATGATCGATGTGAGTTGACTTCCCGCAGGACGTTTGTACTTCGATTCTCTAGTTAGAGTAGAGTTTCACAAACGCTGTCTATTGGAGCTGTGCTGCCAATTAGTGGTCAATTTGAAGCATAATTTTATCGATTTGCTACAAATATAATATAATAATATGGGTGGCGCTACAGCCCGTAGATGACCAGAGCCTAGCTTCTCAGCAACCACTCGTGTTGTGCATGCTACTGTTCTATCACGAGTGGAAGGGACCCATACAGTTTTTATGCCGACTGCGAAAGGCCAAGTTTAAGAAGCTTTTTGTGGACAGTTATACTCTTTGAGCATTGTTAGTGACTCGAAAGAGGTGGGGCCGTGAAAAATATTTCTTGTCGTACCGGGAATCAAACCTCATGTGAGAGTAGAATTCCGATCAATTATGACACACATCTGGTTATACTTGCTGCATAGCACGGAAACCTGCCTTGAACTTGCATTTTATTTTATCAGCACCACTTCTACACTTCGGTTGACCTTTTTAGTGCCGTTGCTTCTGTAGGTGAATCAACATCTAAACAGTCGCATTTATAAAATTACCAGAATGAGTTTAATTTATATGATTACCAAGAACTAGCGTAAATAAATATTTTCCATAAATTCCGTGAGCTAGTTGAAGTGTACTACGTCACTTCGAACTGTAAATGCATTCATTTGACTCGTGTCCAGAAGTAGTCAATGATCTCCTGAGGTCATTCATACGACCGTGAATCTCTCGATTTATCTGACGTGATCGAGAGAGGAAAAGAAATGCACTAGAAACAACAACTTGTTCCTACTGACCTTAGTTCATTCTATCTTACAGCCTACTGCTCCTATTGCATTGTTCAAACGCGTTTAAGTGAGAGAGAGAGAGAGAGAGAGAGCTTTTCTCAGAAATACTCACGTTCTACGTTGCAACGTCACTCGATCAGAAGTGTGGGTCTGCTGCACTACTATAAGTAGCGCGGCACAGCAACTTGACTTACATAACATCTTCTCAGTTAAGTTACATCTAACAAGTGGGTTTGTTTGCACGTCTATCTTCCGCGAAGTAGACACACTCGCGTCGTTCTCGGGAAAAAATCGGATTCAAGAAATGGTGAAGTGATTATTATTTTCAAAATCGTTTAGCGTCTTCTATCGTCAAGAATCCCCATGAGTCACCGACAATCATGATAAGAGCTTGCATATATACCGATTGCGGTTCAGATTCATCTCGTACTGATACGAAATCAGTGCGCCAAATAAGAACAGCGTGCAAAGATGATTCTAAGGCTCGTACTGATCTTGGGTCTGGCAGTTCTTTCCCAAAGTCGGCCCCGGAGCGAGCATTTCCTGGGGAAAAACAAGTTAATCGATTTATCAGAGGACCAGGTCGTTGATGAACTTCCATTCACGCAGGGGAACATGGTATTGGTGAGTATGAAATCGCAGTCATATCAAGTTACGTGACCATTTTCATATTTTAGAGTCCAGAAATCGGAATTGCTCCCGTAAGTAGCCTGTATTCATTACGATTGCGTTTTGGCAAAATGTTCAAAGGCTACGATTAGATGATTACGTGTTGTGGCAAGATCGTAAACAGGAATTTTTTTACATGGAAAATAAACGAGGACTGTGCTAGTATAGAGAGTTTTGTGTGTTTGACTTTTGATTGGCCGCAGCTTCGACTTGAACGTCAGAGTCTTACAGTCATAGTGATCGATTAGAAAATTGTTAAGGGCTACCTAATAGCGCAAAAACATACCCAAGTTGTTAAGACAAGTAACAAAACACGCACTGATTCACGAACTGGTTTCAAGCAGGTTTATCAATGCGAAGCTGGGTATCTCAAGTCCCCCTCCTCCTAGGGGGTAGTCCCTACTCGCTTTCTGCTAGCTTGTGGTTAATGAGATGCTACCATTTTCTTAGAAGGGCATGATTGCAGGGTGATGGTCCACTCAGTCGAAATTGGTATCGCTCGTGTAAGCATTACTCAATCTGATGCATCTGCCATAAGAGAGAGCAAGGTCTAAGAGACAGCAGAATACTTAGGACTACATTGCCACATACATATATGAATATCACCTATAAACCTAACTTAGCGGATCGCATAAGGAAAGGTACATTACCACTCTAAGTTAGCAGAAAGATCGGAGCCAGTTCACTGGCAAACACGTCACCGAATGGATGAGACTAGGCTTCTCACGAGGAAAAGGATTAGAAGCACGAATTATGTGCACATCCCTGCACATAAATGAAAGCCTCATCGATGTTTGGTCTCAGCTAGAGATGCTTGATGATAAAGTCCTCTAATTTGTGCCGTGTTAAAGTGATGGACTTGTTTAAGTTTTTAAAGGACAGCAGAAAATAACGTAAAATTGATTTGAATAAATTCTCACTCATGCGATCGAGGAAATAAATAGGTGCTTTGGCAGAAATGAAGTCCGAAATGTTGCCAGAGATCGGAACAGTCATCCAATAGACACTAAGCTCTGACAAGTTGACTAGTCACCGTCGATGCGAAGAATTTGGAGGACTCACTTCTGCAGACTTCAAAACCACTACACCATTGCCAGACAGAATGGGCCACTCAGTCTGAACGATGATAAACGAGATCTTAGTTCCCCCGACTTAGACGAGGTGTAGATAACAATATCGAACTGAAGTCTAGCAAAGCTGCCTATTTGTAACAGCTGGAGATGTTAGGGTTGGACACATATACCAGTTCATCTGCCGGAGAAAACCATGCCCAGCGAGTGTAATGTCACCAGTGATTGGCCGATCCACAAGAATAGAGACCTGGTTTTATGCGCCCCCTCGTGTATAAATGATCTGATAACTCCTTAACAGAATGGCTTCAGGCCGGGGAATGCAATCAACAATGTACCAGCTCTTCACAAAAACTGAAGAAATGCAGATCGTCACTCACCGTCTATTCCTCGATTTCAGTGTGCCGCATATGATAACATGCAAAGAGACGAGCTATATAAAGTCATAAAAGGCGAGAAGTTTGCCAAGTGACTTTTTCAACATCATTCTTGATGAAATTGGGAAGGCACCAGCTCGAAGAACCGAACAAACTATCGTGCAGGCAATAGGTGCCAGACCTCCAAGATAATCTATCCCAAACTGGACCCGAACACTCTATGCCGACTCCAAAAGAACGTGGCCGAGTTAGTAAACGTCAAACTGCGACAGCCCTGCAAGATTTGCGTTCATAAATGTAAATAAATTGCATTGATTATTCATGATAGCAGTCGGCAACTGCGTTCACAAAATCAAAATGACAGTCAAACTGCGATCAAGTTGGCTGTGATTTTTGTTTTGTTGCATGATTGCAGGGAAACCGAAGGGTGGAGTTTTTCATGCGAAGATGGTTCCCAAAAACATCATCCGAAAATGCTCTTATTACTTTAAGGAAATTTCTGTTTCTTGGAACATGCCTTGACTTTTCCAACTCTTTTTATGTGAAAGCTTTGAACTTTTCCTTCATATTTTGTGCGAAATGTTTTGTTTTAAACGTCACTCAAGCACTTTGTGTAGCGCCTACTTGCATGTTGCATTTTTGAATACATTTTTGACAATGCTGACCTGCTGCAAAGTTGCTGCAGTACTTGTATTCATATAAAGGGTGATTTTTTAGCTATTATCTGTTTGGCAACACACGTTTCGTGTTTTGTTTCACTGTCACATCTTCAGTTTGGTCTATAATTTAACCATGAATCGTCTTACAAACGAACAACGCTTGCAAATTATTGAATTTTATTATCAAAATGCGTGCTCTGTTAAGAAAGTCCATCGCGCGCTTCTTCCATTTTATGACGAAGCTCATTTTTGGCTCACTGGGTACATAAGCAGAATTGTTGATTTTGGAGTGAATATCAGCCAGAAGCATTGCAAGAGCTACCAATGCATCCAGAAAAAGTCACAGTTTGGTGCGGTTTATGGGCTGGTGGCATCATTGGACCGTACTTCTTCAAAGATGATGCGAATCGTAATGTAAATGGTGAGCGCTACCGTGAGATGATATCCAACTTTTTTTTGCCCAAAATGCAAGAGCTTGACTTGCATGACATGTGGTTTCAACAAGACGGTGCCACATGCCACACAGCACGCGCAACAATGGACTTATTGAGGGGCGAATTCAGTGAAGATTTTATTTCACGTTCGAGATCGGTCAATTGGCCGCCTAGATCGTGCGATTTAACGCCTTTAGACTATTTTTTGTGGGGCTATGTTAAAGCTCATGTCCACACAGACAAGCCCGATTCAATTGACGCATTGGAAGACAACATTGAAGCATTTATTCGTGAGATACCGGCCGAAATGTTGGAAAGAGTATGCCAAAATTGGACTAAGCGGATGGACCATGTGCGGCGCAGTCAAGGTCAACATTTGCATGAAATTATCTTCAAACATTAAATTATATGGACCGTACTATCGATGCAAATAAAGACTTCATGCATTTTTCTGAATTTTATGTGTTTTTTTTGAAAAACTTTCCTATAGCTTTTAAAGAATCACTCTTTATGTAAAGAGAAATTATGTTGTCCACTGCAGGGGCAACAATGTTGCAATTATCAAGTCAATCCATGTCTTGCGAAGCGTCTTCTTAGCCGAAATATCCTCCCTCGCATTGTCAGTGACTCGAGGAAGGCGGACATTTGAATTATAAAAGTTGTTCGTGTCGAGAATGGCGGTCGTGGCGTTATGGGTATGCGCGTCGAATCCTACGCACTTGAACTTCGCCGTCTAAGTTCGAATTCCAGCACGAAAAAATATATTTTCACGGCCCCACCTCTTTCGAATCACTAACAATGCTTAAAGAGTGTAACTGTCTAGAAAAAGCTTCATAAATTTACCGTTCGGAGTCGGCATAAAACTGTAGGTCTCTTCCACTCGTGACAGAACAATAGCACGCACAACACGAGAACGTGTCGAAAAGGAGTCGAAGCATCTAACTTATCATATCACACACAAAATGATAGAGACCATAAATTCGATTAGTGATATATATATAAATTGTAATTCATCATCATCATCATCTTATGACCCCGCATAATCCACCACAAGGGTCGCGGGAGTAATGCACGCACGAGAGATCTCCAGGCCACTCCATCCTCCGCCATCGGCTCAAACGCTTCAGGAGTTAGGGCCAAGAGGAACCTGACCAGTTTTTTGGACTTGGTCCAACCACCTCATCTAGGGTCCTCATTGCGTTCGGCTACCTGATGGAGTCGCATTTAAGGCACATCTTGGAAGTGGTGATGAAGGGTACATCGTGCAAGGCCACATGATATTTTAATGATACAAAAAAAATAAATCAATTCATCAAAAGTAAAACAGAGCGAAAAAGGTGCTAAAAAAAACTTGTCGTTAGCTTGAGGCCTCGACACGCCGCCGTTGCACAAGATTCGCATTGCGTCCAAATAGCGATTATTATCAATTCAATTGAAGACAAATTCAATTCACCATAAGGCTAGATGAGAGTCGTGGGTCAGTCAAGAGGATGAGAGACTTACCTTGGGAGCAAAAGATGGCAGACGGCTAGGAGGCACAAACGGTGTTGGTCTCCCAAGTCCGGGGGATAGCATACTGGGTGAATAGTTCAGGTAATCAGGTATACCCAGACTGGTCCTGTAGAGAGGCGAATATCCTTGAAGAGAGGCGGGGGAAACATTGAGGCCGCCGCTGGTGGCGGTGCAGCCGGCAGCAATTGCTGATGCTGATGCCACGTGACCAAAACATGGAATCATCGTATTTCATTTAAAAGTCAAATGTACGGACGCGGGACATAAATCGCACAAACTTCCATGAATTTCACGGTACCTTCTTCCATTGGCACGGCCTCAGACCTTCCGTGGACTGCAGGGCTGATGAGTGAAGTCAAATGACACCTCTTACCGCAAAAGATCAAGAGTAAATTATCTTTTGAATGCATTTCTTTATTCATTTCATCTCTTCACAATTTTACGCCAGATTTACACACACATTTTGGACTACACATGTCCATCGGCACCGACAGCAGATAAGATTCGATCTCCAGCTATCCAGTGCTTCACAACAACATCGAAAAAGGCTTATCATCATTAATTGCTTCCTTCCACCCGCGTTTTAGACAGACTACACATCGCGGGACTGAACAGAGCAAAGCGTGTCAGCAGTGATGGCTCACTATAGAAAAAATAAAACGAAAAAAATACATTCTAGTCCATGTCCACAATCAGCAAGTCAAATTTATACTCACAGAGAAATTTAGCAGCATATGAGACTGGTATATATTCCCGACTTTTAGAATATCATCGCAGGCACCTGGCTTGTCCAGGACCGTGTTCGGCAGGCACGCTTCTGTCCAGAGCACGAGAGCCAAAACAAAAAGAAGAACGAGTCTGAGAGACATTGTGCACGGTTTGTGGTCGCGGTTGAAAGTGATAAGCACACTGACAGCGTGCCGGCGTTTTATACATGCTTTGCCGGCTGTGGACTGTTGCCGTAAGTTGTGAAATGAATTTCAGTTTGTGAAATGCGGGAGCGCGGGCTCAACTGGTTGGGTATTCTTTGGAAATGAAATTGCTGCTTTGGATTCTCCGCCTGTGCTATGAGTACATGATGTGCACGAGTGTATTTACACAGTCTACGTCATGTGTGGATGCCTGTATTGTATAGATAAACGAAAACGCCGGTGAAAAAAGCTCGAATGGGGGAACAATAGGAATTCGATGGTATTCCCCGTGAGTGAAGCGGTTTTAGAGAATCATCCACGGACTTGATTGAAGCACGTAAACAAATATCTTGTACTCTCATGTTGTGGTATTCTGCGTTGAAATAAAGTACATTGCTGCTGGATGATTAATTAATATTTTTTAAAAATATTTTCTCTCTCCATTTCCCGTCTCTGCTGTGTTTGTTCGGTCTTTTCCGGCCATTCAGCGACGTCTTGTGGCGCTTGTGATGTACCGGAATTTCCGAATTTTGTATGTCAGGAGATTGAAATGCCTTGGACACTTGGACGCAATAACTCGTTGGCCTTAGTGTCATACGTCACTGAGGCTAGCGATTTCTAGGGTTAATAATATCAGAAAAGTTTTTCTCTGAGTCATCAGTTCATTGGATTCCGTGAAATTAGATAAGGCGCATTGGACTGGCAGAAAACAGAACAACCAAGATAAGTTCGGAGTAAAGCCTAATCTTGGTGGACAATGCCGATAGTGGATGAAGAAGCTCGTTGTCTATTCGAGATGATTTGGTTCTACTTGCGTTGAGGGCACCTGGAAGAGAAGATTCAATCACGAATGGGCTGTCGGGGCGACATGAGTCTCGTCAGACGTGTGCGGAGTCTACCGATCCGAAGAGTCCGGTTACGTAAAGGCAGTTTCAAGCCAGTTACATAAAGCAATGGAGGATAGTCGTGCTAACACAAGTGGAGAAGGACCTGAGCTAACTTAGTGTCACAGCTACCGGGTCAGCGAGCTAGCTAGAGAGGAATCCAGCACCAACTAGTCTAGAGCCACGCTATGCGAAGAAGAAGCAACAATTGACTCGCGCAAATTAAATAATTTTTATTTTAGTACTTCTACAAAAGTCGTTAAGTGGTTTAGTTGTTTAATTTACTCAGTAGTGCTATCGTAAACGTCCGTGCTTGAGAGAACGTTGAACTTTGCACGTCACGATCGACAAATTCCTAATGAGACTCGTGGTCAGGAAAGTTGTCTGTAAAGTGTGTGACAACGCCACTGGTAGGAATCATGTCGAGCTCCTCGGAATGTGGGAAGTTCAATAGTTACTCGCCCTGATAGCGTGAGGAACATGGTAGTGCTGAGCAGCTGCTTCTTTGAACGGACAGGGCTATGCCTCGATGGTTTGGTCACGTGGCACGTATATCCCCTTCCAAGATGCTCCGTGAATGCAAACTCATGGAGTAGGCGATCGCTTGCCATGCCCAGGTCGATTTGTTCGGACCAAATTCGAAAGCTCGCCTGGTTCCTCTTGGGCTGGGTGGTAGATGATCGAGTGACCGGGAGACCGCCACCCTCATTAGTAAATCATGTGGGGCTGAAGATGACAATGATGATGATCTATCATCTACCCATAATTTATTTTTATTTATTTGTTGAAAAGAGTTCCTCAATATAACCGACAAATAATCACTCCAACAGTTCAGCCTACACATGCGTTCACAAACATTTGATGACCAATCTGGGTAGTGGTGATTCTTCCTGCTTCAGACTTTAGTCCAGCAAGTCTCGCATTACGAATGAGAATCCACTTCAACTCGGGGAACACCACCTCGTAGCACAACAAGAAAACTGGTAGACGAAAATCCTAAAATACCAATTTTGGGCTCAAATTGTTCACCATGCTAGGTGTGAATTGTTGCTGTGCAAAGAAGTCAGTGACGGAGGTTGAAATAGGAATAAATTCGGATGCTTCAGAAGACAATAACAACAGATAATTTCTTAGCGGAAGTGAGCTCTTGAGAGTATAAATAATACGAAGAGCATGGGGTCGCATTGCGTAACTCTGAATCCAACATTTTGTGGATTACGATGGCGTGTACTCTCTTGTTGTTATGTCCTTGATAGAAGTTTATGGAGAACTCAATACAAATACTTTCTGAAGGGATTAAAAGGGCGACGTTTATCCAAACAATGGAACATTCTTTTATTTCACTTTAAAGTACTCCACCTAAAAAAACCATTTACCTACTGTCTTTAGTCAAACTTCGCATAAAATAAAAACTATATCATAATTCGGAACATAAGCCATCTATCCACCAAATCTTATCAAAGTCCCAATAGCTATTTAGGGGCCAGATCTCCGCAATCATTCGAACAACTTATCATTGTCTTTTCTAACCAATAGAAACAATTAGACCTGGCTTAATATATGTTGCAGTGTTTCGACAAGTAAGCTTCGAATATTGGACCACTAGTTCAAGAATTGGTAATCATGCCCCTGTACCCCTCACCGTTGACTGTAACGTTTTGACAAGCATCGTTTTTGTTGTCCAGTGGTAACACGGACTCATAAAGCGCTCCAAGCGGCAAGTATTTCTGGATGTTATAGTGTTTCGTCAAAGGATTTATTTTGCATTTCTCGAATTGAAACTTGCTTTTCAAAATAAATTTTGAACAATTTGTAAACCTTGCTTTGAAACCAAACTAACCTCAAAACAACCGAGATCTGTCAAAACAGTTGTCACAAAAACAAAATGATGACAATACAAAGTTCTCCGTCTCCGAAAAAATACCATTTTTTAAGAACTCCCAATAACCGTTGAAGAGCTATTTAATTCACAAACGCCATTGGTGATGAGTCCAAATTCTAACTGACGCAGAGGTTGAAATGATTTTAAAAAAAGCAGACAGTCCAAATACCCTTTCTGCGATCCGTGCCAACTGTCAATTCAGTGCAATCTGTGACTGGCTGATGTTCATGTTTCGGTTTACAAAACGAAGTGGCGACACATCGACGAAATTAGTGATGGCACTGGCAAGGATTTGTAGTGGATTTTCGCCAGTCAACAAGTGGATGATTTCGAATGACTGCTTCACAACCAGAAGGGACATGAGTTGTTGCGTCCCTTCATCACATCATGAATTGGTCAATCGTTTGACAATTGGGCAGTGAGCCTTACGGAAATGCTTAGCAGCATAACGATCAGCTGAATGTGACAGAAAGCGGGCATACTTCGACTTGACTGCAATGTAATCCTGCAGAGAGTTCCGCTTACGTTGACATCATTAAACATAAACAAATTCCCAATACTGAAGACTTTGTCGGCAAGGGAATAGAGAGATGTGGCCAGATAAACAAGATATGGATTATAGCAACAGTCACAGTAGAAACAAAGCACGAAAGGGACTTCTTTGACAGACAATAAATTAAAGTCCAAAAGAGCTTCTTCTTCTCTTTAAATCGTAGGGGTTTTTGGCATTTCCCTTCGGATACTTCCTTAAAGTATAAACTTATCAATTCATATTTGTTATATAATAATTTATCGATCTAAGTCCAAAAGGGCAATCCACGACAAAGGTGTATGGGTTGGCAAACTCTGGCTGGAATCACCGTGGTGCCGTCTAAGTCTAGCAGCATCTCTGCCAGTTTTTCACTTCAATTTTGCACAATCTTCGAGCTTAAATAAGATCCCAACCATTGTTTTCGTCCTACTCCGCAAATCCGAAGGCAAACAGCTTCAATTTATTGTTCGTCTCCCAAACTTCGAT
This sequence comes from Eristalis pertinax, assembly GCA_907269125.1. Classification (NCBI taxonomy): domain Eukaryota; kingdom Metazoa; phylum Arthropoda; class Insecta; order Diptera; family Syrphidae; genus Eristalis; species Eristalis pertinax. Next base: position 32,402,642 of record OU026149.1, read on the forward strand.
ACTAGTCTAAACACGTGATACCTAAGCGATTTGCTTGCGTCTTACACCCAACCTACAGTTGCAATCAAAAAACCCATCCAAATAAAGATTCAATAAAACAATTCACAAAATGTCACGTGTACAGAAACATGTATATTTGGATGAGTGTTAGTGTAGAATACACAAAATTATTGTTACTATATCGGCTCAGAAATACGTCCACGTTGTCTGTGCCTTGCGCTTTCTGTGTGAGATTTTCCCTCTCAGCGGGATCCAAGCAAATATCTTTGCACTTATGATAACAGCCCCAGTTGTCTTCGAAGCTCAGCAATGCACCTTGAATGTCGCCCGCAACGATTGGCAGAAGTATCACAGCGAAAAGCGGAACGAATCTCAGCAGCATTCTGATCGGCAGTCAGTCGCACTGGAAAATGAGAACCAACTTCACAACAAACCGGCATTTTATATTCACTTAGCCGGCATACAGAAACCGACTTGCAGCTACTGATGAAATGAACGTAAAGCAATTCGCGAAATTCGTCTACACCATACACAGACAGTGTCTGAACGAAGTCCCAAATTACTTGAAACGTAAACAAAACAAAAACGAAGCGTGCGCAGTGCAGTGTCTGTTGCCACTCGTAGCCATGTGCGATGGGCTGTGTGAAGTGTGGGCAGCACCAGCAAACTTGGAATGGGAATTCCATCTATTCAGACAAAACGAAACATGTTCATCGATGACGATGCGAATAGTTCTCCCAGTCTTACAGGCAGTTAGACGTGTGTGTGTGTCGAGTGTCGACTGAGCTTAGTACGTGGTTGGAGCTTTTTTTTTATCACAGATCACAAGGTCAGAGTCATTACCAGCTTTCGAAGAAAGTGATTATACCCGAGAATAGTGGAATTAATATTAAAATGTACTTGGGGATATTTGCATTCTGGTATGTAAAGCGAGCGTGGGACGTTGGGTAACACTAGTACAGAAAATAACGTAGACTGACTTCCGAAAATGTGAAGACTAAGGAACTAAAATCATCGGGAACAGCATGATTTGCATACGTATGTCTTTTCTCTCCAATGACACCGATCGCCCATGATGCGCAGAATACAAGGTAACTGATTTCCCCTAATTAATTTTTTTCATTTGGTTTTTGTGATACGTCACGTGTATTCCACATGTCTGACAATCGTATTTGCAGATTCAGTTTCGCGTCTTTAAGAAGCGTTTGAACAAATTTATACGTGATTTAAAATGTTTAATTTATTAAAATGACAATTTGAGTAATATTTTGTTGCAATGCCAATCCACATAATCACGAAAACTGCTTTCATTTGCTCTAAACAATTCACTAAGGACTAAAATGCGCAATTTGAAAGACGAACACACATTTTGATGGATGAAAGAGAAGCCACTTTTGGACTGCAGGCCGATGACCATGCCAGGATATTAGAGGATATGCAAAGCATTGTGGTAAGATTGTGGTTTGGCAGAAGAACTAACTAGCTTCCATTTCAGAGAGGCATTTTGATAAGCATAAAGTCACTGATTTTGCTTTTCGAATGGCGGAAAGGAAACTTTGGAGCTGAATATATTCGTACCTACCGACTGAATGGGGATATGTTAGAGTTGTTCTTTGGTGAAAAAAAAGAAGGTTTATATTACCATCCGACCTCACTTGAGTTCAAATACCTTTTACGCTCCTATTTAGTCGGTAAACGTAGAATCATTTATTGAACGAGAAACCGAAATGAGTGCTGATGTTCAGGCCGAAAATGTGTCGGTATGTAGAGAAAGTAAGACCATCACTTCAGATCTTCTCTTCCATTTAGTTGCTGATTATAACAATATACCATGCGAAGATGAGGACACCACTGTTGCAGTAGACGAGATGGACGACATCAAATTCGACGTCCTGGAGTATCTGCCTGGGTATCTCCTAAACCGCTGTAAAGTAAAAGTGCGCTGTCTTCTGGATACGTACGCGGAACGCATGGACGAAGAAGCCACTGCCTTAACGTGGACGTGCCGTGATTACCGAAAGAGGTCTTCATGAACTGAACCAAAAATTCATGACAGAGTTGGAGAAGGTGAATAAGGTTTTAATATGTGTTAAGGAAAAATGGCGTTGTGGTCTGTGCGTCGAATCCTACCCTCGGTGTCTGGGTTCTATTCCCGATTTCACCAACTTTCACAATTCAAGGCTCCACTTCTGGCGAATCACTTACCTCTTCTTGTCGAGAAAATGCTTCTCAAACATCGCCGTTCGGAGTCGGCAAAAAACTATAGCTCCTCCCTCCACTCGTGAGTGAACGAGAACGCACCACACGATCGGTTTGTGTAGAAGTCCAGGTCCAGATCCACCTCAGAGTGTACACATCATCTATTTATTGAATAAACTTAAGTTTGGCAAGGCAGTACATGCCTTTATTTTATTTTCTAAGAATAACAAGTAGAATCACATTTCAAGCATTTGCACTTTTTTTTAAAGAAAAGACTTGTTATTGATCTAAGAATTTACATTTACACAAATCACATTGTTTTATTTGGCAAAAGTTGGTAAAAATATCTATCGACCACCGCTGGATGTTCTGGATCATCAAGAAGGTAAAACTCGATTTCGACGTTCCCCTCAGCCACTGGATGACAGAAAGCCATTCCGATGGCGATAAGCAAAAAGTAAACTATAATGAACTGCACGTTTTTCATTGCTGCAAATTTGCCTAAGTGATGTCGTGGCTGCAACTGTTGGAAGTGGCCGAAGTTTAGGAAGTTCTCTTTGAGTAATGAAAGTAGTAGATTTACTACTTGGTCTTATCGCACTTGTTGCTCTTTGCGAACTACGTGACGATCGACATATTGCTTGTTATAAGTGCTGCGCTATCCATATCGCGAAACTGTCACTCTGAACAGATGTTTGCGTCATGATGTAAGGAAAAAGCTAACATTACTCAACATGGGTTTTCATCATGTTACGAGGAAGCAAGATATGAATGAAATGATATAATCATTCTTGGTTATTCACTCTCTAGACTAATTGAGAATATGAGCTACTTTCGAGTCATCCAACAAGGGGTGCCGTTTAAATTCTTCATCAATCATGAAATTCCCCAATTTCTGAGCTGTGACTACCACGGCAATTCGTATAAAAAAAAAAACGGGCGGCTTTAGAATATTGATCGAAACATACTCATGCATCGCGTTGAAACGGAGAAAATGCATGCTTTGTGCGTGCATTCCTTAATTCCTTCATTGGAATGCATACTTAATCGTATTAAGGTGAACTCCAGCGGAGAGCAAACCTACAACCGCACCCTTTCGCAAATACAATGCCGTGGCACAACCTCCCTGATTCACCCGATCGTTGGCCATTCTCTCTTTCGCTCAAGAGGATAGTTTCTATTCCAGATTGAGTTGATTGAGGAAAAGGATGCTTTTTTTTCCTCGTGCAATATGGCCTTGTACTTACGCGACTCTGTGTCGTGTCAAGGGGCTTCTTGGACATGTAAGAAGTCTGAAACCAAGTACCCACAGCACCATCACTTCGGCGAGCGAGTGACAGTTTCTTACGGCCTTTGTGTTGTTGGTGGTATTGGACCACATTTTTTTTCGGTCTTGCTTATTTTAGCCCAGGACAATTTTGTAATTTTGGTGTATAGAAGTCAGTGGTAGGTCCAATAGGGCAGCTGTGGCAGTTGCAAGATGAACTAGAAAAAAGCTGAAAATTGCTTATGCAAGCCCAGTAAAATTTTGAAGGTGAAAATTTGATGTCGGGAAACGCTTTCTATTGTATCGATTAATATACGTAAGAGAACGTCGACTTCACAATTGCAACATGGTTGCCCCTGCACTGCACAAAATATTCTCGCTATGTATTTATGAACAGAAATACTGCCGCAGGTTTGCAGCAGGCGAGTATTATCAAAAACGTATTCATAAATGTAACATACGCCCCTATTACGGCTGGCGAGTCGAACGAATAAATGTGTGAGTGAGAGGAGTTGGTATTACTGTTGGCGAATCGAGAACCTTTGATTGGACTTAAGTGTCAAACATTTTTCGAAGTTCGATCTCACCCTATTGCGGTTGTCGAATGTTCGGTAAATTTAACGTCATTCGTGTTGTTATTTGGCGAACGGCAAGGACTGTGTGAGAAACGGTCGAACCTTGTGCAAAGAACGATGTCGGAAACTAGAACAAGGTATTCATATTTAATTTTGTTATGAAATAATACATTTATTATTATTATTTTATTCAGCTGCAAGAGGACGAATAAAAATCAGTTCGAAAAGTTAGTAGAACTGATGGTATCAAATCCCAATTTGGCGAGAGGTGTTGGAGAGTTTGGTTCTTCAAAAAATATTGGGACCAGTTCGCTACAACCCTCAACTCACTTGGGCCACCTAGCCGTGATGGAAAAGATTGGCACAAGGTAATTTGGATATTTGAATTAAGGAAAACAAAACAATTTCGAAATAAAACTTTCATATATTCAACAGGTTTGGCTGGATTATAATCTGAAAACTAAAAGAAAAATTTCGATGAATAGAGCCGAAATGGTGGCAACTGGTGGTGGTAAATACTCTCAAGTTCCGTTAACTCCTTTGGAACAAGCTGTCGATGAACTGCTCGGACTTCAGCAAGCTGTAAGGCCCGAAGGTATGTTCTTTGGTTCATCTAGCCAAATTACTGAGGAACGCTTCCTTATTCAGTCGGAAATATGACCTGAAACTTAAAAAATTATGCTTTGAAATAATTTTCAGAACAATTTTTATATTATTGTTTCTACTTACAGATGATCAGGGAGTTCCAAGACATTGGAGTTGTTTCGAATACACTTCCGCAGTCGAAGCATTCTTACTTTTTTGCTGTAGTTTTCATTTTCTTCAAAAAACAAATCTATGTTGCTTAACATTTTTGGCGATTTTATGACTTTCAAAATGTTCATGATTTGACGTTTATTTATTCCTTTTTTTTATTGTTTTCATGGCAGCACTGATTTTCGAACTCACATTGTTAAGTTCGCCAACCGTAGTATGTCGAAAGCGTTAGTTCGCCAATGAGAACAACTCACATCGAACGTTCGACTCGCCAACCGTAATAGTGGGGATAAGTAGGCGATACAAAAAGTTCGTGTGTTTTTGTTTGCCATATTTCCCTGCAATCCTGCAACAAAATAAGAATCACTGCGAAGTTGATCGCAGTTTGACTGTCACATTGCTTTTATGAACGCAGTTACTGACTGCTGTCATGCAAAGGCTGAAACTGAATAAGTGATAAACTACCACTGCTGCTCAATCAAATCTTCTAATGTACGCGATGACGGAAAAGTCACTGTCCCCCTTAACACCGAACAAAAGGCCTTTAATATTTTTACGAAGATTTTGTGCAGCTTTAGTCTCCGTACCTCCACCACTGCATCAAGATATTGATCGTGTCAATGACTGCAGTGCTCTGTGTTGACTCCACTCAACAACGTTACTGACGATTTCACATGGAATGAGTTGAACGAAATCCGTTTATACCAATTCTTTACTCTCTTTTGAAAGCGTAAAGTCCCTTTTCCGATAGACGTCAGAGTGACATCCCACGACGTCACTCGCATAAAGACCAATTAAAACGAAAAGGCCAAGAGACGATGTGTTTCCGTTTTTGGTTGCCATTGAAACTGAAGTATCTCCCACAGCTTCTGTCGAGTTCCACGAAATCCATGCGGTTGGCCCCCTCAACCGAAATGTGTCACTGATGTTGTTGTTGTTGTGTTTTGTGCAAGTACTCTCTCTCCGTGCACATGCACCAAAGTTGCTTGACATCAGTGTGCGCCATTCAATGGCTCGGATTTGGTTTTGCGGCAGTGGCGATGATAATATCGGAGAACACCCGCCACGAAAACAGAGTGCGACAAAGTGGGTTTCGGGCGATTTCGTCAGAATCAAGTGCATTGCTGATAGCAAGAGGAATGGTGAGGTATGTGGTTATATTTGGTCACGGACGTAAGGGCTTGGCCTTTTCGAATCACCATCGAAGGCCAGATTTTCTGCTGAGCCACAATCCGCAGAATAAAGGGCAAAGTGTCAAAGGGTTGTCCTCAGATATTTTGCGTGTCCTTTGCCACACGTACAATTATGGAGTTGAGGAGTCATCACGTAGAGAGTTTGGACAAATCTTGTTTCAACAACAGAGGTTTGGCGTTTACGGAGCCGATGGCTATGTTAACTGGGCAATGAAAGGTCGGGGACAGGTTGACTCTGCAGCCCAAAGAGCCTCCCACTCCGAGCCTGTGGGACAGAGCAGCAGACAAATGCAGAAGGATATCAATCAAGTTGGGTGCGGCATTGGGGGCAACTAGCTGGAAATGGCTGGTAGTTGAAGTCCAGGTCCGCCTCAGACTGTAGCGCCACAAAAAGAAGAGGAAAAATCTAAAAAATAACGACCTGGAACATAAATGAGACATATCGACATAGAACAACGGGCATTTCTTGTCGTTTAAAAGTTAAAGGCTGAAATTGGAAAATCCTTTAAGTCGTAGATAGTCACTTTATTGGTTCTAAAGTGCCTTTTGCCATCATTTGTTTCATCCAACTTATGAATCAATACTTCATGAGTGTGGACTCGCAAAACAAAAACGACGACTGCGATGCATCACCCTAACCGCGATATATTATCACTTAACTAGAAATTTGGTGAATAATTTGTCATCATACCCTTGACTATCCCGCCAGTCTAACTCCGACTAACATTTTGTTTAAAATGTGGACTGCGACACGCATCGATCATCAGTTCTTTCTCAGTGTCAACAAGAGCAAGACTTCACTCGCAATTCGCATCAATAATGGATCTCAAAGTTGTGATTTTGTTTGCCTTGATAGCTGTTGCTTACGGAAATTCGTTCTCAACAACAATGGAGCAGGCAGTCGAGCTTCAAAATAAGCAAGACGAGTCATCAGTTGATGTACACTATGTCGACGAAAAGACCGAAGCTGTTTTGGACGCATTTACATATTCTCTTCCACCGTACCCGCACCCAGCTCGTGGAAAAAGAAGTGCAGAGGCAACGAAGAAATGTCGTGGCATATCAATTCGAACCAAATCCGGCAAGAAAATAAAATTGACAAAATGTTAAGAAAAATTCATTAAAACATTAAAATATCAATCATTTCTTGGAATAATAAAAAGCAGTTGAACTAAGAATTTGGTGACTTTAATTTGACTGGACGTTGAAATGGAGTGAGGTGAGGTGTAGAGTCTAGGGCGGTTTGCCCTAAATTGTTTCCCAGGTTAGACCTTCGAGACGTCGACGGTCCCGGTCCGACAACCATTATGTTTGAGTACGGCAGTTCTGTAGTCAAGTGCAGAGACACACCAACACATTTGTAAAATTGACAGCAGTTACATGAATTGGTTTGTTGATTGTGGCCCAACTGCACCAAGGGCTGGAAATCATGCCGTCAATCTAGGTATCGCCCATAACTGCCTACAAAGTGAGTTGAAACAACACAATTGAGAGGGAGACCTTGACACATATCGTTTGCACCTGCCCAGCACTTGCCACTTCCAGACACTAGTACAGTAGAGAAAATAGTAGAATCCCAATGGAGTCTTGAATGCTGTGCTAATCGCTGACTGTACGGTCAGCATGAATTGCTGCGACATACATTAAACTACATACAAGCCATATACAATAACTTTGGCATTTTGGGTGAGCTTCCGCGAAGAAATTGTGGGTACATTGAATTTTGACGATGGTTTTCACACATCTGTCCTAGGGCTTTAGGCTAGCCACAGCCAGTCACAAAAGTAAGTATGCAGCAGTTGAAAGCAACTCCATTTGAACCAGCATCTTCCACTGCCCCCACTGCCCTCATGTGTCTCGTACGGTCGGTTCCTTGACAAGCTGTCTTGTTTTTCTTTTTGAGTGATTGTTACTCTCACTCCACTCATCACATATCCCTCGTACCTCTTGCGCTCAAACTTAAAATTCTGTCTTAACTAGACACCACTAAAGGCACGGTGTCAGTGAGTTTGAGACTTAAGTTCCACATCCATCAACAGAAAACCCTGAAGCGGTTAAACTTTCATCAGACACCGAGATTCGTCTATCCCGAGCACACACACGGAATACGAGAAAGTTTGCACATCAACATCCTGCCAGCACCACCCCGACAAACAGAAGGTGTGCATACAGGGGGGGCAGTCAGAAACGCCATTCACCGCCAACAGCGTCGTCATCGTAGTCGTTACGATGACTGCTTGCTTACAAGTGTGTCGCGACTGAATTTCACTTATGTATACGGCCTGCGCAAAAAGTTTATCCATGAATTGGAGCAAGCATAAACGGCAAAGTGCACAGAGTCCTTGAAAATTTGAATACTTAATGCACGATGATAGGTTATATTCATTCGACGATCCTTGAACTGTTTGCTGTTACAGTTGTGTGCATGTATGAGCGCAAACAGAACTTAATATGTTCCTCGAAGGATGGCATTTCTTTTTGACACGTCTCATGGAAAGTCGTCTTTCCGTTTTGGATGTGAATTCTTTGAAAAAGGAAACGAAAAACTCTAGCATTCCGTACAGGGTGGGGATTTTATGTTTCAGGTCGACTTTTTTAATACAAAAGTTTTTTCTTTTAATTTAAATTTGAGAAATGTGCGTGTGTCAATGGAGCCACATCCGGCCGATAGGAAAAGTCGAGAACTTGCTCGAAAAATTTGCTTACTTCTTCGGCAATTTAGGCGAGCTAAAGAGCTAAAGAAAATTGAGGGTGACCAGATATTATGTTTCAGCAGTTGTCAAGTTCACAAGGTTACATTCAGCTGCGAAAATATTCAGTAATATTTGCCACTTCGACTCGCATCGTTTCACGCTTGCCGAAGTGCGGAAATTATTAAAAAAACATCAAAATGTACAGCTTATGGCGCGGTGTCTACATTGGGCCTTATTTATTTCGAAATGAGGAAGGAGACACCGTCACTGGTCTCAGGTATAGAGCTAAGTTATGCGACTTACAGCTCGACAACGTCAATGGTGTGGTTCAAATAAGATGGTGCAAAATGTTATGCAAGCGACGCAACGTTTGAAGATGTGAAGGAGAAATCGGGCTACAAAATCATCTCACGGCGAACGTTCATCAATTGGCAGCCACGATTGCGACTCTTCTTCTCTGTAGCTACGTCAAGTCCTTAGTTTACGCTAACAAGCCAACCAATCAGAATAACGTAGCATATATCGGGCCCTGTGCTTAAGAATTGGATCGCGACCGCTTGAACGACTGCCAGCGAAGCTGATGCGGATACATGAATGATGTTCTATTCCTTAATGGCACAAATGTAGCTTCAAAATTGGAGAACAAACAAATCCATTCGGGATCACATTTCCATTAACCACTAACCATAGGGAACCAGTTCAAATGCTTCGTAGGAATAAACGACTGAGCTGCGTCCCTTAAGCCCAACATCTCTCCCTCTATTTAAATACCATATTTCGTTACTTCCAGCTCCACCAGCACGACTTCAATACTTCTCCGCCATTATGCAATGTAAGTTCATCCTCCTACTTATCAACTTTATCTCTGCCTCCCAGCTGAACTCGTATAACCTCGTTGCATTGCAAACATGCACAAATGCGCTTCAGCGCAACGTGACAAACAGCAACCGCCTGACCCTACCCGCATTCAGTGCTCCCTTTCCGGGCATCCGCTGGTTCAGATTTTTCATTCCGTCAACAATGCCACTTCTATTCTCAAGAATCCACTTGCTCTCATTACGAAAAGTAAACACCCAACAAGATACATTATTCAACGACACTTGACACACCCACCCGGAGCAGACAAATCATCCGGATTTCATTCCAATTCGCACCCAATGTGAGCTTCTGGGTGAAGAAAGAAATATATCCCAGAGTACACCACCAACAAATCAGAAAGTATACGTCCTTGACAAGACGGAATCACTTTGCATGTCTGCGCTGTGGCCAATTTCATGACGCGCTCTAAGTCGAAAGAAATTTATTGCAAATATTGCCCCAGCAAATATTGACACGTCCGTCGCCTGAACATGAACACAAAAACAAAAACCGACAAAAAATGAAATAGAAAACACCGCACGACGACGAAAGAAGGTCACCCAAGATTCCCTGGATAGATACGCTTTGCAGGATGACTCCCACGCACACCTACCCTCACCCAGTAGCCACAGCGGCCGTCACAAATTTTCATTCATTTCTTCGGTGGCACCATGAGTGAAAAGAACTAACCCCCCAGGGATCAATGCGAAAATGAATTTCAGCTCCATTCCGGCACGCAATAGCACGCATCGTTGCGGAAGTTGGTGGCCGAGGCCACTCCGGGCGAACGCAAAATTTATTCACGTCTCCTTTGGCAAAAAAAAAACAAGAAACAATGAAAACAAAAAAAAAAAAACACAAAAAAAGGCAACAGAAAAATCATCGGTTAAACAATTACGAATCGGGTGCTGGGCGGGTGGATACGAATGAATGGATTCCGGGCACAGGACTCAGAGGTCGATGGGAATTGTTTTAGGGACTTGCGAAAGCTGTTAGGACAAATGTTAGCCGATTACACGTTGTGTAACCACATGTTTCAGTCGGGTTTATTTTTCTAGGCCACCGTATGGCGAACACATGCCACGATTTCCTCCTGGGTCATGTATCTATGCCGGGAATCGATTTATTTGAGTTTCAGGTGAAATTCACTGGGTCAGTGTGCCGATAATGGATAAAGTGCTGAAACTACGAGTATTATGCCCTCTCTGGGGAAATTCGGCTAAATGGGTCAAAACTAGTTTCAAAAAGTTGAAAGGAGCGATGTTTATTTAATATCGCTCGCAAAAATCTCGGAGCCACAGTTGGCTGGTCGATTATTTGATATGGTTTCCTGTGCATTTTTGAATGGACACAGCTCGTACAGTGATGTTTGTTGTGGTCTCTGGGCTGTAATTAAATATTTCCGACAATTCAGTATTGTCTTGAATCCGGATACCTGCTGGCATTTGAACAGAGAGTGGGTTTCGTGTAATTTGAAGCGCACGTCGCGAAAGTGGTTATAGTGGGCGCCAGTAACTTGTGGGAAGTGAAAGAAACATTCTCCCATCTCTACTCAACAATCTGCAAAAGTGCTGAGTCCGTACAATTGCTTAAATATGGATGGCATAGGTATGATTGTTCGAGCACAGCGAGGCTTCTATGATGTGCTTAATAGATGAGCTTGGACAATTTAAGAAGAAGACTAGGGAGCCCTTGGGCAAGGGAAAAGTTGTGTGTGCAGTATTTCGTCCCCTTAGCGCCGATGGGACCTCAAAGAGAAACACAAACAAGGAATGTTGCTTCTAATGTGGCGTACACAAGTGGCCAAAGACCTCAACCAACTTGTGGTCGCAACTGGGTGCATCTAGTCAGAGTTCGCGCTAGGTACAGAGGCTTGTTGGTTAAGGACCTGGAGGAAGAAAAGTCAGGCATTTTAATCCCCCCTCAAAATCTAATTCGATTGCTCTTCAGACTTCTCCAGGGGTAGTGTCTCATCTGTTGCTAGAGCTCGCAAGGTCTTAGTATACTTCTGCAAGTCCGCGAGCTATTTGCTATCTGCAGGCGCTCTTAAACTATGAATATTGAAATGAAATTTGACATTAATATTGAGAATTAGGCATTTTACTTTATTGCTCAATCGTGTATCGCTCTTAGACTAGCTACAACAAGGAAGTAGTCTAAAAGCCCAATAATAACGAAAGTAAGGAGCCTTACATCAATGATACACTGTGTTCTTGACTAACCCTTCTATTAGTTTTGTTAAATTCCGTTAAGTCTCGTTAAGTTTCGTCAAGTGTCGTTAAGTTTCGTTCACTTTTGTTTTTCAGTCTCTGAACATAAATTACAGTTGTAGTAGAAATTTTGTTCAAGTTCCCAAAAGCAATTTTGATCACATTGAAATTTAACGATGTTCGAGATTGACTGCGGCCACAACATTCAACATTTTGGGCAATTCATTTGCACTATTTAGCACTTCCATCAAGAACCGCAAATGTCTTCGTCCTCGTGGATTGTTCAGTTACTACTTGTGAACCAGGACCCAAGTACTGATTGCACGCTGCTATCCATGTTGCATAGAACGACATTCGTGAGCGCTCATGCTTTGAGTTGCTTAAGACCATTATTGCGCTCACATTTTAAAACTCAAAATTCTCCCTGGTGTATGTTTGCCCCTTAAGCTGGAACCACTTCAAATCACACATCCGAGCCATCTTATTAAATTCCTCAGTCGCAATTCACTAAAGACCCCACTCATACCGTTCTACTGGCCACATTATCCTTGACCATTCAACTTGTAAACTCTCCAGATTTATGGCAGCACTTAAACTTGTAAAAGACTGAACCTCACTGCTTGGTCATCATCAAATTTATTACTTCACCATCGCAGGTTTGTGTTATCCTCGGCCCTGCCTCGCCCCGGGGCAGCCGAATAACCTGCAATGAAACCCCCACCAGCGCCCAGAGAAAATCGCCATCCTTTTTTCATCAAAAAAAAAAAAAGAACGTGTTTTCACACAGGGAACACAGTGTAAGCCATCAAATCGATTCGACGATAGAGTTTTAGTGCTCATCCTACATCTTCTTACTTAAACAGAACTTTATATCCCAGTGGCAAAAAACAAAGAGCACAACCGACACGGAAATTAATGCCATAAATTTGTGCATAATCCTTGACGCAGGCATCGAAGGCCGCATCTTAATGCCAATTGGAGAGGAGATGCACCATCGACACTACCACTTGATTCCTCTTCAAAAAGCGCCAGCACACAAGCGTGTGCCTTCATAAGTGCCTCACCAAGCGGGATGCGCTAACAGAAGCACAAGCACACGCTTATTGTTTGTCCTCTGCTGCAAGGATGCACACAATCGAAATGCTTGTGAAGGAATTCTGCTACGGGTGGTGTGGAAAGTTTCTATAAAAGATGCGGGCAATCACCGACGATAGGATCCTCATCATCGTGTCCTTGTGCTCCTTGCAAACGAGACACAATGTGTGTGCCTATCTAATTTCAGATGATAATATTGCTTTTTTGTTCCCTTGTTTTTTACTTGTGCCTCCAAGGATCCTCGTTGCGATGAAAGTCTGGCAATTTTACTTGCATCCTGGGAGAACTTGTTTTCCAACTATTTTCATATAAAAACAAATCCCTTTCCTCAATCTTCGGACGAAGGGACATCGTTTATTTGTAGGAACTTTCAGGTAGCCGCCACTTGTGCGAGTCCTTGGGGATGTGTTTTTTTTTTTTTTTGTTTGCCTGCCTTGTAGTCCGACGAAAGCGATTAGGGGAATCTGAAGGTGCTCCACCTTGGGGACGTACACATTTCACGAGCATTGTGAAGAGACGATCTGTGAGAAATGTTCCGAGCGACATAACTGCGCGTCGGAGAAGGATATCTTGTGGCCAGCTCGGAGATATATTTGCGCAATCGAATACTTTCTAAACGCAGTTTAATTTTCAATCTTGTGCGGCTAGAGGTGGGTTGGGGTTGTAGTCGCCGCCCCTTTCCCGATGATAACGGTCTATTTCCTCGCTGTTTTCCGCTGGTTTTCATTTCAGAACAAGTGACCTGTAAAGCTGACTGTTTTGATATTCAAACGATGGAAAAGTTCGAAGTTTCAAGTGGTAGCTGCAAAATGTTGTGTGCGTTGAGCGCGCTCTCAAGTTGTGGGTCACAATGAAATCTCGTCAATTTGTTGGCGCACGTAATGAATGCATTTATGGCAGGCGATTGTATTTAACAGGCCAACAGGGAGAGAGTTTCATTCAACGCGGAGTGACGGTGGATTATTTCAATGGTTTGCAAAGTTGTTCATTGAGTTTCATGTACCCAGCATCTAATTATAAGTTACTGCGTATTCTTAGGACCTCGGGGGGCATAAGTTTCCATAGATCGGTCCGTTCCTCATAGACACTTATGTTCCATTGCCACCTGTTTTTAAAAGGAAACATTCCAGTACTGTTTCCTCTTCCTCCTCAATTCGAAAAAGTCATTGTTTGATGTGAATTTTGGGCTGGCAGCTTCATGGGTCCGTACTGCTTTTAGAATGACGTTGGCTGGGCCATCACCTTCAACGGTGAGAGGTATAGGTCGATGATTACCAACTTCTTTTGGCCTGAATCGGATGATATGGACACCAACGACAGGTGGTTGGAACAAGACGGCGCTACGTAACATACGGCTCAAGCCACATTGGAAATTCTGCACAAGCGATTCGAGGCCATGTCATCTCACGTGCCGTTAGGCTTCTTCATTTTGGGATTTTCTGCATTCCTAAGTCTGTGCAAAAAAGCCACAAACCACAGCGGCCCTGAAAGCCAATGAATAAAACCCCAGGCCATCGGTCAAGTTCTACCTGGTTTATGCACCAGATTCATGCAAAATTGGACCCTTCGGATGTGCGCAACCTAGAGAAGCTGCGGCGGACATTTTAACGATGTCATATACATTAAGGCGTCAAATGCGTTCGTCTCGTCATGTTCGTCCTTCTTTCTTAATGGTGCGCATTAATAGAATCACAACTGATCTATAGTCGTTGAAATACAAGTTCGTTTCCGGTATAGAAGGGCTCCGTTGTCAAATGGTTGAAATACACCATCGTCTTATTTTTACTGAGTTCTTTGACTTCCATAGTCTGGTCAGTGGCTTAAGGGTACGTTCACAATGAATGCACAAAGTTTTCCAGCTGTTAGAAAACGCTCTATAAGCCGATCTTAAGAGGTTTTTCTTTAAGGATTGACCTAAATTTTGAATCTGATTGAAACCAAGAAAAAAGGTCTTAGTTTAGACCTCTTGCGAACAGTAACGCGAATTCCGTTTCGATTCTACGTAAAAAAAAAAACTTGTTGAAATCTTAGCTAGAGGTATATTGCTTCTTGGAACGTATCACATCTACTTCCGCTTACGCGCTGGAGGCGACCACAGGCGGTGTAAGTAATTGAAAATCATTTCTACTTCACTTTTGCTCCCTGCCATTCCTAGTATCGGCTTATGGTGTGTACTGTGTGTATACACCTGATACTTGTGCGGTTTGTTGCTCATTTCATTTCTCCTTTACGTCTTTCAAATGCGTTCCACGCCCCCGTTTTTCCCCATCACGCGTTGCGTACACAACCATCGTGAGAGGAGGTTGTCCTTCTCGTCTCTTTTCAATTTACAATGGCAGTTGTCGATCCCGTTGATGGCTCGAACAACGAAGTGAATGTCGTGTAGGGTGACGACGAGGGAAATGAACCTGCAGCCAGGATGTCGAACTTTGGTATTCGATTTATAACCGAAGTTTATCAATGCCAGGGCATGGGCTCACGTGCGCCTTATAGATTTCGTTTTATTCCTCCCGGCTGTCAGGGGCAAATAGGTTGAATCCAGGTACACAGGGGGTGAGAAGGGAAATGAGTTCCGAGTGTGAATTTCAATTTCACAGGCGTACTTTTGTCACCGACGAATATACTTTCGGATTAAGCGAAGAACAATACACCAGACAGAATGGTGGTAAGCTGCTTAGGAACTGAAATGATTCTTTAAATGACTGCGCCACGACAATGCGAGAGGGGGACGACAACAGAATCGCCGCGCCACCGGAGGGAAAAGCTTCGAATTGAATTTCACCAAAGCAGAGGCACGTTCTTGATTTATCTTTATGGATGCATCCGATGTGCGTTTGCTCTTCCTACTCGAACCCATTGCCAAGGCTTACGTCCTTCGGTGCGGTGTTTTATACATGTTTCCAGGGAAATTGAATTACGTGAGGCGTAGAAAAGGGTCCACGCAGTGGTAATACGCGCATAAGTGCTGCTGCTCATGACTCTTCACGGCATTTGATGGTTGTTTTAAGAGAAGCAGCAGAGTGTCACATGAAACCTATGGCTGTCTCCTAATTCCGACTGTAAAGCTGTGATCGGGCTTAAATCACCTCTCATTTAAGGCATTATCGCGGCTCTCAAAGCGGTTAAATATGGGTATCCAAGTATTTATTTATTTAAGACCATGTGTCAAGACTTCAACACTTTTTTAAAACATTGCTAATTTAAGCTGCGAATATTATTATTAAATATCAGGATTACAAACGATTACAATTTTCTTCTTGGTGTCGCTTCAGTTGCTGAAGACCAGAAATCATCTACAACGAGATGTCCAAGTCGGATTTGGGTCTTTACTGAAACCCCTTTGCCTATCTCAAATTTTGCTCTGAAGTCAGGCACACTTCTTAAGGCTTTAAGCAGAGCCATGTTGCACATAGGCCCTGTCTGTGGCGAAAATTGTATAAGAAACGCTGTCTAATGAAATCAAGGGGCATGAGAGGTAGAAGTCCATTATTTCTGTAAAAGAGAAAGAGGGACTGGACGCTGAAGGACCTACCTGAAGTTGGCTACTATCCTCGATCGTCCAGTTAAGTGTACTCAGCTGACTGAGTGAGTCACAGAGGGCACTCAGTCAATTCAAATACAAATTGCTCACACTCAAAAAAAAAAGTGTTGTCCTCTTGTGAAGCACTACACTTAATCAAAATTCTGAAATGTTAGCAGTCACGGTCGTTGCTTGACTTAAAATGTTGAGTAAATTTGGACAGGAATAGACTTCGCCTTCTACCTCCCATGCCCTTCATTGTCGACAGCGTCACATACAATATTTTGTTCGTTTAGACGTCCAAAAATAACTATCAATTAGTTGTGAGTTCGGATATCTGTTTAATAGCCGATTTTTGTAAATTTGTATTGCCAATGACCATCCTTTAGTTACCAAAGGAATACACACACGAAGTAATCACAGTTCGCTTACTCGGTTTTGAAATACGAAACCTTGTAAAACATCAATCGAACCACTCCCACACCGTCAATTGAAATCGTTACCGGATAATAATTCAAATGAACAAGTGGTTTCTTGAACACAGTCATCAATGCCACTGCCTGAAATTTGTGCAAGGGTACAAAATGTGAAGCTTTTAAACAAATTTAATTCCATTCCAATAAAATCCATGAAAAATCATTCTGGCACCACGAAATGGATTAAGATAAAATATTTAAGCCCCTTTGATAAGTTAACTGCATCCTATTAGCGACGTGTGGAACGGGTATACAATTAACAAATCTTTTAAAAGCATCACTTTGTCAACAGCAGAGTCCCTGATTACGGCAGAGTTTTTTCAAGCGCAGGTCCTGGCAATCAAGGAATCGGACAAAATGATATCAATGTTGGGAATACAACCAGCCATCCTTACCATATTAATTGACAGTTAAGCAGCAGCGGCCGTTAAAGAAATCTCCGAGTCCAAGCTGAGGTTATTAGCACGCAGCACCCGATTACTCAATTTTGGATCCCGGATCATACGGACATAGAGCCGGCAATGAGGCAGCGGATGAACTTGACAGAAAAGGTGCGGCAACCGACTCATTGTAAGGAATCCTATGTATCAAACAACCTCTTGCGAAGAAATAGGTTGATGATACGATCACAGAGGTGGAAATCTTTAGCCCACGGTGAGACGACTCGGATGCTCTAGCCCAAGTTTGACAGTACAAGAACCGACCAACGCCTTCAATGCGACACAAAGTGCTCGGGATGGCAGTTGGAGCACTAACTGGCCATAATCATATGAAATAACATGAAATTAACGGACTAACCAACGACATTTTATGCAGATGCTGCGGCGATCTAGAGGAAAACGACTTCTGTCACTGCTCCTGTATCCTTCAGGACCTAACAATAGTCTCTCTAACCTCTATTTTCAGGTTTATTTCAATTTCAGGATGGCTGTGCAACGCAACGACATGAAGGGCATGAGAAAGGTGTTTTTTCTTCTTCTTAGGGCGGTACAGGGCGAGGTGGACCTGGGCCTCACCCAACATACCTCTCAAACCAGCACGATCCCTCCAGCTGTCTCCAGTTTCGCACACCAAGACGACTTGTGTACGCCACCTTGTGCGTGGACGTCCTCTATTGCTTTGTCCCACAGGCTCAGAGTTTGAGATTCTTTAGGCCGGAGCTAAATTGACTATACGTTCAACATGCTAGGCCATGTTATTCGGATCTCATCTCAGGAGTTGGCTCCATAGATGCCTGGATCTAGACACACGTCGCTGTACAGCCCATACAGTTCGTGGTTGAATTTTTTCTCCAAATGCCATCAACGCAAACAGGGGCGACGATAGCGCGCAGAACTTTTCTCTCGAGGAAGGCGTTAAGAGGAGAAATTCTCCCAATGGGCATCACAATGGATCCAGCCTTCCCTAAGTGAAACGTGATTTACGCGTCTATCCACTAACCGAACATAACCTAACAGCGGTATGCTTCCATTTAAAAACAGGAAATTCAGTCAAGAAGCAGTTCGTACGCACGTGCGCCGACTCCTACATTCAGGTTTCGTATTTCACGGCTTATCTTCTCTCTGGAGTCACTAACAATGCTCGAGACACTTGGCAGAAAGCATGTCTGTCTTGAATAAGCTTCTCAAATTTCTACTTTCAAAGTCGGCAAAAAACAGTATATCCCCTACTCTCGAGAGAAAAAAACAACGCGCACAATATTTGTGGTTGATGTAGAAGCAAACCCAGCTCAAAAATATGCCTTTTTCATTCCGTCACACAACAGATGCTCCTAGTTATCCTGCACTGGCTCATGGCCCGCGGGTCTACACATATTATCCCTCTTTCATCAAATCACCAACGACATGGATCCGACTAATTACAGCGACACCGTGATATCAAATCATTGAAAGACAACAATTCAATGAACTTTTTTTTTTTCAGAGTCCCTTTCTGAAGCCATTTCAATGACGAATTAATTTATTTGCAACACCTTTCAGTGCCCAAGGTCAACTGAACGGACAATTCAATGTGTACAGCACAGCTGGTCCAGCTGCTGGATTTATAAAAGTCAAATCAGTATCCGCATTAATTACCGTTACGCCATACAGTTGGCGCATAATGCTTTAAATGTAGCAGCAACCAACCACATCAACCTCAATAACGACAATCAATAGCCCGCCACCATAATTGGACGTCGGGATTTACGATGAGGTGAGACGTTTAAATGAGTTTACCACCATCACCGCCAACTTGCATCAGCCATCGTTTAACGCCCATCGCCCATCGATACATGATATTACTTCCTTATGACCTGTTTCCCTTTTCCGGTGTTTCCCCCCATGTTTAATATTAAATCACGCAGCTAATTGTTATAGTTCCATAGCGTGTGCCATGCATAGAGATGGCCTGCAGGCTCAGTCCACCACATACAGCTCAGTGCCAATCCGCTGGCAGCTTCTTAATCCTTGTCAAGGATAGATCGCTTAATGTACCCTCAAACCAATTATGCTAAGTCGTGGTGCCAGACCATGTGCAGCACATGCACACATACAGAGGCAGGCAAGTGTGAGGCAGCTGCATATGAACGGATGTGTAAACGGCAAAGGGTGTTTCACTTTTACAGGATGCGGCCAATTAGGGGTGAATAATTTAAATGTTTTTGGCAGCACTGCTGCGACAGTGCTGGAACGGCCTGCAAAATGAACAGGAACTCAAATAAGGGTGTAATTAGCTCCAGTGATTAAGCGCTGCAAATTTGCCTTTTCCTTCAAAGGGCTTGCACTCTATCAAGTGTTGCAGTCGCAATTGGGGCTGCCACCCCGCCATAAGTGTGGTATCCGTTTTGTGGAAATTAATTTTTACGCGATGGCTTCCCTTAGAACGTGCGCTTACATGCACATCCGCAGGTTCACTGCGCACACACGAATGGAGGGGCGAGAGTGTGTGCGAAGACCGTGTCACAGCTCAGGGGACACAGGAGCCGGGCTTTGTATCCGTTGTGCGAGTGGCGAACGCTAAAACGCAACCTTCCATGGCGGGCCCTTCTATGGGGAAACTTCGCAGGCTGACGTGATCCAAATGTCTACTGGCGAGTATTTAATTGTTTCCCTTGGATTAGTGCGTAGCAGTCCGCATATGCGTCTTTCTTTCCAGACAATCCAAGTTGATCCCCGTAGCGTGTCCTGCAAGAGTGCCTTTGTTTCGTGGTACACGTGGCGAGGTGGTTGCATCTGCCTCACGACACGTACATTCGATAAATTCGTAATGAAAGATACGCTTTGTGTGGGCGTTGCAGACTGGACGACACACGAGCATAAAGGTCATTCAACGTCGTCTATTACTGTCAGTTGCAATTCACTGAATCCGAAGCCGATTGAAGTTGATGGGATGAATGAATGTGAAATCATCATTCGAAATCAAAAGAGCTGCTTAAAATCGTCTGGTGAGCACTGCGTGAATGAGATTGTCTACCAAGGCGAAGGAAGGATTCGATCTCTTCGAATAAATAAATTCAAATAAAATCTTCCCTTTGATATTTTCACAACACGAACAGGGCACACATTTGGGCCGTATTCTTTATCATTCGGCGGAAATTCACAAAGACCCCCTTTGAACTTTGATTAGCGTCATTTTCTGAATTGCGATGGAATTAGCTTCAAGCTTGAAGGAGGACACCTCTGCATTCCCGTGCCTCGATGAAAAAGAAATGCTCTTGATGTATCAGCTACTGATCCACTCTTTTTTTAAGCAGAACTTGTCCTCATTTTAAAGTTGTCTCACCTCGAATTTTTGGACATAACAAAACTCTTTTCGAGCAAGGTCAACAAGATGTGGACTGCTGAGGAAAACTAAGTTGAATACGTAAACGTCTTAGTATGAGAAACCCAGACGTTATAACAAAAAAGTACAGTCAAATTACAAAAACAATCAAGGCTAATAAAACTGCTTTGAATTAGCTGCTTGAAGTGCAACCAATTAAGGCCAATAAAAGTGCCTTTAATTAGCTGCTTAGTGCGATTTAAAGGTCACTACACAATACAAACCTTCCACGTGCCCTATTTGTGTTGCCACACCTCATAGGAAGGTGATGCTCAATTCTTCTAATAACGAAAAAAAAAGTTCCACATACGCCCTGCTGCTGCATTCAACTGATTTTTGTTCGTTTCTGGCCCTTCTGTTTACGACTGGTGCGGGGATGGACAAGGATTGGTCTGCGTGCATATGGATGTCGTAGTAGGTAGGGAGGTAGTTGATAGGGTGTTCTGTCTGCCTCAGGCCGTGACTCACTAACACCAACTTGTTGCGTCCATCGTGCCCTTGTTTTGGAGTGGTTTACCATCGTGAGACCTACTCTGGATCTAAAACCACCCGGATCCTCATATAAATCTTTGGAGATTTTTCAGTTCAACACCACTCTATAAAGAAGGAACCGCCTTCTTTTCTTTGCTAGGACTGGGCAACCGCAGAGCAGATGTTGGATAGATTTTGTTTCTTCCTCATCTCCACAAAAGTTTTTTTGCGTTAAGTTCAGACGCATGGTATGTGTTCCTCTGGCGCAGTGCTCGGTGAGGACTCCTATTAGCATACGTACATCCTTGCTATTAAAACCGATGAGTGATGTTGATCTCTTTTTGCTAAGCATCGGTCATAGAGGCCTCTTCGTTGCTCCATCGAGCTCTGACTTCATCTAGATCTCGTCCTCTCGCTATTTCCTTATGGAGCCTAATCCCAACTCCGAGACTGCCTTCCTTTACTTTCCTTGGATTCCAGTATGCCCCGCTATGCACCAGAAGGTCATCGAGATCACCAAGGATATCTCACTGATGCTCTGTCTGCACAGTCTAACCACCTTCGATGTCAGACTGTCTGATGATATGGCCTTTATTTTTGCTTGGGTCTCAGAAAAAATGGTGATCGATTTGCCGGTAATGTTGTCATCTTTCAATTCCGCTTGAAAGACGCTGTAATCTCTGAGTGCCAGTTCGAAGTGGTTACAGAAGACATCCTCGCCTGTATCCGCACTCGTCTTTGAGACGTCAGTGTATAAGGCAATCTCCCCTTCCGTAATTACAATTTGTTCCTGTCTTTGTTTCCGTTACGGAAAGCGCTGATTGAAGGATGTCGTAGTAAGCACACAATATTATGGTCTAACGTATGAAAAATGGTGGACGACATAATATTTGGAATTTCAAGCCACTCACGATCACGTGAATTCCTGGTGGTCTTTGGTGCTTCTGGAAGTCTATACCGCTCCTGCGATTCGATATATAAATTAACGGCTGAAACATTTAAAATATTCCCCCAGACATTGTTCCACGAGATCAACACCTAAACACCTAAACTTCGTACCAACAGAAAAGCTTGTTGTCTGGGACACCCGAGACATTCCATTATGTATTTCTACACAGTGCCAGAGCAAGCAGAAGAGGATTTAAGGTAGAGTTAAGTTTATGCACTGTTCAGTCTTTAAGTTTGTGTAAGGGCAACCTGCTGACGAAAATCAGAGACCTGGCCATACCAACAAAGGGAAATAATCGTCGACCGTACAAAAAGTATACTTCGAGCCGCATAGGGACCAGAGTGACGGTCGACCGCAGCCATCGCTACCCGCGTGCTGCACCAGGTACAGACACTTATGCTTACATAATATTTGCATATGAAGAGGTTGGTCTTCCTCGTCACTCTTAGCTCAGCTCTCGGTACTGCTCGACCACTTGTTGTGAGCTACTCGTCCACGTCACGTCAAATAAGTCTACAATTTGCAACATAGTTTACAACACACCGCATAACATACGGCCCCAGTTGTGTGGAGTTACTCCATGAGGGTGTAGTACTCTTTGGTGTCCGTTGTCCCAGCATGCCGAGATGTCGCACTCACTTGCCCAATTTAGCAGCAAATCCAAACAAAGTAAATGCGTTTTATTTATATTTATTTTCTAAACACGCACACATTTACGATAAAAGGCAAATCAAACAATTCTAACCTGTCCCCGTTTTTTAATTTAATAAACATTTTTGTACGAATCCCTTGGGAATCTTAGTGTCAATCCGCATGAGCATAAATCATGCGGCAGACGCTGTTGTTCAATTAAGTTTGAATCATCCCTTTCAATCATCATTAAATCATCAAGTAAATGGAGCACATCTCCAATGCAAGGTCAACAGCCGAAGAGATTAATTATCTTTACGGTTGTGTGAGGAGGCGGACAATAGAAATAACGATTACAAAAGGAAGTTTCGTGTTGCCTTAGCACTTGGAATCAATCGGATATCCGTCAGAGAAGGCCACAGTTCCCGCGTCTTTGGCAGTGGCCAACTTTGTCCGACAAACACCATGGGAATTAACGTAATCTTCATTTGATCTCAAAGTTTCCCATTCAGCCGTTCTTCTGGCCGTGTTACTTGTGCGATTCAACTATTTGATTGAGAACAACGAATGTGGGCGGTGGTTGGAGTGTACTTTTTGCCCTGTCCCACCTGACGTGAATTGTAATTAGCTAATGCAAGAGTCACAGGCATGCTCAGGAGTTTTTTTTTGTTTTGCTTGGAAACGATGTTCTTCTTGTCTTGTGTGACTGCCAGTGCAGTGTGTCTGAACGCTTGATACTTTTGAGGGCTATGAATTTTAATCAGTTTCCACGGCTAATTAGTGAATGAGATTCGGATCGATAAGACCTCTTCAAACGCGAGTGGGTATTTTCAAAGGAATCAGCTTTAAGGGTACATAGCTGGCTTTTGTGGTGGGTTCTAAATTTGTATTCAGACTTCGTTGGGTGTGTGAATAATTTTCGAATTGTCCTTGGAAATTTAAATTACTTGAATATATCACTTCCGTTTGAGAACATGGGAATTGCAGATAAGAGCAAACGAAAGACAATCAATTCCTCAACTAGAAGCATGTTAAATTGTTAATATTGTTTAGGAACGACGACGACGAGAAATGCAGAGAAGAAATTAAGACACCGGTAACTTCAACTTAACAAGAAATTAATTTATTATAAACTAACGAACAAATAACAATGTTGATCAGGGTGAGGTGTCCCGCGCGTTCAAATTTGGAGTGTTTAAGATCGATCATCCATCGTCTATCGTTAACTACCAGCAAGCATCAAACGAAAGTTGAACACACATACCAGTGCACACATCCGCGAAAGCTTAACACACATACCGATGACCGCACATGCACACATGAGGAAAGCTTTACCCACAGCTGTTGAGGGTTTGCTCGTGAGCCCTTCTCGCGACAGTACTCCCGTGGGTGCATGGTGCGATTTCACTGCAGCAATTTGTTTTTGCTGGTGGATGGTGTGTTCTGCTTGATGATGGGTGGTGGGATCTGCCGATGGTGCTTGTGTACTGTTGGTGCGATCTGCCGATGGTGCTGGTGTACGGATGGTGCGATGTGTAGATGGTACTAGTGCGCGGATGGTGTGACTCACTAAAAATATGGACGAATACAAAAAATATAATTTTTACATATTAACAGTATCAAACAAATATTAAACGGTGAACCGACCATTGCTCATTTTTTCCGGTACCGTCAAGCAATAAGAATTTTGTCGAATATCGGTGTGTCCTTCCATCTATCTGTCCGTCTACAGTCAATATCTCGATTGAGGGGGAATTTCGAAAGATGCTGATTTAGACGTAGGTTATGTTAGGTTAGGCGCAAGTGGCAAAGAAAAGTCGCACCGTTTATTATGCCGCCTCGCAGATCAGGGACCTTCTATTCTCAAAATCAGTTTGTAGACATCGCTGCAGGTGCAACACAAGACGTCATCGTGAAAATTTCCATGTCAGCAAAACCTTAAAGGCGGAAACAAATTAACAGTTTCTTACACGCTTTAAGACTCAAACGGTCATCCACTTCCGCAACCTTTCACAGCACATTCTGGTAGTTTCTTACATAATATGTACCATTAATAAATGAATTAATCAATTTGCAATTCTACTCCTGTTTTTTTCTTTTCATTTTTAGCATTTTTATACACGAAACTGAATTGTGGTGTAAGCTTAAGAAGCACGTCTGTCCTGATTGAGGGTACAAAATAAACAAGATGGCGTTTTTAACAAGCTGTAGATCACGCTTGCTTTCCTTGCACCATGCTTGCCTAGATTGTGGCATAGATGTAGTCTCCAAAGTTCCGTGTGGAGACAATGTCCCGAGTGGAGAGTGAGCTACAGGAGCTGAGGGGTTTTAGGTACTAATGGTTGGTTAAATGATATCCTCTTCCGTTGTCAGTGAGACCGATTTCATTATTGATTGATTCAACTTTAACTTTTCAGCAACATTCACGGCAGAGTATGCATGGCAGCTTGCAAACTTAACGAGCTTGAGGGACGGGAGCTGCTAAGTTTGAAGCAGGCAATTGGGAGGATACGGGACAAGGGAGATATCGGATAATTGATCGACAACTGGCAAAAAATCGATACGAATGATCAGTGAAGCTATACAAAAAGGTGGCAGATGAGTGTTCGCCAACACCTTAGGTTAAAATAACAGTGAGAGTGTGTAAGAAAGTCCTGCGACCAGAATTGGTTCGAATTTGTCTAACCCTCAGCAGTACGCCACATTGAAAGAGATGCTTCCCGAATGATGGTGGCCCAGGATTTGATTGAATATGTGGTGGGATCAGGTAAAAAGTATAATGCATGGATGTGGTTAGGGACTTACGGTTGGCGGAGGGCATGGTAGAGGCAATAGCTGACGAATTCCTGGATCCCTAGCGCATATTCAATGCATTACCATAAAGAGTCTGCTGTTGAAAGCGCTTTCAAAAGTCTAGCAAAAGCAGCAGCGGGTTATAACAGCCACGTCACAGCATGGGGCAACAGTGGAACACCCAGTAGGAAGTTCCAGTGCCGGGAGTAAAGAGTGCTTTTGTGCTCTTTAAAAGTCGATAAGAACGTAGACTTTGCAACTGAGAAAAGATTGTATGCTATTTTTGATAAACGAAGTGTAAAAGTAATGTTGAGAAAGATCAGTGGATCTAATTTGTCAGGATGGCCGAACTGTTTTCCTCTCAACGACGATGGGATGACCTCCGAGGCGTGCCTTGAATGCGATTTCAACAGGTAGGCGATCGCTTGGCAGACCCAGGACGAAATGGTTGGGCCCATAAACTTGTCTAGTTTCGCTTGGGCATAACTAAGGTATTGTCGATGGCGGAGGATCGAATGGCCTGGATATATCTCGTGCATACTTTGCCCTCACTTTGATCCAGCTCCCTTCTAAGAAACACTGTCAACAAATATAAAAGGCTGTACTTTATGTGTTTTTCGAATATTTTATTTATGCCCTTCCCTCTTCGAACTACATGTCACTGGAGACTTCAATTTCCAGCGAAAAAAACGACCATCGCCTGCAGTGCATAGTGTTTAAGATTATCGCCTGTGAAACACCTCTTCTCATATGACTTATCAAATATTGACATAACTTCCCTTGACCACTTTGAGAGCAACACTTTAAAGTGCTCGTAGCATGGTCGCCACTTAATATAATACGATTACTCTTTCCTCGAATTTTCCACGTGAACATTGAATTTGACATCTAGCTGGTCTAAGCCCGACACAAAGTACTGCTCATTCGCCAGACAGCAGCACACACTCACACACACACTCAGGGCAGGATATTTGAAACTACCATCACCAGTAATGTACGGAATGGTACAAGGATCTACCAATATGCTACCAGAGGCTCCAACCAAAAAACTTGATTCTCCTGCTCACTCACTGTGACGGTTCGAAGCGTGAAATTGTGCACTCACACAGATGAAATAATTTCATTTTGCGACGACGGATGGCCTTTAATTGAGTATGCATTACTAACACACGAGTGGTTCCGACTGTCGGAATGGGCATCCGAGTTGAGAGCCGAGTTGACATCCAGTGGCACTCGGATCCAGTGCGCTGCGTCCATCTCCATCATCCTCCCGATGGTGCACAACGTCAATGTCAATGTTGCTCTCCACCCGCTTTTGATTGTGACCAATTTGAGGTGGGTACTTAAAAGGTCAGACGGATTAATGGATACCGCAGTCTCCTTCAGGCGCTTTGATGACGAAGTTAACTCGGTGTCTGGACTCTTATCCTCGGGTGCAGTCGACTGAGCATGCCATGCTCACTGTGCAATAATTGCGGCGAAGAAGATCCAAATGAAAATCAGCAGAATCAAATTAAGAAGGGCGGAGTTGATCCGTGGCAAGTTTAAAGCGCACGGAATATAATGAATGTAGTGATTAGAGTGAAGTGGCAAGGCCGCTGCACGGACTTACGAGATAAAAGTTTCAGATGCAACGGACCGAATCTGAGAATTTGACTCAAGGGGATGCTCGTTCATCATTTACATATCCTTGGTCGTTGATAACGAGACGGTATTCGTCTTAAGTGCTGACAGTCAGTCCTATTTATGCCAGAGCTCCCTCCCTTTCATCCAACAAAGGGAATGCGTTCAGCGGATGCATTGATTAAAGAAGCGCTGATGTCTCTAAATGATGATGATACATTTTTCGAAAAACCGCAGTCCTTAAAATCGTGTATTGTCGTGCGACAGATTTAATGATGTCCTAGGTACGCTTTCGCCGTTTCGTGGCACAGATGTCTTGCTATGGGGATTTCCTGCTTTTCCTGATGCTCATTATTTTCGATTTTCTGAAAAAATGTTACACGATCCATCCTTGGCTGCAGTTGTTATTACATCGCGACTGTTACCTGTCTCATCCTCTGACCCGCTTCTATAACATCATTGGCAAGTAATATCCGGAGCGTGCTTTAGAAGCGCTCTGCTTTGGATATGTGTTCGTGAAAATTCCTTGGCAAGAGAACGGTGTGGTATGGGCCATCTCCTCCGCGGATGCTTCCTTCAGATGGGTTCACATTTTTCATACAATGTTGTCGTTCATTGAAATTGTGTGGGATGTAGCAGCGTCCTGTTTTTCTTTCTAAACAAACGGTCTTTATTATGGAAAAAATTCAAGGAGTAGTGAGCTAGTGCTCAGGAGCTACCTTCAGTCTCAGTATACGGTGTTGTTGGCCACCATAGACAATGCAGCAGGTCGTTCAGTGTTGGTCTTTCCATTTCCACGATGAAATGGCAATGCTAACTGTGGATGTTTGACATTGGCATCGGAAGACGGAAGTCACGAATGAGCTGTGGAAAATAAAAAAAAGTTGAAGACCTGGTATGAAATGGGTCATGGCCATGTTGGGTAAATATCGTAGGAAGTAGACAAACAAAGATGATAATTAACAAATCGACAGGCGGAAATGGGCTCAGGAAAACAAAGCGTTGTGAAAGCTTGCATTTAAGTTAGTGCGATAATCTTCTTCAGAACCTCTTTCTAAGGTCTTTCGAATTTCGCTCCGACAAGCTACATTCATCACGGAGAGATGCTTTCATCTTCCCCACCCATAAAAAAAAGGCATAAAGAATAATATTTCCAATTATCGAACGATAGCTAAACTTTCCCCAAACTCTTTGAATCTATTGTGTACGAGTCATTGTAGGTACGCCCATATTTTCACCGCGGGAGCCTAATTTCCTTAAGGACAGATCTACCACAGCTAACATTAAACCGCAGTGGATATTGATACCACAGGCCTTAGCAAAGCCTTTGAAAAAATTAACCACCAAGTAATCTACTTCAAACTAAAGGCTCTAGGTTTCCCGCCCCGTATCATCGCATGACCCAAATCGTACCTTCAATATCGTCACTACAAAGTATTCTTCAGACACTCAACATGCCACCCCATCGGGCGTTCCGCAAGCCCTTTGATCTTTGTGATAACCATCAATGATGCCGACTATGTCATAAAAAACTCTATTCTATAAATCTACGTAGATGACATGAAAATAAGCAAGACAATACCTAACTAAACCGACTCACGTGTACTCCAAAACGACCTTGATTCCTTCGCCGCTTGGTGCGAAAACTCTCTCGAACTAAACGTCAGTAAATGCCAGCCCGTTCTAGCGAAAGCTCTCCTCCTCCTCCCAGAAGACACTACCTTCATAACGAGACTCTTTTATTCACGACCTAGGCATAATTTGTGATAGAGAGGTAAATTTCCAAACCCACATCCACCATATGATTCAAAGAGCCAACTCTTTTTTCGGCTTCATAAAACCCTGATCCAAAGAATTCTCGAACCCCTCCCTCTACATCACATACGTCTTCTCGAATACGCCAGTCAAACTTCGTCCCCACACTATGCCAACCGTTCAATCCGTATTGAAGCTGTCCAACGGAGATTCCTACGTTTTGCATTACGTGGTCTCCCATGGTCTGATAGCCTTGCCTTATCACCCTATATTCATCGTCTACACTTGATCGGCTTACAGAGCCTTAAAAAACGCCGTGAAGTAGCTGACATCCTCTTTTTGTACCAAGTTTTAGTTGAATCAATCAATTCGCCAGCCATTCTGGAAGTGGTTCTGCTCAACTCTAACTCCCGCCACCTTACGTCTGTTCCGAACCCCACTCCATCGCACCAACTACAGCCTGTCCAAGCCTATCTGTAGAATGTTGCGCTTAGCAAATTCCCTTGACTTTCACCTTGACGTCCTCATAACAATCACTGCCCATTTTACAAATCGCGGAGCTGTAGATACCTTCGAACGTTGAGGGTCT
The DNA here is from genome assembly GCA_907269125.1 of Eristalis pertinax. Lineage (NCBI taxonomy): Eukaryota > Metazoa > Arthropoda > Insecta > Diptera > Syrphidae > Eristalis > Eristalis pertinax. The sequence continues at coordinate 32,432,095 of OU026149.1, forward strand.
GGTCCATGATGCGCTTCCAGTAAGGCTAGACGTCATCCTGTCATCTTGTAGGTGGTAGTCCTCTTCGAAACTCATGAAATCTTCAAACAAGATCTTAAAGAGAATATAGCTCGAAAGTAGTAAGAGAAGAGACGTATGCACAAAGGCAGACCTGCTTTGACATCTCTCTCCATTCACAGACCTCTAGTCACGTTCCAATTGTATTTTTCCTATTCCTGTTCCACATTTCGAAGAACACTAAGATGTCTGGAAAGCTGTGTTATGTGTACCAAAACGGGGCCCATTTTCCACAAAGGCTGTTCTTTGTTAATAGAAGCCAGTGAACCCCTTCAAAACTCTTGCGATTCCAGGCACGTTTGTATTCATAGTCGAACCCAAGTTCACTTTGGTTTAAAATTCAATGTCCAATGGGGGGGGATGACTCGAATTGACTCAGTTGACAAGGGTAATCTGGCTACGCCAGGTGCGTCTGTATCTGTGTCCCCAACAGGCCGCATGTGTACATAATGATTATTCGAAGTCGCATATCGACGCATGGATGCGGTGTCATGCCGCACGCAAGAATAAAACAAATCCCCCGCGTTACACTGGGACAGACGTGAAAAGTAAATAATAAAAGCATCATCGAAACTCTTCCAACATTGATGCCCACCAGCGGCATAATGGCTGCTCATTTCCCAGCTAAGCACATCATATAGCACCAGTCCCAATGAAACGGCCCCCTTTCCATCAGCCTTAATGCGGCGGCCAGCCGTTGCCGTCAGTTCTTTCTTTTCCTTCCCACAGTATTCTAATATTCTTGAAAAGAAATATTATTGCTCACTTCCATCTTGACCAATAAATCACTTGCATTAATTTTACAAATCGTCCTCGTTCATCTTAAAGAGCGTCTCGCTTAGGGAGCTGCCCACGTTCGGGTCGAATGGGGAAGGAATCGAATGAACGAAAAAAATAAGGTTTCAAGAGGACGCGTATCAGTTGCACACTGTCTAGACATCCGCCCAATCTATAAAACACACAACCTCTCACTGGGAACTGGGTCAAAGGACGCGCACAATTTTATCGAAAGGACCTCTGAATTTGTTTCTTTCAGTTTTTGTTTTTTTTTTTGCGGAAAATTTAAACATTGATATTAACCTTATTGCTCGTGCTCTGTGTCTCGGAGGGACTCATCTCTGCGAGACGTGGGTGGCCTTATCAGATGTTCGCTTGTTTCTTTAATTTATTTGACTGCGACTCACTTCGGCTGTCATTCGCATTGCGAAAGTGTTCAAAGATCAACGCCTCGATTTGATATCTGACACGCAAGTGGCGAGTGCGTGGGTGGGAGACCGTTTTGATGACAACATGATGTGACTTTATTCTGTGCCATTTTCAAGAGACATTTTAAAGATTTAGCATTTGCCCGTGTTTTTTTTTTCTTCTCTTCAGTGACAAGACTGGGTGCATCCAGCAGAGCTATGCGTCCACTCGACCATGCATAGTCATTGCATGGAGATACATTCATCAATTCATTGGCCCGGCGACATTGAATAGCCAGTAGTGCATGCGTTTTCTTGACGTCAATGCTGATGCAGCACAATTGGTTGAGCATAAGACCCTTTTGCTTTCTTGTGCTCTACAAGCCGTGTCTGTGCCAACTAACTAACGGTACACAGCAAAGACAAATAGCTTCTCCAAGGACACAACAATAATTCATCATCTCTTATTCACGGCGGCTGTGGCGGTTGGGTTGGCTGTGCTGTGCTGTGCCCTTCCAGTTGCCTGACAACTTGACAAACTGAATCGAACTTGAATGAGTTCGAACTTTCGAAGGCAAATGCATTGTTATCCTTATGCATAAACAACAACCAACATGGGATGGCAGTGAATGGGTGAATGGATGGTGGGGCAGCACAGGAGAGCACTGCTTCGGCTCTGGCCTGGCCTGTGTCTGACCGTGACATCAATATTAGAAATTCCGATGGGGGTGGGCATCTCCCTGTCTCTCTATCCCTCTATCTTTCGTTTTCTCTCCGAATAAATGATGGCAACGGTTTGCTTTTGTCCTCTCGTGTGCTCGCTTCCTTGGTCTCTCGGTGACATGCCAGTTGAGTGAATCAGCACCAGCTCTGCCCCGGAGCAATGGATCGTAAATCTGTACTCGATTCAATTCGGACGTCCTTTGCTGTACACAAAGAGGCATAAAAGATGGATGAATAGCTGAAGTAGATAAGTGTAGTAGATTGCTTGTCCCTGGACGCTATCAATGAAAGACTACTTGTGGGGAGGGACATTTTTTTCCATCTTGCTCTGCGAGGCTGAACGGATTGGAGTGCTGCTGCAAAGTGGATGGATTTCTTTAAGGTTCTATCTTCGTTTAGATACATTTATCCATTATGTTTAAACTGCACTGTGATTCGACCATCCGGTCTAGGCAGTAGAAGTCAACGTTATGCTGCGGAAAAAAATCGCCTCCATCACGCTGCTTTGATTGGCAGGCCATCTGTGGCCATCGAGGCAGGACCAGTGACTGACTAGAATTGTCTGTCATTGAACGGTAACTTAATATCGTTTCAATGTTCATCTGCAGGTGTCACCGGAAAACAGAAGCGAATTCGTATTTGATTGGATTGGATTAAGAATTCGCCTGTCACTACGCTTGACGTGACAAGGCGTGATTTTTCCGTCGCGTCGTTGAAGATATGATAAACTATAGTGGACGAAATGAAGGGGAGAGGAAGCATCGTTAATGCACGCAAATATTTTCGAGAATTGGCTAGCTTATTACTTTTTCTGTGGTTTTAGACGGTGCGTCATCGAAGCGAGCTTTGATTGGGATTTGTGGGGTTTTCCATCGAACATTTTGCTTATTATAATTTTCGCAAACAGAAGTGACAATTTAATAAAACATGTTGTGTGTGCCTTTCAACGATATGATGTGCGTTTGTGAGTGGCAGAAATAAGAGAGCAAGGAGATATCCAACTTCTACCTCTCTTGCCCCTTGATTTCATCTGACAGCGTTTTTTATACGCTTTTTCTCCCCTGTCTGTGAATCCATGTGAGCTCTTACGAACAGCTGGTAAACAGCTGACACTCTTCCCCAACCGTAGTATTAGGGTGAATTAGAGTTCTTATTTTAAAATTCGCTCGTTACTGAACTTTTTTCAAATTTTGGTGTTAAATTTTCAACACAGAAAGGAGGGGTAAGCAAACGAACAAAGCGTATGTTCATGAAGCAGATTTATTAAACTTCCATTTGTGGGAATTACTATCTGAAGCACTAGGATAAAATTAATGAATACTTTACTTAATGTACATATTTATTTCTGCACATGTATGAATAAAACATATCAAATGCATTCACGCGAAACTTGCGTAAAATTACTAATAAAAATAATATTGAAAAATTTGCATGAATCATTTAAAAAAATAACTTTTTTGGTCATTTTAGTTTTTTTAAAGAAATGTGATGGAAGTTTATTCCAAATTTTGACAACCATGTTCATGAGTTAGTTTTAGTTGCATTATTTAGACATTTTTCTGAACAATTATGAAATTTAAATTCATGAGTTTTCACAATTCATGAATGATATACAACTGCAAACTGATCGCCTATATATTACATTGAAGAATTAAATTGATTCAAAATATTCCTGTAAATAGATTCACATGTATTATTTAAATAGCATTACATTTTTATTCACCCAAGTATTATATGTGCTCTTAAAAATATGAGTCACCTTTTGAACACCCTCCGAACAAAAGTACATGAGATTGGGCAAATCCATGAATCTGCCGACGATTTCCCACAAAATCCACGAATCTGCCGCCATTATCCCACAAAATCCACGAATCGGCCGCCATATTGTGGTGGATCCATGGTTTTTGTAAGAGTATGTGTCATATACAAGAGAGTTCCACCACTCTCACATTTCTCTCCGGTGTGGACTAGGGGAAATTCTCGCCGAAGTTGGATATCTCCTTGCTCTCTTATTTCTGGTGAGTGGCAGCCGTGGTGTTTGTTGAACTGTAGAAATAAAGCTCCAAGACGCTCCAACAGGGTAACTAATTTTTCTGAAAGCTGGAAGCGTGTGGTTCCTGTCAAAAAAGGCTTAGCGTGATTTAAGTCAACTATATGTAGTTATTTTTTTAATTAATCCTGAGAAACAAGCTACATTGGCTAATTAATTACATCCTCACTATTATATTGCTGGCAATTGTGCATACAATTTTGTTCACCGGCGCAGAAATGGGCACGCTTTATTAGACTAAATAAGAGAAAATAAAATATAGTAAATAGTTTTATTGAAAAATAAATACACATTTTAAGTAAAATGTAGATTATGTATACTGGGTGGGCCATCTAGTGGCGTTTTTTAAACAATAGGTTATTTTGACATTGACAGCTGTTTCTCGCTCGAAATCTTGGCAGAGAGTCAGTATCCGCTGAACGAAATGAGTCGCTTTACGCTTGAGCAGTAAAGTGAGTGCTGTGTAGCCCAAATGGTGCGTTTTTTGAAAAGAAGTCTGGCCCGAAATGAAGAATCCACCGCTGTAAGCAAATTGTACAAAAAGTTCGTGAAACTGGGAGACTGGTATGCCAGTGGACACTCATAGTCCCCGTCGTAGTACGGTACGCATGGGTGCGCTCCTGTGGCCTTCTTCGAAAATGAGGCTGGTTTCGATCAATGGTGGGTGTTATAAAGCAATGTTGACCGACTTTTTTGACTGAAACTGAAGACACGGACTTGTACGACATCTGGTTCCTGCACGATGGCGCGTCATGCAACACAGCACATGCTACAATAGATCTTTTGCGCACCAAATTCCTCAAATCGTATTATTAGCCGTCTTGGCGATGTCAATTGGCTGCTTTGCGCCGCTGCGATTTGACCACTTGAGCTTTTGTGGAGAATCTTGAACGACCGATGTTATGTCAACAATCCGGAAACGATATAAGCAAGCCAATAAGTCCGTAAGCTACAGCCCGAAACCATCGACAAGGTCCTGGAAATTTGGGGTGACTGAATGCGCTACTGCTAAGCCAGCCGAGGCAGCCACTTGAACGATGATGTTAACAGTTACTGTAACATGTACAACTGTAAGGCGTAAATCAACATCAGAGATAAGACTAGAAAAAAAATCTTCCAATCAATATTTTTGTTTGTTTCCTCCAGTTTTTATCGACCATAAAACGAACTTTTCCCATTTGCAATATGTTGCAAAATTCGTTGAAATTGGTACACTGGTCTCGATTTTACACACTTTTTTTCGCTCTCCCATACAAAAGGCAGAACTGTGCACCGTGGCCTTGTTCGGTTGTAGTCGATGACTCTGGCGCATGGTTCGGGCTGAGGCAAAGCGATCGCACGGGCGAGGTTTATTTTCAGTACCGATCTTTTGCAGTTAATTGACATAATCCTCCAACAAGTCACAGATAATTCGCAGAAAGTATGATCTGTCAAAAAGTTCGTCGTCAGATTATATGGTTCCATCCACTTGTGAGAGAATAACAGCAAGGAAAACACGATTGTGTGCTGAACATGCTATGCCCAAGTGCACCTCCACCTCAGCACAAGGAAGTCCTACAAGTCGAATCAGTGACTGTGACTCTCACCTGTTTCTAACCTAATCAGGACATCAAACAATTGTGTTAAATGTGGCTAGTAGCGCCGTGGAATATTCTAGATGTCGGTTGTCACAACGACTATCCGCGAACAAATTGATCAGGATGGTAAATCACATTTATGCATTCGTTAGCCGTACTATCGACAAGATTGCGATTGTTTTAAAATGTCTGCTCCTAACAGGTCAAATGTGTCTATTTGCCTCACTTCCTGTACAAAGATATGAATGGAGTCCAGAAAGCGAAACTCCATCGAGTGTACTGGTTTGGCACATGAACGACAATGCTCTAGCAAAGACGAACTTCGAGCGTCCGAGTCGTAAATGCAAAGTGAATGCGGCCACTTTGGATGACCAGACATTCAAGGACAGACGGCAGGTTTAGCACATTTTGTGACCCTCCATGAGTCGTTTGTCTGAGAAGTAAGCAAGTACATATAAAATAAAGCAAGATTTCTCAGTAAGCAACGTATAAGATTACATGAGTCATTAAAAAGAATCCAAAATTCAACTCCAACTCACAGGTTACCGTCTAGCAAATCATGAAAGTCTAATGTGAAAAAGTCAACAAGTAGCTTTAATCTAACGCTTCAACGACGCTCAGATTAATGCTCTCGAGGAGTAAAACCTATGAAAACACCCTCGACCACGAAAACCAATACGATCCGGTCACAGGAGAGTGCAAAAGATGAGAGAGAGAGAGAGAGAGAGAGAGGGAGAAAAACCCTTTAGATTTTACCCAGCAGGACACACCTAATCCAGAGAGCTGCCTGGTTGATGTACTCTCATGGCAAACATAGCTTCTGACCTACCATCGGTGCAACGGACTCGTATTCCCTGGTCTGTCGGTGTTTTCTTTTCCATTTACCACCCTCAGCGCAATGCATACATTTATCCTAGCCCCTGGCTGGTATCTGCTTAATTACTGTAAACAGACACTGGTCATGCAACACACTTTGCTCTGAGGTTCCTGCCTTTACGATGAGGTTTTAATTTGAGCTCCCTCCGGACAGATGCACCTTACCTGCAAGTGTACAATCATTTTTTAATAGTATCAAATGCACAAAGCGAACAGATGAGGTTAAGTTACATTAATGTTGCCTTATGAAGGATACCGTGCATTGGGACAGTGCAGTGAAATGGGTGGAGATTGGAGGTGGAGGCCAGAAAGGCCATTCCATTCACTGGGGTATGGGGATCAACGTTTTGCGGTGTAATATTTGCTGTGGACGTTGGGTGCTGCAGATTGTAGCTGGCGTTCGTTCAGATGGGAATGTGAACATTCACTGTACGGAATTTTAAATCACACATGTGGGTTGTTGCTTTTAGGTGTGATTGAGAGCTCGTTTCAATGGAAGTGTGTATTTTTCTGATGATAAAAACAAACACGATCCTAGAATAGATGAATGGACATCCTTAGCTTTGGGAATCTCTTGGAGTTAATCTCGAGTTGAATTGCATCATCATATTTCTGGGGGAATGCATTCGTCGCGAGTGTGTACTTCTTATACAGGAATTAGCAAGCTGACAGTGGTGGACTTAAGCACTGAGCCGACTCTATAAGTTCTGGGGAAACTGCAATGCCAACCACGCATTTTTAATTTTAATAAAATCGATACAATCATTTACTGAAGAAGTCAACAGACTGTGCGCCAGCAAAGGTTTTGCTTTCCACTTTCACTGGCTTTCGATGTGTCATCAGCTTATCTGTAGTTGGTATTAGTACTAGAATCAGTTTAATTTGGCTCACGTCACTTGTAAGCGATATAAACTGGGTGATAATGGACAGTTCGGCGTAAACATGTTATTTCTCATAACAATGTACATATTGCAGAAGGTCTTCGCTATCTTAGTGCGATTAAAACAATCCGAAGTAACTATCGCTAGGGTACCTACTACCTACTGTAGGTGTGCAGAGATTTCTTGATGGTAGAAAAGTGTGTAAGCTGATTGACTTCTTCTTAGGGCATGCACGCTATAAGTCCACTATTTTGCAGCATCTTCTCTTGTTGTGTCATAGCAACTAGTTCTGCGCAGGCGAGCTCTTCGCATATGCGTCTCTCGACGTGATTTGCGTTTATCTCCAATGCGTTGAAGCCGTGCACCAGTTGTAACTCCATTAGTGTCTAATTGCATGGAGTTTGCAATTGATTCTATGGCCAACTAAGGAGTGTCTAGATAGCAATGATAGTATTTCCAATTGTTCTTGTTTCAGTAGTTGTTGTCAATATTTATAGCGTGATCGCTTCACGCTTGCCGAAAGTACAAACATTATTTAAAAAAAATTCCATTTCAGTTGTAAACACGCAACGTGAACTTCGCCATGAGGTCAATAGTCATAATGGCCTCAGTGAGCAAGCAATTCGGAGGATGACAACAAGCTCATGATGATGAACCATTGCCCTTCAGCGTCTTGAAGGAACAAACCGAGTACCATTGAAGTTGATCGTGCAATATTCCGACAAGAGTGTACACTTGTACATCTGGGTATGCCAAAGTAAGTGACAGCCGAGATTAACTTCGATCAGGCAGACTTCTCTGAAATCAGCAAAACTTCAAAACAAAAAAGGCACTGCTCTTAGAAAAATCACTATTACACGATGTTTTTGTGGCGGCACGAGTAAATCCCAAACACCGGCACGAGACTCACTTCCCTAAAACGCTTTTCAAAGCATAATCGGCGTGAACTCAAGTCTCCCACCTTGCAAAACAATAACAAACAGACAGCAATCGAAAGCAAACAAACAAGGGAAAACTGCCTTACAACTGATAAGCGGCATCAATGAATTCCGTCCAAACCACTTCGCTCTTATAAAAACAAGGGAAGACTGCTTTACAACTGATAAGCGGCATCATTGTCAAAAACAACTTCTCTCTTATAAAAGCGGGACGCCCATCCATATCAGTCATCAATTAAATTCTTGACTTATCCGCAACAACTGTCGACACTAAGGCATCAGCATGGCTTTCAAAATAGCATTCCTGTTTTGTCTCGTTGTCCTCGCTGAAGGACTGCCCTTGTACGAAGCCCAACTGGGTGGAAAATCTGATCTGCAAGCCTTTGGTGAAGTTCTGGAGAATATAAGTGCAGAGACCCTTGAACCACTTGGACAAGATCATCTGATGGATGTCATTTTGGCGGCTTTGAGCAGAGACATAGAAAATGAGGTAATTGCAGAAATTCTAAGTCCTTAGACTTGAAATGAATAACAAAACATCTCTCTTTTACTTCTAGTCCACGCAATTGGAAACAACCTCAACTGCACGGCAGAGACGAGACGTTACCGGAGAGAACTGCCAGCGGGTAGTGTATCGACGCAAGAACAGAGTACACTACATTAGGTGGCGCTGCCCGTGATTCACTTGATAAAACATGTTTATTTATATATTTAATGTATAATAAAGAAGGCGCAAGTACTTAATTGCCACTAAGTAAGATTTGACTATTTCTTATCAACTGTTGATTATGGGAAGACGTGTTAGTTGACTTGCACCGCTTGAATGCGGTGGAGATAGCCAGAGATGTTCTAGTTGATCTAATATTAATACTATATCGGGTGGCGCGACAGTCCGAAGTGAAAGTGACTTAAGCATCTACAGCACCCATAAGTGTTGTGCGTACTATAGTTATATCCTGACTGGTTGCGACCAGCACTTTTATACCCACTCCCTACTCTTTGAGTATTTTTAGTGACTCGAAAGAGGACGAGCCATGAATTATAAAAAGTAGCTACATTCGGGGATTGCACCAAAAACCTTCAAAGTAGGGGATGAATCCACCACGAAAAAATGTTACTATGCACACGAATTTTAAATTTAAATTTTAAGGGCCGATGTTGATTTTGAATAAAACACCAATTATTTAGGAAATTATTGTCATTTCTTTTTATTATGATATTATTGGTATGGTTCAATTATGTATGGAACAAAATATCGGCCAAATGGCCACCGCGACCTCGGCGGCACACCTCCATCCGATGGTCCAAATTTTCGATGACGCTGAAGCATAATTGAGGTTCTATGCCGTTAATGTGCCGAATTGTCTCATCCTTTAGCTCTTGAATTGTTACTGGCTTATCGACGTACACCTTTTCTTTCAAATAACTCCAAAGAAAAAATCCAACGGTGTCAAATCATATGATCTTGGCGGCCAATTGACATCGCCACCACGTGAGATAACACAGCCATTGAACTTGTCGCGCAAACAGCCATTGTTTCGTTAGCTGTGTGGCAATTGGCACCGTCCTCTTGAAACCACATATCGTCCACATTCATATCTTCCAATTCGGACCATAAAAAGTTCGTTATCATTTCACGATAGCGAACACCGTTCACAGTAACTTCCTGACCGGCCTCATTTTGGAAAAAATACTGCCCGATGATGCCGCCAGCCCATAAACCGCACGAAACAGTCACTCTTTGTGGGTGCATTGGTTTTTCGACAATCACTCTTGGATTATCATTCGCCCAAATGCGGCAATTCAGCTTATTGACGAATCCACTGAGGTGGAAGATCACTGAAGATGATTTTCTTCGAGAATTGATCATCCACTGTTGCCATTTCTTGCCACCATTCTGACCATTGACGACGCTTGAAATGGTCAAGAGGCTTTAGTTCTTGAGTCAATTGCACCTTGTAAGCGTGTAAATGCAAGTCTTTATGCATAATGTTCATCAACGACGAGCGTGAGAGGTGCAATTGTTGGGCACGACAACGAGTTGAGGTGGACGGCTCTTCAGCCACACTATCGCGAACGGCAGCAATATTTTCTGCAGTACGAGCTGGTGTTTTCACATCTCCTACAGATCCGGTTTGCTCAAATTTTTGCACGATTTTCCGATTGTACGCACATTTGGACGATTAAATTGACCGAAATATGCATTTTGATTTGAATGCCTTTTTCCATAATAAGCCTGCATAACTTTAACGCGTTGCTCGATTATGTATCTGACCATGGTTCAAATTGAGCTAGACTGAAATTGAGAAATGTCAAATGAAATGCAGAAAAAAAATTGACGTTTAGGTGGGGTTCACATTCAACATCGGCCCTTAGAATTTAACCACCGAACAACAATGCCATATTACAACTAGACTTAAAACTAAGGGTCAATGTGTTGGTTCAACTGATGTACATTGTTTAATGTAACATTTGGTATTAGAATATCGAGTTTGTTTTTAATATCCTACAATGTCCAGTGCTTACACCGAGTTCTTCAAATCTGCGTCTCCCTGTTGGTCCTCTTTGGATGGGGTGATGGTGGGTTTGCCGATTTAGCCTCGAAAATGACTGCTATTGCTGCTCTGTAAGAAGTCAGTTGTTGTTAGATATCGTTTTGAAGTTCTGCTTGCTTAGTAGATTTAGCGCGTTTATGTAGCGTTGTCCGGGAGAGTGTCGATCGGACATGGTTGATCTAGCAAATGAATTAGTCATGTGGTGTGACGATTTTTTCTGTCGACTTGAGATTGGGGAACCAAACAAATAAGGGCTTGATTTGATTTCCCCAGTCACTGTCCAGCACTAAAGGCTCATCTCTACGACTGCTTGATTTACTTCAGTAGTAAATAAAGACGTGTCTGACAGGAATTGAATGTTCTTGTAATATCTATTAACTGCGATTAAGAGACAAAAATACAAAACTGACTGAAGTCAAGTGATATAAACATGTCATCATCCACGATTTCCATGGTTCCGATGGTTCCATTGCATATAAAATAAGGAAAAATATCCTGTTAGCCATAATACGCCCCTGCCAAATAAAAACTAACTTTTATAATATTTGAACCATATGCGATATCTCAAAAGGGTTTGTCTTTTATTTAAACAAAAAGTCGTTATTGTTATTGAGAACAGATTCTGGTTCTGGAAGACAACTAATTTTGTAATTTTGTGCCCTGCCGGCCTTATGGCCGTCGCTTACATAGACTTACGTGCTGTGCTTTTGCTACGTGGACCTGCTTTAGTTCTAAAACCAACCAGATCCACATATGTATGAATCTTAGGAGGTTTTTCAGTTCAACACCTCATTAGTCCTGTACGTAGAAGGGGTATCCTAAGAAATGCCTTCTTTTCTTTGATAGCGCTAGGAAGAGCAGATATTGGATGTTTCGTCCTCATATCTGCAGCTTCTGCAAAAGTCGTTATGTAGTATGTTCAGACTCATTGTATACCTATGGCACAGTGTCCGTTAAGGACTACTTGCGATTATCATGCGTACATCCTGCGACTAGAACCATAGAGCCCTCGTCGCTGCTCCATTACTCAGATTAAGTCATCGATTTCTGGCTCTATCCGGAGCTTCATCATCTGGTTTTGCGCAGTCACATGCGGGATTTCTAGAGATTTCTCCAGCTCCAATCCCTTTCCGATCGAGTGCCGCCTCGCAACCGCTTCGCTTGAAAGACGATGCAGTCGTCCTTCAGTGCCAGGGATTTTTCCAAGAGATCACAGAAGGCGCGGGCCCTGTACGCGGGCCCTGTACCCGCGCCTGTCTTCGAGCCGTTAGTGTATAGAGCGAATATGTTTAAGATTTGCAAAAAGCTAAGTGGGACGTGTTTAGTGAAATAGGGGCTAGGACGAGCTGATGACCCATGGTACGTAAAGCTTTATTGTTATGCCATGTTTTGAAGTGCTGTCAGATGATCTGATTTCTCACATATTTTCCGAAGCCGCTATAACGCTGTGAATGTTATAACCGATGTTTTTCAAGTTTAAGTCTACGGGGTCAAACCTACGTTAAATGTCAGAAAATTGCCCAAAGATGTGTATCTAAGTAAGTCAATTTATTCATAAGGTTTCCTTTAATAAACTGAATGTAAATTTGACTTTTTGGCATGTGGCATCGTCTAGTTTAAGGTACATACCTTCCATCAGCTGCATATTTACAAAACAAAACTTAAGATTTAAATTCACGACGTAGATTGCTTGCACAGACGTGATGGAAGAAAGGAAAAAAATGTTACAGAGAACGTGTCAACACACAAATATCTACGACTGACGGTCGAATTTAAATGAAGCTATCATATCGAGAAATCAAGGAAAACAATGTGTCAATCTGCGACCGCATTTTCCCCCTGAACAACCTTAACACTCCAGCAGTAATCAAACATTGCTATTTAGAAGTGGTGGAATCGCACTTGAATACTTGTATGTGGAGCATCGTCGCAAATGCTGACGCTTTGTACTTTGACTGAAGACATAGCCACTAGTAGTGATTTTCAATGTCTCTGTTCACATTTGAAGGAGTTTGCCAAGACAGTTGGTCCATATAGTGCAGTGGATACGTGCGTTGACTCAAACCCGGGGAGTCTTGATTAAATTCTCTACACGACAAGCTATTTTTTAAGTCACGACTGCTTGAATGCTCTTGTCGGAGTATATCTGTCAAACCTCGTTCAGACTAATTACAAAATTGTGGCTACCCTTCACTCGGGAGAAAGCAATAGCACGCACAACACGAATATTTGCTGTCTAGCCTCCTGCGCTCTCGGTCCACAAACAAATGTTCTTCTTTAATTTAAGCTCCTTCTCATACAAATTACAGTAAAACCTGCTAATCGGGAGACTTTATAGTAGGACCCCCTTTTATTCGGAGCTCACGTTATGCATTGCATGCTCTTTTTCTTACAAATTTCTGTCTATAATCGGGACACCTGCTAATCAGACCATGGACCACTAACATATCATGCGTTGCTTGACCTGTCTTATTGGACCAAACGTGGGGAATACGATATTGTATATGTTTTTTACGTGGCTAGTGTGTGTACTGGCAGTCGTTTTTTATGTACATATTCATACGTGTCCAATGCTTCACTCTTAACGGATAGAAATGCATGAGGAAAAAACCTATGAAAGTAAACCGGTCCAACCAAAAAGGAAACCTCTACAACGACACCACCTAATAATCGGACCACTTTTCTTCGGTCCCAAGAGTGACCCAATTTGTCAGTTTACTATACAAGAACGTGGGTTATGTTAGGGGGTGGTGGATGAATTTCATTTGGGTTATTCTTAGTCCTTGTTGATTACAAGATGGTTAAAACCACGCATTTGCATGTAGAACAATGCAGTGTATCCCTCTTCTATTGTAAACCACGCAGTTCAATAAAAACCCTTCAAAACAAGCTCATTCGCATTACAATATACGAACGTGCTGCGCCCACAGAAAAAAATAACAACAAACAAGAAATGAGTTGTGCAATGTTTTGATAGACATGTGTGAAGCATCAAAACACCGGCACGAGACTTGTTCGTCTGATGCCCTTTTAGCAAGTGTATCGGTCTAAGGTCAAGTCCACTCCCACATTACTCTGAGCAAAACAATAACAAACGGAGGGAAATCCAAACAAACAAACATCAGGCAGACCCTACAACTGATAAGCAGCAGCCTTCAGTCGGTTGTCTAAAGGTGATTGCCTTTATAAAGGCGCAGCGCCGGTTACTAGTTTTAATCAATTCAATTCCGATTCCCCAGAGATTCATTTGTTCGGAGTAGCTGTGGGTGAACACAATTAACTGGTAGCTCAAAGGATTGTTCAAAATATTGCACTCCCCTGTTGTCTTCGGCGATGAAAGCTGAACTTGGCGTTATTTCACAATTCGAACTTAATTCACGATTGTACCGAAGTCATGAGCTCCCGCTTCCTAGCTCTGTGAAGTTGTAGGCACAGCCAATCTGCACTCTCTTTGAAACTCATAAACAAGGGGGTTTCCAAAATGAATTGGAAGCTGTGAAAAGTCAGTATGGACTGCTTCGATTACCATCTTGATTGACTGATTCATTTCACGAAGCGTATTTACATTTATTTGTAATAAAAAAAGACTCCAATGTTTTCGAACTGCCGGTGTCTTATCAGCTAGTGTGATTAGCTAGAGAAGCATGTGAGTTGACTCACATCGGTTGTAAGCGGAGTGCACATTGTAGTCTAGTCGACGGTAGAATCGGGTTATCAACTGATCAACTATCAACTTTGTGCGATTAAAACATGTCGCTTAGTCTTCAAGTCAGTCGCTTGTGTAGTTCGAAAGAGTGCACAACACGATGAAGTAAGCAGGGACTCGAAGACCCTCTTTGCTGAAGCATTGTAGTCCATGCGCTCGATGTGGCCGAGCTAGTGCAGTCGACGGAAATTGCCTTCCGGAATACAGTCTCATCTTGGTACAACTCGTAGACTTCGCGGTTGTGTCCTTTTCCTCATTCACCCTTCTCGCAGACAGGACCATATACGCGACTTAGAATTTTTCTTTCGAAGGCATCATGAGTCACTTCTGCTGTTTTATTTAAAGCCCAACTTTAGGCTCTATATAGTTCCAGTGCTTCTAAAGCCACTGGTTTGTAGAGAATTGGTCAGTCGAGTCCGAATTTCTGAGCCCAGTTGTTTCGAGAAACCGAAGTAGTACCAGTTGCCGACGCATCTCCACTAAGATGTCATGCGTGGAGTTCACATTTGCCCCGAGATAGACAAACTCCTTTTCTACCTCATAATTAAAGCTGTCCATGTTATGCTCCAGGTGGTGCGCGCCGTAACTTCCTCGACAGCATATCTTTCGTCTTATCCTCGTTGACTTTAACAGCAGCTCGTTCCGCATATTCTTCAATTTCCGTGAAAGCTTCTACTACGGCACGTTGGGAACCCTAGAAGGATTGACATAAATTTATTGTCTCATATTTTTGCTGTTTGATATTTCAGTGTTCTATATTTGACAGTTGAAGCAAAGACGCAGTTCAGTTAGCCCTGTTAGCAGTGCCACTTCATCGTGGAAAGACTTAACCTCCAAGAAAATTCAATTAAAATTCGTGCTCTTCAGCGAATGGGCATGTTAATAAACAAAGCTGTCCTATTTGGTCTGATGAGCAACCTCAGGCAATACAAGACCCTTCAATGCATTCGGAAAAATCCACTGTTTAGTGCGGCTTATTGTCCGTTTTTTTCATGGTCGACATGTGGTACCAGGACAACGGCGCTACATGCCACACAGAATGCGAATCGATGGACCAATTAAGATATGAATTCAGTGAGGAATTAAACTTTCTTTAACCTAGTTGCTTAATTACTGCCTATGCGTTGCAACGTCTAGCTCAGCCTTTCAACAAAAGCTCAGCCTATGTGGTCTGCCATTATTTTCTTGTGAGTTATATTTGAGTCCGCCACAATGATCTTTGCATGCGACCCATTCCGTTGGAAGATTGTCTTGACGCAGCAGAGTAGCTAGTGGTGTTGATGGAATATATTTTTTTAACCTGATTATGGGACAAGCGTCTCTTTTTCACGACGTGTGGACGATGTACTTATTTTCAGAACAATAAATCTACATGCACAGAGCTGACGACATCGTTATCCACTTCGGGTATTGATGCATTTACTTACTTATCAGGCCGGCGACCCATGGAGGGTCCGAGCCTGAGTAATTGCTGCCTTCCATCGTTGACGGTCCTGGACACGCTGCTTCCATCCATCAAGACCAAGCTGTCTTGCATCCGCTATTACTTGGTCCTTATACCGGAGATTAGGTCTTCCTCTCCTTCTCGAACCAGTAGGCTCGGATTTAAAGACCGTCTTTGCTGGAGCATTGTTGTACATGCGCTCGATGTGGCCGAGCCAGTGCAGTCGACGGATTTTTAACTTCCGGACTACATCCACATCCTGGAGCAGCTCGTAGAGTTCGCGGTTATGTCTTCTCGTTCCTCGCAGACGGGATCATATATCCGACGTAGAACTTTTGAAGGTACCAAGAATCAGCTCTGCAGTTTTGCTTAGCGTCCAGCTTTCGGCTCCATAGAGCAGGACTGGCAAAATAAGAGTTTTGTTTTGTAGTTTTGTAGTTAGAGTCAGGAGTTTTGAGCCCGGGTGTTTTGACAAACCGAAGTAGGACCGGTTGCCAAGGGCGATTCTACGACGGATCTCCACTGTGATGTCGTTTGTGGAGTTTACGTTTGCCCAGAGGTAGACAAACTCCTTTACTACCTCGAAATTGTAGCTGTCGGTCGTGAAATTTTGTCCAAGGTGGTGTGTAACGGAACGTTTTTCGTTTTGTCCTCATTGACCTTGAGACCAGTTCGTTTCGCCTGTTCTTCAATCGCCGTAGAAGCGTCCATTACGGCACGATGAGAACGCGCGACGATGTCGATGTCATCTGCGTACCCCAACAATTGGACCGACTTGTAGAAGATAGTGCCTTTCGTGTTTGCAGCTGCCCTCCGCACTATCTTCTCCAGTACCAGATTGAAGAAATCACACGACAGCGCATCTCCTTGCCAAAATCCAGTGCAAGTTTCAAACGGCTCAGAAATCAGAAATCCTTGAGCCGAACTGCACGGTGCATCGCGTATGTGCTAGCGTGGAGCGGCACAACCGGATCAGTTTTCCCGGGATCCCGAAATCGGCCATCGCATCGAATAGCTCCTTGCGATGAATACTGTCGTATGCGGCTTTGAAATCGATGAAAAGATGGTGCGTATCGACTTGAAACTCACTGGTCTTCTCCAGGATTTGTCTTAGTGTGAAGATTTGGTCTATATTCGATTTGCCGGGCCGGCAGCCGCACTGGTACGTGCCGATTAGTGCGGGCAGGATCTTGTAGGCGACGTTGAACAGGAATATACCTCTATAGTTGTTGCAAGAGGTAAGATCGCCTTTTTTGTGGATGGGGCATATGGAGCTGATATTCCAGTCGTCGGGCATGCTTTCGTCTTCCCAAATTCTACAGATGATCTGGTGCATGCTCCCTATCACAACATCGCCACCAGCCTTGAAGGCCATCGGAGCCTGCGGCTTTGTTGTTCTTCAGCCTTTTAGTGGCTGTTCCGACTTCTTCAAAGCTAGGTGCGAGGACTACTTCATCGACTGGAGTTGGGATTTCTTGATTCAAATCCTTATTGAATGCAAAAAATTCGTTAACATATGGCTATGGAATTACTGCGCCTCAAACAGATGGCTTCGCAAATACATATATTTCGCATAATTTCTATTTCGGACTGAAGGCGAATATATCACATCACCACCAGCCCCACTAGAAACGCAGCTCAAAGAGTTTCCACAAACGTCCGCCTAATTATTGACAATGGCCATCGTAAAGTGATGCAAATGAGCGATGTAACTTCTCCTAGTTACTTGATTCAATTTCTTCCGAATCAACTCACACCATCAGTCGTCCGCCCTCACTGACCAGAAGCGACATCCTGGGCATCATTTTAATATTTCGCCGCATCAATCTTTCATAACAGACTCTGTCTCTCGCTGAAAGAGAAAATTACCCTTGAGGATTTAAAATTTACACTCTCCACTCTCTTAACAGCCATCGGGGGTCTGCAATTTCTTATGCACTCGAAGTGTAATTACGATAAATGGAGTCATTTAGGGCGTGAAATATTTATGAAAACAGCTTACGGTGCATGGGCTGTAAGTTGCCAAGGGTGCTGTACTTGCCACGGGATAATTGATTAAATTGGGTGTGAATTGGTGTGCTTCGAAAGCCATACCCGGCAGATGTTCGCAGGGAGCCGTACCACATGTGGGCGGTTGTGTGGCGGATGCTTCGATGTTTGATTTGCCTAAATGAGATATTTCGCAAATTGGTGTAGTGAACCGGAAATGCCAATAGTCTAAGTCCTGGCTGCGTGTTGCAACTAATTTGTGGAATTAGAGTGGAATTTGTGTTATTTACAACCAAGCCAGGAACAGATAAATTAGTTCGCTCAAATGAACAAGTGAATGGAGATTTTTTTTAAATCAGTTTTTTAGAAAGGGATGTACGCTATAAGACTGTACTTGATGTGTTGTGTGTTGGTACTTAGTCTCCTGACATATGTGATAGTCTAAACCAGCAGGTTCCTGATGTCAGCAGTAATACAGTCCGAGGTGGACTTGGGTCCTGCTTCTTCAGCAACCATTCCTGATCGTGATGTTCTCGATTCTGACATTCTTTCTTCGACGAGCCTTGAGAAACTAGACTCTCTGAGCATTGTCTCAGTCTCGGCCATAAATTGTAGCTTGTATCGGAAATCCAACACAGTACATCCAGGATCAGGAATCAACGTACGTGTCTTTGCGATGAAATTGGTCACATTCCTCCAACGTGTCTAGAGTCCAATTCGAAAACGTACATCTTCTTCTTCTTTGTTTGGCGCTACAGTCTGGGGTGGATTTGGGCCTCAACTAACAGGCAGCTCCAGCTATCACTATCTTTCGCCATCTGCCTCCAGTTGTGCACACCAAGTTGGTTTAGGTCTTACTCCACTTGTGTGCGCTTTCTCGATCGAAGACGTCTCTCTGTTGCGTTGTCCCAATGGCTCTGATTCGAAGGCTCTTCGGGCCGGAACTGTGGTGTCCATACGCTCTACATGACCTAGCCATCTTAGGCGTTGGATTCGAAGACGCTTAACTAGGTGCATGCCGCTATACAGCCCGTACAGTTCGTGGTTGAATCTTCTCCTTCAGACGCCATCAGATGCCAAAACGTGCATACGTCCATTCATATGATCGAGAGTGGCTTAATTATTGTAGTTGAGGGTATATTGCACAGCGATCTGCTCATTGATGATACCTTTGCTCTCTTTCGAGTTCTCCTAAGGGATGTATTAGTGGTTATATACTACTGTCCTGTTGCGCATAGGTGGACGAAATCTATTCTGGAGTATTCTCTAGCCAGTTTCCAGTAGAATCTGAGAATGGGAGATGGTTCCATTGACTTAATCTCTTCCTCTGTAGACTTATGCCTCTCAGCAAATGTTCTGGAATGTCATTCAATTCTCCACAGCATCTGCAGAGACAATCATCTGAACATCCTAGCTTCCTTCAGTGCTCCCTGAGTCTGCAGTGCCTTGTTGGGGTACGGAAGTTGTTCTGGCTCATTTTGATACATGCCACAAACCGCTTTCGTTAGACAGATCTAAGCCTTTCTAGGGCTGCTTAATGCCAGGAGCTTCGTTTCTGCCTGGTTCCTTCTTTAAAGTGCCATGAATTTTTCTCTGAGGATCTCCTACAGCGCAGAACCGTTCTGAGTCTGTGAAAGGTTCTGATGCTCCTTTCCTTGCCCGGGCGTCGGTCTACTTCCGTATGGCCATGTATGCAGCAGAGTTTTCTACTCAATTCTTTGGGTGCCTACAGAAATTTTCACACGAGCTTGGATTTGATGATGTAGGAGTCTAGTTCCATGAAAGCGGCTCGACGGTCTATGTCGCAGTTGGTTTCTATGTCCGAATGGATTTGAATGCATCTGTCTGTGGCATAAATTTGAGCTTGAAATATGCTGGTGTGTGGATTGGCCCATCTGTTGGAAGTACTTTGTCCTGGGTCTGTATACCCCTGTCCCAGTTCCTTCATCAGTATTACCGTATTCCTGATTAGTTTGTGGACTATGGATACAATCCTGGTGCTGAGGATATGGAAATTAAATTTCCAAATCACACCATCCTTCGGAATGGCCAAGAGGGGCTGCTGTTTGACTAGTGCATGGAATTGCCTCGATATAATGCCCTTCCCTTTTTTTTTTATTTCTTGAGTTAACTTCATCTTAGAAGGGTGCAGGCCAAGGTCATTGGTTTTAGGGACGCCCAAGAACACCGTGGCATAAATGTTATCAATATTCGCGTCCCTACACTCGATGCATCCAGCAGCGAATTGCTTGTCTTCGGATGAGAATTACGAGCAAAAATTGGTTTAAGGTTCAGGTTTTTTGGTTCAGTCCCAATTGGGAAACTCTTTTTATGTAAATAGAGTCACAAACACACGCAAAATCGTTGTCTCTACAAAACACACTCCAGCTTGATGCGTAAGTGAAATCACTTTTCTTCACTGCTTGACATGCTTCCTTACTGCTAACAAGACTCTCACCTCTGCATGCTTGCCCCCGGGAAGCTAATTGAAAGCCCTAAACATCTAGGGATTCGGCAAATAGCCTTGAAGGATATTGCCTCAAGAACTCATCAACCTTCATTCTCTATTATGTGCTAATCCGACATTCACATTGCCTGTCCTTACGGTTTACCTACATCATGTCCAAGATTCGAGAAAATGTTCTCGCACCAGTCCATTGTCACACTTGGACTTTCACTTGAATGTGCTCAAATCCCTTCGTCCTCGTCCACTCAAGTACTCCTAACAAGTGTTTAACGCTCACATTGGCAACCTCGCAGTCCACTCTGGGGAATATATCAAAATTATTTGCTGTGCGCCGTTCAAGGACATTGAACAAGTACCATTAAAACGGGAAAATTTGTTGAGTCTCCGTTCGTTTTCTGCGTGGTCTTCCTTCGGTGGAGAGGGTGAGGGGGGGCAGTTGGCTCCTGCTTTAATTTACCCCCCAAAGTCATTAATCTATGTAAATTTGCCCTTCTCAAGCGATCCGAATTTTGGGCAGGGTAATGCACACAGAAGTGCAAGACCAATTGCCCATGTAAGAACAAAACTTTTCGCCCCGACACCAGGATTTATAACCCTCCTTTCATGCGGCAATAATTTTAGTCCGGGCAAACAAGGGCCCGTCGAGCTCTCGCCGGGATGGGGCTAGTGCAGTATTAATCGATATCCTGGGAAATCCCGAAAATTATCATACGCTTCCGTAGCCCAGCGATAATTTTCTCCAAGATTTTCAATTCCATACCCACCATGGTGAGAGTGGTGGTGGACGACTGGTACCCTGCACCATCCTTGAGGTATTTCAACTTTCTTTTTTCCTTTCTTTCTTCCTTTTTCAATTTCATCTTCATTCTCTCCGCATTTTGAGTTGGGGTAGGGAAGGAGGGGATGTTTGTATGTTATTCTTGGGAGACGGAAAAAGAAATTGATTTTTTTGTATTTCTTATTCACTCTGCAGGATATCCTCGTCGTCGTCCCAGTAGTTGTAAGCATCGGCTGCATACGTCGTTGGCAAGGATTCAAGGAATTCTCATTTTTCTGGATATGAATCGATTATGGGCGAAATTGAACTGCTGCGGTGAGAGGATGCTGAGTCCTTGTATGGCTTACTTGGAACAAGGGACGATAACACCACTCATGAATGGAGAACAATAATTTATGGGAATTTTGATGTGAACTTAGGAAAAGTGCACGATTGCAGTTTTCACAGTTAAGAACGCATGGAGAGGAACTCAAACGGCTGTAAGTTCTGAAAAGCCGTACAAAGTGTCTGCTTTGCTCTTATCCTTTTTATGCCCTCTGTTACGCTGCCTGCACTCTGCGCCTGTGTGTGTGTGCGTGTGTGTGTACACAACGAAGGGGGATAGGGATGTGCATATCCTTACCCGGCTCAAGACTTTATTGAGTTATTGACCTTAATTTGAGATAAGGGTTCATCAGGTCCAGTGGCAGGAGAGGTGAACATATGTTAGCTCCGATGGCTACATCAGACGGGAAAGTTCACCATGTAATCCATGCTATGTCCGTGTACGGTGCAAAGGCGATGTCTGATGAGTTCACATAACGTTGCCGACTGCTGTCATATTTCATTTGAAAAAATGCATCTGCAGAGGACTACGACTTTTGCATCGTACAGTTGGCAGTACGGTGTTCTTGGTACAATCAGTATATAGACAAAAAAATGCATCGCACAGGGTTCACTCAGTTCAGGTTAGTTTTTGAAGATGTGTTTTGGTTCTCCTGAAATTTGCATTTAATTGTTCTTGACTGATGCTGCTGGGCGGTCTTCTCATTCTTTCCGCTTTCGGGGAGAAAAAGTTTTGGCTATGAATAGAGAGCTCAGATATTTTGAATGAATAAATTATGAACTTCCAGTTAGAAGTCGCCTAGTCACTGGAAGTTCGGCACTAGGTTGAGTGAGGCTGGTTGGGTGGCGTCAGACAGAGTCATTTACATTTCAGAAGAATTTTTGGATTTCACGAGTGGCGGAAGGTGCAAGGACATGCTTTTTTACTTCGAGATCGGATAAGGTTTTGATCGTTTTGCATAGTATTTGGTTTTGTTGATAGACGACTTGTATCACAGTTCAGACAATGCATTTTCTATGTCTAGTGAAGGCGCTGTATAGACAGAGAAAGCGATGAAGGTCTCAACCTCATCCACGGTCTGCACCTTCCACAGAAGTTGTTGTGTGGCAGATTCATCATACGGACGTGTTGGCCAATAGCAGAGTGTCCCGCAAGACACCGGTAAATTCCAGCCTTCTGGGTCAGGGTCTTGAGTTTTGGTGTCCCGTAACTTTTAAAATTCGTGTTGACGTTAACTATTGATTAGCTGTAGCGAGAGGGGTAGATAGTAAGTCTTCACTGGCAGAAAATGAAGATGCCATACAACGTCCCTGCATCGCAACTACTCGGTACTTCACATACGTGACGTGGAGACTGAAATAGTCAACCATCTCATTAAGAGACAGCCGGTAATTAAGAGGGTTGCTTAATGACGTGTAATATTGTCCATTTAAATTCATTCGTTGGCAACCTGACTGTCTGAACAAATAATGTTCTTGTCTATGCCTGAAAAAGGTCTATGCTGTAAGGTACAGTGAGGTGAACGTATAAT
Organism: Eristalis pertinax; assembly: GCA_907269125.1. Lineage (NCBI taxonomy): Eukaryota > Metazoa > Arthropoda > Insecta > Diptera > Syrphidae > Eristalis > Eristalis pertinax. Next base: position 32,455,176 of record OU026149.1, read on the forward strand.
AACATCAGCGCACATTCGCAAAAGACCATCTAGCATCTTACAGACCAATCAAGAAGGAGTGCGGATTGAGCAGTTTTTCTTAAATATGGATTGATTGGTGGTAGGAGGCCATTGTAGGAAACTTAACTTCTAAAGTGGAGACTAAGCACAGACCTGGCCGCTAATTAACTTCCAAATATGTATAACCAAAGGATTGAAGTGAACAAGAAGGTTAAGTGCAGCGAATTGTACTTCATAGCGCTTCCCTAAACCATATCCCCGGAAATCTTTGCACTCTCAACCGAGTGTCCAGTTGTCTAGGCGGGCGGTCTAGACTCCGTAAATAAAAATGGTCAAATACATTTTTGGTGAAGTGTACAAACCCTTTATAGGTATCCCCCCACCCGATGGAGGCTTACCTGACCTTCAATCAGTGCAGACCCATTTGTTGAATCTTGAGTCTCCAGCTCATATACACATTTTGTCATAACAGTCAGAGGAAGCATTATGCGATTCAGTTTAGCGTGGGTTGGAACGTCCATACCAGTGTGTCTAATTAGCAATCTTCTGCATAATGTGATTGAGCTGAAACCCTGCAGTCACTCTGTGTTGATTTCGGCTTGGAGCTGCATTCTTTACTGACTAGGTAACCATTGTTTAGCTAGCTCATCGGTCTCGCTATCCCTTGCGATTATCCCTCCCATTACGGATGCAGAGTTGAACGGTTGGTGAATTGAGAAGCTTTATGTTCGACACTATGCTTCACTTTGGCCTTTAAGGTCCTTTGTGCTGTCACTTTTTGTCCCTCAGCCCTGACTAATCGTTGATTGCACCTTCATTGTTTTGGGGAATATTGTTGTCTTCAGTTGTCTGTTTTGACTCTCTTATAACCAGTTGGTGGTTTCTAGGTATATTAGGATATGTATGATATTTGCGTTCGTACAAGTCTCTGTTAAAGGAATAACTTCTTAGTAATTTTCGGCAAGGGCGGGGCAGGTACCGAGGCAAGGGCGGGGCAGGTACCGAGGTTCAGTAGCCTTAATGGAAGTTCAGCTTCTACAGAATTAATTGTATGGTGCTCCAAGTCTAGTAGCTTGATCTCCTATTAGGCCATGACCTGTTAATAATTTACTTCCTGTCTAATTCTATGACAGTTTTAGTTTTGATTCGGTTCAGTGTGGGTCCGTTCGTTTTCGATATCCTACATGTATCCATTTCCGCCCATTTACGATTGGTGTTGCTTATGGCGTTTGTAACGAACAGTGTTTTCTTTGATTGATTTTATAGAAATCTCAAACATTTTTCGAAATATGAGCGATTACTCGAATTGTAGAGTTTGCCAACAACGGTCGGATCTTCAGATTGAATGCATTTTTTTTGTCTGAGGTGTTTTTAACGCTAGGCTGGAGCACTCGGACTCAAAACTGGTCTATTGTACTACCAGCAGAAACCTCGTTAGCTAGGTAAGTGGGCTATCAGCGAAATCGCCAGCGCATTTGTGATACCTATAGGCAGACTACTACCACTTATCGATAACTACAGTGATAGTACCGATAATTTGATCCCAACGTCAAATGGTGACTGGATCAGATTTGAAAACCGGATAAAAGCGTTTCACTGGGATTCGAACCCCTCTAAGCAAGGGTAGGCACTCAACCAACTGTGCCAACCAGTACGCCAGATTGAATGCTTAGTGAAGTAACTATGCTTCATTTAGACCTGCAGGGTTCCCAAATTTCTCTTGAGAGTCAATGCAAAGTGCGCAGTCAGAGGAATCATGCACAAAAACGAGCATTTTCTCTTTTTGTGCATATCCGAGAGAAAGAAAGTGAAAATGAGTGCACAGAATGCAGTGAAATAAATGGACACGCCAGTTTACACGTCCACACATAACTACGCGTATTTCCATCCGTAGTCGCCATATCAGCTCATAAGTATCGCATCTGTTTTCCGATTTACATTTTTTCCTCAAAATGTCCTTTCAGATTGAAAATATCCCTGTAGAAAGGGGGAGCGAGTATGCACGCTGAAATGAAATACTGGCGGACATCATATTAACCCCTGCTTACACTTCTCATTGCCAGTTAAACTCATCTCGTAAACAGCCCTGTCAACTCTGTTCAATTTAAAATGTATTGTTTTTTTTTTATTTTTCGAGTTCAGAATTACAGCTCCGATATTTACATATTAATGGTGTCCTGCGTAAAAAAAAAAATCAGCGGTTGCTTTATAATTAAATGGAGCTTTGCCAGAAATCGCATTGCTTGTGGAAAACCAAAAACAGAGCGCTCCTTCCATTCATCACATTCCCTGTGCGTGTGTGTGTGCCTTTTGGATGGTAGACATTTTCGGCAAAATGCGTTGAAAAATTGCGAAAAAATTAAAACAAAATATCATCGCACTTGTAGATGTAGCCACGGCCATTTTAACGCTGTACTGAAACTGAAAAGCGTTTTTTTTTTTTCGAAAAGAAATAAAATATTCGCGTATCGAAATAAAAATAAAAGCCTCGCTGAAGTTAAAACAAAATTAATGAAAATTACGAGTAATCTGTGTTTTTGTGCACAAACGCGGCTACATGGCGACATGTGGATACATGTTAAATGTGCCTTGTAATTATGAAAATGGTCGAGGAATTTTTCAATTAAGACCTTTCGAAAGCACCCCCAAGCTGGCGCACCGTGTGTGAGTGCTTAAAATCCTCTTCACGAGCAGTTAGCTCGGTTGGGGGTCGCTACGCTGATTAAGGTTGTTGCAGAAGCGATTGTAACATTTGTAAAATTGATAAATATTGCAGGTATGCAAGAGGGCATAAAGACACTCTAAACGGTGATCAAAAGATGGTACGGCTGATAAATAATTTGACAACTACTTAACTAGCCCACTATAACTGGATGGCGTCAGTGTAATGCCATTGTACGTTCATGTAGATTTGGTGGTGGACTAAATTGAGAGTGCACTGATAATCAAAGAAAAATTCAAAGAGTGTTTACTTTAATCAACAATGATGAATAATTAGCTGACCCCTCATTACTGGTGGAGGGAAGTCAACTTGTTAAGCAGAGAAGTTCTATTGTACTACCTTTTACGAGCGGCGTTCAATTTATACTCGCAGCGGGTGTGTTGCTTCTTCATGACAACGCTCCTGTTCACACGGCGCGAGTTTCCAATTCTGCTGCGCGAGATTGTGGTTTCGAAAAAATCCAACACCCACCCTATAGTCCAGACCTTGCCCCTAGTGATTATTTCCTGTTTCCGGATTTGAAAAAATGTCTTCGTGGAAAAAGATTTTCGGATGATGAAGAACTCAAGTCTGCAATAAATAGGTATTTTGCAGAGAAAGAGGAAATTTATTTTTTGTAGGGTTTAAAAAAGCTTATCTCAAGATGTAACAAATGCATTGATGTTAGGGGAGATTATATTGAAACATAAAAACAGATTAAATTGAATTCGCATTTTCTTTCATATCGATACTGAGAATATATTGAACGCCCCTCGTATTTGCGTGCGCATATCATCGACTTTTATTGTAAAAAAAAATTGCTTATTCTACAAAATATGTACATTAGATTTCAATAGGAAGAAATAAGAAAGTAAGTAATTAAAGAGCGTGCAATAGAGTGACAGTCGAAAAATGAGATGAAAATGTGCAATTGTGCTGTTGTGTACTATACGCCGTGTGTTGTGTGCTGTGCGCGATATGGGTTGGCATCAGGGGTTTCTTCGAGAAAAGCCTGGCATTCAGAAACGACTGCAGAGTTTCGAGCCGAAGTGGCTGCGATACACGAGGAAGCACTTGAGAGCACTTGCGCGTTGAGAGTCGACTATATAATACACAAATCGATCACCATTTTTTTTTTGGACTGCCAAGTGGCAATAATAACCATCGGGCATTCTGACATCGAAGCTGGTCGTTGTCAGTGAGATGTTCTTACTGGATAACACATCATACCGGCATTCAGAAACTCTCGCGAAAAAGAGAGTACATTCAACTTCTTTAAGTGATTGCCCAATATATCCCATCTTTATTCACGGAAACTAAACTGCTATTCATAATAGTAATAATATGGGTGGCGCTACAGCCCGTAGAGGACCAAGGCCTAGCTTCTTAGCAACTACTCGTGTAGTGCGTGCTACTGTTCGTGGAAGGGACCTACAGTTTTATGCCGACTTCGAACGGCCAAGTTTGAGAAGCTTTTTCTAAACAGTTATACTCTTTGAGCGTCGTCAATGACTCGAAAGAGGTGGGGCCGTGAAAAGTATTTTTTGTCGTACCAGGAATTGAACCTGGACAGGTAGGTCCAAATGCGTAGGAGTCGACGCACATACCCACAACGCCACGGGCCACCACTCCAATTCACACCACCCAATATTTAAAAAAAAATGTTTTTTTTCTTTAATTCCTATAATGCGTTCATTTTGGGACACCCTATGGAACCTATCCAATATCTGCTCTGCTCTGCATAGCCATAGCAAAGAAAATTAAGCCGTCTTTAGGCACGCAATTCATTCAACCACAAGCACTACAGCTGGATGACCTAAACGGGGTTGAACTGAACGGTTATACGAATCTGGATGAGTTTTGGATTAAGCGAAGGTCTGTCGGTAGAAAAATGTCACCTTTTAAGGGCACAATGGACACAAAGTGTTTGTCTAAGTGACCAACGGCCATAAGGGCACCCATAAACCTACCTACCTAGTGCCTAAACAGACCGGGAACATTAGGATGAGAGCAAGATTTCAAAAGGCTAATGACATCAAAATCCAGCCTCGCATCGTATTATTTTTCAACCGGTAACGCAGATCCTGATACGAGTATGAAGGAATACTTGCCATGTCTCCACTTAAGTCAACGGAAACTCCGAAACGAATAATTAAGTCTACTTCCACAGATCGCCCTAAGGTTCTGTTAAAGATTTAAAGCTCGTCGCATTTCGAAACAATAACGTGCATCAATGCGGACACACATTTATTTGGAAAATCTTCAACTCTGCAATCATTCAAGCTAAAGCATGTGACACTCGACGGGGGACGACGACGAATGCCCACCCTTTGCAATTTATTAGCTGTCAATGCGATTAATTGATTTATAGTTAGTCCAAATGAGCGGCGTTTTCAGAACAAGCACACACACACCAAGCTGTACAAGTAGCTCGCTGTCTGCAAAAATCAAGCCAAACGCACGCCCATTACAACGCGTCACACCAATATCTGGTTAATGTCAACCTAGAGTAATTCCACGTCGGACACACATTCCACTGGTGTCAACGTGGTGCATGGTGGGGTTTGGGAAAAAATTATAACCCCGCCACCGTTATGCAACCACTTTGCGAATAAAATATGTTTGACTCCTTGCCGGTGCGGGCTTGCAATAAATTATGGTCTCCCTATCGTCCTTTCGTGCATAGACACAAAATAAATGGCAGCACATTTAAGTGCATTGCATAACAGGGTCGAAACGATCGAACGTTGGCCACGGGTGAGCGTGAGCGTGAGCGTTAGCAACGGGGTGTCGGGGTGTCGGAGTGCCGTAATGTCGTAGTGTCGGGAGTGTCCCATTCTCGTTCTCTGCAATTTAATATCAAATGCATTCAGTTGTCGCAATTAATTTTGATTAAAATTAATTAACTAACGCTGTGTCAGCTATTTGTCCAATTGTGGTTAAGCATTAGGGAGAGCTTGTGACTTTTACGAAATGAAATCGTCCATCTGGCTGTCAGGCGTTTTGACACTAATGTCACTCACAGTGAACACAGTGTACCAATTGTTTTTACACAGACAACAAATGGTTGGCGATTTAAATTAGCAGTGGACACTGGTGATGGGTGTTAATTAAAGGTGGCAATGGCAATGACAATGGCATTGGCTTCGGTCAGATGATGTAAATCATGGTTGATGTGATGGTCCATAGATAATGGACAGAATTGCGTAGTGACTTGGAGTAACAGGTCGATCTCATCAACTTGTCTAATAAACTGTTGAATTGGCTATCACGTTCGGTGTCCTGCAGAGCTGTCTCTGTGGTCAGTGACATTAGCACGACCTTTACGAATGAATCACTAACCCGACTCGTGATGGAGATCTCACAGTAATCCAAATTATGAATGTCCAAATGTCATAAGTAGGTGTTTCCCACTCAAACTCGATGAATGATTGTTTGATTGTACGAAGCCTTTCCATTGACGAGAGCCTCTACACAATCCGATATTTATGTAGATGGAAATTGAGTCACTCATTCCTAATCAACCCCCGAGACTACTTCAAACCATATTCGGTCGTATTTCTGGGAAATATTCATTTTAATACTCTCTAGACTGTGTGCTTGCCTTCGGTTGTGTGGCGTAGTTCTGATGAAATGTATCATTTGCGGAGAAAATGGTCCGCATATGCAACATTACTAGGACCACCACACCTGTCAGAATGGTAATTCCACTTTTCCTTTGGTTTCTGGTGACATTTTAAGTGTCGAGATGGGAATGAGGTTCATCACTTGGAATGTGTAGCAAAAACTCGTGAATTTGTTCATGCATCTGCAGCGACATCTTCTTCTTCTCAATACAGGAAGCTTGGATTCGAAGACCCGCTTAGCGGGAGCATTAGTGCCCATGTGCTCGATGTGGCTGAGGGAATATAGTCGAGGAAAGGCTCTCCGTTCTTGTGTCGAATGCAGTAAAAATCCGCTCTGTGATTCTGCTCATTGTCCAGCTTTCAGCTTCATAAAGCAAGACAGGGCCTGTGTATAAGTTAACGCACACGCACCAGATCCATCCAACGATCGAGCAATGGTTCACGTTTCAGCCAATCACCCATGCACCGACCTTGTAATACGATCAGCACCTTTAAGCCGTTCAAACCATGCACCGACTTTTGTGTTATTTGTTAAGTTAGAAGTAAAGAATTCAAATCAGTCATAGACTTGAAAGAAAAGACTTGAAGTAGTTCATATTTAACAATCAGGCGTCGACTGAAAAACCGAACTCAAATAACTTATAGCATGTCTTTTGTACTTCGAGAGGAGAATTTAGATGTTGCTTGGATAAGGACGCCATTTGTAGAATTCACCTTCGCCTCGAGGTGGGCAAACTCCTTAGCTTCCTGAAAGCTGTTCTTGTCGCTTTCACACTTTGTCTCAAGTGGTGAGCGACGGATCGACATAAAGGGTGATTTTTTAGCTATTATCTTTTTGGCAACACTGGTTTAAACAGCTGACGCACGTTTCGTGTTTTGTTTCACTGCCAAACATCTTCAGTTTGGTCTATAATTTAACCATGAATCGTCTTACAAACGAACAACGCTTGCAAATTATTGAATTTTATTATCAAAATGCGTGCTCTGTTAAGTTCATCGCGCGCTTCTTCCATTTTATGGTCAGCTCATTTTTGGCTCAATGGGTACGTAAATAAGCAGAATTGTCGATTTTGGAGTGAATATCAGCCAGAAGCATTGCAAGAGCTACCGTGCTACCGTGCTACTGTGCGGTTTATATGCTGGTGGCATCATTGGACCGTACTTCTTCAAAGATGATGCGAATCGTAACGTAACTGTGAATGGTGAGCGCTACCGTGAGAAGATATCCAACTTTTTTTTGCCCAAAATGCAAGAGCTTGACTTGCATGACATGTGGTTTCAACAAGACGGTGCCACATGCCACACAGCACAGCATGGACTTATTGAGGGGCAAGTTCGGTGAACATTTTATTTCACGTTCGGGACCGGTCAATTGGCCGCCTCGATCGTGCGATTTAACGCCTTTAGACTATTTTTTGTGGGGCTATGTTAAAGCTCATGTCTATACAGAAATGTTGGAGAGAGTATGCCAAAATTGGACTAAGCGGGTGGACCATTTGAGGCGCAGTCAAGGTCAACATTTGCATGAAATAATCTTCAAACATTAAATTATATGGACCGTACTATCGATTCAAATAAAGATTTCATGCATTTTTCTGAATTTTATGTGTTTTTTTTTGTTGAAAAACTTTCTTATAGCTTTTAAAAATTCACCCTTTATAAAACCGCAGTAGGATCTGGTATCAAACCACATCACTCGTCTTCGTATCGAACCCAAAAATAGTCATTCGAATTTGGAGGCTATCAGCGACGGAAGATAACGTCTAGCTGATGCGGATAGTGTGTATGGATGGACGCAAGCAAATAGGGATGGAGAGCTGATTCTTCTCGGAACGTTTTACTAGGCATTTCTTGCAGTACTGCGTGGCCAGGATCGTCAATGATTGAAGGCAGACATTGGTCAGGCTCAGACCCTCCATGCGTGCATATTTGCATGTATTTGTTGCAGTAAACACTGGCAGCTTCATGTGCTTCACTGCTAAGCTGTTCATATCAGTAGGAGACCAAATGAACGCAAAATGGGAATCGTCAGTTGGGTGGCCTTTTTTTTCCCGAAAATACAAGTCTTGGGACACGTCTAGTCGATGCAGTATTGATGACATCTGGGTGGACAACTCGCTGCCTTGCCAAGTCTCACAAATTTCAGTCGGGTTGACGTCAAGGAATAAATTGTGGAATTCAATTGTAGTAGTACTCGTTATTTCGCTCCACGAGCGGGAAGTATTAAATATATGGGCCCGACTTGGGCCTCTTTCTACAACAATCGCGTGTGTTGTCCCTTTCAAATTCGACAATCATGTTATTTTGCGATTGAAATGAGCTAAGCTACGTTCATAAAAAGAAACAAGCAAGCGTTTACGACCACTCGTGACCTCCAACAAAACACAGGTAATCAAATTAAATAAGCACTGTTTTATTGCATCCCGCCCTCCCAATTAGTTTTTCCTTCTTTATCATTTGTAGCAATTCTCCATGCGCTTCATGTCTGTGTTAAGATTTATGGTTGCCATTCGGACAAGGTGACGGGTATTATTCGAAATGATGTTCAGTTTCGTGTCAAATGGCCCACGCCCCCATGTGTAATCCTCAATCAGCAGCATATCGATTCGGTTGCAGCATACACCTTTATTAATCTGGGACAGTGTCCCCCATTGACCACATTCGACTGTGTATGTACACGAAGGGCCCTTGTCAAGGGCATAAATCTGAAAATGATTGATTGCCAATAGATTGAATGGGAACATAAATTGTCGATTGACAGATGGACCAAGGAAATTGAATTTACAGTCAAACCGCATTGTAAGTCATTGCTGGATGGATGGATGTATGTACATTTGAATTAATTGGTAATAACGTCATCTATGTAATCCTTGGCAACGACACTCGAACTCAGAGTTAATTGATAAATACCGATTGGAATAATGGGTTTCGCCTTTAATTGGGACAGCTCATGTGACAACAATGGGCACATCAATTTTTGGATGTCCGAAGGACAGTTCAATGAGGATCAAATGTCCAAATTGTCCTGTTCAATGACAGCTCTCGAAGTCCTTCTGTTCACATCGATATCGATATTAATAACGAAGTAATAAGTGAGAGACAATGGTGTTTGATTGGCAGTGATTTCTTTAATCAACTTGGTTATGATGTCTTGCAACACCACATATAGTCACTTGAAAGTGGTACAGAAGGGATATTGAAGCCCTGCCAGTGGGATGAATAAGGGGAAACATTAAAGGCTACAGCATGGAGTATTGGAGTATTGTGCCAACTTGACTCAATCAGCTGGTATACCGTCAACTGCCTTCACGACTCGAAACTTCATTTAGTACGAGGAGATTTTAAACATTTTAAATTTAAAATTGAATTGAAATAAGACTATTGGTGTTCTGATGCTCCTGCTCTACTGGTTGTGTGTTACTTCCTCAATTAGGAACCAGAACCGATCAAAGACTTCAACTTCTCTTACGTATTCAACCCCAAAACTGTCCACTAAAGTGGTCTATTGTCGAGCCCCGCACCTATTTATGAAACCATTATTTTGCCTCACTCTCTATGCAGATCCCCTCTAATCCCAGTCTCCCAGTGAAAGTAACGTGAATTGAAACCATTTGCTCGCGTAAAATCCTATCGATTACATTTGAATTCCAGTGCACAGCCAGAGACAGTGACAGTTGCCCACCATAGAATCCTAAAAAACCCTCACCTGCCCAGATTCACAACTGATCCTTTTCACAATCAGATTTAGAGTTCCGTCAGCAGAGGGGTGGGTTTTTTTTTTTGTTCTCTTTTCTAACGCAATTCACATTCCCGCGTACTCCACGACCCCATTGCATAAGCAGCGCACCACTTTCATGGCAATGTATAGACGTAGTTTGTAAAAACACAGCATCACATTATCACACCAATTTAGACCCTTGATGACACGCGAAATCCCCTCGCTCCATTGGCAGGATATTCACTTTGACACCCCCATCGTCCACCCACTTCACTTCGCCCAAAAACGAGAAGCAAATCTTGCGTGCACACATTTAGATTGTCGTCTGTGATACTGCTCTTCGCGATGCATATTTAAGAGTGACATTTTCACCCACGAAACGGATTCATCTCGCTTCATTCACGCGGGAAGACAAGCGCGCACCTCCACACGGGCGTCTCTACCCCGACCGAGCGAGGACAAATGCACTGACACATTTTCGTTCCTGCATTTGAATTTCTAATAAAAGAAAATGGTGAGCATGTGAATCGTTTCAGTTCCTTTTCCTCCTTTTTTTTGTGTGCACCGTCAAGGGGTTGCGAGATTGTTGAATTTTTTAAATTTTCATGAATATATTCGTCGGGAGTTCGCATCAGAGTCGTTCGAGTGTTGGACGGAGCTGGCACTGGAGGAGGGAGATGCAAGGTGCATGCATCACACATGCTGTTGTTGAAGTCTTAACAATGTTGCAGCAGGTGGGAAATGAAGAAAGCACCCACCCCAGGGACGGGAATGAGAGCCGAAACGAATGTGGACTGCAAAAGGATTCGCATGCACAGGTACTGAGCTGAAAACAAAGAAAACGAAAAGGGAGAGAATGAAAGAATTAATTTACAGATCCTCCTTGGGCTGGGTCCGGGTGGGTCTGCCAAAGGGTTCGCAGTGAGCTTTGCGTACAGCGTGGTACTTGCAGAAGAAAGGCGAACCACTCATCATTACAACTTGGAGCCATCAAAGGAGATGAATAGTGATTAGTTTGGGCACAGGCTGTGGGCTGGTCCTCAAGTCAAAAATAAGCATCCTTGTGATGAATTCACTTGTCTAGACAGGAACAGTGCACTTAACGTCTTAACCCGGAATGAACTCTTGCCATTCTTGCTTGTTCCCAAAGGAATGGTGGTCAAGAGAGGGTTCTTGCGAAACGCGCGGTCAAAGTGCGAAGTAATTAGACGATAAACCATTGTGTAAATAATGCCCAACCTCCGACAGCGCACAAGTCGAACCTGCACCTTCACCTATTCAAGTGGTTCGCTTAGAAACTCGGATGAACTTGAGAATGGTTGCCTTCTACGTACTTGTTCGTCTCTGACTTTTTTGTGCCATTGCTTCCAAGGAGTCTTTTTTTTCAACGATCTCAGAAGTGCCCATGGAAGCTCGCCGTTAATTCCCAATTTGTGGATTAATTACGGATTAGTCCGACATGGCAATACAATGCAATCAAGTCTAAGTTCAACCACTACACCACCTCAACCAACCAACCTAACTACGATCAAGATAATTCTGTAGATGCATTCAGTAAGATCATCACCTTCCACTCATCTTTCCACTATCGACCAAACTATAGCACCCAAGAAGTAGCCCCTCACGCCTTCTACTTTCCGAGATTAAGTGTACGAGTACCCAACCATCAAGTGAGCTCCGTCGCTTCTGGGTGCCACACAAAAGAACCCCTTACTTTAAATCAATCATGACCGAGTGAGTGACTTGGAAAAAAGACCACACGATCCAGCAACAACGTCGACATACCACCGCAGCACAGTGCCGAAACTACCCACACGGTCCCCCATTTAAATACTGGGGTGACTTACCGCAGTCTCATTTGCCCCCACTTTACGGTGGTGCGGCGGTGAAGTGTGCATAAAATGTGAATTGTGTCATCATGTGTACCACGCAAGGGGCCAACCGAAAAGTGTCGAAAACCGTCCAAGATATGGCCACATTCAGCTGACATCTGTACGCATTCAGCTGGACAGAGCACAGTGACGGCACGGAAGCCCGCTGAAAGTACAGAAATGACATTTCATTATCAATCTGACCAAAAAGTGAGTGATTCAGTGGCTTTCAAGCGGATCAGTTTCGGGTTTTCTCGTTTTTTGGTCCGGGTCCGGCTAGTGACCTCAGCGTGATTGCTGCGCGTCGGTGGATGCGATGCGCTTGTGGTTGCGCTCAACTCTTTGTGGGCGTTGCTACATTATCCATCATTTCTGATGTGTTTCTGGTTGAATTAAATATTACAAGGACATTTAAGCTCGTGCAGATAATGTGTCCTGGGGACATTTTATGATTTTCCGCTGCCATGGACCGCGATTGCCTGCCAAGTAACGACTATTAACTGCACTGGCGGATCTGTTGAATGTGCGTTACAAGTTGTCAAACGATATGAATTATACTCGAGTGGCAGGGTGCCCCGATGATGAGAATCTGCATATAATGCGACCAGTGGACGGGAAAATAATTAACATTTTTAACATAATTAAATTACCCAAGTAGACTGTTCGCAGGATGCGCAATGGAAGTGATATTTTGACGACAGTTCGATGACATGCATGGCATTACATTGAGCAATTGCATTGCCGACGTGAATACGATTTTGGTTAACTTTCGAGCAACGATTGATTGCTGGTCGTTTGCGGGAGCGATGGGATGTTAGTAAAATTTGGTAAGTTAGTGAAGAAGATTGTACTCCTTGGTATTTGCTTGAGGTAGCGTCTGAGAAAGTGTGAGATCCGTTTCACCGTTCCATGTGTGTATACAGTCATATATGTTGTATTTATTTCAACCTCTGAGTGCTTGCACAAGAACAATTTCCACGAATGGCATGCAGTGTTGATGTGAGTCGATCGCAAGAGTGTCGGTAATTTTCATGTACCAGTGAATATCTGTGTGTGTTTACGAGTAAGAGTCAAACTTCATGTCCCAATCCAGACCTTTAGGATTTTGCCAACCAGTTTTCATCCGAATCTGTACAGCCGTTTAGGAGCTGGAACTCCGTCGATCTGAGGCCGTTAATTATGAAAGGTGGTAAATTCGGGGATTAAATCTGCCACCCCCTGATGTAGGACTCGATGCACCAAACTCACTACGCCAGCAAGTTTTCGGCGTCTATAAGAATAGATCACAAGTCGCTTAAATTAATGAGAAATGTATTAGGTGCCATATGATCCAAGTCATTGACATGCATTGGTTAAAGTCTTCGCTTTTTTCTCCTGATGGTGCTACAATCCCGATTAGACGTGTATTGCAGTGTTGTCCATGCGGTCTAAATGGCCTAGTCATCTTAGGCGTTGAATGCGTAGACCCCTGGCTAGACTCATGTCATTGTGTAGCCCAAACAGTTGATGGCTGAAAATTCTCCTCCACATGCCATCAACGGAAACAGGATCAACGATCGCATGTAGAACTCTTCTCTCGTGAATATCAAGAGCTTCTTTATCTGCTCTTGGGATTGTCCATGTAGCCGCGCCATAGAGCACGACAGGGAGGCTCAAGGTGTTAGAAAAATTCAGCTTCGTTCACCTTCGAGGGCGTTACTACTACTGAGCCCAAAGAAATAGCGATTGACCGGAGTTATTTTCATCTCGGAACGGATGTTGAAGGGTGATTTTTTAAAAGCTTTAGGAAGTTTTTCAAAAAAAAAAAACACATAAAATTCAGAAAAATGCATGAAATTTTTATTTGAATCGATAGTACGGTCCATATAATTTAATGTTTGAAGATTATTTCATGCAAATGTTGACCTTGACTGCGCCTCAAATGGTCCATCCGCTTAGTCCAATTTTGGCATACTCTTTCCAACATTTCGGCCGGTATCTCACGAATAAATGCTTCAATGTTGTCTTCCAATGCGTCAATTGAAGCGGGCTTGTCTGTATAGACATGAGCTTGAACATAGCCTCACAAAAAATAGTCTAAAGGCGTTAAATCGCACGATCTAGGCGGCCAATTGACCGGTCCCGAATGTGAAATAAAATGTTCACCGAACTCGCCCCTCAATAAGTCCATTGTTGCGAGTGCTGTGTGGCATGTGGCACCGTCTTGTTGAAACCACATGTCATGCAAGTTAAGCTCTTGCATTTTGGGCAAAAAAAAGTTGGATATCATCTCACGGTAGCGCTCACCATTCACAGTTACGCTACGATTCGCATCATCTTTGAAGAAGAACGGTCCAATGATGCCACCAGCCAATAAACCGCACCAAACTGTGACTTTTTCTGGATGCATTGGTAGATCTTGCAATGCTTTTGGCTGATATTCACTCCAAAATCGACAATTCTGCTTATTTACGTACCCATTGAGCCAAAAATGAGCTGACCATAAAATGGAAGAAGCGCGCTATGAACTTTCTTAACAGAGCACGCATTTTGATAATAAAATTCAATAATTTTATATATTTACAAGCGTTGTTCGTTTGTAAGACGATTCATGGTTAAATTATAGACCAAACTGAAGATGTTTGACAGTGAAACAAAACACAAAACGTGCGTCAGCTGTTTAAACCAGTGTTGCCAAAAAGATAATAGCTAAAAAATCACCCTTTATTTCGCTTAGCCCTCATTTCCCTCTAAAACCACCTTATGTGCCTCACAGCTCGATACGTTCTGGCGATCACGTCAATGTTGGCCACGTCTACCGGCGATTGGACGGTCATTTGTCGTGTATCTTGTGTTACCAAGCGAATTCTGCACGATCTGCTTAAGAAGGACGCAAAAGAAGGCGCCGCTTCTTCTAAATCATTTTTCGACATTGAAAGTCTCGGTGAGTTTATAGCCGACCTTTAGGGAGGAGCGAGCAATTTCCATTGTCGTTCTGCACAACTTGACTTGAGTTTTTGTGGATGGGTCTGCTCCCGTCTTATGGACTTTTTGAAGCTATCGCAGATCAAATCAAGCATCGATTGCCTTGTCCGCCACAGTCGTTCTGTTCCAAATGAATCATGTTCCTGAATAAATGTTCGTATCATCTCTGGTTTAAAAGCAAACATATTAGATTCATCTGAACCCCAAGCCATCTCACAACTGAATTGGCTAAGAACTCGTGCATCATTCAGGAGGACACATCCAGTTCTCTGCCACAAAATAGTACTTGCCAACATATCATTAAACTCACTGAAACTATAATACTTAGACTACAGGTGGGTGCTAAACACGAAAAACAAATATAAAACTCCTCGCCCCATTCGCAGAAGAGAAAAATATCTATTACCTGATTTTGCGCCTTATCTCCTCGGATAATCTGTTGAGCTTTATCCACACACCACACGCAAGCATATAAATTATTATCCCAAAGCTTCCTCTTCTGCCGGCGAGAATTTTGGGGTGGGGGAGGGATACAGAACGTACACAGCAACACAGTTCCATGAGTAAATATCGCATCTTAGATAAAAATACGAAAAAGTGAACGCGACCGACAGAACAGATACGTTTTTGTTTTTATTTCGTTTTGCCGGCTAAAGAGTGTGCATGGACAGACACTTTATGGTTATATCCAGGAGGGACAATGACCCGGATAACTCGCACATAAAAGTGGTGTCGTTGGATTAAACTAAAGATACGATACCATAACGACCGGTATTCCTAGTTGCATTTGTATTTTTCGCTAGGATATACGACGACCGTCAGGACGTTTATTACGATATAAATTTGCGTAGCAAAAGTGGACTCATGTGCATCGCTAAAAGCTTCTGCAATGATAAGGATAAATACCATCGGTTTTGTTACTTGTTTTTCTTTTTTTTGGCGGATGTTGCGTTTACGGAAACTGCAAGAATCACTGGGGTCTGGTTTGGGTTTTGACGCAGCACTGGTGGGGGGTTGAGATGTGCATTAGCCGATAAAGCCCCAATGGTGGACAATACTGATGAATACGGGATCAGGGAATTTTTGCTCGCGGGTGTTGTTTAGACAAAATGCTGGGGAAATGTGGGTTGAAAAGTGGCGCCCAAGTGTTTTTGGTTATCTTAAACGACTGTGACTGTAAAGAATATGTGATCTACGAGCAGGGAGCAATGTTGAAATTGCAGTTGTCTTAGCCAGAAATATTGCGTTGACCCCCATTTGGAAGCAGAAGAAGATCACCTGATTTGCAAGGAGAAACCTCTTTGCTTTGACAGCAATAGCTGAGGAAAATAAAGAGAAATCTTCCGATTTGCCAAAGTCTGATCTGAAGACAACGAGTGTGTTGTAAATGTTGTACGACAAATAACCGAATTGTAAAGCACTTGCAACGAAAGAATGATCCTGTGAAGCATAGCCTCATCCAGATATGGCCTACGGTTGTCCACCGTGGTTCAATGTTCTTCCCAGGTGGAAAAGATGAGGTTGTTCGAGAGACCTGTCACCGGTTGTTTCGTATACCCGATTCTAATTACATGAAGTTCTATCCTAACGAGGTCCTGTACAACAAGGCAAACTTGAAGAGGATAGATAATTTTATTATTCAGCTGGTCAGAAGGCATATTGCACGAGTTATGACTTATGAGCAGTCTGATCCTTCGGGCTGCCTACCCCAAAACTATGTACCATGAAAAAGTGCACCTTAACGGCTTTATACCTCCCGAAGCCTGCCTTTATTTATATACAACTGGCTTAACACAGGAGCCACAAGTATGTGCTGTCATCTTGCATGCCCTACGTAGAAGAGTGGACAGGTGACTCCAATACGAACGGGATGTCGCTCGCAGTCACAAGGATCTCCTCCGGTTCAGTAGAGCGATCTCTCCTCTCGAGGCAGGAAAGAGTCTGTCAAAGAACGGCAATTTTTCTGATGGTTACACTAAAACAAGTCCCCGTCACCGCTGCCTTTTCCAAATCAAGCGGTATTTGACCGTGGTGGCCAACTTACACGGGTTTTAAGGTAGCTTGCAAGAAAAAGAATTATAAAACAAAAAATTCGGAAAATGATATGAAACAAAAAAATAATAACGATTGTTAAGATAGTTAAGCTAGTTTTAAGTACGTTTGTCTAGCGTGTGAGTAAAATTAGTTGGAAAATAAAGCAAAAATGAATTAAAAAAAAAACGAAAGAATAGGACATTTTTAATAGATCACACATAACTGGACTCATGATGGTACGTCATTCGTGTTGCGTAAAATCACCATGGAAAGACACATACCTGAACAACTCCAAATCAATTTATTCAGATGCATTACGAAAATCAGCGTTCTATGAAAAATTTTGCGTAAATTCGAGTCTCAGTGTACGTTATTGGAGATAGGCGATCGTATAGATTGCATCCAGCCTGATTCAGGATTTTGGAAGCCAGCAATACACGCGTTGAATATCGTTCGCAACGCTGGAATCAGTGTTCCAAAAATGGTCCTTCAGAATGTTGCATATACGGCGTAGCCGCTGGGAACATTTTCACAAATTTGTATTCAAAAAGTATTGAGGCTATAATAAGGTTTCCACTATCGAAATTCACTTTGTGTTTTATTTAAAATTGAAAGAAACATGTCTTAATGAATTAGTTTACTTGAAACAGCTTATTTTGCTTTCTAGTCCACAATGGTTGAAAGTTCCAATGTGTTCAATTCAGCACATCACCGATATCCTCTCGTCAACAGCTTGCGGGCTTCACATCCAATTAGGCATCGTGGGCCATTCCTCCTCTCAGCACAGCAAAGAACTGATACGACATGCTCATAACCTTTAAAAAAAAACCATTCCATTATAATCTTTAACATGACCAATCCAGCATACACACGTTCATAAAAGTTTGCAGGGAAATCGGCGGAAAGGTTGGTGCACGGATTGCTGCGAATCTTTGACTACGGCAGATCACCACTATCAACATCTTCCTGTACGCAATGTCACACTCATACCAAGGCTGATCGTATGCAGCCTCCCCGACTGACTGACTCTGTCAAACATCAGACTTGTTAATCAGTTTTATCCCATTCGCCACCCCCAAGTACTCACAGCATCAATTAGGTTGTCTCCGTAGATGCAAATGATCAGAACTTGTGTCAAAGAAACCACAAGAAGGACACAGAACCTCATCACCTCTTCCGTTGATGCGGTCATCAGCTGAAAGCCCACGAAACAGAGTGTGCCAGCCGAGGCCATGAAGTTGAGAAAGAGTGAAAAGCCAAACACCTTGTCCACCGATTGGCTCAAACTGCAAAACAAGACGGAATTCAATGCAAAAGATTTCACTCATCGTAGAACACTCACTCCAAGCACTTGATATGGTGCTTCAAGACGTCTTTCAGGAACTTGTGATCCGCCTCGGATGTCGTTGGTTTGAACTGCCTCAACTTCCTGGCTATGTAATTGAAATGCATGCACAGTTGGCAAACGGATGAGACGAGCAGAAGGTCAGCGGTCAAGAACGCCACGCCCGTGAGGTAGGCGGCATTAAACTGCATGCAGTAAGTTACGATGTACACAAACCAGTTGGCGGTATAGTCGAACGGGTACCATATGGGGAAACCTAGGGGGAAATCGAACGTCTCGCCCTTAAACAAAGTGTTGATGGCTGACTTGCACAGTGGATACGACCCAAAGTAGACTGTGTTGAAGATGCACAGGCCGGCGAAGAATATCATCACAGGCTTCAGGATTTTCACACAGCCCTGCACGTCAAATTCTCCCTGCATCTCTGCAGTGCTCGGATACAGATCATTGAGTTCATTGAGTATCCTTCTGATGGCATTCTTGTTCAAATTGAGTGTCATTTGCTTAGCGTTGCCCAGAAACGAGAAACCGAAACATGGTGCCACCGCGGTTATCTCAAGCAGCGCCGATGAGTTCAACTGCACGATTAGTAGAATTATTTGCAAGATCCAATGAGTGTTGTAGTTGACTATGCCAAAGATGAAGTTCGCCTTCAGCAGCCAATACTTGAGGCTGTACTTGTCCGACGGCCGATACAGCTCCTGACCGATGGTCTTGTAGAATATCAACGGTATGTTAAAGAACTCAGAGTATGGTACCAAAGCCATGACGGAACTGCTGAGCTCTGCCAAGGGATCGTTCAATTTATAGTCCTGCGAGTGTGTGGCGAGTATCTTGAGACCGTGTCGCAGTAGTTGTAGTTACTGGGCATTAATAATTCACTTGAGATGTTCGCAGCTTGTGCCCTGCAGGTTATCCCATAATTCTGAAGATATTGCAGGACTCATTAAATATTTGCAATATTTTCCTCCTGAAGTAAATTTCCCGTGACACTACACGCATTTATTGATTATATGCCACGCAACTCTATAAACAGAGCTGAAAAATTAATGGCACATGCCTGTGTTGTCAAACAGAGCAGAAAGTTTCTGATCGAACAAACTTGACTATATTTGGAGGCAATCTGTTAATAGTCTCCTGTCTTTCATTGGTTTGTAACAAATTGCTTTAAGTTTTAACATTGTTTTGTCACATATTTTCACTGGCCGCCGCGTTGTCCTGGGTCGCCAGTTCCGATGCTGAGTGTCTGGGTCTAGTTCCCAGTGAAACGACTTGACATATTTGATGGCAGCACATCTCTCGAGCCCCAGAGAGTATTCCCCGTGAAGAAAACTTCTCAAGATTTGAGTGCTCGAAGTGGATAAAGCTCCCTTACAATTGTGAAAAGATTAAAACCGCTTAGCTCTTGATCACAAGATGGTTAACTGGACCTACTCTCGATCCAAAAACCCTCACTCAGTCTAATCACAATAAGTTAGCCGGATCTCAGAACTCTTATCAGCGTCATAACCGGTCACTGCGCCATTGAAACTCACGCCTCCAAACTCACGTCCCTACAATAACAGAATGTGCAGAGACGAGAAGGAGGAAGAAAATACTGTGCATCTTCTTGTTAAGTGCAGCTTCTCCTCCCAAAGACGAAGTCACGTAGCCGCTAGACTAAGTAGCATTAGCGACAGTCATCCTCACCCTTATATCAAAAGCTTCAACTGGTTTACTAAATAGGATCCGGACAAATATATGAACCACTCCATAGATTTACGTAGCTTTTGCATCGTTTGTCTTGAAAATGTTACACAATTCCCAATAAAAAATGAGTTATTGCTCCATAACTCGCTTTATGCATGTTAGACAGCACCTCGGAACTGAATGATGTTGATAAAAGCCCACAACGATATGCAAAATCATAAAAACTCGCGATTAGCCTTTGATATCTGACATTACTCCCACACTGGAACTACTGAACTGAAATACTCTTACTGTGCGAATTCAAAAATAAAATAATTTTATTGCACACTTCATCTGATGTGACTGCCGCTATATCTGGGCTATTTAAATTGAGTTTATGGTGATTTTATTTTTTAAGAAAAAAATGAGAATGTTTGAGCGATCTGAATTTATTGTAACGAGAATTAATCACGATACGACGGTAATAGGTTGTGTGAATCAAATTAAAGAGGCCCGGCTCTTTTGAAACAAGTTTAGGGTCTTATGTGACATGCCTGTGCGAAGTGAACCAAGGCTAGAACCAACAAGACATTCAGGATTCGATTAATACACGTAAGAAAAGATCACCACAGGTGTACAGAAGTCATATGTAGGTCCAATTGGGCCATATAGCGCTCTAAAAATAGTTTGTTTTTTTTATGCAAGAGAAGACATGTGTTTGTGAAGTTTCTTCAAAATGGAGTCTTGGCGGCACTAACCTGCAAGAAATATCGACATTTTGTGGTGAGCGAGTGTGTATTGAACCATACCTAATCCATCTATAGATGGCATTTTGCTTACTGTACAAAAGTTAATAAAAATAATGATACGCTGAACAAAAAAATGCTTTTTTATTTGAAAAGTTGCCAATCATGTCCAATTAGTGCTTGTCACTATTGCCATGTATTGCACATGAAGAGAACCGATGTTTTTCACCTGCTATCCATTGTCTGGAGTACGGCAGAGAACTGGTGGGACATGGTGATGACCTGTGAACAAAATTTGAAAAATTGGTTACAACCCTCGAGACGACCGAGGCTCACAGCCACGCTCATAAAAGTTTGCAAAGTAATTGGTGGAAAAGTTGGTGCAAGAATGGCCGCACACTTCTGACTGCGACAAATTGTCAATATTAACGTCTTCTTGTAGACCAAATCGCACTAGTACCAAGGATGGCGGAAAGCCGCGTCGGTCACTGATAGACTATAAGGATGACGCGACATTAAACTGGCGCTGACAGTATGGCAAACTGACAGCGTCGTTATTTCAGTGATATCATCAGAAGGACACAGAACCTTATCACCTGTTCAGGTGAAGCGGACATCTCTTGAAAGTCGACAAAGCAGAGAATCTCAGCAGAGGACATAAGGTTGAGAAACAATGAGTAGCCGAAAACATTGTCCACTGAATCGTTTAGGCTGAAAAGATGGGAAATTCGATGCGAACGTCTTTATTCTTCACCTCAGCACTTGGCATGATGACCCTTAAGAATTTCTGATCCGCCTCCGATGATGTCGGCTCATAGTGGCTCAACTTACTTGATAAGTAATCGAAGTACATGCACACCTGGAATACTGATGAGACGAACAGGAGATCGGCCGTCAAGAAGCCAACTTCCGTGAGGTAACCAGCATAAAACTGCAGGCAATGCCTTACGATGTACACACCCCAGTTGGCGGAGTGGTCGTATGGGTACCAGTACCAGCACCACTCCTCAACCATGCACACTCAAGTGAAGATCGCCCTGAACAGTGGGTATAGGTCAAAGTAGGTGGAATTGAAGATGGAAAGAGCGGCGAAGAGTTTCATAACAGATTTCAGAATCTTGATACGTTCCAAGATGTTAAACGACTTCTACACCTGCAGGGTTGCCGGATAGATGCTTTCCAATTCAAGTAGTATTTCCTTGATAGCTTGCTTGTCTAGAGTGAGCGTCATGTGCTTGGCATTGCCCAAGAATCCAAAAGCGATACATGGTGCTAGTGTTGCGATTTCTTGCATCGAAGAAACGTTGATCGCCAAGGCAAATAGAATCAAGTGAGAGGTCTACTGACGGTTGTAGTACATCACTGTAACATCACTTTAAGTCTGAGCGATGGTTTTGTAAAACGTTACGGGAAACTTTACGAACTCAGAGTATGGTATGGAAGTCATTGTTGAACGGATGACTGGGATCAGTCAATTTGACTTAAGTGGAATAATTGGTGTAGCAGCGGATTAATAATTTACTTCAGATGTTCGCAGCTCGGCCATCCATCAAATTGCGTAAATTGTGTGCAACTTGCAGGGCTGTTGAAATATTTATTACATAATTTACATTATTACCCGTTAGAGGGTCTTTTTGTATTTTTGAGGAATCGCCGCAGTACACTTGTGAGAAGCCTGCTGAAGTCACTAGTGATTACAACATCTGGTTATAATTGGAACGTTGTGCGGCGACATAAATATTGTCAGTCGATTATGAAATTTGCATCTTAAATGACCAGGCTACCTAAAGCATATGGACATTGAAGCTGTTGTTGCGTGCCTGTAAGACCGTATAAAGAAGACAAAACACAAGCTTGACTCTGTGCAAGAATAAATTAATTCAGTTGTCAAAGAAGATTAGAGGAGTAAGCGCTTTTGCGGTTCGAATGACATAACACAGGTTGAGTCACGATGCCCGATGTTGAGGAAGATATTTTCCCGGGCGTAGAATGTCAAATAATAATACAAAGCGTCAGAAGAGTATAGTCAGCATAAAGTAGTTGCGTATGAGGATAACCTGGTAATACTAGTATCAAGTAACTTTAATACCGAGATCAGTAACTTCATTCCAACAAAACTCCTCCCTACTAGATTAGACTGGAATAGCTAGCTAGCCTCATCGCGGATGTGAGTGTATACACAAGTGGTTCAAAGATGATGTGCGGAGTTGGCTCTCATCCGAATACAACGCCAATGAAAAAAAATAGCTATTTTCGTTGACAGTCAATCTGCCATTTAAACGGATATTTGTTCGGATCTTGGAGATCTTGGAAGAAATGTTCTCCAAGTGTCCTCTGTCTCAACTGGCAGAGGTTGGTGCAATGACTAAGGTAGTCAGGAGTGTCCTTATTTTCCTCATCGTCGCCGCAGCCTGCGCATATAAAGTCCTTGGTAGTCCAATTTTCATTTGATGGCGCTTTGGATAATTAAGGCCAGTTGGTGATTCAACTACCGTCGATAGTCTTCACTCCTTGTCGCATTGAAGGAGTTTGTCGGTTTTTGCACTGTTTGACTTGTGCCATAGCCGTCGAGTGGTTTCACATATCGACCTTTGCGTCGAAGAAAGACTCCAGGTTTGATATCAAGTATTGTCAGGGAATCGCAGCGAAGTTGGAATCCGACAAGGTAACACTATACCATACTTCGAAAGCTGCATGTAAACTCTGTGTTCCTATCTGCGTTGAGAGCAGCTGAATGAAACGATTTAAGCGCGAGCTGTACAGCGCCATGGGTCCAGCCAGGGGTCTACGGATCCAGCAAGGGCACCTTGAGGTGGCGAGGCCATGTAGACTGAATGGACAGCAAGGGAGACTGTGCATGTAGACTGATGTAGACTGAATGGCCAGCGCTCTAGACCCAAGAGACTTGGATTTTGTTCCAAAAGAGGTGTTGCACGCAACTGGAGAGGAACCTTAACCAACTGTGCGGAACGTGATTTAGCTGGCCATCGATCCATGAAGAATCTTGTTGGTTGAATGTGGCAGTGGATTGGTCATACACTACGAAAGGGTGTGAACTATATAGATAACCAAAGTGTGCAATGAGACTACTTCTGCAACACTGGATGGCAGAAGACCTGCCGGTCCGAAGAAAACCTGGCGCAATTCGGTGGAGAATGAATCGCGGGAGTTGTGCAAAAGTTGGGAAGAGTCGACGCACATTGCAGAAGTAGAACGCGATGGCGCGTACTCTTAATTGCTGCGCTTTGCACCACAAGGGGATACAGAAACTAAAGATGTTGGTTGACCTGCAGATTCGCCTCAGAACCGCGCCTCATAAAGAGAAAGACGATGGACATCATAGGACTCCCTTTAAGACAAGATGTGAGGGAGACCTCAACCAAAAATGTCATTCTGTTGGCAGGAAGTGCATTTCAAGTCAGTGGACTGTGTCACTGAACAGAATAGCCGCATAAAGTCCTCTCTTGGGACATACAAGATTGCTACGCTCTTGTAGAAAAACTATGTGATGCGCCACTAGGGCTGGCGACAGAGTTGGGTGATATCAGCTTGAGGTTGCAGTTAGTGTTCTTGGTGACAGCCATGGCGCCCTCGCGACTTCTAGGAAAACTTTCTTATTCCCAAATTGCATTAAGTGTTGGGTCCACGAGTCACATCAGGCACACTTCGTAGTACCATGCACATCAGATGACCAGCTTTAGAATGCCAAAAATTGGCGATGTCAATTGTCGCCCTCATACCCTCCTCTGACGTGACCCATCACGATGTCTTCCAATTGCTAACCAACCACACACTTTAAAAAAACAAACGAGGTAGACGAACTCGCTCCCACTAGTGGCGAACGAGAGTATCTCTAGATTCCTATTTCATTCACGAATTATTGAAAGCAAACATCGACCTAAGCTATAACATGCCCGCAACAGCTCCTATGAATGATTAAATCATGCATTCGCAAAAAAGAAAGGCACACTCGACCAAAGAGTTTGCATAGTTAATGATTGCTCACAAATTCCAGC
Source organism: Eristalis pertinax (assembly GCA_907269125.1). Classification (NCBI taxonomy): domain Eukaryota; kingdom Metazoa; phylum Arthropoda; class Insecta; order Diptera; family Syrphidae; genus Eristalis; species Eristalis pertinax. The sequence continues at coordinate 32,479,865 of OU026149.1, forward strand.
ATCGATTCCATTTCAAATTGCATCTGTAAGATGTATGTATTCACATATTTCATACCGAAGTGGAAAATTTCCAAATTAATGTACGAGATCCTTTTCGATGTGTTGTTTCACATTTGTTTTGACTTTTGAGTGAATTTTCGACTTCCATCCATCATAATTAATTTTCGAATGTCTGTACATGTTGGCTGTGTGCACGACCCATTCTATTCAATTTCATCGCCCAAGTAAACTTCACATCCAGAGGAAACATTAAAACAACATCCCAACTAGAATGTTTGTTCATGTGGGAACCGAACACGTTCGTACATACGAACATACGTTGTATTTCATTGCTTGAGGTTTTTATTACACACAACTCTCGGGGTTTTCTCGAAGAAGAGGATCCCCGGCCAGGTCCAGAGGAGCTATTCATGTTTTCAGCTAAACATCGAAATCCAGACACAAAAGAACCGTAAGTAAATGAAGCCAACGTATCTGAGCAACTTTTTCAATTATCCCAAATGTGAATTCCTTTGATGGGTATCTCCGAGATACCCACCGTCCAGTCCGGAGGCGGTTCGAGTGTGAGCGAGGTCATTTGGAAAAAGAACGAAAAATATTCCAACAAACGATACAAAAACATTTGCATTGGCACTACTCCTGTCTTGGACACACGAGCGTTGCTGTTCGACATCCACTCTGTCACATGCAATGCCGCCTGCCCACTGGCATGACACTTGGCATTGTGATTTGAACCCTTCCTATCGCCGGGGGAAGACAATGAAGAGGGAAAAGTTGATCACAGTTTTGGAATTCGCTTAAATAGATTTTTGACCAACTGATGGAAAAGTTTACCGGGCTGCCCCGGGCTTTGGGCAAAATTGCATAAGTAATTGGTCACAAAACGTACAATTTGTTGAAAAAGTGAATGTTGTTCCGGACGACCGTTCCCAGTGCAGCACATGCACCACGACACTGAGTGAGTTTCAGCAGAGTCGAATGATTTGCGGCAGCGAGTGCAGACCCTCGCCCAACCCCAACCACTTGTTCGGTGTCCCGGCACATAATCAAAATCAAACTTTATTCACATTGCATGAATTTACGATGAGCTTTTTGGGATTAAACTTAACGAATGTCACATTTTAAATGAATTTACATTCTCCGGCAGTTCGGGCGGATATTTTTGCTGGCCCAATGGACGGGGACAGTTGGGGCGGGTCGGCGATCCGGACGGAAGATGGAAATAAAGTTTTGTTTTTATTGTGTGTGAGGGAGTGTTTGTGCAGGAGTTTGTTGTTTCTTTTGATGGGATGTTTTCTTCTTTTTGATGAGGGAGCGAATGCCTTTTAGTTCTAGATATTTAGAAGCAAGGGGGAGAGCAAGGGAGCAGCATTTTGATGCAACAATTTGCCAATTTGCAAGCTTTCTCCCGAAAAGACAACAAACTGAATTAATTCCTGCTGCAAATAAAGCCCTAATGAATCAGATTCACTGAGAATCAGACTGAAATATGAAGACTGAAGACTGAAGACTGAAGACTGAAGACTGAAGACTGAACACTGAAGACTGAAGACTGAAGACTGAAGACTGAAGACTGAAGACTGAAGACTGAAGACTGAAGACTGAAGACTGAAGACTGAAGACTGAAGACTGAAGACTGAAGACTGAAGACTGAAGACTGAAGACTGAAGACTGAAGACTGAAGACTGAAGACTGAAGACTGAAGACTGAAGACTGAAGACTGAAGACTGAAGACTGAAGACTGAAGACTGAAGACTGAAGACTGAAGACTGAAGACTGAAGACTGAAGACTGAAGACTGAAGACTGAAGACTGAAGACTGAAGACTGAAGACTGAAGACTGAAGACTGAAGACTGAAGATTGAAGACTGAAGACTGAAGACTGAAGACTGAAGACTGAAGACTGAAGACTGAAGACTGAAGACTGAAGACTGAAGACTGAAGACTGAAGACTGAAGACTGAAGACTGAAGACTGAAGACTGAAGACTGAAGACTGAAGACTGAAGACTGAAGACTGAAGACTGAAGACTGAAGACTGAAGACTGAAGACTGAAGACTGAAGACTGAAGACTGAAGACTGAAGACTGAAGACTGAAGACTGAAGACTGAAGACTGAAGACTGAAGACTGAAGACTGAGGACTGAAGACTGAAGACTGAAGACTGAAGACTGAAGACTGAAGACTGAAGACTGAAGACTGAAGACTGAAGACTGAAGACTGAAGACTGAAGACTGAAGACTGAAGACTGAAGACTGAAGACTGAAGACTGAAGACTGAAGACTGAAGACTGAAGACTGAAGACTGAAGACTGAAGACTGAAGACTGAAGACTGAAGACTGAAGACTGAAGACTGAAGACTGAAGACTGAAGACTGAAGACTGAAGACTGAAGACTGAAGACTGAAGACTGAAGACTGAAGACTGAAGACTGAAGACTGAAGACTGAAGACTGAAGACTGAAGACTGAAGACTGAAGACTGAAGACTGAAGACTGAAGACTGAAGACTGAAGACTGAAGACTGAAGACTGAAGACTGAAGACTGAAGACTGAAGACTGAAGACTGAAGACTGAAGACTGAAGACTGAAGACTGAAGACTGAAGACTGAAGACTGAAGACTGAAGACTGAAGACTGAAGACTGAAGACTGAAGACTGAAGACTGAAGACTGAAGACTGAAGACTGAAGACTGAAGACTGAAGACTGATTTGTTTGAGATTTTATGTCCGAAAATGATCGCAAAATATGCATCGTAGCATCGTCCTCTGATGTCTGTTCCTGTTGTATGCTAATTTCGTTATTGTTATCCACCGAATTCGAAGAATAATCCATTCCAACTCTATTTCACATAAATCAACAGACTTCAGTTTAATCAAATAGCGACAGTTCAACTTTTAGTTTTATTGCGCATTCCAAAATACGACGTAGTTCAAAGGCATCGTTTTGTGTATAATGCCAACTGACGATGTCACCAATGTGAGGCATCCTTCTGTAAGCAACAAGGACATCAAGTAACATCAAGCGTGGGTGTAGCAATTTTATTGCGTCTTCCCGTACAACAAAGGCTGTGCTTTTCATTGCATATCGTATCGAGCATAACACACAGCCAACGCACGTATCTCCCAGACAGATATGCATAAAGTTTCCATCAATTGTTAATTTATTCCTTATCTCACCCACATCCGGTCGCGATAGAGTTGTTCTCTGGCTCCCACCAACATGGCATAACGATGTCATAAATCCCAGCGAAAAAGTTGTAAAATTAACACATTTTCCATTTGCGCACACTTCACACAGTAGTTAACCTCAGACCACAGAAGATTCCCCGTCAACAGGTAGGACATTCGGTTGCCGAAGGCATCTACCTTTATCTTAATCACCCAGCGAAAATGTTTAATGTGCGCAGAAATTACCATAATGTCCTCATTTTTTGTCATTAACAAACAATTTCAGCGCAATAGCTTGTCACATTAGACGATTGCAAACAGAGTCTCTTTTGCTGGCCGCCTTTTTTCATCCGGAATGTTGAGCAAAAGTTCAACTGGGTGGGGTGGTGAGGGGTAACCGGTAGCAACAGACGAAGGCTGTTGTCAATACTCGTTCAAAAGTGTGTTCTTAAAGTATTTACCAGAACAAAGGCAATGAATCGGGTCCGGTGTGTGAGGACAAGGGTGTATTCCTTTGAATATTTTAAGGCCGCACCAGGCCTCAGAAAACCTGTTTCCACAAAACGAAACATGGGACAGATAACAAGTCAAACAGGATGGACAGCATCGTTTGCCTTGGGACGAGCCACTCAAGGACGGGTCCACTCTGCATCGTGTTCCACATGGGAACCTTGTGTTTGAGTTCGGAAATTGTCAAATTGTCATTTGCTGATAGTGGGTCAGTGATGATGGCTCGGGGAGGATGGCCCTCAAGAAGCGAACGTTTGATGAACTGCAAGAGTGTGCGCACATCTTTCCCACAGACTGTACGTAAAAGCACGTGTGCCAAAACGAGGCACCCCCGTCCTCCAGTCACATTCATTTAAAGGCTTAGCGAAGGATCATTGTTACGGGGTTTTGCGTTAATGCCATTGTGGCATGAATCTTCTTACAGTAGTGCTGCTTAAGCCTTACTTCTGTGCCTCGTCTGCGCGAAGAATTGTCACCACATATGGAGTGCCAAGTGAATGGAATGAAAAGCGGATTCTTATCTGCTTCTCATTGTGTTGGTGAAGCACTCTTAGCCGTGAGGTTCGGATTTAGAACTGAATTCAAATTAGGACACTCCTCCGGTTGCGAAGGCGACTGAATAATGTCAAGGAGCAAGTGAGCACGGCGAAACCAGCTGATATACAAATCCAGACGAATGATATGAAAAGGCACAGGGTGTTCCCACCTACTTCGGCAAAAAGTTTTCCTCTCCTCGTTTGCCTTCGTTGCCTTCGCGCAGACGGACACACACAGCAGCCGACTGTCGAGTCTTGAGAAAATTGTGTATTTCATCAAGCACTTAAGTAGGATTTGCTGCTGCGGACGAGGTCATTCCTCCGAGGAGGAGCACGGAAGTTGCGAGAGGAATATGCAAATCAGGGTTGAAAGTAATGAAATGGGTTTGGGATTTGCTGATAGCGGAACGATGTGTCCACTTGTGTTCTTTATCAGGCAACCAATTTGGCATGAAATCATGTTTGACCAATTGACTGCTGTGGGAACATGGACAGGTTGTTGGAACATGGTGCAGAGTTTGGGTTGACATTTGAGTGAGGTTTGTGAAGTTAAACTCGACGGTCGTCCGACTGGAGTGATTTGAGGAAATGCCAAAAAGAGGACAGAGAAATGGATTTAAAAGGAATGTTTACTTTATTTTCTAAATCTGTTTCTAATACGACCTTTTTCAATGCACAAAGCTGAGTAAAACAGTTGTGGGAACGTTTTCTCTGACTACGAAAATGGTGATTCTAGAGTAGATAGGTAAGTGCGCATCACGACCAGATTGTGATTAGCTAACTCATCCATCTGGGCGTACTTTAAACTATAAACGAATTCGAAGAGACTAGCTCTGTAAGAGATGACTTATGGTCTAACCGTCATCAAAATACCGAAAATGTGGTTGCCGTTGGTAGCAGAGCTGAAATCTGATGCATCAATTTCACAACAAGGGCGATACATATTTTGGCCTTACCTTGCGTCAGATTATTTCGTATTTTTCAATAGCTTTAAAGGCTTAACCCACTCCTGTGATAGACAATTTGCTTGAGATATATATTGTCATATACACTCCACGACGCATTGTACGAGTTACTTCGCGTTTTGATCCAGTTAACTGGCCACCAAAGCCACCACGTTTGCAGAATGTTGTAGTTATGCTGGCAAAATGGACAAGTGCAGGTTTATTGAATGTCCACCTTATCACTTAACTATCTTCTGTTGTTTCGTTCACAGACATATCGAATATATCATCTGTAGCTAGGCTACAATAAGTCGATGTGAAATCTATGGCATCATCATCATCTTCAGTGGCCCGCATGATCCACTAAAGGGGCCCCGGGCGCAAAGCATGCACTAAGTAAAGGGTGATTTTTTAGCTGTTATCTTTTTGGCAACACTGGTTTAACAGCTAGCGCACGTTTCGTGTTTTGTTTCACTGTCAAACATCTTCAGTTTGGTCTATAATTTAACCATGAATCGTCTTACAAACGAACAACGCTTGCAAATTATTGAATTTTATTATCAAAATGCGTGCTCTGTTCAGAAATTTCATCGCGCGCTTCTTCCATTTTATGGTCAGCTCATTTTTGGCTCAATGGGTACGTAAATAAGCAGAATTGTCGATTTTGGAGTGAATATCAGCCAGAAGCATTGCAAGAGCTACCAATGCATCCAGAAAAAGTCACAGTTTGGTGCGGTTTATGGGCTGGTCACCGTACTTCTTCAAAGATGATGCGAATCGTAACGTAACTGTGAATGGTGAGCGCTACCGTGAGATGATATCCAACTTTTTTTTGCCCAAAATGCAAGAGCTTGACTTGCATGACATGTGGTTTCAACAAGACCGTGCCACATGCCACACAGCACTCGCAACAATGGACTTATTGAGGGGCGAATTCGGTGAAGATTTTATTTCACGTTCGAGACCGGTCAATTGGCCGCCTAGATCGTGCAATTTAACGCCTTTAGACTATTTTTTGTGGGGCTATGTTAAAGCTCATGTCCACACAGACAAGCCCGCTCAATTGACGCATTGGAAGACAACATTGAAGCATTTATTCGTGAGATACCGGCCGAAATGTTGGAAAGAGTATGCCAAAATTGGACTAAGCGGATGGACCATTTGAGGCGCAGTCAAGGTCAACATTTGCATGAAATAATCTCCTAACATTAAATTATATGGACCGTACTATCGATTCAAATAAAGATTTCATGCATTTTTCTGAATTTTATGTATTTTTTTTTTTGAAAAACTTTCCTATAGCTTTTAAAAAATCATCCTTTATTTCCAGGCCATTCACTCCCACGGCATCGACTCCGGAGCAATGCTCCTTATAAGTGAATTGTCGCACTTGGTGCAACCACCTTGTACTCGATCTTCCAAGCGATTGCCTACCTAATGAAATCGCATTCAATGCACGCCGCGAAAGTGGGGGTGATGGAGACGTGACCACACCATCGAAGCATAGCCCTTGCCGTTCGAAGAAGCAGTTGCTCAACGGTGAGTTCCTCACGTACTGCCGTGTTCCCCAGTCTATCACGGCGAGTAACTCCCACAACAGCACAAGCGAGCCATTACCCACTTTTCATGACCATGTCATGACCATAGGTGAGAATTGGAACAGATGCTGAGTTAAAATCGGCTAACTTGGCTTTGACACCAATCTCGGTCTTCCTAATCACAGATCTTCCAAGCTGTTCCAAATTGACCCAGTTGGCCAATTCTACAGAAAGCTCAACATTACTCGTGAAAAAGACCACGAGATACTTAAACTTCTCCGCCTGTCTCACCAATATGTAGAGTGCAATGAGTAGGTGATTTCTCCACGATAACTTTCATCCCAGCATCAGCACAAGCCTATCGAGTGCGCGCTGGTGTTCCGTCTGGGAGGACGTGGACATAACTAAGTCTTCTGCAGAACTCCGCGGCCTTCTGAAATATCCTACAAATCTAATTCATTAAAGTCGGTGGAGGCTGGTTTTAGATGGACAAACGAAGAACGAGTGTTGTTTAGTCACAGCCACAGCTCCGACAGAAGTTGTTAGTTATGAAGGTCACGCAGCAGCAAGTTTTGAAACACAAATCCAATATCGATCAGCAAATCAGAACTCTAACTGCGTTACTTCGACAACATCACATATCCGCATTCAGGGCAACGCCTGTCCGATGGAGCACCTTAAACAAATTGAAAATTGATAAGATATGCGAATTGTGCGTGCGACGTGAAAATGTAAAAATAAGAGCCCTCGAAAAGAATGACTTTCCTGTCCGCGAAAACAAATGCGAATCTTCGGATAAGCCGAAACCCGCAACGCGACACACATCCGACCGCGGCGGCAGCCCCTTCCGCCATTGGAAGCCATCAACACGCCCAGCATATTCACCGCGTCACCCAAAGTGCCATGTGACGAAAATAACCAAACAACAAGGAGTTCATCTAAAACGACCTAGCACCACACTCAAACACATCCATAAAGGAACACCGAACGAGGTGAGCTCTGACAAAACATCAAAGTAAGCAGGGGATTGTCCTGAATTTTAAAACAAACGAAGAGTGTGACACGAAAACTCTATTTCAGCTGAGACAGGCTCCTCCGCTGAGTTGGCGGCTATGGTTTTCTTATTTTTCGCTTTTTGGGGTGAGGACACTTTTATATTTTTTTTCCCTTATCCCGGCTAAGCGTACGGGTACACACATAAAATGTTCGTTTCTTCTTCTGCTTTTCGTTGGAATGAGCATTCTTTATTGACTCGTCTATGTGCGTGGGCTCACACGAACACGATGTGGTAAAAAGGATTGAATTGAGTTTCTCATTTCGGAATAGTTGCGGGATGGGTGGTGGCCTATCGACTCCGTGCTCCGATGACATTTTCGCAGACAATAACACAGATCATAGGAAAAAATGGGATTACATCCGATAATGTCACCTTTTATGTCTAAATTCGATTTGTCCTTTATTTTACTGTGCCCCGTGAAAGGGTTGCCTTTCTTGTGATTTGTGGTCCATGTACAACTTCAATTTATTGAATTCAATCCTCCGACCCTACCCCAGTCCTCTACTGTGGCGCCCCTTTCGCATTAACTGTCTTCAGATGGGACTGAGAAAACAAAATGGGGGAAAAGGAATTCGGAGGCTTCCGGTAATTAGGGGGATGGCAGTCATGCCAAATTGCTTGGAATTCAAGAGGCCAGCGTTAATGCAGACCACGAAAGATAAAGAATGGCTTGCCCCATTGATGTTCGACGACCTTCGTGGGAGGAGGGGAAACAATTGTAAGGCGAATTCTGGCCCTATAACGGTTAGGATCAAAGGGGCAGGCAAATTAATTTACTCGAATAAAGTGCCTAGGAGGGGGTGACAATGGATCCTTTAAGTGGTCTTATGACTTTTTGTTACGCAGGACTGTCGCACGAAGAAAAGACGTATTCATTGTGTGCCTACTCCGTCAGCAAATGTGATCGCTGCGGACGTGTGCGGATGTGTAGCTGATTCAGCGACTGTCGGAAGTCCCTTAATGACAGACTGAGCTAACCCTGAGGTAACGTTAATCATGGGGCAAGATCATGATGGACCATGACACCACATTGTACTTAATTACTTATCAGGCCAGCGACCTGTGGAGTGTCTGAGCCTGGGCTATAGCTGCCTTCCATCGCTGACAGTTTTGGGCACGCTGCTTCCATTCATCAAGGCCAAACTGTCTTGCGTGTGCGATGACTTGATATATTTACTGGTGGTCTGTCTCTGTCTTCCTCTCCTTCTCAAACCAGAAGGCACCGATTCGTAGACTCTCTTCACTGAAGCATTGAAGTCCAAGCGCTCGATGTGGTCAAGTCAGTACAGTCGACGGATCCTTCGAGTCGAGAGTTTTGCGTCCAGTTGTGTCGACAAACCGAAGTAGTGCCAGTTGCCAAAGTTGATTCTACGTCGGACTTCCACTGTGATGTCGTTAGTGGAGTTCACGTTTGCGCCAAGGTAGAAAAACTCTTTCTTCTTCTTCTTCTTCTTCTAGTGGCACTACAGTCCGGGGTAGACCTGGGCCTCAGTCAAAAAGCTTCTCCATCTGGCACGATCCTTAGCCATGGCCTAGCCATCTTAGGCGCTGAATCCGTAGACGTCTGACTAGGCTCATGTCGCTGTACAGCCCGTACAGTTCATGGTTGTATCTTCATCTCCAAAAACCATCAACGCAAAAAGGACGGCAGAACTTTTCTCTCGAAAAGACCAAGGACTTCTTCATCTGCTCTTGAGACTGACCAGGCTTCTGCGCCATAGAGCAGGACAGGGATGATGAGGGTCTTATATACTGCTAGCTTGGTCCTTCGAGAGAGAGCTCTACTACTCAATTGCCCCTTGAGCCCAAGGAAACAGCGGTTGGTAAGAGTTATTCTGCGTTTAATCTCGGTACTGATGTTGTTTGTACTGTTTACCTGGGAGCCGAGATAGACGAAGTCCTTGACTACCTCGAAGTTAAAGCTGCCTACGGTGACGTTCTGGCCGAGACGTCGGTGTTGTGCGTCCTTTCTAGATGACAGCATGTACTTCGTTTTGCCCTCATTCACTGTTAAACCCATTTTTGCAGCCTCCGCTTCAATACTAGCAAACGCTTCATTGACGGCTCGCCGTGTTCGACCAAACACGTTAATGTCGTCCACGTATGCTAGCAACTGCACGGACTTCTGGAAGATCGTGCCTCTAGTGTTGGCGTTTGAGTATCGCTCAATTTTCTCCAGGATGATGTTAAAGAAGTCACATGACAGCGCGTCGCCTTGTCTAAAACCTTTTTTGACATTGAAGGTCTCGGTGAGTTCGTTACCGACCTTGATGGAGCAGCGAGAGTTCTCCATCGTCATCCTGCACAACCTGACGAGTTTGGCAGGAATGTCAAAACTAGACATGGCGTGGTACAGCTCGTCTCTATGCACGCTGTCATATGCAGCCTTGAAATCGACGAATAGGTGGTGGGTGTCGATTTGCATCTCTTGGGTTTTTTCCAGACAAACTCCTTCACCACCTCCAAATTGTAGCTATCGATTGTGACGTTTTGTCCCAGCGGATATGAGGCGACCGTTTCTTGATCGAAAGCTTACAAGCATTGTCCTTAAGACCATTTCCCGTTTCGCCTATGCTTCAACTGCTGTAAATGCTTCCACTACGGCACGTTGGGAGTGCATCAAGACGTCACCTTTATACGCCATACCAGCGAGTGACATTCGTAGGAATGAAGCAATAATATTTTAATTACAATTTTGGTTCACAAGCCCAGTCAACAGATGCAAAAGTATTGACCATGAATCGGTCAAGAGCTGGGCGCACTCATAATTGTCTTATTACCGCAGTTGCTAGAAGGGATGAATGGTAAATGTATGCAGCCGAAGTTCTTCTCAAAAATAGGTAATTTTTGTAAACCTAGGAGGAGGCTTTTCTGGAGATAGGAATCTTACTCTGCACGATGATATTTTCGGAAACTTTAGCTTAGCCCGCGGTCTCGCCATGACAGACGAGATCCCAGACATGTTCTAATTATTATTCCTACTAAATGCGTGCCATTGACTGTCATCTTATCATTAAGCCTTATTTACTTTTGGCCAGTTCCAGTTGAATGCAGAGTCATTGTCAAGACGAGAAGATTGAGTCAAGTACCACAGTATTACATAATGGGACTCTACTGGCCTAAGTGTCACTGCGGTCAGTCAGCAGTCAGCCATATGAACTCGTGCCAAAAATGTCATATTACGAGGGACAGGATGCAGAGAACTTAAACGGATCAGGACCACTGCGTGGGCCACTCGTATAACTGAAAGCAGTGTTATATCATTCGAATGGTTCTAAAGCTTTTCCAAATTTTCTCCATGATGACACAGTTCGCCACTCCTGGTTAGACAAGACTTCAAGGCATGGTTTTTCTGTTTTGCGTATACGGGAACTAAAAGAAACCATTGTCTCAACGGATTTGAGATGGCTATCATTATCGTGGTAAAGAATGATTCAAAGTCTTTTGTGCATCACTAAAAACTTTTGTGAAGATACATTTTGACAATGACAACCCGACCTAAAGAGGTCTATCGTATCGTAGGTTTGCAGTTAATCCAGAAGACGTACAGCTTTCCTGATGAGAGATGGTATGTCTTTTGTAGTAGATTTCTACCGAATTGAGAATATCCCTATGGAGCTTTCTGTTCCTCGTTAGCTTCGGTATTCTTTCATTGTCAAGGCTGATGACTTCTTTAAAGGAATAAGGTGTGATTCATCGCTGGGACCGTCTCCATTGTTCCAGTGAACTAGGCGAAGTTTGTTTTGCCATTCGGTCATGAGCATAGGTCCAATGACTCCAGTTCCAAATCCAAAATCTCTTCGGAGAAGTCTACTTTGTGTTCACAAGTGTAGTTGGCCAGCCCGAGATCCTGCCACCTCCATTGGCTTGTTGACTGTATCCCAGGTCCGGTTGAGAAATTCACTTTCTGATTGAAGTCTAGCATAAATCCACCCATTGATCTTATTTGAAGCTCCCCCTCTTATCCGACAAAGAAAAGTGACCCCACATCTTATTAAGCGGTTTTTCATCCGAGCGTGAACCATAAACTAAGAAACCCTTCACAGCGCCCGCAACCATCGACCGGAAATGCAGTGATTCCCCAAAAAGCAACTACGAAACGAATCGAAAATGAAGGTCACCCATTATGAGTTTGTGACAAAAAGAAAATCCCGTATTGCGAGCGATAATTAAAGGCATTAAAATGTTGTTCAAACAACCGCGTCTACAAAACGCGCTAATGCACATTTAAGCCCTGTCACCGGACTCAGAGCACACTCCTCTGATTAATCCCAACGCTTTCCATATAAATTCAATTAAAACTTCACAATGAAAAAAAAAAAAATGCAAGAAAAGAACAAAAAAAAAATTACTAATTACTTTCCAACCAGCAGATGTCCTGGCGGAATAAAATTCCGTTTTGGCTGGCTTATTTTTACGAGCGTTCTCCCTTTTTTTCCCCCCAGAATTCAAATAAACAACAAGATCACAATCAAACGTAAACAGTGCGTGCTGGACGCCGGTGGGTGGGAATTGTTGTTACGCCTCAGCCCGGCTCCTAGCTGGGGGCTATGATAACGAGCTTGTCAGGCGGATGAGGCAATAACTCTCTGCGTTGGCCTCTTGTACCTTGTGTATTCAAGGGCTTTTGAAATTAAAAAAAAAAATAATAATAATTAGATTGATGCAAATTCCTCAGCGCTCAGACATACGTACGTACGCACACCTTTGGGTACGTAATTGTGCCGTGGCCGGTTTGATACTGTGCCGGCAAGCACGCCTCCGTTTATGATGTCAGCCAGCAATTACGCAGCCCGAGAGTGCGTATGAGGGGCGACGTAAACTGTTTGGCTAATTGGGGATAATATTTGTGCCCACTCAGCCTGACACCTCGGCGGCTGGGTTTTATCGCTTCATTTGAAAACAACAACAAATCTTTTTATATTACGTCAATGAGTGCAGCTATGCGTGGGAGCTGCTTGTCAGGTGCTAGTCGGAAAAGATTATTCACAAAACTATTCATGGGAAACATTCGTGCCACGTACCCAAACCATTGAAGCATAGACCTTTCAGTTCGAAGAAGCTGCTGCTCGACATTGAGCTCCGCGCGTACTGCCGTGTCTCTCTCCTTATCCCGGCGAGTAATTCCCACAATCCCACTAAGTCCCCATCATCACGACTTCCGCGGGGATCGTTTGGCAGAACCAGGACGAGGTGGTTGGACCTAGTTAGACCAAAAGCTCGCCTGGTTGCGCTTGGACATAACTCCTGATGAGTTAGAGTCGATGGCAGTGGAACGAGTGGCCTGGAGATCTCTCGTGCGTGGTTAACTCCCGCGACCTCTTTAGTGGATCTAGCAGGAGATGATGATGAAACTATTTATTTGAATTTTTGAAATATAACAAAAGTGTTTCCAAAAGCAAAATCCGAAGTTATATAATTGAGACGTTGTCCACAATTGGTACCATCGCTTTATTTGATTAAAATACCGCACATTTCGAGGTAGTAAAGGAGTTTTTGTCCACCCCGGGGCAAACTTGAACTCCACAAACGACATCACAGTGGAGGTCCGTCGTAGAATCGCCCTTAGCAACCGGTGCTACTTGGGTTTGTCGAAACAACTGGGCTCAAAACTCATCATGCTCTACGAAATTCTTATTTTGCCAGTCCTGCTCTATGGAGCCGAAAGATGGACGCTAAGCAAAATTGCAGAGCTGATTCTTGGGACATTCGAAAGAAAAATTCAATGTATAATACGGTCCCGTTTGCGAGTAAGGCGAATGGAGGAGAAGACATGACCGCGAACTGTACGAGCTGTACCAGGATGTGGATGTAGTCCGGAAAGCAAATATCCGTCGACTGCACTGACTCGGCCACATCGAGCGCATGGACAACAAAGCTACAGCAAAGAGGGTCTTCGAATCCGAGCCTACTGGTTCGAGAAGGAAGAGGAAGACCGAACCTCCGGTCTAAAGACCAAGTAATCGCGGATGCAAGACAGCTTGGTCTTGATGGATGGAAGCAGCATGGACAGTCAACGAGGGAAGGCAGCAATTACTCAAGCTCGGACCCTCCATGGGTCGCCGACCTGATAAGTAAGTAAGTTGTTGAACGAATGATATGAAAATGTGGAAGCGTTCAATGGTCAAGGAAGTCAAATTTCATTAAGTTTCACCATAAGTGCGTACAAGATCAGTCTTTCAGAATGCTATGAGTCAAAGACAGCAGTTTACCTGGTAAACGTAGTACAATAATAATACAATATGGGTGCCGCTACAGCCCGTAGAGGGCCAAGCTTCACAGCAACAGCAGTACAAAGCGCCCTTAATACCCTTCCTCAATGTGAAACTAACACGTTACAATGAAAGCAAAAAAGGACACCCTTGCCATATCGAATTTCGTGCACAAAACTGGGCAGAAGTTTCTTACTATCGAGTATCAGCTCTGAGGTGTAGCATGTGAAAATAAAATACCACAAGACCGTTCACATTTCAGTGTTTCGAGGAAAAATAAAATCCCACCTCTCCCAATTCGCCGCGTTTGTAAGGGAAATGACCAATGGAATTCCCTTCCGAATGGCCACCTGAATAGAAGAGTTTCGTTTCAAAAATCTGAATAAGCTCCAATGGAAACCTACATAATGCGATACTAACCTAATATATTTTCATTCCCTATGCAACCGTCAAATGGCCGACTGACGTGCACGATGTACAGCCATACAAGCGTACGCAGACCGAAGGGAATTCTATTTTAGGCGAAACCGATGAAAGCTTGTTTTGCGGTGTGTGTAGAATTCCAGATTTCATTCAGAATTTTCAATTTGAATCGTTTCCAGGAATTCGACCAATTGCAGAGCAGGTAACAGACTGAATGGAATTCAACGGCAAACTGCTTTGCTTTCGTCTGCAATATAACGGTTTTCGCGATGCGATGTGAATACCATGATTTAATGGGAAATTACTTACGTCTTAATTAGGGACAGAATGCGACGTGGTGGAAATGGAAATGATCTGCTACACAGTCTATGGAAATATATATGTCTAGCGGTGTTTTAAATCAGGTTATTTTCACACGGGCATATGTTTCCCGTTCGAAATCTTGACAGAGAGTGAGTATCATACATCCGCGGAACTAATTTAAGTCGCTTTACGCTTGAGCAACGTTAGGAAATATTGAAAACTTATTTCCAAAGTGAGTGCTGTGTAGTCGGACAACATTGAGCGGTTTCAATGATCTACATGGACTCGCATATGGACCACATCACCTGGTGACTTGTCCCCCTTGACGTCTCCCTGGAGACCGCCGGCTACCAAAGCAGACGGCAACCACTGGAAGTAAACCTACCGCCTACGTTGTCTCTTGCATGTACTGCCTAATGAACTATCGTGGAGTGATCGCGCTCAGAAGGAAATGGAGTGGTACTCTAAGATGGCCGATAGTACAGACATAGCAGCTTATTGCGCATCGTCAGAGACACCGCTGCCACTTCGTCTGCTAGACGTTTACACCACAGATTAAAAGAGCCATTGGCGCCGAAGAAGCTTAAAAATCAATCCACAAACCCGATTTATGCTGGAGGTGTTATTCTGTTATAATCCCGTCCCGCCACTGCACAGACATTCTGACTGGCATGTCATTGAACGTTCGTCCGTGTAGGAATTGTTAATGTCGAACTCTGCCCTGAGCACGGCGGCTCATTGAAAGCCCATTACCCATTATAATTCAGTCCGCAGCAACACTTAAGAACGAGGGGCGCCCATTCAAGTCCGGAAGTCTTACCACAACCCGGGCAGGGACACATCAGCGTCGAACGTTGGAAAAAATATTGGTGGAAAATCGAAAAATAATTTCTGCATTGTAAACAAAGGAAATCCTTTCGTGTGCCCGCACCAGATTCTTATCACGCCAATCAAGCAGCGAGCACTCACAAGAACCCGGCCCGAATCATTGTTACTCACGCGGCATGTGTATGGCAAGCGTGAGCAACAGGCATTCGAAACGCCCGCCAGCAATGAGGCTGAGATATGAGCAGGAGATTTCAAGCTGGAAAATGCCTTAAGAATATTAATCGCACAATCTGAGGGCAGGTCCCGACAGAACCAAAAAAAAAAAAAGAACACCACACATCAAGTGCGTGTACGAGGGTTGCGGCAGATCTCGCACTTGTTTGGTGTTTGGTACATAAAAACGTCACCTCCCACCGCCCACCGTCCTTTAATCGGCGCGGCGGTGGCTGGGTGTGCGGAGCTACACCCCTCCCCCCCCACCAACTTGTAACAAAAGGGGTGAGCATAGTCGTAATTTCTTCGACTGCGTTGTTTAAACTTTTATGAGCACTTTCAAACCCATAAATTTTCCCTAATCAATTATCCGTAAATGACGGAATGCCGGTCGTTGCCGCAAAAGTTTCCTTTGCGTGGAGAACTCCGTGAAACGATGGATGCCTTTGAAGGGATAACTGACATAAAGCAGGAGACGTAGCGCAACGAGAAGAAACAATAACTTCGGGGTATTTATTGGTGTTCTGGTATCGGATTGCTTCGTTTTTGTGTCTTGTGGTTGGTGCACGGCGCGGCGGTGGTGTCCTTGGGCCAGAATTTACTTAGACGTCGTTAGGGGTTTTTTTTCGTCTGCTGTTGTTGTTGATAGACTAACGGTGAGTATTTCCGTAGTAATTGCACACTAATTGAGTTTGTTTGATGTTAAATGAGCATGCAGGTAATACGGATGATGTTCATGGGAAAGCAGAGATCTGGATCCGGTATGCGGTGACATTAAAGAGATATGGTCTAGTTTGGCTCTTTGGCAAATAGGACATGAAGCACGTGCACATCAAAAGAAATCAATACATTTAAACTACGGACTTGTGGGCAAATTGTAGTTGATTCCGAAATGATTTGATGCCCAAAACAAGACCATACTGCTCCAGCCGGAAGAGTATTTTGACTCGGCACCAATGGGACAACGCAATGGAAGTTATGCGCGACACCGATGGCGCACACAAGTGGAGAAGGACCCCAGCAAACTCGGCGGGCGTAATTGGCGGCACCTGGTTGATGACCATATTAGCTGGAGAGACTTTTGGGACCAGAAGAAGAAAAAGAGGTACAGTCACACTAGTACGCAAGTCCAATTGTGCACAACAACATGGTTTCATAAGTGATAGATCTACGATCAATTCTTTCATATGACTGTCTTCGTAGCAAGTTGACAGCGTTACAGATTTTTGGAAAGCCTTTGATCGATTTCAGCACAAAGTTCTGTTGTAAAACAGCTCAAAATGCTTGGACTTCATTCAAATATCAGTGAATCAGCGACAGTACGTAAAGATTGGATCCTTAAAAAAATACATAATATCTCTGGTATCCCTCAGGGTAGATATGTTGATCCATTACCTTTCCTACTCTTTTTGAATCATCTTACATCGATTAGATCATCTTTGCGTCTCTTTTATGCTGCTGGTTTAAGCAATTTTTAGCAAAATTCGAAGATCGCTAAACCCACCCAGTTGAACTTGACTGCTATTTGGGTTATTTGAGATTAATTGAAAGTTTCCACGTTAAAAGGTTTAACCGCAGTTGTCTGGAATCATGGAATAGGGCAAGACTCTTTCAAAAAAAAAAACAGAATGATGCTCGGTCATCACAACATCCGTCGGGACTCATTCCGAGTTCATCGTGGACACCACCCAGCTTCTGTGATGGTTCGGTGGGCAGTCGCTTATGATGGAGTCACCAAGTTCCACTTCTGCGAAAAGGGTGTAAAAAACGCGGTGAATGTTTACCAACCCGATGTTTTAGAGAACGTTGGCGTGCTGCGATACTTGTTAGTGCTAGACGACACCCAATTATTGTACCTTCTGCTTACTCTAATTGCTGAGTGGCCGCATCGACGTCGCCGTTGCTGAAAGGCAATTGAAGGACATTTCGAATAATCTGTGTATACATTTGCAACGTTGAAGTGAAGATAAGATAAAATGCATAAGAATGAACCATGATTCACAGACAACCCAAGATTCTCTTCGTCAGTAATTTTCTCCATTTTTCTTGAATCCTATATGAGAGAGGTTTGCATCTTGATTTCCAAAACATTTGAATAAAGAATCCTGTTTTCCAGATAGTCCCTGCCCACGGTAAAGAGTCAGTCTCTGGGAAATCTATAACACCATCCACCGTAACAATCCAATTAAAACCAGCACGAATCAGAGTTTTCGAGGTAATCCTCTGCACGGATTCCCCACCCGTCAGCCTAGCTCATTGTCAATCCTTGATTTCATTTGTGTGCAAACCCCTTGCAGTCTCAACTTTTGTCGCGTTTTGTCGTTTTCCATTCTGATTCAGCGGAAAAACTTTCTCCTCCGAAGACGTGCTCATCGTTCATCACATTTGAAGGTGGGATGCACTTAGCTGGTTAAGGGGTCCATTGTTTGCTGTTGCCACCGTTCGACGCACAAAAGTAGTCTCAACTGTAAGCACCCCAGTTAGGCGCTTCATCCGAATATCTCAGAGACACGAAATCAAGAAAAATTACCCGCTACGCAGCAAAGTTTTCCATGAGCCCCACCCGCGACTGACTGAATTTCATCCACCTGAGGGCGTTGGGTTACAGTGTAGATGGGACTGTTGCTTCTTGCGATGTTGGAGGAAAATGGATATGTTTTCGTTTTTGGTAGTAATTTCCCATGAATAATGAATACCGGCAACGATTTGGAAATTAGTTTCAGTTGTGTATAGCGTCTGCGGTGCTGGCGCTGTACCACGGGCAGATGTACTTTACCGGGGATTACAGAAAGGATGACGCATTTGGTGTGAGGCTTGGGGCATTTTAGTTTTACAAGGCTCCTGGCGACAGCTTATCCTGTCGATAAACCTTATGATTAATTGAAAAGCCCACTGTCTCCGTCTGTATGGTATTTTTGCTGGTTGCCTTTGTACACTCTTGTCTTGTTTCGCTTCTAGATTAAGTACACCGCTTGATGGGAGTCGAGTTGATTAATGGGCTTTCGAATTATTAAAGGCGCCTGAATCATTACAAGTGCTTCGCACAAAAATTGGGAGCTGGTTAAGATGGGGAGCTGAAAATGGGTGTGAGACTGTGAGAGACCCTTTTTTTGTGTGATTGGGTACAACTTTGAATACGCACCCCTTAAAGGTAATTGAAAAAGTTCGGCTCGGGACCCTGTGGGAGATGAGTCACGTTGAAGGATAATTAATTGCGTTCGATAAAAATGTACTCATTGGCCTTTTAGTTGCGGTCTTGTTTTTCCCTAAAAGGTTGACGAGGGTAAGACTGTGGAAGGAAACTATCTCTGTCGTGATGTCCTTCGTGGCTGACTGGTGGACAGTGCCTGTCATTAAAGTATTTGATGTCTGCCCTTAAAATCTGCAACGAATTGAATTAAGATGTCAGATCTTCTTAAAGACTTTTTTTCCTTGAATATTTCGAAATCTGTTCAATAAGGAAAATTTACCAAGAGGGTCTTACAGCCGATGCACTTTCTTCGAATTTGCGCCTCTCGGATAGAGGAACGGAGAACGAAGAGGACATCAGTGCACTTTCTGAGCTCGGAGGAGGGACTTTTTCCAGATCCAGGTTCATCCTCGACGGCAGCGCCTTCATTGATGGCTGTGCGGTTTTAGGGGACCACAACTTTGTCGTAAATTGCCTTTATTAGAGCATGCCACAATTATTGCGCCTTTGAGCCAATGGCTTATGGATTATGTGAGTGCATGTGGAATCATCGTAATCCATCAGCGTGCATGGTTCACGGGATTCAATTCTACGTAGTAATACACACCTCTTACTTGGCCATGTATCCGTATCCACCGAGTGTTCATCGCGGCTTTTTGGGGGCCATGAAAGCATGTTGTCAAGCATTACTGTACACGGTACTTTACTCCTTGGACTTGATAGCCTGGTACTAGGCACCTTCTTGCGGCTCGTCATGACTAGAGCCTAAAATTTCAATACAAGTCCAGTAGTCTTCAGCCAAACCACTTCCTCACTCGACTTTTTAAATGACACTATGGATACCAGGCACTAGCTCCCCGTTCGGGTAGGAGTGGGGTTACAATATACCCGAGGCAATGCATGCCTGTCGTAAGAGGCGACTAACATCCTGACCTAAGATATACTGGCTTAGGACACAGACCTACTCTAGTGCTCGTTAATATGACGTTTGCAAGCTCACAAATAAAGGATTATGTGGACGGTGGCCTATCTTAATCAGAGATCGAGTGATATGGAATAGCGGCCGTGGCGTTGTGGGTCTGTGCATTGACTGCTACGTACTTAAACCTCAGCGACTAGGTTCGAATGCCAGTACAACAAAATTAATGTTCACTCCCCCAAACCCTTTCGAGTCACTGAAAATGCTCAAAGAGTATAACTGTCTAGAAAAAACTTGGCCGTTCGGAGTCGGCACAAAACTATAGGCCCCTTCCACTCGTGAGAGAACAATAGCACGCATCACACGAGTGGTTGCTGCGAAGCAAGGCCCTAGCCCTTTACGGGCTATAGCGCCATCCATATTGTTAGTCACATAGAATAACACTTACAAAATAAAAGCGGGTAGTGCTGGATGTGTGTTTCCCGGGCAATGTCATGGTCAACTCAAAAACAGCCCTTTATTGCAGGCAATCTCTTAATGAGATGGCTGAGCATTTTAAAATATACCTCATGTGGGTGCCGGGGCATTGTGACATACCAGGCAACAGCAAAGCCGATGAACTCGCCAGGTGTGGTACAACTTCATTAATAGCAGGGGGTACCACCTTCCATGCCAATCGCTACAGCCTACCATCTTTTGAACATACGTACAGTTAAAACCACCAATAACAAATGGCTAGAAGACACCACCTGGCTTAAAACAATAGCAAAATGACCATCGCTTAACCTAAAACGGTCACTCAATCTACTTAGGCTCAGCAGACCCTCATGAAGGACACTCTCATAGGAGTCAAAACCGGGCACTTCACTACAAGCACCAACTGGTTCCGATGTTACGAGAAGTCAATCCGGGCCTACTTTGGCCTAAGTGTGACTGCCTTTAGCAGTCAGCCACTCCAACCAACTCTCACCGAACCTAGTCCTGGATGTTATGGCATCCTACTGGTAGTGACCAGTAGGCAAAGCTTGACCAGAGGCTATAGTCCGGCGCCACGGGAGATCAGGAAAGCCCCTGAGACCCGCAGAAGTTTCGGCCTGATCGGTTGAGCTTGGCCCCCAAGTGGGAGGGTCGTGGTTACTGTGGTACCCATAGTCGCGGGGAGAGATGAAGTTTCTACCAACATGTCTGAGAGTTTATCACGCTAAGGTCGATATCATGTGCGATTCCGAGACGGGAATGATATATGATCCAAGTCAGAGTGGAATTGCAAAAAACGACCGGATGCTGTGACTCAAAGAGCAGCAGAGGTCTTAGATCGGCCTCACATTTCTCCAAGGTTGAGATATACGGCCATAAGCCTTAACTCAAAATTTGTACATGAGATTCCTACTTACGGCGTCTGATTAAACGTAGCAAACTGGTCATCCGAGCAAAAGAACTCGTTACATAAGTCTATCGGCAGGAGATCACGTTAATCAATGACTCACTTGTAGACATAATCAAAACCATTGCTTTGCAATCGCTCGGGTAGTGTTAATCACAAAAAAACCGTCCCGTCACCCATTATATTCGACAACAATGGATAAAGGACTGATGCTTGTGGAACACCTGCTGAAGGAGTGTAGTATTTTTTTGCCATCATTGGAGTGATACTTGAGCTTTCTATTGTTGCTGTAGTTTGGATGAGTCTAAAAACAGTGGTTCCATCGACAGAGTGAGTTCGTGCGAGGTGGAGTTGCACAGCGATGGTACTGTCCAACTGCCGATGTATGATGGACATACAAACAAAATCACGCAACTCTAACTCTGTTCTGTGTTCACATTTTGATTGGGAACTTACACAGAACCGATACAAACTCTTTCGCTCGATGTGGATTTGTTCTATGGTAACTGCCGATGTGCCATCACAACTTTGCACGCAACTTGCAAGTCCTGCTTTCCTGCTGCTGGTGCAAGTGGTCACAAGGACCGTTGCACGATTGTTCATTTGTTTGCTCAACTGAAGGATGCTCAGCTGACGACTCGCGCAGGACAACAGACTTCGCTTGCGCTGTGGCTAGCCGTTGCAGTAGTATAGAAAGCGGTATCTTCTTCTTCTTTGTTTGGCGCCAGCTACCTCCAGCTGTGCACACCAAGTTGGTTTAGGTCCTTCTCCACTTGTGTGCGCCATCTCGTTCTAGGACACTCTGTGTAATTTTGCGCTTGGTCTCGTTACTGATGTTATTGCCCCTGCTTACTGCAGAGCCGGGGTAGACGAAGTCTTTGACTACCTCAAAGTTTCTGCTGCCCATTATGACGCTCTGTCCGAGACGTCGATGTTGTGCGTCCTGTCGTGATGACAGCATGTACTTGCTTTTGCCCTGATTCACTGCCAAACCCATTTTAGCCGCTTTCGCTTCAATGCCAGCAAAAGCCTCATTGACAGCTCGCTGTGTTCGTCGAAGTCAAAGAAAGAAAGTGGTATCATCGACTGAATTTTTCTTGTGAACGCAACTTTTGCAAAAAAAAAGCATACATTCGTCCTTAAACTCTGTATCCTGAGCCCAGAGCACTCTCAACGTGATTCATCTGCTGTTTAAGACTCTTCAGGGCAAATATTTTTGACCGGTCTTTGTGCTTTAAACTGCGACAGCTCGTACTTCAGAAACCTTTTGTCGGTCGGGAACACGCACGCAGCCAGCTTTGCAAACATCATCAATCGATGTAGCAGGTCACCCGATCTGTTTACCAAAATCAATTCCAATGATTATTTTCCTCGTCTTAACTAGAGCCGCAGAATATTCGAAGAATGCCGAATTTCAGAGGAACGACCCAATTCGAAGTTCTTGTTTCTTGTTTATTTCAAACAATTTTTGCTCAGAAATTCATGATTTAATTTATAAAGTTGAGTGATGTTATTTGCCCGTGAGATTGAATTCATCGAAACGAATGGAGGCGAAGAACGAAGAACAGAACAGAAACAACGAAGGATATAAATTTGTGGTCAGACTGAGTGAAATGAATGAACGGACTTGCACAATTGCCCGAGGCTGCAGAGAATGAAAAGGAGACGGGAGGTTTCATGAAGCAGAAAACAGACAGCTGAATGCAGAAGAATGTAGCGATTCTTATTTTGAACACTCAATTGGATCCATGCCAAGGATGGGGGTTAATTCCGTCTGCAGAGATAATAGCACCAATTGGCTATCCTATTTACATCGATGGGTCAAGTTAACAAATTGGATTTTATTCAAGTCCCACTGCACATCGATTGGCGAGAAGTTCTCAGGAGATATTCTTCATTGGCATGTCCGATTAGTGGTTTATGACAATAAAGTTGGAGACTGTCACCCCTTGACTGCATTGATGAACGTGAAGAAATGTTGTTCTGGATACGATTAACTAGAAATAAAAAAACAACTTTTACATTCTACTCCTCTTTATTACATATCTTGTCGGACCAAAATCTCCCAAGCAACTGACTGCTTCCAGGATCGGGTCCTCATCAAAGGGATGCACGCGCAAATCAACGAGCGGACTGCACGCACACAAGATCGACAAAATTTATACGTAGTTGAGTGACCAGTGTAACCAGTGAATCTGAGAAATGAAAGTTAACAGTTCGAAAATACTCTTTAGAGACTTAACTTACGAGGGGCGTTCAATATATTCTCGGTATCGATATGAAGGAAAATGCGAATTCAATTTAAATTTGATTTTATTTTTCAACATAATCTCCCCTAACATCAATCCATTTGTTGCATCTTGAGATAAGCTTTTTTAAACTCTCAAAAAAATAAATTTCCTCTTTCTCTGCAAAATACCCATTTATTGCCGACTTGAGTTCTTCATCATCCGAAAATCTTTTTCCACGAAGACATTTTTTTCGACTTCTTTGATGCTTTCTCCCGTACAAGCAGTAGCCGGGGTGCCGGAGCTCTCTCTGCCTCTCTTGAACTCACTTGACCACGTTTGCACAGTTGATAATGAAGGTGCGGAACCCTGGTAAACAACCACCATCGCTTCATGAGTAGTCTTTTGACTTTTTCCTTACTTTGTGAGAAATTTAATTACAGCGCGATGCAACTTTCACCATCATCGTCTTAGTTGCCATTATGATTCCGTTTAACTAGAGATAAAACGGGAATTAATAATCACATTTATATGAAATTTTACATGAATGCACTAAAATAATAGTATTACTTGATAAATAAGTCAGTTTATATATACAACCACAGCTTCACCCCGATACCGAGAATATATTGAACGCCCCTCGTAGGTTCTCCCAGGAGAGCAGCGTCACGCAGTGCGGGCAAAGATGATGAGTGTAGCTCGAATACAGCAAGCTTGGGCCCAAAACAATCATCCTCCAAGGCTAGCATATCATTGAGTTTTGAGATTTCTTCTTTTACCCACTCAGTTTTGTCGTAAAGTTCAGGTACAACTTGGACCACTCAAAATACGCAGAGGGACTGCATACAATTGTATGACCCTTCTCCTTGTGATGGAGAGGTTGCTGCACAAGTTTGGTCCGTGTCCAGCAGCTGTGATGATTTTACGATATTTTTGACTGTCAAAATGAAGAAAATTCAATAACATACGTATTTCTGTTTCTAACTAAGTTGCGAGCAGTTTAATTTTAGCGTTTTTTCCCGAATTTACATTCCATTTTCGGTCCTTCGAGCCGTATACAGAGACCGAATAGGAGAAATTCAACGACTCACCGCCATCGACATATGAAAGTGCATACCACACTAAGACAATCCAGCGGACTTAGTATTCAGGGACATCCAGCTAACTTACCCGGTTACATGCAGTCAGTCGCAACGATGGCAACACAATTCACAAGTGTTCGACCAAGCATCACTGCACCCGCAAATATTGACTATTTGGTGCGCATCATCTGATGTTTTTCCATTCGAAATTATGATGGAGATACCATTGCCCGCAATGGCCTGTTGTATAGTGTGATGTTAAGAGACTTTCTGTGGCCAGAGCTGGGAAATTTTGCGAATGGTTCATCTCATGCGGAACGTTCATCAATTGGCCGCTGCGATCATGCGACTTGACACCACTGGATTATAGTTCTTAGTCTACGTCAATCACTTTAAACGAATTTTAGGCCAACATTCGAGATGCTATTGCCAGAATAACATCGCAGATCTTGAAGTGAGTCTTCAAATTTTTGGAGGATTGCCCGGTGGTCTTTTGTAACATCAATTGCGTATCTCAAACCAGACACCTGTTCCTCTATATACGTGTTATCCGCACACAAAATGTGTACCTCATCTAAATGTATTTGGCGATGACCCCAAATAGGAAGACGTTGAGCAAATCAAGCTTTTGAGAATAATAATACAAGTGATCCCTGTTGTAGACAAACTACTTTTGGTGACTCGAATCAGCATGTCGTGAACCGACAGCCGTAACTCAGATACCGACCTTACAAACAAGGCCCATAAAGATAATGCTGAAATCCATCTGAAGTCTGTTTCTATTAGTAATTCAGCCTCCCCCCTCTTCGCAACAAGCATCACTAAAATGTAAAAAAAATAAATCCACCCTACCGATGATGATCTACGTCTCCTTATGAAATAATCGTCGACAAGCATAAGCGATACCTCTTAAAGACAACTGCAGCAGAGTTAAAGCAATCGATAAAGTGAACACTAAAAAATCCGTATCACAGTGTCGTCTCTTCCTCCTGTTTTCACCATTCATCGATTCCATTCGAACGAATCGTTCCATTCGATTAGCACCTGAGCCATCCTTCCTTGAGCAGCATTTTTTTTTGCATTGCATCGGATCTCGCAGGCTATGTGCACAAGAGGTGAAAATCCCTTGCTTGGCTGCGAAGGAGCGAAGGAGCAGTTGAAATGACTGAAGTTCTCTTATTTCCATATTTGCTGTGCAGCACTCGCTTACATTTTTCGCCCCGGCACGGCGATGATAACTCTCACTCACGTTTAAAGCCATCCTGGCGGATTTTTTTTACAAGTCTTTAATGGTCTAGAACACGGGCACGACGGAGCACCTCCTCCTCGCGTTCAGAGGGATTTTGAGCAACAGCATCGTTTCTTGTCAATGACATTCAACATCAGCGGGGCAACAGGATGTTGGAGTTATTTAATCGAATGCCTTTGTACATCCACGCAGTGGAACAATGAAATGCTGGACAAGAATGCAGTTGATTTCAAGATAAACGTGTGCACAGCAGCTTCATCGTCCAGCGGATGGATGTAAAGCAATTGTGACGGGAATTCTTGTACAAAATGCGGAGCAGAATGCTTAAAGAGAGAGGAGAAGAAATATCTGATTTTGTGAATGATAGCTGCAAAAATTAGCAACGATTCCTTGTGGCTTCTGTCATCTGGTCTTATTGGTATTTTTCCCGGCTCAGGCATCAGGCATCAGGCATCAGGCATCAGGCATCAGGCATCAGGCATCAGGCATCAGGCATCAGGCATCAGGCATCAGGCATCAGGCATCAGGCATCAGGCATCAGGCATCAGGCATCAGGCATCAGGCATCAGGCATCAGGCATCAGGCATCAGGCATCAGGCATCAGGCATCAGGCATCAGGCATCAGGACTCATCACTCCTTGACTGGCGATCATCTTCCAAGGATGCCTATATCTAGGTCTGTACATGTTTCTCAGGACGACCATCGTGGTCTTCATACCGATCCCCTGAGCATAAGGAATTCTTTAATGATTTTGCGAACATCGAATCATATGATCGGAAATCAATTCGTCCACCATGGGGCCATGCCTCTCCATCCAGCATGGTCTTATGCTAGTTGCTTCCAGCTAGGCACGTTCAGCTTATTGATGTCCCTTACCAACTGTGTACGCCATCGGAGGCGTGGTACCTCTTTATCGCATTGTCCCTAGGGGCTGGAGTCGAAGACTTTCTAGGCCTGAGCATTGGTGTATATTCACTCCACATGACCTAGCCATCTGATATGAGGACCCGTCTACTCCTCCGAGCACGGGACCAAAGATAATACGAAGAAGCCCGTGAAGCCATTACACAAATTGCTGTCTGCCTTGAAAATAGCTTTGTTTGCTTATTCTTTTCCTAAAAAGCTTATGTTACACCCGCCCAGCAACTCTTTACCCTTAGCCGTTTAATATATAATGCGTCAACACACAATTAGTCACGGCAGGGAACACATGCTCGCTGGCCTAGTTAAGAAGACAGTCCACATGTCGGTGCTTAAAGTACTCACATCCACGATGGATTTTCGATGTATAAAATAGGGGGTGCTTTTTATGTTCCAGGTCGACTAATTTTTTCAACAACTGTTAATAATTTTTCTTTCTTTGATTAAATGTAGGGAATTTAAAAAAAAAAACAAGTAAGATAAACTCCTTCGGTACACTTGCCATAACAATTTCGAAGATTTCCGGTGATCTCGCAGCAGTTTCGTTTCGAATGCTGTCCGTGGGTATCAAGGTTGTAGCTGGTGCGTTGGTGTACATCTTTTCCTCCTGCAAATGCTCCTAAGGGAGGCTCATTCTGGCATTATTTGATGGGACATAAAAAAAACGCACCCGCATTTTTGGCAATTCGGCAATATTGACGGTGAAAAAGTATATCGTTTTTAAAATGCTCGTAACACCTTGTAGACAAAGCAAGAGAGCATGTGAGAATAATTGAAGCAATTGCTTGGTGCCCCAGCTACACTTCAGCACGTACTTGCAACGCAGGCATGTAAGAAGGTAGCACCTTGATTTCGCCGAAGTTTCGAATGTTTTTTTTCTCTTCACCCACAACGGAAACTCTTTAAAGCAAATCCAGATAAGAAAACTCCAGGTCACGCCGTCATCAACCGCCAACACATCATTGCTTGCTGGCAGACCAAACCTTTCGCAATTTGTTTTATTCCTGCCGTTTAAGGGTTAAACTAGAACAACAATGCCCTAGGGTGAGTGGAACGCATGTTTTTGACCTGACCTAAGGAAAACTCTACGCTTTTTGCCCGACTTAATTGGAAAACCGTTTTATAGGCAAAACACGAGAGAGAAAGTACAAACAATTCTGTTGAAACAGTATCCATTCGTTCCAGTGTCAAAGCCTCCCCCTCTGATGGAGCTTTTCGTGTCATGCGCGGTTGGTTACTCTGAATGGTGCATACCCCAGTCTTGCGTGGGGAAGCATCTGAAATGGAAAACTCCGAAAATGTGTAGTATTCCATGGAAAGCTGTTCGTTTTTGTGAGAGAAGCAATTCCCACGTGGAAGTGACAGTTTGGTTAGTCGTCACAAAGCTATTGTGTGAAGCACGATGACGGTGGGTGGGTCGATTGCCACAAATTGATTTGGGAAAGGTTATTTATTCGAAAGCGAAATTCATTCACTGGCAGCATTGGGTTGATGTTTCAAAGATTGCAGTGCTTTCAATTTACTTGGAAATTGTTAGAAAAAAAAAATATATATCCTTGTGTTTAGAGGAAATCTGTCACTACTTGTTGCTTGTCAGACGGGTGTACAGATGAGCGACAGTCACAAAGTGGCAACAACTGATTGGAAAGGAATATCATGTGCAGTCCTGATCGTGCTCAAAGGTAAATCAGTATTTTTGCGATGTATGCGATATGCTGCTTCCGTGTCTTATACCGCCAACCGTTTTTTCAAAGTAAACAGAAGTCATTCCATCAACAATGGCCATCGAAGGCAGCAAGAGCGAATCTGAGTACTGAGATCTTTTTTGTGCCTCACTGACAAGTTCTCTATTAGGTATCATCCCATCAGGAGGCGATACACCTCATTAGCTGGCGCTGGCTGCTCCCAATTCCGCACAGAAAGTTTGTTGAGATCCTTCTCTACTTGTGTGCACCACATTAAATTCGGTCCTCTGTTGCATTTCCCCATAGGATCGGAATCGAAGACAATCGTCAGTCTGAGCCCACTGACGGGAAATGGTCCGCGAGTCACGGAAGCAATCTGGGTAACCTACGAAATGCTTATGAATACATCCAGGAACGGACCACATTCTGTTGCCGGACCTCATTTGTAACACTCGTCCCCACAACTCACCAGGCTCCCTTATATTTCAGACATTCCTTTAACTGACCTCGTTCAGAGTAACTCTCAACTCACCCTTCACCCTTCCTTCCTTCGAGGACCTGAAAACCTGTTTGATTCCTTACCTCACAAATTATGAGATGCTGCACGCAGTGAAAAACGCCTAGACTCGTGTAGATATTTCTAAATGATTGCTGAAAGGTGTTTACGTAGCGTGACTTCCCCTTGTCGTGACTGTCGAGGATATTAAGCGGTCAACGTCCTACAACGACCATGGCGACCTGCTATCCTTGTTTACTTTCGACCTTTAGTGTGCAAAAGCGAGAGTAATTGAAGCCACTCAATCAACCCTGCAGGGTGCTGCGTAAATGGCCTTCAGTGTGTTGACAACCACGCATTTAGCCCCCGCTGCTGGGCCTATCAAATTACTATTCACAAGACGCCGCATAACTCTTGAATGGAAATGATGGCATTTAGCTTCTTAAACGAATTATGAAGGGTTGGAGGATATTGATATGAAATATATTACTCCTATGTCCAGCTTGTCGTGCTTTGGAACATTTGAAGTCTGCCCGAAGCACACGTTTAAGTGGTCAATGACTTACCAACAATCTCTCGAAAGCATACGTTTTGCGGAATGAATTCCGAGTTAAATATTTACTACCGCTGAAGTGTGTGGTGAATGTGAATGCACGCAGTTCCATTCATTGTCGAAGAGTGGTTTATTAACCCCACTTTGGGTCATAAAGCGGGCGGCTTTACTTTGAATTCTTTTCCGTGCTTTTAGGCGTGCTCCAGTGTTTTTTGAAAGCTGTCAGAGCATAAAATTAGACCAAAGTCAACAGCATGTAAGCGCACATACAAAACATTGCTTTGACAGAAAGAGCGGCCATAAAAGCGGCTTTAATCTACTTAGTTTTAAGATTGCACGTGAGTGTGTGGAAATGGACTGTCAAATGGAATTTAATCTGAAGTAGTTTCAGATTTCAGACCAGCACGTCCTGGGAAGGGAACATTGTTCATCAAGCGTATGGCTGAATTGCCAATCGCCGATTTGGCTTGAGTAGAAAAAGGGGATATTTACTTCAATACAGGGAAAGAAGAAGGGATCTGTCTCCTAAACATCGCCTAGTAAGTCTTCTCTGCCGTTTTGTTTGAGCGCCTGAAGCCTGATAGGTCCATATGCGTCCATATCAGTGTGGCTTCAAGTCGGGGAAGTCCACAATAGACCAGATCTTTAAATGACGGCAGATCCTAGAAAAGACCCAAGAAGTGTACATCGACACCCACCACATATTCGTCGATTTCATGGCCGTTTCATATAGTTTGACACTCCTGCCAAACACGTCAGGTTATGCAGGATGGCGATTTAAGACCCTTGCTGCTCCATCGAGGTCGATAACAAACTCACCGAGACCTTCAATGTCGAAAAAATGATTAAGGCAAGGTGACGCGCTGTCATGTGATTTTTTCAACATCATCCTGGAGAAGATCGTGCAAGGCTCACACGTCAGCACTAGAAGCACAATCTTCTAGAAATCCGTACAACCACGGCCATGACATTGACGCGATTGGCAGAACTAAGCGAGCCGTCAGTGAGGCATTTGCTGGCATTGAGATGGAAGCGGCTAAAATAATTCTAGCGGTGATTGAGGGGAAAACAAAGCATACACTGTCCTAAAGAAAGGAAACACAACGTCGACGTCTTGAGCAGACCGTCGAAATAGACAGCTATGACTTCGATGTGGTTAAGAACTTCGTTTACCTCGGTTCCGCAGTAAATAGTACAAACAACATCAGTGTCATCAGCTCAAGAGGCAATTGATGAATAGAGTCGTCTCTCAGAGGACCAAGATGACTTCATGTACAACACTAATCATCCCAGTCCTGATGTACGGCGCAGGAGCATATATGATCTCAAAAGCCGATGAGAAAGTCCTTGCCCTCTTCGAGAGTAAAGTTGTGCGTACGATCTTTGGTCCTGTTTGCGTTAATGGCATTGGTTGGTGATTGGCGACATGAGCCTATTAAGGCGTCTACGGATCCAACGCCTAAGTTGGCTTGGCCATGTAGAGCGCATGGACAACTTAGCTCCGGCCCGAAGAGTATTCGACTCCGAACCTGTGGGACATCGCATCAGAGGACGTCAGAAGCTAAATTAGCGCACACAGGGAGAGAAGGACCACGACCAACTTGACATGCGAAACTGGAGGCGGCTAACCAGAGATCGCGCTAGCTGGAGATGCTTGTTGGTTGAGGCGCAGGTCTAGCCTGGCTGGTAGCGCCGCACGAAGAAGAAGAAGAAACTGAAACACCATTTGCAGGGGAAAACATA
This sequence comes from Eristalis pertinax, assembly GCA_907269125.1. NCBI lineage: Eukaryota > Metazoa > Arthropoda > Insecta > Diptera > Syrphidae > Eristalis > Eristalis pertinax. The sequence continues at coordinate 32,511,044 of OU026149.1, forward strand.
CATTTAGTCACAGAAGTAAGTAATTTGGGTAAGGTTGTCTTCATTCCAGCAAATGGCTTGCAGGCACAAGTGATATGTGTTAAGGTCTCCCTCTCAGTTGTGCTGTTGAAACTTGCACAATGTGTGTTGTGTGGAACACCTAGTTTGACGGCATGATCTCCTATCGACGAGTGTCCGTATCATGACGAATTTGCCGAAGGAGATCGTTTGTTTTCGATCGGTTGTATCCAGGCCATATTTTTTTTATGTTGCACAGCTTGGCAGTGTGGCCCATCTGAGGTTACCTTTTTCAAGGAAGTGCGTAGAGACATTAGCCTTGACTGCTTGTAGTGGGATGGACATCCCCTCTGTAAGCAAGAACCGAACGCCAGATCCCTGTCTAGACAGTCCATCAAGCTTCTCGTTTCCTGAGATATCGCTGTGACTTGGAAGCCAGATTAAGGGAATTTTGAGATGACACGATCTATAGAAAATATGGCTGTCGTTAGTGAAAGTGTTGAAGAATCGAATTCACTGCTTGTCTCATGGCACATTGTGGCATTCCCATTATATTTTGCATATACACTGTATTTCAAGTTCAAATCGCTTCAAAACTGAAGCTAGCTCACCACGGATTGCGTAGAAAATGTTGGCCTAAAATAAAAAAAAGTTTGGTTGTGGACGGCACGTGCTTTGAATAAAACGTTACCACATCTCAATGCGACTCGCTTTTTTTTGCCGTATGGACGGAAAGCGTCCAGTTATGATTGAGTATTGCCCAATATATGTTGAAGCGTCACCAAAAATTGCCTTTTCAGAAATGCGTCTTGCAAGAACACCGGTGGAGAACAAATCCAAGGCTTGTGTAAGTTCCCTTTCCGAACCACAAAATAGATCATTCAGATGCGATCAAGAACTGTGTCCATCTTTCCACGGTATCCACAGCATTCATTAAATCAGTTAAGAGATCAAACCAAGCGCGTGGCCATGTATCAAAACGTTCGCTTGCTATCGCTGCTCTTACTTGTTCCCCTTGATGGCGATTGAAGCTACAACATCAAGCGGGTTTTTGGGAACATGTGGTCATGCAGCACTCAATAAAGACAACGAACCGCCTGCTCTATGCTGACTATAATCTTATAAGAGGGAAAATAATATGGCGCTACAGCCTGCAGTGTAACTGGCCCACCATATGTTTATGTACTACTACTCTCCAATCTTGCTTACATCAAATTGAATCCCATTCTTCCACATCACACCATTTAAAGAAAGCATAAAGCGATTAATGGCAATTACCAACCTGACTTCCATCCACTATTGAATTGAATCCCCTTCATGTGTCACCCTTATCGCCTTTATCATTCGCTAAGTACGTACATGTGCTAGTTTCTCGTACGATAAGTGCTATCATTGATTACCTGTTACTCGGAATGAATGAGTGTTGTGTCGAAAAATCAGTTCATATCTAGGCAGCGTAGATGATTGTTTCATTCGATTATTCTGATTCAAGGGGCATTATGATGTCGCTTGTGCGAGCACCGAGCAGCGAGGTACGAGAATGTATCACATAAGAAGCGCAATTCAGAATCACTTTTTACAGTCACTAATGACTGCGTAGTGCCTGTGAATCTGGAGTGGCAATTAAGTGTAACTCACTACAAAGGGAATCGAGGAAAGGTAGTTTTCAGTTTTTCATTTAATATACGTTAGTCTAGACGGTCGAAGTTTATTCATTAAAACTTAAACACAATCGGGTTAGTGTCCAGTTGCGGATTGGGTCTGCGAAACCGCAAGTGGTTTCTGGACATCCGAAACTAGTTTTTGGACACTAGCAGTTGTCTAGAAATTTCTTGCGGTTTCGCAGACCCAATCCGCAACTAGTTTCTATCCAGAAACTGGACAGCTACTAGTGTCCAGAAACTCATAGGACAATGACCAGTACCCCCAAGAAGACGCCGCACATACTAGATAGGATCCAAAAACGATTGATTGAACAACACATATGTGAAAATTCATTAGACTCACTCGCGTCTTCCTTGTCCCTGTTTCATCGTTATCTTCGGGTCACTCACCAAAAAGATCCCTTTGGATCCACACGGCTATGAGAAGGCCCCTTCTATCATATGCATCGGTCGTTTGGCGGAATAAGCTTCCGCGTAAATACGTAACTGCTGCTTTCACGAAGCTTCAAAGAACGGTTTTCTTGGCTGCATAGGGGCCTTACCTAATACGCCTGGCTCTGCTATTGATGCACTTCTGAATATCCTCCTCCTTGATATCCACATTGTCAAGGACATCTTGCCTTTAAAAATAAGTGGTCTTTAGTACAGCTCGCACTGGAGTTTCAAAGACCCTGCGCACCGTACTTCCTTTTACGGCAGTCTCATCGATATGCCGTCTGACGCAAGGACACCAGCAATCCAGCTGCGACGCACGTACAAAGTCGACTTTCCCTACACTTAGGACTGACTCGTGCCAGAAGTTGAGTCAGGAAATGAATGTAGTCGAATCTTCACGGATGGCTCCAAGACCAAGGAAGGGTCTGGCGCTGGTGCCATCGTGGAGGGCGACAACATTTGATTGCACACCTCGTTATGTAAGTTTGCGTCGGTCTTCAAGCGTAAACCTATGCGATCCTAATGGCCATGAACTATATTGTGAAGAACTGATGGAAGAACTGTGTCTGTAGCGACAGCCATGATGTGCTTAAGACCCTTCTCAACCCTTTAACCACTTCCAGGATAATCTAGGAATGCAAGTCTTCTCTGAATTGGGTCGCATGTTCAATTCGCTAAGAGTTATCTGGGTGACAGGCCACCATGGGATCATGGGAAATGAGATTGCCGATGAACTTGCTGGACAAGGATCAGAGGAGATACTCTTAGGACCCAAACCTGCGTTGGGCTACCAGCGTCCTCGGTTAGGACTTCCATCGATGGCTTGGCCGCTCGGGAGCACAACTGGAGGTGGCATGACTCTCCAGGATGTAGGCACACTAAGCGCATGCTCCCTAATGTCTGTAAAAAAATCCGTGGCATTCTAGTTATCTCTTAACAGACGCCTGTGGAAAAGACGACGACACTGCAGAGCACTTCCTCTGCCACTGCTCGGATCAGGTGGCAGTTATATGTTGCTGAAGAGGTGAGAGATGATGATGTAGGCTCCTGATCACAGAAGTGCCTGCTGGTATTCCGAAGGATCTTCATTAAATGTTGGTTGCTACCTGGTAGTACAATGGACCAGTTTTTGAGTCTGAGTGCTCCAGTGCAGTCAAAAACATACGACAAAAAAAAAATGCTCAAGTGAGCTTACCTATTGCGTTTCTCGTCGCCATTAATTCACTCACAATACCCGTCTCGACAGGAATGGCCATAATTTTATCAGTAACCCTGCTTTCGGACGCACAGTTACACTTAGAGACTCACCTTTCAGCCGCACTACTTAAATATGTAATGCTCTTCTCAGCTCTTCCCTTTCCAACCTCAACTTTCTGCCCTTTCTGCCTCTATACCTTCGTCCTTGCTGTGTCTTCAACCAGGATACTTAAAAGGATTAGTAATCCCTTCAGTCCGAGCAAATTATAAAAAAAAAAACGTTGGTTAGTTACTTGGTTGGTGGGTACTACCCCCGTGTACCAGCCACGTCTCACTAAGGTCCTGCTGGACGTATTTGGCTTGCTCGCTGGGGCAACAATCCTCATTACAACAGCTCCGTACCACTTGCAGAGATTACGTGTATTCGTTGTTCAGCTAATCCTTATGTCTTGATGAAAATGCAAGAATACGTATGTGAGTGAGATTTTTGTTAGATCATGGAGGTGTGGGAAGACATATTCTTCCCAGAACACTGGCATGTCTCAACTGGCAAAGTCAATGGCAGAGGTAGTGATGAGATTCCCCTTCATCCTCTTCATCGCCGCAGCCACTGCATGAATAGCCGTTGGGTAGTCCCATTTTTATTTCGTGGTACTTGGCCAGTGATTATGGCCAGTTGGAGCTCCGATTGTACAGCTGGATGGCGCAGTTGGTTGAGTGTCTGCCCTTGGTTTGAGGAGTTCCCGCTTCGAACTCTGACTGACTTTCCCAGTCAAAGTTAACACTATCACTGGAGTTGTCGATCGGGGGTAGTACTATGGGCTATGGGTACCGCAATGGACCAGGTTTGCTGGCGATTTCGCTGGTAGTCCACCTACACTACACCACACATCCGAGTGGTCGCGCATTTGGTTAGACAGTACCACCTTCTGTTTGCTATATCTCGATTGTGCAGTTCACTTTTTTTAAACCCAAGCAACAGTGAGACTTCCGTATGGGCGAACATTTTTGCACACATTTTTTTTCTATTTGAAATTTGAATGATTTGGAAACAAAAAGAATGTATTCCTGTATTCAAATGTTTACACATGTAACATATTTACAGAGCACTCCGATTTGTAGTTTTCCGCAGAAACTAGCTAATTAGAGATTTTTGATTTCAGAGCACACAATTAAAAGTGTTCGTTGGTCACAGAGTTTTGAACTAGATGCTTACAAATTTGTGAACTGAATGTTTTGTCATATGCATCGATTTTTGTTTGTTTTCAATTCGATTGCATCACTAATGATCAACACAGAGGTTGGTATTCATTTTTGTAAACGCAATGTTGAGCTGTGTGTTTAGCACTCAATTATACATTGTAAGCTGAAGTTAGTTTTTTTTTTTTATATTAGATGTGCTCGTTATGGCTTGATGTCGACAGGGCTGCATCAGAATAGAATGCATTGATTTGAAATGGTTGTGGGCAGCCGGTCGATAGGTGATGTGGATCAATGTAATTGACTACTCCACAAGGCACTTGCGTGATAGAATAGTCATCAAATATTGAGGGCGGGCTGACATAACGACGAGACTGTCCCTTGCAAGTTTTATCGCCTGCTCTTTGATTTCATTCATCTGATGAGGAAGACCTTTAAGAGACTGGGCGGATAGTAGCAGTAAACTAGGCGACCAGATAAGAACGATAAGTAAAAGAAATTCAAATAAGACAACAAGGGGATGGATTTAAAATTTACTCCCACTTTATTTTGAACATATATTCATACCACAGTGTTTAAGATAGCACATCATTCAATGGTCGCCTCAGATTCGCCCCCAAGTTTTCCAAGCGGTTGGTTCAGTTTTTGGTGCGTAGTTAGTTCGGCAATAGCTTCAGGAACTTTCGTCTCAAGCTTGTCAAACGTGATCCAATAGCTTGTCAGCAGAAAGGACTTGACGTACCACGGAGAAAATAATCGAGTGGTGTCAAGTCGCATGATTGCGGCGTCCACTTGATGAACGCTTGCCGCCAAATTTCTCCTTCACAACTTCAAGCATTGCGTCGGTTGTACAGCATATAGCGTCGTCTTGTTGATACCACAGCTCGGATACCTATGTATGCTGCTGGGCACAGGCAGTCGCTTAACCTCTCTCCATACCTCAAGCCATTGACAGTAAAAGTGTCTTATTTTCCACTTGAAACGAAATAAGGCTCAAGGATGCCGTCAAGCCATAAACCCCACGCAATGGTCAATCATTGTCGATGATCGGTTAAACACTTTACGATTGGTATAGCCGCTAAACCAAAATGCTCGAAAATGAGAAAATAAGATTTTTTGGTCAAAATCCGGATCTCCGCCTAACATAAGGCCAATAAGCGAACCCACAGCACTTTCTATAATCGGCCGGCTATAATTCCTGCGTCAGCGCAATGTAATACGCAAATCCAACCACAAAATAAGCTCTGGTGATGCTCAATTCATCTGATCGTCGACGAATCGACATTTCTACGGCCGCTTCGGTGATGGTCTTCATTTCGCACCATTGTTCGTCTCATTGGTTGCTTGCGGTCCAAAAGAGTGTACGCACGCTCAATCTTACAGACGGTGTGACGAATAATATGCACATTGAAGGCCGAGCTCACGTCCAAATTCACGTTACATATTTACGACTGAGCCGACATTTCGATAATTTTTTTTCATAATTTTCGCACTTCTACCAATCTTGAAACGACGCATAATAAAATGCTAAGCCTTAGTAAATGTTCTAACAACTGGCTTTCATTGGTAGCTCTGACAGCTGCTAAAACATATCGTTTGGGAAACCTATCAATGCTATCAGGTCACCCCTTACTTGAATGCATGTCTATACAACTCCTTCTATACAATTTGCAAATCGAAAACGCTTAAAATCTATTAGTTTACACAATTTGTCATGACATCGAAGCCACTGAAACCAAGTAAGACGATCGCCTATTCTGAAAATCCAATCCGCCAACCAAGCAATCAACTACCCCTTTTTATTGTGCCTGTCACTCGCCCACAAATCATCAATCCGATTAGCTTTCGACAATCCCTTTTGTCCCACATACAATAAAACAGCTTTACACATTCAACGCCGCATCGAACAAAGGCAGTCCTTGGATTCGTGTTACCCCACGTTTGCGTGTTCCTTGCAACAACCATTAGCATTAAATTTGCTTTACGCGTCTAATCTGCGACCAATTTGACGCGATAAGCGATAAAACGCATGTAATTTTTCAACGCAACACGATTCAATAAATATCGGCACACCGTGAAAGCGCGACAGCTCCCGAGGTGTTTTACAAATAATTCCAGCGTTCCCAACGAATAGGCGAATGTAAAAAAGGAGCAACATAAATAAATAAATAAATATTGTATGGATGGCGCGGATGGATCTTCAGTGTAAAACTTTCATTCATTCATTTATCAGTGACTGAAAGAAAATACCCCTTGGGGACCAATTCGAAATTGAATTTATTTTTATTTCACGCACGCAATTGTGCGCGTCATTACGAAGGCGTTTTGCCGAAAAATGCCCGCACCAAGTGCCGGTCGAGGAGAGACAGAGAGAGGCAGAGAGTCCTGGAGTGCTCCGTGTTTCACGCTTATCAAGGGAGGGAAACGTTAGAGTTATTGGACGTATCGCTCGGGGACCTGCGAGTATTTATTGGTACGCTATTTGGTTATATTTATGTTAACACATTCTTTATCGGCGGCGTTAAGGAAATGAATTGTCATGATGAAGGTTGTTTTTTTTCCGCCAACTGAATCATGAGGCGAGTCGAGGAGGGAGGAGGGACGTGAAATCAATTTGTGCAAATGATGAACTATGATCACGTTTCATTGAAGCCTAGGAGTTCTCGGGCAATCCAATGACTTAAAGCCGTGACATTATTCTAATTTTAGCTTGATTTTCACCAGAAATTGTGAGACTGGCGATCGAAAATTGAATTGTACATACTGTTGCAGTTCTGCTGGAGTTGGGCTTTAGGCGGAGAGTAAAATAGAACACGACGCTTCCTTTACGACAGTACATAATGTGTGAGTCATATTTATACATGTGCATACATAATATGTTAGCGGGACGATCTTCCGATTATGAGTTACAATGATCATTATGCTGGATTAATGATATGTGTTTACTTGAACAACAGTGTGTTGCACAAGATCGACAACACATTCCTAGTGTACTAAAATAATTGCCTACAATACGTAATTCATTGAAGGATATGCGGTGAAATTGTGGGTGTTATTCACTGTCAAGTATTCTGATGAATATTTACGAAAATTATGCGAGGCTTGGCTCAAAGGTGTGCAAGGAAAGGCCCAACAAATCATGACAAACACCAGCTTCAGGCAATTTTTCAGATTCGGGAAACAACTAAACGGGGACTAAGGTAGGGACTCAACTGACATAAATATTGCTTAAGGAAAATTCAACGCGGATTCAACTTGAAAAAGAAGACAAAAACGATTTCCTTCTCCTTACTGCACATCAAATCGAAAAATGGACAAATCATTGATTGTGAATACGGCTGCAATAGATTCAAGGTACTATGCCTGAATTGACCACATGCCACCCATTATGGATTACAAATTCACATCCATATGTGGTGACTGGGTACTGAGTAGAGTCGTTTTTCTTTCCCGATGTGCCCAGCCTGCCAACTTATCGAGTACACATTCCCTTTGACCACCACTTTATGTCATGATAGATTTAAGAGACGAGATCACACTCGATGGTAGGTCTTACTGCATGACAAATAGTTTAGGTATGTAGACTGGTAATTGGGTGTCCTGTCGGCCGTATGGCCGTGACTCACTTAGACTAACGTGTTGGGTCCATTGTGGCCGTGCTTAAGTTTAACTACTACTTTACGTAGGTTCAACATTGCCTAATCCTCCAGCTTGCCATCTTTTTCTTGCTAGGACTGCGCAATCGCAGAGAAGGATTCTGTTTCTTTTTCATCTCCGCAGCTACTGCAAAAGTCTTTATGCGATATGTTCAGACGCATGTGTATCAATGACACAGTGCCTGGTGGGGCCTGCCTATTATCATGCGTACATCCTTCCGACTATAATCTATCAATGATGTTGATCCCTTTTTGCTCAGCTTCGGCCATAGGCTCCTAGCTGTTGCTCAAATACTCAGACCAAGCCATCGAATTCTGGCTCTATCCAGGGCTTGGTCTTCTATTTTTTTCCTTATGAAGCTAGGGCGCGATTCCAGTAAGTCCCCGTACCCAGCATAGGGTCATCAACTTCATCAAGGATATCTCACTGGCGCTGACCAACTTCGATGACAGAATGCTATGGCCCTTGGAAAAGATGGTAGTCGGTTTGTCGGTTACGTTGTGGTCCCTCAACGCGAGTGCTGCCAGATAAATCGAGCCACCTCGGGTGCTGCAGTCGTCCCTTATTCCCAGGAAGGTCACGAAAAGGTCACAGAAACCCTGTCAATCATAACATGTTGTGGGATGTGTTATGACAACACCTTGAAATTTCGAATCAGACATACAGACATGGTGAGCGTGTTATCTCGAGAAATGGGCCAGTCGATTGGCCGTGCGATTTAACGCCGCTGGACTATTTTCTGTGGGGCTACGTTAAGTCATTGGTTTATGGCAACAAGCCGACGACGTTGGAAGAGCTCAGAGCCAACATTGAACGCGAAACAGCGGCCGTTTCGGCCGAGTCGTTGAAAATTGGTTCCCGCCGTGGCCGCATGAACGAAGTCGAGTTCCACTCATAAATGTTTTGATTGTACTTCAAGACGATAATAAAGTTTTTGAAATATCTCAAAAGGTTTGCGTTGTCATGTCCTTTTTGGAAAACCCTTTGTATTATTTTCCTGTCTTACCTTCCTCTTTATGTGGATACTGGACGGGCCTCAAACCGGCCTCTTCAGGTGGTTCGCTATGTGGTTATTTGGGGTTTCGCGCACAAATTTGGTTGAGGTCCTTCTCGACGCCAAAAATGGCGAGCAGCACATTTCTCTCGAAGATGACTACGACTACTACATGAGATTGTCCATGCCTCTGCGCTGTTAAGCTGGACTGAGATCATCAATGCTCTGTCAAAAGTCAGTGATCTTCCGAGAGGGCTTTGCCACTCAAATTATAGTATTTCCGCATCTGATGTTGCTTGTGCTATTCACGTCCAGTGAGTCCTTTCTTGAAGTCAACACTTATTTCGTTTTTAAATCGTATACCGAGCAAGCGTCTCATTGACGGCTTGCTTCAATTATGTCATCCACATATGCCAACAGTTGCACGGTCCTCTGGCAGATTGTATCTCTGTGTTGTGTTGGTTTGTAGGATGCTGCAGTGCCCAAAGATTAACATCATATGTGGACTAACATGGTCATCGACATTTTATTAGAAATTGCCTCCTGACTCCTGCCTCTTTAGTTCCCTCTGACTAATAGATGTTCGAATGTTTCTTTTTTTACAAGGACTCTGTAATGAATTAGGGTGGCACCCAACTGTTCTGTTGTGAAACTCCTCACAGGCTACATTCTGACTCCACTGGTGGTCAAGGGTCCTTTAAATTAGCATCAGTTCCAGCTGGGTTAGAATGGTTGGTACTCTTGTGCCGTACACAAGGCGATGGGTCGGGGTCTCTGGACGTCCCTTAAGGCAGGAGACGGTGGTACATCTACATTTGTATACTCCGAAATGGAAAGATCACATGAAGGGAAGTTCTGCACCACTTTTTGCTTGTGCGTCTGCTGGCTCAAGTTGTACGTGCCAATTCGTGTACAGAAGCATTATTTTCTAATTTGCAAGAGTTGTTGGCGTGGGCCCATTCGGGAGCACATTTGCAATAAGCTCTCACAAAAATCAAACCTAAAAAACCGATTTCTACAAGAGCTGAGTGATGAGTTAGCACGATGAGTTTCGAAATGAGAAAACACTCAAGGAGCACGATACGTCGTTGAAAAAAAAAACAACGAACTCGATGCTTTATGGACGTCAAATTCAATCTCATGTTGCCCGATAATGAAAGATTCCAGTTCTTTCACTTAAACATGATGTTTGATGCCCGAAGTCGATGCTTTTGAATAAAGAGGATTGCCATCAAAGGCACAGATACCAATCTTCCTAAGCCACTTATGACGCATCGAAAGGTGAAGCTACTTAAGAGCGACGTACGATGCAGATGATCAATCAATTGGAAATATTGAAACACGAAAAGGCCTACATGGCAACAGGATCAAATGAATAGTGCTACTTCCGAGCTGCGAAGAAGAACTTGATGCCTTAATGAATTTCGTGCTACGATTCATGGGCACACGCATACGTCGCACACGCAAGAGTTCAGATGTACATGTATATCGTATGCAAATTGACAGACACACGAACATCCTGTTCGCTTATTCCGGGCACATCTTCCTATTTGAATAATCTCCAATTCATCAACAGGACACTGAACTGTAAAACCTTATGTAAATCATATCCAAATGCCTTCAACCATGACTGCTGAAGATTTGTTGACTTTGAATTTCATTAGGCAGCCCGGATGTGAGATCCATGCAAATGGGTTCATGCGTCCAGCGTTCGGATTGAATAAACTCGACGAGCGTATTGATGTTTTTCAACTGGTACCCAGTGCCCACAGATTGCTAAATTCATTTGTAAAATTCATTGATTTTCCCTATCTGGGTCAAACTGGAAAGTGATACAAATGTCTGCTAGTCGGCGACCGGAACTGGCTTCAATCCATGTGAGTCGGACGAATTGAATGATAAACGATTGAAGATTTTTCCATGAACTCCTGCAGAAAGTAATATAAATGATTGAGGGCTCTATCGCTGAATGCGTTAGGTCGGTCAGTGATTCTGCGAGATATGGCTTCGAATATAAATTAGAGCTGGCAAGACCCAGTGCCGTGAAACAATCCCTCCGTCAGCACACAAGGAGATTCATTACTTGCTGACCCTTCAACAACAGCAGTGGTTGCGACGAATGTGGGTTGGCAATTATGGTTGCAATTGCTCCTGTTGGTGGATCGCCCACAAAGACACAATGGTTTCGATTTGTTGGAGATTAATTTAAATGGCAAAGTACCTTGTCAAGACCAAGACAATCAATGTTTCACCATGGCAGGGTGCTTTGAAGGGTCCCCCACCTGGCTCGTCGTGTGTACATTCAATCTGGCATTAACTATAATGCAGGCGTGTAAATAATTGGAATTCTATTCCGGGCTATGTATTGTGGACTTGTGAAATATTTGCACTGTAGACTATCAAAGTGACAAAGAAACCTCAGGTACATGGATCATCATGGATGGACACGATGCAGCGTCGCCTGTGACCGGCTTGTGTGTGATTGTTTTGAAGAGGTAATCATCTGGCAAATATTGTGTGGAGCACATGCTTTGTTGACGTTTACCTGAATTAAACTGGAAAGTTTGCCAGTGTCTGCTTCAAATTTAGGGGCTAATTTATTGATTGCCATTCATCCAGGACCTTATGTTATCCCTATTTGATTGTGGAATACTTAATGAAGGTATGAGAGGCACTCAATGGCTTGCATGCACACGGCATACTAATGTCGGATCCTGAAGTCTGAAATTCAAATTGAGTAGACATTATCAATGAAGCGTCGTCTATTAATCAACATTTGCCATCGTTTGTAATCTCGCAAGAAGGCGCTGTGGTGTGTGGATCTTATCCGGTTTGTTGTATCCAGTTTATACCCCCCGGAGTCATTTGAATTGCTCCGATTATGGAGTTGTTTCCTCGTCTTTGGGCAGGTTCTCAAGATTTCACCAAAAATAATACAACTTTGTTGAGCTCGAGTACTTTAGGGTGTCCACCATTTTGATCCATAAAGACATTGGCTCTTGTTTGCGAATTTTCCATAACAGGACGTGATGTTTCCGTATTCCGTATTTTGTGCCCAGTATCCTGCTTCAGCTGTCTCTGAATCGCTTTGCTGTGAAATATCGGCATGTGGCTTGAATACATTCCTCCTTCGACATAAACGACTGTCAGATTTGTTTTTGAGGCGTCCTTAGTGGAGCGATGAGGGGCTAAGGCACCGCGGCAAGTAATCAAGGAAAGCGAGTGTAGTGTAGTCCATAGCTGCATTGCGACTCTCAGAGAATAGCTTTCTAAGGGTAAATAAGATACGGTGTTTCTTCGAATTTGAAGGGAAATAAGGGTCTTCTCTAACAAAGCGATGGCCAAGTTTTCTTGATGTCTCTGAATGGTTAAAAATGCTTTGCTCCTGTGTCTGTCACCATAATAACTGTTTCAACTTCCTCTAGTGGTAAAGGAGCACTTATACTTTTGGAGGACAGTGAATAATCACTCCATGCTTATGGACCCGAATTCCGACACTATTGCATTCGCAGAGTGTTCTTTGCAACCTCGGTATCTGGTCTACAGAAAACGTGTGAATCTGAGCCTCAAACATAGCATTTATAAGCGTGCATATCCCACAGGTGAATGCTAGACAGTCTTATGATTTCTGCGCAGCCTACCACCAGGCTAAAGTACCACATATCAGTATGCCTCGTGATCCACAAGATCGATTTGGAGTTTGACAAAAAACTTCACTGCAAATGCACAGGCCACAATTGGTCAAAAAGTGGTTGCCTCGCAAAGGATACTACAGTCGATCTGTACAGAATGTCAACTACCAAATATTCAATCAAAGTTGAAAGTTCTCTGTTCTTAACCGAAATGAAATACATGCCTTAATATTCGTCACAATTCGGCGGACATGGTTAAGTTGCGGAACACGTCTTTCAGTCAAAGCAGGAGATTCCCAGCTCAACGCCGATAACTTCTACTCCAGCATTCCCGCCCATCCTGCTGTGTGCTGCACTCGACATATTCAGCGTACGCAAAGTCCCCCGAACGAGAAAGTTTTAAAGTCTAAAAGCGTAGCAAAGTTTCACACAAACTATGCACCCTGAAGCATTTACATAGATAAACACATTCACCAAACTTACGGTGATTCATCTTTCAAATAATCATCAATTGACTGCTTAATTTATGCAAATCTTCTTTGCTTGTGTGCATCGACAACAGATCCCACTGTACAGACAGACGAACGTACTCAATCAATTGCAGATGCACACGTGTGTAGCATGCACTCTCTCGCGTTTAAGGGCAATTTTAAACACTTGAGTTCCGAAAGAGAGAAAAGAAATCCAAACCACCACTATGAACACCACGCAACAAGGACCCTCGAAAGCATAAAGTTTCCAACCATCCTGGGAGAATATTTATCAATTTTTACTATCGTCTGCGTTCCTGAATGTAATTTACGTTCATGCTGCAACTGTCGTTGCGTTTTTTTTTTTAAAGGGCGCCCCTGCCGCGTTTGGGACTAATACAAAATAATGTTAAAAGGAAATACTTAGCACATATAGAATGGGAAGGGAGATGCAGAAAATTATTTTTGATAGATGTTAAGCTTGGGGAGATTTATCAAAAATTATTGCCACCACATTGAATTCATTGCGTTTCGAATGACAAGTGTACGATGGAGATGCGTCAGGAAATCCTATTTTGAATGCAGTTGCTCTTGATGGCTGGATCTGAAATCAGCCTGCACAGGACAAAAGGTAGCTCAGGCCGCCATGGGCCGCTTGGTGGTATTCACAACCTTTAACTAAAGAGGTTAATAAATAAATACAGCATTTATGGTTCTTGTAGTCTCATTTAAAATACAATAAAAACGTAATTCAGACGATACAAAGTCAATTCAATGGATCTTCACATTTCCACTAGTGTTTTATAGAATATATTTATAAAGGATGGTTAAATTTTAAGGGCCGATGTTGATTTTGAATAAATCACAAATTATTTAGGAAACTACTGTCATTTCTTTTTATCATGATAATACTGGTATGGTTCAATTATGTATGGAACAAAATATCGGCCAAATGGCCGCCGCGACTTCGGCGGCACACCTCCATTCGATGGTCCAAATTTTCGATGACGTTGAAGCATAATTGAGGTTCTATGCCGTTAATGTGCCGAATTATCTCATCCTTTAGCTCTTGAATTGTTGCTGGCTTATCGACGCACATCTTTTCTTTCAAATAACCGCAAAGAAAAAAATCCAACGGTGTCAAATCACATGATCTTGGCGGCCAATTGACATTGCCACCATGTGAGATAACACGGCCATTGAATTTGTCGCGCAAAAGAGCCATTGTTTCGTTAGCTGTGTGGCAAGTGGCACAGTCCTGTTGAAACCACATATCGTCCACATTCATATCTTCCAATTCGGGCCATAAAATGTTCGTTATCATTTCACGATAGCGAACACCATTCACAGGAACTGCCTGACCGGCCTCATTTTGGACAAAATACGGCCCGATGATGCCGCCAGCCCATAAACCGCACTCTGTGTGGGTGCATTGGTTTTTCGACAATCACTCTTGGATTATCATTCGCCCAAATGTAGCAATTCTGCTTATTGACGAATCCACTGAGATGAAAATGTGCCTCATCACTGAAGATGATTTTCTTCGAAAATTGATCAGCCACTGTTGCCATTTCTTGCCACCATTCTGACCATTGACGACGCTTGAAATGGTCAAGAGGCTTTAGTTCTTGAGTCAATTGCATCTTGTTGGCGTGTAAATACAAGTCTTTATGCATAATGTTCATCAGCGATATAATACATAATACTCCCAAACGTATTAAGCTGTGCTGAAAAAAGTCCATACAATCATTGACTAATTTGGAAGTCAAACATCTAGAAAAGGGGCCGGTAAACCTGCATGGTCCTATACTGTTGCAAAAAATTCAGCGGGTGTAAATGGGGATTAGAGTCATAGTCGCTCTTCGATGGACATCCTTATGCAAAACTTTTAACCACAGAATGAATGCAACAACTAACTAACTTTACTCGGCAGTAATGATTCAAAATTAAGAACCTTGTTCGGCGTCACGGGCAGGAAGATGTACAGATGATATTTACACCACCACACTGGTGCGACTTGTAAAGCTTATGCTACTTCCCCATCACATATTCCGAAGAGAGCCTTTTTCTGGCCAACACTGCGGTTCGACTGAGGATGCTTTGTTCATGAATCGAACTCGGTGTATGTCAATACTTGACTCTGATGGCCATTTATAGCCAAAACCAGCATAGCTTCTTTATTGGAATTCAATTTTAAGCATCAAACGCTGATAGTTGGCAGCGTGATGAGTTACAGTTTTAGGTGCTGAATATACCGGGAATGGCTTGGGATCTCCTCTTGGAGAATCATTTCTTGTAAGTCATTGAGTGTCAAGTGCAACGCATCAAGGTGTCCTATCACCTCCTTAATAATTTCAAATTTCGAAGAGAACACAATGACAAAAAAAGGCACTGTTCTTCGGTAGCTATCCCTCTTATATTCATTATGTTCACACAAGCAACCTGCTATTAGGACCTTCGACAATGTCAGTCTCCCTTGAATTGTTCTCCTTAATGTTCGATTATGTGTCGAGATGATTGAACATTTCTGAAGTCAACCCAGGGACCAAGTGGAGGGACATTATGGAAAATTGCGATGTCGATTAAAGATGTTCTCTCACAAATCTACATGTCGCTAGAGCTTACCATCAGTCGTAAATGGTTAGAAGGCTCTATATGATTCGCCAACACTCTATGTTAAACGTTCACTTTGTCTGCTTAGACTAAGCTCAAGACACTCCACGGCGTCCAAGACACAGCGAAATTCGCATGCATGCCCGGTCTCCCATTTATTGACTTTTACGGAGCCTGCAGACTTGATGAGGAGCAGTGTATTAAACATCCCAGCGTACAGCAGAAATGTACGCCTAGAGGCATATAACTTCGAAAAGTTGAGGGTACTAAATGCCATAAACGTAAATCGTCCAAATGTCTCTTAAGCAAGCACAACAACGTCTTATGAGTAGGAGTTGCATCAGAATAGGACTATATTGGCCTATCTGCACCCACCCACTAGAAGCTGGTCTAACCCAAGTGGGTTATTTTTATGTTCCGGGTCGATGTCCTCTTTTAAAAGCCTTTAAACGACGCTTGACTGACACCTCTCCAACATTCACCGACCATGCCGGCAATGAATGTCTTTTAACGTTTCGATTTTCGCAGCATTCGAAGGGCTTCTCTTTGAATTCTGCCAGCAAAATCTTAAAGTGGACCATTGTTCGAAAAGAGAGGTGAAAATCTAATTTCCAAAGGTAGCACCAGAACTTAATTTATTTTTTTTTTGTTCTTCTTCTCGCCCGTCGGTATCAAAAGTCCTTTTTCTCTCTACCAGGAGCGTACCTAATTAGGATGATGCCATGGAATTCTACAAGTAGAAGCAGAAATAGTAACCATTAAGTTGGGGTGGGCGGGAGGGTTTCAAGTTGCACAGGATAAAGGAGCAGCAACTGCAGTGAATTTCTGCTGATGCTGCTCCTGCTGCTGCTGCACTCAAGATGCCTTCAGACACTTGCATTTAATGGCTACGAGGAGATCGGCTGGGACGGCCGTGAGGTCATTAGTTTAATGTGAGAATAATTTAAGTTAATTTACGCTTCGTTGTCTAAGAGTTTTGTCATCGTCCATGAAAGTGCGGCTCATGGCTTTTGAAATATTAACTAGCGTGGGTTTTTTTTTCTCAGATTCACAGGATGTTGCCTTCCGCGGAAACAAGGTGGGAGATTGCGTTCCAGTGATGCATTTATTTATGCTCCGTGTGCGCGAAAGAGGTTTGCTTGAGATCTTTTTAAAGTTCAAGTGATGTTATTTTGATGTAAACAAGTGAATGTTGATCCTTTCCAGCTAATTCATTGCTTGTTTAGCCATCGCGAATTGGCTGGCACAATAAAATATGTACAATCTTTCCTCGAAAGCACCCTCCATGCATCCAAGGTCATGTAATGTGTGACATCGTTACACAAAACTGCAAGCAATGCGCTTTTAAGCACACTCATGTGAAGATTTTCTTAGAACGCAATCAATTGCGCTTTGAAGAGTCCTTAATTTCTGTAGCAGAAGCTGTACAAATATTCACATGTTGCAGTTGAATTGAAGAAGTATTGAAAATGCTGTAAGCATTCTTAAGGCAACACTGCTGAGTGGAAGAATGCAGCGTAACAAGATTGATTGAGTGTTGTTATGCATGCAATGGACAACGTATTGAAGCTTAAGAAGTGTGCCAGGGAACGGGAAGGCGGTTGCATCGATGTCGAAACTAGGAACTTGGGTGATGTGTGCGATGGTTGTGCAAACAAAATTTAAGATTTCACTCTTTTGATTGATGCTTTTAGGATAAGTGCTTCAACACTTGAATAAACGTGACTTTCCAGGGTGGGTTAAAGTGGAGAAATCAGCAAAAATTTAACGTCCAATCAATAGGTTTGATGTTTGATTAAGATTTCAGACAATATCACACTAAAAGCCAAAAAATAGCTGGAAAGAGTGCAGGAAACTTCCAGAATCACAATACTGGAGTATATATTTAGGCGCAGATGTTAACGAATATATAGCAATGATAGCTTTGATATGGTAATCGAGGCAGTAGGTTGAAACGATGATCGTTGAGACGGCCTCGTCATGAGACGGTATTTTTGATACGCAATTCGTCAGTCGGTAGTCGTCACAGACCGGATATATAGTCGCCCAATGTGGTAGTCGTCACATTCGGGTGTCTGTTGATAACCGACAGGCAGTAGTGGTAAAACGAATTTTTAATGGCAGTAATACTCTTGATCCAACTTAGTTACGAAACATTGCGACTTTTGATACTGATTTCACTCAGGTCGCTGTGATCGATGAACAACTAGGCTCCTAGGAATGTGAGTCTAAGTGATTCCAGAGCCGGGATGGCAACTACGTCAACTACATGGTGTTCAGAGAGGGGTGACATTTTTGATGACCCGCTCCGCGGCGTTATTCCGACAATAGCGTCTCGAGTGTTGGCGGCTAGCTTTTCCAAAGTGATCGGCGTCCAAAGAGTTTTCTAAGGACCTGATGTAGCGCCAGCGCATGATAGCAGCGGCGAGTTGATGAATGCTTGCCGTGAGATGACCCAGTCGCCATCGCCATCGACTGCCAAACGTGGTTATCAGCATAATCTATCATTTTGTTGCTCCTCCGTACTTATCATTAGTTGGCGGAAGAAATTGTCAATTAATGACATAAATATGATATCCTCACACTTCCAAAATTACTCTCGGATGGCTAGCGTTTACCCAAAAAAACGGGCAGTATCTGTTTTTATATTAAAGTAAAGCCCGTGTGCAACCAGTATATTGATTCGATCAAGAGATGATTGGGACTTCCGGCTTTCATTTGTCCTCTCATCTGATCAGTTAGCCTCCGTAAGAACCAGAAGACTCACTCATAAAATGCGAGAGTAGATTGAGACTGTACCCCACAATTGAGAAGACACACGTGAAGAAACACAACTCTTAAGATATCCCTTAACTAGGACCCAATTATTGATGTTTTCATTCAATATCCCACACCGCTGTGGTATTTTTATTGCTTGCTCACAATTCAAGGACACTTATTTTCTTTTTGTTTTTTCTTGTCCATTTCCTTTTTCGTCATCATTGCGGCCTCTGTTGATTTGACATAAAACAAAATACGAGTAAATCATATTTCCTGGGTGCTGCCTCATTGGGTCGCAGTTCATTTTTATGTCGCCCACAACTGACCACTAATAGAGGGTTGACAAGCCCTTCTGGTCTGCTGGCTGGCAAATACCTCTGGCAGTGGGTTACGTTAAAGAGATAAAAAATAAATTCTCTCCGAAAGAACTTGATAATGATTTTTAACGAGGAACATATACATGAATGCACACATGCTCTCGCCGCTCTGCAGAGGAAAGTAGATTTCCACGTACGGGCTAAAAGGAAAATACCGTGGTTTGTAATTAATTGCCGAGTCAAAACAATTCTGGATATCTTAATTAATTTGCCTTTTCAAGATTGCCACGGTAAAGGATGAAGGCGAAGGAAGAAAAAAAAGAACATAATGGACACGACCTAATTGCAGATGCTTTTGGTGAGCTGTTCCGTGTATGAAAACATGTGCATTCCGCTGGGCATTAAATCGTTCCGTGTTTTCGCATTCATTGTTCTGGGACGCATCGGAAGTGGGGAATAATTTTTGCCACGAAAGTGGGCCAATACATTCACCAGTTGAAGAACATACTTTAATTAATTCGACGACATGGTGCGATGCTTTGGGGACTCAATATTTAAGTGTGCACATGTCGTACACACGAATAGCGTGCGTATACCGGGTCAGGCAACAAGATGTGTCATTTTAAATGAATGGAAATATGGAAACATTTTTTTGTGAAAAATTATGTTTTTTTTTTCCTTTGAACAAGAATCAATTAATTTTAACCCAAATGTCAGCCCGGGGTTAGTACACAAGCGCATTCGTTTGCAACATTTCTGCAATGATTGCGAATGTATTTCAACTCCCAGCTCTTCCTTAAAGGCAAGCCTTGCTGCGAGTATATTTTAAAGTTAACGCAGTCTCAAAAGAGTCTCAATTGGTGTCACTCATTCCTGTCAGTCGTTGCCCGTGACCCCACAAGTCAAAAGTCATGATCAGCTTACACTCCCTCTTTAGCAAATATGCGAGCCAGACATAATTTGAGTTATTTATATTCCACCGGAAGCCGTCTTTCAGTTCAAAAAACCGCCAAGTTCTTTACAACAGCACGCTATAGTGGTCAACGCCTATGAGAAGGTCAAGCAAAAACAAGAAATTGCCACGGGCTCTTTTTTAACTACTTCTGTGTGTTCCCTGGAAATATTTTATCCATGTATACTTCATTTACATTTAATTTGAAGCTCCTCTCAATTAGCATTTGCTAATTACCCTGCCTGGGCGGTAATTACAGGACGGACAAGAAGTTTCGTGTCGCTGGCAGTTTGTATTGAAAGTATCAAGGCAGCTCTGAAAACACAAACTTTCACACAGAAGTCTGGACATTTTTCGTTTGACATTCGCCAATGAGTTATGAAATGAAGAAGCATATCCTGAGTTCACTGGTGAGGGTATTTGTTTGACGCAAACAAGCGAACCATATGGGCGCATATTATCCAAACACAGTCGATTTAAATAAATTACGTAATCGAATTATGTGGAGCTTGTGTTAACAGTGCGTGTGCATCCTTTTTATGAGGATCCGATCGTGAAGGCAGTCAGTCGCTTGAGAGATGTTGGTCCGATAAGAAAAGTAATAAAAAATAGTTAAATGTGCAAGTTGTTGTGTTTATATACATATATCCGTAACCCTTGTGTTTTGTACGTCTCTGAGTAAGCTTTAGCTATGCTGTTGAACTGAGCACTGTCTGAGCGTTGACAGAGACTTAAAAGATGTGGATTATGGTCCATTATGAATCGATCGATCACAATTTCAGGATGGTCAGTCGAAAATATGCGAAAAGAGTCAGTTTTTCAAATTCGAAAAAGGATTTACATATGGTAGGGTATTCCTCGACTCTCGGATGTATTAAATCTCTTTTGCAAAAATATGCAGGCAGGGAATGCTGCTTTCGGAACGATATTGTCATGATTGATCGCACACGGCGAGTGCTTGCTGACATTGGAACAGAAGCAGGGACAATGAGTCTGAGGGTGAACTTTGCCGCACCTGAAGTATGTACTCAACCCTCCTAACTGATCCTAGACAAGAAACTAAAATGAAGACTAAGTGTACTTGAAAGAGTCAAGAAAGCAGCCTATGCCCTAGAATATTCCGCCAAAAAATTGGGACCAAACCCCAAAACTATCCTGTGGATGTACACAGCGATTGTTAGTCCAGGATTGACATACGACAGCGTAGTGTTACGGATAATTCAGCCAGAAATAAAACAACAACGTTCACATTTATTCTCTTTTATTACTTGTCCTGTCGGACCAACATCTCTCAAGCAACTGACTGTATTCAGGATCGAGTCCTCATGACAGGGATGCACGCGCACAGCAACGTGCGGACTCCAAGCACACACGATCGATGAGAAGAGACATGTTTACAGGAGTACGTTGGCAGGCTACTCAGAAATCTTCCAAAGTCAGCTGCCCACAAAAATACAGTGACGTGCAGGCTAGGTGTCACAGGAGCAATATCTTACTAGATCTCTTTCCACTTGACCTCTAATTGCAGATGACTGAAGCGCCATTAGAATCATCCAATCCAAGCGCTGGCTCTCAAGATCAACTGGACATGCATGTATACAGGATAGACTACACATTGGACCAGTTGAAAATTACTGCTCTCTCCCTTGACTTAAATACCTTTTCGGTGTTATTCCCCGACAAAAATGTAGAGCACAAATGAGCCCATCAAAAACTCGACCATCCACGTTTGCACTGATGGATCGAAGATTATTAAAGGCAGAGGCGCTGGTATTATCTCCGAATTGTAAAACATGCAATGCACTATCAGAATTTCTGGTACCATTCTCATTGACAAGCAATTCCGGCCACATAAACCAAGTCAAAGCTGGTCGCATGCTGCCGCAAAGAGCTCGCGTTTCTCAGCACGCAGCACTCGATTACTCCATGCCGGTCCCCAGAGCACAGTGACATAATCGGCAATGTAGCAGCAGATGAATCTACCAGGAAAGGGGCTGAAACTGATCGTACTCAATCACCGATCTCTTGCAGATGTCGAGAAAAAAGTGGATGATAAAATAATAGAACTAGCAAATGAAAGGTGGAACTCTCTAACCACCAGTAAAACCACTCGAATGTTATGGCATAATTTGAGTAGTGCAAAAGCAAAATCCAACAAACGCCTACAATGCGAAAAAGCTGCTAAGGATGATAGTTCGAGCGTAGCGTGGCCATAATCGTCTGAAGTATCATGAAAACAAAATGAGACCTTCCTATGACTGCATATGTAGAGGCTGGGGTGGTGAAGGATATTCCTCACTAACTTTTCCACCGACTCAGTCTCTGCCAGTTGAGATACAGAACTCTGGGAGGACATTTTTTTTCCAGGACCTGCAGGAGCTAGTCCCCTTAGCCACTATTTTCAGGTTTATCAGGACGTCAGGTTGGTTGGACAATGAGTGATCATGAACGATGGATATGAAGAAGGTGTAAGGACGAATCTTATCCATCTTTGGCCATCACAGTGGGTTCACTAGGACCTAAGTGAGACGTGCATCTACCCACTCACCATACACAACCTTACCAAGTACATGTATTAGCAGTCTTGTGGGGCGCAGTCGTGGGCAACATTTAGATGAAATTATATACGTAAAGTAAATGTCAGACGCTGCTTTTAAGGCCCTCGTAAGATTGCCACCACTAAAAATTCACTTTATGTGGTTTAACCTAAAATGAAAAAAACATGTCTTAATAAATCATCCAAAGTCATTCAATTGGAGAAAGGAAAAGCGAGTGGATCAATGCACCACCGATTTAAAGTTTTTTTCGTTAGCCTCATCTGATCACAATACATTCACGGCACGAAGAAATGCAGTGATGACTCGAGGCCTTTTTCCGTTCAAACGCGGAGGACGTTGTTATTATTTATTTCTCCTTTATCAATCCCCTTGAGAGCATAGGACTTCCACTCGGCATTTCCATCTCACACGGTTGGTCGTTTTTACACTATTCCAAGTGAGGTTGCATTTTTCTAGTTCCAGGAGTAGCGATCGTCTTCAAGTGTTCTTGGGACGGCCTCAATATCTTTTGCCTTGGGGGTTCCATTCTAACGCCATTCTGGTAATGTTGTCGGCTTTCTTCCTGATGGTATGTCCGATCGATTTCCATTCGTCTCTTAATCTGTATCACAATTAGTTCCTCTCTTGCCACATTCCTGATGATGTTTGGCCATAATATTCAACATATGATACGGAGACGTTTGTTGATATTTGTAATTTCTGTATGATATTGTTCGAAATCAACCAATGTCTCTTGTACTCCGATTATCTATTAATAAACGTCCAAGTAGCCAAATTTTAAAGTTTCTACATTCAATGCATCAGACTCAATTGATATATTTCGTCCATGCAGTATACTGAATTCCTCTTTGATTGCTTTTAAGACCGCTCATTTCGTCAATTACTGCATGAATCCAGCGTCATATTTTCGAAACTGGAAACAGCTTAAGAATGCAAATCCGTACGACGTGGAGGAATTCCGTGGTAACTATTCTCCATTTAAGAGAAACATCAGTCTTTGAACTTGCAGCGGAAATTCCTTCCTTTAACCGTGCAATGTGTTTGTCCACGAAAACAAAGGGACAACGTCTTATTGCTACTTACATAAGGAGAAATTCCACCATACGGTCCTCGGTGCTGTGGTATGTTTGCAAGAATTCATCACAACGGACAGGCAAAATTGTTTGCATTACCACTGCGGTTGTTTCCTCACTTTCGGATACTGCTCCGAGCTGGCACGACGGAGGATGGCAGCAGCGATCACAAGGAATGCTAGTACATGCGCGCAACTGTGCTCTTTCGTAATGATGGTATGCCAATCATAGTCTTCTAAAGCGCCCTGCCTTTGGACATTTTTTTGCATTGATTTTTGCATGAGACATACGACTGGTGGGTGACTCGTAGACTATCCTGTCCTCGGTGGGAAAGCGCGCGTAAAGCTAAAGCATTTCTAGTGCGCGAGAGTGAACATTTGAGAGTGCACTAGCATTTTTTTTAAAGTGTTTTCCGTGTCAATACTTTTAGAGAGTTGTCTCGCAATTTTTGGCGTCATTAAGCATGGCGTTATGTTTATTTATATTACTCTCATGTCTGTTTTTTAGAAGATGCAGATTCCCCTTTTCTCATCTCCCAAAGCTGAGGTACATTATTGGCTGATGCTGATAGCCTAGCTCTTGACATTGCACTGCAATCAGATTTGCCGATTCTGTCAATGAGATAAGCGAGCTTTTATCTTGCTAGGACGCTAGTTGTTGAAATTGTGAGCTCGCCATATGAGCGATGAGGCTTTCTATTTAAATGAAGATGTCAAAGGGAGAATGTCAAAATATAATAAAATGGGTGGCGCTACAGCCCTTAAAGGGCCAGGATCAAGCTTCTACTACAAGGCTCCAACTAAAGGACATTTCTAGAAATTAAATTCTGATCTAAAAACCCAGACCTAATCGAAATCAGAAAATCTGAAATACAGTGCCTAGTGCCAGTGCGCTAGGGCATGTCAACAAAATAGGTCCTCTTTCCGTCGACTTTTGCCGCCGCTACAGAGTTTATGAATAAAAACAAGCAACAAAAATGAATAGATCCGAATGATTTATTCTGTTTTGGAAGAATTTTTGATCCGCATGGTATCGCAATGGCCCAATTTTGTAGCTTGGAGGCATTCATAAGCTTTGTCGTGTATTTCTATGCCTTGCCCATCATATGCTAGTCAAGTCTAGTCTCGTTACCCAACAAATGTATTATGTGCGTGAAAAGTGTTACTATTCGAGGTTCTTTTCTCATCTTTAATAGGCGCCGCATAGTGAGTAGGTACATGAAACTCCTCGCCTAGATGACTAAGCTTAGTCCCCAATGCTAACAACTTTCTGAATTCACAACTTCACCTCTTTTTAATTACAGAAAAGTCTTCTAACTGGACACACATCTCAAACCTGGCTTCTTCGACGCCGGCATTGTAGGTCTCGCCAAATCGTGACTGAAAAATATTGTAGCATGCTCAACACATATGATTGCTTTAGAAGCTAAGTCGAGGTCCACTTCAGACTGTTGTCTTAAACCGTGGCATGCGTTGCTAAGAATTGTTGGATCATCCTTTCCCTTTTTTCGGTTAAAGTTGGTAAGTTGTTGAATATGTAGTCTATCCTGTATATGCATGTCCAGTTGAGCTTGAGAGTGCTTCATTAAGACTTGTTTTTCTCATCGGTCTTATATGGTGGAAAGTCTATAGTTACAATCTAAGTCTATAATACAATGTAGTTTAATGTTTTTTCCCACGATTACACTGTAAAAGGTACATTCGGACGGTCCTACGTTGTGTCACTGCTTCCAGCGTTGAGACCTGCATTTGCCACATTATCCGAAAAATCGTGGTTTCCAAATCTTGGATCGTAGCTGGGCGAAGACCTTTGGCTTCGAATAATCTCAAGGTATAGACAATAACGGTCTCGAAAGATCGATGCTGCACACCAAGCAAGACCGCAAAGTCCGCGCAAAATATGTTTTCATAGAAGTGTAACAAAATACTGTAGCCCGAGACACATACTGTTCGGGACAGTGTCACGGTCATAACCCTCGTAACCACATACAAGGAAATAAAGATAATTGAACTCAGCCGCCCGAGTTTCATTCTTATCCGAGTTACCTCTCTTATCAGAAGGCAGATTTTCGTAGCGCAGCTGAATAAATTGGAGACGTTGTTGAGGTTGTCAAACAAGTCTGAATAAGAGTAATGTAATGAGCGCAGTTGCTCGTGGTCTGTCAAGAAAATTCAATTGAAAAAACCAGTGTAAATGAGTCAGGCGTTACTTAACTCAGATTGACGAATACCCGGTTTTTCTGTCCGTCCCATCGTGACGATAATCTTGGATTCCTGGATTCAGGAATTCAATTATCAGTTTCGAATCTGTAAAAAATCTGCCATGAGAAGATCCGATAATAGCCCGCTGTGCGGCTAGTTTACTGAAAATACTAAATTAATAAATTAATAATAGACTGACTCTGAATCACTAGAATTGCCGTCGCAGGATACAGCCAATGACAGCATTCACATATAATGCGCTTTGTGAGTTAATTTCGAACTCAGTTAGTGTTTGATTTAATATGCACTTACATTCTTTATTTTGTTCCTGGAAATATTCTCTTTTCAGCCGTTGTATCTCGATTTCCTGGAAGTGCTTGGTACCTTTGATACCTTTTTTGCGACTCGTACAATTCTGACGGTGGCGTTTAATCCCAAGAGGACTTGCCAATTTGTGAGAACGAAATTAATTTATTTTGTTTTTTCCTCGCTAAAGGGATATTTGTGTGTTTTTTCCCTGCTCTACCACGTATGCTTACATTCACTAGAAATGAATTTGTGACGTTGCGTAGCTGTTAAACCATTTTCCCTGGAAGTCATAAATCCTCTGTAGCTAAGGCATCGGTTTGCACTGACATAAACGACATGACATTAGCTCATTTCATGTCTTGTCAAACTTTAAATGTGTATTTTTGTTTAAGCCAAGTTGTACTTGAACAGCTGCAATGTTCTGCCCTTGACCATAATCAAATGATAATCCGCCATTTAATGGAACTCATTCGGAACACAAGGGACTCATGGGAGGGCGGAACTCCAACCGAAGAGTCTGATCGCTAACTACAGGGAAGGCTTCTTCGAAAATGAGTCTGGGAACTACGTCAACGGTGGGCGTTACAGGGCCATGTTAACCGACTCACACACAGTCCAAGCCACAATTGATTTTTTTTCACACCAAATTCCCATATCGTGTTATCTGCCGCCTTGGCGATGTCAATTGGCCACCTCGGAGATGCGATTTGAACCCTTCGGATTTTTTTTGTGGTTAACCGTGATTTTATGCCAACAATCCGGAAACGATGCAAGCACTTGAGGCCAACATCATCCAAGTAATCCATGAGCTCGAAACCATCAACAAGGTCTTGGAAAATTGGGGAACAAAATGACAGAAATGACTACTGCTAAGCCGAGGCGGCTACTTGAACGACATTGTATTTCACAATTAATCGGAATATCTGTTCTTACTTATAAAGTCATTATACATGGACAAAATTAAGTTTTCTTCATTTTATTGGATTTGTAAAAAGTAACTTTTATTTGGCCCACCGTTTATATGGAGAGCATTTCGCTACTGTTTTAAACCTCTTAGGCGATGGCAAAATGATCTCGAACACTAACGCGTATTCCGTCGCAGGAAGTCTCCAAATTCGCAACGGACCTCACAGAAAAAGTGAAATAATAGCAGCACTTAAGTCCCTAAAGACAAACAGGGCGGTGGGCATTGATGTTATCCCAGCCGAATTATTTTAAGCGGCAGAAGTGGAAAGGGGATGGTCATTAAGGTGCCGAAAAAGGGAGACTTAAGGGAATACGGAACCTGGATAGGTTTACATATGTGTTCTTCCTGCAGAAGACAAAAATAGCAAGAATAGTTCTGGAAAGAATTCATTGGCATTTGGATTCAACTTTCTACTCAAAGCAAGCAGTTTTTCGTTCTGGTTCCTCCTGCATCGACCACACAAATACCTATCGGATCATAATCGAGTAAAGCGTTACAAGTCTCCCCTTGGTTATCGATTTCGAGAAGGCTTTCGATAGCTTATTGTATCGAGATGCAATCCGGTAGTACGGTACCGGCATACGAATGTGGTAAGTGATACGCCATCAGAGGAGTTTCAGGATAAAATTGGACTTCGTCAAGGGTGCATACTGTCGCCACTTGACGGAAGAAAATGATGGAATACGATGGACTGTGACATCTTACCTTAAACACATTGACTACCTTGATGTTTGCCTACTTTCACATAGGATAATGGTCTTCACTTGATGGCTCACAATCTTGAATCTGAGGCAACCAAAGTGGGCTTCAAAATAAATACAACAAACACTAAATGCGTAAGCATTTCTAACAGAAAGCTAACAGCTAGCCGACCACGGTATCGTCTATCAGCAGCGGTACTGAACTGGATGTGTGCAATAGAATCGGAAAGGCTAAAGCTGCTATCGGAATGCTATCAAGGTTGAGGACGAAGTTGCGACTGTTCCGGAAGTACGGCATGCAGTGAACCCAGGCAGGCAGAACAGTGGGACGCCTCAGGAAAAACGTGGCTCAGAACAGTCAAGGAAGAAGACATATTCAGTGCTTAGGAATGAGTTGGAAAGTGCTCAAACACGTTGCGAACTCCAAACGAGACGGTGCGGAGGTGTGTTTGACGATGTATACCCTCCGAGGGGTTAGAAGACATAAGTAAGTAAGTATTTCCAAACCAACGTCACTCAGGCCGATTTCTTGGAAAAAATTTCCTCTTTTAAGGAACTCATCCAATCGGTGTCTCAATGGCCTCATAATTGTTTCAATCTATTCTTTCCTTTGGACCACATGCGTCCTTCTGATGAAAAAGTTACCAGTTCAGAGGAGACCAAAAAAAAAAAATTTCTTTGAAAAAATCACATTTCATACACAGTTCTTGCCGTCTCTGCGTAGCAAATCCACTATCAACCACTTAAAGTCTCTGCTTCTCTCTTTCAAGTGAAATTCTTTTCAGAATCACCCCGGAGCATGGTTTTCGTTTTTCCTGTGAATTTTCTCACTCCCTAAGGGGAGGGCCACTTGAGTTCCGACTAAGTCAGAGTTTCCTGCGAAAAGCAACAGCTTCACTCGTCATCACACATCACCTTCATTGGACGTGCGAGAGAACTGTGCGTTCAAGTGAATCCTTCCGTGCAGTTATACCGGAAAACAATAATAATGGTATACGTTACCCCATGCGCGAGGGTAAAGAGGCGAAAGCGGAAAATGGAATTATGGGATGTCCATCAGCACTCATGGAATGTGCTGCCTGCAGATGGGCGGACAGATTTAGAAAAGGAAAAAAAAAAAAAAACTGAATCAACTTTTTTAGCGATAAAAGTTTTTCAGAAGTTTTCGTCAGCTCTACGCTCGTTGAGATTGATGAATATTTGAATGAAGTGAAAGTGTGAAAAGTCGTTAAAATAAAATGATAACGAAAAAAAGTTCCATCAGCATCCATTACGGTTTCTCTTTCCAAGTCGAGTGAGTTTTCGAAATTGAATGAGTTTGGCTTGAACATGATTTTGTATTCGCCTTCTGTTCGCTGCGGGCCAATAAATAAATATGCAGCTGTGATGCTGTCTGCATTGACTGACTGTTTTATGAAATGCAAAAAAAATACTAAATATTATTTCCAACTTCAGCACAAAGATTTCAGGTTTGAGTGGATTACCGATACAATGACGGTTTATTCGTCAATTTGGACATAATATGGGTATGCATTAAAAATATTGTACATCTTAAGCTCATTTGTGTTTCCAGTCTGTGCAGGTTGGTAATTTTGTTTGAGAATACCAGAAAGAGCTGCATAGTCTCAATTTACAGGAAGAAGCAGGCGTATTTTGGGTGGACTAGCCTCTGAGGCAATCACTCATGTTGTGCGTGCTGTCGTATCGTTACGAAAGACTTACCATAAATGCTGTATTCGACTTGAGAAGCTTTTCTCCTGAGTTATACTTTCTGTGACTCGAGATTGGTGGTGCCACAATAATAGATACGGATTTGATCAACGAACTGTTAGCGTTAACGTTGATGCATTTCAAACTACGTAACTGCGGCCATTGGTCACCAATTTAAGTGTCGCTACAGTTCGAGGTGGGTCTGGGCCAAGTTTCACAGCAAAAACTCCTGTCGTTAGCGTACTCTACAAGTGGAGGACCACTGAACTAGTGCATTGAAAAACAATTTGATACAATGTACAACTTAGTCAATCCCTTGCACAAGTGCCCTCGATAATTTTACGTTTTTAAAACCAAATTAAACTGAATTTAGTTTTCAATAACACTTCAATGTAATTGCAAATGCGGTTTGAAGAGAAAACTACTATAAAGGGTTCAATAGAGTGCGTAACTGTTACGAGGGTGAATTTCGGCACGAGTTTCAGTGTTCGATTTTCAACTTTTCAAACGATGACTGATACTTTTATACACCGAATAATAAAGCCCTTGTGCTACCACGCGAATCTAGCCGATCTTACTCCGTGCTTTTGACAAACTGGAAGGTTGACGATATCATAACATATTTCAGCCAGGTTGTCAAAAAATTATGCCCTTATAAGACTGTTTTCTTTGAAAGGAGAGAGGCCCGTGAGAGAAGAAAGGCTACCTAATGACTTCCTCCACATCCCAAACTCAGCTACTCCTGCAGAAATCATGGTATGATAGAGCCATTCCGAGTGCCAGTTTGCCAATGGCGCAGTGCCCAGTGACAACATCGATATCGATGAGGGTTCGGAGTGATCGGGTGGCGTTTGGAGTTGAGGGCTTACCCATAGTGTCGGCAATCGTGGATTTCAGTCCTCCACTGAGTTGGTCGCAGTGTCATTGAATGTCACAAGGTCCCAACACCTACATAAGATGGATGCTAATTCATTCATCAGTCCCGTAGGCGGTAGTGCAGGGAGGTCTTCGAATCAAAAGCGACTGTATCCAGAGACTTGATCACCATCTGGCGGTCAGAATATGTGACGATATCACAATGTTCTTGTGCCAGGACTAAGCTTTCATAATAGATATAACAGTGATACAACAATCGAAATGATGTTTGAATAAATTCCTCTGTTACCACAGTCATACTGTAACAGTTACCAAACTAAGTCAGACTTGCAGTGTAGCAGCAGACCATGTATGGACGTGCGTACGGTTTAGTTTATGTTGAAAAACTGCACCCGTT
The DNA here is from genome assembly GCA_907269125.1 of Eristalis pertinax. Taxonomy (NCBI): domain Eukaryota; kingdom Metazoa; phylum Arthropoda; class Insecta; order Diptera; family Syrphidae; genus Eristalis; species Eristalis pertinax. The sequence goes on from OU026149.1 coordinate 32,541,724, forward strand.
TGAGGCGCCAAAGAGAAGACCTTCTATTTATAATCTAAACTCAGTTCCAGGGGTACAACAGCAATCTGGAAGACGTTGCCCATGTATTCAAAAGTGAATGCGCGATTTTTAGATATCTATAAAAAAAATGAAGTATACGCCACCGGGTCTTTTTTTCGAACTAAACTTCACAAAATGTTGCGTATACGTCACAGTCATTTACATTAATATACGTGTAGCAACGACGGATGCCACTCTCTGGCTGGTATGTCGTCTGGTAGTTGAACTCTTGGAGCTCGAGCCAACACCGCCCCTTTTAAGAAATTTCATTTCATTCAATATTAGTCTGCCAAAATGCCCATTTGCTTGCGTTTAGTTTCAGCCCGGTTTCCCTCAGAATTTCTAGGAACCTCCGAAGTCTCCGAAGACCCTATTCAAAGGTCTTGCTCCCGATTGCAATGGCATCCAAGTAGACCACAATATCTCCCTTCCACTATGATTGGAACTCTGCGGGGGAGTTACCAGAACGAACGGCATTCGCTTGAATTCATGCAAGCCGTCGTAAACGCTGTCAGCAGATCCTCCATGCAGATTTTGTGATACTCCGATGCCAGGTCCAGCATCGTGAAGAACTTGTTCCAGTTACTGATTCGGCTACCTCCTCCGCCACGGGCATGGGGAACTTTCTTTTGACCGTCACCTGCTTCAGCGGCTAAAAGTAGTCGATGCAATATCGGTCTTTGCCATCTTTTTTCTTCGTGAGAGTGACCGGAGCGCAATAGTCGGGGTATGATGCCCAAATCACTCCCAGCTACAGCATACTGGACTACATCTACTTCACCGCATAGGCTATGTTATAAGTCTGGATGCAATCTGGTATAGTTGTCATCAGCTTAATGGAAAACTCCCCAAATGGTAACTCCCAAAGCAGTTCCGGAACGTGTTGATGAGATCCCCAAATTGCTGCTTGTCTGCTTCGCTCATTTCGCACTTCGCTCATTTCGCCTTCTTCCATATACTCTAGCGACAGTTCGTTTGGTCTCATCGTTCCGGCGCATCCTATCGCATATCTAGCATGCACTTGGTGATCGGTACGCATTTATGCGTTTGCGGCATTATGCGGACCTCGCATTCCTCGCTTAACACTCTACACACGGTCTGGAAATCCCTCCTCTGAGTCCCCTCAGTTGCCTTAGATCGTCTACGTACTTGGTCCCGCCCACCTCTGTAATCGAGCCGCACAAAGTGGCACAGTCAATTCCCAGATCGATAAATGCTGTGACTTGGTACCGATTCACCGTGACGTGCTTGATGTATTCCGACCTGCTCTCCTACAACAGCAGCCAATCTCTCTGGTCTGGCCCTTTCTCTGTCTCATCCGCCATCCCTCTGTGGAGCGGGCTACGTTTCATGGGCACATTTTCCAAGCTGGTGCGCTCATCAAGGTCCTTCAAAAAGGCGACAGTACCGGGCATTGTGTGCCATGTAACGCTATCTTGTTGGAACCAGAGCCCGTCAAACGCCGCTTTACCTAAAAACTTAAAAACCTTGTGAACATTGTCCTTCTCTTATTGGATTAATTTCCATCTGATGAAATTTCAACGTAACCACTCATATTTAACATTTTCTGTGTAGTGCTCAATATGTGTCAATTGCCGATACTCAATCAACTGCTGACTGTGATCCCGGGGGAGTCTAGATTGCGTCTTGTTTACATTGTCTGTTTGATTTAATGGAAATATACGTGATAGTCTTCACCTGCGGGAGATTGAACACCTTAAGGATTGGTTTTACAAGTGCGACGACGACGCGACGTATAAATAGCTACTTGAGGAGTTTGAGAAGTTGTATTTATTCGCTTACGGATTGTTTGGGGGTTCTTATTATTCTTGTTTGCTTAACCGAAAAGCTTTCAGTGTGGGCTTCGACAGATACGACAGCGGCAGGTAAACACGACCACCCATCGGCCGGAGTGATGCCTAACGATTGATTGAGTATTTTTGACTGCTGACCGAATTACACACAAAACAAAACAATCAATTCGTTGAGACAGTTGCACGGCAGAGAAGGTAAACAGGCCAAGTTCACCCCGGTCTGTAGGCAATGGCGGAAAAAGGACGATAAATTTAGATTGTCAAAGCGTCTTGATCTCATGTTAGACGCCTATTTTAAGAACGGATGTGGACACTTTCTTAGAAATAACACAGTCCGAAATGGACCACGACCTAGCTGCCACAGCAACGACTCGTATTGTGCGTGTTAATGCTCCACTTTTCCACTTAAAGTGGAGACTGGGGTCTTTTTCGACTCTTGACATATTACTTTCCTTTTCCTTGCCGCACAGCCGTGCAATTTATGATCGACCAGGAACTACCCAGCAGCTGCTAATCATTCACAGCTCAACATCCAAGGTGACTAATCAACTGTGCTGAGTGCAGAATTATTTTTAGCCAAACAAGTTATTCTTGGGATTTATTCTCTCCACATTTTCCTTGGAAGAGACTTGCTTTTAATGCTAAAGCACAACACAATCGAGGACAAGGACAAAGTAACCCACCTCCTTCCCACAGTCATTGGTGGCTGTGTGATGACGAATGGGGGCGCAGATTAGGTTGTGTGTGTGGCATGGTATTGGAAGGCATGCTTTTTAATGAATGTTTGCAATTCAAAAATTGGATATTCTGTAGACGCCCCAGCAGTTATGTTCCCCCATTTCGGGTTTTCTGATTGTTTCCAGGTGTTCATGTCGCATGAATTTGACAAAATGTGTCAACATGTGTGCGAACAAACACAAATTGATTGCAGACGTATGAGCAGCATTTATCTCTCTGTCAATACGAATGTGATTTGAAATTTCTTTTCATTAATCGGAGAGTTCCAATTAGATGGGGCTCCAATTAAGTGGAGGATATTTTAATAAAGCTAGCTTATTAATGGTCACATGTGTACACTTTCCTGCTGATCCTTGATACTTCGTTGAGTGGACGTTTCTTCTCCTCCCGTTTTCTAGCTCGACACCATTCTTACAATGCCCAGACCTTGCATTTCAGTATCATTTGTCACGTCTACTCGGTTGATTTTTTCCATGTTCGGATTCGCAGCCACCATTCCACGAGTATATTTTCGATGGTGGTTGATAGCCTTAGGTGGTCTTTGTTACTCAATGCCAATGCAACCACATATTTCTGGCACATCTTCATTCTCCCTCTTAGTAGCCATTTGAAAGCTTAAAAATAACCTCAGACGTCTTACACGTTTTGGACACTGATTATCGACCCTTGAATATTGAAGCTATTAGGTAGTAGCAACTTTTGGCCCTCTGACAATGCTCACATGTCAATTGTGTCAATAAATCCGTATTTGATGCACCGAAATTTATTATGAGTGGCGTTGCAGTATGAGGTGGACCTGGGTCTAGCTTCCACTGCAATCCACTCCTGTGGTAAGCTATGTTCAACCACGAGCAGATGTGACCGAATGTTTTATGCCGATTCCGAACGGCGAACATTGAGCTGTTACTTTTTTGTAGACATGAATATTCTTTGAGCACTGTCACTGTCACTCAAAAGAGGTGGAGTAGTGAATTACCAAAGTTAGTAAGTTCGGGGATCACCTGTCATTGTTTCGGGAATGGTTGCACCACAGCGGAAAAAGCTAAGAATACATACACTGTCGTTTTTTTAGGTGGAAATGTCGATGTCGTCCCATGCTCTCCGGGGTATCTGATTCGTGGTTGGCCAAGTTGGGCCGCTGTGGCAGGTGGAAGATGAGCTAGGCAAAAGCAAACAAATTCTTACTATGCACCGCCTTTTTTAGGTGGAAATTTCGATGTCTTCAGATGCACTCTGGGGCATCTGATTCGTTTAATTCATGGAACACATAACCACAGATGTACAGAAGTCGAAGATAGGCCTAGTTGGGCCGCTGTGGCTGTTGGAAGATGATCTTCGTCTCAGATATCGACAACGCAGTGGTACCTGGAACATTAATATCCTGCGTCAAACACACTATAGCTTAGAAATGTTAACTTTGATAAGTAAATTTGTGGTGGCCCGTGACGTTGTGGGTATGTGCGTCGACTCCTACGCACTTGGACCTACCTGTCTAGGTTCGATTCCTGGTACGACAAGAAATACTTTTCACGGCCCCACCTCTTTCGAGTCACAGACAATGCTCAAGGAGTATAACTGTCTAGAAAAAGCTTCTCAAACTTGGCCGGTCAGAGTCGGAATAAAACTGTGGGTCGCTTCCACTCGTGATAGACCAATAGCACGGACAGCAAGAGTGATTGCTGGTCCTCTACGGGCTGTAGCGCCACCCATATTATTATTATAAGTAATTTTGTATCATCGGAAGGATAGTGTCATCCACACAAAAAGTTGTGTGAATAATGTAAAAAATGCAAGCCACTTCAACCTCCTTCGGATTTAAATTGGCAGCTAGTTAAGGCTTAATTTGTCCCTTTAATCTTTATTATTTAATACAAGTAAACGAACAAAGGCATTAAATAAATTAAAATACATGCGGTGAGTTAATTTTTTTCGAAAAATTAACATCAAATTGAATTTAAAAGAGCAAATACACTTTTTGTTGAATTTATTTAGCTTATTTTTTTGTTTTCCTTCAAATCATTTATTCTGAGTAAATAGTTTCATAAATGATACAGCAGATGAGTGTACATATTAAAATGTAAAAACTAGAAAAGATTAAAGTAAAAAAATGAAGCCATAACTTGCGGGCATTTTAAATCCGAATTCGAAATTTAAAAATCGAAATATTCAACATTGTTCACAGATAGAACAGCTTATGTTTAATAATTAAAGTTTTTTTTTTCGTAATTTGTTTGGGGGATATATTTACGCAAATGATGCCGGGTTCGATTTTGCATCAGATTGCTTTTAATTTGCCGTGGGTTATTTTAATTTGAATATTTTTACAGTAATTAGCAGGATAGCCAACAGTAGATAACAAAAGCTAATTTAATTCCATTTGCAATTAATACAATGCATTGTTTTTTTTTTTCACGTGACATTTACGTAAGAGAATGAATCAGTGTTCTGACCTGTATTGGCATCCCCTTTGAAGGGGACCAAAAAAAGATGTCATCATTTAATGCTACTAATTGGCACGATATTCAAACGTGCTTGTGCTACACTCTTGTGTACAAAAAAAATGTGGAGCTCCACTGCATCTTCGTCTAACTTTGCGGTCGGTTTTATTGCTATGTCAAGGGCAAGCCATAAATTGAGATAAGAGTCGACAACTTGTGCAGAATATCAAATTCTTGGGCGATATTGCACAAGGAAGTACAATGATCCATTTCCTCAATCGACTCAAATAGCAACCCTCTTCAGTAAAAGAGAGTGTGGCCAACGATCGGGGGAATCAGAGAGGACATGCCAGTGCAATCGCCTTTGGATTGCGAAAGAGTGTAGCCAACGGCCGCACGTGGTAGAATTCCGGCTTAATACAATGAGTAGCCATAACTTCGATATGGTCACACACTTCATCCAACTCTGTGTCTCCGTAGAGAGTGGCTATGACACCAGTGCATAGATCAATCTCAGATGTAGACTCCTCGTGTAAGCGCTACTTCTTCGTGCTTAAAGCTTAAGCAATGGAGTAGTGTGGCCCTAAAAGAAAAATACCCATGAGGCCCACCAAAGTGATTCGCCTATTCAACCAACATAGATAGACAAACAAGCTAGTTGCTTGGGGCACAAATGTACCCAAGAGACGGTGTCGGTGTAGCTAAGTAAACATTCAAAATATTAACCATGGCCGTGGCGTTGTGAATATGTCGACGTCGACTATTACCATGGCTCCGCTCTGGGTACGATCGCCGACTCGAGATACTTTTATATTTCAAGGCTCCACCTAATTTCGAGTTTCGATACAAAAAAAAAGTGTTTACTTGTCTGGAAAGCGACTCAAACTTCGTCGCTCGAAGTCGGCAATGTCTTCTTATTTCGTGCCTGGAGTGCTCTCCATAGGGTAATTTGATAAACCGGAAATCATATGCCACCCACTCGATGTTGACCCAAACTGAAGGTTTCACGAGCAATCCGGCGAATTCTAAGGACTAAATTGCAGTGACTCAGCAGCATCCCAGTCTTAATGACGGCTTGCGTGATTCATGTGGAACATAGAGCAATTCGAGACCCACTCTCCGATCTCTGGTGGAATGCAATATATTAACACTCTCCACATGAGAGTGTAGTCTGTGATCGGTACCAGGCCACAGAGTTATCCCGGAAAACTGCGCAGCTGTCAGCAGAAATAATGAACAAGGAGATATCCGACTTCTACCTCCCTTTTCCCTTGATTTCATCTGACAGCGTTCTTTATAAGATTTTTCGTCGCGTATCTGTGAATACAGCAAATTCTCCAACCGAGCTGGATTCCTGGGTTTTATAAAAAGATGTGCGGAATATAAAGAAAAAACGAATTCCACTACTATGTCATTTCGTGGCCAGATAAGTCTTTGCTCATTTATTTCTGCCCATTTGCCCATTGTCACTACAATTCGCACTTGGATACAAAATGTTAGAACCCAAGACGTCGAAACACCCATGATTTCAACTGAAACCGTCTACCAAAACCAAAACCGACTAGCAAAAACTGTACATATGAATTTTTGGTTTCGTCCCAGGACTTGTCAATCTTCTAAAGACAGTAATAGCTCGGGCTATCAGCATGATTTGCAAACCCAAGTACTGGAATTCGGGAATACGCCGGCGTACTAACCCACACTCTACATTCTTTCGAGGAACTGTCGTTAGGTATTACTTCACGAGGCTGATTAGCAAATGATGCTGTATTCCCATTTGTGGTCTCTTGGACCTTTCTTATGCCTTCCGCCCTCCTCCAATTGAGTTGCTCATCAAGGACGTAGGAGCTAATCTTGTTCGAGGTTCGAGGTAATTCCTATCATTTGGCGGATCAAGTTCTCTGCAATTGGTAAATTAACTGACTGCCTTCTACCGCAAAGCGACCTGCTGCAAGGTGACTGCAGTGAAAGACTGCATGCTCAGCGTCTTCTTCCACATTTGGACTAAAGGCAAACTATGGTGTCTGCATTTGTGTATGTATATCCGATAGCTATCGTGTCCAGAGATGAACTACGTAAAATAAAGTAGATTGCCAGTGTATTAGCCGCTGTTATTTTCTTATTTGTTTGGTCCGCTTCCAAGGGTCAAGGGTACGCATACGGTACACTCTACTCAGCTCGTCTGCCAGGATGTCGATGGGAAAGCTAGTACGAATGCTGCATCGTTCTAGATGGTTTTTATTTCACATTGTCTGTAGACCGACGTCAGCATCAGTTTCGATTGTCTTACAGCTAGCCCTCCTGACCGAAGAGGAGCTGCGTATAAGAGGTGCGATCGCACTACTCGTAAGACTATGATCCTGCGCTCGTATCGGCAAGCAAAATATAGGAAGTTACGAATGCACGTCGATACTCATATGAAATGAATAGCGCTGCAGCCCCTAATGGAACTGGACCTTCAACAACCACTAGTGTCGTGCGTTACTATAGATCTTTCACGATTGGAAGGCTCGTGACGACTTTTAACCGTGTGGGACCACCAATTACTAAAATTCATCACCGTGTCGGGAATTGAACCTAGAATTGCAGGGTATGAGTCGATGCCACTACAGAAATAGTATTTTTTCTACTATCCAGCACTTCGCTGAAATAACACCTCTCACTGGATAACCCTGCTGAAAATATCGGAGTGAGCAAAAGTGCACTTAAACTTAAATGTATTCATACACACTTGAATGCATTCACCGTTTTTTTATTTTTGATGGACCACTTTGCCTGTTTGACTTAATTACGATAGCGATTTGAGCGCTGAAGGGCTTTGTAAATACCAATCAATTAAACTGCAAATAAGCGCCTCATCGATTCACTGCTGGCACTTTTTAGATGAGGTTAATGTCACCCCAAATATAATAAAACGAATAGGAGTAGTGATCTGGGGTAGTTTTAATTGGTAAATCGGCCATCTCTCGGAGACGGCTCGGTTGTTATGAAAAGTATTGGAAAATCACGGAGCAGCTGATATCTCGGTGACTGCTCACTTGTTTTGGACGCGTTCGACTCAGCATGGAAACGCGCTTCTTGAGAGGTAACAACCATGCCGATACGACCAGTAGAAAGTAAGGAACATTTTTGAAGAAAGTGACCTGAAATGCTGAATTTTACAAAACAGGCCGTACCTCGAAAACTATGCTTTTTTCGGGGTTGGAAATGATCACTTTAGCCATTTTACGGAAATAAGCGCGCTGCAAAGACGCTCCCTTAGAGCCATCAACCATGCCGCTACGACCAATAGGTCAGAAGTTAGTAAAAAATTGTGTCGAAAAAAGCGTCGGAAGAAGTGACCTGGAGTAGTTTTTATTGGTAAATCGGCCATATCTCAGAGACGGCTCTGTTGTTTTGGATGCGGTTTGTTGCGTTGAATGCAGCACACAAGGACGCTTCTACGCTCTCAATCATCATGCCACTACGGTCAGTAAAAAGTATTGTAAAATGACGGAAAAGGTGACCTGGAGTGGTTGACCTGATGCAGTTTATTTTGCAAAATCGGCCAATACAATTATTATTATTTGCTCTTGTGAATTCTCATGGTGTCGTATGCCACTTGAATTGCATGGGACGCAGTATTGTGCCATGACCCAAGCAAAAGCGAAAGTTGTGTTTACTTCAATAGTTTGGAATTATAAGTGAACAATCGACTGTATGCAATTTAAGAAGACCAATAGGGACTGGTTTTAATGAGAACAATCTGCGTGTGGGATATAGAGAAGTTTATCGTTTCATTTGAAAGGCACACCTATGACTTTGTCTTGGTATCAAATGGAATCATTCAAGTAGCCCCTCAGAGGACGTTCAACGACTTAGGCGCATAGCCCATAGGTTAGTATAATATACGAAATCATCCGTTCGTTTGGGGATTATTGACACATTTTAATTATTTTTTTAGGTCTGAAGTGTTTGTAACTCTGGAGTGGAGCACTCAGACTCAAGACTGGTCCACTGCACTACCAGCAGCAACCTCGGTAGGTAGCCAAGCGGGCTGTCAGAGAAATCGCCAGCACACTTGTGATACCAATAGTCAGACCAGACTACCACTAATCGACAACTCCAGTGATAGTGCCGTTAATTTGATCCCAACGTTAAATAGTTTGAAAACCGGATAAAAACGTAGCTTTCACTGAGATTCGAACCGGGGACCGGACCCCTCTAACCAAGGGCAGGCACTTAACCAACTGCGCCATCCAGTACTTCCCAGTACTACTTAGCACATATTTGACGTTTACGGAAACTAAGAAAAGTGTGACTGGGTCATCCGATCTGGTAGCCAGTTCATTGTGTTTGCATTATCATCTGTGTGGAGCTTATGTAGCTCTGTCTAGCTGTTTGGCACACAACTTATGCCAAGTTGTTGCTACTATCAACCGGCTGTGATAAGGACGACGTCCACCTTACCCCCAGCTCAAAAGAGAAGGGAAACTGTTATTGTGACGATGGCAATGCATCATCCTTTTCGAAGAAAAGCGGACATATTATGCCATAATGCCAGACGAGACAGTGACTCTTTGCGGATGCATAGAGGATTTCGAATGATGCCAATTCCAAATCCGACAAATTTTCCTTATTCAAGTAGCATAACAGAGTGTAGTCACTGAAGATTATTTTTGCTTTCATTGAAGTCCGCTTCCAACTGCTTCAGAAAGTCCACTGTCAATAAGCCCAAAACGTCGTCCGTGATCGATTTCCTTCAGCTTCTGAGCCAGTTGTGAACTAAGCGGCGCAGTAATATCGTCGGGTTCTGCCGCAAACTCCCATGGACAGTGTTGGAGTTGCAGCAGATTTAGCTCTTCGTTCACGTACGGGTGTTGACAGATGGTACACTGGACGACTCGACGCGAATAGACTTGACTAGACACTTCGTTGAGAAAGTCGAACATGCTAACAGAAAAATGGGCACAATACCCGCTTCATTGTCAGATGAGAACAGGGAGGGAGATCCCTTAAAAAGCCATATAATACCATCAAAAGTCACAAGGATGTAATGTGTATAAATTAGAGGTTGAAGTCAATGGATCTTAGGCTACAGGGTTCATTCAACCAAACAGTGGAGAAACTCCGAACCAACGCACTGACTTTGGCCTCAGGCACAAATTCAGTTCAAGTCTGTTATGACGATCTCTCTCCCTTAGTGACGATGCACATCTAACACATTTTACTGATCACTTCTAAACACTTGGTCGCATCACCTTGATGTTATGCAATTTCACTCTCAGCTGGATCATAAAATAATTCACTCACTCGAAGTCGCACACGCCCAAGACGGTATAGTGGTGACAAACTTCTTGCAATCCCCAATACTCCCCGCGATTTTGGATTGAATTACTGCCACCATGACGCTCTTAAAAGATACCGGCTCCTGATCTCACGTGGTGCGTGGGTATTGCCTCTGTGGAAGCTTAGCAGTCGAACGGTTACTCTCAGTTTACTCCCAGAGCAGAATGAAACTTTTCTTAACAAAAAAATTAAAAACGCCCACTCAATGGGAAGGTCGATTGCTAGCATTATGTCATTCACATTCACTAGAGATGACACTAGCCATGACACAGAGTCTCACAATGATCCAAGTTTATGGATAAAATTAACCAGCATCCTGCCTGACTTGCAATTTTCCCTTGAAAACATGAAAAATCCACACAGCACCGATTGGGTAATGCGTTCCCTAAGACCAAACTATTCTCTCCTGCAATACGAAGAAACGATGAAAACAAATGAAAAAGGTGCTAAATACAATCGATTTTGCATTGAATCGGTCCTAGTCCAAAAGGCTGAGGTCATGCCGTTGACACGGAATCCATTTCATGAGAGGTAGACTTAAGTTCTTGGTCAGATATCTTACTCAGATGTGGGGCGAAGTAGTTTCTTCTCGGTAACTGGATAAGACCTACCTTTTGACCTACCCATGGTAAATGTCAAGGAGTAAGAATAAAACCCATAATGGACCCTCAATGGCTGCGAGGGGGGAAAAGGTGACTTCTCACACGTTCTCACCAGTCAGAGGAGAAAGGACATCCGAGTCGGCGGTGGCAGCTACATACGAGGAGATGGTCCTTGTATGTATTCCCTTTGGTGCGGATATGTTTGTTTGGTCTTAAAGACGTATTTTTCATTTCATGTAAGTGGGGGGTGGTATGGCAAGGGTAGGTAAATATCAATAGCTCCAAGGGTTGCTTATGTGGAGGAGGAGAGCTGGATTTTAAAAACTAGAATGCTTCGCCGGTGATGTAAGCAAAGCAAAGAAAAGCCGAAAGGCACACTTCGGTTTTGTTGGTCCTTTCCCCATTTTTTCGATTGTTCTCGGCTTAGCGTGCTAAGAGTCGTTGATCGGAGGTCCTTTGGAAAAGTTAACGAAAGGGAACATACATAGTCCGACAGTTGATCAGAGGATCAAGTTGCTGTCAAGATAAGATTCTTGTGTTCCTTTAAAGTTACTTAAACAGAAACGTCAGCTTTTATGTATGATAGTGAAGGAGTAGGGACATAACCCTCTCAAGAGGACATCGTCAAAACCTGATGGCATTCAATACTAGTCACAACCGCGCAATGTAACAAGTGATTGGTAGGTAGGTATGGTGACTGCTCGCTTAAGACTGGTAACTTGAAAGCAGTTACTTTCGGGCCAACGTTCGTTATAGTGGTCTGTTTCGGCTGGTTCATTCAAAGTTGTGTCTCTACCCTACCAGCAGATAGCCTAGGGTTCACATAATCTGTTTACAAAATGCCCCAGTTTCGTCCAACTGCAACACCATCTAGACATTACCTTGCCATAGATGGTAATTTGGATTTGAATCCAATTCAGGATAAACGTAACCCCTCCCAGATACAACAGAAACAAATCCCACACTTGAAACAAGCATTCACTTCGCGGGGCAGCAATGCGTAATCCACTACCTTTCATGTCTTAGGCATTCCAAGGAGCTCATTAGTCATTTTCTTCCCGCAAGAGAAAATTGCTAATTAGTTGATTGCGCCAGCTTAGCTGAACCTCAAAAAGGGTTGCCGAGATACTCGTATTTTCACCCCGTTATGAGGAAGACAAACTTTTCGTCGGCGTACCGAACTAAAAATAATCTCCACAGCAGCTGCGAATGAGGCAACATAGCGAACTGTTCCAAGTTAGTGGCTGTCTGTGGGCTTGGGTAATTGGGTGTCCAGCGGTCCATTGTGCCTTTGGGTTACACTTTCTCGTTGAAGGCCTTATCCGGGGTCATCCATTTTTTGTTTCCGAATGAAAAATAAGATACATTTTTACACCCGTATTCTGGCATGCCTCACAAAAGCGTGGTGAGTCACAAATTATGAGGTTTTCGTATTCTGAGCAAAACCTCACAGTTTGTGAGTTGTGAGCATCACAAGAACTGTCAAAATTGTCACAAGGAAAAACGAGCTCACTTGAGAGTCGAAAATAAAAAGAAATTCTAAAAATGGAGGAATTCCTTTTGATTTTGCTATTTGCTGAGAAAAGAGAAGTCAGAGATGAAATGTAATTGACTTTCTATGTTTGTAGACAGATCTCCACAAGAAAGGAGACCCATTTCACTGCGCCAACTATCGAGGGATCAGTCTCCTTAACATAGAGTGCAAGATCCTCTCTGCCGTTTTGTGTGAACACCTGACACCATTCGTCAATAACCTGGTAGGTTTCAGGTCGGAAAAGTCCACCATCGACCATATCTTCACACTACGGCAGGTCCTGGAGAAGACTCAAGAGATCCAGATCGACACCCACCACCTATTCGTCGATTTCAAGGCCGCATGTAACAGTGTGTATAGAGACGAGCTATACAGCACCATGTCTAGTTTTGTCCATGTCTAGACTGCCAAACTCGTCAGGTTGTGCAGGATGACGATGGAGAACTCTCGATTGTCCATCAAGGTCGCTAACGACCTTCAATGTCAACAAAGGTTTGAGACAAGGCGACACGTTGTCATGTGATTTCTTCAACATCATACTTGAGAAGATCGTGCGAAACTCGAACGTCAACACTAGAGGCACGATCTTCCAAAAGTCCGTTCAACTGCTTGCTGACGTGGACGACATTAACGTGATGGGACGAACACAGCGAGCCGTCAATGAGGCGTTTGCTGACAATGAAGTGGAAGGGGCTAAAATGGGTCTGGAAGTAAATCATAACAACATCGACGGCTCAGACAGAGCGTCATAATGGGCAGCAGAAACTATGAGGTAGTTAGGGACGTCGTCTACCTCGTCTCTGCAGTAAGCAAGGACAATAACACCTGTACCGAGATCAAGCGCAGAAATACTCTTGTCAATCACTGTTTCTTTGGGCTCTAGAGGCAATTGAATAACAGAGCCATTTTCCGAAGCACCAAACTGAGTTTATATAACACTCTGATCTTCCCTGTCCTATGGCGCAGAGAAATGTACGCTAATGAAAGTGGATGAAGAATCTCTTGGTCATTTTAAGAGAAAAGTTCTACTTGCAATCCTTGGTCCTGTTTTCGTTGATGGTGTCTGCAGGAGGAGATTCAACCACGAACTGTACGGGCTGTACAGCGGCATGCATCTAGTTAAGCGTCTTCGGATACAACGCTTAAGATGGCTAGGTCATGTAGAGCGGATGGACACACAGCTCCGGCCCGAAGAGTTTCCGATCCAGAGCCATTGGGACAACCGAACAGTCAACAAGTGGAGAAGGACCTCAACCAAGTTGGTGCGCGCAATTGGAGGCAGCTGGTGAAAGATCGTGCTGGCAGGAGAGGCTTGTTGGTTGAGTCCCAGGCCCACCCGGACTGTAGCGCCAAACAAAGAAAAGAAGAAGAAAGTTTATTAAGGCAATAAATATCTTTCAGTCTGAAACGTAGAAAAAGTCTAAGGAATTTGCGAGGTGTTCTCTCTTCGCGTTGTCATCTTATGTTCTTACGATTGTGTTCTTACGCAGAGGTATTTATTCTTGTGAGCTTTTTGTCATTATACCAAATATCTGAAACCTCACAAGATAGGAATCACAGACATAGGTCAGTTGTGACCACATCACGACCAAAATAGGGCTGTTCGACCAAAATAGGGCTGTTCGACTTCCATCAAATTTTTAACTCAAAGCCCTTCAAATATACTCCACGGACCTTCGTGCAGGACTTCACTTTGACTGGCTTGTCCGCGCATTTAAATTGGCTATTAACTCGGCAATTAACTAGCTTTTAACTCGGCTATTATCTCGGCCATAACATGACAAACATTCGGTTTAAAAGTGTTAAGTTATTAGGCATAAACGCAGTATTTTCTACGTGCCCTTAAAGAGAAATTCAACGACGGAGAATCACATGATGATGGTGGCAAATTAACGAGAACTATTTCGTCTATGAAACTTTTCATGGGATGAAGCTAACGCCGGTCATGTTGTGCCTCCATATTACTTTAACAATCCAACAGCCAGACGAACAGACGGACATATAACCCAAAATTAAAAATAAACCAGTTTTGACAGACAGCAGCTTAAAAACGATCGATCTGTGCACAATCCGTTCATATAAACGCGCATATGAATGAAATGTGCATTTTGTGTATGTTTTTTTTTGTAACTTTGTTGATAAATAATGACTTAATGCGCGAAATCGACGATTTATCGCATCATCTTTGGTCCATAACTACAATTCAAATCTCATCTAATCAAAAATACTGTCACAGTCGCCTTACCAGACGATTAAACTGTCTCCCCATTTTCAACAGCTCAGTCAGAAGATGAGTGGCGAACCGGAGTTTAAATTCTCATTAATTGGCCATTCGGTCAAACATCATTCAACTGCAACCCTTCCAACAGGCTCCCACTTAATAGAGAAAGCATTTAGATATTCACCTCAAGTGGGTGCGCTGGGATACCAATACATTCCAGGAAATTGGCAAGCCGAAGAAATCACATGCTTCCTGCTGCAATGGCAAGCATCTCTGCACCCGTCTTGTTCACTCTGTTTATTCAGAGTAAACAGGCCTGTGCCTAGAATACTCATTGTTAAAGAGAGCAGGGAACCGCGTAGTTGGCATGTGTGTCGACATGTGCATACAGGTACGAGTAAATGGATGGTCGGTCCGTTGACATTTTGAAGGCAGCTTATCTAGATTCGCCCATGCACCAGCTCATCTGTACGAGTTGGTCGGAAGGCATGTCCAATCCGCGAGAAAGAAAATTCTTTTAACTGCTTCAGTTATAGAAGAATATCACTCCTTGTCATCACGTACAAGATCTTCTCCGCCATTTTGTGTGCTCGATGTCTGTAGCCGTTAATAAACAATATGATAGGTCCACACTGCTGATGGACGAGAGCTTCACACTACGACAGATCCTGGAAAAGGCCTAAGAAAGGACAAATCGACACCTACAACTTATACGTCGATTCCAAGGCTTTCATATGCAGCTTTGAAATCGATGACTAGGTGGTCGTTTTGTGAGCCTGAATACTGACGACCTACACAGCGTCATGTCTAGTTTTGACAAGCACGTCAGAATGTGCTGGAGAATTCTCACTGCTCCATCAAGGCCGATAACGAGCTCAAGGAGCCCTTCAATGTAAATAAATGATTTGGAAAAGGCGACGCATTGGCATGTGACTTCTTCAACATCATTCTAAGCTCACACAAGAACGCCAGAGACACGATCTTTCAGAAGTACGTACAATTGTTGGCATATGCAGATGGCATTAAGAAGACAACGAGCCGTCATTGAGTCGTGTAAAATGGGTCGGGCCGTGGATGAATGCAAGACGAAGTATATGCTGTCCTCAAGAAAGAACTTGCAACATCGACATCTTGGACAGAGCGTCGCAATGAGCAGCTACATCTTCGAAGTGGTTGACGATTTCGTCTACCTCCGCTCGCATTATAGAGTACGAACAACATCAGTACTGAGATCAAAGGCAAAGTAACTCTTGCTAACCACTGTTTCTTGGGGCTCAAGAGAGAATTGAGTAATTGAACCGTCTCTCGAAAGACCAAGCTGTCCCAGTCCTCCTGTGGGACACAGGGACATGGGCAATTTCACAAGCGAATAAAGATATCCTTGCCCTCTTCGAAAGATCCCTTGATCCTGTCTGAGTTGGCGGCAGTTGGAGGAGGTGATTCCACCATTAACTCTACGGGTTGTAAGTCGATATGAGCCTAGCCTGGCTGGGCCCAAGATGGCTGCGCTTTGTAAAGCGCATATACAACTCAGCTCCGGCCCGAAGAGTCATCGAGTTGGCACCAGTAGTGCAATTCGTCAGAGGATGCCAGTGTCTAAGGTGGTACACCCAGGAGAAGGAGGACCTCAACCAACTTGGCGTGTGAAACTAGAGGCGGCAAGCCAGATATCGTGATAGTTGGGGAGGTTTGTTGGTTGAGGTCCTGGTCCACCCCAAATAAATAAGAAGCAGGTGACATACCGGTCACTCAACAAACCGCACGAAGTGCATCGCTCGCAATTCAATCAACAAGTATTCTATCAAGCGACCCGTCTGAGCAGTGATGCATCCCGTGAAAGATGAAGATTGTTGAATGTTTGCAAAGGTCAAACCGTTCGCCATGGACACTGGCAAACAACTAAATTCAATCCTTGATGGTGATATGCACGCCATCTCTGTCCATCGCCTTCACTGCCACAAAATTGATTTCAAAATAGTTCACTCAGCTATTGTTTGCTACACCCACTCACATTTTCCGGGCCGATTGCATTAATTTCTCTGGCATTTTCATATCCCTTCTCAAAGAAGAGGAGTCATTGATTCAGCAAAAACCCTTCCACTATAATTCTTCTAGGAAAGTATGTATTGCAGCTTTAAGATGAGTAAACACTGAGCTACAGCATCGTTGGCTGCTTAAAGTCGAGAACAGTGTTGCAGATTTAACATGTCGACTGAAATGAATTGTGTGTTGTTTTCCCAGAATCGTTTGCGGACGGGTATTCCGAAAAGACTTTGCCTCTTGAGGTGTAAGTCCCCACATCAGTTCTAGGAAAGGGAGCTATTTTCATACGCTACAGTAGCAACAGAGAGATGAACATCGCTTTGGCTCTTGAGATGAATTTCGTGTGGACACTTCGTAGAATAATCACGGAAGGCAATGTATTGTAGCGAATGAACGAACTTGCAATGATTAACACAGGATTCTTTGAAGTGCACATTCGTGAGACTGTCGATGTTCTCCGACGGAGACAACAAATTCAAATGGCGTTACAGTATGCTTTAGATTGATTCTGTCTTCTCTGTATGGCTCAGTCACCCGAGGTGAGAAATTCCTACTCAGACTATTTCCTCTTACTCCATATTGCCGTGCATTAATCGTAAACATATCACTCTTCTGATGATGCCAGCATCATCGGTGTTTGCCAACAATTTTAAAGGTCGTCATAAGTAGTAAGTACCTTAGTAATGGTAGCCCGACGAACATGTCACCATATCCTCAAGATTATTGCAAAGAACTTGCTAGTTTAGCAGAAAGATTCGAGGTAACCATTATTTGTTTGCCCGGACACAGAAATATCCCTGATAATGAAAAAACTGACAAACTAGCCAGCAAGGCTCCGCACTTAACAGCTCGTCTCCAATGGAGGTGCAGTCCAAGCTAGACCACTTGTATAAAATCCAACAAAACATGGCCAGAATATAATATTACACGGACTGAGGATCTTCTAAGTCGGACCAGAACTGACATCGCATCGCAAGAGATCACGCAATCAGAATAAACATTCCAAACAACACACACTGTCGACAGTTCGGAACAGGCGACATTGAATCATTTTCTTTGCAGCTGCCTAGCGCTGGTTAGAGTCAGACAGCGACTGACTTTTTGAATCCCCCGAGGAATGTCCAATAAAACCATGAAAGACCTAATTAACTTTTTTAACGCAACACGGTGGTTGTAAGAAAGAATCAATAACTTACGTGATTATAAACAAGATAGAGCTGTGTTATCAAAGTTCAACGAACAGCTTCATTAAGGAACAATCGATTAGCCACCAATTCTCTTAGATTGATGCTAAGCTTCTTACGCCAGCTAACAATAGTTGGGGCAAGACAATTTCCTGCGAAGTAAACAGTCCGGCTGAGTTCCCCCCTACGGAGTGTTGGTATAAGCATATTTGGAGGCAAAGGGGCGATCCTACCTGTTGCCTCACGCAGTTTCTGTCGGGCCACGGGGTCTATCGAAAGTATCTCCATAGGTTCGGGCACGATAGATCTCCCCTTTGTCCAGAATGTGAGGACTCTGAAGAAGACGCAGAACACTCGACTTTCCACTGCAGACGATTTGAAGGGACAAGAATAAACCTACCAACACCGGAGCTCCTAGTCGGTCATATGACGGAGTCAGCCGAGAAGTGGGAGGAAATCTGTTCCTTCATATCAAACTTGCAGATCGAGCTAAGAAGGCTTGAAAGAGTAAGGCGAGCCGAACAGGCAAACACAGTCGATCCAGCTTGAGTCGCTAACCAGCCCCGCGAAGTAATGCCTAACGGCAGTTCCGCGGGGAGAGTGGTAGAAGAGTGCAGGGTGTGGGTTAGTACGTAGGCGTATTCCCGAAATCGAGAACTTGGGTTTGCGAATAGTGCATGCTAATGGCACGGGCTATTAGTATCTTTCGAAGATTGCCACATCCTTGGACGCAACCAAAAAAAAACCTGTTGCAAGAACTGTAGAGGTATTCCCCTGGTCAACATCGCTTATAAGATCCTGTCCAGCGAACTTTGTGAAAGGCCGTTTTGCACCGCACTAATCGGCACGTACCAGTGCGGCTTCCGGTTCGGCAAATCGACTATAGGCCGAATTTCCACACTAAAGCAAATCCTGGAGAAGACCAGCGAGTTTCAAATCGATACACATCAGTTTTTCATCGATTTTAAAGCCGCATATGACAGCATTCATCACAAGGGACAATTCGAAGCGATGGCCGAATTCAACATCGCGATTGTGTCACACCAAGCTAACACATACACAATGCAGGCCCTCTAAGCAACCTGAACTGCACTCCGCCAAAGAGATACGCTGTCGTCTGAGTTCTTCAATCTGGTACTGGAGAAGATAGTGCGCCGGGTTGTTAACTGGGAAGGCACTATCTCACCAGCCCATTCCAAGTCTTGGTTTAAACAGACGACATCGACATCGTCGCGCGTTCCTAACGTGCAGTTGTGGAAGCTTTTACAGCGATTGGAGAAGGGGCGAAACTATATGGTCAATAAGGATAAGACGAAATATTTGTCGATCAAGAAACGTTCGGCTGTACAAAAACTAGGACAAGACCCCACAATCGACAGCTTCAATTCTGAGGTATTAGAGTTTGTCAGACTCTGGGTAAACGTGAACTCCACAAACGACATCCTATTGGAGATACGAAGTAGGATCGCCATCGTTGCCACTTCGGTTTATCGAAGCAACAGGTTTCAAAACTACAGACTCAGAGAAGCAAGCCCACGCTCTGTTAAGCTCCTGCCTTGCCAGTCCTACTCGTATGGAGCAGAAATCAGAACGATAAGCAAAACAGCAGAGCTGATTCTTTGTGTCCTCGAAAGAAAACTTCTACTTTGGAATATGGTCCCGCCTACGAGGATGGGGAATGAAGGCGAAGACACAACCGCGAACTTTGGGAGCTGCACCAAGATGTGGCTGTAGTCCGGAAGGCAAAAATCCGGCGAACTGCACTGGCTCGCCCAAATCGATCGCGTGATCACCAATGCTCCAGCTAAGAATGTCTTTAAAACCGAGCCTCGTGGTTCGAAAAGGCGCGGAAGACCGAACCTCCGGAATGAAGACCAAGAAATCGCGGACGTAAGACAGCTTGGTGTTGATGAGTGGAAGCAGCGTACCCAGGATCAACAGCTGCGATTGCTGGTCGCAGCTGAAGGTCCCAAGCGAGAGATTCGATCTATGGAGACAAAAGATGAGACGCTTCAACGGATGGTGTCAGAAAACCCGTATAATCAATTCGTGCATATCCATGCACTAAACTCTAAAAATCCAGGCCTATTAATTAACTGTTATTTAACACGTCACCCGAATATAATTAATGAATATAATAAATCAGAGCTCCTAAAATGTTAATGCGTTTCCTGCTGCAAGCGGCAAAGTCACAGGGGGGGAGCTTTTCCGAACAAAATTCAATGTGACACTGAACATAGCCACTGGCTAAACGCAAATTTGCGCGCTGACACAAAACAAGCACTGCAGGAGAACTCTCCAATCGGCGAAGTCCAAACACCGTCCGCAGCCGTCCGGTGTTTGGAACAAATTAATTTTAAATTTACTGCCCCATGATCTGAGGACTAATTATTTGAATTATTCATAAGGCGGAATGCAGATACACGGCGCGGCGTGTCGTGCCATGCCATACGTTGCAGCGGTGCAGTGTGCCAGTTCGCCGCTGTGTTATGGAGCCGCACCGTGTGTCCAGTAATTAAATATTAAATTAATACCTCTAATCAGGTAGGCGTAAATATGGCTGCTGCAGGTGCAATCTGTGACAGTCGCTGAGATTTGACCGCCATTTCGATTTCGCAACCAGCATGCGGCGAGGGGGTCGTTGCTTTTTTTTTTGTCTCCTCCCCTCCCAGCTGGGTTAGAATTCCCGGAATGGAGCCCCCAGTCGATTAGAATTGTGGCTTTGCGGTGAATAATTATCAGCCCGGCTGGATCGGCGGAGCATATGACACAGCATGTCCTAGATATGCGATGCATTTCAATTTCTAATCATAGGGGTTGACTTTCACGTGGACATGAATGTCCTTAACATGCTCGCATCCTGCGAGGTGTGCACAGCGAAAAAAAGGATTTTGTGAATCAAAATCGAGCCAATTTGTACGCCGTACTCATTTAGAAGCTTGATGCCTAAGCCAACGTTGATTAAAATCTAATCTTACATTAATATGTTGGATGCTCATCTGCGCAGAGAACAAAGAACTGTGAGTATCCAGTTATTGCGCTCTGAATACGGGTTTTCGCTGCGAATGTTTGTAGGTCCAAATGTTCATTATCGTCGCCGGTTGGTAGCAGTAACGTTGGAAATGCTGGCTCCAAGCGGACGATATGCAACCTAAAGCAAATGGTTCACATGCTCTTTAAGGGGAACTGCTGCGTTCGCCAAAGACGTTAAAGATGTGTTTTGAAGGCCCATGCAGCGGTATCGAGTGGAGCCAGTCTGGAGCGGAGGCAATTCATGATTGTTTGAATTATTTGCACGGGCGGTCACCCCTTCCATAAATTGTGTTGATAATTCTTAGCTGTCTGTGGATCATAGCTTCGCAAAAGCAGAAACTTAGCATCTAGTTTGATTCTACAGCAAAAAGTACAATAAAACATCAGCACTAGGATCAAATGCGCTCGATATTGCTTTTGGTACAGGAGGCATCTGACTAATAAGGCTCTCTCTTAAAGGAGCAATTAGAGCTTGGTAGAAGGCACGGAGGTTGTTACAAAACACTGATCATCCCAATTCTGTGCTAAGCCCCATGAGCACGAACGACTAACTCTAGCGGAAGACGAAGATGAATGCTCTGTGTCCAATGTTTCACCTTGTTTGCATTAATTACGGCAGGGGGAGGAAAATCGTCAGCGAATTGAAACGATGAATCTACTCTGAATCAGTGGGACACAGAACAGAGGAACCTCGCGTGCAATTGGAGGAAGGACCCCAATCAACTTGGTGTGCGCAACGAGAGACAGTTAGCCTGAGATCGGGCTTGTTTAGACTCAGGGCTTGTTTAGACTCAGGTTTACTCCGGACTGAGGTAATTCGTAGTAGACTTCAGATCGTCGCGGTCGCAGAGATTGTAACTGGATGGCATCCAATTGCAGGCGTCTGAGAGACCGTCCGACAGATGGTGGGGGATGTTCTCCAAATCGTCTCTCGCTGAAATCTTCAACGTTGTCTCATTCGCCGCAACGAGTGTCAAGTTCAAGTCCTTCTCTTTTCACGTGAATTCCATGCAATTATTCCTATTTTCTGGCTGGTTAGATTCAGAGTCTTACTTTTTTAGCTGGAAAGCTGTTGAAACATGAGCTTCAGTGACGAGAGCTTTCCCGAGCATGATCTGCTTATCACGACGATCGACCCCAAATAGAACGTCGCCCTGTGAACATGCTTGTCTGCTGGGGATAACGACGATAACATCTCGGCGTTGACATCTGTAAAATTTTTGCGCGCAACACCCATGAGACCACCCAAAGTGATCCAACGAAAAATCCAGAGAACCGCGAAGAGGAAAACTACGCACTGACATGGGACGCTCTTGTCAAAACCCTCTCTCTGCCTACACAAAGCGCAGGTATTCCCCCGTGAAGAGTAAAGTTCGTGAGTTCATCAAGAGTCAAAAGGCCTAGGAGGAGCACAGGAAATCAGCTGGGAAGTGTATTCGTCAAACGTTCCTTCCTGAAGCCACACATAGCAACGGCCTTGAGTTGCGAAGCCTATCTCAGAAGCCAATGAACTACTTGGCTGATGTGTCTGAAGGCTTTCAATGAGTACCAACAGTCGGGCTTGCAAGAGAAGATGATCGAAGCTACGAGGTTGCGGCGCAGACTCGATGGCATGCGCATTGAGCCGATGAGTGCTAAGGACAAGGCTAAACGCCACCCAATGCACAGCGTCGGCATTGATATTTGCAACCACTACAGTCCGCGACTCTCGTTGCTGACTTTGATCCACTACAGTCCGCGACTCTCGTTGCTGACTTTGATCTGCAATCTGCCACGGAACACAACGGGCAACCAAGACGATTTCGTCGAATAACCACCCGACACCAATAACAACAGCATCGGTAGCAGCCACAACGCCAGACAATACGAAAGCTGAAATTTCGCCACAATTGAATTTCTCCTCCGACCATTCGAACGAACTCAAACGCGTCCACTTCGACCGGCAATCATGCATCCGACAAAAGAAAAAAAATAAACTGTGTCCAACTCATGCTGAAGTCGTTGAAGTATGGACTAAGTTTCCTGGCATCCAAATCTAGGAAGCAGAGTCTGTACTCTCAGACAGTAATGCGTAATTTACACGCATGTCCGTCGGCTGAGTCTTCCATATAATGACAACTGCGAAAGCGAAATGGTTGAAGAGGAGAAGGAGACCACCATCCCTTGCTTGGGCAGCGTCCTCGGTACCCGAAGGAAGAATCATCTCAGCTTCAACGTATCAGCATGCAAAGCTCTAGCTGGGCTTACGAGTAGAAGATACCCAATCTGGGTCAATGCGGACACATTGCTCTCTGTAGGTACAACCTAGCATAACCCCCCAGCCACCAGTGTATCCTTGGAAAATGCACTTCCAATATACAAGCCTATCCAATGCCATTAAAAATGGTTCAAACGCCGGCAGCATTTCAAGTGAGATGCAAAGCAATAACAAATCATGTCGGGAAGCAATCATCAATAGTCCTCGAACTCGAGCAACACTTGACGGCGTCAGATAACAAGTTCACGACGATAATTCGGGAAAAAAAGGAAAGGGACAAAGATTAACCCCCTTCTGGAGGGCAGATGGGGACATGCCCTTGGCCCCACACAATTCGAAGTCCTTGTCGCAAAAACGTAGATATATGAAAGCAATGAAAACTCAAAGTGCTCTATAAAATTAAAAGCAAATAAAGCAAATCAGTTAATTTTGCTTGTTGTCTTCATTCCCACGAGATGCACTTAATTATCAATCTCGAGTGCTTTTACGCCACAGTTCGACCGCCCCTCGCCCCGTCCATGCCCTATCTACCGTGCGGGTTTTATTACTGACGCCACATTCAAATTAAATTTGCCATCCGAGGCAAAATATATTCCAATTCAAGTAGATAATCAAACCCATCGTTCTACAGCTCAATTGACGCATGTTCATAACCAGTTCGACGAATATGTGGCTCGTGGTACCATCTGCAATTACAATCTTGTACCTTTAAATATTTTGGCAATGGCAATTAATTTTCCGGCAGCAACCTACGCATCTACCACCATCCAATTTAATCACTGTAAAAGGTTTCAGCTTGGCTTTTCCCAGTCAAACCCGAAAGCTGTCATCAACCTCCATCTCTGCAGTGCTCACCCTCAATCGAGACACGTTCACGTCTCTGCCACACCCACCCTCCCGACGGCGAAAAGGTATCGCACCATCTACTGACGTGCCCATAAAAAAAAAGATACGAGCAAAGAAGCGCCATTAAATTTTACAACTCTTCTAGATGGATTGAAGTCTGTGTGCGTGTATCCGCACAATTGGATCTTCTAACCGTCGTCGCAATGACAAACGTTTAAGAGAACTCAACCCTCAATCCTTTTCGCTCAGCCACCCCTCATTGGGGGAGGCGAGTGTGGAACTTGTTACTTACGAAAATTACTGATTACTTCGTGTACATCTTTGTGCACCCCTAGAATCAGCTCCCGTTCGTGGGTGGATGGCGGCGGCGGTGGCGGGCTTCGTGTGGCCGTGTACAACCAGGCGGCAAATTCAATTAGCTAAATTTGACAGGCAAGCCATGAACTTCATTTGTAAGTGAAAGTGGTTCGGAAGAGCGACAGCTAACTTTAATTTTATTAAAGAATAGATGCGAGGACAACCATGAGCTCTAGCTATTTTCACACTTCTCGAGTATGCCATGGCCGGGGGTTTGCCCAGCGGGCGTACGCATAGCGCGTACTCCACTGAACCAATTCAGCAACCGACGAGTGCATGAATAAATAATGAAAACTGTTGGGTGAAAAATTAAAACCAAAAAAGCAAAAAAAAAAGGAAACAACAACTTTCCCTCTCCACCGTCATCCGGTGTACAAAAGAAAAAAACGTGGGCTCTCGTGGAAGCTGTGCGAAAACCCCACCGCGCACGCTACATTCAAATATTTCCACGCCGGGTTTATGCAAATCGGTTTTCCATTTAAAATGCCATGTCGCGAAATGCGAAAATGCTTCGACGAAGTCGTCGTTCTGTTGGCTTTTTAACGCCCCACGGCCATCAAGTCTGGCGGGGGTTTCGTTGAAACGAACTTTTATGTTCGCGGGAGGTGATAACAGAAAGCCGAGGCAAAAAGTTCCTAAAAATTCAAAAATTTGAATGTAAAATGCACGCTGATGGAATGCTGTTGTTTCGAAAATATTGCAGTGGCGTCATGTGCGGGACTGCCTTCTGTGTCGTTGAATATTTTTCGTTCTTTCCGTGTTTTTGTTTTATTTTTTCGGTGACCCGCAGTGAAGTTGTTCGTTTGGGTGAGTTGAAAAGTGAAGATATCGAGTTGAGGATGAGTCTTTCGTTCGCGATTGAGATTAAGTGGAACCATCCCCGTGACTCGTTCATCTGGTAACTATCAATATTTATGCAACCAGAAGGAAAGTTCATAATCGCATCTGAATATGGAATTTGCTTAGATGAACTTGTTAAGCTTAATGGCTCGTGGAAAGTAAGCGTAATAAACGGCTTGCTAGTGCGAGTGCCGGTCGGCACGCTGCGGCAACACTGATTGGATTATCAGAGCAAAAAGGCTTCAGTTGCGATCGGAGAGTAAATTATTAATCTACCAACGATTTCTGTTGAGTGATGGCGGGTCATCACACTCCGCAACAATATAATGGGTGAAATGGCGGAATCTTTATTATGGTTGTGTAGTTCGAGAACCAAGCATTTAAAACAAGTCGACTTCCCCCGCACTCAGGACTGGCTCTGGCCAGAATATGAACCAGGAAAAGAATGTAGTCGCATCGTCACGGATGCCTCCAAGACCAATGAAGGATCTGGCGCTGGCGCTTTCGTGAAGAGCGACAACATTAGACTGCACACCTCGTACCAGGTAAATTTGCGTCGGTCTTACAAGCGGAAACCAATGCAATCCTAATGGCCACGAAGTGAAGAACAAGTGGAAGGGGGCGAAGAATAGTCCAAGAATGCAAGTCTTCTCTAAATTGGATCGGCAGGTTCAATCCCTAAGACTTGGCTGGGTCCCGGGTCAGCACGGGATCACGGAAAAAGAGATCACTGATGAATCTGCTAGACAAGGATCAGAGGAGATACTCCTAGGCCCCGAACCTGCGTTGGGTTAGGGCTTCCATCGATGGCTGGGCTTCTCGAGAGCACAAACGGAGGTGGCATGACTCTCCATGATGTAGACAAACCAAGCCCATGCTCCCTAATATCAGTAAGAAATCCGCGGCATTCGTGTTATCTCTTAACAGAAAAGACTGCAGACGACTTACCGGCGTACAAACGGGCCACCACACCTTCGCCAAACACCTAAATATGCTTAGCCTAAGCGATGAAAACCACTGCGACGCCTGTGGGGAAGACGACGACACTGCAGAGCACTTCCTCTGCAACTGTCCCGTCTTTGCTCGGATTAGGTGGCAGTTATTTGGTGCTGATAAGGTGAGAGCCGATGATGTAGGCACCTCATCACAAAAGCGCCGGCTGGTATTCCTCCGGAATACAATGAAATTCCATTAAATGTAGATTGCTACCTGGTAGTATAATGGACTAGTTTTTGAGTCTGAGTGCTCCAGTGCAGTGTTCAAAAACCTCCGACAAAATAAAAAAAAGTTCAAAAAAGAGCTCTATCTAAACTAGTGCACAATGTTAATTTATTTTAGTTCATTCAGTTCAGTAGTTCAATAAACTCGCGTAATTCAGTAAGAATAACTGACCTAAATCGACTTAAAGTTACCTAAAATGAGTGATCTGCTTTGCGTGTGTATCAGGATTGTTTTTGTTTAACTACCGCTGCACAAGAACATCGAGCGTCGTTGCTTTGCCGGTGGTTTTTTGTTATGATTTGCGCTAATGAATGTGGACTCTTCTTCAAGATACCGATAACCTGTGCTACCAGCATGAACGATTCGCGGGATGTTATGCTACTTTTCCTCGCGCTGTTAGCGAATCGAGGTGTTTGCCTGTTCGGCTGGCCTTGCTCATTCAAGACTTCTTAGCTCAGCCTGCACATTTGCTATGAATTAACAGACTTCCTTCCACTTCTCGGCTGACTAGGTAGTGACTAGACTAGACTAGGTTTCTTCCTGTCAATTCTAATCGCCTGCAATAGAAGGTCGTGTGTTCTGCATCGTCTTCAAGGTCCCCACATTCTGGACAAATGATTCTGGAACTATGACGATATTTCCGATAGGCCCCGTGGTTTCATAGGAACTGCGTTAGGTGGGAATTGCAGTTTCCGCGTGCTCACTTTGTCCACGTTTCGATTGATGGTATCAGCCTGTGAGTCCATCTACCTTTGCTTGAGGTGTCCCGTCTGGCTTGTCACATTGTCATTGAGGTTGCTCTTTCTTAGTTTCTTATCCCACATGCGTAGCCGGTGGTGTGTGTGTACGAATGTGTACACGTATGCGTTGTATGGCGAAAATAGCACAAGACTCCATTTCCTGAGCACTGAATTTGAACAGTTGAACTAAATGAACTAGAATAACGAACTAGTTAAATGAACAGATTTGAACTAAACTGAGCGCTCTCTGGATTGAACTAAAATCCACAAGTCTGGTCTGACATTTAACTAATTTCTTGTAAAAAATGCCCGCTAGCACGCCGGTCTGTTCTGAAGGTCCAATTCTGGATCACAGCCTTGCTACCGATATTTGTCCAATTGCGCTGTTATCCCCGCTACATGCGCGTGGTCTACTCGGTCGCGTAACTTCCCATTGGGTACACTGAGACGGAGCTACAGACTAATGCCAACTCCGAACTGCAAGGTATTGAGAAGCCTATCCAGCAGAAATAATGTAGTAAAGGGATAGTCAACAGACAGTAAAATGTTCACCGACAAGGCTTGTGAATACGTGTGATCTAAGAGCAACATGGGGCTGCTCTAAAGCCTTATGAAGTGTGGCCTTAGAGCAAGATCTGAGATAGGCAAGGGGGTTTTTAGTAAAGACCCAAACCCGAGTTGAACATCTCGTTGTAGATGATTTCTGCTAACCAGACAGCACTGTCTTTTGGCACTGTCAGTGACACGGAAGAAGTGTAGTCGTGAATTAAAAAGGCACTCCTGTAGGGAATTGATCCCGGAGCCAACAGCCGTAAACCGATGACGATGGATAAAAGCTTTCCATGTCTGTGAATTATAAGGCGTGAAAGTTGAAGATGATCATTGAAGTTTGTTGCTTTAAAAACTAACTTGATCGCATCCTACTGAGCGACTGTTTTCTGCATGCTCTGCAGAGTCGAATTCTAGATGTTCACAGCTGTTTAGGATGAGTTCTTCTCGATGCACTGAAGGGCGATATCGACAAGTCGTGGAAAGTTTCTTGAATCCGTCAACGCACGGTCCAATTAATCGTAGCGAAGGAGTAATTGAGGGCGAAGTAGAGGCTTTCCACTGTGTGTCAGAAATATGATTTTATTGAGCTGTAGATGTTGAACGTCGTTTTTCTCGAAGACAGCTCATTCTTAATTTTGTCTTCGTTTGCTGCCAAATGACAAATGCCAATGTCGTCAAATGACATCAATATCATTTAGTTTTGCCATCAGCAGTTGGACCCTAGTGCGGCTATACTGATGTAAAACGTACCAGAAAAGGTAGGGTAGACATCGGTTACGTAAACCCAGAAGCAGGGGTAAACAAAATCAAACCTAACTAGGGAATTGGGGTAGTCGATCAGAGAATTGTAACAAACTACATATTTACGATTTGCTCATATCGACGCAAGTTGCCCAAATGTAAGAAAAATCTTCCGACAAACTCCTGCAATGCGACAAAAAGTTGCTACGGTGATGTGGTAATGAAGAAGAAATAAACGATACTCCTCACTATCTTTCCCACTACCGCAGTGTCTGCCAGTTGATGCATAGAACACTGGGAGAAGACTTCTTCCACCAACAGTCCACCGAATTTTAGAATGGTTGGAAAACGTACAGACATGATGAGTACGAGAAAGGTGTGAAGAGAAAAATATATTCCCCTTTTGGGCAACACAATGGGTCTATCAGGACCTGAGTGAGCCGTGCCTTGCGGGTCCACCGCAATAACCTAACTTAACAAAAAATCTGGGCGAATTCGCTGCTGCAATAGAGAGAGTGCTCCATTGTCATCCCACACAACCTGACAGACTGACAAAACTAGTCTTGGTGGTTTGCAGCTAGTCATTATGCACACTGCCGAGAATAATTGGTGGACGAGGATCTGCATCACTCGAGAAATTATGTCGAGAAATGGAACTAGGCACCCGCAACAGGAATCGAAACCCACACTTTCTACGGCACGACAACTAAAAAAGCATTATATAAAACGATGCGCAAATAAAGGGATCTCCTTTCATGTACATCTGTGAAACTACGCTGGAATTATATTCGTCCAGCAAGCCTTCTTATGATCATTTTCCACAGTTGAGCTGGTATATGCAATCAATCCGTTCCCCACTTGATTTCAATTTCAGTCAGAATATAGCTGCCTTGAACTCGTCTAGACTGGGAGGCCATATTTAGCGGAGCACTATGCGGTTTGGGCGGTTGATTGCTATTCGAGGTTAGTCCATTGTTAACAACATTCCATTTATGGAACAATGAAGTGCATACCTACGATTTCGCTGTCGAGCGGCTGAAACAGAAATGTGAGCAAATGAAATAAAATACCTCGTAATTAAAGTTTTGCCAACTAAAACAGTTTGGAGTAAAAATGAAACTCTTGCTTGGCAATGTAACAACATTTCATTTGACCACATTCCAGGTGCGGAATTCAACAAATTTATCCGAAAAAGAGCCATCAACTGAAATAAAAACGTCCGACATAATTTACACAGAAGAAGGAGGATACCGACCATTTATCCCTAATTTGCAGGTCATAAGCAGGGGGCCCATGCCAGTGGGCCATGAACGTTTTTTCCTGGAAATCATTGTTCCCTTGAAATTGTAGACTGAATCAGGTACGAACTTAAAAATAACCCCAAATGAGTATTTTTAAATGTTGCCGGAGGAATTTACACCGTGGCCTTTCAGAGTGAGTGGAGTTGAAGGTGACGGAGGTTTAAAAAAACGACCCAACATCTTTTTTTGTCTGTTAGGAAATGAATGTGCGTGCGTCCTTTGTGACGGCATATAGCAGACAAAGGAAATAGTACATAAATAGCAGCCGAACAATAAAGATCGTTTTGTTTTTTGGTTGTGTTTTCCCGACGCTAAAAAAAGTGTGTGTTATTAATTGCGTTTATCTGTTGTCCTCATCGAAGGAAACAGTGTCCATTCGCTTTTCCATTCACCTAGCCACCTGATACGAGAGAATCAAACTCGTTCGACCAGATCGATGTCAACTGTACAACCAATTCTGCGGGTTGTTCGTATCCTCTTCCAAAACACAAAGATAACATAAACGGATATCCTCTCGTCCACTTTGGTTTGTGTGCTTCGGCACCATAGAGAGTACTGGGACTATCAAGGCATTATAAGGGAATATGTTGTGTCTTCGAGAGAAGGCCTTATTTCTCAATTGTCTTCCAAGCCAGAAGACACACCGACTGGCTAGGGCGGTGATGTCACTGACTGAATTGACTTCGGAATATAGGTAGTCAATGTCTTAAAGGTTATAGCTGTCTATACTGTTGGTTTGTCAATTTTTGTAGACAACATATACGTTGTCTTACCATCATTCACCCTAAGACCCATTTTAGCCGCATCCTTCCAGATCCTCATAAAAGTCCCACCGACAGCCCCCTGTGTCCTTCCGATGATGTCAATGGCGTTAGCATATGCGACCAGTTGTACATGTGGGCGGAAGATCGTCATCCTGGTGCTGACGTTTGAATTACGACCTTCTCGAGAAGTTCGAGTCCGAGTTGAACCGAGTTAAATGCCGACACTAAGCCGATTCGAACTATTGAACAGGTAAAGTGAACAGACAATTTGCGTTCGGTTGGTTAAGACAAAGTAAATACATTGCAGATACACGTGAACATTGATTTTGTTCAAACCGAGTTGTACTGCCCGGTTCTAAGCCTAGTTGGAGTAGGAAATTGGCACTGATTCTCTCTGATTCTAAAGGGTGGTTAAACGTCAAGCTTTTTCTATATTTCTATTATGAAAATGGGCGTTCAAATGAAAATGCATATCGTGCACTTCGTGATTTTTTCGGTCAATTTAATCGTCCAAATGTGCGTACAATCGGAAAAATCGTGCAAAACTTTGAGCAAACCGGGTCTGTAAGAGATGTGAAAACACCAGTGCATGCTCGTACAGCTCGTACTGCAGAAAATATTGCTGCTGTTCGCGATAGTGTGGCTGAAGATCCGTCCACCTCAACTCGTCGTCCTTCACAACGATTGCACCCCTCACGCTCGTCGTTGATGAACATTATGCATAAAGGCTAGCATTTACACGCTTACAAGGTGCAATTGACTCAAGAACTAAAGCCTCTTGACCATTTCAAGCGTCCTCAATGGTCAGAATGGTGGCAAGAAATGGCAACAGTGGATGATCGATTTTCGAAGAAAATCATCTTCAGTGATGAGGCACATTTTCATCTCAGTGGATTCGTCAATACGCAGAATTGCAGCATTTGTGCGAATGAAAATCCGCCAAGATCATGTGATTTGACACCGTTGGATTTTTCTTTGGGGTTATTTGAAAGAAAAGGTGCACGGCGATAAGCCAGCAACAATTCACGAGCTAAAGGATGAGATAATTCGGAACATTAAGGCATAGAACCTCAATTATGCTTCAGCGTCATCGAAAATTTGGACCTTCGGATGGAGGTGTGCCGCCGAGGTCGCGGCGTTCAGTTGGCCGATATTTTGTTCCATACATAATTGAACCATACCAATATTATCATGATAAAAAGAAATGACAATAATTTCCTAAGTAATTTGTGTTTTATTCAAAATCAACATCGGTCCTTACAATTTAACCACCCTTTACATGATCGCCTGTTCTTTTTTTTGCCCACACAGTGGACCCGCTGCCGTCCATCCCCAGTCTAAACCGACAGCCCCCGTAATTCGACAAGCCTAAGATTCATAACGTGAATGAAGCGTATGTACAAAATGTGTTTTTAAACAGGCTGTCACTAATTTGCACCACCACGCATTTTGCTCTTTTCTCTGTTGTTTAGTCTTTATTGTAATTTATCGGATTACTAGGCACTCTGTTAGAAAAAGTTCTGAAGCAATACTCTAGACCGACGACTTCGATGAACCAACGCTGGCTGCAATGTAATATTGCTTGAAACCAAGTTAGCCGACTCGAGTTACAACTCGGTTTGCTTCAATTCCAACTCGGTTTAAGAAAATAGCGATTTGACACTTCACTACACTTAACGGAGCAACGGTAATTCTCCATTGTCATTCTGCAAGGATGGCCGAGTTTTGCAGGGCTGACAAAACTAGACAACGCTGTATAGATCGTCTCTATATACTGTCATATCGTCTTGGCAGTTATCGACTTGAAACATTAGAATTTTTTTTCAATATCGGCCGTAATGCGAATATTTTGTTGATGGCGGATTTCGCTGAACCCCGGTCAGGTGTTCAAACAAGAAGGAAACACCGCAATTAAGAAGGCCACCTTTCTTTAGAATCCGGCAAACGCTGCCCTAATTCCATCCGTCACTAGGATGTGAATCTCTTCGCAGAGTGAACTGTTTAATGGTAAAGTCTTGACCACGACGACTGCCACTGTTAAAAGCAATCCCAAGCAAAATGTCATCCAAACAGAGTCGACTCGAGACACAAAATGAAACGGTTCCCCGAGTCCAGGAAGGCATTCAAATTTTCTAATTTTGTCAAATCACAAAGCCAACAGATTGTGTCGCTTTAGTGCAGTGCCACAATGCGCTGCATACGGTTCTTAACACACCTAGTTCAATTTGGAGTAGGAATGCGAGAGTAAGAGCTTTGATTTCATCGCCCTCATATGCTGCCCGAAAACACACACCTGGTGTAGCAACGTGTCCCACATAAACACACTTGACTTCTACGCAGTCCGGGATGTCGTGATGCACCATGCTTCGGCAATACTTGCAACCATTCACAGAAAAACCACAGGCGCAGTTGTTTGCGATTCAAACTCATCCTTGCCTTGCCGATATTTAAATTTCCTTCATCCATCCCGCCGGAGTCTGTGGTGAGAAATATGTACAAAGGGACACAATTTCGAAACCGCTTCAATACTTGAATATTTGCGTGCCACTACGCCTGAGGACTTTCAAAGTAGTCTCCGATAGCGAAGGGACAATGAACACGTTTAAAACACAGCAGCGCAGCGCCCAATGAGTTTAAGCTTCAACTGAAGTGAGGGCAGAAGGCGCGCCGTACCACTCCCTGGGATGAGTACGTTTTCTAGCAATCCTTGTTAGCATGTTTAATGAAAAGTTTCAGGACTCCACTTGATTCATTAAATAGTTGGTCCTCGACGGGAGCAACAGCATTATCCTCACTTGTGATCCGCGATATTATTTGCTGCACGATTTTCCAGGTGTAGTTGATAGTTAGGAGAACCGCAAGAAGTTTCCCCAAGTTAATAAGTTATGTCATGGTGGCGATGGGTGGTGGAAGAAAGGTTGCTCTTTTCTCTTAGCTGTCTCCCGGTTGGTTGCATCTAACGGTCCTGCCAAGGGTAATATATTTTGTCTGGCAAGGCCGGCACATGTAATAAATTGAAAAAGGGTGGCGAAAACTTTTTGATTAAATGCACGTGTTTGTGGTTAATTGCGTAAGCCATTTTGATAAATTCGAACGACATGCTAGAAGCCTGTGCGGGAAACCGAAGTTACGCGGTTTTTTGAGGGGTTTTTTTTCTTTTCAGGGAAATATGAGGCCTTTAGATCGCACGAAGGTCTTCGCTTGTTGCCGCACGAAAATGATTGCACCTTGAGTTGTGAATGGAAATATTTGCTTTGGTACAACCGTGATTGCATTGATGCCTTGACGTGAGCCCCAACAAAGCAAGGAGCGAGGTGAGGTAAAACAGCAACCAAACGTTTTGTACGAGTTCTGCTAGTGGGGCGGGATTTGTGTGGCTACTCCAACTGAGGAAGCTTATGCATATTTTGTTTGATGCTTATACGCTCTCTTACTAGACGTAGAGTCGTTGCTTATGCCGATGATGTTGCTATCACGGCTTCTAGATAATATACAGGGTGGGCCAAATACAAGTTTATTTTTAAAAATGCAACAAAATTAAATTTTGTTCCGTGTGTTATGGTTTTATTAGTAAGAACGCATTCTCTTACCTCAATTTTCCAAGACCCTATTGATGGTTTCGAGTAGTAGCTGACGAATTGCCTGGATGATATTGGCCTTACGTACTTGAATAGTTTCCAGTTTGTTGGCAAAACATCAGTCTTTCACGGTTCCCCACAAAAAATAAGCCAAAACACGATTTGGGAATTTGGAACGCAAAAGATCGATTGTAACATGGGCCGCATGAACCAGATATTGCCATTTTCTAGCAATCCTGAAACCAGAAATTGTCAATTTCTGGCATGTCTTCAATTTCAGTACAAAAAAAGTAGGCTAACATGACTCTATAACGCCCACCATTGACCGAAACGTTGTTTCTAGACTCATTTTCGAAGAACGGAGCAGCAGCCACGTTCTCATGTGGGATGACGGGGGTCATGGGTATTGTCCCCTAGCGTACCAGTCTCACGAATTTGCGTACAGTAGTCGCGGTGGGTGCTTCATTTCGACCAAAACTTCTTCTTATCAAAAAATCGGACTGTCTGTGCTAGATCACTTGTGCAAACGTCAAGCGACTCATTGTGTTCCGCGGAGGTATGATACTGACTTTCTGTCAAAATTTCGAGCGGAAAACAGTGTCAATACATATGATTTAAAAAAAAAAACCACTAGATGGCCCACCATGTACCCACGATCAAGGATGTTATGCAGTCGGCCACCTTCGAATTTAGTGAAATGGGCTAATGTTTGCGGTCGAGGTGTTAATGCGAGAAAGTACATTTATACCACTTTACCAGGAGGTATCCAATGCCTGTCTTTGACCCTCCCACTATATGTGAAAGATTCCCTCTGAAATTGTGTAACAGAGTTGTGTTTCCAGGTTTCATTCTGGGTATCCACGAACGTACCACAAAGGCCTCCCCAGTTCTATACTGCTGCAAGAAAGCTTTTGTGTGCAAATGGGGGCTGCTACCCTGCGTGTTCCATTGGTTATTGGTGACTACAGTCAAGCCCATACTACTGTATGGCTTAGCGATCTGGTGGACAAACGGCTCGATAGGGTGCAACGGATGGCATGTGTGTGTATCAGCAGAACATTAAGATCAACCCCTTCACAGCCATGAATACTCCTTAATCTTCCGCCGATAGAGTTATTCGGCAGACAGACAGCGGCCAACACGGTGATCAGACTGAAATGCCTGAATATATGGAAAGAATTCCGTGCTGCACACTTCTCTATCCTATGTAGATGTACATTCATATCCGAAGAATGATCTCATGATAAGAAGCTCATCTTCAAGAACAATTTTTCTATCAGCATACCCGCCAGATCATTCCGAAAGTTCGAACACCAGATACTGGACGGTCGTCTGTGAATCTTCACAAATGGATCGAAGATGGACGAAGGCTTGGGCGCGGTTGTCTACTCTAAGGATCTATCTAGCTTAGAGTATTTCAAGCAGAGACTTTACCAATGAATGAACCTCTGTCCTGGCTAAAAAAAAACTTCTGTTCAGACAGCCAGACAGCGATCCAATCTCTGAGTGCAGTCACTATTAACTCAACGACTTACCTCAATTGTCGCCTTTCAGCGAGATGACCAAGTATTTTAGCATCCAACTTTTGTGGGTACCGGGCCACTGTGACATCCCAGAGAATTGTGATGCGGACGAAATCGCCAGAAAAGGGACTAGTTCCGCACTTTTTTCGTCCCTTCCTATCACCACCACTACAAGGCTTTTACTGAAGCTTGAAGCTCTTACTCATACAAATCGTAGATGGTCTACCGGCAATCGTTGGGTGCCTCATCGCAAAGTAATTATGGCCTACTCTCGATTCAAAACGCTCCTGATCTGTATGCGTTGGCAGAATCTTTAGAACTCTCGTCGGCGTTATAAACGAGCACTGCTCTACCGGTACCTGCGCCTCCAGATTAGGCATCCTCTACAATGACTTCACCAGAAGTTGCAAGGATGAGGAGGAGGAAGAAACTATCACACATCTTCTATGCAATTACAGTGGTCCCTACTCTCGGAGAAGTAGTCATTTAGATGACTTGACCCAACTAAACAGCATTATTATACGCTATCTCCATCGCATTATTCGCAGCTGTAAATGGTTTGCGAAATAGGATCAATTAGATCCGGGTGGTAAGACAACGGGCCTCGTCCGACATAAGTGTGATTGTCGTCCACCGGCAGTATGCCACTCTAACCTAAGCTAACAGACGTAACGAACATACCACCGAATGAAGAGGACTGTAAAATAAAAAAAACTCGACTTTTCATGTCGTCATAAATTCGCTAAATTTACAGTATGCACCTGAATGCCTGCCTCCTAATATAGTCATACCTCAACCACAGAGAATTCCCGGTATATGTCAACTCCACATAGACTGATCATCCCAACCACAGCTGGGTATCGCAAGGCTCCATCCTGAGACCTATTTTTGTATTTTCTATTTACAGCAGATGTTCCCCGACACTAAAAAATTTAGCAGCATTATTCACACGAGTCGTGGTAAGTGGAGGTTCCATTTCAAAAATGTTGATGCAGTTGCCCGTTTCAGATAAATTAAGCCACGAAGGTGGCAAAAGATCTGTGGTATGAGTTTCTGAGACATTTCTGTGACTGTCTTTGGCCACTGTCAAGCACTTATGTCTGCGCAACGTTAAAAACAAATGCACATGCTACTTCGATTCATTGAATCGGTCGCAACGGACTTTAATATGGCCTAAATGTGGTCGGCTACAAGTTAGCCCAATTGCGAACGAATGTAAACAGAGACACAAGACACATCTCGCCCAAATGACATGTTCTTTATTTCCAGCAGTAGACAATGCAATTACAAGCGAGTATGCATGGACTTAGAATATTTGCGACAACCACAGAGAACCTTTGGGAATTCCATGCCGCTGCTCTACTCTGAGCCTTGCAGAGACGAGGACAAAAATGTGCCCATGTTGTCCTAGGTTCAACCGAAAATAATATTAAATACAAAAGTATTTATGTGTGCATAGCATACGATTGTTAAAGAGGGAGGCAGGGAGGCTTAGGGTCTGCTTAATAGTAAGATTTTCAAATAAATTACTTGTGCCTCCACAGTTAGCAGCTGCATCATCCAGTTGCGGTTTTCGTTTTCTCGACAGTGTTTTAATTAAATTCTTCCAGTTTATTGGCATTTTTTTTGTTGGTTTTGTTGACACGCTCGAACATATAAATTTGACTTAATTGAGCTGGAATCGTGCCAAGCGATACGATATGAATCTGATAATCCCCTTGCCGCGTCGGTGTGAATAATTCATCCAAACCGGATACTTCCTGGTTTACACGGCTTACACGAGGTATAAACCGCGACTAGCAATAAAGTGAAAAGGATGTGATTTAAGCAGTTTTTTTTTTTTCTTCTTTTAGACGATCGTAAAGGTAACACGTTTTAATACATATCAATAACACTTGAGCGACAAGTGCGAGGAGACCCCAGAATTCAATTTCTTAGACGAACACAAACTGGTCCCGTCAATCCTTCCGGATTTTTGTCTTCAGCAGAATGGCGACTGGTTGACAGGGGAAAGTTGCGTAACGAATTTTATCGACGACTTGCAAGCGGTTTGGGGCAACACAGTTGCAGCAAGTTTAATATACTTTGAATGGTTGTTTTTGGAAAATTTGCTGTCCATTGTCTTTGCGTGCCCCATTGGTTCTTTGTTTACGGTCAATTGGGGAAAAATCGGTGGAACCTTCCACATCGTGGCTACATTGTGTACTTCGTCGTCGTCCAGATCTCAACCCTTACGGGCCACTGCCATGTGTTTACGTGAAATGTCACTTTCTTAGTAAATCACGTTCACCGCTCCCAAGCATCGGTAGACAGACAAATCTAGGCTAATTCGTCCGTTCATTGAAATCTGTGATGTACGAGTTGACGAGGCGAATCCTGGCAAGAGGGCGGTGCACCCTGAATGCACATTCAACCACATTGCAGAACATCTGGCTGATATCCACGTAGCGCGCACCTAGCTAACTTATTCGTGAATTAATTCAAAAAATTCGCCTTTTCTTGGTCATTAGTTCGTTTTCAATTCATGCAAAAAGCAGTTGGATAATGTCCTTAACCGCATTTAATGCATACCTCCGGAATGCATTCACATCAGCATAACGATGATGCAACGATGCCTTTTTGCATGTATTTCAGCGAGCTGCTGCTTCTGGGGCACGTCAAGTAAATGAGTACCTATCCACGAGTGTGTGTTCGAGATGGGGAATGAGATAGATTCGAGCCGCGCCCCGCGCTGCTCCAACTTCTACTGCGGACTCGTTCTCATTACATTACATTTGACCTTGTTCCCTCATCTGTTGACTGAATTCAAACGCGCGGGGAATGCAAACGGTTGCATGGGGACCACTGCTGAATGCCAGATAATGCGGATTTTGTGTGGGATCCTGCTTTCAAGAGGCGACCTGATTGCTTTTGTTCCCTTATTTGTTCGGGCATTAAGTTCTGCCCTTTGCATTCAACTGAATGCAGCCACTTCAAATTTTTGGGATGTGTTTTTTTTTTTGCCTCTTTTTATGATTCTATCGTAGATATCAGCGTTGAAAAGAGTCTTTCGATGCCGAAATGAATGTTTATTGAAAATAAATTTCGTGGCGAGGAAGTCAATTCAAAGGGATCTCGCATCCTTAGCTCGTAATGTCGGAGAGGAAATTTCATTACAAAGCCGACGGTACCGCTACCGCTGAAGTTTTCAATGAGAAGTTAACCACACATACAAAAGGGGAAAAAGAAAAAAGTTTGATGGGCTGAAAGTGATTTCTATAAATGATATCCTCCACTTTTTGAAGGATTTTTTTTTTCAATTGATTGTGGGATTCCGGATTCATTTCATAGACGTTTCAATGGAGCTGGTTCTACAGACCGAAATGCTTGATTTAGCCGAGCACACACACATCCTTTAACAGGCTCTTTGAATTCACTAAACGCGCCTAAGAGAGTACGTATTGAACATGAGACCACTTGGGCGTCATAGACGGGATCACGTTGAAACCTTGTTAACGAGGGTATTTGCCCAGCGAAAATACTTTTAAAGCGAAGAATGAACTCACAATCGGGATCTTAAGAGTCGGTCTGACGGGGGAAACTCTTTGGTGGAGTATTTCATTCGAAAAAAGAGGTAACTTCTTTAAATTCTTTCCCGCCATCGCTCTTGGCATCACATCGCATATCTTTTTAGTTGACGTAAACAACCTCCTACTCCCCAGAGGAACTGTGCGAGCTGTGCGGTACGGAGGCAGTAAATCCTCTAGACAGTGAAAAGAATAATTGCCTGGTATTATTCTAGTTTCTGCAAGAGCGGGCCACGATCCAAGGTTGTTCACACCTCTTCATCCTCATATCTACGGCTTCTACAGAAGACATTGCAGGCCACTCCGAGTCTTTTTGCTTGGTTAACTATGAGTCAGTCCAGTTGTTACGCCCACTATTTTCCAAGTATGCTTCCTGTCTGACTTTAGGAGAGCTTCAGTTCTATTTTGATTTAGTGCCACATGTGGTGATTTTGGTGGTCACATTCCTTCAGTGGGGGATAGGGTGTCTCCTGATTTAGAGCCAGTGGCAGACCCACCCCCTTTCTGGCTAATACATCGGTTCGTTCGTTCTCCGGAATGCCCTTGTGCCAGGGACACAGCATAGGTTGAAGCCGCTATCACCTTTGGATATAGACGGCAGAGTTTTACCATCTAGGAATTAATTGATGGTGTTTCCAGAGCCTATATGGCCGCTATCGGAGTCATTGATAGTCGAAGGACTGCCCCTTGAACAGCTGTTCTCTTCTGCCTGAAATTCACTGCAGTGGTTCGGTAGATGGAGAGCCATAGCAATCTCTGGTCGCCTGACATATACACCGCAACATGTGCCTTCATCCGATTTCGATCCGTCTCTACAAGTAAGTTTCCATTGCAGCCGGGTTACGGACTTGTGATTGATTATCTCGTGGGGCTTGTTGTACTGTGCTTCATTTCGAAAACCAAGAAAGGCATCAGATTGTCTGATTTCTTTGGGATCTTTGAATTTTGGAGTCTCTTCATGTTCCCTTTGCTGTTTCACCCCAGTGCAGCGGTTCCAATCGTTTAGTCTTATTGCTGCATGCGTTTCACGTAAATAACCATCAGAAGAAGTTACAGTTACATATATAGGGCTGCTGATACAGATGCATGCTGATTTCGGTATTCTGCTTATCTTAATAAGATTTGGCTTGATTTCTGTGCCTTTCACCATACCAGGACGCCGTACGTCAGTATTGACGTACAGCCAGTGTGTCATTCTCGGTCAGATTCCTTGGTTTCAACGATTTTCTTGTATGCCTACATATGCCTATCATTGGTGTCCTTGGCCTCGAAGTGTCCGACCGAGTATAGTCCACGGACCTTCGTCCTTCCGACTATATCCAACTTTTGGAGTCGATAGAGATTTTTGTTTCTGCCACCTTCCACGTACGTAAATAGGACCAATATCCCACTCAAAATATTTCCTGTAAATGTACCAAGAATCAGGTCTATCTCCCAGTTTCCTCTCACATCGAAGCACTGACGTTTCCAGTTTTGCAGAGCGATTGATTTCTTGGTCCTTCGAGTCAGTTGTTTAGACAACAACCGAAGTAGCAGTGGTTGCCAAGGACGACTCACGTCGGCTCCCAACTAGGCTATGCAAATAGCTTGCGGAATTCAACATTATACCGAGGTAGACAAACTCCTTTTCCACCTCAGGATTACAGCTGTCGATCGGGATGTTTTGGTGCGGTGGGGTGTGTTAAGAACGGATTCTCGCTTAACAGTGCAAGCTCGCTTCGACTGCTATTCAATCGCCTCATAAGCTTCAACCACGGCATGTTGGGAACACGTTGCGATGTCTATGTTATCTGCGGTCACAATGGACACAACAAGTTGGTCTAAATGAGCCACGACCTGAAGGGCCGACAGGGCACATTATCACCTACCGGGCTATCTGTATGGCAAGGTGGACTGATTTCAAAAAGAAACCCGCTTCACATCTGTCCATCGCTCTATCTTCAGTGCATTAATCGGGCGAAATGTACCATGGGTCGATAGAAACTCCGAATGAATAGCCCCTGAGCAACATCCGGCTTCTGAAATCATCGATGTAACCTGAAACAAGTGCCAAGTCCAAATCATCTCAAGTGTACTATTAACCTTCAAATAATTGACTCTTCATCAAAAAAAAAAAATACCTAATGGGGCATGTTCATATTTGAAAGCTCATAAATTGGCCCTCACTTGAACCTTGAACTTTACCAAAACCAAAGTCACAATTTCCCATCACCTTGCTCATGAACTTCTCAATAGTCCTGATAATTGGTTAATGTTGTCCTCCCAGGAGCCACGAGCTCCTCCTGTTCGTCTCCACGTACCCACATGTGATCCGATTACTGCTTCATTAGTTTCATAAACTCATACGTGTCTGACACGATTACATGGTACCCCGTTCTCGGGGGTGTCCTGTATTTGCTTCCAAGTATTGCTAATTTAGTTAAGCCACACCGAATCCCTTGGTGTCAAATTGATGAAGAATAACGACATAGATTAACAGACGGCACTATGCACGGACAATTAAATACCCAGTGCGAGGAACTTTCTGTGCTGGCTGGCTTCTTCAATTGAGATTAACCTTGAACGATAACGAGCCGCTTGTTGGAAGACAGATGACGGGCCTTTTTATTTCGTTCCCTTGCGGTGACAGACGTCATCACAGACGACACCACAAAGTTGCGCCACAAGCAAGTAGGTACTCGTCATAAATTACCACCAATCGTCACCTAGCCCACCAAAAACAATAACAACAAAAAAAAGGTTCTTCTATCACTCTTCCTGGCAGATTAGGGTCGAGGATTTTAAGTAGCCCCTAATCCCTCTTAGGCCTAATTTGCAATTTTCCGAGGTGTTTTACATTTCCTCCCACACGACACCCAGAAACCTCATCCATCTCACTTATGTAGGTGTGAAAATGTCCCCCCTGAGTCCGATTCTCTCGTCAACACGGAAAAAAAAGTACGAAACCAAACCTAACCCCCTCAAAAAGGGAACGCTTAGGCCGTCCACAAAGAACAACACCACCCCCGGGGGCTTGTGGCGGGCGTACAATTCTCTGGTTTCGGTTTTTCACCACCGCACCAGAGCGGCTTTGGGCTCTGAACACATAAAAGGTCTTAAGATTAGTTTAGTTAAAGTTATTTTCCCTGTTAGTCACCCATTTGGTGGTGTCTATCACTCCAAATAAGTGAATGGATGCATCGTATGTGCTCTGGCGGAGGTTATTCCTGCTACGTGCCTTTAAGAATGTCCGAAGATGCCGTTTACGGCCACTCACTCATACGCACTCTGAGTCGATTTCTGTTTAATGGCACTGGCACTGACACTGGCACAGGCTACCCCTTACCCAATTAAGAATATCCCATTATAAGCTCTTAATATGGTAAACACGTTCGTGCGCACATATATTTTCTGAAAAATTGACCATCTCTTGGAAACATAGTGTGTGCTGCAAGAAATAGGTATTTTTACTTTCATAGAGGTTAGTTGCATCGGGTTCAACTCTGGGGCGTCTGAGTTCTACGAGTATGACCGACACCCTGGTCGAAATAGGGTGCAACACCAAACACTTTCCAGCGCATTTTGCTTATCAGGTGTAACCAGGAAATGAAGGTGTGGCAGTTATGCTGACTGCTTCATGATTTCCTACTCAAATTTATGTATAACTTGCTTTCATTTGACCGGGTGCATGAACAAGGACAAACGCTGTATTTGAGGTCGAAAGATCCAAGATAAATAGTGGAACAATATATCGACGCCACGTGTCACACAATTGGTGCAACAATGAACAATAAATGGCATAGCGGGCAGATTGCAAGAATATGAACTGGGTAGCGTACACGGATGGACGGCGGACTCGGTGCGGATGTGTTCTTAGAATTCCTGAACATTTCTACAGTGTACAGACTGCCGGACAATTCCAGTGTGTTTCAAGGGGAACTGTTTGCAATTCGGGAATCCGCATGTCGTCAAGTCAAAATACACGCCAATATTTTGGTAAGGCAGAAGGTTGCCATATGCGCTGATAGCCAAGCTATTGCTATTGCCTCCTTTACGTCGTATTCTAATCTAGTACAGGAAGGTGGGGGCTGGACCTGCTAAAAAATCCTTCAGCGAGTTCGTCATGATAAAGCTGAATTTGTGGAGGTCTGCACGGGACACTGGTAGCTAGGTGATCATGGCGCTAAACAACGTCTCCAACAGAATACACATTGTCGCAATTGCATCAAACCCAGCTGAGGGAGACTTTAAGCTATTTCATTTGTGCCTGATCGACTCTTGCAAGGGACAGAAAGCGATCGCTTGATAGACCATTCTTCAACACACTTGATGAGATCTCTGTGAAGGATATTAAGGTCTTGACTCAACGCTTGTCTCGGCTCTTTGATACAACAATCGCATCCAGTTCAAGAACTCCATACAACTTGATGTTTGTCTTTCCAAAAGGACTCCCAGGACATGGTGGTTTGCAGAACGTAAATTGTCATGTCTGAAATGGAATGTAATGTCTGCTATGCAAATTAGCATCTTGGGAGACTGTCAGGCAGCTATTAAGGCATTGAAACCTCCTTAAACTAAGCCCATTGTCCATCTTAGAAGACTTAGTTGAGCAGTTCATTCAGACATTCTATTAAACAGTGCTGAACTAGGGAGGACGTAGCAAACCCTTGGCAACTGAACAAAACTCAATGAGTATACCCATATCTTTTGGGTAGCCGAGAAATGGCTGGAATGCATTATACGCCCAATCTCCAAACTGACTTGGCCAAGAGGATATCTCGATCGCTCTTAAGAAATGGCGCTACATTCTTGAGTGGAGCCCAGCAACTTTTGATCGCCCTCACGAGTGTGGTTGGCCTACATGTTTGGTCTTTTTCTTGACATGTAAACTATCAGGAACTTGAAAGAGGTGCAGCCGCGAATCATGGAGTAGCCTCGTGTCGCGAAGTGAAACAACATCCATAGAAGGAGTTGATGAAGCCTTCCACTACGCACTGTGGCCACAAAGGCTTGCCTAAACGCTGGATG
Organism: Eristalis pertinax; assembly: GCA_907269125.1. Taxonomy (NCBI): domain Eukaryota; kingdom Metazoa; phylum Arthropoda; class Insecta; order Diptera; family Syrphidae; genus Eristalis; species Eristalis pertinax. The sequence goes on from OU026149.1 coordinate 32,585,991, forward strand.
ATATGTGCATCTGTGTGGTTTATCTGACTTAAGTTTTGTCTGTTCTTCAGAAATCATGGGGAGTGGTGGCGATTGTTGGAAGGACGAAACGTTCCTTCCTTCAGACATTTTATTGACTACATAATCAGACTGAATCTATGGTCTCCTACGACATTCCCACTCAATAGAGGTTCGTTATACGACATGTCAGCAGCATATGCAAAGTTGCACTGCTTCGGTCCAATTGAACGAAGTTGAGAGCTTAAGAAAAATCACGAAGCAGTTGCTCACGAGTAGAATTCGCATTCCCCAAACCAAACACTGCTGCGCTTTATTTTTCGACAGAAAAAAAATGTTGGCAACTGAAAGTAAGTCATTTCATTTCTTTCACCCTGCACAGCGGTATTTCTTTGCAGCGAAACTGTGTCATTAGTTTTGAGAGAATATTTTGCAATGTTCTTATCCTCCAATCGGCCACTTTAAGGTTCCTGTTTCCGCATTGGCCCCGATGTCGGATATGGTCCCCCACAACGACGGACACTTACGGTTCGAAGCCAATTCAGAAAATATCGCCCAACGAGATCCTGTGCGGGGTAACAACCAGCAAACAACAAAATTTCACATATCACATGTGCACACATGTAAGGACCTACGAAAGGATGTTGTTGTTTAAAACTGTCCTCCTTTTCTGGCAATCGGCGTTGCTGCTTGTATTTAATCTTAATCTTTTAGTTTTGTTTGGGTTTTGCTTGTCGTCTGGCGTCCATTTCCGTTTTCGTATTCGCCGTTGACAGATTGTGCTTCTTTTGTTCACACACACATGCACACACATCTAAGTTTCGCAAGTCCTTGAACATAATTATTGTAATGAGTTTCTGGAAATTATGTTGTACGTGTCGTCTTTATATACTCTCATCTGTGTTTAAAGGACATGGCGACGGTAATGATGATGTGACAAGGAGGAGGACACGACGAGAACAGTCTGCTGTCTCCGCAGTGTTTTTTTTGTCGTTCTTCCTTCTGTTTAAAGAAAACGGAGAAGAATCCTTCAGTCGGTAAGTGTGTTAAGTACTTGACTAAAGTTACTGTGTTAATGAGATAGAAGCAAAAAAAAAAACTAGGACGAAATGGAAATTTCCTTCACAAGGACCCTGTTACTACACAAATGTAGTACTAGTTGGGAGCTTTTTTTGATTTTCTGAAATGCTGATAATGTGGAGACTTGTGCTTCCTTAACACTGAAGTAAATCAGGGCTAAGACGTGAAGAAATTCGGCGACGTCCAATCGAGTCACCGTCCAAGCCGTCGAAAGTCGATTTTTAAGACACCAGAAACAATTTGATTTTGTTGCCATGTCGTCAGATGTGGTATGTGTGCGTCCCATATCCGATAAAACTGGCTTAAATTAACAGTCGACTTAATGAAGCATCTAACTTCACTGCGAATTTTCTAGCGTTCTCATTGCTCTCTCGAATCAAACGCCCAATGTCTCAGTCTGTCGAAAACCCCAAATCGAGTACTATAACATCTTGCCATTCTAACACGCTTTGAAGCCAACAGTCAATATCAACTGCCCAAGTAACATTCGAATCGATGATATGCGCTAACAGTGGCCAGTGCCTAGCCCGTGCAAACAAGTACCTGCCTGGTTTGCTACGTCGATTGATGGTCGGCCAAGAACCTCGAGAACTGAAGAAGACATTGAGTGTCTGCAAAATGCTGTGCTCTGAACGTTGTGGATTTGCGAAACTTATTGTGGAGATTGAGACTGTCTTATTTATCCGCGCATCCTCCCAGACGGACTCGATAAGTTTTTTGGCTATATGTATTCATGTTGGGATGAGGATGACAGTGGACAAATCAGAGGATATGTTAATTTCCATAAGAAGTCCCATTGCAGCATGTGGAGGCGTTTAAGTATTTGCTGGTATTTTTCTCGAGTGGTGGGAAGAGGAATGCTGAGCTATTGAAACAGAAGATCTGTAATCAGGGAGGCCGAGCTTGGTATTTGTTCCAACCATGTCTACGTTGTCAATGAGGTCTGCTTCGATGGTTTGGTCACGTGGCACGAGTGTCATCGTCATCATGACCCCCGAGGTATGCCTTGACTGGTACTCCATCAGGTAGGCGACCGCTTGCCAGACCTAGGACGAAATGGTTGGACCAAGTCCAAAAACTCGCCTGCTTGGGCATAATTTCTGACGAGTTAGAGTCGACGGCATTTCTATTGGTGCGTGCTTTGTCCCGCGACTCCGTAGTGGATAAGCTGAACTGCCATTGTTAGTCCGATAAACAACTTCATGTGATGGCCGTGGTGTTTGGGTTATGTGCCTCAACTCCTGCGTACTTGAACCAAAATTCACGAGCTGAGCCCGGGACAAACTTACACGTCTTGTCAGTCAACATGGTCGTTGCCCACAATTGGACTCTTCATGGATGACTTAAAACAAAGTCGTGGTCAACACATCCATGAACAAATCATGAAGAATTAAATGGCATTGGTTTATCAACTCGAGTAGCAATTGTAAGTACTTTTCCAAAATATAATGTATGGGATAGGTTTGGTTCTGTGGCCCTTACACCTCTTCATTAGTCCGTAATTCTGCCAGAGAGATGGTAAGACAGACTTCATCGTGTCGACCAGGACTACTATGGTCGACCACCCAGAAGGCTTCGACCGACGTCTTCAACTCCACTCCGGCCCTCGAGTACCAGACAGGTTCCGACAGATTCCACCTACTCACCAACACCATCCTATTTATTTTGCATGGATATGGTGAACGAAATGCAATGCGAATCCTTCTGTTAGAGCACACTCATCGGATGGCCTATGTGGGAATATTCAACCAAAGCACACGCGTTTGAGGATGACGATCCTAACCCAACTTGTGAACCCCCTCATTCAAACAGACGACGCCCATACAATCGAAGAACCAAGTACCGCAGCACAAATTGCATTCAAGAACACCGTAACCAAAATCACGGTACCGATGTGACCACAATTCGTCGACAGCTTTGCTCAGTATCCGATAGCTCCTTGCAAACGAGCTGCGAAAGTGATTAAACTGTTCAGATTTTCAAGGATAATTACCCATATTTGGGTCTTTGTAAGCGCCGCAATCGCACATGCACGAATGCAGTTTTGATTTGCATTGCGGCGTCCACGGATGGGGCGTCTTTTTTTGTTCGTTCAGATAACCAGCACATTTGCACACACGCAGTCCGACACTCGGGCACATCGCACACTGCGTCGGCAAGAGGACGAAAGTTGAAAAATAAATTACATTTCGCCTCGAAAACGGAAGTGGTCACCTAGAAAAACCATTTGGGTCTGCGGAATTGCGTTCCCGTGGCGCAAAATGTCAATTTAAGTGAGTTCAGCAGGTTTTCTGTAATTCGATTCGGCCGAATACTGAAAATATCATCGGCGCGCCGCGCCGTTGTGAGAGCTATTTCAGAGAATTGTATATCATTGGACGCATGACATCCTTTTTGGCTGCCGTATGACGTCGGGGCCGCATGAAGCGGTCTCGGTAAATGTGTCGAGCTGAGGAAAGGACCGCCATCCACTGCCGTGGTTGCGGAAATGTAAATCACTCATTTGGAAGTGATGTATAAATTAAACTCTTGCGGTCGTTTTATTTATACAAACTGGCCCGGCTCCGGAATGGAACTAAAAATGTTGCTCCATTATTTCATTGTTATTGCGGAAGGAGTTGAGATAAATGAATGCATCGTGTGCGCTGGAGATGGGGAAACTTGATGACGCTGCTATAGTCGGTTTCATTTGGGAAGATTCAAGTGCGACACCGGCTAGTGTCCAGAAACTAAATGCGGATTGGGTCTGGGAAACCGCATTTAGTTTCTGGACACCGGCTATTTTTCTCAACCTTGATGGGACATATGAATGCAGGACGTTGCCTTGGTTTTGCTTACACGGTTGGTTGCAAAATCTAATTACAGTGTACGATGATGTCTTCAACCAAGACGATAGCCACGGTTGTAGCTTCCTTTAATGAGCAGTAGACTGAATCTGAGGGTCGCTGCTGCAAGGTTCTATAGCAACTGCGGCGGGGGTTGTTTTCACCAGAGAACGCCTTATGAATGCCAAGAATACCTCATTCAATGCGCAGTTGCCATTTGCACGAGCACCTAAGTTACAGTCTACAAAGTGTCTATACCACCGCCTCATCCACACCGTCAATGCACTAAAATGAAGACCACACTCCATCGAACAACCACCACCTAATTTCATTCACGAAAAATAACAATTAGCCGCAGGAGGTAACTTTTATAAACTTAAATTTTCCGCTCAGATGAATATCTCATGTCTTACAATCGACTCCCATAAAACTCAATCTCACCGCTAGGATAAAACTTTTGTTATCGCCCTCTCACTAGCACGGCCTGGGCACGGTGTTCCGAAATTAAGGACGCAAATTACATCCGGCTGCACAGAGGAAAAACTTTAGATCTCCCGTCCGTCGAGGGATACATGCGCGAGCTGTAATTGAATACCCTTGCCGGTAGCTTCTGACCAAAACCTTTCCTTCACGACACAGCGAAACGCTCAGATTCAAATTTATCCACCATGTGAAAAACTTTATAATTACGCCCGTAGATTATTGTTATTATTGTTCCAAGTCGGGGTAGCGCAGCACAAGACGCTTGCCTGAGCTCAAATCCATTGTGTGTATCTTCTTCTGCAACTCACTGGCTTTTCAGCAACAATTTCTAATTGAGCTTAATAGATGTGCATTCATTCACTGTGTTTCATTTACTCGGGAAACTTTTTCCCGCATCCTGGGCGAGCAACGGAGAGAATTAAAAACCGTCGTATCTCGGCGGACGGACGGTTCTTTTCGTCTCAACTGCTCCACATCAATGCAGGGAGTCGTCTGCAATTCACACACACGATAGATTTGCCGGATCAAATTACAGGGTGACCCTAAAACCATACAAAGCTGGAAGGGATTACCAAAAAAAATCTGATTCCGCTAATGTCCTTAAGTGACCCTAAACGATGGAACTTGCACATAAAATTGAAGAAGAGAGCAGTTTTCAGCGACTGATGAATTTTCTGTTTCCCTTTTTTCCCGTAGTCCATCGATGACGAGGCTTAAGGAGATCTGCGCCATGAAAAGGACACGAATAAGCTGGCCAAGGATTATGGGGAAACATTTCTGTAGCAGTCCAAGTGCAAATCCTTTCAAAAAACAAGGAAGCGCAAGCAGGTATAAATCTTTGAAAAGAGAGAAACTTGTAAACTTGCCACGAGAAGGACTGAAGATATCTTCAGTTATAGTTGCGAGCCGAGGCGAAGGAAGTGGGTGTCAAAAACTATTGAAATATCCCATTACACTTTCTGTTGAAAGGATAACCAACACCACGGTGACGATAGTAGCTCGTTTCGTTTGACACGAATGCTATTGCGCTATCTGAGCAGAGTTCTAAAGCCAGATTCAAAGAGGGAAGGTGTGCAGAGAAAAAAAAAAGTAAAATATAAGGAAACCAACGATTCCACGGGCGTGGGTTGAGTGTGTCTCGGTTTGGGTGGTGATCCTTAAGCATTACGCTGTGGCTTGTAACACATTCAAGTGTGCTATTCATTTCATTTATCTCTTTCGTCGTACAACGTAGTCGCCGTAGCCGTAGACGTCGTCATCGTCATCGTCGCTGTTGTGGTGGTGGTGGTGGTGGTGGCGAATAACGCCGTAGGTCTGTTGGGTGTGGAGTTTTCAGGAAGAAGTGATGAAAAGATTTGCTTTGCAGTATATCCGTTAGTCATATGACTAATGACTGAGTGGAGGGCCCTTGAAACGGAAGTTGGAAAATACTCCGTTCGTCTTCTATAGGGGGGTGTTGAAATTTGTTTGCATCCACGGCGAACAAAGCCGCCTTACGTGAGTGAACCGAATTTAGGGCAGAAATGGAAATTCTGGGGAGCCAGTCTGTTGTGCAATCAGTCTTGACGAAGGTGTTGCTATTACTTAAATGTCATTGAATGACGTAGAGTGGGAGCCGAGGCGGTGGGGGTGGTAAATGCTGAGTGACATGTGAAACGAGGTTAGGCTACCTTTGTTGTAATAAAACAGTCAATGCAAACCCATTGAAAGCAGCTAGAGAGTTATGTATTTTGCGGATTCACTCACTTCGTTAGATTTGACTTTAATTATAGATGGCTCCACGGGATATTACATTTAGCGCAAAACGAATGGTTGAACACTCGTCATAACAAGTGTGCTATGGCCGCATCTACCCAACCGGCATACATGTGTTATTTGCATATTAATGGAACGTAATCCATTTCACACTCCAAAATGGGGAGGATTTCGAAACACTCAACGCAACGTGCATATGCTTAAAAATTTATTTGAAACAAAACACGAAGAAGTCTTGATGAAAAAAGAGCTATTCTCCAACATCTTGACGCTCTTCGGGAGGGAGCACGGTGTGAGGTTACAACCCCGAAAACGGATGAAGTTCTTGGCAAGAAGTTCTTGAATTTCTATGCTGGGCGCCATTACGGCTTAGAGGGCAGCTAAAGGCATTTCACAGTCGTATGGAGGGGACGATATGAACTCATTATGGAGCAGTCAATTAATTTATTTGAGTAATTCTTCAGTTGAGGATATGCGCAGCGATAGGGCTCCGTCTGAAAGAGAGAACTGTAATAAAGCCGACATAGGCTTGTCTAGCAAGCCCGCAGTGGTAACATTTTGCAAAGGTACGTGGTTGCAGTCCTATGAATTGTGTAGTACAGCCATCCTTGAGCACCAGGTGAACAGGTGCTTGGTATAACAGCTGCCATGCTCACATGCCCTACAACAGCTCCAGAAGCTTTACTCGGGTGAACTCATTTGCCAATCTCAAATCAAACTGCAGCTAGAGTACGGCAAAAGTACTAGCCTAACGGGTAACCCTAGGATATCCAACGCAATTCCTAAAGGAGGTACGAGTATGTACCAAGGAAAGTTTCTACCACGACGACAACCAACGACCGTATCCTTTCACCCGATCGTTGGCCATTTTCTCTTTTGCTCAAGAAGGTAGCTTCTTTTGCTATTTGAATCGATTGAGGAAAGGGATTATTTGTATTCCCCATGCAATATGTATTGTCGAATGCCGGATATTATAGTCAGGGAGCATTGTTTCGGCAGGTTACTTGAGGTCGAAATATTGGACCGTGAGAATTGAACCAATGGTGTGCCTATACTAGACCACAGAATTCTGGAATAGTTCACAGAGGGATCAAAAATGAATTCTGGAGTTGGAACTGGAGTCTTTGGACCCAACACAAGGATTTCCGAAACTATCGGTTCGAGTAATTCCGTGTTTCAAGGCAAAAGCCACGTCATTGATATCTGCGCCAGGCACAATCTCCTCCTTAATACCATAAGGACGCCAGAATTCAAACATTTTCAGACAGTCAGGCATTTTCAGACATAAGGCATTATCGTCCAACCTAATGAACTCCAAAACGGCCAATATCCCAACAAAATGTAGCTGGGCTGGGTCCTCGGACACAAGGGGATTGTTGTAAACGAGATGAGCTCGATAGGGCTTGCTCGGAAACTGCGTTCATAGGACCTGCACCCTATTGTAGTGTCAATTGGGCAGCAGGTGCAACATTGATTAACGAACGATAATGAATGAAAACTAACAAACTCAATTGAAGCGATGAATCAGACTTTATTCCTATATCCAAATCAGCTGTCTCTTCAAGGAACGCATAGGAAAGCTAACTTTTAGATTAACACTAACCTATCGATACAATAGATCTCTTCAGGTAGCGGTGTCGTTTGCCTGGCGGCATGAGTTGCACAAGAGAAAACAAATGGGGGGGTACCATCCATTCAAGCTGATTTGAGATATTTAATTACTCATGCAACTGCATATAGAATTGCCGCTTGGATATCCTGATTTGAGTGGTTTTAAACGTACTCCATTGGGAAGCGAATCCTGGATTGACATCATACCATTCCACAATAGAGCGATGAGGAGTTGGTTGCATAGCCAATCGTGTATACAGGTATTACTTGTGTATACAATTTTTTCCTATTGTGACTGTTTCGAAATTTTCAAAGTGCCCATAATTGCCTTTTTAACCATAAGACAAGTTCAGCTGTCATTTGTGTTCGAAGAAGTGCGAAATTACGTTGAAAACTAGGTGTCATTTACCGACGTAGACAGTGATTCTTTTCGCTCTCACTTAACGAAGCAAAAGTAAACGAAACTTGACGAGACTAAGAGATCGGTTATTATGGACACTCTGTGACAGCCTCATATATTCGTTCGGTTTGCTTAAGTTGACTCGGCTTGCAGTTAAATAAATAGATTCTCGGGCTGCCGGAATTCAAAAAGGCATAGCTTCTGACAACTTGTCGAGAAAAATTGCTTTGATTTAAAATGGGATACCCTATCACCCCTGAAAGGTTTAATGTAAAAGCGAATACACATATAAACCCTCTGGCATAGATGATTCATGAATACGATGTCAAAAAAATGGTTTCATGTTACCACTCCTATGGGCGGTTTCACTGATTCCACCTGAAACTAAGTGCAATGACGACTCCTCTAAAAGCTCCACACGAGCTTAAAACCCTGAACTGGACTTAAGTGGAAAAATTAAAACGATACTTGCAGCAAAATAATGCCTGCTGAGGGTTTCACATATTTCATCGGAAAATGAGAATACAAACACGGTGATGAGAGAATCGCATTCAATTGCGAATTTGCAATCAGTTGCGCTTGCAGGAAGCGCACACAAGTGGCGACTGGCAATTGCTTTCGCATAAAGTCATTCAAATTGAATTTACAATTCAGATGAAAAGCAATTATGTTGTTTGTTGTAACTTTCGAAACATAATTTACTGCACATAATCAATGGAAGCTGGAGCTAGTGCAACTCGCCATTCGTGCTCACGTGCTTTTTGGAAGCATTCGTCGTGTTTGATTAGAACTATTTTTAAGCTTAGTTGGCAATCAGTTAAAAATTGTCTTCCGGTTTCAGTTTGCAGGCAATTCGTCGCATCCTGAGCGGGCATGAGCGTTCCTTGAGGCTCCCATCATACAGAGATTGGTGAGAAGTAAAAGAAACATAGCCGCAGTCAAACATACCGTCAATGGTCTCAGGTATTGAGCGACGTTAATCTTTCCTGTGATCAATGCTCGTCAGTCATCAATGTATCTGAGCTGTGGTTCCAAAAAAAAACTGTGCTATACGCCATACAAGCGACACAACGCTCGAAATTGTGAAGGAGAAATTTGGCAACTGGGTAATCTCATCAATTAGCCGTCGCAATCATTCGATTTGGCACTATTTTTTTTTCTTTTCCATCACGGAGTACACAAAACACTACGTTCTCTAAGTGTTAACTCTCAGTATCGCAGATTTTGATGCGCGACTAAGGATCATCTACCGATTTTGCATCTCGTAGATTACTATTCGATTATGTGACGACATCAATTCATTAGTATACGCTAACACAACCTGCAACAAGCTTGAGGCAAACATTCGAGAAACTATAGTCGGAGTAACGTCGCACATATTGGACCGAGCCATATGCCAAATCAAGGCGGACTTTTCTGCCGTACATCATCGTCAAGTGGAAGTGCTTTTCCACGTAAATGCATTAAAAAAATATCGACTTCAGTACATTTTCCCGGAGCTGGCGTTCAACCAGTCGTCATAAGTTTCCTCAATCCAGGAATGAAGTCATGTCAGACACACACGTCAGCTAGTGATATAATTACACATCGAAAAAAAAAAAATAATTTTCGTTCTACAACCATCAGCACTGTTTGAGGGAAGCACCGGCCGTCGCTACCTTTATCTGGAAAGAAACTCCCTAATTAGCACACACACGATAGTTTATTGTTCGCCAGTGAAGAGGCCGTATACGATTATCTACTTAAGGATTCCCGCATCGACGTTGATTGCCGGGCATCAACAGCAGGACGTTATCGTGCACCGAAAGGTGTAAATATCATCAATTATGGTTTTCATGGGGTGTGAGTGTAATTAAGTCCTTCAATCAATACGGTGAGGGGCTTTTATTTTTGATTACTGTCGATACTCGTGTGCAGGCGGATTATTCATCCGATTTCGTTTCGATACATCGAGCAATCTCTTCCATATTGTCATGGTATCATCATGTGCATCGTTCCGCGCGTACGGCAATGTGTTCTGGCGAAATAAATTTCATTACAAAAAAAAAAATAATAAAGAATATAGATTGCACATTGAGTTGGAACCAAAAATTACATTAATAAAGAGACTTTTGCGCAGGCAGTCATATTGGATGTCAGGTATTGTTTTAAGTTTGGGCGCGGTATTTCTCTGATGGGAAAACATAATTAATTCTGAAAAGGCATTATTACTTTACTGTTTCGGTTTCAGTTCAGAGTCAGAGTTCAGAGACAGGCTTCCCGGCTAAGAGGATTTTTGTATGTTAGCACCCTCTTGAGTAACAAATCGCAAATACGTGAATTGAAGCGGTTTCAGGCTGTCAATGCAGGGATGGTTTTTCCATACAATGAGGATACCAAGTTCAGAGCCCAACGATGATGCAACAAGATCGCTGCTAGTTAGAGTCGTGACGTAGAATGATCCGAAGTTTTGTTGCTCAGAAGACTGTTGAAAAATACTTATTTCAGTAGAATGTGCAGCGTCATTGGTCATTTTTCTGCAAATGAACTAACGAAAAGTAGCCTGAATTGCTTCTGACAGAGAGCGACTAATATCGCCAAAGCTAACGAAACTTAACGAAACTCAACGAAATTTAACGAAACTGAACGAAATGGTTATCATGGCCTGCACAATACAACATGACCCTTTTTCAGAACCAAACGAAAAGTAGCCTGAATTGCTTCTGACAGAGAGCGACTAATATCGGCAAAGCTAACGAAATTTAATAAACTCAACGAAATTTAACGAAACTGAACGAAATGGTTATTATGGCCTGCACAATACAACATGACCCTTTTTCAGAACCGAGCGAAAAGTAGCCAAAGATAACAAAACTTAACGAAACTCAACGAAATTTAACGAAACTGGACGAAATGGTTATTATAGTCACACTATCGCGCTCGTCTGATCAATTGTTCATTTGCCCAAGTTGACTTAGATACAGTCTGTCTTGGCGAATTTTAAAGAGAACATTATTTACCTGTCCGTTGTAGCGCAGGTGTCTGATTTCCTTAAAGCTCGTACGCTCAAGGTATGCGCAGATGCTGGCTGCACTATCATGAGTACCGGTGTTCCATTGGACCTCTTTATTTTATTCCATCAACATATACTTGCACATGAACATCATGTTATCTCTCGTCGATGCTACTATTGCTTGTATTTCCGACGCATTTCGCGAAGTAAATGTTTGGAAAAGCTCACTTCGATCGATGATGTCGATGAATTTGCTCATCCGGCCATTTGTTTGCTCAGCTGTCAGATTCTTAGCATACGTGGTAATAGAAGTTATGTCCACAGTCGTGCTCTATGGGACAGAGGACAATTTCAAGACCGAAGAAGAATGATTAAATACTTAAATACTGGTCTCTTCTAGAGAAAAGATCGAAGTGCGATTTTGTTGTACATGTTTACTTTGATGCCGTCTGGGAGAGAGTAAAACCACGAACTGTATTGACTGTACAGAGACTTGAATCTAACTAGACGTCTACGCATCTAACGCCTAAGGCCACCGGGTCTTGCAGGGCGCATGGACAACGTGGGCGAAGATTCTTGCACAACTCTTCGTCAGGGCATTAAAGTGTGTCCGCGAGAAAACAAGGAGCCACACATAGTGCACACACGTGCACTACAAATGTGGGTAGAGGTGGGTCGACTCACAGATCAGGCAATCCAATAACCTGATAATATTGCCCGGCAGCACGCATATGCGACTTTGCCTATCTGATTAGCGAAATGCGAAATAATCTTGCACAGTGTGGACGTACTCAAACTTGCAATCAACTCAGACCAAACGCAGGCAAATTTCGTTTAGAATTTCGAAAACTATTTGAAAGCAACATCAACAAGAGGAAACCGTACTAATTAGGGCAGCCAAATGTAGAAGCCGGCTGCCAGGTAGCTGGACGAAATCACAGATATCGTAAGTACGAATTATTCAATTTCAATGGACGAAGCCCTAAATTCTCGTCAACGTGTCTTTATTAGTCCAATAATCGTAGTTGGATTCAATACAAGCGTTCAGGTCTGGTGTCCTCATTCCGGACGTGGTCGACGGGAACATTTTCAAATCGGTAGCTACCCAGTGAACTCGTTACAGCGTCATGTGCCTGTGTTCCACATACGCGCACGGACACTGATTGCGTGACTATCAATCAAACGAACATTATCCGGATTAATAGCTACGGACAAAATGCAGTTCCGCTTTCTGAGGGTCTGCTGGCGTATCTAATTATGAAGCATATGAAAAGGCTGGATCCTGGACGATGGTGCTGAGTCGACTTTTTGGCTTTGCTCAGTGGACACGGATGTTGCGTTGCGTGTGCCCGTTCATGTTACTGAATATTTTAGAGAGGAGCCCATTAACAGCGAATGCGGCTTGATTGAAGATTGGATATAATCTGCGTACATGAGTACATACGTTTTGCATCAAGACTGCAACATTGATTGTTTTTCTGATTAGAGCGCTCGTAACATCGTCGCCATCAGACGTGTACACGAAAGCACCCTCCCACATTAACGTGAGCGGCTTTTAAGGGCAGCAAGGCTGTTTGTTCCCCGCCCCTCGCAGAAGACAGCAGAAATCAAACAAATCAAAGCATCTCTCGGACACTCTCAAGCACTTGCGGCAGATCCGTATTCCTCGGCAACGTCCTCCTTGAGATGGAACTCTCATGGAACAGCAGTAAATAAAACCCACAATCAATGCAAATGCCTCTAAATCCAAATTTATCAAAATAAATCTCGAAAGGAGACAACCCAAAAGTTCAATCTGAAAACTATAGCACATTTGAATAATGCATGTCATGCAAATGGCCTTGCACTGGCTTCGTGTTGTCTTCCTGTCAAGCCCTCGGAACACCGGCACCTGCCTGCAAAACCCGCCACTGCAACAGCATCAAGGAGTGCCATTATATTGGAATCAGTATGCCACAGGGATTGGAATTCACTTTATGAGATTTATTTAAATGATTTTGATGGCAAAACGACACCTCAGCGGGTGACGATGCTGCGGTGTCAGCCGTTGCCGCCACCGTTGCCGCAGCAGCAGTGTGAGGATTAAGGAAGAAAGGAAAATGGTATTCTCGAGGAATTCCTTTAATTTACATTCTATTTTGTTTGCTATTTGCAACAACCTTCGGCGAAAGTAAATCGAATGACTTCCCATCCCTCACACAACAATCGCACAAATCTGATTTCGATGGAGTACACTTTCAGAGGAAATCCCCTTTTGTGAGTGCGCCCCACCACCACCGCGCCGCGCCGATGTGATATGCTGTACGCGCCAGAGGATGGATGCTGCTTGCTCCGAATCGTGATGGAGCTGTGTGAAAGTGATTCTTTGATATCATTCCTATTCATCCATCAGTCAGCTTTGGCCCTCCTCCGGTGAGATGTTGGTGGGGGGGAGGAATCTTAAAATTCATTTAGCGCACCACTCGCTGTGACAGCGAGTTATGACACCTACATCCGGCAATTTGACAGCGCTACAAATTGCCATAACACCATCGGCTTAGTACGTCTCTGACTGTGTCCTGGTCGGTGCCCGATGGCACACAGCACTGTTCGTGTAATTGCGCGCTCATCCAAATGAAATATTGTTGGCGGAGCTCTAATTGAGTGTGCATTATTAATACTCGAATGCTGTTTCAGCCGCTTCTGCTATTGCCTGACGACTGTTGCTTATGTTGATGCTGGTTGTGTCCTATGTTTTGGGTGTGATCCTGGCACCATTGCGATACACCTCCGTTTAACCCTTTTTGACGATAATAGCCGAAGGCTGAATATGAGGACGGTTGTGCGGAAGAGGAAAACGGAATGGCTTAATGGATGGTTTGATATTTGGCTGGTGTCCCGTTGCGGAGTCCTTTTGGCACTGCCTAGGATGGTGTTGATGACGCTCTGGCGCTTAGCATCAAAGGGAATGCTAAGGAAGTACAAGGGTCCTCCATGTAGCATAATATCGGGACTGTACCTCATTGGATTAAGCGATTTGTATCTGTTGAAATGGAGGGTGGTTCTGTGGATGTGTTTCGCAATTGTGTCTAGCTGCAGTTGGGCGCTATGGAACGACAAAGTTTTGCCCTTCGGCAGGTAGCCCATGTAGTCTTCATTCGATTTGAATACGCCTTCTTGTTGTCCACACTGCTCTTGGTTAATTTGGTTTTCTCCTGGTGGTGCTTTGGATACTCGTACTTAAAGTTATCAGTTACCCGATGGAGCACTAGCAAATTGGAAGTTCACAACTAGATACGAATATATCGAAAATATCGTGGAACCGCATAACAACCAAATGATTTTAAATCAAATTGTGTTTGGCTTAAAGCACACTGCAGATCGTGGTAGGTTAGGTTGGAGTGGCTGAGCAGCTGGAGCAGCAGTCACACTTAGGCCAGAGTAGGCACGTTGTGATACCACGCGGATCTAAAAACCTATTCCGCAAACCAGCTAGCGCTTTTGATAAAACAGAGGAGTCGACTTATAGTGATGTTGTTTAGTTCTGTCAAGTTGTTGAAGTAGTAGGCGTCCAAATGACGCTTTCTACGTATAGAGAGAGCATTGCAATTACATAGGAGATGTGTAATGGTTTCTACCTCTTCTTCATGTCTAAAGCTTCTACAGAAGTCATTAAAGAGAAGGCCTAGTCTGGAGGCGTGCGTGCCAATGGCACAATACCCGGTAAGTACGCCGATAATGCCTCTGAGGTTGAGTCTACTCAAACTCTTCACAAGTTTCTGGGATGTCACAGTGTCCCGGCACCCACATAAGTTGGATGTTAAAATACTTGGCCATCTCCATGAGGGATAGGCGACAATTCAGGGCAGTCTTTGAGTTAAAAACGACTTGAGTTAAAATCCGACCACCTATGAAATGTCCGATTTTTACTCAGTTCGCGATAAAAAAAAAACTCAAGAAAAATCCTGAAGAGCTACCTGCGATGGCGCATATGTATGGTCCGATTCTATTGCATAACAATGCTTGATCCAGAGATACTAGAGGATACATCACCCACAACGGCGCAAAAGCTGGTACAGATAGGATTTGGTATTTTTCCGCGTTCACCTTATTTTCCTGATATTTCTTTATAGCGTTAAAAAATCAAACATGTTATAAAAAATGAATAACTGACCTTAAATCCATTAAAAAAAAGTGACTTTTAAGTATGTTGAGCGATATTGAACGAGGAATAAAAATTATCCCTTTCCTTAATCGACTCAAATATCAACATAAGCTACACTCTTGAGTAAAAGACACAGTGGCCAACGATCGAGTGATTCAGAGAGGACATTCCATGGGCAATCATCTTTGGATCGCGAAAGCGTACGGTCGTAGAAATTCGACTTATTAAGTATAAATATAGAAAACTGCATGTAGGAAATTGCCTCTTCGCCATGGCGCATAGATCTAGGCAATGTAACCAAGCCATGCCAAACCGAGACCTTTCTTCGCTGGAAAAGCTAATTGTTATACACATAAGACAATCCGTTGCAACAGAAAAAATGTCGATCGCTCAGCGTACCTACAACTAAGATAGATCTACGGAGACAGCCTTTTACTCGTTGACAGGTCGAATAGAAAAGCTCTCGAGGATATGGAACTCACCCTTACTGCTTTTGTTGATATCTAGGGAGCTTTGAATAACATACAATCCAAAACAATAACCCTACCACTCTACAGGCTCGGGATCGAAAAGTCCATAGTGGCTTTTATTCACCACCTTCTTAGCAACACTGCTCTGTGAGACCAAGATCCGCAGAGCAGTTAACAGAGGTACTTCTTCCTGTGTGTCCTCTTCACCGGGAAATGTAGACTCTCTGACTTTGACCCTCCCTCAATGTGTGGGATTCCTTTATATCTGAATGACAGCGCAAAAATTTCTAGGACTTAAGCTAGACGCGAATATTCAGGAACGTGTCAAAAAGGCCACCGCGGCTATATTCTGCTGTAAAAAGGCTAAGACAGCATGGTCCACTGGCTATTCCCATCAATAATCAGACCGATACTGCTGTATATTGTCGCGATCTGGTGGTCTGAGCTCGACAAGAACATGACATGGGTATGTATCAGCGGAGCGCAAAGGACAATCTCTTCCGCAACACTGAACATACTCCTCAATCTTCCGCCGATGGACTTAATTGGCGTACATTGCGCGGCCTTCACGGCGAGTGATTCTTGCAAGTTTCATAACTCAAATCGTGTTACCGATAGCGGACCACTGTTGTATAATTCCATAGCCTGGGCTCAATCCACTATCGATATCTACAAAATAATGGAATAAGCGATGTAAGTATCCATTCACATCGAGGGAGCTCTTAACAACGTCTACCTATATGCATAAATGCACTAATGAGAATGCTGAAGAGCTCAGAATGAAATTTCTATTGAAAATCTCTCCCGCTTCGACGTAATTTCTGTCTGGTTCCCAATTGGATAGTGGATTAATTTCATATTAATTCAGCTAATCTTCCTTTCCTCAAGACTTGCAACTGCACCTGCTGAGCCACCGGAACATAGAAACCTAACCAACATTCTTCCACTGCCTTGGACCCTGTCCACCAGTCGCAGTGGTAAAAATATATCAGAGGCAAAATATGCATCATCGCATACATAAACAAGTAAAGGAAACGGCAAATACCATGTGATCCAGCTAAGAGTTTGCGTTAGTTTTTCTGAAAGGAAAATTAATCTCCGGTTTGGTGGAATAGCAGCGGACTGATTAGATGTCTTAATGGGCTTCGGCGAACGCTCACACTTGTCTACGTTGTCTTAAATATAGTCCATCAATGTATATTCGTTTCATCAAGACTTATGTCAGAGATCAGGAGAAACAAGACAATTTGATGCAGAATTCGTCCAAACAGCATTGCCTTGAAACAGTTTCCGAAATAGTTTCCGAAGAATGTAACACAAGACAAATTGATTTGCGAACCGGCGAGTTCAGCTCGGCACATAAAGTAAATGCAAAGCTTCCCCAAAAACCCCATTCCGTCCGAACAGTAGAAATTGGTGATAAAACCAAAAAAAAAACTAACAACCATTCGTATCTCGAGGCAGACCAGTGAATCAATTCGGTTTACCCCGTGACTGTAGCCGAAAAGGTTAAATAAATCGTAAAAGACTCAAATCCCATTCACTGGCAACATCAATATTCAAGGTCTGCATCTATGGGTCATGAATGGGGAATTTTTCAACACATTGAAGGATTCAATCGGAATTTCGCCGACATCCAGGTCCATTCGAATTGGCATATCCATCCGATATCCTTTATGTTCGCTACCCGTGTCCCATTGGGAGGCTTGCAATTAAGGCCGCTGTCACACCATAACGACTACCACCAGCGCCAAATCACTTTATCCAAAAAGCAAGCAACAAACGCACCATCGACCCTACCATCAGCAACACCACCAGAAACATTATTATACCCATCGGATGGCAGCGGGACCAAAATGGTTTTGCCATTTATGACGTCTGCCTACGAGAAACTGCTTTCCAATGGCGAATTATAACGTCACGATTGTCGTGGAACTGAATGTTTTGTTGCCAGTTTCCACGATTGCCACGAGAGGATCTCCGCCACGCTAGTAAAACCTCTATATGCCTCCTCCGCGTCTTTGCATACTATTACCGTGTCCGTGTGTCTACTGTCTAGTGGTGGCAGATGGTAGTTGGCAGTTTATTGAGTTGCCGCTACCGGTAGTGGGCGCCTGTGCCTGTGCAGTGAATTCGATTTT
Source organism: Eristalis pertinax (assembly GCA_907269125.1). Classification (NCBI taxonomy): domain Eukaryota; kingdom Metazoa; phylum Arthropoda; class Insecta; order Diptera; family Syrphidae; genus Eristalis; species Eristalis pertinax. The sequence continues at coordinate 32,603,889 of OU026149.1, forward strand.
CAGATACAAATTCCCCGCCATCTGTGTGAACGAACGGGTCGTTTATTTTTCCGGTTTTCATCCTAAAATCGATGGGAATGTGATTTTTCTTGGGAAGAGTAATCGGGAATTTTCCATTTTTATGTCGTCTCCTCCCGTCCCGGCCCCTCACACATTGCGTTTTGCATGACATGTGGGAATTGGGATCAGGGACAGAAGTGAACATACAGAGGCCACCCACGGAGTTTCCGTCGAGATCAGGAGATGGAAAATATGGGTAACGCCGATATGCAGACGAGTGTATGAGTGGTTCGTTGGGCATTTGCGACGAGGTTGCATCATTACATCCGGTATCTGCAAATTTGGCAGCAGTCAATTTCCGGTATGCCGGGGAAGATATGCGTCGTCGGCTGGATGTGTGGCATAAGCCTCCTGTGTAAGCGGGTAGTAATTTCCTCTGAATTGCGATAGGTTGGGAATTGACTTATTTTTTCTTTTTCAATAAGAGCGATGATTTTCTGATGGAATGGAAATGAATTGGTTAAACATCTGATTAAGAGGGTAATCATTTGAATTTCGGGACTTCCTACGTTGGAGGGATGTCATTCACGTTAATGAGCGGTTTGGAGGGAAATTAATTGGTTTCGTAATTTGAACTGGGGCGCATGTACTTGACAGTCAATGTTCAAGATCGAGTAGGATGATCCTGCTAGATGCAAGTATCAAATGACTTCCGAGAAGTTAAGGCTGACACTTGAAGTTGAAAGCACGCGTCTGGCCGGTCCATGTTTTGTTCATTCACCCATTTCACTGTCTCATCTCATCTCATCGTCGGTAGCCCGCATGTTCTACTAAAGCGGTCGCGAGATCTCCAGGCACTCGATCCTCCGATATCGACTCTAACTCATCATGAGTTATACCTTAGCGCAGCAAGGCGAGCCTTTAGACTCCGTCCAACCAACAGGACCAAGCTGTCGCTTACCTGATAGAGTCGAAATCAAAGCAAGCATCGGGAGTCATGATGATGGGAACATTCGTGCCACGTGAGCTTTCCGGTCGAAGAAGTAGCTGCTCAGCATTGACTTCCTAGCGTACTTCTGTGTTTCTCACCCTAACACCGCGACTAAGTCTTGACCTCCTGGATTTGATTTCTTGCTCCACTCGCTTCTCCACAAATTTAGCCGATATTACGAACTGGGTCAATATCTGCCATCACTCGTCCCAGATCTCCTTCGTATTCCTCGCCTTCTTCATCCCTTTTCATGTTCTTCTTCCTCTCTCTTCATTGTCTTCATCCTCTTCATCCTCTTCATCCTCTTCATCCTCTTCATCCTCTTCATTGTCTTCATCCTCTTCATCTTCTTCATCCTCTTCATCGTCTTCATCCTCTTCATCCTCTTCATCATCTTCATCCTCTGCATCCTCTTCATCCTCTTCATCCCGTTCATCCTCTTCATCCTCTTCATCATCTTCATCCTCTTCATCCTCTGCATCCTCTTCATCTTCATCGTCTTCTTCATTCTCTGCATCTTCTTCATCCTCTTCATCCCGTTCATCCTCTTCATCCTCTTCATCATCTTCATCCTCTTCATCCTCTGCATCCTCTTCATCGTCTTCTTCGTCTTCTTCGTCTTCATCGTCTTCTTCGTCTTCTTCGTCTTCCTCGTCTTTTTTGTCTTCTTCGTCTTCTTCGTCTTCTTCAGAATTCGGCTCTTCGTCGACTCGATTCATTGTACAACCCCAAGTGCTTCGAATTCCGATAAAATTCCAGTCTTAAAGAAGTGTAGTTCACTTTAAACCTGACCATTCATGTTGGCTATACATCCTACGTAGAGGGGGATTAGCTGCCTCTCATTTAGGTCCAGCTGGACGCAATGTGATGCGCATTTTGTGAAAATGTCCACTTGATATCCTTCTACTGCTCCATTACGTTAAGCATGTCCAGGCACCCAAATGCTTTGATGAATCTGCTGCTCACCTCACATCAGACTGTTGAAGCCAATGTCTCCTCCTCTCCTCCATACAACCAATTACCGTTAGAAGGCACTGAAAATTCACTTCAAACTGAAGTTCTGTCTGAAATTGTTGCACATCGTCCAACTCAAGCAAGTGCAGGCGACACAATGCTTCAGGCGATTAGTGTAAATGCTCGATGGGTCTTGAAAAACTGCTCAAACATCGAGTGGAAATTCCAATGTCATCGGCAACAATCAGCAACAAGTATTTCAGCACTTGTCCATCTCATGAAACATCTGCACACATTGCAAATATATTACAGCCATTGAATTCACACATAAACAGTTGTATTGAATTGACGACACCATAAGTACGGATTATGATATGCTTCAGTGCAGGCAAATTGTCTATTCACATTCAGATATCCAAATATCATGGATCCATGAGCCTTCTCACACACAGTCATGGGGTGTGAATTGCTTAACATTTTATATGCCAATAAATACAGAAAAGGTTCCTTAACGTCAATTTAACCATTCATCGCTGTGTATCGTCCCTTTTGACCAGCTCCACGGGTGTGTGACTCCTTCGATTTGAAACAAATTTAGAGAATCATTTGAATAACAATGGCATTTATTGTATGGAAGCATCTTGCCGAATGGAAAAGTAAAATTTGCCCAAGTCATTGGATTGAAATCGGTTGAGAATCCCAAAATGAAAATTCAATTCCCTTGCACATACCCACCGGTTGACCGTAATTCGTTGGATGAAAGTGTTTTCACTTGGATGGCGATTAATGATAAAATCCACTCAAGCAAAAATTGCCACCAGGGACCGAAGGGAGGACCCCCAATTGACACACCTGTAAGAATCTAGTCGAGTATTTGTTGCAAATAATTCGTTGATTTATCTTTTAGATGTTATTGTGTGCTGGAGCTTTTAGCAGGTTGACGATTTCGGCCATTTTTGGATGTGTGTCGCTTACTCTCCATCGGTTTGCTTGTCATGTTCAGGATCTGTCTGCAGAATCGCATCACTAAAATAAAATATCATCACTTTTCGTAGACTTGGACTGACACCACATATTGGACGAACCCTAGTAAAGCCCAGTGTATATGCAGATGCAACGCAAGCAAAAGATGACGATATCCGATCTCTTCCTTGCAAGGATAGTCGTTCGTCGACCGTTGAGCAAGCATCATCAATTGTGTGTTTTTTTTTTTTTGCTTTTTCAAAATAAAGCAGCTTTCTACACGATTTTGTACGGCATCGTAATAAAACACAGCACACAGCACTTCAGATGATAAGCGTGTTTTTTTCTTATTGTTAGGTCAGGCTGAGAATTAAGACATTTTTCTCCGATGCAGTGAGGAGGCATGATTTGTATGTCTGCACTTGAATCTTTCTAAAACAAAAAAAATCTGCTTCCACATTGCTTGTAAAATTCTATTTCCTACAAAGAGAGCTACACAAGCTATCACACGACAGTTACAAGTTCCTGTGAACGGATAACTAAACACCATCCCACCAGCAAACATTCCAACATTGCAGACGGGGTTGCAAGAGGGACGGCGTGTTACACCTCGACTCCCGAAATAATGTTACTGCATCGTCAAGTACAGCAGGCAACAAGATAGCTCCGCACAAGCGGATGTTACTTGAGAGGTTTACATGGCATACACCAGTGAACTAAATTTCGTTGTGTCTCTATTTTGGAGAGTCCTCTGCTTAGAAGACATTTCACAGAAAGGAAGTATTGTTTTAACAGCCGGTGAATACAGTGAATCCAGCAACCCAAAGGGTGCCTGACTTGTTAAGGCTAACTCAAAATTTTGCGGTGTGTGTTTTTTTAATTTATTATCTTTCAAATCTTTGGCACTGAGTTAATTCCCATGATTGGAATTTGATATGAGATCCACACGCATTTTGGTTCTCTGACCACACATGCAGTCAGTAGCCACACGTAGGACAGAGTAGACCCATTGTCTTACCCCGCGGATCTAGTCGATTCTACTCACAAACCGGATGGTTCGATAATATGTGGCATATCCAACTATTGTTCCAGTGGTGTCAATAACTACATAAAATCCAGAGGAGAATTCTCCGCCAATTTGTCTAGGAACTCGTCAAAAGGTTCTGGGGCCCAAATGGCGAAATATATATATATCGACGCGGCGGTCAAAGCAGGACAGTTTATTAAAAGCTTTTAGACAGTTCAGTGCAGTGCAGGCGTCGATAGAGATCCCCTAAGCCATCAGCGTTGTGTGAATTTGTGTACAGTGAACAGCTGAAGTTCTGTGTACAATGCAGTGATCGAACGCGTCTCATAGGAATCATAGCAAATTCAACAATCGGACAGAAACAGAGACGATTGCGATATCATTTATCGCACTTGATACCCAGTTCATGACGGCTTGAAAGCTGATTAGAAGTACATATAATAGCAAAAGTTTTCCATTCCAATCAGATTTGAAAAATCTTTCCTCAGGGCTGATCCTGTCCAAGCAGCCCTTCCCTTAACTACTGAACATAAGTGCTTGCAATTTACCGATTTAATATGTCAGTGCTCAGATGTGTAGATTGTGCACATACGCTTGTACATGGTCCTTTAGGTTTTGTTTTCAAATCCAAAAAGTTAAGCAAATACGATGGGGAAAAACAAAAGCACACCCACTGTCTGCCGAATTTAAACTGGCTCGCACTTATCCTTCCGGAGCACGTAAAACAAGCACTTCCACATATCAAAAGTCCCCCAAAGGAAATGTAGTCCAAGCCAGAGTTCGCAATGGACAGAGGGAATTGTTGAATAAAAAGGACAAGTACACACCGGCAGGTGTATGCCAATGGTTTGGGTCGGTCTTCCAGTTGATATAATCATGTTCGGCTCACACTTGATGGGTCAGCCAGTTTGTGACGTACGTCTCCCACGCTCTCTCTCTTGCACAATGAGGGAGGTCTTCTCTCGCAACCCATTTCAACTGAGCCCCTAATGTATGCATTAGGTCCCCACCCATGGGGGAAATTTACCTGGCATCTGTTTAATTACTGAAAACATTCTGTGGACGAGTGTGTGCGTGTGTGTAGCATCTTTCTTCGACGTTGTGTTGCGGTTTGAGCTTTCTTTGGTTTTGTTTTGGACATTTTACCTGTCTTCAACTGCATACTCCTGCTTGGGTGTTTTCGGATTTAATGGCATTGGCTACACAAAGTGCAGGCATTAGGGTGTGCTTTCCCCTGAAGATGTTTCAGTGTTATCACACCCACGAGAGGTTGTCGTAAAGTCAAAGGTTAAACTGAAAAGTGCTCACCAGGAGGATGTATGAAGTGATGACAATGACCTGACCTTTAATCTCTTCTAGAATTTCATAAAATAAGACAGGAAAGACTTGAGGGATCTGGGAATAGAATGTGACGACAACGAATATGTTTCAGATCGACTTCTAAACTGTACAGGGTGGAGGAGTTTCTTATTTGAAAAGGTGATCGCGTTGGTTTTCGTTTATTTGTAAGCCTTTCTGGAGACATTGGATGTTTTAAATGAGTGGCATTACGTTCTTTCAATTTCACATAACAAATTAACTCTTGATTCGTTAAGCCAACAAACCATTCAGTTTCATTTTGGGCTTGAATAATTGGTTATTTATTAAGAACTGGTTTTTGGATGGAATTTCCGTTGTCGTCAGATGCACTCCAGGATATCAGGCTTGGATGCCCCCAGTGGCTGATGAGTCTTGTGCCTTATTCTGGTGACTGGATGGAATTTGCGGACCACAGTCATCTTCGAGCGAGATTCATAGGAATGCCTAAAGACCAATGCTCGCGGAGGAACTTGGACTCACGCAGACTTCATAACCTCATTTAGGCACACTTTAAGGACACATTCATCCACATCTAAGATCGCTTTCGTCTATACACACTCGTTGGAAACAACAAGAGCAATCACTAACTCTTTGCAAGCGAAAATATCCCATTTCCTCCTATTTCCCCCGAGTTCCAAGCAAAATCTAACTTTTTTTCTTCATTCCGACGTAGTTTACACATGTCCTAGTCATTTCCATCCCTTCAAACCCATCGCAAGTCCTTGAAATCGCCAAATTCAAAATTGGTTTCCTCAAACCAGAAAAAGCCAACCGAATTCATTTCACATTTTACTGCATTTTTTCTGCTGAATTGAGCCAATTTCTTGAAAGTCGATTTTCTTGATCAATTTTACTTAAAGTGACTAAAGTAAGCATGGCCTGCATGTGGTGGAGTGAATGCAAGAGATCTGCTTTGGATTTGTCTCAATTGATGGCGTTTTTCGGCCGAAAAGCCGTTTTTTCCATTTTGATGACGTGTAAAAAAATCATTTTTTCACTCGATTTTTTGTGCAGGTCTGGCAATGACTTTCTCGAATTGCACTGAATTATTGAAATGTCAAGTGAAAGTATTGCCAGCTGGGGACTTTTGTGATGGAAAATTAACACAATTTGTTTTAAGAGTGATGTTACAGAATTTCTGTTGAAAGTTGATTAAATATATTTTGTGGGAGAAAGTCTAAAGGGTTGAGAGGTTGGCGAATGTGTCTTGGCCAGAAGAGTGGTTTTCGCATTTAAGGAACAATGGCGTCGTCGTGTTGTCATAAATCTGAGATTACACACGCAGGAACACATTACCACAGGTGTACAGAAGTAGTAGTTTGGTTGCTGTGGCAGTTGGAAGATGAGCAGGAAAAAAAGCTGAAATTGCCTTACTAAACTATGCGACTTTCTTTGGGTCAAAATTTCGATGTCATCGGATTCACTCCAGGGTATCAGATTCGATTGATACACGTAGGAGCACATGGTGTACAGAAGTCGTAGGTAGGCCTAGTTGGGCTGTTGTGGCAGTTGGAAGATGAACTAGGAAAAAGCTCAAGAATCCTTTCTCACTGTCGATTTTTAGGTCGAAATTTCGATGTCGGCAAAGGACTTAAGCAAGCAAGAACAACCTCCGCTTGTGTTTATCTATCAGAAATCGACATTTTATTCACACTTGATGACACCGCATTCAAAAGAGACTTTCAAATCTATATGCAACGTGTTCCCATTAGCCATGCCGAAGGGCACTTACCGCCCCGTCGCTCCCGCCACAGTTTGTGATGTGATGTGATGCAAAACTACTGTAATTGTCGTATCCCGCAACATTCCCCGGCGCAACTTTCGTCAGCATTGTGATGAATAATTCAATGAAATTTATGTTGACACATAGTAGCTGTAAATAAGATCGAGAGTAGTAGCTGTGGTCCTTGTCCCGGTTCCATCCTTTCATGGTTTATTCGTCTTTTTTCCGCTCTAATGCCATGAGCATTCCAATGCCGCCGACGACATCCATAAATGGCTGCGAACAATTTCCATTCACCCAGCGATTGCGATATCCTTGGGCAGCTTAACGGAACTTGTAGGAATAATAAAGGCGTCCTTAGTGGCTGCACGTAGTTGTCGTTATTACCATCATACGGTCGTTGTTCCTCAGCATCCCATTGTGAATGTGTGTACGTCCGGACGAGTGGTTCTCGTTCTATTTTCAGGTTCATACCAGCCACATTCTTAGACTGTTTACGTTTCGTGATGTTTGGATTCTTGTCATTATCCTTCGAAGACATCTCTGATTGCAGCATTGAAATGAACAAAAAGAATGCAGCAAGACATGGCAAGAAGAGGAGAGCGTTATTCCATTCCATTCCACATTCAGTCCTGTGTCCTGGTGTCCGGTCTGGAGGTCCTGTCTGCAGCTGAGTAGCGAAAAAAATAGCAGAACTCACATTAAGACTATCACGAACTTCATGCAATTGTTCGTAGTCCTTTATTTTTATCCTTGCCATTGTTTCAGTGCAGAAAAAGAATGCAACAGCCACGCGGCCCTTTGTCGTGCATGACTTCGAATGAATTAACAATGAACGGCATCGGGAAATAATAGGGACAGGATATTTTTACATCCATTTACAGAGTTTGTTGACAGAGGAGCACAAGTTGGGTTGGCCGCTTGCTTGGGGCCTGGGGCCTGCCGTTGTTAAACAATTCGAGCTATTGATACAGAACTACAGAACATGACTTTCTTTGTTTTATACAAATGCAATTGTGCAATCCAGCGAAAGGCATTTGTCAACGTTTGTGCATGAAAATTGGATGAAAAAATTTGCTGATGGAAATCGTCGAAAGCGAATTGTTCAATTCACAATAATCGGTTGGGAGGAGTTAATATTGTAGGTTGGCGTGCAGTTTTTTTCTGCTGAACTGAAACTAGAGGAAATTCATGTATAGTGCTACTATTCGGGGTGATTATGCCCACGGTCTCATGCTTCTCTCATAGCTAGTCCGCTGTCGAGGGAAAGTCTTGTGGAGACTCTAGTCATTGTCAGTAGATCGGGAGAGGTGAGGCGAACAAATTAAGGTAGCTTATGCCTGGGATCCTTACGCCGGCTGCTAGAATATTTATGCTTCTCTACAATCGTATGACAGTTCAAATTAATCGAGAACTTGAACAGTTTCATATTGGCTCCAAATTGTGATTGGCAACTGTTGGGTATCCACACAATATTTTTTTCTTTTCTAATAAAACCACCGAGACGTTAACGTAACACTCTCCATTAGGACGAAGAGGCGGTCTTAAAAGCTGTATAGAAAAGTGTGGGAGGCGTATATGTACGTAACAATTTGTATAGGATCGAGTTATTTATGTAATAAAGGGTGACCAGATAGCAATGTTAGTTTTTCCAATTGTTATGTTTCAGCAGCTGTCAATGTTAGCAATTATATCCAGCTGTCAAAATATACAATAAGGCTTGTCATTTCATCGTGCATCGTTTCAATGGTCACTAAGTGTTGACCTTAAGCCACTAAACAGACAGAAGTTGGTGCGAATTGCAAAAAAGACATAGCCGCCGTAAGCGTCCACCATCGTAGAAGAAATGTCGATTCGCCACCGATCAGTTGAATTGGCCATCACCGGAGACTCAAACACATCCGTAGAAGATTGTACTGGGGCAAGAATTGAATTTGGAGGAGACAGCGATGCGGATTTTGGCCGTATCTTCTCTTTGGCCCAGCGGCTATGCGGCAAGCAATCTTGTCAATCATCGATGAATACTCATGGATTGACTGTTTGATGCGGCTTAAGGCAAGGTGGCATTATCGGAACTAATTTCTTTCCCAATGAGGAAGGAGTCATGTATAGAATGATATTGACCGACTTTATGTGGTCAGAGCTCAACAAAATCGATATACGGGCTGTGGAACCATTAAGGCGGCGCTCTATACCTTACAAGTGATGCAACACTTGAAGTTGTTGATTTTTAATGCATTTAGTCATCTCACGGCGAACGCTCACTAATTAGCCGCAGCGATCATGCGACTTGACTCCGCTCGACTATTTTCTCCAAGGCTACTTTTCTCATGTCGTTAGTCTACCCTAACAAGCAAACCGCATTGGACTAGCTCGAGGCCAACTATTGTCGGAATAACGCCGTACGCATATTGGACTAAGTCAGCAAAACTGGACCGACCGCTTGAAGCAATGTCAGCGATGCCAAGGAAGCCATGCGAAAGATGTGCTATGCCATACTTAATGGCATGAATGCAGGCTGAGTTGAGAGTATGGTTAGTCTTGTTTGAATTTCCATTTTAAATGATTAGGATGCGACATCCCATAGGTCCCCAAATAATACGTATTCAATGCCTTTCAGGTACATAATTATATCTGAAGTGACAATTCAATATCGATCCATTGTCTGGTACGACAAGGAAAAGAACAAGAAAAAATATCCCTCCTGTATCAACGCCTTTAAACTACTCACAACAGAGGGGGGAAAAAAAGCAATTCGCTTGCAAATTTATTCATCAACTCAACAGAAAGGGTTCTCTCTATCAACAAGTCTTCAAGAATCAAATGCAATTGAAACTTTGCTGTGACGATGACGATGACGATGATGATGGAGATACAAGAGCAGTTTGTGAAGAATTTCTTGACATATCAAACACCTCGAACTGTCACAGAGAGTTCAGGGCGGAGAACAATCTACGCTTCTTTCTTCGTCTGATCGGTTATTCTTTGGAATCACCTCACTCCCAGTGCATTCAAGTAGACATGCAAATAGAGGGAGAAAACAAAAATCGCACAATGTGCTCAATTCTCGGCAAATTTTCAAAATACTCTCGTTTAGTAAAAGCTTTGAAATATTTTTATTAGATTTTCATTTGTTTCGAGGGATGTGCACGTGAAGGTTGTGCACATACTTCTGATAACACACGTGTGGTTCGAAAAGAGATTTTATTCGTGTATCTTACATACGCGGAGTGAGGATGGAATGATTTCGAAAATATGCGCATAAGAAGAATTTGCTGAGGGAGAGTCAAATTCGACTACTCGAATACTTTTGACTCCCATTTACACCCGCTGACAGTTGGAGTTGGACATGAATACATTCATTTGCGTTGTCTTACAGTGTTCTCAAATCATTGCGGTCATTCTAAATAGCGTGCATTGAAAATGAGTAGGATAACCGCACAAGTATTCAGTGAGTTTTGTCTTGAACTGATTATCTTTGAAGGATGTAGTCCCAACACTTAAATTTCCAAAATCCACCTGTAACCCCGCCTTAACCAACTCCCCCCAACAGAGCACCGATTCCTGCATTGGATGGATTGCTCAACATCTCGCCCATGGCGAAAGAATTTTCATAAGAATATAAATACAGGGTGGGCCACACACAAGTTTCTTCTTAAAAACGCAATAAAATGAACAAAATTACATTTTTGGTGATGTTTGCTTGGATGATATTGGCCTTAAGTGTTTGAATCGTTTTCGGATTGTTGGCATAACATCGGTCCTTCAAGATTCCCCACAAAAAAAGTCAAAAAAAAAGGGGTTAAATGGCAGCTTCGTGGCGACCAATTGACATCGACAAGACTGGGAATTTTGTGAGCAAAAAAATTATTGTGGCATGGGCTGTGTAGCATGACGCATACTAAAGGGTGGGTAAATTTTAAGGGCCGATGTTGATTTTGAATAAAACACAAATTGTATAGGAAATTACTGTCATTTATTTTTATTATGATAATATTGGTATGGTTCAATTATGTATGGAACAAAATATCGGCCAAATGGCCGCCGCGACCTCGGTGGCGCATCTCCATCCGATGGTCCAAATTTTCGATGACGCTGAAGCATAATTGAGGTTCTATGCCGTTAATGTGCCGAATTATCTCATCCTTAAGCTCTTGAATTGTTGCCGGCTTATCGACGTACACCTTTTCTTTCAAATAACCCCAAAGAAAAAAATCCAACGGTGTCAAATCACATGATCTTGTCAGCCAATTGACGTTTAGGTGTGGTTCACATTCAACATCGGCCCTTAAAATTTAACCACCCTTTATTTGAGACCCTATGTGTGTGGTGCACCTTTTTAATCTAGAACTGTAGGGATACTACTAGTGTCTTTACTCCAAACAATGCCTCATCGTCAGACAAATGAAAAAATGACGCATTTTGGAAGAGATTGAGTAGGGATACAGCTTAGCGATCATTCTCTGGCCGTTAACAACAGTAAATACCATTTATCTCTTGGGTGTGCCAACATTTTTTATTTCTCTCTAGTCTGACAGAACGAATACTGAACGAATTGTATACATCCTCGTTTCTCTATAATTGCTAGTGAAGCTCATCTAACTGGGAAATTATTCCTCTCATCCCCACTGAGAGGAATAATTTCCCAGTGAGATATTACGTCCCAACCCTTGTCTAAATGCAATGCTCTAGCCTAGTTCTTGGCTATCCATTCAGGGCAGACGTAGGATTTTGGTAGTACTCCCATTTCGAGCCAAATGTCAGAGTCTTAGTAGTAGACCCACTCTCGGTTGCATCAGATAAGTAGATCTGCATGAAACCCCTCGAATTTGCATAAAACAACAGTGTTTTCTTAAACATGGTCTTCCCCCACATATTCTCTTCCATTCCCATCTCCTGGTATGCACACAAAAAGGGTAAATTCCGTAGTGTGCCCACAATTCCAGGGAACATTGTCAAATGTAAAAGCAATGTCGTAAGTTGCGACAACAGCAGCGTGACATCGAAAAAACGATCTCTTTGGGACCAAGCAGCGCGGTAAGCCAGCATCTTTTAGTAATGTTACCACAGAAGGCATCAGCCATTGTTGCTTCGCACAATTAAAAATATGCGATTCCAAAATGCACGAAGATTGAAATGGGACTCGAGCGTCCCCGTGGTAGCATAACAAATGTGCTTCCTTACCAGGTGAAGGTTAAGAAATGAGATTCTGCAAGTCTTAGCTGATGTAGCGCGCTCTGATATAGATTGCATTTAAAATGGAACCATAACTTACTTCAGTGTCCTCCTGAAGACTTTCGCGATTCGTTTCAGGGAATTTTAAGTGTTGTTCTTCATGTTAAGTGCAAGAGGTAAGTCAACTCACATGCAGCGGCATTGAGCTGCAAGCAAATCAGCAGAATTTCCGAAACTGATTCGAACTCGGTTCCACACCCTGCCGCGTAGGGGGAACGTACGAACAGCTGCTGAGTGCTGGTGCCAGGTCTCAACCCTTTAACGTGTGAGGCATATAATTGCTTACACATCCTCTTCAGCAAGTATGTGAGCCCGACCCCACATGCATTCACTTCATTGTTTCCGTTTCAGCACTTAGACGTGGAATTGAGATTGTAAGCAGGAGCGAAAGCAATAACCCTAAATCTGGTCGAGAAGCTAGCAAATTTAACGAGTCCCAGCAAACTTCGTAATTAAAATCATAAATAATTGCCAACTACGCGTTAACGGAAATTATTATATCGTTAAACACTGGCTGCACTCATAGAGCACCCGAAGGGGGAGCATCATTTTTGCCAACTGCATCGCGTGGTTGGGTAATTTTAAAGACTTACTTGCATGATGCAGAGTCAATGATGTGTTAGAGCCGACGAATCAAGGCGATGGAAATGGAGGATCTGCAGATTTTCGGTGGGAAACTTCAGCGAGTGCGGATGACGCTGAATGGATGGAACTTTAGCAATTATGAACGGAATTCGTTACGCGTCCCGCAAGAGTTTTGAAACTATACTCGTTGTCACGTGTGTTTTATGCAAACGGCCTTCCTTCGTGGCGCTTGAAGGGAAGTGAACCTGCTAGTCTAATGGAGTTCAGTATCCTTGAGCAGGACTTGCAATATAAAATACAAGTCACACTTTTGAATCTGTTTTTTTTTCACTTGTTTTCACTCGTTTTTTGTTTGGAAAATTGGGGGGGAAGAGTTTGTGAAATTTCACTAGATCCCACGTCAAAATCCTGTGGCGCTACAACAAGGCAGCATGACGGTCGAATAACAAGGGATTTCTGGAGGAAGACCCCGACAGGAATGTACTGCGAGCACAGACGCTACAGCCCGTTGGTGGGATACATACACTCTGATCACCAGTAGATCCGTGCTGCCGGATATTTCAAGATATTTCCATAACAGATTGTTAATCAGCGTCCTAACGACCTGGAGTAGAGTGCATATAGGAGTGCCATCGGGAGATAGTTAGACATGAAGAAAATGCATCGTTTTTGATGATAGAACTCAGCATCGGTCATCAAATAAATTCCTTCGAAACGACTGCGAGATGTGTTGGAAAGAGAGGAGAAGGTCCTAGTATAGGCCATGTGGGAGGGAAAAAGAACCTTTACAGATTTCGAATGTGCTCTGGCACCCGCTCTCGCCCTCTTTTCGTATTTGTATTCGTTTTGTGTATGAAGAGGAAGATGATACTACTCAACCTCTCTTGTGCTCGTACAATGATCAGGTTAATCGTGGGAAAAGTGGGGCCTAGAGTGAGAAAGGAACTGTCAAAGTATGAAAAAGTTAAGAGTTGACCAACTTCATTCGCCGTGATACGTTCCACGTGTGGGCGCATTTGCAACGGATTTTGTGTTTTTAGGTTTGGGCCTTTAGTCGAGTGGAAGGAAAACACGGAAGACCGTATAAAGAAGGCGTATGTGGCGTTCTATACCTGCAAACTAGCCTTCGGTAAAAGTTGGGGTGTCAAACCACGGGGACTTCTGACTGTTCACCAGGATAGTAAGACCCATCTTGACTTGGGTAGTAGACGATAGTCTGGTATGGTCAAAAAATATTGGAGAAGAAATATATTCTCACACAGCCAAAGAAAATCGAATGATCAGTCGGTTCAGGTTGTCTCAGAACAACACCGATGGCAGCACTCGGGGCCATTTTCTTCATCCCTCCTCTCGAATTATTCTGTAGCAACACAAAGCAGCAAGGAATATAAGACAAGCAGACTACTGCAAACTGCAGCCGCGCCTTCCGGACTGGAAATAATGACAGGAATAAACGGTAATAGCAGAAGGCCCTACACACTGACGACTCAAGGACGAGCGCTGGTACAGGCTCTACTGCGAAATTTTCGAAAAACGCTGACACTAAGGGACGACTGGAATGCCTTTCAAGCCGAAGTGGGTACATGAGGCCGCACTCGCATTGAGAAACCACAACGTAACCGAAAATTCAATCACCATTTTCTTTGATAGTCAACCGTAATAAGGCCCGTAGGATCAGACTTTCTGACATCGAGGCTGGTTTAGTTGTACCGACAGGGGAACAGTGAAATCGGTGGCCCTCTGCTTTGAAGCGGGGCATACTGTACCACCTCTAGCGAGATTATGCGCATATGCCACTCAGCTCCATAAGGAAAAATACCATAAGACGTAGCCGTGGATAGATCCAGAACTCGATGGCTTGGTCTGAGTATTGGAGCAAAACCCAGGGCTCTCTTGCCGATGCTCAGCAAGAGGAGATTCACTCCATTAATCTTTTTTAGTTGAATTGATATACGCGTGCTATTAGGAATACATATCGGTCCCTGTGCCATAGGTTCACATGCAAGTGTTTGAACATACCACATAACGAAGCTGCAGAGATGAGGAAAAAACATAATCTATTCAGCACCTGCTCTGCCCACTTAGTTACTTATCAGGCCGGCGACCGACCCTGTAATTGCTGCCTTCCATCACTGTTGATCCAGGGCACGCTGCTTCCACTCATCAAGACCAAGCTGTCTTGCGTCCGCGATTTCTTGGTCTTTATTCCGGAGGTTCGGTTTTCCTCGTCTTTTCGAACCAGGTCTTCAAATCCGAAGAGCTTCTTAGGTGGGCATTGGTGTTCACGCCGGCGAGTGCAGTCGACGAATTTTTGCCTTCCGGACTACATCCACATCTTGGTCCAGCTCCTAAAGTTAGCGGTTGTGCCTTCTCCTTCATGCCCCATCTTCGCAGGCTTGACCATATATCAAAAGTAAAAGTTTTGTTTCGAAGGCACAAAGAATCAGCTCTTCTGTTTTGGTCCATGTAGTATGATTATCAAAACAAGAGTTAAGCAGAGTCCTTCCAGGCAGGAGTCTTGAGCCAAGTTGTTTTGACAAACGGAAGTAGCACCTCCACTTTGATGTCGTCTGTGGAGTTCACGTTTGCCCCGAGGAAGACAATCTCCTTTACTACCTCGAAATTGTTTCAGTCGTCGGGGATACGATCTGCCCAGCCTTAGCAAAAAAAAAAACAGTTTCTTCTTCGAAGTGCTGGAGGACTTAAGCGGTGTTAAACTACACATCCTCCTAAGATTCGATTGTGAGTTTAGCTGTGTTAAAGGGCTTAAGTAGGTGTCACAGTGCTATACTATTCATTGACAAAGGGCAGAATGGACTCAACACGTTGGTCTAAGTGAGGGACGGCCAAAAGGCCGACAGGGCCTACCAACCTTCATATTCAATCCGCATGGTATCAAACTGGGCATGTACTGGCCTAAGAGTAGGTGCTACCTGCAGTCAGTCGCTTCAGCGTAACCAATGCTGACTGCGATTGTCAATTGGACTGCATATAACGACGTTTTGGAACTCTTGCTACCGAGCAACTGCGAAAGAAGATTTGACCCAATCAAATACCTCAGAATGGAGAACAAGGATTCATCGGACATCGGACAGCGAAGAGTTGACAGCAAATTGCCTTCCGAAAATGTGTACTTTGTCAAAGGTGAAGCTCCCGCTTGACTAGACAAGTACCGCGTTTCAGTAAAGTGAATCCTCGAACTCAATCGATGTATTATTAATTAAATCTATTCGCGTACCAAGAAAGTGGGTGATTTGCTAGCAGGATTGCGTTCATCCATCTTGATTATGTTGCTCGCGGTGAATTATTTCCCAACTCAACACATCCCCGGGGGCAATGTCACGGTCTAATCAACTTTTGAAAGTATCCAATTCACAATTCCTTCGAGTCTACTTCGAGACATTAACAGCCACCATAACTTTTCTCATCCTTTCAGTCTGTTAATAGTGGATTAGAGTGTAGTGTGCTTTGGCGGAGATAGCGTCAGTTTTAGCAAAACCATTTTATGGCTAAAAATAGACAACCAAGCAAATGCATTTTTATTGGATTGTGTTCAACTCGCACAGAGATAGCAATCATCATCACAAGACTTGCACTTTTGCCTATCATTTCCCAAAAGTTGCACGCATTCCACGACTGATGTTGCTGCACATGTTTTCAAAGGTCAGTGCACGGGGTGCACTAAATGCTTTTCCATTTCACTGTCGTGCCTCGTGGACCCTGAGGGATTCTGTCTGAGCCGGCTTATTACTTACACAGTCCATTAGCATATGCCGCTGTATCATTTGAAGTAGCTTACGAAGTTAATCACGTGATTAAAAAGCACAGCATAACATCACACGGCGCCAGGGGAATATTTCATAATCTCAGACAATTCCCAGCTCTTATCCTGATTAGTCCCTTGCGCTGCAAATCCTTACAACCGGCCGGAGTTGAAGTTTGTTCGACATTTCACGCCAGTACACCCTAGCATTCGAGCATAGACACTTACGCGAGTACACACATATATGCTTTCCTCCTGCTCCCATAAATCATTGTTCGTTTGGGACTCCTGTGCGTACACAGGACAAAGAGAGACGTGTTCAAGCGCTGATTTAATTAACAGTGAAACAATGAATAAGTTTTTGAATGTCTGCATCCCAACCACCAGTCATCCTTGAATTCTTATAGCACTTCGCACACAATCCCAAGTTAACAGCCTTCAAGTTCGCCGATAAGTCCTCTGACGGGTTTGTACGATGCGAGTTTGGCGCCGTTCTACAGCTCGAGACACACTAGTGTGTGTTATATCGTTTGGCTCGCAAATTAATTGACGGAAACTTTTCAGGTAAAATCGCTCGAAGTGTTCATGTTTCCCATCTTCCAGTGTGTAATCTTTGCCCTGGCCATGCACATGTGTACAAACACACTCGGAACGTATATAAGTTACGTAATTGGAGGCATTTTATCAACGAACCCTTTAGCTGCCCCTGGAGTTGGAGGAAAGTTTTGCAGTGCTGATGTCCCAGCGGATACGCATTAGTCTAGCACCTTGAGAACGTTGTCGGGATATTGGGTCACCGCTTGTCTTGTTGACGAAATGTAAACAATCAAGCGTAAAGTGGGTCGACCCTAAAGATTGATGGGTATGTACGTCGATCGAGGGTAAATGCAAACTGAAAATCTTTTGGCCTGGGTTGAGTGGTCTGATTTTGAATGGGGTGTGCCCACCCCACACTAGATGGTGGTAGAAAATGGGTGACTCCTTAAGGCATGATTTTGGAAATTTGAGTAAAGCACATCAATTGAATTTGGATGGTGGAAAGAATAGTGTCTGACATTTACTTGTTGAATACAATTTTTTGCTTTTCTCCACACACAGCACAAAGCTTCTTAGTGGTGGTCCTCTGGATGACTTGAAGTGGAGGAAGCGTGCGTTTGTCAGTGCTTCTTCAGCAGCGAGACTAAGAAATTGATCGACAAGTCGATGTTCTGCACCAACTCATCGGGCGAGGGAGCTTACCGGCCTTGTTCAAGCCACGACTCAAGAGTCCTGGGATCTGCCTGATCAAGGACTGGTAGGCAGGGAAAGCATCATACGACTTGCTTCTGCAAAGTCTCAGCATCCATTCATTCGACGTTGTTGGCACGGGCCTCATCAACATGCATCTGTTCACCGAGAATGCACACATTCATCTTTGTACGGGGGATGTGCATCAATTTGACAGTTGACCGCAGAAACCCTTATCTTTTTGGGGATCGTAGTTCTTCAAACCGGTTTGGAGGTAAACCATTTCAAAGAATTTACGCTTCTTCTTCAACGAATTATGGAGGGTAGCATTGACTGCCTCATAGAGGGTATCACGAGATACGTTCACAAAATCCGATCCGTTAAACGGCTACTTTACGAAAGGATGTATTTTCGTGTAAATGTTGCCTGCGCCTATGTCCTACAAGGACCATTCAGGAGGCCCAATTTGAGATCACTGCTGAGAGTGTTCCGAGTGGTATTTGCCCAACTACGCGAGTAATGATGAATCTTACCTTTTCTTGACAAATCAACGTCAAACATTCACGAATTCGACAAGTACCCTTAAATGACTTTTGCAGAGCCTGTCTTTACAGGGAGTCTTGAATGAAAACTACCAATAGCACCTGTACACCTTACCGACTCCTGCGAAGTCGACACCTCGGAGCTCCTTTATACAAAATTAATATGTTATATTTTTTTTCGAATTTCGTCGTACGTCATATATACATATGATGACAGTTGTGTCTCTGACTAGCATACATAGTCTTAGACTCGTACTTTCACTATCCAGAGCGATTGTTGAAACATGGCGGAGTGGTGGTTGGTAATCAATCGTTATCTATACTACGTAGCGATCGAAAGACGTATGCTAGTCAGAGACACAACTGTCATCATATGTATATATGACGTACGACGAAATTCGAAAATTCATAAGTCAGTGAAGTAGTTTTTCGGCCTGTTTTCTGGCCATGGCCTAGCTTCTACAGTAACCACTAGTGTTGTGCGTGCTACTGATCTCTTACGAGTAGAAGGGACTTACAGTTTTATGACGACTCCGATCGGCCAAGTTTGGAAAAGCTTTTTCTAGACAGAGAGTTATTACTCTTTCAGCATTGTCAGTGACTTGATAGAAGTGGGTATTTTTGTCGTATCGGGAATCGAATAACACCGTAGGTTCAAGTGAGTAGGAGACGCACAATGCCACGGCCGTCGCAATTTGATTGTATTCCCTCCACTTTATGTGTGTTATCAAGGCAATCAAAATAGGCGTTCGTTTCACTGATTACCTCTTCACTCGACCCGAATGCCATTTCTTTCTGTTTGGAAACAGGGAATCGCAATTTGCGAAATCTGGAGAATATGTTGGATGAGTTCGAAGGCCAATTTATTCAGTTATGGAATTTGACATTATGACTAAACACATGTGCATACATGCATTGTCTTGATGGAACAGAAATTTGTTCCCCGCAAATGCCGCAGTTTCTACTTCAAATCAATTCTGAATCGTATCACAGTCAAAGGTGGTGTCTGTTGACCGTGCACTGGATTGCATGTACTACCCATTCAATGCTCTGATCAAAGCGATCGGTGGCTCAGCTGGTTTCTTGCCTAAAAGTAGCTGGAATGACAAATCAAACCGGGTGGCAGCACAATGGACCTCACATGGTCTTCTGTGCAACTTCAAAGAACTACTATCTACACGAGTTTTTCACTGCCCCCAATGTTGTACCAGGTTTATCTATCCATGGACTGAAAAATGAGCATCATCTACAAAAGAACTGTGGTGTGGAAATTGTTCATGCAAACGCTGATGTTCTACGCATTCTGTGGTCAGCTGAATCTATTCTTGGGTGACTTGAACCTTATATGGGTATAGACGTGAATCGAAAGGCGTCTGTAAGACAAGCACGAGTACTACAAAACGATCTTGTCACAATCTTGTTCCCAACGCTTTCCAAGCACTCTTCAAATGAAGTACGAAATGTTTAAATTCACTAGCCAGCTGAGGGAATACAGCGAATGCTCGTACCGGATCTAATTTAAAATTTAGTCCTTCCAAAAGCAAAACATCACACATTCATTAGCCGCTCTCTATGAAAATTTATTAAATCCAATTAATTTGCAAAATAAGGTATCCTGACCAACATTTTGCCGATAATCCCTCGCAAATGAACAGTTTGTCATCCAGTCGCCGACACGGCTTTTGGGACAAATTATGAGATAAAATATGCCCAGCAGAGGCTAAGCCAAAACATCGACCGACCGACCGACCGCTGCCGAATAGAGAAGGAAAAAAATCATTTATAATCCCATGATTAATTACAGCAATCCCCCTCTAAGCTGGCGACGGCAATGGTGGCCCTGTAACCAAAAATAGAATTCACTTACATGCCCGTACACCCACAAGAGGGCCACTGGAAGCACCCATTTTACATTCTTCAATGACCGCTGCAGGCCCAGCAGAGTAATCAAATTACAATTAAAATTCAATCGCGCCACGTTCTAGCACGCACCTCGGAGAGCCAAAAACCCAGCCGTACTCGTGCACCTGCTTATGACTGTTAACTCTGTCATTCGCACTCCATTTGTTCGCCGTTCAGCGGTAAGGACATGTGAATTGATTAGAGCCACCCACTTAATGCGATTTCGACTCTGGCGATTGCTTGGCCTCAATGTCACCCGTACCGCATCGCACCACAGCCCCCTCTGGACACCCGTTATTAATTAAAACCTTAAAACTAATTTGCTGAATGAATTTTAAAGCTGTGCTCGGTGGGTATTGTTGAGATTTTAATTATGATTTGAGCGAGTGGGTCACAGATAGGGGTGACGCGTGCAAGGCTGTCCAAAGAAAAAAAAAAAATGTATATACATGTGTACACTGTACAGGCGAACTCGGACGAACTAAATCATTTAATTAGGATCCCAGGCCGAATGAGGAATGACGGCCCACCAAAAAGGCCTGGTTCAGATCTTTCCCGTGGGACTGGGTGGCACCAGAGAGAGAAAGAGAGAGAGAGAGAAGCAGAAGTGTCAGAAGCATTTGTTCCCATTGAGGCGTTTGGCCATTCAGTGAATATCGGGTATGCGGGTCTGGTTGGCCTAATGCATCGTGTAATGTGTTTGAAATTTTGATGGTTTCACTGATGCTTGTTAGTCGGGCTCCCGAATGGTGTGCCGAGTATATTTTGGTGGAGGCACTCTCTTGATTACGTTTTAATTAGGGCAGGGATTGAATGGTTTATTTATTTATCTTTTTTTTTTCCCTCTTGTTGTTTGTTTTAGACTTCTGCGCTTGTTTGAGCTTTGCTTGATTACAGTTGTACTTTGAGTTTTGATGCTTAGCTTAGTGCTTGAAAGGACTTTCGTTAACTGAGTTAATTAGTGCTTTAAGCAGGCAACCATCGTGGTCTAATTGAGATTATCTCAAAGGCCAGTGGTCATGTATCCCTCGGCGGTGTACAGGAAGCAACCAGTTGTATTTTTCATTAGATTTTCGAAAATCTTCTTATTTTTTCATTGTTTCGTCGATCTCTTTAAACGTTTATCAAAAATTAACACATTTCAATTCGCGGTGGTTTCACGTCGGTGGCGCTTTTAGGGAGAATATTGCCGTTTTCTAACCACTCTGAATAAAAACGAGCTGGTCTCCGTTGCAAAAGAAAACACATCAAAAGGCAGTATGTGGTTGACGATTGCATGGAATGGAATACCGCGGGAAGTGTGTGCTCACCAACTACATCTACCCTTCAGTCAGTGCCGATAATCAAACCAGGAAAAAAGAGCATACAACCACCACTCCCGTCGTAATCACTGCCAGCAAGAAAATAATTGCTTTAACGATGATTGCAGTGTTCAGTAAATAGCGACAGCTGCGAAGTTACTTTTGAAGAACTTTCTGAAACTTAATCAGGGATTATTCTTGAGGAATTTCGGTGTTGAACGTGGTGGCATTGAAGGCACTTCTTTATGAAGTCAATGCCTCACGACTGCTTGGGCTTCATTACTGAAATGCAGTTTAAGCCCAAAGAAGTAGGACTTTGAAATGAAAACCAAATTATTGACTTTTTTCCTATGTCCAGAGAATAACAAAGATGTCAGAAGGAAATCCTTTATTCAAACCGAGCGCCATATTGCATCAAAGTCACTGATTTATCGAACAGAGCCGACGTGGAAGGCTTCAATTCATGCTACAAAATTACACCCGTTCGATGAAATGCATTCGTTCTAGTAGACACTAAGATGCTCAAGCTGCTTCCGCCATCTAATTAACTCAATGTTACTCCGACTTGCAAGCGTTTGTACCGAAGTTTGGATTATCGTATTTCTTGTGTTGACCAGTCGTCGAATCTGTATAATGTTAAATAATCACATGCTTTTTTGAGATTGAAGCCCTTGTTCGCTCGCAACAGTCATTGCAGCAGAATCGATAATTCTCCATCGTCACTCTGACGACAAACTCGCATGTCATCTTATGCGGCCTTGAATCCGCTGTCTTATGCGGTTTTCTTCTCAGCCATCAATAAGAATTCAAGCAGGTGATGAACAAATGCTTTCAGGTGTTCCCCCAAAATGGAAGGTTCTCGAAGAGGCGCATGCTCATCGCTGTGATGTTTACAAGTCATGCTTTACTTACTTACACTTGAGCTCTGAGTCTGCGCAATAGGCGCTAACAGTCCTGGGAGTGCTGCTTCCAGTCATCAGGCCAAACTGTTTTGCGTCCGCGATAACTTGGTTCGGTCTTCCTCTCCTTCTCGAACCAGGAGGCTCGGATTCGAAGGCCCTCTTAGCTGGATCATTGGTGTCCATGCGCTCGATATGGCAAACCCAGTGCGGTTGACGGATTTTTGTCGTCCGAGCTACATCCACATCTCAGGCACAGCTTGTAGAGCTTGCGTTTGTGTCCTTTAGTATTCATTAGTGATGCGCTGAAGCCAATGTCAATCCGAATCCGAGCCTCTGGCAAAACAGATGATGCTCCCTTTTAAATTGGCGCACAAGAGCGGAGAAGGACATCAGCCAAATTGATGTGCGTAACTGGAGGCAGCTTACCAGAGATCGCACTTGCTGGAGAGGCTTGTTGTTTGAGGATCCGCCACACTATAGCATCAGATGAAGAAGAAGGAGTTGTTAATTGCACTCGCATTGCATCTTATTCTATAAAATGACGGACGTGACGTTGCGAGCTTCCGACTCCAAGTATAACCTTAGAAGGCCACAACCAGACATCACCACCACTCAATGAAACGGACAGTGTTAGTCAGCTCATTCAACCCTCAATCGTCACCCTCTAGCCGACAAGAACTTTGCTCATGTTGCATTTAATTTTCATGGAGTGTTAGCTCTCAGAAATACCTACATTTCAGTGTAAATTCTGTATGTCCGTTTAATGAATTCACAGTGCAAAAGTGCTTCCAAACCCCACCTGGCCCCAAGAATATTCAATAGCACTTGTGAAACAACATAAAGCTCGGCTGTTGTTTGTAAATATTATGATCTATGCACCTTCGGTAGTGGACATGAGTGAATACGTGAGGTTTGCTTTTGAAATTCGATGGCGTTCGGCTAGCCATGGCCCATGGGCAAGTTGCACACCCAGTGGAAATTTCCTGGATTATTGTACACATCGTATGGCTTACCGAAATAAACTTTGAACGGTTTTCAAGCCCGCGGGATAAAATACACACCAAATGATTTCCTGTCAATATTGAATCGAAATCGTATTACATTTCGTGGGGATTACTTTTGATTCTGCGGCCGTCCATCACCGTGCAGATGCGTTAAGGCGACTGCTATCAGACAGGACCGGATTTGTATGCATTTGCCTGTGTTTTAGGCTCGATACGATATAAATCATCCGCAGAGGATTACCTGAACGACATGCGTTCACATGAGAGAAGAAGAGCAGAGCGAGTGTGAATGTGTAAAAAAAACTGTAGATAGCTTACTGCCACAAGTTCAAGGTATGAACTTGAGCTTATCCCTCGAGGAATGGTACCAATGCCTCAACAAAGGGTACTTTGATGGCGTGGATGTGGAGGCGACTTTTATCCAATAAGCATGGACTTGTAATTGGATTTAAATTCTCCGTGGATTGGCTTAAGAGGCTATTTGCTTCTTCTTTATGCTACCAGCCTGGATAAACGGCGGCTAATTAGATTAATCCGACCATTTCACACTTATTGCTGTCGCCTCCATACAGGTATTTAGCTCAAGTCAATTGCTATCGCCATTTTATAGGTTTTTAGTTCAAGGTGACTTCAAGTAACCATTTCAGGTGACAGCGCGAGGGTTTGTTGTAATTTAAGTGTGCAAGTACTTTCCTGCATTGACCTAGTTGCCAGCTCCATGACGTAGTCCACATACTTGCACTTGTGTGGATCTACTTAGCCACTTGAATGTTGCCCTGCTTGTATGAAATTAAGGCTAGTCCGACGAGCGGTGTCATTTTACATTTCACGCCGTTGTCTTAATCTTACTACTCTATTGGCTGTTTGACAACTTGTCATGGATCAAAACTTGGATCCTATACACTCCCGTGAGTACACTTCTCTCACGAATATGAGAATGGAAACGTGGGCGAATAAGCTTCGTCTCATATTTGGGCCAATTCGAGTTGTACCGATCAATCAGTGCGGACGCATACTCTAGATCTGGAGTGTTTTAGCAGCTGCCAAACTCTGTTTCAGAACTGCAAGTGTGCTGCAAGTCCCCATGGCGCTAAAGTTTATGGAAGTTTCCTATCCGTGTTCGCCCAGGAAGGTCGGCTGGGTTACCGTGATGCATTAATGGAAAACCTGTACTGGACGTGTTAAGTAATTGGTCAGCAGACAGGAGCGTAATATTAATGTCCCGTGATTGAAAAATCGGGATCGCAGGCTGCGATCGATGTAAGTGATGTAAGCTGCGATTGAGTTGCTACTTTTTCACAATCATTGTCGGAGCTTAGAACAGCTGGATGGTGCAGTTGGTTGAGAGCCAGTCCTTGGTTAGAGGGATCTCCGGTTCGAATTCAAGTGAGACCTAAGTTAAAGGCTTTATTCTATTTTTAAATCTGGTCCAGTCACCATTTGCCGTTGGGATCAAATTAACGCCACTATCACTGGAGTTGTCGATCAGTGGTAGTAGTCTGACTTCACAATGGACTAACATGGTTTAAGTGTCATGCCGATTTCACTGGCAGGCTACCTACCTAACCTAACCTAACCCATCGCAGTTTAAAATCACTGTGATTAGAAAATCGCAATCGCAGTTGTACCCCTGAATGTAAAATCGAAAACTAGGCTAACTCTAGTAGTAGGTACCTGTGGTCCTAAGCAAGATCTTCTGCGAGGACATTAGCAGCCATAAAACCAAATAAGCAGTTTGCCCAAGTCGCATTGTTGTTGAAAACCTCACCGGTCAGTGCCTCATCGGGCGCTATACTCATGCACTTGGCTTGGTCGCTGTTGATATCTGCTGCAACTACAATGTGTCGCTTAGCGAAAGAACCAGCTTCCATGTATTTGTGTGTCTGAACCAGAATTCGATCGAAATGTTTGGGCTGTGAATGTGATGAGACTCGAGACAACGTAGCGGCGAACTAACGGGCCACTACACATTCGCCAAACACCTCAATGTGCTTTGCCTAAGCGAAGGGACCGTCTGCGACGCTTGTGCAGAAGAGGGCGACACTGCAGAGCATTCCTCTGACACTGTTCCGCCTTTGCTTGGATCAGGTGGCAGTTATTCGGTGCTGATGAGGTGAGATCTGATGATATAGGACTACTCATCTCAGAAGGGCTTTCTGCTTCTTTCCAGCAAATGTAAGTTGCTGCCACCTAACACGACAAGTTTTTAAGAAACCTCCGATAAAAAATTGTGTTGCTTTAATAAGAACGCGGATGGCAACCACCAGCTTTACTCTGAGCGGTATTATGACTATGGTCCAAGGTTACGCAGTAATGCATTATACCTTCCGATTTGGCGAGGAATGGACCAGCGATTCCTTGTTGTTGACGACTATCACTGCGGCCCAGGTTTCTCCTTTTAGTTCATCCGGCTTTGCTATCTTCCAATACCTGGTGGGAAGATTAGGCTTGCAGACCTGTATGATCTTTAGGATACCATCCCTCTATTATCCTGAAGATCATTCAGGTAGGCCCCTGCCCGGAGAAAGGTGGGTATAGGCCTAGCGTCTCCTGCAGACTTGATACCTCGTCGGTCTCATCAAGCCGCGCACCCTTCCACAACTCTCCCAATCTACCTATGACTGTTTTGAAAAAGGTCTGCCGACCAAACTTAATATGTCCCCGGTGCTATTGTCGTGCCCTAGAGATGCCAAGACTCGGTTTTCCAGCATCAGGCTGTGATAGATGTCGTTGATCGCAGACCCCAACTTCTTCCAATTAAATGGACAGATGCTGCCGTCAGTGACGAATCTATTTAGCACGGCGTAAGTGATGTTGCTTTTGCAGCTTTACTACTGTCATCTCCATAGGTTATCTGAATGCAAGCAGGCCGTCAGCATACTACACTCTTCAATCGTTCTATCTGCTCCACCATTTCCGTACATGCCGAATATTGTTCAAAGTCTATCAACTACAGCCTATGCCTATCGACTTCTCGTTTAAAACTCTCTGGTGCACTATTGCAGATCTCTCTCAATTCGGTCCTTATTTCGTCCCTTAAATGGCTTTCATTCGAAAGGCCTCTGGTTTCAAAAAGACAGACGACATCTCATCGAAAAATATTCAAACAAAAATGCCACGAAGAGCAGAACAGGTTCTGAAACCACTTAAACTTAATATGTGGCCTGTAAGACTCACTTTAATGCGAAACGACATCATATTCCTAAAGTACTCACACACTCATTTATGTCATACCACCCCACACGTAGGGCACTTTCAACACACAGTCGATCCTCGTGTATATCCAAACAAGCAAATCTAAAGAGCACCATCGCATTCCATTGACCATTGTTTGAGTAATTTCTTATTTCTGACACTTCAACCCTTAATGCCGCATCTCCGGCCTGTCACATGGTCATAAATCCTTTCGTTTCATTTCCTCATCATCACAAAATAGGTATAATCCGATTAAATCAGGGAAAAATAACTCCACTAAATGACCGCAGGCAAAGATAAGGCGAAAAATTGTTTACGACCGTCTTGACTGTCATCATCGTCGGGAAAAAATGAGTCAACATGAAACCCCGTCGGCGGTCAAAATGTCAATTAAGCAGCCCATTTTTTTTTGTTGTGTGCTCAGGAAATTTAATCCTTTCTCCCATTCACTGGGGCGACACCGCCGCAACACATTGGTCACTTTATTGAGGGTCATTGCTTGGGTGCTTTAGAATGATGCCGGAAGTGCTTGTAACTTAGTGTGGAATCATGGTGAAAATTTAGTTTTTTTTTCATTCCGTGCAGTGAATGTCACCTGGCTAAGTGTCGGCTTATTGGCTGAGGTCCAGGTCCACTTCGTACTGTGGCGCAAGTGGAGGAAGAAAGTTTAGATGTCTCACATGTCAGTAACAAGTCCCTGTTAGCCACACAATATATCACGATTTTCTTGCAGTGGCAGCCTTGTCTTGACATACGCCCTCAAACGCATAGTTCTGCAAATTTGCTACCCCCGTCAAGGCTTAAACACGTGCCCGCTTCGTTCACCCCCACAGACCCTAATTATTGGACACAAAAATTCGGTTAAACTTGAACTTATCTCCGCACAGCACCACACCCAGAGTGGTGTGAAAAGAAAATTAATTGCTCTCAAGTCAGCACAAAATGGCTTCACATCCTAATGGTGGGACGGACGGACACGGAGGGGGGTTGCGCTCTGCCACCAGCAAGCAAATCTAAACTGATTTGTTAAAATCTCATTAGGACCGAGAATTAGGATTCGAGATGCTTTTGTTTCTATCTCAAATCCGATCGGACCGACAAATATAGGAAATCAAACCACAATTGGACCCGTAAATCACTTCGTTCATTAATATCAATTAGCTAAACGGGGATAATGAGTTTTGTGTATATAGTTTTACTCCTCCGCCGCCAGCCGTACCTGAGTGTGAACGGCTCATTTGTAGTTCGGGAATCCTTCGTGCCCTGCCCGTGAAAACTGAAGGATACCGGCGTTAAGGATAATTTTAAGGATTTGTAGGCAATTTACATAAATCTAATTAATACCAGACTCCTACAGATGCGTTCCAAGACCATAGATATGAGGGATTTTTTTTCGTTCGCTCATTCATTCTAGGGCGCATATTAAAATATGGATTACTCGGGTTGTGCTGAGTCGCCGGGATCTACTTTAACGCTGTCGCTTAAAGAGATCCCGATAAACGCGGCAGAGAAGTGAGGGCGCAAAGAATAAAAAAAAAATATGAAAGCAACGTAACGAGGATGAAAAAAAAAATATAACGAAATGCAAAATCTTGTGACTACTGGCAAAAATGTAATTAGCTACGCTTTCAGATGGAATTTTAATGGAAATTATTTATGACAACATTTGGGAGCAAGGTGCAAGGCAAGCCAGCAAATGTTGTTTTATCATTTACGAGTAATTTTGCCTTGGTTGCTAATTTGTTCGGTTTTAATTTATTTTATTGCGAGCACCTGTTTGCGGAATGGGTGGGGAAAATTAAGAAAAAAAAAAACGCAAACTCGCCTATTTCCTCGAAGTATTAACTCGATTTTGGTCTCATTTCATTCTGCTTCGCGACATGGAATTGAACAGACATTCGGTGACCTTATTACAATGTCAATCGCATGAGACTGTACTCTTGATCAGCTTAATTAGCAACTGAAAATAGCACACTTCACACGTCGATATACATTCGCTGAGGGTGTAACTTTGCTAAGAGTGTAATTTACATCGAGGACTGTGGCGGATTTTGCGGGGATAGATGAAAATCTTCGGAAGACGCTATGATGACCGTTTGTGCGTAGTATGATAGTTATACTCACGGCTGAAAGTTCATGCTGTTTGGATTTACAGAACTAGCGCAAGAGACAGCGCGGCGTTAGACAGTACTTTCGTTAGGAATTGGAAGAATTGGAAGCTCCTGGGCGACGCTTCTGCTTGGAAGCAACAGTCAGTATTTCATATTAGCGGTGGATATAACGATTTATGAGAACACCGAGCGTTCGTTTTTCCTCAGTTTGATCTAAAGGGTGGTTAAATTTCAAGGGCCGATGTTTATTTTAAATAAAACACCAATTATTTAAGAAATTTTTGTCATTTATTTTTATTATGATAATATTGATATGGTTCAAATAAGTATGGAATAAAATATCGGCCAAATGGCAGCCGCGACCTCGCCGGCACACCGCCATCTGATGGTCCAAATTTTCGATGACGCTGAAGCATAATTGAGGTTATATGCCTTAATGTTCCGAATTATCTCATCCTTTAGTTCTTGAATTGTAGCCGGCTTATCGACGTACACCAAAGAAAAAACTCAAAGACAAAAATCCAACGGTGTCAAATCACATGATCTTGGCGGCCAATTGACATCGCCACCACGTGAGATAACACGGCCATTGAATTTGTCGCGCAAAAGAGCCAGCCATTGTTTCGTTAACTGTGTGGCAAGTGGCACCGTCCTGTTGAAACCACATATCGTCCACATTCATATCTTCCAATTCGGGCCATAAAAAGTTCGTTGTCATTTCACGATAGCGAACACCATTCACAGTAACTGCCTGAATGGCCTCATTTTGAAAAAATACGGCCCGATGATGCCGCCAGCCCACAAACCGCACCAAAAAGTCACGCTTTGTGGGTGCATTGGTTTTTCGACAATCACTCTTGGATTATCATTCGCCGAAATGCGGCAATTCTGCTTATTGACGAATCCACTGAGGTGAAAATGTGCCTCATCACTGAAGATGATTTTCTTCGAAAATGCACGATATGCATTTTGATTTGAACGCCCATTTTCATAATAAGCCTGAATAACTTTAACGCGTTGCTCGATTGTGTATCTTTCCGTGGTTCAAATTGAGAAATGTCAAATGAAATGCAGAAAAAAACTTGACGTTTAGGTGTGGTTCACATTCAACATCGGCCCTTGAAATTGAACCACCCTTTATATTTTGGATTGGATCTCACATTGTAGGGTGGGCGATAATTATTTATTACAGCAGAGCGAACGCACCTATCTCTTCTACTCCGAACCTGGACTCCGCAACAGAGCAAACCCGCTGCTAAGGTGACGCCACCAAAAGGGAGATGGATCTCAACAAACTCGTCGTGCGAAACCGTAGGTGGATAGCCCGAAGATTACGCCAGTTGGAGAGGCTTGCTGGTTGAGGCTCAGGCCCAGTCCGTACTGTACCGTCACAGGACCAAAGAGGACGAAGAAAACAACTAGAACTTGTTGAAATTACTAAAACGTGTTCATTTTACAAACAGCGTGCCGATTGCTAGTCTGCTCATTCAAACTAAATAGAATAAGTGCTCGAGTTCATGTGCTGTCGGCCAAGTTTGTTTTATAGTGAGACACGTATTGCCTTAAGAGCATCCACGACTGGCTGTTCTATCTGCGTAGGGATCAAGCTTCTATCACACCAAGACTGTTACCAAATCTATCCCGAAATCGATGTATTTGAAAAAGTCCAGTTCTTTCATAAAGGGACAGCTGACAAATAAAGGATCTTAAAAAAAAATAAAAATCTTGTATAAAGACGACATTTAGCATTTAAAAGTAATTTAAGCATAATCTGACAAATGATGCTATTCATTGATATCGTCCTTGCCTCAAAAACGCTGAGATGTTTATGGAAGCGTATACGTATCATTTAAGAGTCTTAAGGTTCATTATTCCCCTCGTGATAGAACAATAGCACGCACAACACGAGTGGTTACTGAGAAGCTAGGCCCTGGCCCTCTACGGGCTGTAGCGCCACCCATATTATATATCATTTTTTGGGTGTCGCCTAGTGCAAGCCATTGTCCCTAAAACCGAACATTTTTAAGAAAAGGATTCAAGTCTGTGCTTCCAGGTGGTCGTTCAACCATGGAAATGAAGTTTGGAATTTTTAGCCAACCTTGTGTAGTTTTAGTCCTATGCGCGAAAGCAGAGTGTTTTTGGAATGTCAACGGCTTATTTTCGAATATAATTGTGTTGAGGCTTTACAACGCTGTCCCATTCCACGTCACTTGTCAAACAGCAGCTCAATTTAGTGCGTTCAATGTGTGGCGCTCAGTGGAAAGTTTTTTCCCGACAATAAAACAAACAAGTCAAAAAGATGTACATTAAGTGGATAAAATATATATTTTTATTTATAAGGTTTAAATTGAACCGCTCTGCTCAGTCAGTGAGGCTCCATCGTAGGCTGGACCAATCTGGCGGCAGTCTGCTCAAAGGCTGTTGTATTTTGACTGCCCCGCTGGTCAATTTTGTTGCTAATTTGCTCCGTATTCGGTAGTAAGCACCGTTGAGTGCGTGATGGCGGTGTGGGCACTGATGCCATTTCGCAATTACCACTACGCTGACTACGATGTTATATTTGTGTGGATAGAGCGTGGCATTCAATTTGCAATTGGTTGGCAATTTTCCAGACACACTATAGGTTGCTTGATTTACACGTTCCCTTCAGTCCCCAAAATGTCGTAGTTCTTAGGTTCATTGTTGCCTTAATGCACTAAAAATTCTTGAATCCATCCTTTACTAAATCCAACCAGATTCATGAATGCTCTCGATCCTACTTACATCTTCTTTCCAACTTCCAAGTCATCGAAGAAGTGTTTTCCTTCGTCTCTGTAAACCACAAGGACTGAGCATCATTTTGAATGACATGCTTTCAGATTGATGAACTTGTCATCGGCAAGCTAGACTGCAGCTCCTAGTCTGTCATATCTACGATGGCTAGATATTATTTTAAAGTACTATCCATCAAAAATCTTTAAATTCCATAAGAAGCCATCTGTCAGGTTGTTTACTTCTGTGAAGGGCTTCAATCAAATGAATCTGATATCCTTCATCCCAATCGATTGCCGTGAAATCAATCAATAACTGTCGAAACGCCATGCGGCACTGACGTCTGTATTCTGTTTTAGTGAATCAAATTCTTTCATCCGCATTATTAGCTGTCAACGGGTTACCAGTGCGTTTGTGCCCCTTGATCCACGTATATGAAGAATTACGTTTTCTCATTCCACTGCTTTCGCTATTATGAGAGAGTATTCGCCAAGGGGTATTCAAGTCAAGGGCAATCCAAGCATTTCAAATGTGTATGTGTGGAATTGAGCTTCAGCAGTCTATTGAGAAATTGGTTTACTTCAGGAATAAACAAAATTGTCAAAGGGGGCGCGAAAATAAGAGTTTTTGATAGAAGTTGCCTAGGAGCCTAGGAGCTACAATTTTTAGTGCCTCTTTCATCTCTTACAGTCTAATGCTTTCTAAATTTCATTGGATGGATTGAAGTACTTTTGTTTGACTTCACTGTTCAAGGTTGATTCGGTTCTCGCTTCTACAACACTTACAAGAGGTCTTACGAATGGTAGAAGTTCAAAATTAGTGTGTTCATCGGGATTTGATCCAATTTCAACATTGCGCCAAGAAGAACGTTGTCATAAGAGACGTCTAGTCATGGCTCCGGCGGCGTATACGTAACTTGTTGCATTTGCAATCAATGGCAGTATTAAAGGTCGTCTAGTCCAGCCTCTGAGACGTGTACGTAATATTTTTCAGTAGGACGGGAACGGACAAAGAAGTCGTATAAGCAACATTTTGCAATGTGAAGGGATGGCAGTTTCAGGAGTGGTCCAGCCAAGCGCATACGTAACATTTTGCATTTGTAAGGGATGGCAGTCTTAGCAGTCGTCCAGTCAAGCCACGGGAGCGTATACGCAACATTCAGCATAGTGACGTCGAACTGTCTTAAGAGTAACGCTTTAATTCACAAGACTTTACTTGGAACGAAATTCATTCCCGGACCGCCTTCTAAGTATAAGTATTTTCAAAAGGAGAACTTACGTCTCATGCTTCTCAAAGAGCCACTTACTCCGAATTGAAATTAAGACCCGCAACGAAAGGCTTTAAATACACTTTCACCAAAACATATTATTCATCTCAGAAACATCTCAGTGTAAGAATGCAAATCGGTTTCTCACCTCAACTCAAGCAACTACTTAGTGTCCAAAAAACACTTCACGCACCACCGTCGCTGTTCTCGAAAGTCTTGTAAAATGAAAAGACCGAAAGCCGATTACACAGTCTTCCCAACTAATCCCCGTCATAAATGCCAACTTCCACAGCCAAGCAGACAGTTTAAACAAAGGCTCTGCAACTTGTGCTCAAACGAATGAATGCACGGATAAAAGTATAAGCCCCTGTGCGATGTGCAAGATGTAAGCCCTCTCTTTTACCACTCACTCCTGTCCGTTCATCGTCCTTTCATTACCCATTTCCCTTTTTTTTTGTTTCATTGAAAATAAACTTCTTAGCATCAAAACAATCGCAGCAGCACTTCGAGTGGAGTTCACGCTTCTCTTTCGCTTGCGAAAAGCTCATCAACCTCCCAAGTGACGGAAGGCACTCGCCAAAATTAGAGCAAGCACACAGATTTCCCAGTCTTGGTCTGTCCCCTCGCAAAGCCTTCGCATGACTGAAGAAAAAGCAGCTCATTATATTGATATATCTCTTGAAGCCATTTGACCGAAAACCGACAAGAGTCATTAGCAGCAGTGGCATCCTCAGATGCATGAGCGACATCTTTTAACCTAGAAAACAACAAAGGACACAAAAAATGGGGTGTGGGCGGGGGAGCTGCATATGCAGTTCAGGAGTGGCTGTTGCAGCACAAGCAACAACGAAAGAATGATGTCAAGTTCTGCAATCCGATAGTAGTCGATTCGAATGAACCGAGGGAAAAGGGACGACCACGAGGGAGAATGAATTCTAATGCAAATGGATGCTACATGCATACCATACAAACTTCAGAGGTTCCTTTTCGTGCTTCACTGCTGTGCTTCGTGTAGGTCGGCATCGACCTCATTTCGTCGACGATGTAATGAGCTTAAGGAGTTTCGTTGCATCCTTTTCTCGTCTTACGCTCTCAGTTCTTCTGAACAGATTCTCAGACTCCTCTGGCAGCAGCGACGACTGACTCACTTCGTATCTAGTTGGCTTAAGGATATTGAATAAATGGTTCGCATAGATGCATGACTGGGTTTCGCCTTTTCATTTTAGCCAAATTCTGAGGGCAAGAATCAGATGGCATCTGCGAAGAGTCATCATCTTGGGTTCGTGAAGATGACGATGATGAATGGGCAGTGAGTTTCAGATGCATGATGCTTAGAAAGTGCGCTTCTTTACTTGATGGTGAAAATTGTAGGTATTCGAGGGGTTGATGGAAAAGTGAAGGTTTTAGTACGGCCTGAAATTTGGGTTTTTTGGGGATTGTGTACCGTGAATCGGAATGACAAATGGGACGTCGAACAATAGTGATGCAAGGTGGGAGTCCTATCAACTTAAAATGATTTGCGTAACTTAGCATGTTGGGCAAGGCCACAAGTTATCAGGGGTGATTGTAGAAGCAGTGTTGGTTACAAATTGTACATGTCTCGGCAAGAGCAATCTTTGTTCTTGGGGTGAGCAATATGGATCAAAACAAGAAGACATAGGGTTCGGGTTGGATTTGAGCAACTTGAACTTGGACTACTACTTGGAACTACAGGTGCATGTCGAATTCAAACCGCAAAGTTTGAGGAGTCTTAAGATTCAACAAAATATAAGCAATGGATGGAATACACAGAAATAAAACACTGACTATAATAAACCTTTCGTTAAGTTTCGTTCAATTTTGTTAAGTTAGGCGGATAAGTAGTAGTGGCTTTAAAATGCCCCTATACCAAGTAAGGGAGAAGTAGAAGTAGGTTTACTGTGTTGGATGGATTGTTCAGGAGAGACACGATTGACCTTGGGCCTTAGGATATTGGAGTATACGGCTTTTCTAGGATGTGCCAAGTAACACAATGGTTCTCGAAATCTTTTGCTGTCTATGTGCATACGTAAGTTTCAAGAATCCATACTAAACGACCCTTAATTAGCAAAGAATAACCCAGCCACTCGTATCAATTGCATCAGCCGTCAACATGATCAAAGCCCAAAGACAGTAATGTGATGATTTAATATTGCGATTCCGCAAAGCGTGTGTGCTTTAGGCGGCTTAGATCGATGGATATTTTTGCAGCTACTGTTCGATTGTCTACGTTCTCGATTAGGACGTTAGCTCAGAAAAACCGCAACACCAAAAATTGCATTTCCTTATCCCTTCATGAGCACCCATATATTCCGTCCACAAAAATGACATTCTCGTGAATCGTTCCCGCATTGATGGGATTTTAAATTGGCCTTGTATTGAATAAAACCCAAAACTTCACCTCAAAGCAAAATAATCAAATGAGCAGGACGACAAAACAAAACCACTTGAATTAAATGACCGGTGCTGTCCGAAGCAATCGTAGGAAAATGAAAAGCCAAGCCACACAATGCTTTTATTGACCACATCCCATTGACAGTGTGCAGAACTCACCACTGCTTGTGCATTGCAATTGTGCTCCGGCAAGTAGTAGCACAGGAGAACTCCGTTCACCTGCTGTCGTTTATGCGAAAAATCTGTCCGCTTAACTCCTCGAAATGGTCTTTTATGACTTAAACTCTCATAAAAAGAACACTGCCCTCAACTAGAGGCGATGTCTCACTTAAAACACTTGCATAACTCACCAGCCATTTGTCGGTCGTAAAATGCTGCTACTCACTCGAGGTGAGTCACGATGGCTGCTGACACAAAAGGAATGCGGAGCCACCAGCAAGTGGAAAGCACCAAATTAACGACATTAAACCGATTAAAATCTAAATTGAGTGCAAAAATATTTGCCAAGCACTCGCGTTCGCTATCGTTCTCTGATGGATCTGAAGCGCGCATACCACTTATCCGAAAATTAATTGATAACAGCCTTTCGCTAAATTGGTCCCCTTTCAGTGAAAGGCTTAACAGCTGTTTGCCCTAATCAAAGTCGAATAAAACCGGAGGTCTCGGGCACATGCCATTCAACATGCAGTCTAAAGCAGCTCCGAATTAATCATTCCCGGCGACCGAAAATTCTTCGAAATTGTTTGTGGCCAATTAAATTCTCTAGTGATACCACATCCGATAATGGCGGTGGCGGCGGCAGTGGCAGTGGCAATGTCGGTGGCGCTGGTTGTACACCCACTCTCGCAGCATTCTTCGCTAAGACCGACCATAAATAACAAGAAGTTATTGTTTCTTCTTTGGTGCGACGATTATCCTTTCAATAAGTTTGCGCCCGTTCATGAGCTATTCTTGTTTCCATCGTTTTTATTTCCACTGTTTTCTGGCTAGACATTCCGTGCGAAGGGTAGTTTTGGTAGACTTTGGACTTTCGAGGTAAGATCTCATTCATGGATAATTGATTAACGGTAATTTATGTTCGTTCCTTAGAATTCGTATTGAAATTGAAGCAGCGCGTCTATGAAATTGGAACGGCGTTACCTCTTTTGTGTTTGTCGCGCTGACAATCAATGGGTGGTTGTTCTACATGAATGATTTATGTTCGCAGGACATTTTCTGATTGAATCTTTTTTTTCTTTTCGACTAACGAGGCCTTGAGGATGGTCTTATGATGGTGATTGGAGTGTATGGGTTTTTGAAAAGTAAGTGCTTCAATCGAGCTGAGAGTCTGTTTTCAAGGCAATAGGGCAACACGTTCAAAATACGTAGCCTGTTTACCAGTTGACCCACTTGGCGTTCTGTTGATGTGACTACGTGAGGTGATGTGACGGCAAATCCAAAAAAGAATCTGAATTCTGTTGCTTTCATCTTTGAACAATTTTGCAGATGACTTGTGTTCTTTCAGTAATTTCTCTAGAATGCTGATCTTGAGAGGTTTGTAGTTGTACGTGTTAGCTCTGTTTTGAGCTGCTGATATAGGACACCTCGCTACTCCAGCATCTACTTTTTGAAAGATAAAATGGACGTCAACTGATTTTTCGCTGAGCACAGTAAATTTTCTCATTGATTGGTGTTCATTGAGTGAAAGACCCTATTTTTCTTGAGAAAGGTCCACTGGTCTGGTCGTTAAGGCACCTAACTAGGATTAACCGCTCGTGGGTGGAGCTTTACCGAAGGCTACGGGAGGTCAGGAGCTCCTGAAACTTAGCAACCGAGTAGTACGACCTAGAGCAAGAGGTTGTATGGTCTTCGACTTTCACCAAAGGAGAGGGAGTGTTCTCGGACACTACCTATTGCTATTGCAGCAAGTGGGTAGCGTCAGTGCCGAGGAGGGGGACAGTGGCATGCTTTTGGTAGCATGGCTCAGCTCGTCGTACAGGCGGTTCTTCTCCCCTCGCTCGTACACCAACCATTTGCATATAAAAAGTCTCCTGCCTATAGCTAGAAAGAAGAGAGAGGAAAAGAAAGGAAGAGAAAGGAAGCTTAATACTCTTGTGCAGACCACGTACGGATAGCTAATGACAGGAAAGGGAAAAAGAAAAGAGACAAGAAAGATGAAGAGGAAGGGAAATTAGAAGAGGGCTCTCGGAGCTAAGCTATCTAAACGAAGCTAAGTCTAATCTAACGTACCTCACGTATATCTCAACCTAAGCTAAGCCCAAACTACCTTAAACCTACGTAGGTCAGCCCTAAACCAAGTCGGCGATCTTCCAGCGTAGTTTGGCAATCCAGTTTTGTAAACTGTCGTTTTAAGCACAAGCTCGCCAGTCCACCGTCATGACCTTTATCTCCCTTGGTGACATTTTGTGAGGCCTTGATCCGTTGTTTCTCTACATCCTTGGAGAGTGATATCTGCAAGTGATATCCTTCTGGTAACCACTTAGAAACCGAAATGGAGGTACCGTGGCTGATGACAGGACCGCTATTCGAGAATATTCGGTTGTACCTACTAATCTGGCCAGCGACCAAATTGCTTCCAGTCACGCTATCACAAGTCTTTTCATTTTATGATTGGTCTTCTTGTCCTTCTTGAACCAGGAGAAACGGACTTCCTGTCGGAATAGTCCGTATAGTCGCTAGACTTTCTTTCAGCTAAGAACGTTCTTGTTTTGACTTGTCCTCATGGACAGGACCCAACGTAGATTTTTGTCTCCGATAGACCAGAAATCCCCCGGTATGCTTATCCACCAGCGTCGAATATGCGTCGTTACATAACCAGTGCATGCTATAACACATATATTGTAAGACTGATTGATCAAGGCTTTGGTTACTGTAGACACATTAAAGTGCTCTCTGCCGTCCCTGTCCCTGTCCCCAGAGAGCAGTTGCCTACTAGTGTCCCTTAAACCCTTCAATTACTCTAGGAAAGCAATCCAAATCTCACATTTCTCTTTTTCGAAAAAAGTCAGTCAAATGCAAAAATGCTTAGTGTCCCATAAATAATTGCCAAAAATGCCACAACACATAACCCCAAAAATTACACAAATCAAATGTTTCAATAACTGCATCTGGTGCCCGGCGATAAATAATTGTTATCGATCCGTCTTTGCAAGTGTTGAATACTGACTGACAGATCGCATGACTTGCAAGGAAAGTCTACATAAAGAGAACCCTGTAAAGAGGCAATATTCTCGAGTACCTATCTCACCCGCCCCGAGTACAATTCAATCCTCATTATCCAGAGGTCAGTGTCACCTTCATCAAGACACATTTTAATTAAATGTTCACCAGACCCAGAACATTTCAGACAAATTTATCCGAAACAGTTTTCTTTAACCACAAAAACAGGGAAAAAAAAAACGAAAAAGAAAAGGAAAAAAATCAAACCACCACTGTACTCACAATTTTCTTTGTTCCAATACATTAATTCAACACCGAAGTGAAAGTATTTGCTGAACAGCGGCAGACCGCACTTCATCACCTCCAGCCGGATCGCGGCACTGCCATAGCGAGAGGACAGCCACTAGCCTCGGAAAGCAATTTCACAATTCAATCGAATTCACAACGAAATGGAATTCACATTCCCTGTGTATCTTTGTGCCGGTGTAAGTGTGCCATTTGCTCCTGAATTATTTATTAAATCGCTGTATATCGAGAATACCCTCGGGCACCTCTGTGGAGGTGGGATGGTGTATGCGCGAAAGTTGCTCACCTTCTTTCGCCCTGGGAATTGAAGTGTCATTGAAGCGCGCCAAAACACTTCATCGCATCGCCGATTACAAAGGCAACAGAAGAACCAACCCTCAAATTGCTTGGAGGAGAATGTGACAAAGTTTGCCCCCGAAACACTCCGTTGGCGGCTTTGTATATATTTTAATTTTTTTTTTCCTCTTGTTTTGTTTTGTTTTGCCTCTTTCTGTTGGTTGCTCGTCTATCCTGCTGCATAGTTGTCCTGGACACCTTTGGCTTTTGTTTGGGATTTAAATGTGCTCCCTCAGAGGAGTAACAGGATCAGGACCATTATTATTCTCCGGATAAGTGTGCGGAAGGATCCACTTCAACGCACATCGCCCCACCTCAACTGAGGGTGATGCTGTTGCTTTTTTGAAAATACCATACGGAATGGAGGATTTTCAGTATTACCTCCAGCGGAGCGGCGGTAGCAGTGCGGGTTAGTTCGGTGTGCTTCAAAGAGACCTCTCTCTCTCTCTTTCGATGATATTACGAGTACAATGACAGAGCTGCAAAAAAAAAAACAGCACAGAACCGAATAGGTGTGCGGATTTTCGCGATGTCGCAGCTCCTCTGACATAGAACCTTGTGGATGGTGGTTAATGGGGCAAATTGTCTCTGGGAATTAAAGGTAGGATGGCGCTTCTCTAAAACTGACGTAATTGCACTAAGAGCGAAGGCATTAAACTCTAATGACTCGGAATGTGTGAAAAGTTGCAGTGCACTCTAAAAATGTTTGAAACCAAACCCATGAGTTCTACTTGAATTAACTTTATCTTGTTTCTGACTGATGGCTCCAATGTTTGAGGTCACGTCGGGTGAATTTTGAAAAGCATACTCACTTTATTTTGACTTTATGTTATTCTACCCAGTTTGGCTGTATAGTAGCGCAACTTTTCTTATGAAGATGAAAGGCGACAAGAGTTTTCACTGGACGGCATCAAATATCGTTAGTTAATGGTTATTTGCGGTACTTGTGGCTGATAATAACTAGTAAATTGGAAAAAAAAACCTTGAGTGGACGACAGAAATAATACACTGACCACAGCAAATTCTTCACTCAGTTTCGTTTAGTTTCGTTAAGTTTCGTTGAGTTTCGTTAAGTTTCGTTAAGTTTCGTCAAGTTTCGCTTTTGGTATGCTTTCTTAAATACGATTGATTTGATTCAAGCATAATTTGGTGTAGAGTGCTAAGAAGTTATTTTGGACACCCAGAAATTAAACGATGCTTTCGGATATTTTCTTCATGATTTTGACATAAGCTTAACACATTAACAACTCAGGATACATATTAAATGTTTAACGAAATGCCCTTAACATACACTTTGTCATTTGAAGTGCAAGGCTCCGCCCTTTTTGTGAGCAAATGCACCCGCGACACATTCCTTAATTATACCCCAGCGATGAGTCTTAATCCTATGAAATCTCATGAGATGTCTTACGTTCCGCTGTTAACACTATCACTGTCAACTGTGAAATATAAATGGCATATCCCTTGACTTCCACCAAAAAGCTTCACCCAGTGACTTATGGTCTTAGCTACGGAGTGCTTATGCTGACATATCCCGCACACACGCAGCGTAACAACGTATGAAAGGAGCAAGAAGAGCGTGTAGATTGCTTAAAAGTCTAATGTGAACCTGTCCAATAAAGTCACGCAAAAAAGAGATACGAAGTGAGTGTACGTTCATAAATATATCCGCGTATCAGAGAACCCTTTAAGTGTTGTTCGTTAATGAAACTCTGTTAACCTTATTTCAAGGAGTTTCGCAGCATTTAACCCTCTATTAGGCTGGCACAACCGTCTCACCACTCCCCGATTTCCTTTCATTTATGGACTTAGTATTTCCTAATTAAAGCAACCACCACCAGCGAAGCCAATTGAATATTAAAAATGTAATAAAAGCCTGTGCCTCGCCATAATGCCAAAAAGGAGTTGTGAGATTTATACCGAAAAATTTCACATCCGTTCCATGAGGGTGTTCTATCAAAGAGCTTGGAGGGAGTCTTCCTCCGTTTTTTTTCCATTTACACACACATTCTGCCAGTTCTTGCTGGCAGTTTTTTTTTTTTTGCTGGCGCGCTGTCGCATGTGTGAAGAGGGTTCCACTGAGCCCCTTCCACTAACTGAAATATGACTAATGTACGCGTTGCAGGAATCTCCTTGTGTAGCACCGAGAAAGTCAGGGACTTAATAGGCTCCTCTGCCACTGGCTGGTTCATCCCCATGTTTCCCTACACTTCCTGGGTGCTCCCTTCAGTCGCGCTCTATTCCATGTCCCGGGGAGCGGTAATTTACGCATGGAGTAAAATATGTTTTTTCTTGTTTTTGTGTCGCTTTTTTTTCTCTTGTCGTCTTTCCTAGCGTCTCCTGCTGATGTCATAACTAAAAAGGAGTCAGCGTAGGCGGCCGGGGCGTTTTGGTGATGAGGTGATGTGTCAGTGCTACATTGTGAGGATGGATTTTTTCGGGGTTGATCAGTCAATTAGGAAAAAGCTGTGGTTACGGAAAGATCTCCGCTTTTCCGAGATATTACACTGACGATGACAAAGTTGTCACTTATAAATATTTATATGCGAATAATATGCGTGCATGATACATATTCATATGTAAGCTTGCGGAAGGGTGTGCATGCATTGGTCTGGCAAATGCGCCATATGGGGTTCCGTGGGAAGAAAAATGCGAACCACGAGCCTCGAACACCACCACGAACCACGGCGAATCACGAGAGTGCGTACTGTAGACGAAGGAGACAGAGACGGGACACTGACAGAAAAGTTATTGGCATATTTTGGTGGGAATAAATATCATTTTTCTGCTTAAATTAAAATTATTTCGTTTTAATGACAGATTCACTTTTATTTTTCTGATTAAAGTGGCTGCCTTCAGTGAAGTCATAAAAAGGAAAATCCCAGTGTCGAGGGGGACGGGGAACATCTGTTGGTTGCTGGTGGCAGATATTCCTTTTGGATGGGTGATCAACGAAAAAATCATTGTTTGTCGTAAGATGATATTATTTGCTTCGTTAAAACTTGTTTTTTGGTTTTACTTCTTCGTTGTGTGGTGCTTCAGTCCCGCGGGTGCCTGGCCGCGATCCGTGAAATGCTCTCTAGCTAGCGTATATACCCACCTCTTCTTCAGTTACTACCAGCATCGCCTTTGATTGATGAGGCAACGCATCGACATGACGTTGAGTTTTACGCAAACATTTTCGTAAGTCTGTGAGCATAAACCGACGTCATGCACAATTGCCCCCCACCAGTGATCTCCAATTTCCATTTGGCTACAACTCCTACGCTCTCCCCGTTGACTACTACTTGACATTCTATTCTCTCCCTTTTGTACGGGATGAATAGTCGCCTCCACTTAACCGACAAATCT
The DNA here is from genome assembly GCA_907269125.1 of Eristalis pertinax. Taxonomy (NCBI): domain Eukaryota; kingdom Metazoa; phylum Arthropoda; class Insecta; order Diptera; family Syrphidae; genus Eristalis; species Eristalis pertinax. Next base: position 32,646,255 of record OU026149.1, read on the forward strand.
GGGGGTGCACAGGAACAGTGGTTGCTCCTGGATTTTTGCTGCTTGAACTGGAAAGTCGGGGAAAGTTTCATGAGAACTACGATTTTTTCAGACGATAGGTGCTCTGAGGCAGTGTAAGTTTTAGTTGACTTTAGAATCCCCTTGACTACATAATGGTCCATCAAAAGGTGCCATTTTGAATCCACAGACCAACAGTGCAGTTTTATGAAAAGTAAAGACATTTTTTTATTTTAGCCGAAAGAGCAATTTTAGAGGCGGTACAGTTAGACACAACTCTCACCCAACTTCAATTTCCCCAATTCTCACATATCCACATGTGTACAGAAGTCGTAGGCAGGGGTACTTGGGCCGCTGTGGCAGTTGGAAGATGAACTAGAAAAAAGCTAAGAGACATGTAATGTCAAGAAAGGATTTAGTAAACTCGGTACGCTGCCATGTGACTTCGTTGGCATCGTAATCCGAAAAGCAGATGAAGAAGTCATTTTTATCTTCAGGAGGAAAGAAAAGAGGATAAGATGTAACCACGAAATGTAACAGCTCAGAGTAGGCCATGTAGCTTGTCTGTGGCCCGAAGGGTCTTCGACTCCGAATCTGCACAACAGAGAGGCAATATAATGGAGAACGCCGGTGTATAAGAGTTCAACAATCTTGCGACGCGAAAAAGGATGCAACTTGTACTAGCTGGAGAAGCTTGTTGGTACCCGTTTACGTTCTCGACTCACGCCCTTCGGCACAGAAGCAATTTTAGTTGAATTCGTGGAACGGTGTATCATATTCCCGCATTCCTTACATAGTTGTTAGCAAACAAAACCTCCATCCACTGTCATCTCTGTCAAAAGGGCACAAAATTCAAGCTAGTCCGAAAAAAAAAATGTATTCCCCCAAGATCATGTTATACTCATTCCTGTACATTCTATTAAACTTAACAGATGACCACAGTTTAGAGCAACAGTGATATGGGGTGAAGTGCGAATCTCTCGATTCGAATCAATTAAGATTCCTAAAACTGAAGTGTTAACCTAATCCAGTGGTCCGTTTGAAGGCAATAAATCTGGATCTTCTGCAGTAACACATCTGTGCACATGTTCAAATAATCCGGGGAAGCATAATGAAATTCTTGGCAAAACCATTTCATTGATTTTATTGAAACGTACTTGTATCTCTTGCTTTCAAGAACTCAAATGGTGCACCTGTCGTTCACGACAATTGCATTACATCTCAAATCTCTGGCCGACACACATCGAGTCGACCTAACATCGAGTTAGGTATCTACATCGTCTCCTTCGGATGCCATCCATTTTTCATGCCAAAATGCCAAGATAGTGCAGAGCTTTTCATTTTTGGCTATCTCTCCCATCATCAAGGCGTATGGAATGCCACCACCTAGACTGAACAAATTCGATATATTTCACAAAGCAATTTCTTGCAAGCCATTCCTGGCAAGAGGATCAATCTGAAAGTGGAAATAATTCCGTAGCAATGGCACGTCTTCACTTTAAATTCTGATTAATTCTCGCATAACTTGGGGCCCGCTCGTCGTCGTTCGGTTTGCTTGAAGCGAAATGCCTTACACCCTATGTGCCACTATAGTCTGCAAGCATAATCACACAATTTCACAATTGAAATTCAATTTATCTGAATTTTGCTTGAAAATCTAATTAAAACCGAATGTAAATACAATTACAGAAACCACACTGAGCGAGAATCGTACACACATATGCTCACGTATGTTTGCACATACGGCGTTACAAGACGGCGCGGCGCTGCGCCACCTCATAGATAATTAAACACTGCGCTCAATTACAGGTGCTTTGTACTTCCATTAGGCTCTGTCTACTGAGGCTCCACAGTGAGATGTAATTTAATTGATACACGCACTGACTGGTATGGCAAATTAACGACCAAACGATTGGAAATAAAAACATAATTACACATGTGGAGACGAGCGTAATTATTCGCCTTCCCCGTGAAAGTCGTTCAGTGTGACGGGGCACTTGTGGGCGATTTCAAAGGAATTCATAATCGTTTGTCGGAACTTTTTGCGACTTTGATCGCCCACGCCCACGGACTCAATCGATTCCTTTCCCAATCCCTTGACAGCATCCCACTTGGCAATCATTCATTTAGTGTATCCTTCAATAGTCCTCTGATAACTTATTTAATTAAGACGATTGCCCCTTTACCCTGCCGAGCAGATCAATATTTCCGAACCATAATCCATTTGCTTGCTGGCGCTGAACTAAATTTATCCTTGCCCATCAATAAGTTCAGTCCTCTGGCGGGGCATCGCCCATCAGTGTGTTTAGTGAGTCAGAATGTGATTCAATTTCTTAAAATATTTAATTAGTACTCGCTTGTTGATAATAACCCAGCTCACGTACATCAAGTTACTCCCACCAGCGCTGTCGGAACTGCGAAAAAAAAACTTCTGCGAGTATAAAATGTTCATTTCTTGTTTTTCTTGTTCTTACTGGACTTTTCAGTTTTGAAACTTTTTTGAAGTAAATTGAATCTTAGATGGAATATTGAATTAAGGCAACTAGTCCTTCCGCATTCAGAGTGCCCGCCAATCTTTCACATTCGAATACCTTTCAACTTTAAGCCATGATATGATCCATCGGTAGGTGTTAGAATCGTCCTCCGCTCGTCCTCAAGGATGACATGCGCCCTAGGAGGCCTAGCCACCTTAAGTGTTGGGTACATAGACCCTTGTGCGTATAGTCAACGATTGAATAATCTCCTTGCCGTTAAGGTTTCATCAGCTGTTGCTGACATATACATCCAAGCCGTCAATGGACCTCAGGAATGGGGCAATTAAGAACTTGCATAAATCAGCGAAATCTTTCCTTTATGCCCCTTACCCTACAATTGTCACTTTAGCCGGAAGAAATGGTGATTAGATCACCCCAGCACTGATGCTTATCATTGCCGTACTTTCATTATCAACAGCTACCCATTGTTACGTTCCAGCCTAGTCAGGGATGTGATGCGCTTGTGAGTGAAGAAACATCCAACAACATCTTGCTCTTTGTTTTGCCTGTCTAACGAATTATTGTCAAGGTAAATGAACTGTTTTTTTGTTCTGTTTATTGATTTCACGGAGTCGTCTCACAACAGATCTGACAGACGGTTATTGACGCTGAAGCCTTACCTGAGATCACTGCCCAAACTAATGGATCGACTGTACTCTGTGGCTGTCCTTCAGAATCCTGCAGAATGCTTGACAAGAATCAATACTATGCACGGCGGTGTATACCCATCACTAGAGGCTTTGAGAAGATTCCATGCGAGTACTTAAACAATTTTTATTGATATCTTTGAGACTTCAGGCCTTTTTTGAAGTCCTTTCAGAAAAATTCAGAATTTCAGTTGACCTTGACCTTCGTAAGAATTTAGAGACAGTTTTGGTGACTATACTGCGTACCACTTCATCTTCTCTTTTGTGAAGGACTACAGTTTGGATTGAACTTGTGTCTCAGCCAACCAGCCTCTTCAGCTCGATCCATCTCCGGCCAGCTGCCTCTAGTTGCGCACAATAAATTGACGTTTGTGGATGTGTGGGTCAACTTAAACGTGTGCGTCCTCGCGACCAAACTACTCTAGAAAGTTTAATTGAAATAAGGAAATAATCGAGCATAGTGCTTTGCAAGCTACTCATGTAACTCATTTCACTGTCTGAAAGTGTTGGGAGGTGAGCTGTTGAAATTTGATCCTCTTAGGCAAAATACTGAAAATGGAATACTCCTTAGTTCGGCCAGGTAAATGAAGAAATAAACCCCTGAGTGACCACCTTTGGGTCGAGAGGACGCTGTTGATGCAAAGAAGGTGGCACAGAGGTCGTAGGTACGCCTAGTTGGGCCGCTGTGGCAGTTGGAAGATGAGCCATGAAAAGGCTATGAAATCCTTACTATACACTGTAGATTTTTTTTGGTGAAAATTTCGATGTCGTCGGATACACTCCAGCCTTTGCATTTTGGTAATACAGGTCTAAACACATAACCACAGGTGTGCAGAGGTCGTAGGTACGCCTAGTTGGGCCGCTGTGGCAGTTGGAAGATGAGTCAGGAAAGGCTGAAAAATCCTTACTATACACTGTGGATTTTTTTAGGTGAAAATTTCGATGTCGTCGGGTCCACTCCAGCCTTTGCATTCTGATAATACAGTTTCCTACACTTTCCTGAGAGTCGGCCTGCTCCTTCTGATCAAGCTGTTAAATCGTTTATCAATATGAAGCGAATAACACCGCTTACGGTCGAGACAAACCCCAGAGTACGTGCTTTAGATTGAAACAAAACGTGTCACCACCTCCCACACAAATGTGTCCCTTCGCGTTTGCTTTGAAATTACACCACATATCGGAGATACTGTCCGATTCACAACCCACTTCTAGGTACCTTGTTGTGCCTTTAATATTTATTTATTCGAAAAACTGAAGGTAGCTCATACATTGACCCTTCACTGCACAATCAATACGTCTTATAATTGAATGCTACCCACGTGTGGCCTTTACACGCTGATTTACGTCCCCCCACTTTCATAGTTGATCCCGGTAACGGGCTTTCGAGCACAATGCCAGGACCACTGGGCACTATTTAATCAATTCTCTCTTTGGCTTCCCGGATCGAAAAGCCCATCATCAGACAAGACCCAAAATAAAAATCCGATTACACCCTATTCCGTGAAAGCAATTTCACTCGTATACTCGTGAATACATCCACAGCGAGCTGCCAAAGGCGGCGCGATGAGAAATCAAGATCAGAGGCACGGCGGCGTCGCTTCGGCCAATTTTCGTTATTCAATTTTAAATAATCCGGTGATTACCTATGAATTTGGCCAGGGACTCCAGCGGCATATTGTGCCTGCAGTAAAACATCGAAACCCCGTGGCGGCGGCGTTCGGCTTTGTTGTGTTCATCTGCAACCCGGGGTGGTGGTGGATTCGCTGGTCCAGAGCTTGATTGGCAGTATCATGAAAGGCTTATGGAACACTTATTCCTTTGTTCTAAGCGGCACGAGTCCGCGAGTTGGCGATGATTTTGTGCGCACTTTTCGGTGCAAAGGGAACTTTCCTGATTCGGGACGCGAACAGACAAATGGTCTTTACTCTGAGGACGTGTTTGTGTTTCTTATTGGATAAGTAACTTCATTTAAAGTTTCTTCATTGGGTTTGCTTCTGCTCGCATGACCGTCGGGAATACCGTTGTACTGTCCCGTGGCCCTGGGGGTGGTAATGGAAGTATCCAAAAAGAAAGGTACACAGTCCCTTTGCTGAGAATTGAAATTGTCTCCATGGACAAATATTTAATTTTCTCTGGCGTCCTCGCCGGGCTGTTCCGGTATCGAAAAATCGATAAAAGTGGATTTCATTACATTTATTTTACAAGAGATTTTGGATTTGCTAAGGCTGGCCACGTGTAAATTTTCGAGCTTTGAATTGAATTACTTCAAAGACAACTCTGTGTCTATTTGGCTTGGCCTTTGGAAGTGAATCCGCCGCCTTATGACGTCGTCGCTCGCGTATTCACTGAACGGAAGTGATGATACTTTTGGTTTTCAAATACAACAAATAGCCCGATGCTCGTGTTTAGATTTGGCTTGTTCTGCGTACTCGTGTTCATTGTCATTCTCTGAAATTTGAATCATTTTTCAGATGAATAATTTGCATTTATGCGATTTCCCCGAGTTTTTTTTTCTTTTCATTTGACAGAGAGTTAAAAGTTCTGAATTTGATATAAATTTATGTAGAAAACTTGTGTTTACAGTGCACATTCACCTGAATTCGAATCCCTATCGATGTCGTTGCGGGGTTCTATTCAGTTGGAGATAATTTCCATCAGTCGCCTCCGTCATCTGAATCAGAAACCATTTTTGAGCTTTCAATTTCCACGAAAACTATTCAGTTTCACAAGGGAATAAAGCAAATTCTAAATTGGTGTTTCTTAGGAAAATTCCCATTGAAACGATGGGAATAAAAGGTTGAGCCGGGTTCGTTGACCGAAGCTTTAAATTTTGAACAAGTGCAAATGGATGTTTCATTGGAATCATGAATAGGGACAGTTTGTTCACAAAATTTAATTTGAGGATGAATGAAAAAATTGTGTAGAGGATCACATTTCTAGGAAAATCAATCGGCTATTGCCTGTGGTACCGAGAATGGAGTGGAGTATAATAACATGGATGGAAACATAGCCAGCAGTTGGCCTGGTTTTAGTGTCTATTACCACAAAGCGTGTTGACTGTAAGTGCAAGTGGACGGTACCTGCAGTTTATTTGCGGCTCCAAACGGCTATGTTTGCGAAGCTCTTTTAGACAAGATTATTCTGAGCATTGTCGGCAAGCCGAACGAAGTGGGACCGTCTTCGGTTAAGATTTGTGCATGCATCTGGAACTTGTTCCCTAGGAAGTAACGCAGATGTCTACAATTTTGTTTAGTCTAAGTGAAATAATGACATGGATCAGGACTTATCTATTTGAGTCTCACCCACTGCCCCTAACCCAGCCATTCGAATTCAAATAAGGTAAAGGGTGACCAAACAACAAGGTAGTTTGAAGCCACATTCATGCCATCATATATGAAATAGAATATAATTCAAGTGGCCGCTTCGGCTCGGTGACTGTGTTTCTCACGGCACTGGTGGGTAACATTTTTGATGACTCGATTCGATATGTGCAGCGTTATTCCTCCAATGGCGTCTCAAATGTTGGCCAAACTCGCCCGAAAAGACTGAGAAGACTAAGGACTCCAGAGAAAAAAAAATCGAGTGGTATCAGGTCGGCGGCCAATTGACGAAAGCTCCCCATGAGTTAACCCAGTCACTAATTTCTCCATCGCCAACTTCGAGTGCTGCGTCGCTTGTATGGAATGTAGTGCCCTCGTAATAAATCCACATCTGTCGAGCTGTGACCACGGAAAGTCAGCTATCATCGCTCTTCACCTGAGACAATTGCGTGCTCACAACACTGTTAGTTGTAATGCCAAATAGGAAGATGGTGTACAAACGATAAACCATAATTGACTTAACTGAACTTCAGTATATGTCAGAATCGAACGACAAGTGGCCAGAAGCATCGGCAAATCTCTAACTCTAATCATAATTGCTTCTAGGAACGTACGCGTATACGTAATTATATATATCATATCATGTAATTAAGCAAAATTGAACGAAACTTAACGAAACTCAGTGAAATTGTTATTATGCCCACAATGCCTCAATATACTCATCATTAATAAGAACCCATCAAGCAGACAAATATGTGAGGACTTACAAAGAAATTAAACTGACCAGTTTCTTCCGGCATATATGGAGCTTGACATTTACAGAATTACACGTTCTCATTCATAAATCAACTGAAATCTGCATGTGACCTTGAAAGTTCAGAACACAAAAACCCAGCTTATAATCACCGATGTGAGTACAATTTTAGCATCATCTGTGATTCCATCCTTAAAATAAGTCTCTAACCGGCACATTCACCAACACTTTTCCAACCTATTTGCCCGAGAAACCGATTCTCATTTCTCTGTTATACACGACCATTCTTCCACCCAACCCACCATCGCCCTGAGTGTTCGTGTGTTGCGGCTGACCAAGTGCTTACAGTCCCAAACCCCTACGACCTCAACCGCATGGTGTTTAGATGAGACCCATTTAAATAAAAGCTTCATTTCAAACGACAAGACCCATCATAGTTCCGTGATAAATGATTTCCAGGCTTCAAGTTCGTTCGCATACAGAACCATGCCCCGTACGTGTGTATATTAAAATTTTCCAAATATGACAAGCAGGCCTAAAACGCACATGCATTCCGAAACCAATTTCTCATAATTTACAGTCGACTATTTTTCAAGAAAAAGGGTAATAGCTTCACACGTACACACGTCCCCACCAGCATACGTCCAGGGGAGAAGACATAAAGATATATGTGACCTTTCCGGAGAACCGGCATCAACCGAAGACAGCCAAGACAATAACAGAAAAGAAAACGAAACTAAGCATATTTTCCACATACCACCTCCGGCGGCGGACAACCCCGAAAAGACTATCAATTTTTCGTTACTTAACCATTAATACCAGGAAAATTACAACGGCAGACAGAAGAGGGCCACGCTTGCGGGCACGACGAGGGCGGTAAGCAGAGCACACCAAATAGATACATCCCCCTCGAAATGACTTTCAAAATTCGCAGCCAACCATACACCGAAGAAGTTCCGAAGAAGAAAACAAGTCGCACACCGCTTCCAGTCACACGTTGTTCATCCGTCCGACCGCCACCGCGGAGGGTAATTTTTCATCGGCCAAACGACGCTGAACGACGGATGTGAGTGAGGTTAAACTAGGAAAACAATCCCCCAAGGGATGTTGAGCGCCTCTGTTTTTGACCTAACCTAAGGAACATTCCTATTTTTAACCCAGGTTTCACTGACGTCGCGAAAAACTATGGGGAAACGATGGTACACATGGCGCTCTTGGAACTTCCATGAGCGCGAGCTTTCATTCAGTGGCGAGCCTGCGCATCAGGAAATCCCGGCTGAAGTGCCCATGAGTACTCCGAATAATCTCTGAAGTAAAAGTAATAGGGGGCTCTCCACACACCCGCTTGGCAGAGCTTTCACTGACTAGGCACTCCGAACCGATGTCGTGGCGAACTTTTTTGGCCACCATTCATTTTCAGGATATGGCCCGTTGGATGTTGGGCGAGGATACCGCGAGAGAGACAAGCAAAAAAAAAGAAAAGAAGACTGTGTTCTCGTAAAAAGCTACACCAATGCAACATGGAATTGTGCTACTGCCTGTCACAGCTCCAGTTATAATCAAACTGTTGCCAGAGTAGCACAATGTCGGTTCGTGTCGGATGGTTATAGAGATATCCCAAATATATATTTTCTTTAAATAAAAAAAAGCTCCCGCTACAGATTGTTGTTATCCGCCGATATTGTACAATCTGTGGGCTGCATCTCCATTAAGGATTAATTAGGGCTTTTCACTCGAAACCGGATAATTCCCGCTCATCATCAACAATTTTTGGATATATGTACGCAATTCGGCTTTCATCATTCGTCCTGCCTCCCGGCCGCACCGAGCAGGTGCGCGTAATGTGTAAATAGTCGTCTTGCTTCATAAGAAGTCATTTCACGTTATCGGTACCGAGTGACGAGGACTACGACGACGACCGCGACGTTGGGGGCGGATAAAACGGAAAGGATACTCGCCGAATATTACCCCGTTAAATTTCATTTTCATTGTTTCTCAGTTGGTTATGGTGAATTTGCTTTGTTTTATGCCGATCCGCTGGCATTCAGGGGCCCATTGAGAGTGTTGAGAGCGCGTCAACAGTGTCCGTATATGTTGTTTACACTTACGCACAACAATAATAGAAAGTCCTGTGAAATATATAATTTCCCACGGGAGTGGCACTCAAATGTTATTTCTGCCAAAAGAAAGTGAAAGTCATGAAAATAAACTTCTATTGTCCTTGTTATGGTGTGTTTAATGTTTCTTCTTAATATCCTTATTCCCCAACATATTTTTTGTTTTGTTTTATATCATATCGTAAGTCAGCATCGGGAATATAATGATTGCCCTTAACGTGAGATATTATCCTTAAGTGACGCACACTGCCCGGCCGCCTGGTGTACAATATACCATAAGAAGGAGAGCAAAAAAAAGAAAAGGAATTTAATTGAATATCGTCAAAAAATTTATAAAAGCCTATAAGTGGGTGTAAAACCATCCAGTTGGGGAGTAGTAAAAAAAATTTTTAAAAATAAATTCCTTCCCTGTGTGTGTTTCGTTTCGGTTTTTTTTTTCATTTCTTTTTGTCGAAGCAATTTACTGATCTGTGTCGACAGAGATTAAAGCGATGAAAAACCCGTGAGACTGTGGAGTCTTAAACAAATCTCGAGAACGTCGAATGGGACTGGAAGTCCCTGGTGTGTGTCCGCGTGTGTTTTCGCAAATTGAAGGATTTAATTGGCACCAATTGGATTAATCCCTAAAATTTATTAAACGAGAGAAAGAAAAAAGAAAAAAGTAATAATAAAAAAAAGCAATTGGCGTTAAGTCGTAAAATGAAATAAAATAAAAGCCAGAGTGCGAGTGATCTGGTGCGTATATGTGTGTGTGTGTGATGCTTCGCAAATAAAGGATTCGCCGATTCATCAACCGAGGAGAAAGCCATCAACTGTGTGTGAGTTTATTGCCCCATACCATCTTGTTTACTTTTTAATGGCCACAATCTCTCGCCCTCGTCCACAGTCATATCGAATGGACAGTTGTCATTCTTCATCATCCTCCTCTCATCCCCTCCCACTGGTTGGCTGGAAGAAAGAAGATTTCGTTCATTAACCGCAACTACTTTCCCACAAACAAGGATTAAGAAAACTCTAATGAAAAATGAAAATCACAACAAAACAAGAATGTTTTAATTTTGCTCCAGCAGCGTCTCCGCTTTTGGTTAAGCATTCAGGATGGAAATGATTATTTATGCAGATCTTCGTTTCGTTTTCATTTCGATGGAGCTGCAGGGAAGGGTTGACTTCCCTATAAATTCCTCATTGCTGTTTTGTTGTGCGGTGGCACTGTGGATGTGTTATGCTTCGTGTTATCCTTACTCAATTGTCCTCACCCCCTTGGTTGGTTTTTTTTTTGTTTGTATTACTTCTGCTTATTTTGTGAGTTGTCATCTCGAGAAAATCATGTTCGCCCTTATTTCCTAGGAAAATGAAATGGAATTGTGAGTGGAATTCCAAGTTTTTCTTTCAACTTCATTTTTATGGTTTTGTTGTGTCTTCTGTTTGGCAAATGGAAAAAAGCGGAGAAAAATTAACCCATTTTTCTGTTGTGACTGTGAACTGCAAGGACATTGTCCTCACTTTGTGATAATATGCTTTGATGAATGCCTGACGATAGTGTGATGTTTTTTTGTATATAGTGCTTAATTTTACGCACAACATCGTCCACATCTGAGGGAATTCAATGTTGAAGAGAATACGGCACACATCAAACGAGTGTGCGAGTTGTGCCTGCTAGGCCATTTCCTATGGGCTTCTGTATGTGTGTTTATTTGTGCACAACATGAATCCTTTTGGGAGAGCGGCAGTATTGGAAAAGTTTTGAATAAGTTTAAATTTTTTTTTCTATGCGATTTGTGTTTTGTGTGGTTTTTGCTTGGTCAGTGGAGTTTGTTGAGATTGGGTTTGACTTCGAAATGAGAAAGTTTTATTGTTTTGTGATGAGATACACAATCTCCAAGAAGAGTGGAATAGTTTTTGTTGAACTCTTGCAATCTGTTGACTAATCGTTCCTACAAAAAATAATACATTTTTTTATGGTTATGGTTTCGATTGCGATCACGCGAAACTCGTTGAGAATAAAGCCAGAGGATGAAGAAGAGCTGAGCTGTATCTACTTTTCGAGAAGTCACAAGCTACCCTAGAAATTTGAGACCTGAATCGAGTTCCTACAATTAAAAAAAGTTATTTGAAGCTGACTAGGTTTCAGTGGAACGCTTTTTTATTGCTAAGTCTCCGACCGTTACTGGGTCACAGGCGTGGTGAATAAGTAAGCCTGCAGAATTTTTCAATGAATACTTCACTGATACTGATACAGGATGATGAAATGGAAACTTTTCAAAGGTTTTTTTTTATAGACCTGAAACGTGTGCTCTGCTGGGAACATTCCATACCTTTGATCAAACAACAAGGTACACAATGGTTGAGTGCGAAAATATATTTCACACGTTCTACAATGTTGTTCTTTTCTATGGAATTTGTAGTACTTTTTTGTTACATTTTTGTTCAGTCCTTCGGGCATACATTTTGTGCTTTTGCACTTCCTACTATGCCGGGGCATTTATCTTTCATGAATTCCTTTTACGCAATTTTATGAATTCTATATCCCTTAATCGCATTTAAATCGAATAAAATTGTACTCGTAAAATGTTCCTTAACACTAGGGAAAAAGTAGGCTGTAACGCGATCCTTGTTTTTCTGTTCCGCAGGCACATGTTTGGACCAGAATTCAAATGCGTAACTATTAAAGATCGCATGCAGACTTTGAGTGTCCCCCATGCCGTTTCCTATGTAAAATAAAACAAGATAGGACTTGACCGACAACTCCTGTTTCACAGCCAACGTCTTATTTGGACCAAAAACCACTCACGAGCCAAGTACATAACGCTTTTTTGTTCAGAAAAGCGAAATGCCTTCACTAACCCAGTGATGGCGCCACTGTATGCTGAATTTTCAAAAGTGCATTGTCGTGATTGCCAATTGAGCCAAATGCTTGTAAGAGTGAAAGATTCATTATTAATTCTATTCTTAATTCTAGCAAGAAAATCTATAAAATACATAACTTTGTGGGCTTTTAAATAAAAAGAGACATATGGCTATATTAATCGACAAAAATTTCACAGTTGTGATTCGGAAAACTCACGAGCAACTGTTGAGAAACAAATGCATCCCAAGCCCTTCACGGTTTTGTGCGGATCTTAGGCTTCCTTCTTCTAAGAGGCGGCTGGAAACTGGGCGACAGGCAGTAACAATTAATGGTGTTTCTTATCGTGCTCTTAGTGTTTCAACAGGACGGTACCACATGGCATACAGCCAGAGAAACAATACTATTACTGCATGAGTCGTTTCCTAAACGTGTGATCGGCCGTTCTTGCGATCAGAATTGGCCATCCAGATATTTCGATTTAACGCCATTGGACTTTTTCCTTTAGAAGTCAAAGGTCCATGCAAACAAGTCCACGGCCACCAACGCCTTAAAAGAGGAAATATGGAGGTGCATTAATGAATTTCAGCGCTCAACATTGTTATGAAATGGCCATTGAACATTTCAATAAAATAGTCCGTATTTACCAGCAAAGACGTGGTGGCCATTTATTCTATAAATTCAATAAAAGAGTACGCACTTGTCAGCAAAGCCGTGGCGACCATTTATTCGATGTGCTATTCCATACATAACCAACCTGTATAATCTATGAATCATTAAAAAATAAGCTTTAAATGAAATCTGTATTTTTTATCAAATTTGCATATTGCGTGAACTATGGAACACCCTTTATATTAAAGGAGAAAAACTGAATTTTTCAATCGCATTTACTCATTTACGTTCACTCAAATTGTTTGTAAAATTAAGTCGTGTAAGTCAATTCAAATTTACTGAGTTCACTACACTTAGAGATTCATCTGATATCCGAAGAACCTGGCCCTAGCTCTTACAGATCTCAATCATGTTCTATGCGCTATTGTTCTCTCACAAATCAGGGTGATTTAGCGTTTTTCATCGTCTTCAATTTGGCAAATATAGGTAGAGCCGTGAATAAGGAAAATGGTCCGATGTGTTGCGAATTAAGCCCACATACTTAGCGTAGGTGTCGAAATACATACCTCATGTGGCGGCAATCCATGGCGTCAACCACATGGGGGCTATACACTGAGTCTGGAGTCTAGAGAATTCAATCCAAAAAATACCACGATTCTCGACAATTCAATAGTAAATTAAATAAACACAACTCCCCCCGAAGATAAGGAAGGGCTGACTGTAGATAAATATAGCCTGTCTGCAACCGATCCAAAACAAGAGATCTCCTTCGACGAACTCGGCGTGATATCGCCAGTTTGGTGGTGGTCTGTACGGGACACTGGCCGATAGGAAGTCATGCCGACAAACTAGGTATCACACACAACACACATTGTCGCAGTTGCAACAACATAGCCAAGGTCTCCCTTAACCCATTTCATTTGTGCCTGATCTTGATAGAACCGGGAAACGAGCGTTTGTCAGACCATTCTTCTACTCACTTGATGAGGTCTCTGCGAAGGATATTAAGGAACTAATGTTCTTCTTAAGTACTTCTAGTTGGACTTAGAGATATCTCAGAAATACACTTTAAATATAAGGTACCAGCTGTGGCATTAAAACGAAATGTAGTGCTAATTAGTTTCTCACTTAACACTAACTACAAACCGACGAAGATATTAATAATTAAAGTTATCTTATTGAAATTTTTGCTGCTGAGAAGCTAGGCCTGGCCCTTTACGGGTTGTAGCGCCACCCATATTATTATTATTATCTTATTGAAATAAACATTTCGTCCTTGCAAAATTGATATCCTGTGAAGGGTGTTGAGTGTTATAATTGATAATATTCAAATTAATAAAATTATGCTAACCTTTTTTTTAAATCAAATATATCATGTTTCGTAAATGCCTGTTAATGGAATTCTAAAGGCTGGGAATAGAATTTGATTGCTCAGTTTTAAGTGCGGAATTTTGTCAGAAAATATGTTATTGTTCTTTCAGCAAAGTGTGTGCAGGAGGCTTCAAAAAAAACCATATTGATTACAGGGTCATAAACAGACGAGGATAAGCGGGAGAATCGCGCGATCAGGGTTCAAAGACCTTAGACTACCGATTAAGTGGTGAATTATTTTTTTTTTTTTATGTTTTTGATTACTTTCCATCACAGAGTACACAAAACACTACGTTCTCTAAGTGTTAACTCTCAGTATCGCTTTACACAGCAGATTTTGCTGCGCGACTATGTAAGGATCATCTACCGAATTTTTGTCTAGCTTGAAGAAATGTCAAGACATATGCACACTGAGTGGGCATTTAAAACGCAGAGACGTAACCGGCTAGAGTGATCAACAACTACGGTCTGTAACGCGATTAAGGCCTCTCTGTTTTACACAAGCTGAAACAATGACAAATTTATTATTTAATTGCGCCACAGACTGAGATCGGCTTGGGGCTAGCTTCTACAGCACCCACTCTTATCGTGCGTGGTATTGTTATATCACGCGTGGATGGGACAGTTTTATGCCGACTTCAAACGATGAAGTTCGAGATGGTTTTTCTAGGCAGGAATAGTCTTTCAGCACTGTTACTGACTCGGAAGAGGTGTAGAGTTGTATTATAAAACTTCCTAATTTCGGGGATTGAACATGTCCTTTACTGCGGCTTACATAAATAAAACTAAGTTACAACAAAATACGAAAAATTCTTCTGAAAAATCAAACTGAAACTTTACTTCAATGCAAAGTTTTCAATACCCTCATCGCCCACAGCACCATTAAGGCCATGGCATGGAATTTGGAATTATATTTCAGTTCGGTAGTACTGCCTAATTTTGTAGTAATTTTTCAAAGTGGAACAAGAAATATTTAATTACTGCAACCAGGTCGTAATTAGAACATTTATTATCAAACATTGTTCATTTAAAAGTTTTTCTGTTCTCAAACGTTGTCGAAAATTATTAAAATTCTTTCCACAATTTCACAGTGAGTGGTTAAATTATTCAGTCGAATGAATTTGTCATAGAATCCAAACAATACAGCATCTAGCTAGCTTTTTGTGATGAATTGAATTGAAACTAAATGGTTGTGGGATTTTTGACATCACAAAGAGCGATTTTATTATTCCAGGAAATGGAACTGAATATGGGTTTTAATAGCCAAGCGATGTGATACTTAGCCTTTACATTTGGGGTCCATAGACAATACTATTAACGCAGTGACACCACACAGCGCTAGATTACAGATCAAAGACATGAACAATCAAAACCAAATAGGTCACTGCATCCAGACTCCTTGAGAAACTAAGCTTGTAAAAGCTTGGAAAATATTTGTCAGAGTGCAGGATTACTAAGGAAAAGATGAGTCAATCAATATTAAGTAAAAATGAGAACAAAATATTCCTCTCCTTCTTTGTCGTTGTAAAGGGTGATTTCTTTTTCAAAAAAAAAAAAACACATAAAATTCAGAAAAATGCATGAAATCTTAATTTGAATCGATAGTAAGGTCCATATAATTTATTGTTTGAAGATTATTTCATGCAAATGTTGACCTTGAATGCGCCGCAAATGGTCCATCCGCTTAGTCCAATTTTGGCATACTCTTTCCAACATTTCGGCCGGTATCTCACGAATAAATGCTTCCATGTTGTCTTCCAATGCATCAATTGAAGCGGGCTTGTCTGTAGAGACATGAGCTATAACATAGCCCCACATAGTCTAAAGGCGTTAAATCGCACGATCTAGGCGGCCAATTGACCGGTCCCGAACGTGAAATAAAATGTTCACCGAACTCGCCCCTCAATAAGTCCATTGTTGCGCGTGCTGTGTGGCATGTGGCACCGTCTTGTTGAAACCACATGTCATGCAAGTCAAGCTAAATTCAATAATTTGCAAGCGTTGTTCGTTTGTAAGACGATTCATGGTTAAATTATAGACCAAACTGAAGATGCTTGACAGTGAAACAAAACACGAAACGTGCGTCAGCTGTTTAAACCAGTGTTGCCAAAAAGATAATAGCTAAAAAATCACCCTTTAGCTAAAGCGTTGAATTTATTTTAAAACTGATACAGTTAATAGAAGTAAATACTACATACTTTAGTGCTTTACATTAAGGGCCCAACTATAATGGGCGTGCGTGGACTGAATGTCTGACACACAATCATGCGTTGTGTTGCTGTCGACTTCGTGTTACGGAGGGAGTGCGTCGAGCTCCAAAATGTCAACTCAATTTATCAGCTGTTTTCATTGTTTTGTCGTTAAATTAATATTAATCAACTGGTTTCAGTTCTCAATTAATGTCAATTGACACAAAAAACTCTCAATTTGGAACACGGTTGAACGCATCTGTCTCTCAAAAATATCAAACACGTTGGAAATTGAGCGCGATAGTCTTATGATTCACGTTTTATTATGATTCTCTCATTTTCTAAGCAAACGTAGCATGATGCTGAAATTTGAATTGCGTGTGTTGAAAGATGACGGCAACAGGAACGCATGATTATTTTTCAAGCATAAATCAACTTCTCCAGTCGAATCCGAATATCTAGAGACTGTACGCGTATGACCACGATGGTTGCTTTGCTCTGTTTCGTTGGATTGCTTAACTTTGGCTCCCTTAAGTAGGAGCCAAATATATCGCTATATGTACTTCAACATCAGTTGGTGTTGACGACTTTCTTCAGCTCCCATATGCAATTGTGACACTTTTTAAACTGTTTGTGGCTCCATTTGATAAGTTTAAGTCAAAGTACGTTCATTACGATTTGCTCTTGATTATAAATTGTAAAAAAAAGACGGGAAATCAATGAAAGGCTACAACAAGTTTACGGTAATTTATCAGAAAAAAGTTACAAGTACTTGACCTCGATTATATTCAGTTGTTAAAGACAAAGAGTGCCGTTATACAGTATTTTCAAGAAATTAATATTTTAAACGATAATAGGTTCACTCACATATGTCATATCACTGGCGTACTTTGAAGGGTTCTGTTTCTGTTGCCACCGTCCGAAGAATTTCACATGCATTGAGAAATATGCTCAGTCCTATTGAAAAGTGCGACAGACCAACAAACACAAAATTGATTGACATACCATTGTTCAACGACAAGTAATTGAAAACAAACATACATTTTGAAAAGATGGAAAAGAAAATAAAAGCCTTGATGCTTTATCCCTTTTTTGGACTATGACGAATAAAATAAATCTTCAAAATAAATTCATTATCAGTTTTATGGAGCATGCCGCTTTATCAAAAATGTAATCAAAATACACGAGGGACTTGAGATAAAATGTCAACACGTCGCTAAGAAGTTCTTAATGAAAAATCTCACAAGGAGATGTTTTTAAGGATTAAAGAGTGTATGCTCAGACAAGCGAAATTCTTGATGCTCTTAAAGGTTTCTGTTTGGTATTCCCTAATCTGGTATGATCCTACGATATGTTTTCAAAATATGTTGAAAGTTATGTAGAAGGGCGACGATACCCACAGTCAGCTTCTACAACAACCACTTATCTACTACATGCTATTGGTCTATCACAAGTGTAGGACACATACAGTGTCTGCCGACTTCGAATGGCTATACGCTCTGACCATTGTCAGAGAACTGTGAACATTTTTCGGTGTGTTGGCAATTGAAGCTATAACCCACACACGCCCTACCCCACAGCGGTTTTGTTCACCAAAATTATTGATGAACAGCATTCAGATTCTGTTGATGGCTCCTTTCAGAGGTACTTCAGTGCCCACAGTTTGAGCAATAATTTGATAAATTTGATAAATTTGATAAATCAACATGAGCCGCACTCGTATAATATAATAACTCAGCGAGAATTATTATATTTTCAGACATTCATTTAAATCAAGCCTGATGTACTTCAACCGGTTCACATCGTGTTTTGGTCGTGTTGACTAATCGATAATTCAAAAGTTTCCGATCGCCCGCAGATACAATTTATTAATTTTCCAATTCATTATCGGGCATTAATTAAACTCATTCTTTGTAATTGCCACTGAAAATTCGATTATAAAACACATATGAGTACTTTAGTCAGGTCACTTAACAATGAAAAACGTTAATCTTCCATCAATACTCATTAATTTATTGATGTTTAATTAAATTTTTATTAACGATTTTAAATCGTACACAAAAACCAATTACTTACATCCGCATTAACGGGCGGTGCGGCTCGCTGTTCTGTCAACTGACGCGCCAACCAAAAAATAAAAACGAAAATAAAAAAAATGCAAAAATTAAATTATGAAACTGCACTAGTTACGGATATGAAACAATATCCGGTCAGCGGAACGGACACTCATGTTAATACGGATCACGAAGGTGGATAGAATATTTTTTAAATAGCAAAATAAAAAAATAATCGAAACCCGAACTCAGCACCACCTGTCGCACGTGGTCTGCGCCGCTTTCGCAAACACAGTGGGTATCTATGTGAAAAATCGATTCAGTTGGGAGTGGAATTGTGAAATTTTATCCCATCGATACCACCACACACAGATACATCGATTTGATATGTGAACAAACAGACTCCCTCGGCCCTGGAGTACGGTTTGAATTTTTGAAGCAATATTTGCGTAAGTCGCATAATTGCCGAATCAATATTTAGTCAGCCAATGCGGGGGAAAGTATGGCGGTGTATCGATTAACTTTTATTCCATTTATGCACCGCCGCTGCAAATGGTCGTTTTTACATTTCGTATTCATTCACAAAACTCAGTTGGGCTCTGCTGGATCGTCCGGCGTAGGCATACACATCTGCATTGTGTGCATTGCGGGCGGACAACTGGATGTTTTCACAATCGGAATTCATATTTATGCGATGTTAAGGAAATCGCCACGACCTTTCACGGAGGACTTACTCACCTGGAACATGTGCACCTGTTTTCATGAAGAATTATAGATCGATGTATTTTTGCGACGGCCAATTATGTTCTGTGTATGATCACATTGAATTCAATTTTCTCCCCAACGACACATATCGCCTGCTGCCTAATTGGATCATCAGCACTAGTATTCCCTGCAGAAAGGAATGGAGGTCTGACAAGCTGATACTGGGTGAACTTACAGAGACGAGCGAGGTCACCTGAAGGATGTCAACAGTAGGATATCTCAATTATGGTAGCGGTTTTCAGCCAGAAACCATTGCGATCACTGTCTGGTACTGCCCTGGCTCAAGAAGAATGTGATATTCTGTAGGGATATCGTTATGTTCAAATAGTCAGCCGGTAAGCAGGTCCTTGGATAAGGTAACTTTTTATTCAAAAACAGCCATTGTCCGTTGGCCATCTCTTGACGAGATAGCTGAGGACTTCAATGTACACCTTTTGTGAATGCTGGTCGATTGCAAAACCTAGAAATTTTGGAACTTTTTATATTTCACTTAGAGGAACTCAACAGGCAATCGCTTGAGCCTACCATTTTTCAATCGGAAATGACCAGAAGTCACCACATGGCTTAAAACAAAGTAAACATTGCCAACACTTGATCTCAAACGGTAACTCTGTCTGCTCAGACAGAGCAGACCAGCATTCAGGACTCTCATCGGCGTTATAAAAGGCCACTGCTCAATTAGGTGTCCTTGTACAATAATTCCTGCTGAAGCTGCACAAGTGAAGAGAAGGAGACCACTCATCACACCTCTGCTCGGGCTAAATTTCTAAATAATTTGAGTGAACTGAACGACACCAGCATAAGCCGACAGCAACGCTGAAAAGATGTTCAAAATGATGTCTCAACACGCTCCAGATGGACAAGAAAGGACACTCAAACAATCGACCTCTTGATTATGGAAATTTAAATTCTCAATCCTCAACTTCGGCTCAACCACCGTAAACGCTTGTGCTTTTACTGCAAGTGCCAACAGCCAGTTCTGCCTCGGGATGGAAGACCAAATTGCAATAGAGAGGACGAACTCTTGCAATTAGTTTTTATATGGCTTGTAGCCTTCGTTCAGTTCATCCTAATGGACGGAGTGGACGCATGGTGATGTACATTTGGCGAACATCCGTGTAGTCCCCACAGAAATCCTCTTATACGTAATCTCTTCGCAGAAAAATGGCAGTGAACCCCTGCTGGCTGTGCAATGCACTCGCCATCGATCCCCCGGTTCGCCTCACAATGTTCATAATCCTTCAAACATTTCGACTGTCTTCCTGGAATCAACAACCGCCACGGACGACGGCTTATTTCCGGTAAAATTGGAACGAGTGAACGGGACAAATACCAACTTTTCATTTCATGTTACCACCTTTCGCGAATGTTTGCCCGAATATTTCTGTTGACTAAAGTTCCTCATGAAACTGCAGCCACCAGCAGTCGTGCCAGAACAATAGCACGCACAACAAGAGTGATTAGTGCACAAACTAGACAATAGTCTTCATTAGCCTTACAAAGAGAGGAAGGTTGACTTTCAGCAAAATTAGCAAACTGCTCTTCGAGGAGTCCGCCCACGTTAGCACGGATGGCTCAGAGAGAGAGAAAGGAGCGCCTGGCAGGGTTTTCTTTTTCGGATGAACTGAAACTGAGCTTCTGTTGCAGCCTTTATGATCATCGTAGCATGAGTTTGAAAGCACTCTTACGCCTGAGGTGGAACATTTCGTCCGCCTGAAAATTTCCAATTAACTTGGAATTATGCTCACAGTTTGATGAGATGGCCGAAGATGAGATTCGTCGGGATTCTGAAAACAAAAACAATTTCCCGGAAATGAAGAAAATGTATTGGTTGTTTTTTTCGCCTTGTCTTAAGTCCCCGATTGTCATCTGAGGCAGGGTTTGAGAATTGATGTCTTTCCTTCGATCGATTCATCGTGGCGTCAAGAGTTGAGTTAGCAGCCGATCCACTCCTCAGTTATGGGTTTCATGTCTGATATTAAGCAAGTATTATCTTTAATAAATCAAATTGTGTTATGTGGCGTGAGCTGGACACATTTATGCTGGTGACAAAATCGATGGTAGAGTCCGATGTGTTTATGGATTGTGAGCATTTATCTATAAGATGGTGATAACTACCGTACTGCCAGCGAGACAATATGATCGTTGGTGACTACACCAGCATTGATTTATATAGACCATGGACATTCATGACGCTCCTTCTACAGTCGCTACTATAATTAATATAACATGGGTGGGGCTACAGCCCTTTGTGAACCTGGGCCTGGTCCTCTCACTAGTGAAGGACGCCGACAGTTTTATGCAAACTTCCAAAGGCACTGTTTAATAAGATCCTCATTGACATGTGTACTCTCTAAGCATTGTCAGTGACACGAGAGAACTGTAGCCTCGAATGATGAGAGTTGAGCGTTTCAGGAATCGAACCTACACAGCTACCAAAGGAAACAGAAACAACCCGACCGGCATCACAATGGGTCCATCAGGACCCAATTGAAACATGGCTTACTCGTATTATTTACTCGTACCTATTAACGTAACCTAACCGAGGTAGGTAGGTAGGTGGGCTGCCAGCGAAATCACTAGCACACTTAGACCATTCTGATCCATTGTGATACCCATAGTCAGACTACTCCACTGATCGACAACTCTAGTAAACCAGACCAGATTTAAAAACCGGATAAAGCGTATTGACATTGCTTTCACTGGGACTCGAACCAGGGACCCCCTATTACCAATGGTAGGTACTCAAATAACTACGCCATTTATCTGTTCAACCTGACCTAACGAAGTTGGTCAAGTCAAGCCTTCCTAGAGTTCCGTAAGTTAAATTAGTTTGAAATAAATAAATCGTGGACATTAAACAACGGGTTTAAACTCGTTCAGTTGAGCTTAGCAAGCACTTTAGCACAGAACAAAACTCTTTTCTTAATACATATGCTTTACCTCAAAAGTGAGCCCCACTCTCGTCCACTGAGTGTACGTTGTTGGTGCATGTTTGTGAGTTGAAAAACGTACTTAAGTGACGGCACTGATTCTGTATGGCGTTTGCCGAAAAGACATTTAAAGATAGCCCGCATACATGTCAGAAATTCATATTTTGATACTTAACTGTAAGAGCCGTGATGGAGATTAAATTGCAAAAAATATGGAGGCTCTGCTGCCTCGCATGAAATGGTGCACAATTGGTTCACTGTCGTTGCGGTCGTATGAACACAAAAGCGACATCCAGTACATCCAAATGACGTCTAAACGGAAAAAGTGGTCAACAAAAATTGTGTTGGTGCAGCTAAGATTGTTGCGATTTCAAATGATTCCGTCATTCAACTCGTTCACGTTCAATTGCTCAATATGATCGGAAAAATAGGTGTACGTTTGCTGATAGTGGACCAAAAACAGGCATAAAATCGAAATTCGTCTCGAAAGGAGACTACGTCGAAAAATAAATAAAATTTTAAGAAAAAAAAAATAGCGCCAACGATCAAACTCATTCAGGTTTCATCATTCGATTTCAAATCGATCTTTTACCATACTTTGCCTATGACTACAAAATGACCAGAAAACTAGAAATAATTTAAACAAATTACCATATACCGAAGCAGATTGTTCATGATTTTTTTCAGAATCTAGGCCACTAGAAACTAGAAATGTCATTGGAGACGTTCTCAATTGCACACTTTGGGGCTTAAGGGGTAAATCCCTGGAGCATTCACGTTCGAGCAGTCACTCTTTGACGAGCGTTGGTACGCGTTTCATTGAGCTAACGAGAATTTTCTCTCAATACGCGTCATCCTTAGTTTTCTATATCGAAATAAAACGCACGCTATATGGAATAAGATCAGTATACAAACTTAGAACTTAGTGCTCGGACTTATGTACGTTATTACGGTCTGTGAAATTTAATCGCGCGACCGCCCAGCTCCGACTTAACGTATGATTTACATGCATCCTACTCAAAATGTCAAAGTCAGTACGCGTAAACGCACTGCTGCGGTATGGGAATAATACTTCATTTTAAAATACCTATCGATTCATATATCAGACAATAGGACGCCTGAACATTTCCAAATTCAGAAAAGCTTTACATGTACATACATATGTATGTATATGAGAAATCGAAAAATAACCCGCCTTTAAAATATTCTTGCGTATTAATTTTTACGAAGACCTAATGCTCATAAATGCCATGTCATTCGCTACATTAATGTAGAAGTGGCCACTCGAGGGACCACTCTTACTTAGAGATGTCATTTCATTTCAAGAACAACTGTTAAAATATCAATTTTCATTCTCAACTCTAATTCTCATTAATTTTATTATTTTTTTCACATTTTGTTCAAATTATGTATAGACTAAGAAATGTAATTCTCCATAGTAAATACAAAAGTATGTTTTTAAGGACCAATCAAGTACTCTTATCTTGAGGAATAATCACAAGTCAATAGGGTTAGGGTTCCAATTGCGAAAGGCAACTGGCTTATCGAGAATTACAAATGAATAAGCATGAGAGCTGAAAAAAGGACATAAATAAATGTTTTCATTGGCCAAATATAAATCAACAGTCCTCTTTGCACATGACTTAGCTTATCTGGAGGCTTCTAACATGGCCCCAAAAACAGTCACATCACATAAAGGATACAAGTAAAAAATAATATCAATCGACTGTTCTTTTTGCTGTTCGTTATCCTTGAGTAGTCGGAGTGAACCTCTCTCCAGAGAGCAGGGTAAAATTCGATATTTCAGCAAGTAAGTGATTCCGACCATCTAAGCATGGTGTGTATGTGTGCGAATGTCGTCGCAAAACTTTCGCCTAAGTACCTTCAACTTGGATAATTATTGATATTCTCGGAGTTATCTCACGATTTATGGTTACAATTTGTCTAGACAGAAGTTCGGCTTGTATCTGCGCTGACTAGATGATGGGCAATTGCAAATCATTTTCATTCGGGAAACGTTGTGCAATGTCTCCGAAGTTTCTCCAGTCCGTGCGATAAAACGGCGTCTGTTTTCTAACTAGCTGCTATTCAAATGAGATGATTTCAATCTCCACGCCTCACTCGCGATGGCAAGTAATTTCGGTTTGGTATTCGCGAAACGTGCACTTGTCCTTAGCCGCAAAAATTCCTTTGATGAGATTAAAATTCGGTAAAATTTATCTTATTTTTCTTTTTATTTTTCGTCCCACCACAGATTACAGTCAGTGGCATCATTTCGTTTGAATGCGAGTTCATCACGCCGAAGACCCGAATACTTGAGATCAAATTAAAATTACTGGAATTCATTCAACAAAAACCGCTTAGCATTCCAATTAATTCGGTGCGTCACGAATGTGTCAATGAGGCTTCTTCTTCCTTTTTCCACATTCCGCAGCTACGAGCTACGAGGGAAAACCCTCAAAATCCAACTAATTAAATTCCTTCAGCATAGCGGAATCAAAAATAGGTCGTTTAGCGCTTAAAGCACAATAATGCCCTCCCAACGAGATGGCGAAGTGTGCCTTGCCTCTGTGCCCACCATTCTGATTTGAATCCTTATTCGCGCTGCCTTCAATGTGTGAAAAGTTAAAACCATGCCATTAAGCAACACATTATCATTCTACAATTCTACAATCCCCCGTGCGCGGTTTTTTGCATTCCCCCGACACACATCCGTCCACACTTCTCGTCGTGGCTTTAATCACTTTAATGAAAGCCATTTGATACTGAATTGAATTGAGCAAATTTTCAGTCCTACAGCATGTCCCCGACCCAGATTCATTCACCAGCAGTCGGAAGAAAGGTGAGCGAAAAAATAATTCTTTCAGTAGTCTAGAGAGTGACAGCGGAATAGCATCTCGCTGCCTGCTCAATCAACGACACCTAAGCCGATTAAAAGGCAAACCGAAGAGAATGGGTCCGGCCCGAGCTGTGTGTGCGCCCCTCCGTGAAATAGGAGCACTGCTGACACTGGCAGGGTCTATGCTCCTAATTCAATATACATGGTCGTTGCACTATTGCCGGTGGGGTGTGCTGGGTGAGCCGTGATTACAGGTGTGGGCGAATCACTGACGGCCGAGTGCAGAGAGGTGACTGTGCAGATATCGCGTGAGATGGATCGCGACTCGAGGCATGCTAATTATCGACGGTTCAGCGTCTACTTGCCACCTCCGCCGCACTGACGGCGAGGTTAATGAACAAAAATCTAATTTGGAGAAACAAAATTGGAATAACGAGAGTGTTTTCGACGTAAAATCATTTATTAGATTATAATGCCAAGATGAGTTATAATTAGAATTTTGATGGTCTTACGACGGGAGAGTGATGCCTTCGCTTTGGATCACACGTAATTGAAAATACATCAATTAGGAGGGATCAGAATGCGCAGCTTATCGACGCGCAAAATCAAATATCGACACATGATATTTGTTAAGTTTTGAAGGTGCTTTGTCCTGTCGTTTGCTTTCTAATCATCATCATCTTCTGACCCGCATGTTCCATTAAACGAGTCGCGGACGCATTAAAGAGAGACCTCCAGACTCCATCCACCGCTCAAGTCTAACACCATCAGGAATAATATCTAACTCGTCAGGAATTATGTATGTGCAAGCGAAAAACAGCAGGATAACGCCCTTGGTTGAATGCCTGCCATTGATTTGAGGAGTTCCCGGTCGAATCCCGGTGAAATCAAAGCCGTTATCCGGTTTTCATGTTCCATTTGCCATTGGGATCAAATTAACGACACTATCACTAGAGTTGTAGATCAGTGGTAGTAGTCTGACTATGGTTATCAGAATGGACCAACCATAGTCTCTTTGTGCGATTTTGCTGGCAGTCCACTCTACCTAACCATGTGCAAGCGAAACCAGGCGAGTTTTTAGACTTGGTCCGACAACCGGAGTCGCATTCAAAGGACGCCTCGGAGGGTGTGATGATGGGGACATTCGTGTCAAGTGATACGTGACTTGTTCCATCAAAATATAGAAATTGCTAGCCATATTGTTGGATCTCCTTCCCCATTCCCATGTGCCACCTTAAAACTGGGCGACCTTGTGTTTAGTTTTGCGGCTGCACAGGCTCGGAATCGAAGACTTTTCGGGCTGCAGTCAAGCTTACCGCTCGCTCAACGACACCTTGCCACCAGAGATAACTCTTAGACGCATGGTTCGTGTTGCTACAAAGCCTGTTCAGTTCTTGGTTCTGTGCCTTCAACTCGAGCGCGACCAATAACACGCCGCAGAACTTTTCCCTCGAAACCCCAAGGACATTTTCATCAGCACTTGAAGTTGTACACGACTAATGGCCGTTTGCTCTCTACTCTCTGATCGCATCGAATTCCATACTCTACACCAATAAAGATCTGCTTAACATGGCTGTGATTCAATGGTGCCGGAATGAGGTGGGTCAGATTTTTGCGTGATCTCCCGTGATTCAGGCTTCGAATGCATAGTCCAGCTAGGTGAAAGCAGAGTAATCGGGACATGGACAAATTGAGAGAAACAATATCAATGAATTAAGAATCAAGTCAGTGATTCTGTTTCTCGCTCGCTTTCTGTACAAGGGCGTCTAGAATTCTCTGGAAGTAGGCACGCAAGTCAATCTAATTACGTTCGAACGAATATCCATTCTGCCTTATAGTCCACAGTCTTTGTACAGTCTGCTGTAAGCCAAGATGTCATCATATGCAGATCTTACAACGAATCTTGATCTAGTGTCTCTGCACTGATCTTCCCTGAGCTGCGTATAGATGAGCTCCATACGCCAACTTTGACTGATGTTCATGAGATGTCAAAAGGAATGAGAAGCCAATTTACTGCAAATTCCATAGATACGGAACCAGAAATGAAAGAGGAAGAAAATCGACTTAGACCCTCATCAGTCCAACGTAGGGAGTGTTGTCACATTTAAGGGACGCGATATGCGTACATTTCAACAAAACGTTGACATCTACGACTTCCCTTAATAACTCAAAGGTCTCGGCCATCCTGTCATTGTGTGACATTTACAAATACTGTCCGAGTTGTAAAACAACTCATGGTGGTGGGTATTCTAGGTATTCTAGTATTCTAGTATTCTCCCATGAGGAGACCTATAATTTTGTTTTTGCGACTCCGAGAGGCAACGTTTGATAAGCTTTTTCTCGACAATTACTGAGTACATTTTCTTCTCCCTGAGCAATGGCCCGAAAGAGGTGAAATTGTGTGAATTCTGAAAATTAGTCGCGTCGGAAATTGAAAGTGGATCCGAACACGTGGTCCGACGCACAACACCTCGCTGGCCTCTGTTCAACTTCATGATTATGGACAAGTTTGCGTTATTTCGTGCATCGACGTATATCGAAGCTATTCTCGACTGTCTCACTGCCACTGTTCGCACTGTTTCGACAGAAGGCCCCACCTGAGTGGTTGTTCTGTGAACGTACTTCCCTCTGGATTGATCTTTTCTAATTAGCAGACTGACGTATGCTTACCTACACAACAGTATGCCTTAAATATCTGTTTTTCTTCAACCGCTTTTCCCACAAATTCCTTTAATCAATTTCTTCCCATCGCCAACCTGCCCCCTGCCGAACCCTTACCTACGTTAAGTTCATAATTACAAGCGAACGATCGTTCCGCAAAATTAGAATCTCTGCTGTTGACACATGTTATTGTGAAATTCTACACCGTTAAGCGAAGCATGTCCTTCAATGTTTTTTTGCCCGATGCTCCTTCCTTCATCCGTGACACGATGTTCAGCTCTCGGTTCGAGTTTGATATTCAATTAACGCAAAACGAAAGGAAATCACTCATAAACCCATTTCCTTTTTGTTATCCCAGTTTGATTCCATCAACGTCACACACCCTCCCTCCCCAGAAACTCCAACTCCCGCCGCGCCACAATTTCATTTCACTTTGTGTATCCGAGAAAACAATATGGCAGGCGAATAATTCAGTTGCTAATCCCAAATCGCAGGTGTTTGAGCAGGCATCATCTCCTTATCGCCCATAGCATCCGGTCTTCGCCGTCAAACAGCTCCGCCCACTCGATTTCAATCGATAGTCGCTCTTGAAAGCGTGCTATTCAAACAGAACCATCCATTAGGTTATTATATTACCAACGCATACAAAAGGCATCTCCGAGTCTCTGGACGGAATGAGGGGGAATCTGATAGTTTGTCAATAAGTATTACTTTTCGGTGCGCCGCGCCACGCCGTGCGATATTTGTTTTTGGCAACTGACAAGCATTTAATGACACTGTCAGGCGAGAACTCCGCGGAGCGATGATCCAAGAGTTAATAGTACAAAAAAAGAATTCCCTCAACAGCGTGGATTAAGAGAGTCAGCTTCGAAAGCGTTGTCAATTTAAGTTAATCTCTCCGCTCGGGAATCCTTTGTCGACATCACAGTCGATCACAGTTGATCTGGCTTGTCAGTGAATGACGTCCTCCTCTCTCGCCGTCAAATTCATAGTTTTAAGGGTTAAACGGTCTACCAAGAAGTCCCTAATCCCCTGTCAACTTTTTCATCATTCGCCTTTCTATCTCTCTCCGTTCGTTGGTTTTTCGTTTTTCGTTTCTCGTCGAGAGTGTTCTTGCTTTAATCCAGCCCGACGTTATTCGGAAGCCAAGCAGCATACGGGGCCGGCATTAGTTAAGAGATCCTTCAAGTTTATATGCATCATTAAGGGGGTATCAACGAAGTGTCGTCCTCTAAACGCCCACGGTCTTTTCCACGTCCTCGAGTTCGCCTTCGTCCTCGTCTTGTCATCCACATCGACGTCGACATCAACATCGCCATCGCCATCGCCATCGACAGTGGCATCAGCCAGCAACGTCGTGGTTGTCATTATCGTTTTACTCTGTCTCAAGTGGTGAATGGGGTTCAGGGAGAAGAGGAAAAACGAAACCAGGAAGACAGGAGTGGCAAATGTCAAAATCCTTTTTTCAATGGCGCGCAAATGATTATGCAACCAAAGTGTTTGGTGTGGTTGGCGCTGCTGGGATTGGAAAATAATCCCCTCCGCCCTCATCCCACTCCCCCACGACCGCCCACCAGATGACAGACAAAAATAAAAACGGGAGAAAAAAAAATAAATATTCAGCTCTAGGTTTTCGGCTTGACGTTGTCCTTCTGCTTGTCGCGCTAATGTTGACTTCGAAGAAGGATTTATTGAATTTAAATGATACTTCCGCAGATACTTTGCATTTCATGAAACGTCGCCTATCAAGGAGATCTTAAGCTATGAGGAGTGTACACATGTATGGGTGTCATGTCTTACAACGAGATGATGGTGCTAAATGGAATATTAACCTTTCGGTTCAAGGGCTGCGACTGAGTGATGAAGGAACGAATTGGAAGATGTCTTATGAGTAAAAATAAATAAAATTACGTGGCAAGAGGTGGTTATACGCGGGTGTACTGCACATGATACATGCGTGTGCAGATAGGAGATCATTCCTCGTTAACACTAGGCACTTGCAGTTGAGGCACTCTGTCTCAAGTTGTCTCCCCTTAGACACAAGGATGACACTCTATAGAACACATGACACTCTTAAATTGAATCGCTGAACCACTGATTGTTGGTGACAGCGATTTACCTTCGATCCTTTGTCGTTTTCGTGAATTTTCTGATAATTAATCGAGCACTGTGTTGACTTTGCAAGAAGGTCTTGCAAAGAATGGATGTGTTTATCTCTATGGTACCTATTGTTTTCATGATTTACTTGGGTGGACAGGCCTCACCTGGAAACCTGGAAACGGACTTCTGCAAATCACGAACGCCATCAAATGTCGCTAACGCCGCAGTCCGGGGCGAACTAGGGCTTCTACAGCAACCACTGTTGTTGTGCGTGACGACGGCGAAGTTTTGAAAACAAGTAACTTCTTTGAGGATTGTCAGCTACTCGAATGAGGTGGGGTGGTGGTGGAGACTTCTTGCCAACTGCTGATCGAAAATGTGAGTCTTTGAGTACCGTAAAAGGGATGAGGTGGAATATCGTGAGAGACGGAATTTTTCTTGAAAGTGAATTTAAATCACTTGCCTTGCTTATCGCGTTGTTCGCTTCGACAATTGCTAAGACTTTCGGATGAGTTTTGAGTTTCCAATCAGAATTCAAACTTATTAGACTAATTTAAAATAAAACCTCCCTCTAGTCTCAACACACAAATGTGAGTCTGATACATTAAATAAATAATACCTATGTACGAAGAAAAATGAGACATTATCAACCGAATGATTTTTTCGTAATTCATTCGACATCCATTCTTTTCCCTGCGCGGTCAGTTTCTTCCCGCAGGATGGATGTTTGAATAAAGATACAAGAGGAAGTTGGTCGTTCAATGGGGGTTTATGGAGTGAATCTGGGCCTCCGCCGAGAAGGCTGTTCAGCGTCTTTGATGTCACGCCAGCCGTCTAAGTTGGTTTGTAAAATACTCTTCGGACTTCTACGCTCCGCATGGTCTACCCACCTCATGCCTAGAATCCGTAGATGCCTGACAAGACTTACGTCGTGACACATGCCACAGAATTCTATATTGAATCCACTAGATGCCCTCAATTTAAAATGGACTCGAAGAATTCTGAATACGCTTCGTCCACTGGTCCCTATTGTCCCATCGTCGTAGAGATGATTAATGTCTTGTAGTTATAAGTCAACGTGATCCATCCTTTTACTCAGGGTGTCATCTTGAATCCACGTTCGGCATTTAATCAACTTTGTCACACAATTGGCTACAACCCGCATCTCGTATTAAACATGTTCCATGCCAAAAATGGCGTTCACGGCAGCGAGTTTTCGTAAGCAGCGTTCCGCCTAGTTAAGAGTCAGTGGCTGTAGGTCCAACGAGGCAAGCATTGTAAGCAACTATTTTCGGTGCACACTCCTTTTCTATTTACCGAGGAGCCTATGTAGAGTCATGTGTCTGATTACTTGACGACATCACACACTTCGTTTTGGCTCTTTGGCTACCAGACCTATTTTAGCCGCTTTCGTCACAATACCAGCGAACGCCCAATTAACAACCCTCTGTGTTCGTTTAACAACCTTGTTTAACTTTAAGGATCTCTCTGAGTTCGTTTCCAACCTGGAGATCATCGATCATTGTTCTCCATCGTTATCTTGCACAATCTCCATGGTCATCTCCATGCAAGCTGCGTCTCGAAATGGATTAACATGTGGTGAGTGTAGATCTGTATTTATTTAGCCTCTTCTAGGATCTATAAGCCTCTTGTAAAATGGTCTAGGGTCTCCATCTCTAAATGGTGGGGTCTCCATCTTGTGAATTACTACTTGGACATTTTGCGCTCTAATGCGACTGGACAGTCCTTGTAAGTCCTCCAGTTGGTTCCAACAAAATAATCGAGAGCTTCAGACGATGGCTGTTGCAGGGGCACATGAAGCGGATCTGGTATCAGACGCTACTTGTATGGAGCTGAGTTTTAAAACAGTGCACAGATTCAGTGAGTTTTGTCGTGCACGGTGTGCCGCCCTTATGGATTTCTTATGGATTTTTTCCTATCCTAGAGTGTGGAAAAGTCATCTTCACGGCGAAGGCTGGGTACTCATCTTCATCTAAAAAAAGATGCTTAAGTTATTCCTGGAGTTTGCGAGGAATAGAAACTGCTTATCATCACAAAATTGTGAATCTGCTTTGGCTTCCCTTTAATACCAGCCGCACTTTTGCCGCCATGCATCACTCAACTGCCCCATAATCGCATGAGCTCGGAGTCTATTACTCACGCCGCCATAGTCGACTCACCACCAACATCACTTCCTCGGCAGTGTCAACTATTTACGTTCACAGCTATCATTTATGTAAATAAATTATTTCCTTTAAAGCATCCAGAACTGTGGTTGATTTAAATGACACATTTTAGCGGAGCCTCAAAGGATACGAGGATGGCGTAATTACATTCATTAATTTATTGACCGAGTGTTGAGATGAATGTTACATCACCACTGGCATGGCACGGCACAGCACAGCAAAGAAGAATCATTTTAAATTTTCGCGTGGCCAACGTTGCAGTCGAATAGAAATGCCTCCGACAGAGAACTTTTGAACGGCAACCCCCAACCAGGCTGTGCAAACATGTACACAGAGCCCTTATCTCTCTCTCTCTCTTTCAAGTTAAACCCAGTGGCAGCACGGCTAGAGGCTGGTTAAATAGGCAAACCTTCACATCCATAGGTCATCCTAATTATCTGCGGTGCTTCATGTACACACACTACAGCTCATCGCATCTTTATCATTAATGTGCCCTACAATGGCTGTGACTGCCTGCGACGAGCAAGTATCCACTTTTATCTGGCTCACGTCGCAACTCCGCGTGCGAGAATTCACTCTGCCTCCAGAGTGAAATAATAAAATTTAAATGAATTTCCTGGCAAAGTGTGTTACTGTGTCGATAAAGCCGACCGACCGACCGACGAACGGACGGGTACCGAGATGGGGCTGGCTTTTGCTGAGCGCAATGAAGGCGCGGACGCTCAAGGGACTTCTCGGCATTATTACCACTCAGGATGCGATGTACATATTTGTACGTTTTTCCAGGGGATATTTAACATTTCTTTGTGAACGTTTGCGTTGAAACCCGCTTGTTTTGACGTGTAATAACCGGATAGCGTGCACCTCACGTCGGCTCGTGCGGCGCGGCGTGCTGTAAGCGCCACAACCTGTCGGGCGAAGTTGATAAATCAACGACCGAACGAATGGGCTCTCCATCTGAAGGATATTCGAGAAGAAGTGCCGCTGAGATAAATGATTTTATTTTGCTGAAATGCCTTTTGACCGTTTGCGAGGAGTTAATTTTAATTTATCACATGCTAATTGGCAATTAACATTGATTGGGACGTTTAATTGCTGCGCTGATGAGAACCCGTGGCAGCTCCATTGAGTTGTCGTCTGGTTCTGTTTGTGTAGGTGCGGCACTTAAGAGTCAATTTGGAGTGTCTTATCGATGAGTAAGTGCCCGCCCAGGATATTGAAAAGATTCGTGTAAAGGAGTGCTTCTTCGGTGTGAAGAGTGATTTATTGAATGGACTTGTAGATTAAGTGCGATGCAGTGATGCGGACGGTGGATGGCGGAAATGCGAGGGGTGCTCGTGAATTCATATTTTATTTGCAACAGGATGGGCGTCGCTGAGTGTCGCTGATTGGAAGAAATCCTCTTCTCGGATGGTTAATGGGCAATTGATTGAATTGTACTTTATGTGTTGCTGATGGGGATAAACTCCTTGCGGAAGCAGTTAAAGAGACTTTCAGCCGCGTCAAGGCAGCGTGGAAACTGACTGTCCGTGGAAGGAAAAAGAAGACCGACTTATTAATAAAAGCTTCTGTGTCGTATTCATCTTGATCCTTTATCATTCAAATAATAGGTACCACGAATGATGAAGGCGATAATGAATTTTAGCTACAATTTTGGTCAAGACAAAATCAAGTTAAGTGTGTGAACCTTCCGCCACCAGGTGAAAACAAACCTGTGTCCGAATCGCTAGAATAGACTTTGAGATGGCTTAAGACCTCAAAAATGCTTCGCCTTGTAAGTCGACGGATTGGAAAATTTCATTTTTAACCGCATTACGTATGTGACACTACCCTTTCACGACCCACTACACTTCTACCAGAACCAATTCAAAACGGAGATGCCTATCAAAACTGATTTAACATCATCACTTTGCAACTCTTCACTCCACTCTGACATGGATGGCAGATTCGTTTTTTCACCCTTGCCGTCCATTGCAAGATTGATTTTTTTCTTCTTCCTTCTACTGAGTTCGCAGCAAACTCATTTTTCCGCTCCATTTTGCCAAAGCGGCTGTTGAAAGCTCTATCTGCGACGCAACTCAATATGCATGTAAACTGAAATCGCATTTGAGTGTAAATCTCGATTGACATTGTCACTTAAGATAAGGATGAACAGACAAGCAGTCGTGACGTTATTTGTGATGACTTGCCATGGAAAAGGGACTATTTAGTCAAAATTACATCGAAGGGATTGAATAGGTCTGCATATCGCGTATAAGAATGGCTTGCTGGTGCTTTTGAATGTGGACATTTGGAAGTGAGCGAACTCATTGTAATTTAGAGCGGGAAACTTGTGAAGTCAGTTGGTTTTTTTTTCGAATTTTCTTGAGTTTACTACACGTTATGCGTAAGTCAGCCGAGAACTTTTGATTATACATAATAAACGTCTTATTAATGCCAAGTTTATAGGTGTTCACAGGGTTTTCTAGCAAGTCTTGTATTATTTCTTTAATAGCTCCTTTTTTACTACCTTACCCATTATATCGGGTGACCAGATAGCAATAATAGTCTTTCTAATTGTTACGATATAGCTGCTGTCAAAGTTCCCAATGACACCCAGCTGTGAAAATATTCAGTAAGGACTGGCATTTCATTATTCATTTTTGCAAGCTTGTCGAACGTGTGGAAATTATTAATAGGTCCACCGTATCGAAATTCCGGCTTTGTTAAAAATACCCAACGTGAATGTCATCGTGAATTCGGTCATCATCAAGGCTTCAGTGTCAACGCAATTCGCCGCACCATTAACAAGTTTGAGTGAACATTTGAAGCAGCCACCAATGAGGCAGAGATTGGTGCGAAATGAGGAACGCATTGCTGTCGCAGCGGTCAGTATCGAAGAAGATCCAGAAATGTCTCTTCGGCTGCCGATCAGCTGAATTTGGCATCATCAGATGAATCAGCCAGCTCAGTTTGCGGTTGGATGTGGGCATACATGAAAATGTAAGCCGGACGCCCATAGCCACCACGGTGAGTTGGCTAATTGGAGACTGAAAATGTTGGCGGCTTTCGGCAATAAATTCATCGTCTCGGAAGTGATACATTTTTGACTCACCACAGATTTAAAGTAGTATAGAGACAGCCGACTTATTCCGCTACTTAATCTTTTAATTTTTTGACATCGTCTTCTCAAACCCAGCGACCAGTCAGAGGATGACAACATTTACATAATTTCCTCAACCACTGCCAAAACTCTCAAATTCGTCAACGGACAAGGGGTCAATCAGGTGCGAAGTCGGCTATCTCTATAGTACCTGATTCTGATTTCTGGCTCAGCGGCAAGTTAAATGTCTGTTACCAAAGCGAACACAATCCACATGTGTTCGACCAAACATCGTGTCATCCACCCAGATTGACTGTTCGGTGCAGCTTTTGGCACCATTTTATTTGTACCTTCTCCTAGGGAAGGGTCGCGCGGCCCTGTCTGGATTCTGGATCAATGTCAGCAGGGCGCAGTAAGTTTACCTTGTTGCCCTTCTGAGAGGTGTATTTCGATTCGATCTCTTCTCCTGAAAATTGAGCTTTCTCGCGGCACCATCATCAAGTTGAATTCGGATTAACTCTTAGAAAACTTCATCTGGCTCGTTTCTTAGTTTTGTGGATCTGCCAACCGTCTGGATAAAGTTATGAGTCTTGACTGCAGTCAACTTTGCTGACGTAAAGTGCATTGCCAGCGCCATTGACGTTGATTTGTGCTTCCTTTAGCTTGGTCTTGATGGCTGGAAGGAAAGTACTAACTATAGTTCAGACTGAAACTCCCTTGCTGTTCTGATAAGTAGGTGAAGTAAGGTGTCATGGTCCTATTCAGTTTTTAGTGTTTCCGTCAGTCTTTTCGTTCGTTCAAGTTCAAGTTGATGCACTTACCATCCAGTCTACTTCGACCACAAGCCAGTCTCCACAAATGTGTTCAAGACATTCTGTTTCTTACCATTTTTACACGTTTTCTTACCTGAAGTCTTGATTCTCATTTTAAGCCTGGTCCACTGAACTGCCTTAGCATTGATAGGTGTGAGCGGGCGTCCAAAAACGAGTCTCCCCATGGCCTGCCTCACACTCAATCGTAGGTTTTAAGCAGAATTCCTGAAAATACGAAAACTTTTGTGAAAGTGAAGTCAAATTACGAACTTACAAGTCCCCGCAGCAACCTTCGCACTCAATTGTGATGAAAGCACTTTATTGTGAAATTAATTTCTTTGAAACTGTTTCATCGTCCCTACATCTTACGACGACGCCAACGTGCGGATAGCATACATGTGTCCAAGGACACTCTCCAGAGACTTTATTCTAAATTCGCAAAATGAACGACACACTATTATACGATGTCCCCTTATTTCACATCTTGTCCCTATGTCAAGGTTTTTGTCTCTTGTCTCACCAACGTGCTCCAATGATGAGTTCATATTGAACGAATTTCTCCGGATTGCTTCATCCTTGGTTCGGCTCCACACTCACACGAGTGCAAGTGGCACACACACACATGCGGGTACATAACTTTATGGAATTACTCCATTAAATTGCAATTAGGCCCTCGCAATGATACGAGGACACATGACTACGTACATGCAGTCCCTCTTGAGCAGTGGTGGTGATGGAAGGGGGGTGGAAGGAGGACATGAACGAGGACATGACATTTTCTTGTTTGACGTGTAGTATGAGTTGGAGATAATTTTGCAGGTTCTCTCTCGTCTTCTTGTCAAGGGGAAATATAATTATGATGAATTGCTGTAAATTTCATCGTTCTTTTCTGAACAAACCCGAAGACACAGCCGAGGGATTCCGAAGAATTGCGGCGTTCTAAAGGAAGATGATTTTCTTTGAAGAAAAAAAATGATGTGAAAGAAGAATTGCTTGCCATGGGCCCTCTGGATGGATTGATGTTGATGGCAAGTGGCTCATGAAGTCCAGTGTAGATGATTGCAATCGATGTTGGTGGCGACAGTCCATCGAAATGCAATTGTTGACGAGAAACCAATTGACGCAGTTATTAGTGAAATACTTTGAAGTCACGCAGCATTTGAAGTGGCGTCCATTGAAAAACGAGCGGATTTAAACCGTTGCATTATGTGGGCTCATTGAACATATGAAGGCCGACCAGCCACCGAAAACACATCGCAGGACAACCCACTGTGATGCGGTTTTAATACCGCATCATGATATATAGGCTACTCGACCACGGCCCACACACAGTAGTAGACAGTAGCCATAGAGGATGGATCATTTTTGACAACTGCGATACATTTACCCAGCTCTAACCGCTTTGCCGTCCACAAAGGACCATAATCAAATCGCATTTAACAACGGTTCCGTTGGCAAGCACTCAGCCATAATAGTGTATACGTATCCTAATTTTCCGCGCTACACTACAGTGGAGGACGTACGTCCTTTTAGGCCGTAGTCAGATCTACAAGTCGATGATTAAAAAGGGTACAAACAAAAGGATACAACCCTCTGGTTTCCCATCGTAGGCGCAAACACCGGACGATGGGCGGATGACTGGAGAATGGATAGGTACAGCGTTTGCCAAAACCGATTTGCAAACATAATATTTATCGTATTTTGTACCTGTTTAAGGTGCTTCTGCCTGAAGGGACAACACCGACTATCACAACCTGTGGGAGGAACATGACCAGCAGCAGCAGCAGCAGCAACAACAACAACGGATCAAGGGTACCGGCCCATTTGTTGTAAGAATGCTTAACTATGAATGAGCCTTATCACCGAGCTAACATCACACAATACATATCCTGCGACATGGATCCACACCTGATTCTCCTTCTCGTTGCCTCTTGGCGTTCGCTCTTGTCGGGATTAGAGATTTTGTAATAAATTTTTCGTCCTACATCCTGTTGCTGGTCGGTGATGGTTGAGCGTTAACGTGCTTTGTATTGTTGTGCTCCAGCGGGGAAGGTAACGAGAAGAGAAAAAAAAGAAAAGTAATGTGAAAAGGATGTAACATAATTTAATTATTAAAATGGACCCAACTCGGTTATCCTTCAGATGATTGCCTGAATTCACCGGGCCATGGGGTACATACAGAGCTTTTGAAGAAAGGCTCTTTTCCAGCTCCGGGCAGGATTTAATAGGATTATTGGTGATTCTGTGTTTACTGCGCTAATATATGTGTCGGGTCCGCCTGGATCTGGGTGAATTAGTTCGTTTTGGTTCTTCAAATTTCTCCGTTTCTTCTCCATCCACCGTCAGAGGCCGCTTCGAAGTGGAGGACGGTCAATGTGGTGAGAAGTGATGTGGCCGCACGAAGAAGTTATTTCTTGCAGGGCGTCTAAATTCGGCCGTAGGGCAAATGCAGAGGTTACTTTCTCATGAAAGTTTCATAACACGATGCATGCAAGGCATCTGGATGCTAAGTGGGTGGACGAGATTTATGTGGGTGTCCCCGCGGCACCCAAGGAGGCCAAGGTACAAGGGTGTAATTAGGGGAGCTAAGTGCTGTGAGTGTTTTGACAAACAGAGAGTTGCTGGGCATTCTGTGAATAGGCAATAGAAGATGTATGTGGGAGAAGAAATGTCTCACGTACTATGTAGGTGTTGAGATTAGCGACAGACGTGTCCTTTCGCAGCTGAAAGATTCAGTGGTAATTACTAGTTTCACAGCGTTTTTTCTAAATCGATCAGGCCAGGACGAAGCTACTTCATTGGTTTGGTGGTTGGGGACCGCGCATTTCCTTCATGCTCTGCCATGAGCATGAAAGCAGGCCTACGACCCATGAAGGGTCCGCTGCTTTCCATCGGTGACTGTCCTGGTCATGCTGCTTCCAGTCATCAAAACCAAGCTGTCTTGCATCCGCGATAGCTTGATCTTTATACCGGAACTTCAGTCTTCCTCTTCTTCTCGAACTAGGAGGCTTAGATTCGTAGACTCTCTTTGCTGGAGTGTTACTGTCCATTCAAGCTGGATTTTTTGCCTTCCGGACTACATCCACATCCTGGTACAGCTCGTTGAAATCGCGGTTGTGTCTTCTCCTTGATGGGACCATTTACCCGACGTAGAATGCTTCTTTCGAAGTCAATAGGAAACAGTTCTGCTGTTTTGCTTAGCGCCCAGTTTTCGGTTCCATAAAGTAGGACTGGCAAAATAAGTGTTATGTGGAGCATAATTGTGGTTCTTCGGGTCATTGGGTTTGAACCCAAGTTTGTATTGTTTGCATGTGTTTGTAGCTGATCATTGAGTCTGTGGTACAAATTGTTTTAGCAGGTGGTTGGGTGCGATCTGCTTGATGATGCAGCTGAATACTAATTCACACTGCATTAGTACAAATAAGAAGGACGAAAAATGAATACTGACAGCAAGGCGATTGATCACGAGTCAAAGAAAATACAGAAACCACTGCTTGCTGTTCAAAATATGACGACGTGCTCCTCCCTATTAGAGCAAACTGGAATAGAAAGCGTATAAACCTCACCCCGGATGTGTGTTTATACACAGACGGTTCAAAGATGATTTGCGGGGTCAGCGCGGGTATTTACTCATCTCCAGGAATAGAATATGAGGCTAGACGGACAAGTCAGCAGATCAAGTAGAAAAGTGGACAAAAAGTTGCAAGCAACAGTAGTTGGAGCACCATCTGACCATAATCATCTAAAGTACCACGAAACGAAAATGCGACTAGCCAACGACTGTATATGCACAGGCTGCGACGACGAGGAGGAAAGCGAGAATACTTTTCACTGCCTTCGCCACTGCACAACGTCTGACACTTAAGAGGTCTCCAAGATCTCCATCATCTAACAAAAATCCCTCTAAGTATTTTCAGGATGGAACTGAGATCGATCTCACGTGGTCTGTGTTATTCGTATGGAGGAGGCGCA
Organism: Eristalis pertinax; assembly: GCA_907269125.1. Lineage (NCBI taxonomy): Eukaryota > Metazoa > Arthropoda > Insecta > Diptera > Syrphidae > Eristalis > Eristalis pertinax. The sequence continues at coordinate 32,686,045 of OU026149.1, forward strand.
TCGTGCATAACAATGGTTCCAGCAGGACTCGAGTGAGACGTGGCTACCTAGCTGAACCATCATCATTGACTGAATAAGTATTTGAAGGCAGATACGAGGATTTTTCACTACTAACCACAGATATTGTAAGTCTAGGCATGTATGTCTTCTTTAACAAATTAAATTGCCATGGACTGAGTTGTGCATACAAATGTCAATAATAAAAGCAACTGATCCATTTTAACGCAGCTGCATGTTTTTGATTAATAAGTGAGGAAGTACATTATTCGTTTCCCTAGCCTGCTGCTTATATGATTGCAATAATACCCGTCTCCACGATATGCTGCACAGCTTACAAAGTCGGTCTTTTTTACAGAGGGTGTGCCTTCTAGTGTTTTTGTTTAAATCGTAGGTTATTTCGACAGCTGTTTTGACCGAAATGAAGCACCCACCACGACTGCGGTACTCAAGTTTGTGCAAGAAGTTCGTGAGACTGGTACACACTCATTGTCTTCGTCGTTGTACGGTGCACACAGATTAGAATGTGGCTCCTTCTTCGAAAATGAGGCTAGAAATCGTTCAACGATGGGATTTACAGCGCCATGTTAACCGACTTTTTTGTTACCGAAATTGATGACATGGATTTGGACGACCTCTGGATCGTGCTGGCGCTCCATGCCACACAGCCAATGCCACAATCGTACCAAATTCCCAAATCGTGTTATCAGCCGTCTTGGCGATGTCAATTGGCCGCCTCGGAGATGCGGTTTGATCCCTATGACCGGCCGTTATGTGTCACTGTGACCGATGTTATGCCAACAATCCGGAAGCGATTCAAGCACTTAAAGCCAATATCATCCAAGCAATCCGTGAGCTACAGCCCGCAATCATCAACAAGGTCTTAGAAAGTTGGCTTGACAGAATGCGCTACTGCGAAGTCAGTCGCGGCAGGCATTTCAACGACGTTGTATTTCGTAATAAATGGCAATGTTTGGTCTTGCTAATAAAGCCATAAAACATGGACAAAATTTAACTTTGTTCATTTTAGTGTATTTTTAAAAAGAAACTTGTGTTTGGCCCACCTTGTAATTTATGCCAACCTTCGGGGTCCCTTTTTGCAACTGCATTGTGAAGTTTTTTAAGCTGACATCAAAATTTATACAAAGAAGTGGGATATATAAAACACTAGAATGGATGTAAGTTGATAGGATTTAACTCATTTAGAAATGGTAACCTGCCACAATGTGCAGCTAATGGTTGAAAGAAATGTTTTGTTTTCATTCTTAAAGGTGCGCCTTTAAATTTCTCTTGAGATGAAAATGTCCGTGATGACGCCACCCAACTGTCCAGTACACCATGATTTTCTCCTATAAACAAAGGGGTAGCTTCCTTTAGAAAAAAAAACCCATTAAGCAAACAGCCGCAAACACATCTATAGACTGTCTCAAGCCAATGCAATTTATCAGATATGTGTTGCTCTTCAATATGCCAAGCCCCAATAAACAACACACTCCGCACTGCCAAAAAGGGACAACGCCACAAGGAATGAATCAACCGACGCCTGCGAAACCAAAACAAAAAACAGAACCAAAAAAACATAGACTTATCGAAGTTGTTCAACAAAACAATGTCATTTTCAAGAAAGTTGCCTCCAGCTCCGAGTGAATCCAGTCCTAGATTAAAACTGACACAGGCAAACAAGAAAATAAAAATCAAAAACATATGCCTACTGTGGAGCAAGATAAGTCGGGATATTAACCCAACTTCTGCAAAAACTCCACACAACGATTTGAAACTTCAAAAACCGATAAGTTCAAAGTTTTCGTTTCCCAACCTCGTACTCGGGGAAAAAAGGGCCGAACTTTTATGGCAAAGCAAAGTCAACAATATCCGTAGCGCATAATTGCCTTTCTGTGGTCCCCCGCATCCACCGTTCCACTCTGGTTATGTGTGCTTCCATCGGAATATGCTGGGCTTAGCACACACTCGTAGACTTGCCACTAACTCGGGCTAGGACTATCATTTTACAAACCCATTCTCCAATCGGTTACTGACTGGCACACTGCGTGCCTCTCCCCCAGGCACCGATACCATTGTTGGGTACAGCAAAAGAGAGAAAAAAAAGAAGAACGAATGCAAAAAACAACAAGTCCCTATCAGTGTTCCGTTAGTACAATGTTGTACAATCTGCACCCAGTACTTACTGCAATGTACCTCGGGGGTGGATGTCGTCTACATGCATGGGGATGTAAAACAAAACTATTTCACTTCAGATATCTTGTTTCTTGAGACTTTCTTTTCCTCTCGTATCTTTTTTTCTTTATCTCTTCATGTGCCGTTTGCGAAATCACTTCCATGGGTTGCACTCACCACCACCCAGTCTAATGCAGAGACCATTACTCAGCGTATTTAGATAATGTTACGAGTTCACAGGTTCATTGGATTGTTCCGTCATCGGTGAGAGGGCGTAGAACTGGGATGTTGTTGCTGATGCGATGGCTGATAAGGAAGGCAGTGACGGGTGGTGGGATCATTGCATATTTACTTGGCAGCAAGAGTGTCTTATAATAATGCTGCGGCCGAGTGTGTAACATGAGAATGAGATTGAGAACGAGATCATGTCTACGCACATATGGTAAGTAGAGCTTTGTCCCACGTATTGGAGGGCTTCTATTCTCGTGAATGGCCTCTGGATGGATTTGGAAATCGTCTTACTCACGTGCAGAAAGCACGCGCTTTGTTTGCTCCCTGTGATGTGAGGTGTACGTGTGTGCATACTTCTTAGACCACTCATGCACTTCATCGCGGCCTGGAGAGCTGCATGAAAGCAGCTTAGAAGTCTGACAACGGGAAGCTGTTTTTAAGTTGAAATAGCACTGCTCGAAGGCTATATGACGTACTTAGAATTACTATTATTTTTTGATGAAGGAACTTAAGAGATTCTGTGGAGACTAACACGAAGGTGGTGTTGATTTAGCGACACGTGGAACTGAAGTAAAGTAAAACACAGGAACACTAAACGGGCAGCAGGCACCACTCGCATTGCTTCAAAAGTCACCTGGACCAAGCAAGATTCCACAAGTTCTGTAAAATGGTTAGCTCTTCGCAGATTTAATGAGTTGCTTAGCTTGTGGGCAAGAAACATTCAAGATGAGTTTTGAAGAAGCTATCAGAACGAGGAGTAAACTGCGAACGTCCAGCACCTAGTCTGCAATTGCCCAGCATCTTAACCCCCTTTTGTGATGGTCTAAGCGAGCAGAAATCCATGCCTGTAGATTGTCTTTGTCATTAGGTTATAGTTCCAGCTGACTAATTACGGGACTGTCTTTGCAAGTGGTCGAAGCGCAATCTCAAGTAACTACTAGCGAGGGCAACACGTTTAAATCAAGTGCCCATGGCAACAACAGTCAAACTAACACAAAGTTATGATTTTCAATAATTTCACCGCAAAAACTGGAGCAAATTTCTCGAGAGTGCAAATATTGTTGAAGTAACCATTGGTTATGGCAAAGTGGGGGGTCACGTTACGTCAGCAATGCAACGAGGTAAGACCTTTTGTGTTTGAAAAGATCACGAACCATCAGTAGAAGCACACAAGGAGCATCCTTTTAACTCGGCTCAAAGCATTTCACTTGACTTTTATGGAACAATGAGATGCAAGAGCTGGAGAGCTTGAAAGCTGGAGAAATTAATTAAATTTTGCATATCGAAGTCTCAGCCACTGGCTGGCTGCATGCTCCGCATAAAAAGGCCATGCACACCCAGTGTTTGCACCCAGCTGACAAAATGTCACTCTCAACATGCCATGGTGAGTATAATTAATTGAAATTTCCTCTTTTAATGGCTGACATTAGTTTGTTTGTTTGTGCCTGTGTGTGTGTGTGTGGCAGTGTGTATCCTTGAGAGCAGGACGTAGAGTTTTATTAGTTTAATGTGCCATACCGCAACTTGTTTTGTTGCCACATGATTTTTTTAACGCGCTCTTCAAGGATGCGAAGATATTTGTGCCGCCCGGTCGTTCCTCAGCCTTCACCACACCAAGAATCGTGGTGGTGATATTAAAGAATGATGGCAGAAGCTTGCCTTGGGCTATATCTTTATTTTCTTTTATCTTTTTGTCCATCCACCCCCGTACCACTCTCCACTCTCGCGCCCTCTCACTTGCACCCTCGCGCGACTTGTCTGCTTCCGCTCCTGCTTTCACTATTTTATTCTGCTCAATGAATTCTCACATTGCGTATCACTTTGAGCGACGACAACGGACCCTGACGGTGCTGGCGTGCCGGTACATAGTGGCGGCTGGAGGGTGGCGCAGGAGATCCGAGACCACACTCGGCTTGTTTGTTTGTCGCTGGCGAAGATGGCAATATAAGATTTATCTGAGTGGATATTTTTTCAACCACTCCAAATGATTAAACTACAAGCGACAGGGTGAGGTAGCAAGACGTAGTAGATACCCTCCGTCCCCCATGTGAACGGGCACAGCTTCTGAATTTTTGCAGATGTTCAGTTTCATTGAAAGCACGCAGCCGAAATAGTAAACAAGGCTTGGTTTGTTTCAGCGTTGGGCGCCATTTCCTTCTTTCCTCCATCCACATGAACACACACACACACACCCACCCGCACAGTTATAAGCTTCATGAAACCATATCGAATTTTATTCGAGTCTCATAAAACGAGGCGATATTGAATTAGTATGGAACTTGAGGGACGAAATCTCTGGCAGGGAATACTGACTGTCGCATGTGGCTTCGGGTGTTATAATTCATGAAATTTTTCAACTAAATTGGAATTTGGACAGCATTATGCCTTCGGTCGTCGGTAAATTGAGTTTGCGAACCGGAGACGGCAAAAAAAAAAACAAACACTCTTATAAATTAATCAATCTGTTGACCTCGCATATTGGCAGCCTATGTTTGCGAGGTACATAATGGGGAATTTTCGGTTTGTTTTCGGTCTGCTTTTGGTATGCTTTTAATTGGGCACATCGAAGTTTGAGGTCAGGCCACAGACAGCAATGCGGTCGTGATGGACAGTCTGTTTGAATGCGTATTTGGTGTAGTTTGTGTTGATTTAAAATCAATTCATTGAACTTCCAAGCGTAAACTATTTGTTTGTCAATTGATGCGGAAGAAGTAATTGATTAAGTGGGTAGAGTGGGGACCCCAGCAGTGGGCCTAGCTTCTACAACAACCACTTGTGTTGTAAATGCTTTTATTCTATTCCGAGTGGGTGGGACCTACGGCGAAGATCCTCTTTGATCATTGTCAGTGAATCTAGTGTCAGTGGAACCGGATCGTGTCGATTGACTTGATATAACGTAGAAGTCGACGCAACTACGACATATAGCGATGACCAGAAAATTGACAGTCTCGGATTTTCTCAGCTACGAGTACGTAATTGATTGATTTTTTTATTGAGTCGAATTTGGTCGTCAACGTCGGATGGATTTGGCAGGATTAAAAGAAAGAAAAGAGGAATAATTTGTGAAAATAAAGTTTATGATCTGCGCATGTTGGTCTACGCTTAGACATACCTCGGGACTTATGAACAATTGCCAAGGTATCTGAAAGAGGTTTATGTAGCAACATAGTTTGGTAGCAAATAAATTTCGAGCTGGCCAAAGGAAAGACTGTCGATTTCTCACCGTCTTTTTTGACAACCTGCCCCTAGACTACTTTTTAAATAGCCGCACACATCGACAGGGTTTAAACGCTTCCTATCATTGAATTTAAATAAAACAAGGTGTGTGTGAGATATCATCGATATTTTTGTATTCGGTTAAAAGGCCTATTGGCCTTCGTCTATTGTTGGAGCGCATCTGAATGTACAATTTTCCATGACTCTGGCACATAAATCAGGCTGAATTTTACCGATGATGGGTTATGTTGGCTTTTAGTGCCACTGTGGTCTGTGGCATATTCGCATAGACCTGCGACTTAAGAAAACCACACAAAAAAATTTGTAATGAGGTAAAATCGCACGATTTCAGTTCACATCACCTACACGTGAGATGACCATCCCTCGAATTGCTCGGGCAAAATTTCCAGTGAGCTTTATGACCCAAAGGACTTAGTACAATTTCTTAAAGCATCTAAATGGCTATAAAAGCGGTCAGAATAAATCACACATGGCCAACAAATCCCAAGAGGAATACAAAATCCGAAGAGGGAAGAACTACAAGGTCAAAGGGTAAATAGCTTTTGGACACAAACCCGAACGTGACAGCACAATGGACGGGATGGTCTAAGTGAGCATGACTTCCATATCTGTCATGCAGTCACCCTACCTACCTACGGACCTATGCCACGTAGCGCCGTCCTGTTGGAGCCGTAACATCAAATTCAGGCTAAAAAGAGGCTCGCGGTTGGCGGTGATGGCCTAGCCACCGTCTTTCTCCAAGAAATATGGACCGATAACGCCGCCAGCTCAAAACCACTCCAAACAGTAACTTTTTCGGGATGAATTGGACGCTCTTGGATCTCATGTGATATCGTCCCAGTTTCGACAATTTGGTTTGTTGATGCATCCACTCATCCAGAAATGCTCCACATCGTATGGGGACCGTAAAATGGGATGGCGACCCATTTTGATAAAACAAAAACAAGCACGTGTTGGTGAACGCTATGTCCATCCAAGGTGAGGGCCATGTTGATATACTATCAACTGTCAAAGTTCGGAAGTCCCTATTGGAAGAGTCTTTATATAAAAGCCATCTGATTTTCTCAACCGTTCGTAGGGTGTTCAATTTATTTTCCTATTTTCCCATTCAATATCTGTTAACCTCAATAACTCCGAACATAAATTGCATGATGATTATTTTCTAAAATAAACTCATCTGACTGGCTATCCATCAAATAATTCTTCATTTATTTCGGATCGTACTGGGAGCAACTCTATTAACAAGTAGGAAGAGAAATGTGAACACTGAGTTGACTCCGTCTCTTGGTGTTGCACCTATTTTCAAAATGTTCCCGTTCAAACAAATGGGTAGGTGGATGAACTCGACATTTTTGCACCTGTCCTACCCAGGACGGCAGTGGCAGTAGACCAGCCCGACTCGACATTGCCTGCCTTTCTTGGCCTTCCTGCTGTTGGCACTCTTCTCCTCTCTGGAGCCGGTGTCGGTTGCTTATGGGGTTGACTTTTTTGGCCTATTAGCAGAGCGGTCATTGGTCACCACTATGATTGCGGCACACCACTCTTCATCAGTTTTGTTAGAGAAGTCCGTTTAGGACAAAGCTCTTTGTCCTTGTGCGCTTGGATCTGGCCACTATGGGGTTCTGGTAGAGGAGCAATGGCTAGTGTGGTCACTTTTCATTGCAATGTGGGAATATCTTAGACTGAGGTTCCTGATATGCTGACATTGGGCAATCGCGGGTTCGGCGGGGGGAGTCAGACTTGATTCCCCGATTGATGATGGTGCTGTCGGTGTTGTTTTAGTGATTGTTGTTGAGTTCTGTACTCGTATCTTAGATATGGTTCCCATGTGTAATCAAGAAAGATGCGATGTAAGGCTAAATGCCGAATGAAAATGCGCGACTTATCTGATGTAAGGAATTCTCCAGTCGCGACTGGTATCCAAATGTGCTTCAGGCGGCTTGATCCGCACCTGACACCGTCACAAAGTCCATGAAAACATTTAGCTTTCCAACCTCCGCCAAGGCTTGTACAGTATGGAGAAGGCAATTCCTAGCTCTCACATCGAATACCCTTAAATTTCCGTGGTCAAGAAACAGCACGGGCCGAAGGTATGATGAGAGATTAGGTACATTGGCCTAAATGCCTGCGGATTGTAATCTGTGCGAAACACTAGGCAGAACATTCATGTTCGTGTAGTTCGGCTGTAAAGCGAGCCTCTAAATTAAACTGTGCGTCCGAAATTAGTAACCATATCCACTTTTAGTACCCGCACAAGGTCGCTCATGTCGCACATTTTGAAGATGCGATGTGATTATTACACACTCAAAGATTCAGCAGATAAGATTACGTTAAGTACGCGTTGCTGCCGTAAGGGCTTCGTCACGCATGAAAACTCTTCATAATTAAAAACGAGCCTCGTGTATATTTCATCCTCCACTGGCCCCCATATACTGCATGACATTAATGTTACAAAGGAAAAGGCTAGAATTACAAGAAAAGTTATTACTACCTTATAGCGTGTGTGCTTGTGCATAAAGTGACAATCCTTTTTGCTCAACGATGACCTTTGACAAAAACGCTCAAAAGGAGCAATCTCTCCGTTCTTATGTCTCTGTCACACTGAACATTGTCTCCGGCTTACAACGCACAAGAGAACATTCTGTAAAACTTTCAACCACCACCATCACCGGCACCACCCAAGGGGACAATTACGTTCCCATTTGTAGTGCAAAACAATTCAAGTCAACTTAAGGGATGCGTGTGAAACAATGTTAAATAGAAGGCACACACACACACCGACACACACAAGGCTGTCACAAAAGTGCTCTTCCATTCGTGTTTGACGTCAATTGCAGTGCGATAGTGAACTTCTTTCATTCGAGCATGAATAGGCAGGAAACAAAGGATTTCACGCACAGGAAAACACAACATTTAACCAAAGGCAAATGTCAATGTCAATTATTCACTTAATCGTTGAAATCACTGACCCAAAAATCACTCAAAACCCATTTCAGGGGAGACAGGAAAAACAGCGATCATCGTTCCACTTCTATTATTTCGCCAACATGTTTGGCTGTTCTCGGTGCAGACGCGGATCTGCTGATTCTAAAACGGCAAAAAAAAATGAAATACCATCTACATAGTAGGTTGTATCCACATGTGAGCGTATTTAGCTGCCTCGCCACCTCAGGGTAAGTGACGCAAAAAGCCATTCCGCTCTGCACGGCACATCTGTACTCTGTACGTACATGTATGACATCGCAGAATTGTGGGAAAAAAGAGGGACTTGAAAAAAAATCAAGGAACATACAGTGTTTTAGACGGCTTCCACTTGATTTGAGTCATTCCAATTTCCAACACACTGCCAAGTTGCAAATCGATGAGCAAAGGATGGCACAAAATCCAGCACGGCGATGTACGAGCGCCAGTGCATATGAATATCCTTACTCGTATTTATGTTTGCATATTAAATCGCTTCGCTTTCTACATCTGTTTAGTATTTGGATTGATTTTGAAAAAAAAAAGTGCCCATACACACCCGCCGTGTGGATACATTCATTCCACACAGCAACGATGACCTGATTTAAACAGACTTTCCATGCGGATGAGTGTGTGTGTGTGTGAATCTTTACTGAGCTTTAACGCTTTGGCGTAAGCCACCGAGCCTTCCTGCGTTCCGCTCATTCAAATGAAATTGTTTCATACAGCACTGAATGTGTCGCAATGTTTTTTTTGTTCTTTTCTTTAAATTGACATTGACACATCGCGGGATACCAATGGCGGAAGCATATTCAATGGAGCCTGCGTTTGCGAATGCCCTTGGCAGTACTGCGAAATAAAGGAAGAAATGAATGTAAAGTTTTAAATGTATGCATGCCCGTGTGTATATGGCCATATTTCATCATGAGAAATTCGGTAACACTACAATGTAACGAGTGCTGCCAAACTCATGACGGTTTCGTTATGCTAACAATACACGTCGTGATTACTCGCAAAGGGGACATCCACACTTTGGTCCTCGAAGACAGGAACGACCAACTCTATAATTCGCACAGAAAATTACTGCCTCTCGACAATAGGTGGAATTTCAAATGTCGCGCCATTGTTGAGATGTCAATCAATCATTGCGCGACTTTTGATAAGTAAAAGCTACGCGCCGGTCAAATCTGGATAGATTACCAGTGCCGCAGATTTCAACATTCACCAATAAAAGGATGAACATATCGGCAACGTTATTCGGCTAGATTAAGTGCGTTTTTGAACATACGAGTATACAGTGATTTTAAGCTAAAAATTTGGAGTTGCTGGGAAGAATTAATCTCTTGCGGGTGCATTGACAACTCATCCGTTGCCTGAGGTTGCTAATGGCACGCTTTTGATTATTAACATTAAACCAGAAATAAGCTTCATCCATGAAGACTGTTTTCACAGACCAGGAATGTTGCAATTTGTGAGCGTTGAAGTCAATACGAATCAGGCCGGTTATGGGAGAAATATAAAGCTACAATAGCATATAGCTATTATAATGAATTTGTAATACCGGCGGCGGTGGTGTTGTGGGTCTGTGCGTTGACTCATACGCACTTGAACCTCGATGTCTAGTTTCGAATGCCAGTACGACCAAAACGGCCCCACCTCTTTCGAACTTTACTGGTCTAGAAAAAGCTTCTCAAACTTGGCCGTTCGGAGTCGGCATCAAACTGCAGGTCCCTTCCATTCGTGAGCGAACAATAGCATGCACAATAGGAGCGGTTGGCTATGAAGCTAGGGCCTGGCCCTCAACGGGCTGTAGCGCCATATTATTATTATAATATCACAACAGACTACGAAGGAAGGCATACTCTTGGTGTCTGATCACTGGAAACGAGAGATCATGATTCCAGAGGGGAAAACGTGATGAACGGTTTAATCAAAAGAATTACTCAATATTCGCAGGCAACACCGATGACATTTGGGAAATTTTTTTATTACATTGTGGCTACATACGAGGGGCGTTCAATATATTCTCGGTATCGGGGTGAAGCTGTGATTGTATATATAAATTGACTTATTTATCAAGTAATACTATTATTTTAGTGAGAATATATTGAATATATTGAACACCCCTCGTATGTGGATAAGGCTGAAAATGCCTTACTGTCTCGATGTCGTCGGATTCACTCCAAATGCATTTGATTCGATTGATAGACACTAGACAACATACCCACAGGTGTACAAGAGTCGTAGGTAGCCTAGTTTGGATGCTGTGCCAGTTGGAAGGTGAGCTAGGATAAGGCTGAAAATGCCTTACTATACACTGTCTACTTTTTCAGGTGAAAATCTCGATGTCGTCGGATTCAGTCCAAATGCATTTGATTCGATTAGTAGACACTAGACAACATACCCACAGGTGTACAAGAGTCGTAGGTAGCCTAGTTTGGCCGCTGTGCCAGTTGGAAGGTGAGCTAGGATAAGGCTGAAAATGCCTTACTATACACTGTCTACTTTTTCAGGTGAAAATCTCGATGTCGTCGGATTCACTCCAAATGCATTTGATTCGATAAATAGACACTAGACAACATACCCACAGGTGTACAAGAGTCGTAGGTAGCCTAGTTTGGATGCTGTGCCAGTTGGAAGGTGAGCTAGGATAAGGCTGAAAATGCCTTACTATACACTGTCTACTTTTTCAGGTGAAAATCTCGATGTCGTCGGATTCAGTCCAAATGCATTTGATTCGATTAGTAGACACTAGACAACATACCCACAGGTGTACAAGAGTCGTAGGTAGCCTAGTTTGGCCGCTGTGCCAGTTGGAAGGTGAGCTAGGATAAGGCTGAAAATGCCTTACTATACACTGTCTACTTTTTCACTTGAAAATCTCGATGTCGTCGGATTCACTCCAAATGCATTTGATTCTATAAATAGACACTAGACAACATACCCAAAGGTGTACAGGAGTCGTAGGTAGCCTAGTTTGGCCGCTGTGCCAGTTGGAAGGTGAGCTAGGATAAGGCTGAAAATGCCTTACTATACACTGTCTACTTTTTCAGGTGAAAATCTCGATGTCGTCGGATTCACTCCAAATGCATTTGATTCGATAAATAGACACTAGACAACATACCCACAGGTGTACAAGAGTCGTAGGTAGCCTAGTTTGGCCACTGTGCCAGTTGGAAGGTGAGCTAGGATAAGGCTGAAAATGCCTTACTATACACTGTCTACTTTTTCAGGTGAAAATCTCGATGTCGTCGGATTCACTCCAAATGCATTTGATTCGATAAATAGACACTAGACAACATACCCACAGGTGTACAAGAGTCGTAGGTAGCCTAGTTTGGCCACTGTGCCAGTTGGAAGGTGAGCTAGGATAAGGCTGAAAATGCCTTACTATACACTGTCTACTTTTTCAGGTGAAAATCTCGATGTCGTCGGATTCACTCCAAATGCATTTGATTCGATAAATAGACACTAGACAACATACCCACAGGTGTACAAGAGTTGTAGGTAGCCTAGTTTGGCCGCTGTGCCAGTTGGAAGGTGAGCTAGGATAAGGCTGAAAATGCCTTACTATACACTGTCTACTTTTTCAGGTGAAAATCTCGATGTCGTCGGATTCACTCCAAATGCATTTGATTCGATTAATAGACACTAGACAACATACCCACAGGTGTACAAGAGTCGTAGGTAGCCTAGTTTGGCCACTGTGCCAGTTGGAAGGTGAGCTAGGATAAGGTTGAAAATGCCTTACTATACACTGTCTACTTTTTCAGGTGAAAATATCGATGTCGTCGGATTCACTCCAAATGCATTTGATTCGATAAATAGACACTAGACAACATACCCACAGGTGTACAAGAGTCGTAGGTAGCCTAGTTTGGCCGCTGTGCCAGTTGGAAGGTGAGCTAGGATAAGGCTGAAAATGCCTTACTATACACTGTCTACTTTTTCAGGTGAAAATCTCGATGTTGTCGGATTCACTCCAAATGCATTTGATTCGATTATTAGATACTAGACGATATACCCACAGGTGTACAAGAGTTGTAGGTAGCCTAGTTTGGCCGCTGTGCCAGTTGGAAGGTGAGCTAGGATAAGGCTGAAAATGCCTTACTATACACTGTCTACTTTTTCAGGTGAAAATCTCGATGTCGTCGGATTCACTCCAAATGCATTTGATGCGATAAATAGACACTAGACAACATACCCACAGGTGTACAAGAGTCGTAGGTAGCCTAGTTTGGCCACTGTGCCAGTTGGAAGGTGAGCTAGGATAAGGCTGAAAATGCCTTACTATACACTGTCTACTTTTTCAGGTGAAAATCTCGATGTCGTCGGATTCACTCCAAATGCATTTGATGCGATAAATAGACACTAGACAACATACCCACAGGTGTACAAGAGTCGTAGGTAGCCTAGTTTGGCCGCTGTGCCAGTTGGAAGGTGAGCTAGGATAAGGCTGAAAATGCCTTACTATACACTGTCTACTTTTTCACTTGAAAATCTCGATGTCGTAGGATTCACTCCAAATGCATTTGATTCGATTAATAGACACTAGACAACATACCCACAGGTGTACAAGAGTCGTAGGTAGCCTAGTTTGGCCACTGTGCCAGTTGGAAGGTGAGCTAGGATAAGGTTGAAAATGCCTTACTATACACTGTCTACTTTTTCAGGTGAAAATATCGATGTCGTCGGATTCACTCCAAATGCATTTGATTCGATAAATAGACACTAGACAACATACCCACAGGTGTACAAGAGTCGTAGGTAGCCTAGTTTGGCCGCTGTGCCAGTTGGAAGGTGAGCTAGGATAAGGCTGAAAATGCCTTACTATACACTGTCTACTTTTTCAGGTGAAAATCTCGATGTTGTCGGATTCACTCCAAATGCATTTGATTCGATTATTAGATACTAGACGATATACCCACAGGTGTACAAGAGTTGTAGGTAGCCTAGTTTGGCCGCTGTGCCAGTTGGAAGGTGAGCTAGGATAAGGCTGAAAATGCCTTACTATACACTGTCTACTTTTTCAGGTGAAAATATCGATGTCGTCGGATTCACTCCAAATGCATTTGATTCGATAAATAGACACTAGACAACATACCCACAGGTGTACAAGAGTCGTAGGTAGCCTAGTTTGGCCGCTGTGCCAGTTGGAAGGTGAGCTAGGATAAGGCTGAAAATGCCTTACTATACACTGTCTACTTTTTCAGGTGAAAATCTCGATGTCGTCGGATTCACTCCAAATGCATTTTATTCGATTGATAGACACTAGACAACATACCCACAGGTGTACAAGAGTCGTAGGTAGCCTAGTTAGGCCGCTGTGCCAGTTGGAAGGTGAGCTAGGATAAGGCTGAAAATGCCTTACTATACACTGTCTACTTTTTCAGGTGAAAATCTCGATGTCGTCGGATTCACTCCAAATGCATTTGATTCGATTGATAGACACTAGACAACATACCCACAGGTGTACAAGAGTCGTAGGTAGCCTAGTTAGGCCGCTGTGCCAGTTGGAAGGTGAGCTAGGATAAGGCTGAAAATGCCTTACTATACACTGTCTACTTTTTCAGGTGAAAATCTCGATGTCGTCGGATTCACTCCAAATGCATTTGATTCGATTAATAGACACTAGACAACATACCCACAGGTGTACAAGAGTCGTAGGTAGCCTAGTTTGGCCGCTGTGCCAGTTGGAAGGTGAGCTAGGATAAGGCTGAAAATGCCTTACTATACACTGTCTACTTTTTCAGGTGAAAATCTCGATGTCGTCGGATTCACTCCAAATGCATTTGATTCGATTAATAGACACTAGACAACATACCCACAGGTGTACAAGAGTTGTAGGTAGCCTAGTTTGGCCGCTGTGCCAGTTGGAAGGTGAGCTAGGATAAGGCTGAAAATGCCTTACTATACACTGTCTACTTTTTCAGGTGAAAATCTCGATGTCGTCGGATTCACTCCAAATGTATTTGATTCGATTAATAGACACTAGACAACATACCCACAGGTTTGCAAGAGTCGTAGGTAGCCTAGTTTGGCCGCTGTGCCAGTTGGAAGGTGAGCTAGGATAAGGCTGAAAATGCCTTACTATACACTGTCTACTTTTTCAGGTGAAAATCTCGATGTCGTCGGATTCACTCCAAATGCATTTTATTCGATTGATAGACACTAGACAACATACCCACAGGTGTACAAGAGTCGTAGGTAGCCTAGTTAGGCCGCTGTGCCAGTTGGAAGGTGAGCCAGGATAAGGCTGAAAATGCCTTACTATACACTGTCTACTTTTTCAGGTGAAAATCTCGATGTCGTCGGATTCACTCCAAATGTATTTGATTCGATTAATAGACACTAGACAACATACCCACAGGTTTGCAAGAGTCGTAGGTAGCCTAGTTTGGCCGCTGTGCCAGTTGGAAGGTGAGCTAGGATAAGGCTGAAAATGCCTTACTATACACTGTCTACTTTTTCAGGTGAAAATCTCGATGTCGTCGGATTCACTCCAAATGCATTTTATTCGATTGATAGACACTAGACAACATACCCACAGGTGTACAAGAGTCGTAGGTAGCCTAGTTAGGCCGCTGTGCCAGTTGGAAGGTGAGCTAGGATAAGGCTGAAAATGCCTTACTATACACTGTCTACTTTTTCAGGTGAAAATCTCGATGTCGTCGGATTCACTCCAAATGCATTTGATTCGATTGATAGACACTAGACAACATACCCAAAGGTGTACAAGAGTCGTAGGTAGCCTAGTTTGGCCGCTGTGCCATTTGGAAGGTGAGCTAGGATAAGGCTGAAAATGCCTTACTATACACTGTCAATTTTTTCAGGTCAAAATCTCGTTGTCGTCGGATTCACTCCAAATGCATTTGATTCGATAAATAGTCACTAGACAACATACCCACAGGTGTGCAAAAGGGGTTACATTGCCTAGCTTGGTTAGATATACAGCTGTCACCTTTTCGTAGTGCGTGACTAATCCAGATGCTGGTCAGTACTTGAGCACTAGTTATCATTTTCTGATATCTGTGACTACAGCAAGCAACAATTCATTTATGGAAGGAAAAAATCGGTGAATAAAAATAAGAGCTGCAAATATGGCCCATGTTTGCAATATGGTCCAGCCCATGAAACATGAAAAGCAACCATATGCCACTGTATGTTCGATTAATTCATTTTCGAAATTTGAGTTGTAGAGCACGTGAAGGAATTTTAATAATTTATGTGGCCCACCATAGGTGTTCCTACAATGGCTATGACAAGGCCACTAAAATCAACTATTAATATCCAAAGTCATTCACGTTGTTGACGACATACAAGTGCTTGAAAAACTGGTGGAGAACTGACTGTCTTGATTAGTCCATCCCCGTAAAGATGAGGTGGAACCCAAAATGTTTGAGGAGCACCTCAAATGAAGTGCTTCCACTTACCATTTTTTTGATCCAGACATCCAGAAATTCAGTTCAATTTTCCTGTATTGCGAAGATGCTCGGAATTCCAAAAAAAACAGGGTTGAGCTGCTCACTGCAGATGGTGTCGCTTTGATTGTTGATCACTTCAGTAAATTCGAATTAATGCCGTTTAAATATATTTTTGGTTCTGAAATTTGTTGACCCATTTTGAAAAACGAACACTTTATTTGACGCTCACGCAATTCGACCTGAATTTCATCCTTACCAACTCTGCCATTTACAAGTTCCAACTCCCACAATGTCGTTTCCTCCATCATCCTTCTATTTGTATATCATGCCAAAAATCATGGCCAATTTTGTATATTTAAGAACATTGTAAAAACTCATTAAATTAGCATTCAACTACCTACCAATTTTGACTCAATCCCAACATCAACCATGTTCGCAGTAGTCACTCACTATGCCATCCATGTACACATGTATGACGGCCGACGGGACGGGAAAGGATTTGCTCAGCAATAAACTGTAGTCTCAGTATGCGATTTCGGCGCTCGTATACAGCGTCTCCTCAGAGATCGCGGCAAAGTTATTATGACATCTTTACTTGTAATGGCATTTGTGTCTGCCTATTTATTGCAAACTGACTGCCGCTTATTTTCCGCTTTTATTGTTCGCAGGGCTCCAGCTGTGCCGTTATCTATGTTTCCTATTTTATAGTACACGCAGATACAGAATTAAGACCAATTTCCTCATTACGCTTGTGTTCAGATTGTTTTAGCTTCGAAGCATTCCCCGAATAACTTCATCAGAAACCATAAAATTTAATGTCTCCCCCAACCCTCCGCCTATTCGCAAACACATTGAAGTTCTGGCCGTCGCTCATCGCCTAAAAGCTTCCCACTCACGCACACACGCTGGAATCCACACATGGGGATGTACACTATGTGTGTGTGTACATCAGGAATTCTTCTCGCATGCCCCGAATTCCAAAAACACCTTTTCGGTGTTCACCGAATCGAAAATCATTTTCCACAGATGTCGTCTGAAATTCCTGTGCAAAATTGCCGTCTTCCGCACAGCCCCGTCGACATCTTAAGAACCAAGGCTATCGCCATCAAAGCGTGCAACCGCAAATGTGTTGTTTAGGCACGTTCAGGTGTGGCAGCCAGCCCACATCGTTGCATTCGTGTGTGGTTTTCCAATCACCTGTCAGAGGCTCCTTTTGCTCCCACACTCGCCTCCATAAACTGCTCAATGTATCCCCATTCACGTTTGAGTGCGTCCAAGTAGTTTTCCACGTTGGCCGCAACTCAAATCTAGTTACATGCCGAAGTTGTCAACCGTCAAAGCATCGCTTCAGGCCCCGTTGCACAACATGAGCCTCCTCCGGCTCCCATCCCAACAACAGGGTCTTATACACACCCGCACACACACAGCAACATGAGCACTTCTAAAAACATCGAGGAGGGAGTTTTTCTCTGTTAGACGGCAAATTAATTAAGGGTCGGAAACGGGTCTACGCAACCAGATAAAGGTAGCTTTAGCCGAGAGTCACTGGCGGGATTATATCACGAAATTTAAAAATTCACTCGCACATAGAACGGCCCGCGGACGCTTATGGCCGTATCTATGCTCGGTAGTTGGCGCTGTGAGTCACCCCACTCTGCGGTGCACTTTCAAGGTGCGGACAGTGGGATTTGGGCCGCGGGGAGGCTTAAATTAGGAATGAAAATTCACCGAAGCGGCTAGTTGCTTTCCCATTCGACCATAACCAAGCGAACAGAATTTAAATTGAATGTCGATGGGTGGAGATGAAATTCGATGAATGGCGGACGTGAAGGAAATAAAGTAAAACGAAGAATCGAAAACGGATGATAATCGAGACGAAATGGAACATTTCAATGGGATGAAGTTCATTTAATTAATTTGCCTTTTTTCCCCGGCATTTTGGCCATAAGAGACTCGTGCAAATCACAAATTCTTTCATCTGTTAGTCTTGACCATTTGGGAAAAAAGTGATTAGACCAGAGGCCGCATAATTGGAAATGGATATTTGCTCGCACCGCAAAGGACATCTGCTCAAAGACGGACAAACCACAGAGAAATGAAGTTAATGAAAGCGCTGTGTGAGCTGTGAGATGGCTGCGTTCCGGCAACCGGCATTCGGTAGTGCAGTTCGATTGGTTTTGATGGTTACTTGGTCTTGATTGCCTTCTAGAATGTGCATGTGAACGCACATATAAGGCAAATATATGAGAACTTGTGTTGATAATGCTGACTGTGGCTTTTTGTTGAAAAAACA
Organism: Eristalis pertinax; assembly: GCA_907269125.1. Lineage (NCBI taxonomy): Eukaryota > Metazoa > Arthropoda > Insecta > Diptera > Syrphidae > Eristalis > Eristalis pertinax. The sequence continues at coordinate 32,704,363 of OU026149.1, forward strand.
AAAATCTCATCTGGAATGATTCCTGAAAATGATGCTTCATCCATAAAGCCAATCAGATTGGATTCATTAACCTAAAAGATTGCCTGAATCAGTACTAGATCGGCCGGTCTCTCTGCACTCGGGTTGAATATGTACTCAGGAGTTAAGCTGGTAGTTTCCCCAAAGCAAGCGACGACGTTGATCACTGAGAACGCATTAAAAAAGCATGCCCTGTGATTATGCCTATCAGTGGCAATCAGGCGAAATGGTTGGTCTACATTGGAATGCCTATGATGGGGCTCAGGATTATACCACATCGACGTGCGAGAGAAAAGACACAATTTGGTCAACATTAGACATTTTGGAACGGACTCACATTTCGATGGTTCCATGACGTACAAAGGCTTAACAAATAATTGTTCTGAATGTTAAACTACACTTTCTAGTAGTTTCAGTTCACTTTACGTCCATACTTGAATTTTAGATAAATGTGCTTCTTTAAGCCGGTTTTTTTCTAGCTTTTTCCGGGCAAATTTCATCCCAAATTCAGGAGATTTAGCTTGTCAGATGAAAATTTTAAAAAATTAAGAGAACTACCCAGAGCTGTTTGTTTACCACAAACTTCCTCTTCATCTTTGGCTAGTGCTACAGTACGAGGTGGACCTGAGCCTCAGCCAAATTGCTTCTTCATTCAGCACGGTCTTGTGCTCGTTGCTTCCAGCGTCACACGTTCAACTGACTGAGGTCCCTTCCCAGCTGTGTATGCCATCGGGGGCTTGGTTTTCCTTTACCGCGTTGTACCTCACCATTGGAGTCAAGGACATTCCGGGCTAGAGCATTGATGTCCATTCGCTTTACATGGCCTAGCCATTTAAGACGAGAGACTCGAAATTGTTTGATCAATTCCATGTCGCTGTATAGCTCATACAGTTCGTCGTTCAGCCTCCAAACACTATGAACACATATGGGGCGAATGATAATATGAAGGACATGTCTCTCACTTCGTTTATATTCCAGAGATTGAATCTTCTTTTCTTCCTCGAACCAGCTAGCTTGGATTCGAAAACTCTCTTAGCACGAGCACTGGTGTTCATGCGCGATTTAAGTGCATTGAGTTAAAAATTTTAACCCGAATTGTTACGTCCGCCTACATTTGCCGTTCCCACAGTACAATGGAACGTTTCTTGTAGGCGACGTTGAATAAGGATACACCTCTACAGTTTTTGCAATAGTTTAGATCGTCAATTTTGTGAATTGGACTGATATTCCGGTCATCGAGGATACTCTTTCTCTCCCTCGTGGTACATGCTTCCCATCCAAACTTCACCACCGACCTTGAAGATATCTAAGTGTCCGTCAACTATCGACGTGACTAATGAAAGCTCACATATGTTGCTCAGCAAAATGCTGTCATACGCTTTTGTTGTCTTCATCAGGCTTTAGGACATCTGACCATGTTGAGTGTGAAATGTTCAACAATACCTCTATGTATCTTAACTTTAGTCACATAAATCTCGAATCACCCGCATGACCAATATTCGACAATGACTGTTTGTCAAAATAGTATATTCCAAGAACAGGATACCAGTTGACTTCTTTCACAAGACACAATGTGGACCGCTCCATCACTTATTCTGCTGATTGTCACATCTCCCAAGTCAAAGTTCAACGGATTCGAAGGCCAAACCGAAGCATTCGTGTGTTCCCTAACTGCTTCGGAACAATCCCGGACAACCGTTCTGTCTACTCCGGCAATCGTAATCCACTTCCATCACTTTAGCCACCACTTCATCAGTGCAAGTGATCTGAGAGTCTTATATTTGATGTGACGACATTCTTAATTAACAAGCTTACGTGTCGTGTAACGTGATCACAACCGACTGAATTCCGGTTCAAATGGATTTATTTACAAAAGCATGCTATGTTCCCAGAATCAAAAAGCTGGACTGTAGACACATCTCAGTTATTGAATTTTTCCAGAATGGCTCTTAAAGCTTAAACCAGCTTCGATTGATTTTTTCATCAAGCCAACTCACTTGGTCGGCCGTCGTTTATTTGACCTCTAGGAGAGGGGGATTAAACCCAGCCCACCCGTCTTTCCACAGAAATTGGAGAAAACCGGAAAAGTATTCTCAAATAAGGTACCTTCATCAACATCAGAGCCCACCGTCTTTTCCCTGGAAGACGCCACGCTTATGGTTTTGAATATTTTAATTAACCCAAGCCCAGCAGGGTTGTCTGCAAACAGTTCCAACAGTGCTTCAGTAAATATTATATTTCGGCTGCTCATCAAAATGAGGTTTCTCCATAGTAGTCTTTTCCTAGGCCTTTCATGTATCGGCAAACGTGTTCACCTACCCATTGGAGGAGGAAAAGCCCCCAAAGAAACATTTCAAAATGCGGCCGGATGTGAATGGGAATGTAAATAAAATCACTTCATTCACTCTGTCTTTATCCCTTTGCCGGCAGCACACACCCTCGCTCAATCCATTTGTGATGATACTCAGGTGCTATTAGCACACAATCAAGTGAGCGAAAGACAGAGTTGTAAATGAACCATCCCAGTCCTCCCCTGCCCACAAGCACACCGAATGTGTACAGAGTATTTTTTTGGGGCCCGAGATGAACAAACAAAAGGAAGGCGGATGCTATACAAATGGATGTTTACATCTCTGGAAAATTATGCCTTCCACCTTCACCTACATTTTATCGTTAGTTGTGCCAACTTTTCAGATCCTTCCACAACCCATGCACACCTACCGTCGTGGCAGTGAGTAGAAGAAGACGCACTCACCCTCACCTTCGTGTCGGCCCCTGACAAGACCTGCCTGCCTGCCACCCTGCCTAACTCTGCCCACGATGTTGCGATTGTGGAGAGAACAAAAATTCGAAGGCAAATGCTTTTTGTTTCGGAGAAATTTCAATTTGAGTAAATCTGGTGAAAATTATTTCTCCTCAATCCACCCGACAATGGGCCTGTATCCATTTACATAGACACACACACCACAACAGTTGCCTACACCTTCAGGGAGTACAGATACAATACTTGTAGATTCAATTCAGGTGCAAGGGAATCAGGTGGCATCCCGATGATGATGATGTTGGTTTCAGTGTGCGGACGATAATGGCACTGGGATACACAAAATCGGAAACTTCGCAACCCCCACGTGCGGCTGCTCGACACAGCCACCTCATCTCCACGCCCACCGCCACCGCCACCACAGACCACCGCACATCCGGACCAAGTGTAGGGAAGAGGAATATTCTACCCGTTGGCTACATGCGAGGATGCCGTACATTTTCCTAGGGCAAACAACACACGATGGGGTTTGCAGCACAAACAACCCTTAATGTTGTGGTTACTAATGTGATGTGCTTTAAGACTGGTGTGTAGCGCAGCGCCATTGGCTGCGCTCCGTGCTAAAAACGCCAGTGTCATGGAATCGGACAGGTGAAAATAAAATCCTGAGAAAATGTATTTTCCCACTCGATGAAGACAGGGATCGTTAGGCTGAAGCCATTGTTGTTGCTGTTGTCGGTGGTGTTACATGTTTTGGCTCCTGGGGCGAACGGTGTACAGCACTCAAGTCCCCCAGGGCGCCACATACACACACACGCACACCAAACAAATGATGCGTCGCAGTGAGAGAACTCTTTCAGTCGAACGAAATGCGACGCGAATACCCTTGAATCTACAGCACATCAAGAGCTCGGAACGGCATGGAAATTTACGCCGTGATTTACTCCTCTCCCCCCACCACCCCAACACCAACACAACCGAATTGAAATGTGTTCAAGGACGATCTGAACTGAAATATGCATGACGAAAGTGAAATCCTCGTCGCATAAAAACAAACAACAAATATTCAGGGCGTGACGTAGAGTTGTTTGTTTGTTGGAAATGCAAGCACTCAGCATCGTGCTTGAGTCATTTATGAGACCCACTTATCGACGTCTCTAACAAGGACGCATGCAGTTGTTCTAGCGAGAAAATAATGAACAAATCAAATTTTAACACAGAAACAGTGTGTGTGTGTGTTCTGCAAAGCGACGGAGTCACTCGAGGATGTGTGCACGAATGTGAGTATCGACTTTTCAAGTTGGTAATGCAGCTTTGATCGCAAACACTTAAGTGGAAGGACAATCGCGGGGTGCGGCAAAGGCAAAATTGCAATGCGTTGACAGACAACGACTAAAAGTTAGGATGCTCTCACAACGTCAAAGTTGTGCGGAAGGATGTTCAAAGGAACCTTGATTGCTTCAATTACGCAGCATTTTCAGTTCACTTTTGAAAGAATTTCTGAATTGTACGCTGGACACGTTGGAATTCTGTTCAGTTGATTTTTTTATTTTCACTTTCAAGTGAGTTTTATTTAATTTTTGTCTGATGAAAGGAATGGACTTAATTTTGTTTTCGTTGGAATTTCATGAATTGATGTGAAGTCTGTAAGTCGCTTGTTGCATGGTGATACATCTAGATGTTCTGTGCAGTACCGTGTGACAGTTGGTTTTTTTGATGGAATTGGAAAGAAAAGTGGAACATTTAACCAACCTGTGAACGTCAAGGCATTCAGTAAAAACAACCTTTTAATCGTGGTGAACATTTTGAGTGGGCGATGGCAACTTTAAATGCATTAACGCCAATTCTTGATCGTTATTCTTCCCTCGTAGACAAGCGTAAGCAAATTTGAGTCTAAATTATTTAGCGCTGGATGTTCCCTTGCCAGGGAGATAATGGGTTGGTCTAAGTGTCGTCTACATTGCCTCCGTTCAAACGTCCCTCTCAAACGAACCAAAACAGTATATTCCAAGGCGTCCTCAAGTATTCGTCATCGGCACGACCATACTATGGCGAATTTTGCGAAAGGAATTTCGCATGCATCCTAATAAGATGAAGATAACTCAAGAAGCATAACCTCTCTATCATATGAAGCGACGGACGTTGCCTCATGGGGGTGTAACAATCGGCTTAGAGAAAAAACTCAACTCAATGACACTCAATATCGAGAAATGACCCCGTCTTGCGGCATTTTTATGGGACTGTGTTAATTCATTGGCCTATGCAAACAAGCCGGCGACGTTAGAGGAGCTCAGAGCCAATATTGAATGTGTAACCGTGCCATCGAACCAATCGACCGCGGCAAACGTGCCCTATGTAGTACCCCAATACCCTCGAAACCGGACACTATACTTTCGCAAGCATCGTGAACCCAGATTAAAACTGCACCATATGCCTCGCAAAATAAATTCTAATCAATTGAAATCCCCGATGAATAGTTATCAAAGCCAGTAAAGGGACTAAATGGAACAGCACTATGGCAAGCAGTCATCTGTTTGAATAATTTATTTCACAGTTTTCATCGATTTCCTTAATATATTCACTTAACAGCATTATTATTCCTTTTGGGACCAAAGCTCCTGCTCTCAAACCATAGAGCCGAATCCGGCAAATAGGAAGAATAACGAAGTATAATCAGCAAAAGATTAAAAACATTTTACTGTTGTCCGTATATCCTGCCTTGTCGAACGCCTTATATAATATCAATCTCCTGTTTAATATTGCATGCAATTAAGTATTTATTGAAGCTCCACATTTTAGAAGCTTGCTCAATTATTTAAGAACCAGAGCCGTATATGTTTCCTTGATATTTTAATATGCCTTCTGATTCAAATATCACAGATGTGATATATGAGAATATGCTCATACACGGTGGTGGTGAAACATGACCTTGACCAGGCAGGTCTATTTCAAGTTTTAGATTTCAGTACTTTCTTCCTTTTCAGATTCAGTTTGTTTCTACGTCCAATTGTATAATACGGAGAACCGAAAACCGAACCAAATTTTAAGGGCCGATGTTGAATGTGAACCACACCTAAACGTCAAGTGTTTTTCTGCATTTCAGTTGACATTTCTCAATTTCAGACTAACTCAATTTGAACCATGGAAAGATACACAATCGAGCAGCGAGTTAAAGTTATTCAGGCTTATTATGAAAATGGGCGTTCAAATCTCAGCCTCATTTCACGGCATAGTCAGTATAATCGAGCTAAGACTGAAGTTTCTGAACGTATTAAAGGTACGTCAAATGTACAGAAGAAGACGCCCATTGTAGGACGAAGATGTCTGAAATAATCGCGAGAGGAACACCCGAAACGTTCGGTGTAGAGATATTCCAGTTCATCTTGGCCATGCAAAATTGTTCGTTTATTTAGGCTGGCAACCGTATCTCTAAAGGGACTCTTCACCAGTGGACCAATAGACATCATCAAAACTGGACATAGAACTAAGATGCCCAGAAATTCAGTGTAACAGGGGCATACAATCCTGAACCACATTGTCCACACCGGACGACCCCTGATATTTACAAGAAACAACTTCTTTGTCACATGAGATTATCAACGCCATAGTTATTCAGGCCACTCCAAAATAAGTCAGTTCATTCATTGTACTTGCCAATAGCTGATAAACTTGCGATAGCTGTGCACGACTAAAGATTATTTGTATTATCTATCACTTATCTTTGCCCAGAACCAAAATAGCTAGTGCCTCTGAAATTATCTCTCTGCCTTTAATACAACACACTGATTGTGAAAGACTCACCGTTTTGGGGCAGAATGTACGCACAACTTGTGGACATGTACAAGAGGGAATTAGTGCCACATGTCGACCAAGATCAAAAAGAAATTACTCCAAAAATAGGGCCTTATCCCTGTTGGGAGATGTCGTACGTACACACGCACGCACAGGGGATATATCTCAAGAATAACACTAATGGGCACTAAAATGAGGCAGAAAAGACAACTCTCCCATTGCCACGTGTTTGGCTTTTGCATTTCATTCCATTGTGTGTGTTTGCGAATGGAAGGGGATTGGTGTTCTTTATGACCATAGTTGTCCGTAATCTACTCAGACTACTGTGCGACCAGTGCCGGGTTTTTTTAATTGACACAAGCGTCCATTCTATTAGTTCTTTTCTTTCCGGATATAGCAAATTCAATGAGAGAACATCCTGTACATGGCACCTCCCCTCCCACCGCATATATGTATGTCTACACAATGAAGCGTGTTCATGTACTACTGCTTGATGAACATTGTAGAAATTAGTTTTGCCCCAAAAGATCTATCATAACGAGAGAACCAACGCATTTTGGGATAGCTTAAGAGTTGGACAAATCGTGGCGCTCGCCGCTAGACGAACAATTTAATTCGGGATTCACGTTGAATGCTGTCCTTTTATGTGTTCATCCTCTGTTATGCATAAAGGTGGGTGTGGAGCACACCTAAAAGTTTGAAAACTCTAGGGCTTAGGCCATACATCTGGAATAACAGAAGGTTTTATCGCATGGCTGCTTTATCCCTTTTGTGGCTTCGGTGGGGTCAACTAATTTGAAATCATTGAAGGGCCAGTTGTGCCAGTTTGGACGAGTTTGTGAGTTTAGTTGGATGGCCACTTTGGGACATGAATTGGAAAGTAGTTCCTACGGGGCTATTTGGGGAAATCATTTGAGTTGTGTTTTTTTTCCTTCAACTTGGACTTTTTTTTCCTCGTTGTACGTTACACTGATTCCCAGTGCCAACGAAGAGTGGCTTATAGTTTGCATTCTAAAGTGGACTGTTTTCTCTAGGGATTTCCACAAAAGTTTGTGTAGAATAATTCTTCAGTGAATGCGCTTATCCAACACTGCTTGACTGGCGATGTACCTACACGCAAGATTTAGTAACGTTCTCAATTATATCATTTTTCCACCAATTACATTATTTTCCCCACAAAATATGATTGGGTTACAAGTGTCAGAAGAAAGTTATTGATTTCTCATCCCCTCTCGGCACGGGGAGGGCCGTCAATGGTTACCTAGCCGGGTAATGCAGAACGACAACGGAGAATGTTGCTGCTGATGTATCGAAATTGCAATGACAATGGAGGTATGCAGCAGCAGTTTCGATGTCCAAAAGGACTTTTCATCTTCTTTTTTGTTCTGAGTGGACTGTGTAGGTGCGTTGTCCACCGGAGCCGGGCAACGATGCTTGTTGTGAATTCGTTTTAAAGCGCCTAACTTGACTTTGGCGGTACAAACTCTCTGATACAATGATGCCCAGATTGTTGGAAGAGGAGGAAATGGGAGTTCAATGCGGCAGCTATTTGGTTCGACACAGTAGGTTAAATATGTAGCTTGAGGGGATTATCACTATGCTTAAACCGTGCTAAACCCACTGAGCTGCGGGTCAATGGAAGTATTTGCCAGCAGGAAACCAATATTAAAATTCTAGGAAGATGCCCGACTTGTGGTTGTTTCTGATAGAAGCAATATCTCTAGTCTCTAGTTTCAACTGTCTTGAGTCACTGATAATGCTTAGAAAGTACAATTGTCTAGCAAAAGCTTTGCACTGTCTTTTTAAAACCACCACCATGGTGATATGGTATGGAGTCTATTGACCAATGACTCCACCAGACCAAAGTGCACACCTGTGACTGTATAGTGATGCAGTTCTGGATGTAATGATCTTGGGCAGCTCCAAATGGATTTACACTGAAACAACGATTGAAAAAAAGAGGTATATGGTTACATCAAATGTTGTTTAAAAATTGCTTATCCAAAACCCGATGTTCAAGCACCCAATTTGTTCGTATTCGGTGGCCAGCTGGCTTCAGAAGATTGTAGGATTGTAGGCCACCATGTGACATAATACAAGCCCAACTGCTGTTCTCTTTCAGTTTTTACTTGGAGCAGTGGTAATTGCAAATGATTCATTCATTGCGATTATATAAGTATGAATTTCGGCCAAATTTTAACGTGAGTCCTTATATAGAAAATTCGGAGAATATATCCAAGTTCCGAAAATTACTCAATCAGAAGACGAAAAAGCCTGTGAAAAACTATACAAGATGTGGAGGGGATTCATCGATTCTGTAGATTAGAAATATTTTTCTCAGCTGTTTTCTACAACCTTCTACAACCAATTTCACATCCATCAGCACGCTCATCGCTTCTACGTGACTTAGAGAAAGTTCACTTCCCCTCTAGTCGACGGCCGGACAAATGTCATCGATAATAAACTGTCGAGTCCCCAAATCAAAGCTGGTTCCATTCTATTCTCCTCGAGAACCCATGTCTTGTAGGTATTTAAATTGTTCCACACCCAATGTCACCACTCCAAGTTCCATCCTATTCCAACATCAGGCTCAGGAATTGGGACAAGAACGCTTCCATCCGCCACCATCAACGCCCACCTCAGGGTCCCAAGTGACAGAAAAAAAAAAAAAATCTTGTATGTAGGTTATGTACTTTTCAGCTTACTTTTTGTTCTGTTTTTTTTTTCTCGCTCGTCTCATCAGTTTATCAACTTTTTCAAATTTACACAATTTTATGTGAAAACTTAAGTGCTTAGGACATAAATCAAACTTTCTTAAAAGTTACCCTAGCCCGCTCCCTTGACGTTTCCAAGAGGAAACAAAAAAGGAGGAACAAAAAAGAATGATGTCAACAAATATCGATTGGTATTTATCGCCCCAACTCCAAGCCCACTCACAACGTCCGGTGTACGGATGTGATCTCTTAAGAGCACCAAAATCACCAGACTCCATTCGACCCATTAACCGGGCGAAATGGGTCCGGAACAGCAGAAGAACTGTGCCAAGCACAAATCGAATCAACATAATTGAAGAAACCCATCGGAGTTACTGACGCATTTCCATTTCACACAAGCCATCAGTAATTCCATGTAATGAATGAAAATGGTAAAAATAGAAAAAAAAACTCGAAGAGAACGTTAAAACACGAGCAAAGCTGACTAAGGCGAGAGCACATGGCAACTGAACGAAAACGGACACGAAAATCCTCTCGAAACATTATTATGTTTAATTTCTAGACGGAGAGGCTGTTGGAGGTTTTTGGGCTTGGCACTGCCTGCGGGCAGATAGCATCCGAACCATCAAACCGTCGGAGAAATTCTGCTTTTCATCACACTCACCCCATGACATGGACATTTCGAGACCTCCCCAGCAGTCACACCAGCAACACACCAACCAGTGCTGGTTGTGGAAGTAATTACAATTTCCCGCAGCGAAGGATAACATAACCTCAATGATTCAGAACGTACTACTCAGAACTGGCTTCGTGTCGTTCTGGCTGTGTGATTTTCATGAACTCGCAACTGCAGACGGGCACAGTTTAATGATGGAAGTGAACACAGCCGCCGAAGGCCCTCGATAATTAATTGTGAATGGCAAAATCGAATCACGTGTCATGTCGTGGTGTTCTACACATCAACACGGCGGGCGATTGGGTTTCGCATTTCGCGTCGAGGGCGGATGGGTCTCTAGCAAATGGAGATGAAAGCCCCCATCAATAACTATACTAAGACGTGAAAATTTATTTGATATTCTCCGACGCGAAGGTTCAAATTGCTTGTCTCGATTGTGAACACACCGCGGAAGCGGAGCCATGTAACTGCAATTGGCGTTTGGCCGAGTAGACCCTCAGATGCAGAGCCAGTTGAGGTTGGCGCTCGGTTTGACGGGCATATCCGTAATGCAAGCTGTTGTTCGACGCTGTCATTGTTTTTCGCTCGCGCATTGTGCTCATAATTACTTCACCGGGGGCACGGACAAGTGAATGGAAAGGGCAAACAATGGCCCGAGATTGATTGGAAATGGGAAATCGAATCGAATCGCTTGTACACACTCACTATTTTGTCGCGGACGCGGTGGGAGTTATGCAAGCTAAATGCAGTGGGGGCAGATAGAAATTCTGGGGTTCGATTACGGGGCGTGAAGGTAAGAAGCAACCAACTTACCAAAGCAAAATTTTACACAGACTATGTATATTAATTACTTGAAAAAAAATTAAGAATGGATTTTTACCTGGCGCCATTGGCATTTTTGAAAATTTCTTCGTTTTTGAGGAAGCGCTTCTAATGTTTCAAGTCGAAGATGGGTCGCAGACGTAAGTAGTGATCGAAAGCAAAGTTGAATTTTTTAAGCGTTTCGAATTTAATTTTCCAAAAATTTTATACAGTTTTTGTATGTGCCATCGCTACTCCTTGAAGGTTGTTTCACGTGAATGTTGATCAAGACTATGTTTTAAGAGGACGGCACAAAGTTTCAAATTGTTTGGCCACACACAGCGAATAACGCGTGTTATTAGTTTAAAACGTGTAATCTGAAGTATCGCCATAAAAAACAGACAAAAAGGCACGATCAGGAATAAGCTGGATAATTCGATCACCGATATCATTTGTCAATTGGTCCATCGATTAGCGTGTTGTGTGGCATTTTGCGCTGTCTTTGTTATAATCACATGCCGAGCAGGTTCCTCTCTTCTATTTCATTGATATGCCAAAATTTCGCACGTTGACCAAAATCTGTTGCGCGATATTAACATGATTGGCGGAAAACAGCGAGCCATCGGTAAGGCAATGATACGGAAGCGTCTCTAAGCTAGAAGCCATTGGTCAACTCAAGAGAAAAATTCTGAGTACAGTGCTTAGTCCTGTTTGCGTTTCGTTGGCGGTCGTCTGCAGCAAAGTACTCAACCTCGAGCTCTACGTGCCAAGATAGCTGGTCTATGTAGGCTTCAATCCGCCTCGAACAGTCTTCAACTGAAAGCTGTTGAGGCAATGCAACAAACAAGCCTTTGTTCAAGGTGGTACCTTAGCCAAATTTGTGAATGTGAAACTGGAAGCAACTGGCCAAAGGTTGACTTGGCCAAGATTGCAGTGCCTCAACGGCAGTATAGATAATTTACTAAACCCTCTTTGGAAGTTTGTGCACTGCATGCGATTGGCTTCGATTGACCAGCTTTTTATTTACCCGCAGTAGAAGCTAATCAAAATTAGTTCAACTCCATCAATATTCAAACCCGCAGTGAAAGCTGGACCACTTAGCAGGCGTTATTATGGTGGCTTTCGACACCAGTGACCATTGCCACCTTTCTCTAGCTATTACCTGAAACGTACACCCCGGGTCTGCTACAACACAGCTCCAACCATAGCAAACTCATACGTCCCAGCATGATATTATATCAGATGATGGAGCACCAGACCCAGTACGTTGGTCGTGGAGTCTACTCTATTTGCAGTTGACTAAAACAAATTATTTGCATTTATTTCAACTGACAACCCTCCGTCCCATAAGCAGAACTCTTTAACCAGACGCCCCATACAACTGTCTGCGGAACATGCAGAATGCCAGGGCAGAATATCACACCCATGCACTCAAAAGTGCTTATGACTAACGGGAGGACATGAGAACTTATTTCAGTCATTTGCTACATTTTCAGTCCTGTACAGTGCACACATCAGGAGCACTGCCCACACATGATTATTCGCCCCCCCACCCTTCCCTCTATGGCACGAAGAAAAATCACAGTGGTCCCCACATTCACGACGTCCACGTCCTAATTATGCACAGAGATTAGGCCACAGTGATGATTGCGATATTCCCCTCCGAAGTGCTCCTTTTTATCCGAAAATTAATATCACTTACGCACATCCCATCGTAGTTTCTTTTTGCCGAACAAGCGGACAATTGCCATGTGTTTAACCCTTCCGGGTATTGGTGACACTAAAGCTGTTTCTATTTTCATTCCAGGTCACTGCTGTAATCTGGATTTAAGTGAGGCCCAGTGACAGGAGTCTGCACTGGCTCCTAAGGACTACACTCATACCCGTATGATGATGATGAAAAATCGTTACCAAGGACAGAGACGGTCACAAGTGAAGGGCGCTCACATTTAAAATCCCAGCGCGTATAATTTTCGTCTCTATCGCATCGTACAGCAAGGACGAAGGTAAGTTTTTAGCTCTGCGGGCAGTATGTGAACTGCATGAAATTCAGCACATTTCTGTGAGTGTGGGGCAATTATCACACTGAATAGGTGAAGTGCGGAAAAGGGACATATAATTGCTGCTTACCGCGCTTTTAATTTTAATTTCATGCATGCTTGTGGTTGCGCTCGGTTTGGACCTCGTAACGATGATGGCATGTTGGGAGGGAACAAAACAGGCAAATATCGCATCCCCTCTCCTCTTTGCCAAGTCAATTGATGGATGGGACAGGTCCTTGCTAGTGGATTCGGGTTTGTTTGATGCTCCTTCCGGATACACTCCTAATCAGATGAAATCGAGCTCATAACTTATCGTCCAGTTTGGCCTCAATGAGCATGGGCAGGGCTGAACTGCGGTAAAAATGCCTCACACCTAATGTGGTGAGGCATTATTTTCCATAAAACCGTACCGTACGGCTGTGTGTCACTCTCATAAACCTCCACTGCGGTCATCAGCAGAGGATATATCGGGGGATAGTGCAAATGATTCATTTTAGTGTCTCGTCGTGTTGGATGCAGAGCGAGTGTGAAAATCAAAAAAAAATATATCCGTTCTCATTCCTTTTTAAGCCTTTTTGCGTGTGGGATTGGGAAGACATAAAAATCCACATCAATAGCGTGGGCAGATGTTTACGAATCCATTGTAAAAGAAAAATGCCATCCCAGATATGCTAACTCGGTCATTTCTTCGCACCACGGCATAAATAATAAAATATGGCCAAAAAAGGCAGGAAAAAAACACAACAGCATCATTTTATGGTCTTGTTTGTGGTGATATCTTGTTCCGAAGCCTTCAAAGGCACACTTCGTTCTCCATCCACGGTCATGCACCCCCATTCGGTGCCATGGGGAAAGGCGGAAAAGCCCCTGCCATGCTATGCTTTTTGGATTATTTTCGGAAGGAAGCATCTCAACTTGGCTCTCTGCGGTATCCGATTTCACGTCCTTCCGTCAATTCTGTGCTACACCAAGTTAGTTTTTGGTCTTCTTTTGAACCTCCTAATTAGCAATCTGTGCATGGTAGTGATTAATTATTGACGGGTTAATAAATGAAATAAACACGGCTCGTATTACGAGGGAGGTGTTTTTTGATGGTTCGCTGTTAGTTGAGATACTGTATGTATCTGGTGTGTGCGTGTGTGCGTTTCGGATCATTAGGACAATGGCCGGGACGGGCTGTGCTGGTAGTTGTTTAACTTAAGATTCCCCTTTGAGGAGAGATTAATTTGTCAAACGATGATAAGTGGGCGGAATTGCTTGGCAAATTGTATGAATTAACCAAGGAAGTGTTTAAACGGATTGGCGCTGTCAAGTTCTTGTGTACACAGTAAATCAATGGGCACATGTACATTTATGGATGTGTCATTGACGTTTCCAAAGACACAACTATAATCCGGCTTGTATCCGGATAAAGAATCATTTTGTTAATGCATTCAACAGACTACACTTGGCCCTAATGCTGAAAGTGAGCACTTTTGCTGATATGCCTTAAGCTGGGGAGTTCAAAGATGTGATTGGTAATATAATTATTGACATGATGAGTACAGTTTTGAGGTGAAACCCCGATTTATAGAGTGTCTTACTTTACGTAAGAAGTGCGTATGCTTTTGCCAGCTCTCTTTAAAATCTTGCATTTTGCTATTCCGATGTCTTGATGGGGCTGATTCGGTGGGGATTACTTGTCAGACAACATAAATTCAGTCCTTGTAACCATTAAACATTCTCAGGGTTTACTTAGCACCACGAGAAAGCCATGTGTTCAGAGCAAAGGTCCAGGATGTGGAAGAAGAAACGCATTTCAAACACAAATTTGGGAATATGATCGAAATATGGACATACGCTTACTGACTGTTGTTGTATACGTTGAGGACTAACATCTGCCTATTCCATTTTGTTTGTTAGAACCGCCAAAAAGAAGTGTGTCCTCAAAGTTGGAGGGCATACGCATTTTTCTTTGGTCTTGGACATCAACGCGTAATAAATTAACATATAACCGCTTTCACAGACAATTTTTTAAATTTACATTCGCAGTGTTCCGATGTGCACGAGAGTTTACCCTCAGTGTTCTGATCATCATCATTTTCAGTGGCCCGCATAGTTCACTAACGCGGTCGCGGTTGTAAAGAGCGCACGACAGATCTCCAGGACTCCGCCATCGACTCCAGTCCGTCCAACAAGCGGTCGCCTGCACTATGGAATCACAGTCGCTCGCCTTGGTAGTCGTGATAATGTAAACACTCGCGATCAAAACATCAAAGAATAGCCGGCCCTCTATGTTCGAAGATGCAGTTGCTCAACATTGAATTTCTCGCGCACTGCCGTGTTTCTCCCCCAACACGGCGAGTAACTCGCACAACAGCACGAAGAGATCTCATTTCGTCAGCTTGTAGTAGCGATGTTTGTCATTACCCAGATTTGTGGGCATGACACGAGAGTTCAAAGAAATACTGAGTTAAAAACCACCCGGCCATCTTGAATACAAAAGTTCCAAGCTGCTTCAAAATATACCTAGTTTGGCCAATCCTACATGAAATCTCAGCATATCCCGTGAAACACACCCCGGAACACTTAAACTTCTCCCCCCAATCTCTAATAAATCATCGACAACAATAAAAAAGCGGAAAAAGCACGCGTCGTCACCATGCAGATTGAAGATTCAATCACAAACGAAATCAGTCAAACAGCGTGCAATAGAGACATTATTTCGTCCTCAAGTTACCCGTTACGCCACGGAAGACAAATCGCTTAATATGGATCTGAAAACAAGCTTTGCGAGTAAGTCAATAAACTCTTTGAAATTTTGATTATTTAAAGAACTTGTGTTGGTTGCCTGCTACCACTCTTCTTCATTTGTATAGATTTGACTTAAATTGAAATCCATTGCGTGTATGTTTTAGAGGTCGCACTAGATCTTCCACTTGACCTCTACCTGCAGACGACCGCTGTAAAGAGCGCCACTAGGACCATCCAACCCAATGGCTGGCTCTCAAGCTCTACTGGTCATGCAGGTATTCTGGATAAACAACAAATTGAGTGGTGGCCCGTGGCATTATGGGTATGTGCGTCGACTACTACGTACTTGGACCTACCTGTCTAGGTTCGATTCCTGGTATGACAAGAAATACTTTTCACAGCCCCACCTCGTTCGAGTCCCTGACAATCCTCAAAGAGTATAACTGTCTAGAAATATCTTCTCAAGCATGGCCGTTCGTAGTCGGCATAAAACTGTAGGTCCCTTCCACTCGTGATAGAACAATAGCACGAGCAGCAAGAGTGATTGTTGAGGAGCGAGGCCTTGGTCCTGTAGCGCCACCCATATTATTATTAACAAATTGAATAATTCGAAAGCGACAACAGATCCTCGGTCCTTGACTTCGAAATACAATTCTGGTGTTATTTCCCAACAATGAAGGAGTGGATGAATTCATCAATAATTCGACCACCCACGTGGTATGGTAGAGTTTCTCATGCTGCGATTTTGGCGGTCTGGTTGGAAATACCAATTAATTGGATGAAGTCCAAGCTGGTCGCGTGCTGCCGCGAAGAACTTGCACTTTTTATCACACAGCAGTCTATTTGCTTTGTTAGGTCCAGTGATGTAGCCAGCGATGAGGCAATCCGACCCATCCCAGGCAATCCTACGTATCAAACCATTTCTTGCGGACGTCAATAAACTTACCTAACATAGCCTATATATGTACAGGGTGGGCCAAATACAAGTTTCTTTTTAAAAATGCAATAAATGCATTTTGTAGCCATGTATTATGGCTTTATTAGTTAGAACAAAACTTTCCATTAATTATGAAATATAAGGTCGATCAAGTGGCTGCATCGGTTGGCTTCGCCAAAACCACCTTGTTGATGGTTTCGGACTATAGCTCACGGATATTGACCTTAAGTGCTTGACTCGTTTCTCACTTGAAATTGATATCACTCTTATTTATACAAGTTTTGTGAAAATATTATAATTTTCAATTTTGACAGAGCGTATGTAACTCTTTTTTTCATGACTGTCACTGTATGGCTGTTAGGAAAGTGCTGATTATCCAATGAAGCGTCCACGAGCTAATATGTGGATTTGCTGTTATCAGCAGATTTGACTCAAGCTTAAGTTCTTGGCAGAAGACGATTTTCCTTGGACAGTTCTCCGTAGAAAACGACTGCGGTCTTACTGACCGATTGTGAACATTTAGTTTTAATGAATTCGCTATTTTGCGCAAAGTAGGCCAATTTTTATTACGGCCAATAAATTTCAAGTGGTCTCCCACCGAACAATACTTAAGTATCTCTTAACACATATTTATTACTTAACGAACGCGCCACATCTCAACGCGAAATCTTCAATAAGAGTACAATTTTGTAGCCTTTATAGATGAATTTTATTTCCAATATCAGATACATTCTCTCCCTCCCTTTATGGCAGTCATCAACAGCCAGAAATAATTTCTGCTAATTTTAGGACTAATCCCCAGCACCTTTCAAGTTCGCTTAAAGTCCGAATTTAATTTGAAACACACAAAAACCTCATCACAGACTGATTATCATCTGCATCCGCTTAAGTTTAATGACATAGAACTTATTATAAAATGTCAAGTTCCATCATAGAATCCACAACTGATATCCACTGGCTTGCGGAATTAAGTCCACAATGAAGACATCAAAAGAGGTGGATCCTACGCCCAGCGGCGTCATCCTAACTTTCGACGATTTCAAACCAAATCTCATCTCCAATTTACCCATTAAAATATTTATGGGCAAAATCATAACCTGTGGTACTTGCTGGCAGCATCATCCTGTCACCGTCATTGAGAAGAATGAAAATAATTTTATTGCTTCTTTAATTCCTGACTCCTGCACGCCTGGGTGCACCATGGAATGCTGCTCACTATCCGAGACCCGCGTAAAATGGAGAGCTCCTGAAATTCCTCAACCAAACTGGCCGAGGAGGAGTAACAATTTATGTATATCGTTATTGAATCAGCGAGAGAAATCCGTAAAACATATCCGAGAAAATTCATAATTTTAAAAATAAATTTACGCGAAATGTCTTTCCCCCTCTCGTCGTCGTGCGTCGTCGTTACCACCATTCTTAACGAAACTCATTACAAAATGATAATTTATGCGAAGAGGGCAGATATGAATGGCAGTGTGGGAGTGCGTGATTGTGTGCGGGTGAGGTGGAAAATCTGCTCTATAACCATTAAATAAATTCCACAGGAACATACCCCAATTGTTGGGGATTCCGATACTGAAAACCCACACGGAGCCAGCAGCCAGCAGCCAGAAAGCAACGCAGCAATGGAATTCGTAAAATATTCCCCTTCTCCCTCCCCTCCCACCCACGACCGACTGTTCGTTCGAGAGAAAGAACACACACAACAAAAGGAAAAAAAAAACAAGGATTCCGCTCTGCATTCCTCGTGAAACCATAGAAATGATTATCGAAGATTCTGCTGATATGTCGGGGGTTGGTCGGGCGCTGAATATGATGTAAATAATGATTTCCATCATCACTGTCTGCCTCTGATGTGCGATGGTGCTCGCTACCCACAGCCCTGAAATTATTTCCTGCTAAAACGTAAAGTGTGGCGTGGGGAGGGGGGGGGGGGACCTGGAACGCATGGAGTGGAAAAATTCTTCCCCAAATAAGAATCCAAATTGTTATGCCGAAAATCTAACCACAAAAAGTTTGTCGGTGGGGGGCTTTTCATTCTGTTGTACTGAATTGTCTGTGTACACTTAAAAATCTTCAACCTTTTGATCAGAGATACGGTCTGACCCTCAGCAAATAATTTCGTCGTTGATGTACTTCATTTTACTGTTGGGCACTCATCTACCCATCCCCCTTCCACCCACCAAGGGCTGTGGATATCCGTCCCACATTTCAGGAAGCCTTAATCTTCTGAAAACTTGAAAATTATTATTTCTTGAATAAATTCAAACTAAAACACACAGCACTTGAAATAGGAGACAAATCAAGGTTTTTTTTGTTTCGAGCAGGAACGTCCCATTTCAAGACTCGTGGAGGGATTAGAAGGCCAAGGAAAATGCTTTTTGTTGTTGAAATTATACATACCTTGAAATGCTTCAACCCCCCAAAAATGGGAAGAATAATTGGGGAAGACAGGTACTTAAGCTGAGGTGGTTCTGTCGGCAGACAAACATGGGTTGAGCATCCTTTCCAATTTCAAATTTATTGCTTATTTGATTTATATCAAATTTATTTATAGGCTCCTTTTAATTTATCGAACGTCCCTAACGAGCCGGGCTACAGTCGCTTTTGTGGTGGAAATAATTGAGACAACGCTTATGGGTCTTCGGATAAAATTAAAATCGATGGCAAAAGTATTTTCGAGGATTCACTTATACTTCTGTGCCCACGAGGGGCTTTTTAATTACAACTGCGATATTGTTTCAATTTACGATTTTCTATTGAAAAATAATCGCACAAAAAATGTTTCAAAAATAAATAACATCTAAAAAACAAAACAAAACATAGAAAATGATAAAAATGTGAATGAAACATGAAACGATGTCACTGCCATTGACATGGTGAATGTGGTGAGCATGGTTTGTCGTCAATTATTTCAAAGTGTATGGGATTTGACATGCATTTCGGCTATAGCGATAGTCGTGACACAGATTCGTTGTTTTGATGGATTTTTAGAAATAACGTGCATTATTTTTTGCTCCTTTTTTATCAACTTTAATTGTTATTTTTTTAATTGCATTTTTAGTAACAAAATTTTGCTGACTTCTGTGTAGCATTTACGGAATTTGTGGCATCATATATGCGATGTTGATGTGAGTTTTGGTTCAAATTTTCCACTGCCTACGACTTCTATACGTCTGTGCTGATGATCGTCCAACATCTAATTGTCAGACATTCAGTCCGGAAGGCGATCGATGTTGTTGGGGAAGAAGTTCAATTCGTTGCTGAGTTCGGAACACAGCCGATGTGTCTTCAATTTAAAAGCTATGCTGGCTGCCGAAATACTTAGCAGAGGGAGGTGGAGAAGTAGGTTAAGTGTATCAGACGGAGTGCTTTTAAATGGTTCGCTCAAACACATGCTCAAACACATGTTCAAACACATGCACATCCGGTTGAGTGCAAAATAGTCGACGGCTTTATTTATTTCTGTCCAGCAATCTGAGAGCAATCCGTACATTAGTGGCGGTCGGACTATTGAAGTGAATTACTAGCGAGTGATGCCGTAACACCGATCATTTTTTGCCACTCCTGTTCCTGTTGTTTTTGTGATCCGCTTACTATTTGTTTCCTTCTTCGAAATAAAGCATTGTTCAAACAAATAATGAGAAGATTACACCACCACATCACGCCATCTAACGATGACCGTTGACACGAAAAATGCACAACTTACGCAAACTATTTAATTTTTGCAATCATAAATGCGTTCCAAAAATGCATCAGAGTTGACTGTCGAAATAACTGCCTTTTATTCCTGTACGAGTGTAAAATAATATAATTAATCAAATTTATGTAACTATTAAAGTGTTCGACATCCCCCTCGAATCTCTTTCATTTGCGAAACACATGCATTTTGCGGGAAACACCACCTAATCTGCTTCAGTGGTGCACTTCATTGTTCATTCAAATAGACTGAAACTTTCCTTTACATTGTCTCTTTTCTTTAACACCCAACAATAATTGAATTCTTCCCGCCCAGAAGGAGAGAGAAGCGCACAAGAGTCCTTTGAATGGAAACAATATTAAATGAAGTGAATGCACGACTTCATTATTAAAATTCGAAGCAGCGAACAAGTTTTGTTCTCTCATACAGACAAACAGTGCGCCACTAAGCACTTGGGCAAACTTTGATCGGTTTACATTTTTTCCACGAGAAAACTGCAGCGCCAGAATATTTTGTTTTTGTTATTGCAAAAGGACTTAAGAACTCTAGTTTGTTTGCACATGGTGTTGTAATGGTTCGATGTTGCTGTTCGTTTGAGATTTTGAAGAAGTTTGCTGCCGTTAATGGACGATAATCGACGAATGAAAAGGACTACCATCAAATAGACAAATGGCATCAAAACCAATTGACAAGTTTTGCTGGATCCTCCTCTCATTAGATATCTAGATGATTTTGAGTTATTTTCACATCTCCCACTTATTCAGTTCATAGTCAAATATAGATGCTTATGATGAATTTCATCGCTCTTGGATATCAGTGACAATAAGAGCGTCACTTTTCGAATAGCTTGGTATTCGCTGCTGTCGCCCGGTAAGCGACAAGTCCGAGAGGTCTCTGGCGATGTGCCGAAGAGTCTAGAGCTTATACCGTCATCGGCCATAGAGACGTGAGTGTATATGTCTAAAATCATTGAACCAGTGGCTCCTGTAGCCTTTGATCGGAACAAGGTAGTTTGTGTGTTTCGGTTATCGCTTTTCGCAGTACTGTTCCGCCTGTTTTTTCCGCAGATGTGCAAAAAAAACAGATATAGTAGCAAATCCAAGACGGAGTCGGAGTGGATTTGAGTTTCTTCTGTTATTTTTGTAAGGCAGTCCACCAGATAAGAGCACAGTATCACGTCCTGTGCAGAATTCTAACTTAGATGCCCCTTTTGAGGTCGAGAATGTTCTTGCATGTGTATGAGACATCCTAGCCCACCTACCATCAATGCTTAGTTCATCTCAAAACTTGGTTAGTTAAACAGTGGCCAGTCCATCTTTCGAACTTCTCGTAGCATATGGTGACGGTAATTTTTTCAGTTTGTGTATGAGTCTCTATTATCCCGTCACTATTCTTTTAATTCTGACTTGAAAACCAATTTTGGACCTTTTGCTTATGGGCGACAACATCAATTGCAAACGTCGACAACGCTGATATTCTTGTTCAGACTAATCTTTCAATGGCATATGCATTAATTACTTTCCAACCACATAGTTCGAATCTTTCCCAAGCCACTACACCGCATTATGCTGTAATCACCGGCAAGTATCTGCCAACCCACAAAGCACTTAGCAAGTGAAAATATTTTCCGAGCCATAATTAAGAGAAATTTAGATGAAAAACATCACATCACGCCACGCACACGTGCCGTTCACGAAGCACACCGAACAGAGCTTCTTACTTAATGCGGAGGGGGACATCGGATAATGTTACGTATACGCCACCGTATAACAGATGTAAACGGCAATTACACCTCGCTGGTGAGCAGACCAATTCCATTTGGGACTATTTCTGGAATTAATGCGTTTGGAATATTTCCTCACTTCAAAGTAATACACACGTTGATGACGTGATAAAATGTTGGCACAATTACGAGCGCCACACGAGGTGCAGATTTGTATCGGTCTCGAATGGAGGTCACATCGATTTCGGATATATATATTTTTTTTTGTATTCAAATATATTTCGTCCTTACGTTCGTCTTAGTTTAATTTGCGAGTTTGGCACGCTCTTTGTCGCAAGGCGATTTGTTATTTCCGATTTGGCATTTATTGGTGAATAATATTCAATTGCTCTCATTTGCTATCGCAACTACGCCAGCTGTTTTGGCACGGATCCTAACGAAATGTTTGCTCAAGATGCCCAAGTGATGCAGCCAAAAATAGGAATTCGGAGTAGAATGCACATGGTTTCTATTCAGCTTGGAGAGGATTTGTATTTGCTAGCAGATAGGGCACAATGTGTTTTGGTAAGACCGTCGATGTAGTAATGCGATAAGTTTTAAAGCGTTCAACCAAAGAGGACTGGCATACATTTTGTGTGAGAGTTCAAACACAGTACAGCATCTTTTCGTGTTTCAAGATGTCTATACTTTGAAACGTAAAATTAATAAATTGGTATGCCAAGCAGTTGTTTGTCGGAGCTTGCTTCGGTTTCACAGTTTTGGTCAGCTTCGGTCTTGTGGTCAGCTAGTTCTAGGTCGGTCGGTTCTAGCCAAATTTTGATCCTGGTTAATTTGTGGCTGTGTTTGGCCACGATGACCACGGCAATATCGTCGGTAAAGCCGTTGACCTTAACCCCTAGTGGCAGCGTCAATCACAGCATTCTGTCGTACTTTATGTCACACAAGAGACGTCGAAGGCTAGATCGCTGGGGGAAGCCTTCTGAAACTTCGCAATACATCGGACCATCGTCTGTCTGACACCTAGATTCCTGTTGGTAAAATAGCTTTATTCCCCTAATCGACGTAAGAATGCGTGCATAATTCCCGATATCACCTCCTTCAAATGTTCCCAACCACGTACATGCAATAAGTCTGTTGATGGAGGGATACAATTTGCAACAAAATTCCATAAATTACAGAAAATTAACATTTACGGCGTGAAAAGTTACAAGGAAGCTGCAAAACCTCCTTCACCAACTTCTCACAAAATCCATGCATTTGCCCGCTATGTGCATGTTCACATTGATGCCATAAATTTGCCCTCCCTTCAAATCAGATGATCATTTCCATACAGGCTTCGCATTCGAGTAAATATTCAGCGAAACAAATCATTAAGCTGTTTAAGTCTTTTGTCAAACATAATTACCAATTAGGAGTTTCACAAAATGTTGCCACAATGTTTGTCTTCGGAAAGTTTTCGGTTTTTTTTTTTGAAATTTATTCGATAATTTATTCCGCCACGTCTTTAACAAAGTTCGCAAGAACTTGAACGAAGACTAGCACATTTGAATGGGATTGCGGGAGGAAAATTACATTAGTCAGCGGTATTGCTGCACTATCGTGATTTTAATGTCGCTCCCTTCAAATCAAATACGAAGGCAAGCCGCAAAGAAAATTGAAGTATTCTAGCGCAAATACTCGAGGTCACGTTTGAATGCTCAAAACGAAAGGGCACAAGTGCTTGGTGGTGAGAGACTCGTTATCGTAAACTCCTTTTACAGTCAACTGTCTGTCGTCCCTGAATTAGTGCGCTCGAGGATACATTTGGTGGTTGGGTTTTATTTTTCCTTTCAATTTGGAATCTCAGTCTTGTGGAAATTAGATCCTATCAAGTGCAACGATGCAAGATTGAGCACGCAGATGGCCCTCGCGCCGCTTTGAGATTGTTTGCTATGCAGCCCCCCCATCGTTCCGTCAGATGGGTCTGTGATTTCCAGCTTTGCGCAGCCCTACCTCCTAATTGCGAAATGATACTGGCGGTTCCTCGTTAGGGGATGCAATTGGCGTGGCAATTGCATTAATCCTGGAAACTGATTAATTATTTACAAAACTTACGCAGAAGCGATTCTGTTCCCCTCAATGTGAGCACGTCCAGGGGCTTTGCTCTATCAGACCTATGGTATCCTTGGACATAATATGGGGCACACGAAAGTTCGCCGCATAGCCGACGCTAGGAGAAGACTAATTGGTTGTATGAATGAAGTTTAAGCAGGATACGATGGCGTAGAGAACTCCGGTGAAATGGAATTTTCGAAAAGTAATTTAAATGGCTCTGCATGCGCATCGCTCACGACGAATGACTAAGTTAGTGTGAAAACAAAGTTTGCAGCAGGATTTTGTGAAACAAAAATACCAACACAGGCATGTGCACATCCAAATGAATGGGGTGTGCATTGTTTATGCTGTCAGATTGTTTCGCGTTATTTAATTAGTCGGTCATTAATCTGATACTGCTGGCTAGGAGATAGTTGGATGCACCATGATTTTGTTGCGTCGCTGGAGGGGACGACCTTAGGCGTATAATTGGAAAACTTAGCCGACGCTCATGTGTTGAGGTAAAAAATTGAATTTAATTAATTTCTGTGCGACAAAGTGAGAGCACTGAAAAGGATTTCATCATACGACTATAATTGGATCTCGATTAGTTTGCCCTTTTATTTGCTGCTCCATGGGTTGAGTTTAAGTTTAAGTTAGTTGAGGAATGACATGTCGGCAAAATCGGATTAGTTTCATATTCTAAGTTTGGCGGTGATGCCACGAAATGTGTTATCTGGAGATGGCACAAACAGGCATGGCAACATTACCATCTTTGCGCTTTCGTCCCTGAAGAGGATAGGAATGACTCACATGACCTCTTGGAAAGGACATATGACTCGACATTTAGAAGCGATCTAGATCTAATTTCAACACTATGCTGGGTAAGAGGTATTCATGAGCAAAATAGAAACAAAAGCAAGAGACGTCTTCAGACGAAGCTAGACGAAAAGCGTGCGACCGGGAATATGGAGAAGTGTTACAGAGGGAATGGTGTCCGAAAGGGAAACTAAATGGTGAAACAATTATCCGAGGAATCGCAGATGCTGACTGACGAGGACCCAAACACCGCTGCCAGGCAGTTTGCTCCTCTCAATCTGGACGATGATAGAGTCGTCACACAGTCAAGAGCAGATTCGATGCTATAGTCTGAGTAAGCTGCTGGTGCCTGGACGGCTGGACGGGATATCCGTTAAAAACTTCAAAGCAGTTGGGGATTATCTGGCAGCAGGTTGTTGCTCACTACTTATTTTTTCATTTCAAGGTCGCTCATGAACACGAAATTTAGATACCTTAATTAGTTCAACAAGTTTTGGCTACCTGTACAGCGATATGAGTCTAGACACCAATTCAGCGTTTAGGATGATAGGCCATAGAGAGCGCATGGACATCTTAATTTTGACTCGAAGAGTCTTCGACATATATAAGACATGCATTTTTATGACGCTGCTCGTAAGGATAAGGAGGACATCAACCACCTTGGCGTACGTTACTATAGCTAGTTAGTCAGAAAGTGCTTAGCTGCAGTGGTTCATTGTTTGTTGCCCAGGTCTACTACCAATTCATGGTAGTGGACGTCTTGGTTTCGAATTGAAGGGTCTTCGACCGTGGAAAAGCTTAAGCTTGGGGTACCCGGATAGCAGTACCACACAAAGAAGAAAGAAGAAAACCTGTGGTCGCCGTATTCGCTTAAAACTGCCTCTATTATTTGAGAAATCAACTTGAACGAAATATCTGACCAGTCGGCTGATGACATCCTTGTCCATCCTCGTCCACCGATGACACCGACGATTTTGATAGAAAATGACGAATCTCCCGAAAGTTGTTGTTGACACGTTGCCTTATCTACACAGACTCGACTTCATCATAACACAATGGAAATAGCATCAAGCACGTATTCTCCTCCACGTGGCTGTGAAAATGTCATAAAAAAAACGCTGTTAAAAAACTTCAAGAGGCAGCAGAGTGGGCGTTGGATATCCCTTTATGATTGCCGTTGATACTATAACCTTTCGATCTGCTCAGTCCCGCTGTGTGTCAGCTGTCCAAATCTTTATCTCCGAACAGTAGATTCGCCGTAGTGAATTAGCAACCTTTTCGAATTCCTCTCAGCCGGAATAGAGGCCTTTAAGCGACATTCACGACGGTTCACCGGACTTTGTCGATTTTCTCTCATAAAAGTGACACCATCTGAGTTTAAACAACTGCGAGAGCACTGCTCCATGTCACGAATACGCTCATAGGAAGTCACGTATTCCCCCAACGCATTCAATTTGAAACTTTTCGCCACATTCATTGCTCAGAACTCGCTGTCCTCTTCAGCATTTTCATTGTAATACACAAACAAAAAAATGAAAATGAAAATGAAAATGCCACCCCTAAAACGTGCCTGCTCAATTCCCGGTGCTGAATAATTAATCAAACGTCCTTCAGGGCAAAGTCTAATGCCTAATTTTTACGCAAGCACTCACAGTACGAGTGCAATTTACTAAGATTGATTGCGAAGCATTTCGCAGGGATTCATTGGAAGTTCATCAGATGAACTTCCAGACATTTTAATGGAAAAGAAACGACTTTATGAGAGCACACCTTCACCCACCCATGGGCCCAAAAAAAAACAAGACTCCACTTGCCCACCACATCACCTTCCGCGTTCATTTGGTTCGTTCATGAAAGCGTTGTCCTCACTCTCAGCTTTCGGGATGATAAGCCGCTGCGATGATCCACGGCAAACCACACCCTCAACAAGGCGCAGGCTGTCTCGGTGGGAACAGTCTTGAAAATGATTTCAAAATCACAGGGCTGTGACGAAAATGAGATTTTAATTAGTATGGCAAAGTGTCATTTGCGAGTGAAAACTTTACCAATTTTATGCAGTTGCCATGTCCTTAATTCAGGTATCAAGCGTCTGTCTCTTCGGCGCCAGTGATGGGAAGGAGGTGAATCAAAGTTGTTGTCGTGTTGTGAGGCAAGCCATGTTTGGTGAGGACTGTAAATTATAGGTTTGTTGGTGGCAGACACATGCCCTGGGGATGAGTTTCAGTCTCATGAAAATTAATTGGTCACTTTAAGCGAAATGTTCGTAACCAGGCAAAGTGGGAAGGTATCCAAAAGCGGAGGTCGAGACTGGGACTGTCTAATCAAATTGCTTGGTTTGACGGGGACTTAAATCAGGCCGCGTGGTGGAGGGCAATTGAAGTACTTTTCTTTTACATAAGCCAGATAGCAATGTTAGTTATTCCAATTGTTATGTTTAAGCAGTAAGCGTTAGCAATGGCAGCCAGCTTTTCGACAAATCAGTAAGTTTTGGCATTTCATCAGGCTTCGTTTCCCACTTGTCGGACGAGCAGCATCAAGTTTGTCGTGAAGTCGGTCATCATGATGGCTTCAGTGAGCAGACAAGTCGTCACACCGTGGAAACGCTTGAGCTTGAGGTACACTCTTTTGGACGTTAATCCACGAACCAGGCAGAGATTGGGCGAACTGAAGAAACGTAGCCGTAGTAGAAAAATGTCGATCCAGCCGATCAGATGAAGTGGGCATCGCCAGAGAGTCAAACAAGCTTATTTTGTTTTTTCATTTGGCCCCGGATCAGTGTAAGAATGTGCTGCCGCAAGAATTGAAACCAGACGACCACAGTCAACGCCGTCAGTTTCCTAAATTGGGGCTCGAATTGTTGGCCGGATATCGGGATTTTGTCCATAAATTCATCTTTTCCGACGAAGCCCATATTTTACTCAGCGGCTGTTGATCACAATTGTTGACATGAAAATTTGCAATAGTTAATGGTTAATGGAGCAAATGCAATCCACAAGTACTCCACCTAGCATCAAGGCATCCACAAAGACTGAATGCTTGATGCGATTTATGGCGTGCCGGCATCATAGGACTTTATTTCTCTTGCAATGAGTTAGGAGACCCAATGATGAGACCATTGACTTTCAGTTATTGAGCGATGTTAATGGACTTTCTGTGGCCAAAGCTCGGATTAGACGGCACTATATGGACGCAACGCTCGACCTTGTGAAGGAGAAATTTAGCCGACGCGATAGCTCAATTTTTTACATCGTGTCCACTAACAAGCCAGCAACTCGAGACGAGATTGAAGCCAGCATTCTACCCTATTGCCAGAATAACGCCCGACTTGTTGGACCGAGTCATCAAAAGTTAGACCGACCGATGATATGGTATTTCACTCATAATAGGGTTAATGTTGCTTCAAAATTGAGCCGGAATTATGTATTTTCCGTTGTTGTTTTATTTAAAATAATTTTTGTATCGTCACCCTCATCTTGTTACTCTCGAATTAAGCCGAAACGGTGGGAGACCTTCTTCTTTTTTACGCACACTGACCATCTGCTTCCTGGTGGCTCGGCCCTTATTGGTAGCAGCAAGCTCTTGGTCTCTCACAGCCAGCCATAGCGGCTGATTTTCCATCTTTATGAAGGCGCTCGACACAAAGTAGCAAACTTTCTGGTGCATATAATATTTCTTGAGAACGAGATGAAATAGCATTGCCGAGCTATGGCCGACTCGTCCGTCATTCTGCTTCATTCGATAGTTACCTCGTCACTTCCTCCCAAATATGTTTCATTCGAAATTTTCAGTCCTCTGCTTCAGCTACAGGAGAAATTAGTTTTCGCTCGAAGTATGTTCATCATCCCAGCCATCCCATTCATCCTCATATAAATTCCCTTTGTTCGGCTTCTTCTCATAATTCACCGATGTGTTGAGTCCTGTAAGCGTGCAGATTGGAGCCGATTCCTTGAACGATCCCATCCGGATTAGGCCAAATGAAAGAGAAGCAGAAATTCAAAGGCATTACACAAGCCTTGATGAGTTTGAATTATGGACAACTGCCCCCGAGTCCAATCTCTTCGTTTCGTGTTCATACATAAACGAATTATATTCCAGCGAGCGTGTGCACGGAAGGGGAGGTCAAACGAATTGTGCCATTTTCCTATTCGAACTGTGAACAAAGTATCCTGTGAAGCGTTTTATTTATTGCTCGTGACCGTTATCCTTCTAATTCTTATTCTGATTAAGTTGAGTTTTTTGTATGACATCCTTTATTTTTCGAACACTATGTTCCCATTTTCGGGGGACAGAGAAAATATGCGCAACTGAGTTCTGTTTGTCCTGCGACAAGAATGTCCGTGTGTTGGTTGCAGAGCTGGCAAAAATAAAGAAATAATCGGATTATCCTAGTGGTCCTGCATCACAAACGACGGCGCGACCATAGGGAATGGAAAGACAAACGCAAATACACAACGGAAGTGGAATGAGTAGCAAGCAAAAAAAAAATAAATACGAAATAGCATTGACATAGTGGATTAAGCGAAGTATATCTTTAGGGATTTCATGCCCTGTCATAGATTGGTGTGGTATGGGATCGTGCGGAAGCAAAGGGAATTGTATTCAACGGCACGACGCGACACGACGGGAGGTATGGGAGGCTAACATACGTACCTTTTAGCTTTTCCGTAGATTTATGTCGTTTTCTGGAGTCCACCCCGCCAGTGGGGCTATGAAGGATACAAAAGTGATTCCAGGTGGAGAAAGTGATGCAGACTTAAAACATCCGGATTCGCATAATTCCTTTGATGTGCCCTAAGATGATGGCTTGAATTGTCAATTGGGTGCTGTGGCTGTTTGGATGAAGACTGGTGATGGATACATTTGCTCTACTCTCGGGATCAACTTAACTATGGGCAAGGTGGTGTCGTAGTCGTGGGGAGTTTTAATATAATCAGACTACTGTGCGTCGTATTGAAAGATGCAAGCTACAAAAATAGGTACACAAAGAATACAAGGTATAACCAGTGACCTAAAAGAAAAATGGTAGAATTCTTTGGAATCTCATACTTCTCTTTTTCCAATGATTATTCAGCTATACATCTGTGTGAGGCATCACATTAAGCTATTGGCCCTGAGCACTGAGTCTAGTCGTCAACATCATTTCACAGATGAATGATAGTCTGCAGAAAACAAACGGGTTAAGGGTTTTCATTCAAGTGGTCAGTGGAGAGGACAAGATGTGTATTGCGTCAAACCTTACACCGAGGGTCCAGGGATCATTTCGAATTATACGGTACCACCTTTCTCGACCGACTGCCTTTAATCAGAGATTATAACTAATATGTAGAGGTTGTCAATCAGACGGGGTTGCACATGGAGTTGCTTTAGTAGCTAAGACCAATTCCATTCCTGACCACTTAATGAAGAAGAATTAAATAAATCTATAAAATGGTGTGAAGAAGGAAATTTCGATTTTCACAAGGACATTGTGTCTCCTGTGTGGACTTCCGCTTTTTCGATGCTGAGATTCTTTATTGTTAGATTTCCGTGCCCTTTGACGTTGGGTGCCAAAACAGATTCATAAAGAAAAATTGTAAAGCTGACTTCTTACAAGAACGGACGCTTCTGATCTCATTTATTTTTCTCTCAATGGACTGATGTTGAATGCATCAACTGACGTCGATGAAGGCAACTTTTGAGTGTTCGAAGGAATGCGACACAATAATTTTAACCCACGAGTTGTATCACAATTGTTCCTCTGCATGCAGTCATCTGACTATAAAAGCACTCTCAGAATCAGTTCATCAAACAGCTACTCCAGGATAAGCTATTAATAAATGACGCTCATTCCTTCCCTTGTAACTCTTGTCAGATTTTGAAACTGGTGCCACTGAATACAATGGAACTTCGGTGACCCAGGTGTGACTGCTGCTTGTTGGCAGTTAGCGGCCTTAACCTAAGGTATCACTTCCCAAGCAACGACGACTTAGACAGTGTTATCCCAGCAGAAACACTCAAATTAGCAGTCTAAATGAGATCTATGTTGGAAAAATCACCAGCCGGTATCAGCACTTACATGGACGGTCATGCTGCCATTAAAGCAATTTCGGAAATAGAAATCAGATGCAGGCTAGCCGCATGCTGCCACACGTAACTCAAATTTAAACGGGGATACACATGTCCGGCAGTGAAGCACTTGATGAACTTTTCAAGAAAGAGCTGATAACTGCTCATCCCAGACAATCCCACGGATCAGACCACCACTTGCAGATGTCAAGAGAAATGTGGGCGGCATGATCATAGAGTTGGCGCACAGAAGGTGGTGCTCCCAAACCATCTGAGATATCACACGGACGCTCCAGCCTAAGATTAACAGTGCAACAGTAACACAATGAACTCACGCTGACCAAATGTGACTGCTCTAGGCAGCCAGCCTGGGCCAAACCAACATGATATCTCTGTGTGACAAAAGAGAAGAACTCATTGGCAACAACTATCTGAAATGTCATGAGATAATAAGACTAGACCAGACAGATTCTTCTCACTATCCCTGCAGCTATCTGGATATAGAGCCCTGGCAGCCCTTCCATGACATTCAAGACATAGCAAACATTTCGTTCGTCGATAATTTCAGGTCCATTCCAGCAGCGGAATAGCTGAACACGTTGTGAGGATAAAAGGCCTTTTCTGATTTGTTGGTCCATTGAACCGCTAATGACAACACATTACATTGATCTTCGCGGTCATCCTACTTGACACCTGGCACTGGTTTATTTTCTCTGTGCATGAAGTTCTTAGTCGACGGACCGAGTCATCAAAAATTGTATCAACCGCTTGAAGCACTACCAACGCCCATCTGAATAAGGTAGCATTTCATACATAGTGGTGTGAATTTTGGTTCAAAATATAACCAAAATTTTTTCAGTAAAGAAATCAGTTCTGCGCCGCACGCTCACGTTTGGCGTCTGGTTTCCAGGTTTCGACTCACCCAACTACCTCTAAAAACACTCACAGATCTAATGACAGTCCTCACTCAACACTGCAATTCACTCTACACCTCAAACGAATCCCCACGCATTCCACAAAGCCACATCCGATGAACCGATTTCACCCCTAATGTTAGATTGGCTCAAGTGTTAAAACCATCGTAAATCGATTACCTTAAAGACTGCACCTTTAAATGCCAGCAGGTTGCGAAAACCCTCTGACAAGGCAAAACTTTACGTCAACGCGTAACTTTTCTTAGGCCAAAAAAGGAACCCAGTTAAATCGAATCCTTGTTCCCGTTTTATGCTTTTCTCGTCCCTTGTAATTAAATGGTTTAGTAGAGAATTTTATCATGAGCCCTTCGGCTATATAGAGGTAACAGCAACGAACGCAGACTCCATCGCAAAACTTTGAATGACTTCCAAGCGAAGAAATTCTGCAGGCGTTCACATTCCACTTTGCGACTGAAGAAAGTGCCAGCAAAAGAAATTAATGACACAACTCAGCACTGGCTGTGATAACAGATGAATTTCGGACAGGACTTTTATGATTTTGCTTTAATTTCATTATAAATTTGTAAAAGCAGGCCATAAGTTCTAGGCGACGTAAAATAAAAAAAAAAATTAAGAAAAACGAAGGAAGTACACGAAGAGTGTAAAATTATTGGTGGTTCATAAAAGAGGAGATATTTCCTCTCCGGTCAATTTGCTAATTGAAAGGTAAAAAGCAGCGTTGGAGACCTTGCGGCGTTGGATGGCACAGAATGGATTTTCGGGCATCAACTGGGATGTGGGCGAGGGCAGATATCAAACTGGAAATATGAGCGATGATTAAAAATGTGTGGACTCAGGGGCATAAAGGCGAACGTGCTGATGGAGAAGCGAAGGTGATTGAACGTAGTCGGTCTGGCTTAGGTCCCCCTGGTTGGACAATTCGGAAATTCTGTTTTTTTTTTATATTTTTGTATTTCAGTAGTTATAACAAACTCGTGATTTAGAGAAGGTGTCAATATAAAGCCCCTGATGGGATTCGGAACCTGGAAAGTAAATAAAACACGACACCAAGTGAAGAACTTGCATTATTGAGTAAAGGAGACAAAGGAGTACTCTACATTCACTGAAAACTAATCTCTAAGTTTAATTGTGCATCTGAAGGCAGGCTTATGAATAACTAATGGGCTTTCCTGGCAAGTCGGCTATTTCGAGTGAATTCAAGGAGGGGAGGAATGCAATTGGCTAGCTCGTCGTTTGTTAAAATAGCGATGAAAACATGGACAAAGGAGGCACGGTACATCGGTGTTCGAGCGATTCTAGTGACTCTGTGACATTGTTGTCTCCTATTAGTCTAATCGCTCGTTTTTGGATTGTATAAAGTACATGCAGGGTGGTCTTGGAGCCACCAATCATCACATATAAGCTTAGGGCATGTAAAAAAGTGATGAATTAAGGCCAAATCCGAGGGGGTAAATTATTTCCTTCATCGATTAAACCTAGACATTAAACCTAGACATTTCGCAGCATTTTTGGTGACCTCGAATATGTGATCCTTTCCACTGAGTGTTGTTTTGATGCTCATACTAAGGATGGTAAGTTTACCGGATTCATCGGCACAAACTCCATTCATGGATAATGGCTGAACATTCAAGGTTCGCTTAAGTGACACCAGGCAGCATTGAGTTTTTGACGAATTACACTCCATTGGTCTTACCTGAGTTAATTATGCTGTCAAGAAAATCGTACATAAATATGAAAATGAAAAAGAGTGTCGGAGACAGAACAGAGCCCTGAGGAACACCAGCATTTTTTGCTGGATATCAGATTTGAAGCTATCAACAACAATTCGAATTGAACATTTGAACATCAAAAGAGCTTGGTGTAAAATTCTATCAAAGAATCTTGCTATAGCCTGTATTGTGCGAAGATTGGTTTCATTATTCAGTGAGATATGCTATCAAATCACCTATATTGCCAGTCCTGTTATATGTTGTGAAAAGCTGGAAGATAAGCAATACAGCACAGCTGATTCTTGGTGCCTTCGAATGCACCATTCTACGTCGGATATATGGTCGTGTATGCGAGGAAAGTGAATGCAGGAGACGACATAAGCGCGAACTGTATGAGCTGTACCAAGATGGAGTTGCAGTTCGGAAGGCAAAAATCTGTCGACTATTCGGACACCTTGAGCATAAACACCAATGCTCCAGCAAAGAGGGTCTTAGAATCCGAGCCCCCTAGTTCGAGAAGGAGAGGTATGCTGAACTTCTGATATAAAGGCAATTGCGGACGCAGGGCAGGTTGGTCTTAATCACTGGCAGCAGCGATTGCTCAGGCTCATTCCCGCCATAGTCGTCGATGCTAAGAAAATTTGTGACAAGAAATTGAAAATATCAGTTTTCCAATCGCGGAACATTTCACTCAAGTCGACTGATACAAAAAGCGTTATTCTGGTCGAATTTCTTTCGACTGTGAGGGATATTCCTTTCAATCTACCTTGCAAATCCCTCCTGTTCAGTTTCCTCAATCTCTGCATCCCTTAAAAATTCCTTAAATCGACTCACTTTAACTTGAATTGATGGCAGAAACTCTGCCGAGTTTGCAAACATTAACGTCTGCTCCAAGTAGTTACCCCGTTTTCATTGCCTGTTTAGTAGCTCCCTTTTCAGACAATCCTGACAAGTGTAAAAAAAAAATATTTACAACATCATGCCTTACCTTCAAAGTACTCCACAAGCTTAAGGATAAGCGAAAAATGATTTGCCACAGTTTTAGTACCTCTAATAGCTCAACAAGAGTACCCTCGGGTAAGCGAGAACAACTGCATGGAGTACTATCGGAAGCTTAAAAATTATAGAAAACATCTCTTTTAATGGGTCCAAGTACAGGGGCCGGCGCCATCCCTCACCCATCAGAATTCGTCTGTAAAACGTTAAATGCCACGTTAGATAAAGTACGGAACAAATTTATGTGCTGTAAGCATGCATTAGGCAACATCTGAAAGGGTGTCCATCGAGTGTTGATAGTAATTTGTTACGGCTCGGCTGGGAAAAGGCGTACAGAATCTGTTTAATTTATGCTAAGTAGACATCGCTGATGTCGGCGATTCGGGTGGTATTATATCTATCTCATGCGTTCAGCAGGGCCACCTTAATAATTCAAGTTACTCAAAAAGGTTCCACCGAAATATGTACACGATTGTTAAAAGTTATTTATTTTTATTTCTTTGCAGAAAACTTCACAAACAATTTTTGCCCAGCATACCTCAGACCTTAAAGGTAAGTGAGTGATAAATTACGAGAGTTATTAACATTTTGGTTAAGTTCAGGACTCTGTCGGCTGTGCAAGTTGTTGGAGGCTTCAAGCAATTGATTCATTTCGCCTGAAAGTGATTCATGCTTGTTTGTATGGACTTGATAGGATACTAAGAGCGTATTTTAAAGCTTAGCAAGCAAATCTAAAAGCACATGCAGCTCATTTTTGCAGCTGCAGCAATTTATTTGCTCTCAAAATGTAGAGGACGTCAATAAACACGTCTGCACATCGTGCACACACGGGACTATGACGCTGACACTGGAAAATTCCTTCGTCAAATTACATCGCAAATACATGTAAACTTCTTTCATGAAAAATAACATAAATAACATAAATAACATAATAAATATGACATAACGTTCACTTCTCTCAAGTTAAAGCTCACTCATGTCCTGAGTATTTACTCCCCTCGACAATTTGATTCCCTCCACTCACAGACGTTAAGACACATCCCATCGACTTCACTTCATCCATTTCCGATGGATACAGCAGACAAATTCAGTCGATTCTTCATGCAGTACATTACATTAATTATCCACAATGTATTTAACTTTCACTTGAAACCTCTAATGAAGGATTAATCAGACGCGAACCTCTTTAATGAGGACCAGCATCGTGGTACGTTATTATGATGGAGCCACCCACATCGGTGCATGCACATCCCAGTGAACAATTAAGTAAATTCATCTGCAAAAGGGATTAAGAATACATTTTGCTAGCTGCCCATCTGTGTGCATCATCTCGCTCCCTCGCCAATTACATACCATGGCCGGGCGTATACTTCATTTCAAGCTCATTAACCTTAAATGCATTCACTGGATTATATTTCATGCAGGGAATGGATATTACAAATCTGTGTCTGATACAGGATTTAAAAGTAAAATGTGAACTTTCAGCGGAAGGGATGCGAAGTTCAACTTTTGCCAGAAAACGGCGCAATTCAGGATGATTCGTCCTTATTTAAGGGAAAAATATACATTCTGCATGGCACTGCATTAAAGAAATCTATTCAAATGCAGATATGGCACATTTTTTGACTGTGTACCATTTTTGGGGGAATTAAAGAAACGTAGCTATGCGCCATTAGATTGATGATTCTTATTAAAAATTATGTGATTAATTTTAATTCAATTAGAATGACCTAATCTTTCTTGGAAAATGGATTCCATGCACACGATCGCGGGCATGTCGATCGAGTCGACCAACTTCTGAGTTTATAACGAATCTCGTCCTTAGGACCAGGACCTTGATCGAGCGTCTAGAAGATGTATGGGGTCCCAAAAATAATCCAATCTCAACAATGTCTTCAAAGAGACATAATTAGTCACAACTATGCAAATTTTAGGAAACTGTCAACTTCGACAACTATCTTGGCGATATGGAGTTGATTTGCACCACATTTCGTCAAGCGGATATATCCTAGCAATCACTCGTGTTGTGCGTGCTATTTTTCTTTCACGAGTGGAAGGAACTAACAGTTTTATACCGACTCTGAAGCTTTTTCTCGACTGTTATACTCTTTGAGCATTGTCAGTGTCTCGAAAGAGGTGGGGCCTTGAAAAGTATTTCTTGTCGTACCAGGATTCGAACCTAGGTAGGTTCAAGTGCGTAGAAGTCGACGAACATACCCACAACGCCACGGGCCAGATGGCATAACAGTCACGAAAATAAAACGTCTCAATACTTCTCTTTTCGAAGTTTGCATAAAATTGTCGCTTTCGTCCTCTCGTGAAACTACATTGTTAGACGTGATAGTTTCATATAAGTATGTCAAAAAAACGTGTTAGAGATGAATTGCATAATTGCATTTGAAAAAATTAAGTATTTCAGTTCAGCTTCTCCGACACTTCCCTCAGCTTCTATTGGTCGTAGCGGCATGGTTTTTGGCGCAAAAGCGTACAACGCAACTCTAACCAAAGATAAACAAAACTCTGATCGAAGCAACTATAGCAATTTATGTGAAATTACAATATTTCAGAATTTTTTGATTTCGGGATTGACAAAAGCTTTATGTTTCAGTCAGGGTAGATCAGGGCCATCCCCCAACCAGAGTGATTTCTGGCTAGTCTCCAGTTACTAATTGATTGGTTTTTTAACATTTGTGCGCCACCTCAATTGCGGGCGTCCTCGGCATTGACCCACTTTAGTTGGAGTTGAAGACTCTTCGGTCGCGGAGGAGTTTGCACGAAAGTCAAAACTAGAAATGGCGTTGTCAAGCTCGTTTCCAAGTATAGTGGCAAACGCGGCCTTTAAATCGACAGCTTGGTACATCAGTGATGTGCCGGTGAGTGCCGATTTGAATATCTAAATTTAGTCTTCAGAATTTAGTCTTCAGTGACCCAGAACCCCAACATGGGTATATGACAATGTCGACGAAGATGTTCAGGCGTTCAGAAAAAAATGGCAGAGAAAAGGTAGAGATCCCTCTCTTGACAGTTATACGGACTCCTTTTTTATAAAGACCTCGAATGTTCCATAAAAGTTCCAGCTTGGTGACTTTTACATAAAGGGAGCGACGTTCGGAAGAGAGAGCTCTTTTTTTCTTAATTGCCCATCATGATATATGACGTTTTTGACCCACAATCCGCAGCGATGTCATATCTGGGGGAGACTGATCATGATATGATCGTCGTCTCGGTAAATAGGCTTACTTAGGCTACTGCATTGGTCTCCATGATCAGCCCCATATCACGACTCTGGAATATTTTCTGACAAAAACAGCATGCATAGGTGCCATAAGCGCTTTACGGTGTACTTCGTTAGACGATCTCACGGTAATACTCCATCTTCTCCATTTCGACTTACACATATAAAAAACACTAAGTACATCACATAGCGCTATCACCATCAGAGAGTCGTGGTAAAGGACAGAAAGGAAGTAATGAGAAGGCCGATGAACTTTCCAGGCGGAGATCAACTAGCACAAGCCACGGGAAGCAGGCACGACCAAAATCTCTACTCACTTCCTTGAAATGGCATACCTCTGATGGGATAGACTGACAAGCAGTGCAGCATCAAGGAAAATAAGGCCGGAGTACAACTGATCTCATTCGGCCAAGTCGCCAGGGTATCGCAAGAGGTTATCCTGCAACTTTGGTCAGCCTACCCGTCACAATAAGGAGTTTGAAATTCTATTCCTCGCAAAAACGCCCTACACATGTTTGCATAGGAGTGATTTCCGAATTCTCTGACTTCTCGTTCGCTTGTCACATTCATCTTCAGACACGGCGATGTAGAGATGCTTTTGGGAAGGCAACGAAATCCATAAATTTCCCATCTTCGACTTCATGTTTTATTCGTGAGATGCTACCTAGAAAAACATTTTATGTCATATTCTTCTTCAGGAACACATTATTTCTGCATCATTGCACCACGCAACCATGACTTCACATATTTCAGAAACGAAATCAATTGCAGCGCTCAAGTACCCACTCTGGCAGATAATTTATTCTCTTTGATGTTGCCCCACTTGCATTGTACAGACATTTATTTAGCCAAGTATCGCGGCCATTCGCTGCGATCTATATCGAAGTGGTCGTTGCTGAAATATGTGTTACGTCATTCATTCGAATATAAAAAGAGAGAAATAGAAGCCAGGACAGAATGTCCTTCGCGACGTCACTTTGAAGACGAAGCCATTAGTGTAAAAAATCGAATACATAACTGTGACTTGTCTTATAAATATTCCACAGCGCGAACAAAGACAAATGACGTACGTAAGTTGCCGTCGAGTATCTTATAGATCTCTCAGCAAACATCTTCCCCAAAAGCCGAACTCCAGACGGAATGCAGTTCCCCCAAAAGAAGGAGGAATAAAAGATGGCAGACTTAACGAATGTGCCATTTTAAAATATCCAGCTCGGGAAGTGGAAGATGGGGGTGGGGAGAATCGCGTCAACCATAAATTAACTAAAACTGCTCGCACATTAACTTAACGATCCCAACACCATCAAATGCAATGGGTATCCATAGTGGAGCCGCATCGTTGTCGCTCGAATACTTTTTCACTCATTCACCCAACTCTCCCTGGGCCAGTGGATGGTATCGTTTTTCCGTATTCAAATGCTTTCCTCGTGGACGCTTCCACCGTCACTTGCGATCCCTCGTTGTACATGTAAAATTCTCACCATTCTCACCATCATCCTAATTACACTGACGTGCACAAATGAGGACATTTGGCGACGACGAAGATGTAAATGAAGTCTCGGTGCAAGGATACAAAATTTTGTATTTTTTCTGTTCACTGCCCGCGAAAAAAGCCAGCCGAACTTACACAAGTGGGCTTGTGAGAATTTCGCGATTGCTCGAAATGTGAAACCATGAACCCGTGAGACGAATATAAAGCAAATTGCTTTAATGATCGTCTCATCCTTGCAGTAGGACGGAACTTCTGAGCGAAAACAGGATCTGAGAAAGGGAGAGTTATTGAATTTGACTGTGCACCGTTGCGGGCTGCGGATGATGTGCGACTCCTGGAAGGAATAGGTTGTGGCTGTTCGCCTTTATGGTGGCGGCTCCTTGAAATATGTTGTTCTGCTCGGTTGCATGTTTTTCTCCCTTCCGCTCTCTCTCTCTCTTTTCACTGGCAAAACGATAATAACCCAGTTATCCTGGCGCAGGTTACTCCGACAAGCATTAATTAGAGATTCCACAATTGCAGCGCATCTTGTTAGGGAATCACCTGCTAACCGCACCAGAAGCAGAGCAAGGCCAATACCAGCAACAACGGTGCACGATTCCCTGAACTCGTGATAGAATTGTTGCTAAAGAAGAAAATACAACACCCAAGGTTTTTCTTGTGTGATAATTTTGTTTTGCATATGCAACAATCCTTCGCAGTGGAAAGTTGGTTTCCTTCGGTTTTCTTTTACGTCTGCTCGTCCCTTTGCGCGTGGTTCTGTGTAGGGGTGTGTACACACACTTTTGAGTGCAAGTGCGTGCGTGCAAGCAGGAACTCATTAGTACTGTTCATTAAGCTAAATTAAGTAACGATGGTGCTTGGCTCGAGAGTGGGATTACGTTTTAAGCGGTCAGACATTATGCAGCTTGTTCAAAATCAAAATAAGGAGGGGAAGGTCTTGTCTAGTTTTGTAGTCGTTTTCTTCGTAAAGGTCCAAATTGTAGACAATGGAAGAATGATGCTGTATGTGTGCACATACTTTTTCCCTCAAAACGCCAACTTTTCTGACACTCCCTTTCACTTTGGTGTCACCAGTGTGCGATTTATTATGCAAATGATAAGCTTACTCAGTTTCACGGTGGGTGAGAGAGAGAGAGAGAGAGAGAGAGAGAGATGGGCAAGAGATTCAATAATGAATT
This sequence comes from Eristalis pertinax, assembly GCA_907269125.1. NCBI lineage: Eukaryota > Metazoa > Arthropoda > Insecta > Diptera > Syrphidae > Eristalis > Eristalis pertinax. The sequence continues at coordinate 32,744,748 of OU026149.1, forward strand.
CCCGGTTTTGCTTTCGAAGTTATTAAAATGATATTGACGTTAATTTTTATGAACGTGTCCTTATTCCGCTGCTCAGCCGCCATTTAACCGCCATTTTCTACCGTGAATTTCAGCCAACAGTGTACTGCCGATGGAGCACTTAAGTTGGTGTCTTGTTTCTCGTTGACGGTGTTTTATCGCGCTGCCAGAGTACCTTTGTCATTTTTCTCAGAAAAAAAATTCAGTAATTCATTTTGGTAAAGTGGGCTTGTTTCATTTTCCACCACAAGCGGAATACACTCATTCGACATCTACTCGTCTGAATAAATTCATTGAGTTTCCACGCGAATGGTTGAGTAAAGCATGCAGAAAATTTCTTCTTTAAAGACATTGTGTGTCGCTCACAAGCGGACAAGCATTCGAATGTTGGGTCTCCCAGCAGTATTTAGAAGCAGCGAATTCGGAATCATTATATATAGATGGGGTCGTCAAGGGACGCGTCGACTACAACAGGCTGTATCTAGGTTCAATTCCCGTTCCGAACAACTTGCGCAATTCACGGCTTCACCTATACCGCTCCCGAGTCGCTGACAATGCTCCCAGGGTATATCTGTCAAGAAAAAGCTTCTCAAGCTTCTTCGCTTGAAACCAGCATAAGACCGTTGTTGCCCACCACTCGTGGGAGAACAGCAGCTAGCACAACACGTGTGGTTGGTGTAGATGGTAGACCCACACTCACCTCAGACTGTAGCGCCACCTATATGACGTTGCTTACTAGTATTAAATGAAGTTGCAGCAAGTATGGAGGTGAGCCCACGGAGGCGTATACGTAAGATTTCACTCTCGGCCGATGAGGTTGCCATAAAAGTTGTCTAGTAAGCCCACCTAGGCGTATACGCAACAGTTTACTCTGATACGAGGAGGCAGCTATAAGAGTTGTCTAGTAAGCCCACCGAGGCGTATACTTAACATTTTACTCTTGGATGACGGGGTAGCTATAAGAGTTGTCTAGTAAGACATCTAGTAAGACTAGTAACATTTTACTCTGTGACGTGGAGGCTGTCTTAGGAATTCTCAAGTAGACCTACGGAGGCGTATACGTAACATTTTACTCTGTGACGAGGAGGTAGCTATAAAGTTGCCTAGTAAGGCCACGGAGGCGAACACGTAGCAATTTACTAGAGGTCGAGAAGGCAGACTGAATAATTGCCTAGTAAATCCATGTTTCGACCCATTTGCTTTACAGCGAGGAAGTGGAATTAAAATTTCTACTCCAAGCCTGTGGAACAACTCAAAAGCTATTCCTGTCCCCATTGTCGATCCAAGCAAAGTGCTGCGCAAAAATCTGTTCACCTTAATTACGTTAAACCAATCTCCTCTTCTCTTGAATAGTGGAATTTTACTTCAAACAATCTTCCTTGTAACGAGTGAACTTTGTTCATCAAATTAGCAGTAGTTAGTCAACACATTTCCGTTCTCTCTCGAACGCCCTGTCACACAATGCTTCGAGGTTTTGCTTTCAAATTCGAATGACATCACTACCCCCATTGACCTTGCCACTATTTATCTTTCGATTTCATTTAATATGTATTTCAGTTGAAGGAGATACACAATTTCCCTAATGTCCTCGTGGAAGCAATTAGTGGAGCTTCTCTCGAAGATATTCATGTCCTTGAATAATCACATCGTTTACCCAAGCAATTTAAAACCTTTGAAGTAGAAAACTATTTTGTTTTGGTTTTTTTTTTTTTCTTCTGTCCTTTAGAGAAATCTCCATATTCGATGGATATTGCAACAAATTTGACGTCCACACTACTTGTGTGGGATATGCAGACAACAAATGAGGATATTCCAAGGAGAGTACAGACAAAGTGGAAGACAACAACGACGGTCTGCGGAGCGACGACACTAACAACGACATTTTTATAATCCATAATCCGACCAACTAGTGTAATTCAGTCAACATGTACTCGAATGAGGACGCGAAACTCCCAGCAAGATTGTATCTGCTATACGCTATACGCGGACATAGATACGTGTGTACGTACGGAGAAGTACTTCTGTAGCAACAATTTATTTCCACGGAGCGAAGGGCAAGAAATATTGTATTTCGATCGGGAGAAGGGGACGAATGATGGGAATACAGAGCATTACTTGTGGAGTGAATTGTTTGATCCATGCAGTCCTCTCCAACTTGCTGTACTACTTCGATTTGATAAGTTCTCAAATTGAACGACGCTATTCGAGGGAATTGTATTCTTGTATTCGCTCATTTGGCAAAAGGATACACATCCTCAGATTCGCTCCTCATTTTTCCATAAATTTGCCACAGATACAGATACAAGGGCAAGCAGCTGGAAAAAAATGTGTGGTAAAGGAACTGCTCCTCGCAAAAACCGTGGAATACTCACTGGGGCAGACTGGTTGGGGGTATTAAATAATTCCCCATCGATTCCACCTCGTTCGAATGTATGACGTCTCAACTTACATTGAATGACTTTTCTTCGTTTTTTTTTTTTTTTTTTTGCTCGCCCATCTCTCTCTCTTTTTCATTTCTGCCGCCATATCCCTTTCAGAGCTTACTTAATGTGGGAATCGAATTAAATGTTTCTCATATTTGCCTGAATGGCACGTTTCAGATACAGAAATTGAATTCATTTATATCGATTTGAATAAGGAACGATGGCATCATCTTTCATAATGTCGGGCGGTTCGAGAGGAAGGACGTCGTCGTATATTTAACCGGATTATGGGATATTGACGGAATCCCTTGTCATGAGCAGGGATGTATTTAAATGTTGAAGTGAGCTCTAAGAATAACAAGTATCTTTCAATTATTATTTAAAGGAGATCAGTTAATCTATTGTGAGAAGGAGTATCAGTGCATAATCTGATTAAATTTTGATCTTGTCCTGTTATATATTCTGCTTGTGTGTAACGAGAGAACTAACGATGTCGTATGCATAAACGTGATAATTATTAACCTTTTCAGGGTCGAGTCGATATTATTACTTTGAACAGATGCGCATTAGTAGGGTATCATTTTCCAGAGAAGCAGCAGTGAATTTTCCGAAAACAGAAGCTCATTTTGAGTTTAGCCATTATGCCATTATGCAACTGCCTACTGCTCAGACTGCCAGGGCTTTGAAGATGTGTTACGAATACCAGTCTGCATTGGACCTTACAGTCGGTCGAGCAATAGGTAAGGAAATATTTTAATTCTGTCGATCTTTCCAATTATGTACCAGCAAACCCTACATAAGGGCGAAGACACCACATTTTCTCGTCGAATTCGAGGCATACGACAGTGCGCCGGTGTTATGTATGATGTATGAATGGCGCGACAATCCGATATGGCCCTGGGCTTAGCTTCTTCAAACTACTAGTGTGATGGATGTAATTGTTCTGACACGTGTGTATGGGACTTACAGTTCTATGCCAACTCCGAACAACAGAGTTTGAGGACCTTTTTCTAGACAGAAAGACTCCTTGAACATTGTCAGCGCCTCGAAAGAGGTCAGGAACCGTGAACTATAGAAGGCGATAAATTCAGGGATTTAAACTGGCACTCCCAGAGTTAGAGTCGTCGTACCAACCCATTACACTAGTGCGGCCATCTTGCACAAATACAAGTAGCCACCTGTCCAACAATTGCGCAGACTTCTGATTCCGTTTCGTTTCAAGTACCATCTCGCTATGTACATATGTCCACGTTCTTAAGAAAAAAGAATAAAAACGGTCAACGGGTCCAAGAGAATATGGTCCAGTTATTCCACAACTAATGGCGCCGTATGCAATCGCTCTGCGGACTACGACTGTGTAACTGCCGTTAGTGACTCGTTGCTAGTGGCTGAATTTTCCCACAAAGAGGCTAATTTTCAGCGCGCACAAACCTTGAAAAAGAACCAACCAACAAAACATCTCACCTTAAAAAGAATTCACACGTTAGTCGGTGGTGCCTCTGGTGCGCTGTCCCACAAGGCCGCCCCTCTTCGTGCCACCTTAGGTGTCAGGTCCATATTCTCGGTACTCTGCTTATGCTCGCTGATCGAACGAAGTTCCTGTCACCCATAAATTGAAAAAAAAATGAATTCGCCATCATCTCTATTCTAAAGCGGTAAAAAATGAAGTTATTATATCGGATGGGGCTAGTCATTATATACGGCTTCACAAAATATCTTGTCATTATGTAAGGATCTACAAAATGTTGAAAATAATTTGGTAAACCATCCACGAATTTACATCATCGCACAGCAGCGACGAAGTGTTCCGAAAATAACACAAAATAAATTTCTAAATATTATAACTCGCATTTTCTCTAAAATCCATTTCAACAGAGTGTCCTTCGTGTACATAAATTCATACTTTCACAAACGAGCATAGCCCGTATACCCTGTTCACATATCACACAGCCTTTGGCAACATATAATAATTTCAACAATCGCGTGTCCTTACAGCCTAAACACATATATGTATACGAACAAAAAAAAAAAAACAGAAACTCGATTTTTTGTCGGCTCCAGCCTATGGTTCATCCCCATTCAGATAAGGACCAATCTCGTTCGTATGTATGTGTAGCTTGTGGATACATACACAGATATGTACCCCGCATTGATTGGGGTTGGCAAAGGAAGTTTAAATTTTTGGAAAAAAAAACTGCCTACGTTCATGTGTATATCCTCGGTTTTTTTTTGTTCATAAAGCAAAACCAGAGAAGCGAGAAGGCTGTTTTAATTTTCCCATTAACAAAAACGATCCTTAGGGATGGCGGTACGGAGCGCAACCGAAAGATGCAGGGCGCAAGAGGGAGGATCCTAAAATAATAGGTGAAACGTGCCTTCTAATATGCTCGCTTACATCCCTTTTCTCATTTAACGCCACCATATTGGGGTAATAGCAGGGTTAAATCGGCATTTACACTCGCGCTTCTCGCTTGTAGAAAAATATGTGTGCGTTCCTCTTCTCGTACTAGCGGCGCAGCGATGTAAAATAGGAACACACAAATATGTCAAAAGCTCGCATTATCCCTTTGATTTGTGTGCTGAGCTCTTTAAAATGCTTTTCTCTCATGTTTCTTGTTTTTATTTTGGTAACAATTTTTTGTTTTTGTATTCAGCTGTTGTTGGTGTGTCTGTGTGTCGTGTGAGAAAATGAAGATGAGGATTACGGTGCGTTTGGAATAAGGTGGTGCTATTTCATTTTCTTGATGATGTGCCGTCGCCTTCCACGTCGTGTATTAAGAGGTAATTATGAAGGCTAGAGACAATGACTTTGTGCATGGCTTTGCCTTTCAAGTGACGCTAGAAGTGGGAAATAATGATGCTTTAATGAATGCAAATTTCAAACCAAAAAGTGACATGAGACGGGATGGGATTAATTAAGAAAACATAGCATTAAAGCGAAACGGAAGCAGATGGTTTTGCATGGTTCCTTTTTATTCAACCATCCCCGAATGGTTCCCTTTAGCAACTTCAAGGAATGCGGGCAAATTACGGACTGGACGGACGGCTGGAAATACAAGTGCTGTACAAAGGTGGTCCCAATAGTGCCATTGATTGTAAACAAAGTCGAAATATGGTCAGTTGGTCAAAAAGGTCTTGCTTTAAAAAATGGCGATCACTACTGCATAATTAATTTCTTCGGCATAAGCTGTCCCAGAATATATTTTTATGGACCCCTTTCTACCGAAGTTATAAAAGAATAAGAATAACAACAAATCATGTGGCCAGTTACGCAAGTTTTAATGAACCGCACGTTATCAATGAAGATCACTATCAAACATAACGCTCGACGATTAGGAATAAATTCCCATTCAAAAAAGGAAATGCAGCTCCCGCGTCAATATCTACTCATTCGTTAAGAATACCGGACGTAGAATTCGATTAAATAGATAGTTGCATAAGTGAGTACATCACTCCGCCAGAGGAATAGTTAAGCGAATCGTACCTGAAGTGGCCTGAGCACCAATCGAACATGCCACATTGAGGCCTCAACCCAATGCATGCGCAAGTTCCCATTACATTCTGCTGAATTAATTTCTATCTGTCGACATACACATGACCACGCGATCAAATCCAATCCAATTTTGTTGCACAGAATACTCATCTTAAAGTTGTTGTAGTAAGGTCGTCTTCGATTTTCTCAAATAACGAAGAGCACTTCAGAACGAAAGGCAATCTGAAGAGCTGTCTGATTCTCGTTCACATCCATATCGAGGAGAAGTGCTAAAAGTGCACTTCACCACCCTAATTTGTGACAAATCAAATCTGCCTCCCACCACCAGAGCATTGGACCAGCACACGGAGAGAGTTTTCAGTAACCACGCTGTCCTCCAAGCGCACGCAGATACCATAGAGTTCAATCCCAGTTCAGGATATTGAAGTGTTCACCAGCAGAAGAAATTGCTGGCGAGTATTTTTTACTGCCTTCAGCTGGAACAGTCATTGTCACAGTGCCTCCAACATGTGGCCGGTGCGAACCTGGATCAACCTATTGGTCGTGTAGGAGGTGTTCACCCAGCGGAAGTGTTACATTCACGTGTTTGTACTCTCAGATGGTTTCTCGTTGTCAGACATATCCTGCTCTCACGGACCGAGGAGGAAAAACTAAATATTTGTCCCTTCACGTGAAGGTTCTCTTCAGTGTGCTTGTCAATGACCTCTAAGAACCATCATTGTTTGGCTTCGATTTCAAAAATGTTTGATGTTTTTATATCCCCCTCAAGTGCATTATTAGATACGCCTGCAGGTGAGTACGGTGACGAAAGGACCCTCTCAGGAATAACGATGAGTGGGATTACAGACTTTGGAGATTTTCAAAATCCCCTCGATGACCTTTTCCGTAATTTTCGTATCTAAAAGCTAAGAAAAAAAAACGGAAATCTACCTAAGAATTGCGTAATCGGTTTTATGTGACGAATTGATGGGCTTAACCTGAGCACAACCCCATCGTCACCCTTGCTTCAAATTTGCCCTGCGGGGGATGAGTCGGATGAGGGGATCCCATTTTATTGAGATGTGAATTATTGAGGGATTGAAAAGAGAAACTATTGTTTTTGGTCTCGGGCTTTTATGGGATATTCCTGGAATTGGCCCAGTTGGATACTGAATTTTAAATGGTATCCTTGCCGTGTGTGGAAGGGGGTCTAATCGAAGCTTTGGGAGTTTAAGTTGAAGTTGCTGCCAGACAGTGAAACTGTTTTAAGGCGAACGCAAGTAGATAAGACAATTGGTAATAGGATGCGGATGAATGAGAACATACATGGGAATACATTTCGGATTCATTACTTAGTCATGCGATTGAGTACATGCGTCGTTTTATGCAATTCAGACGACTGTACGTATATCATCTTTGTATTTAAGTTGATGTCGTAGTTGGTTATGATGGGCGATAAAATGAGTTTTACAACTCGAATGAGTAGCAGAACAATGGCAATGCAACCGATTTTATTCCTTTTTGTCTAACATTTGGCGCCTTTGAATACCTCTTGTCATTCTCTACTGTTTTAAGGCAAACAATGGAGTGCCAAAATTCGTTGGTAAATTTGGGCATTTTCATCACCACGATGTATTGGATGAAAACGAGGGCATCGCAATGCTGCAGCAATGATATTGAAGTCCCAACATCAGGATATTTGCCGAGTTCTTCCTGATCTATTGCCGAATGTGAGTATGACTCATGTCTTTCCAAAGAAACCTGATCCACTTGCATGCACTAGAGACGATACAACTTTGAAATCTCAGTCAATCACCTACCGATCACCGAAACTTGACCATTTGTAAGGCGGACTTCGTCTATTCACCCATACAAATTGAAAGATTAGATGTCTTGCCCAAATTGGCTGCAGAAGAAGACAAGCGAACTTAAGTTCATATTTTGTAGAAGTGACCTATTTGTGCCAGCCATAGCTGACTTTTAATCCTGATTTCAGCGTTTATCCGGGTGGTATTGGGTTATCTCATGACGCAAACAGTGGAATCCGTGTTTACTAAGCGACTATCTACCGACCACGAGCTCTCGGTTTTGGAGACTACCTGCAGAGAGCAGTAACACTTCTGTCGATCGTGGTGTACTGGTTTGGTGCACCGCCTATTACACGGTGGCTGCCAGGTTCAATCCCCGAATTCAGCAACTTCCAAGATTCACACATCTTTGGAGTCGCTGAGGATGCTCATTCATATTAGGAAAAGTTCCTGAAACTCTTCCGTTAAAAAAAACCCTAGTTATTATCCACTTCTGATATGACAACTAGACACGTAACACGAGTGGCTCATGTAGTAGCTAGGCTCATATCCACCTCGGATTGTCGCGGCACTAGGCTTCGGCATTTTAGGTTAGTCCAAAGAGCGCTCAGGTTAGCTCAAATCTGTTTATGGAACAAGTTTGTTCTTCTAGTTCATTTAGTTCAATGTGGTACAGTGCTTAGGCAATTGAATCTTGTGCGATTTAAACAGAAATGACACAGATGTTCACAATGCCTATAGACACACAAAGCAGAACACTCAATTTAGTTCAGTTTAGTTCACTTTCATTTCAGTTTAGTACACACACGAAGCAAAGCGTTCAGTTTTGTTCAGTTTAGGTCAATTTAGTTCAATTTAGTGCAGTTATTCTTACTAAATTACATGTATTCAAAGTAAGGTATACTTGAGTTTGTTGAACTACTGAACTATATGAACTAAAATAGAATAACATGGTGAACTATCTAACTTGTTAGAGCTCTTTTTTGAACTAACTCTTTCGTGAACTAAACAAGCCTCCGCTCCACCCACATTCTAACTGACCGCATCCTCATCATTTCATCGTTCCATGAATATCGCCTGATTTACACAATTGTCACCGCGCATATCTATATTCCTTGTGCCATTAGCTAAACGAACAAAAACTTACTCAATAATGTGTCTGATCGAATATAAGATAAATTTGCAGTTAAGAACCCATTAAATTGCTGCTAGACCAAAATTGTGGTTAGACCGTGCTTAAGTCAAATCCCAGACGGACAAAAGTTCGTCTGTCTGTACACCCGTTAGGAAAAAAAAGAGCATGTCGCAAATCTCCTTTGAAGTTCGAAAGCATCATACACAAGGGAAAGAGCCCAGGAAATTTCTCAGCTCCCAAGTGCGGGCAGATTTCTACGTGTTTCGCTTCGCAAGATTCAACTTCGACCGCATCGGCTTCACTCTATTGCGTGTCCCTTCCTCTCCTTCGGACTTGCATGCTCTACAATGTGAAACTCCTTTATTGAGTTAGTGCTTTCTCGAAAAAGTTTCGCTAATTTTCTTGCTCATTTTTCTGCTGAAAAATTACACCGGTATGCTGAATTCTTTTCCATGCCAGGTGCTTGCATTACCGTCTTGAGATTTTCCCTCGCACTCGCCATTATTGCTTCCTCTCTTATTTTCTTCAGTTTGCTGGAGAATTTGATCGTTATTTTTTTTTTTTGCTTTTGTTGGTCTATGGGGGGAAGTGTGCAGTTTGTAGTGACTGTAGGAAAGTTTTAACTTGATAAAGAGGAGGACAACGGGGTGCTGGCGTGTTACGGCTCCGATGGAAAGGACTTAATCGGTTATTTATTCGTTTTGTTTTTGAAACTATTCACGCCGGAACGGGGATTTGCACGTGCGTGCTTAAGGATTTATCGCGAATTGTGTTGCGTGAAATTGCTGGACGGAAAAATCGTATATTCGGCAGTGGCAACAGGTGGGAAATAGGTCTGACTTATTCGTTTTCTGCTTATTTGGTTAATCTGTTTCAACACTTGACCGCTGATTTGTGGAGATTACAATGAACAACCTGGATCGGGGTACAGTAGAGATTGATTATGGTCACGCTAGTGACAACGTAGTGGGATACTTGATCCAGCATCAGTATGAATTCCCAACAAAAATAATGTTCTTAAGACAATTTTTCAATTAAGTTCCCGGTGTCAGCTTTAAGTGCGTTTTTTTCGTACATATGTCTAAGGGTTCTGCTACCTCTCTTTTTTACCCCCAAGACTTGCTCTTTCATTGTGACGCGCTAGGTTAGGTTAGATTAAAGTCGAAGTCGCAATGATGGTAGGCGCCCATATTTGACTTCTCCTTCTGGCGGGGAGGGCTATTCAATTGCAACGAAGGTGAACAATAGTTTTCTCAGTTTTTACAACTCTACTCAGCTTCTGCAGAAGTCATATTAAGCAGACCCAATCTGGCATGTCTGCATGATAAGTCTGGAATATGTCTTAAGCACGCTCTAACCACAATGTTTGTCTAGCAGAATTTAAATCTGTAGTTCTAATGGCGTACTGCTTTAGGCTTGGCCAGTTCATTCTGATCGGGCTGCGTGAACGTCTCGGATCGAGACCAGAAATAATTGGTTTACATCCTGTGCAGTCAATGATTAGTGCAATCAACCGTTTCAGGCTTCAGAAGATGTTTTATAGTGGCGATAGATATGAATGCCAAATCTCCAGCCGGAAAGAGCAGTAAACTTAAGCCCTTCCTATCAAATTCGTCCGCTTCGCAATTTCATGGAATGTCACAGTGTCCCAGTTTTTGATATGACATTGCTTTTAAACGAAGACAAAGCTTCCTTGATGTCTCAGTCGGGAGTGGAACTGAATGTCAACAAATTGGCAACATTCGATATATTTTGTCTATTTGTTTTTTTGCAAAATTTGGTCTGGGCTAACCTTCACTTGCGTTCGTAAAGCCGTTTGTGATCGTCCTCTATTGTGCTTTGATCCACGGCCTCAAACTCTAAGATTCTATGGAATGCTAAGCTGTCTATTGACTTTTCCTGAAAGCTGAAACCAGCTTAGACCCATGTCACTGTAGGTACTCAAGCCATCAAAGTTAAGAGGACAGTAAATCACATGCTCTACTTACAAGGCGACAATCCAATTAGCAGCTTCTCTGTATGTCCCGGAGTCTACCACTGGCTTAGAGTGAAATAATAAACGTCGAATTCACCGCCATAAAAATAAGCACGCACACTTAATGAACCTGCCCACCTGCACTCATTCGAAAAACGCTTGCCCCTTCAGTCCGCTGCCAAACCTAATTAGCACACGAACTTTGTTGCAGGTAAGTGTCAGCTGAGCCAATAAACCCTTAACCTTAACCGTCCCGTAAATGTCCAGTCGCCCATCTTAATCTGAAGCTTTGTCGCTGCAATAATAATAAAATCTCTGCCACAAAACGAGATACACCCGAGTTCCCAAAAGTAAATCACAAATAAACACTGAATAAGCCACGAAACTGTTTCATTTAAAGCGAAGACGTGGGCGGTCCTTTGCCTTTGCCTAATCCTTAAATCATCCAAAAAGGATCCCAGGAACAGAGAATACTAAACTCATATAATCTACAAATCATCAGCTATCCGTTCGATTGAACAAATTACGTTGGCCGACACCCACACGTCGGTGTCGATTGCATTTGACACGAAGAAAGGCGCACACGGACGCGACGGAAGGGCGAACAAAAGCAGGAAAAAAAATTACAGATTTCCAGCAAATAAAATCGACTGATACTAAAGGAGTTACAGAGGCTTTGGTCGTTCTATCGATTCCCAATCCAATAGATAATAAGCTTTATATCCCGGTTTAGGTCAATTTTTTATTTCCCTCTCCCATTCCCCGAGCGACGCCGTATCTTTCACTTAATGGATATTCCCTTCTCGTTCGCTTTGGTCCTATGCTGGAGATTCGCACTGAGCTATCGAGGTTCAATCTCCGTGGCAAAGTGAAATAAATGGAAAGGTGTTCGCTGTTTTAAAGGTCGGATTGGAGAATAATTTCCCCCTCCACCCCATCTGCGCTGGCCAAGAGGAATTTTGTGGGCATGAGCCGAAGCCCCTTCAATAACTCTAGTTTCCATGTCAATGAAGACTGCAGCGGGTTAATTCCACGCCGTGTTGCCGAGCGGGGCGGGGGGAATCTCTGCAAAACAAAAGGGTAAATCTGCCAAAGAAGCGGGGATCTCCTTCACATCCTGTCAACACTGTAGAAACAAAAGCAAACAGCTGAGTATGAATGTCGTGCATATCCTTAGAACACGAATAAACCCACCACCTGCTGGGGCCCCCCCCCCCCCGGCTTGGGCAGTTATTCGCTTCTTCCGGTGGAGCATTCGATATCTGCAATTGAAATCGTTTGTCCAACACGGCTCCACCCTCCTTGGACCTGGCATCTGGCTGCTGCTTGGAAAAATAAACCCCCAATCGATTGCAATTCTTCCACGTCTCGATGATGCCAGCTCGTCTTTGGAGGCAGCATGAATTTTGTCGGTCTTCATCAGAAGAACTGAGTGAATGCCGGGGAATATAAGAAAACTTTTGTCATTCTGCAGTCTGATGTTCCATTTTGTTCTTTTCTCGTTTCTCTCTAACTCTCACTTCCTCTCTGTCCTTGGGAATCGTATTTTTATCCCGTCTGTTTGGAAAAAGGAAAATCTTTGAATTAGTGCCAACTTCATTGGCGTTGTTTACAGGAGACGATAAATTGTGGGATTCTCCTTCTTTCTCTTGCGATGCCCTCGTCATAGGGGAGATGTTTGCTTTGCAATTTCTACTGCAGTATGATCCCGATTTTGGAATAGAGGAAACAACAGATCGCCTGCTGGTTCGTTTTTTTTTTGTCTTTTTCTGTTCATTTTCAAAGCCAACAGGGGAACATAATAAATAAAGAAAAGCAATTCTGTTGGTTGGAATGGCCAAACGATGGAAGGACTTAAGGTAAACTCAATCGAATTGCTGTTGCTGTTTGCGAGTGTCTATTGCGGGCGATAAGAGTTTGTTTGCTGCTGAATTCCTGTGTTGGACGTTGATTGAATGAATGCATAATGTGGTTGTGGCATGATTTAAAAGAAACAAAACACGAGGAGAAATGTTTACCTTTGCATACGAGAAAGGCACCCAAATATGGCATCTACTTCATTTAAGCTTGTGTGTGTTCGGCTATGTCTGGTATGTCACTTATGATTACTTGGTATGTATCAGATCATATTGAATCCTGTCAGGTCTGTTCATTAGTCCCGGGCCACTTGTGACCACAAGGTTTGGTCATTAGAAACTCAAAGATTTCATTTCCGTAATGGAATGAAAATATATTCCAGCTTATATTCTGATCTCTTACTACATGTGACTGCTTACGTTCCATATTTTGATGATAGAATATCAAAAGTTGGCATGGCAATAATTACATGTAGTACATCCGGTTCTTGTGGTTGGAGAGATAGAGCACTTGAGCAAGGAGAGAGGAGGCACAACTGCAATCTATACAGTTTCATATAACGAATTTCATCGGATTATTTTGAATATCTGAAGATGATGTTTACTGGGAAGTTCTTCTAATTGAGATATCAGTGTCTAGTGTGAAGTACTTACAGATGATTACTGCTCTATTCGATGAGATATTCTCTTTTAAATTTGTGAAGGGTTTGCACTCACAGTTATTTTTCTTATTTCTCTGGCACTACAGACATGTCTGTTCAAGTTTGAACCAATTAACCTCTCCAGTTGGATCGAGTCTTTATGCGTAGGATTTGGATGATGAACGCCTTGCGGAAAGTCAGCTTGATTGCCGTATAACTCAATTGCTTGAAACAAGTGTTGACAAGAATTATTCCGCTTTTGATGGGATGTAAAAAGTGATTTTTCAGCTATTACCTTTTTGCAACACTGGTTGAAACAGCTGACGCACGTTTCGTGTTTTCTTTCACTGTCAAACATCTTCAGTTTGGTGTATAATTTAACCATGAATCGTCTTACAAACGAACAACGCTTGCGAATTATTAAATTTTATTATCAAAATGCGTGCTCTGTTAAGAAAGTTCATCGCGTGCTTGTTCCATTTTATGGTCAGCCCATTTTTGGCTCAATGGGTACGTAAATAAGCAGAATTGTCGATTTTGGAGTGAATATCAGCCAGAAGCATTGCAAGAGCTACCAATGCATCCAGAAAAAGTCACAGTTTGGTGCGGTTTATGGGCTGGGTGGCATCATTGGACCGTACTTCTTCAAAGATGATGTGAATCGTAACGTAACTATGAGTGGTGCGCCCTACTGTGAGATGATATCCAACTTTTTTTTGCCCAAAATGGAAGAGCTTGACTTGCATGACATGTGGTTTCAACAAGACGGTGCCACATGCCACACAGCACGCGCAACAATGGACTTATTCGGTGAACATTTTATTTCACGTTCAGGACCGGTCAATTAACCGCCTAGATCGTGCGATTTAACGCCTTTAGACTATTTTCTGTGAGGCTATGTTAAAGCTCATGTCTATACATACAAGCCCGCTTCAATTGACGCATTGGAAGACAACATTGAAGCATTGCGAAGTAGAACACTTTTCGGGCTGGAGCAGTGTTGCACATACACATTTACATGGCGCAGCCATCATTGGCGTTGACGCCTGACTAGACTCATGTCGCAACACATCCCGTACACTTCGTGGTTGAATCTTCTTCTCCAAATACCATCAATGCAAACAGGACCAAAGATGATGTTGTGCAGAACTTTTCTTTCCAAAATGCTAAGAGCTTCTTCATCTGCTCTTATTGATTGTCCATGCTTCCGCACCATAGAGCAGTACAGGGATGATCAGGTCAGTTCGTCCTTTAAAAAGGCTCTAGTCTTTAATTCCCTCTCGCTCTCTAACAAACAGCGATTGGCAAGAGTTATTCTTCGTTTAAACTCGGATTCCTGTGGACGAATTCCTTAACAACCTCGAAAGCATATCTGCCGCCGAGGGTATGTGTCCACCATATACCTTGTTTTGCCCCCATTCACCGCTAAGCCCCTTTTTTGGCGCCTCAGATTCAATACCAGCAAACGCTTCATTGACGGCTCGCTGTGTTCGGTCAATCACATCAATGTCGTCCGCGAATGCTAGCAGTTATGCGGATTTATTGAAGATCGTGCCTCTGGTGTTTGCAAGTGAGTTCTGCACGACCGCGACGTTCTCAAGAATTATGCTGAAGAAGTCACGTGACAGCGCGTCGCCTTGTGTAAATCTTTTTTTGACATTGAAGTTCACATTACCGACCTTGATGGTGCAGCGAGAATCCAATGCATCGTCATGAGGCATGGCGTTGTATAGCTTATCTCTATTCACACTGTCATATGCGACCTTGAAATTGACGTATTGGCGGTGGATTTGCAGTTCTTGGGTTTTTCCAGGTTCTGCCGTAGTGTAAGGATGTGGTGGACTTCTTCGGCCTAAAACGACACTGATAATGATCTATCAGGTTATGGACGAATGGTTTCATGGTTTCAAGCGATGTTAAGGAGACTTATCCCTCTGAAATTGGCGCTGTCAGAGGGGTCTTCTAGATCGTGCCATAATATTACAGATCCCAACAATTTGAATACAGCTCTCACATTTTACATACATAGATGGAGCTGTTTTTCATGCTGCGGAAAAAGAGAATTTTAATATAATACTATCCACTAACAGTTAGTATAATAACAGTCACTGAACACTATGTCCAACTATGTTGAATAGGACTGTAATGTACTCACTTCCACTCTCCGTATCCTCTGCTATAACACTGTACTTTCCTTTGTCAAAAGTAAAGACTTCGCTTCCATCATCGCTATTGCTACAATCACCACGTCATATTTAGTCGCCGCGACTATAATTATACTCCAATTCTGTGCTCCTGGAAGTTTCCTTTACTCCTTCCAGTTGCTTCACCTGAAGAGAGTCGTTTTCTCCAAATTAAGTCATAAAGTTTAACAATGGCTTACATTGGTGTGTAGATGAACTTTTGCTAAATACCCATGAAGCTTGACGACGACAACGGTAGGATATTATTCTTACATACGCCGTATGCAAGTAACTGCAGGTAAGTGGTTTAGCCACATTCGATACCGAATTTTGAAATGTCCATCGTTCGGAAAATTGTATGCTTCTGGATTGTGCGATGTCTTTTAATTTTTGAATTATTTAACAGTGACCATTCCGTCATCAAATAAAGGGCAAAATGAGTATGCCCATGTATCTTTAAGTCGAATTTGGATACTTTCACATCCTCCACAATTCAATAAATGCCCCTTTAACAGGCACCAAACTTAGTTTAATTTTGTATTAAAAAAGAAAATTTAAAAGAATGCTTAATCCCTTAAAAAATGTGTACAAATTTATTTCCTCATAACCACAGCTATAATGGTAGACCACATCTGAATGCCGTACACAAGCAAACATTCTCATCCCATTCCAGCTGGCAAGGCCCGCATTAGCAATCTCAGTTCAATATCACCTCAACGAGCACAGCCACCCTCACTGCTCACGGTCCACCTAGCCGAAGTATGCCAAGCCATTGGATGTTCTCATAAACCATGGCGAGCTCTGGACAACAATTGACTTAATGAGACCCACATTCGGATAGTGATGACCACAGTTCTTCTGGCCGGTTTAACCCCGGACCTCCACCACAGCTGACACAATAAACTTTCAAATTTATTTATACCACAGCCAGGGTCAAAAATTTGAATTGTCTCCGGCATTGCGTGTCCCTTTCGCATGTATACACTGGCCGAGCATTGTGCTCCTGGTCCACAGTACAATCTTGACGAATGGGAAGGTGGCAGCCCGCCCCGTTCCAAGCTTAGTGACAGTCTGCGATGGACAGGGGATTGAAAGTAAAATATTTGAAGTCTTCGGTTTTTTTTTTTTCTTTACATCTTCCAGCACACAACCACACCTCCCACTACCTTTTCCAGAGTACAAGGCCGCAAAAGTCGATTTAAGGATCCCTACAACAGTCACCCACACTCCAATCTAATTATGTGCTCCTTTTCTGGCGGCCTTGTCCTGCTCGTCGTCGGTCTCGCTTTGTTGGCAAAGCTGTATACTAGATTAGTTTTCGTTGAAATGTATTTCTTTTTTCTCCTCTCACAGCACAATCAAAGGCGCTCCGTTTGAGAAAGAGACGGCAAAAAGCAATTTGCATGCAAAAAATCATGTCTCCTGTATGAAAAGATATTTCTCGTAGCGTGTGTGTGATCGCATTCACACGCATCCCCCGCTGATGTTCTACGAGGGCAAAATGCGTTTTTTTTTTTCCAACTCACTGGATGTCCTTTCTGGCATAGCTACTTGACAGCGAATGTTTATTTTCATGTGAAATTTATTTTTTTTGTCTCGCAAAAACAAAGCCAACGCTCGAATGGGCACTTGTTCGTAGGAGATTACGTCTGTCTGGTGCCTTACGCATCGTATTCTGGCACAGCAAAATGTGAATAGTCGATTGCTGGATTATGTCCTTTTCGGTTGTATTTTTTGACACTTTCAAAGCGGATATCGTTGCCTTACTTGGCGAATTTTTCTTCCTTTCCTCTCTCTCTCTCTCTCTCTCTGTCTCTCTGCCTCCTGCCACTACAAATGTGTTTGAGAGGGATGGGCGGAGGAGGAGGGGTGGTGAAATAAAAACTTGCCAGGACAACGACAGTGGGACATGTGGATAAGTGTCAAACTGCTGCTCTAGTTTGCTTGCGTATGAAATTGTATCAAGGACGAACGTTCACTCATGAAATATAAAAGAGAAGGAAATTTCTTGTGATGTTCTCTGCAAATGAGTTGTCTGGGCTAAACGTTTTCAATCCAGTCAGAGTACACTGGCTGTTTGTTTAACTGTTGGGGCTGGTCGAGGTCTTGACGAACGAACCAAGGAGTTGACGTGGCTATGGTGAAATGTGAAAGCCGGACGGCTACGAATGACATCTTTAACAGCGTACAATTTTATTTATGGATTAAGGCCTTTTTCATTAATTTTTAAGTTTGTCTTGACCTTTTTGGTGAATTCACGGACTTTCGGCACTTTGAAGTCCTGCAAATATATCGGATCGATAAGATGTAGTCCTTCTACCACGTTCATAGAGCGCTTGGGGGCAGTTAAGGGGGTACAAGAACTTTATTGCACAATTACTGTAACAGGGTATCGCAAAATGTTTGCAACTTTGACAGAGAATTAAGGGTTTCACTTATTTTTCTCGATCGGTTGGGAGGACGTTCATTTTTGTGCAGCACCTTAATGTGGAACTAGAAGCAACTCTTGCTGACAGTTTACTTTCTTAACATTGCCAACAGTGAAAGTGACCCGAGCCTGGATGTTGAACGGACGTGCAAAAGTAATTGATTAACGTCTTAAGTTGCTTATTGGTAGAATATGGCCTTTTGGAGGAAATTCAACTCTTTTGGCTAAATTTATATGGCCGGTTTGACGTTTGTTCATACAGCGTCTTATCTGTTCCTTCACCGGGTTGATGACTCAGATCATGCCTTGAACTTTAGTAGTCAATTCAATTGAGTAATAGAGCCCTTTCTCGATGAACTCGAAGCTCACCTTATCCAAAACATTGATCATCCCAGTCCTGCTCAACGGCTTAGAGGCACGAACGATTTCGAAGGCGGAGGAAGAAGCCTCACCGAGAAAAAAGTACTGAGTGCGATCTGTGATCCTGTTTGAGAAAATTCAACAAAACTTGTAAAGCGACATGAGTATATCCAGGGGTTTATTGTTCAACACCTACAGTGGGTGTGCCATAAAAATAACATGGACAACTTGGCTCCGGTTTGCAGAAATTTCCATAACGCATCAGAGCGCGATGAAATCTAAAATGGTACCCAACAGATGGCAGGTACCTGGCGAGACTAGTTGGTTGAGTACCAGGAAGAAGTGGCTCACTTATATATCACCACATAATTAAATCTGTTCCAGTAACCCTCCCATCGACAGCCGGGCAGCACTTAAGGCATCATCGCCTCATCTAATGGACATCAAAACGATTAAATGTTGCTACGATGCACTGTACTCCCTTGCCAGACACAACAAAGAGAAACTCGGCTGATCACTGGAAACAAGGGGATTGCAAGCAATGACTCTGAAGATGAGCCCACGAGGGCTGGATCAGAAACTACGTTCATTGGTCCTGAACCTTCTGGATTAACCAAAACTCTTTGTTGTCTTCAGGTCATGTCGTTTGCCATGACGGGGTGGGTTGTACACACCAGCAGAACAAAACCCCCTTTTGTACATAATCAAAAATCGATAATCGCTGTACTGAAATACTCCCATTAACATAATGGTTATAAATCCAAGCTCCATCTGCAAACCCTCTCTATCTCAGAGTTGTCTCGAACAACGCCTATTTATTATATAACAATTAATTAGGCATAGGACTGAGCAACCATCCAATTAACCAACCGAATGTAATCTGAACCATTTCTATATCTGTGTAAAACTCTTTGATGTTGCGAAAACGTCGACAAGGCTTCCAGCAAACAGGGCAACCGAGAAAGTATTTCATAATCAATTCATTATCATCTGATTGCTGCAAGCAACCGCTTTGTGTGTCAATCAGGCTTTTGTGTTTGACAAAGTAACTAGTCCCTGGTGTAGGGAAGAGCAGGTGCGCTGCACAGTCCTATTAAGTGAACAGAAATTTAAATGCGGAAGCAAATGAACGTTGTTCACGCAAAACTGAGTTTTTTTTTTCTCAACATTTCTCTGCTCTTTATAAACGGTGATTTTTTAAAAGCTTTAAAAAAGTTTTTCAAAAAAAAACACATAAAATTCAGAAAAATGCATGAAATTTTTATTTGAATCTATAGTACGGTCCATATAATTTAATGTTTGAAGATTATTTCATGCAAATGTTGACCTTGACTGCGCCTCAAATGGTCCATCCGCTTAGTCCAATTTTGGCATACTCTTTCCAACATTTCGGCCGGTATCTCACGAATAAATGCTTCATTCCAATGCGTCAATTGAAGCGGGCTTGTCTGTATAGACATCAGCTTTAACATAGCTATACAAAAAATAGTCTAAAGGCGTTAAATCGCACGATCTAGGCGGCCAATTGACCGGTCTCGAACGTGAAATAAAATCTTCACCGAATTCGCCCCTCAATAAGTCCATTGTTGCGCGTGCTGTGTGGCACCGTCTTGTTAAAACCACATGTCATGTAAGTCAAGCTCTTGCATTTTGGGCAAAAAAAAGTTGGATATCATTTCACGGTAGCGCTCACCATTCACAGTTACGTTACGATTCGCATCATCGTTGAAGAAGTACGGTCCAATGATGCCACCAGCCCATAAACCGCACCAAACTGTGACTTTTTCTGGATGCATTGGTAGCTCTTGCAATGCTTCTGGCTGATATTCCCTCCAAAATCGACAATTCTGCTTATTTACGTACCCATTGAGCCAAAAATGAGCTGACCATAAAATGGAAGAAGCGCGCGATGTACTTTCTTAACAGAGCACGCATTTTGATAATAAAATTCAATAATTTGCAAGCGTTGTTCGTTTGTAAGACGATTCAAGGTTAAATTATAGGCCAAACTGAAGATGTTTGACAGTGAAACAAAACACGAAACGTGCGTCAGCTGTTTAAACCAGTGTTGCCAAAAAGATAATTGCTAAAAAATCCCCCTTTATAAACGACTGACATGACTTATATTGACTCTACGACCGAGCCGATACACACGACGCGCTCGTGCCATGGCTGTGTACCTGTAAAACGTACTTATCCTCAAGGCACCTTTTCGGGCTCTGAGAGTTTTTTCCCTACCTAGCATAAGAGCACCTGCTAACATCTGTAATATCTAGCTATCATACATATCTAGCTGACTGCCTACTTTACCAGCTTTCTAACTTATTGCCTATCTAACCATCTGTCAATGTCTTTCCCAATCGATCTGTTTTGATACCTTTAAGCTAACCCTACCTTTGATAATGTCCTGGTATCTACAATTTTATACAAGAGAATTGAATGTAAAGAGCTTCATGATGTGTTCAGAAGTCTTCTGAGAGTCTTTGGGATGTATCCTTGAGGTACATAAAAATGCATACTCGATATGTTTCGTTTACGATGTCGATTAGCTTGCTTCTTACACATCAATGATATGATGTGACAGTAAATGCTACATGCTGACATGTCACATGCGAAGATTCTGTCCGAGTTCACAAGATAGCATCAAAGAGGTCATAAAATGTAACAACGTTCTTTGCACGGTCTTAAACCATGACCTGCTCTATTGTCGATAGCCGTTGATCGAATGACATCCCTCACTCGGCAACTTCTTTTGATTCCTTGTTCAATATTCACGCTTGTTTGTGAGATATTATCCGTGCAGTATTTGGCTGATACACTTTGAATTCTACTTCATCACTTAACCCCACGCGCTTGTCCACACCTGCAATTATATCACCTCTCGAATAATATGTAGAACTTTAAACAACATTATTAAACCATTAGTTTTAATGTGGTCAGGAAATTCTTTGAATAACATCGATGAGTTACAAGCTAAAAATTAAGTTTACAAGCTTTCTCAATAATAATATAATAAAAATAATATTATGGGTGGCGCTACAGATCGTAGAGGGCCAGGGCCTAGCTTTTCAGCAACCACTCGTGTTGTGCATGCTATTGTTCTATCACGAGTGGAAGGGACCTACAGTTTTATGCCGACGCCGAACGGCCAAGTTTGAGAAGCTTTTTCCAGACAGTTATACTCTTTGAGCATTTGGACAGTGACTCGAAAGAGGTGGGGCCGTGAAAAGTATTTCTTGTCATACCAGAATCGAACGTAGACAGATAGGTCCAAGTGTGTAGGAGTCGACGCACATACTCACAACGCCACGGGCCACCACGCTTTCTCAATACTTTCAAATTGTAAGAATATTCTCTGCCTGGGAAACTTGGGCGGTAAAGAAAAATGCCGACATTTAAAGGTTCGGAAACGAAACTGCGAATTACAGGTGTCTAGGCATTAAGAGCACTGCTGTCACTGTCCTACACTTTAGGCTAATGTCCCTAAGCCCAGTCTGTGTGACCTACGCTGCAATATAAAAGAATAACCCTCTTTCTGTTTCAAATGTATTGACTACGAAACGGATCTTACCATGCTCTAAAAAGTACGTGCGGCATGGAACCACCCAATAGCGCTGAGCCTAGATACACGCACACTCATCAAATCATGCAAACAGAACTCTCACAATTTCTGATGAATCACAGAAGTCAGCCTGGGAGACAAGTGGGAACACCTCACATATCTTATTTATAAGCATATAATTGTGTTTTCACAAGTAAGCGTGGCATCCGTCCCCTTGTCAATCCAACTTAATGCGATAAATTTAACAAACTTGAACTTGAACTGTCGCATTTCAAGCGAGCGCACGCAATTGTCGTTGCAAAACTCTGGTTTATCCATCGTGTGCTTTCGAGTCACGTCAATGAGAAACATGTGTTTCGAAAGTGTTTACTCAGCACGTTCGTGAAAACTGTTTGCTTTAAACTGGCATGCACTGTGCAATAAACACGTAAGTCCATGCCTTAGTTTGTTTGTTTCAACAAAATCAACGTTCATAGCACAACACACAACGTCAGCGGTACACTGCCCTCGTCTGCTTTTTCCATTTTTCCATTTGTAGACAATTTAGAAGCGTACAAATCCACAGGCGTTTTATTCAAACTAAAGTGTCACTCGACTGGTCGCAGACGAACAACTCTGTTCGACTTCAATTTTCCTATTTCTTCGAGTGCGACAGCTTTAATTGCTCTTAGAAAAAATAAAAGGAAATATTCCAAGCTCTGCACCATGTACATATTTGCTGCCACCCTATTATGCCACGGGCCTTATCGCTCCAAGTCTCTTGTTCTACAATCTCTGTTTTTATATTCCCTCATTGCGAATGACATTAAACAATACAAGCTGGGGACATCCATGGCCGTCCACTTTATCCGGATAAATCATTACAATAATTTCAGAAGAAGGTAATCAAAGCAAGTGAAAAGGGATTAGGGTAATGGCAAACAAAACCCATTTTCTTATTTATTCATCCCATCCGCCATACCGCTACGCCCAGCCGATGATGCAGTTCGGATTTCGAGAAGGGTTCGCAGCGATGGGGATCCCTTCCGGCGATGAATTTAACTTAATTCAAGTAAAAGACGGAACGCCATAAGCAAAGTCTGAAGAGGAAAATGGGAAAAAAATAAAATAAAATAAGAAAACGTCGTTCTCTGACAAGCCATTGAGTATTTATTCTTGAATTCGCACTGAAACGGAAAAGGAGCAAATATTAATCATATAACTGGGTGGCAAGTGGGTCGGCGAGGCAGGAGGTCACGCTTATTTGATAAGGACAAGCTTTGAAGTTCATTAATTTATGTGAGTTGCGAAATTAAAATAAATAAATTTATTTTGGCGTTAGTGTCTCGTCCAGACGAACGGTCGTTTTCTGCTCCTTTTTTTCGTGAATGTTGTTAATGTGAAAATTTGATTAATGCGAGATCGGTGAAGGGTGTCATTTCAACGAGTTTGAAATTGTAGCAAACAAAGGACGTGCGTTTGACTAATTTTTTTCTTTCTTTTATTAAAATGCATTTTTTTTCATTTTGAACATCAGTGGATAGGATGATTATCGATGATTTTTTGCAAACGCGGGCAGTCCAATGTTTGGTGACTCGTTCCATTATTTTGCTACGCTTTTTCGGCAAGAGCGACTCGAATGTTGTCCTCGCGTTCAGTTTGGGGTAATCGAGAGAGAGAGAGAAGAAGTAATCAAGTGCCGAGCGTCAAGTCTTCATATCACCTTCGAGCGTTGCGTCCCTTTTATGCCGTGTAGCGCCGTCTTGTTGGAACCACAGCTCGGATATATCGAGCTTTTGCCACAGAAAGTCAGTTAATGAGCAATGCCTTTAATTTGTTGATTGGTTTAGCTATCCAATGTCGACGTCGGTTTACAAAAGCTCGGTCCTCGGACTGAGACCCCGGTCTTTTGAACGTTTGGTTCGTGTGGGCTCTGGCCTCATGCACAACTGATGCAGGTTTGCACTTCGCCTTGCCAATCGTCCTTTGGCAGACGGGCTGGTACTGGGCTAGCTGGAACTTCGCATTTCCTTTATCTGCAGAGCTAGAGACTGACCTGTTATGAGAAATGATCACACCTCCACTAGGGAACTCCCTCTTAGCTTCGGCAACCCTATCTGAAGGTCGTACAGTATGATTGACCTTAACCTGTCTTCGCCTCCACAGTCATCGGGTGTCCTACCAAGATCCTTCACCACGGCAGGGTGGACAGTCATGAAGGACGCCCACGGCACTAAATGCCAGCGCGGACACAGATTGACGAAACACGACGACATCATTGTTTCTGAAATGCGAAAACCACTCTTCTGGCCAAGACACCTACGCTAACCTCTTAACTCTTTACACTTTCTCCCACAAAATATATTTTATCAACTTTCAACAGAAATTCTTTAACATCATTCTTAAAACAAATTGTGTTAATTTTCCATCACAAAAATCCCCTGCTGGCAATACTTTCACTTGACATTTCAATAATTCAGTGCAATTCGCGCAAATCATTGCCAGACCTGCACAAAAAATCGAGTGAAGATATGATTTTTTTATTAGTCTTCAAAATGGAAAAAACGGCTTTTCTGCTGAAAAACGCCACGAATTGAGACAAATCCTTTGCAGATCTCTTGAATTCACTACACCACATGTAGGCCATGCATACTTTAGTCACTTTAACCAAAAATTATCAAGAAAATCGACTTACAAGAAATTGGCACATCTCAGCGGAAAAAATGCAGTAAAATGCGAAATGAATTCGGTTGGCTTTTTTTGGTTTGAGGAAACCAATTTGGAATTTGGGGATTTCAAGGACTTGCGATGGGGTTGGAGGGATGGAAATGACTAGGATATTTGTAAACTGCGTCGGAATGAAGAAAAAAGGTTAGATTTTGATTGGAATTCGGGGGAAAATGTAGGAAATGGGATATTTTCGCTTGCAAAGAGGTGGCGGTTGCTCTTGTTGTTTCCAACGAGTGTGTATACATGAAAGCGTTCGTAAATGTGGATGAATGTATCGTTAAAGTATGCCTAAACGAATTTAGGAAGTCTGTGTATCAGCACTCGTGCACTGAGTGAGTCCAAGTTCCTCTGCAAGCACTTGGTCTTTGGGCATTCTTCAGAATCTTGAAACTATCTCTCGAAGATGACTGTGGTCCGTGGAATGCCATCTAGTCACCAGATTAAGGCAAAAGACTCATCAGCCACTAGGAGCACCCAAGCCACTAGAGCTACCAGTCGATGGAGGCACCAGGTATGTGGGCAACTAGGAGAGAGACACCAAGTTCACCAGGGCCACCAGAACTTCTAAGGTTCGTCACCAGGGCAAAGAGTCATCAGGGCTGGAGAGGTCCCCAGGGTAACCCACAGAGCCACCAGAGCCGATAGAGTGTGCAGAGCTGACAGAGCCTCAAGAGCTACCACAGCACCAGCCACTGGAGACACCAGGCACCATCGCAACTAGTCACAAGCCACCAAGTCTATCAGAGTCACCAGATCAACCGTCCACTTCACACGCCAGTCAACATTGCCCCCAGAAGCGGGAGTCTCTAGAATTTCAGCGACTGGAGCCACCAGCCACTTGAGGTTCCTGTCACCAGAGTTAGCAGAGACTGTAGAACCACAAAAGCCACTAGAGCCCTCAGAGACACAGGTCCCATTGGACGCACCGGACAACTATCCACCAGCCGACCAGTCTCCACAAGTCCATCTAAGCCACCAGAGAGATTGGAACTGCCAATGGCACCAGAGCAAGGGCAACAAGAGCTAGATCCACTAGGGCCACCAGGAGCAACCAAGCCCTCGAAGAACCAGTCACCAGAGTCATCAGTGCCGCCAGAGCTACAGAAACACCTGCCACCAGAGTCACTAGAGCCACCAAAACCCCATCGACTAGAGGCACTAGTCACCATCTAGGCCAGAGTCGTGGACATCTGAACCCTTTAAAGGAGGCAAGCAACCAACTTGAATCTCGTCCGGAATGAAGTTTGCTGGCAGTCGAGCACAAGGGTGGACTGATGGATGGAGGGGGGAATCGAGACAGTAGATCGATGAATAGATGGATCTAGGGACCTAATTGTATCGACAGAACGGTTGGAAAGCCTCTAAACAAGTCTATACCAGGTGGCAAGCGGTTAGTTCCCAGAAGAGCGTGTTCCTGTTTGAGCCTCCACAGGAAGAATTGAATTGAAGCTTGACGACCTATCCCTCGCTCCGCTTACGGAATCAACGTTTTAGGAACATAATTGTTCAGTTTTATTCTTAACACAAAAAAAATGGAAGCAAACGAGTTCTTCGGTTACGTCGATTACGCTACTCGTCTTCGCCCAGGCGGCCTTCTCAATTGAGAGTTCATTCGTGGAGCACGTTCTGATATTCTTTACATATGGTGGTGCTCAGCTGACACAAGAATATTATTCACATGTTCTCTGATGCATTACACTTGTGCACATGCACATATTTTACACCACCACGGCACATGAAACCATAGTGGGTGCAGTGACGGAAGAGATGATTGAATCAAGTCCTACGCAGAAGATCTCTGAATCACGGGTCAGTGACGTCAAATGTGTGTCTCTAAGAATCATACAAATCAACATGAAATGCTCTGTCGACCGTAGGAGTTTGAGTGGGATTCGTATGTTAAATGTCAATCGTGTGCAATCGTACCTCACCACAGCTGGGGAGTCAGTGATTCTTCGAGTCGGAACAAAATTGCTCATACTCTCGTGTGGATCATTGTTAACAGAACAGACATGACAACCGATGTCATGACATTGTATCCCCAATAGACCAAACAGGGTGTCAAATGTCATTCAATTGGCATCGACAGGGATTCACGTTACGCGATAGTTCACTTGAGTGCATGTGTTTGTTTATGGCTACACCTTCATTTCTTGCTACCCGCCAGGGCTCCCATAGGTGCAGTAGATGTAGTGTGTGGATATGTTGACGCATTTTTTTCTTAAGAGCTGCAGATGCATTAGAAGGAATGCTGTGTCTGTAGGAACAGAAAGTTATGTTGACTCATTAAGTGAGCAAGAAGTCAAATGGGTCCAGCAGCATCTCTTCAACTGTAGCCGTTGGCGTCGGTGCTCTTTACAGTGCACTCCATACGGACTAGTCATCAAAGGAACCAGTCTGTCTAGACACGCGTCATTGCTTATTCCGTATTGTCCGGGATTATGTCATGTCCTCCAATTTGGTTCAAAGATACTTGTAGCAAGAGTCTCATTTATGCTCCTAATCCTAATCCCTTCATCGTCCTGTACGAAAACGGTCTTTTAAGCAAAATGTGTTTCAAAATTAAATCAATTTAGGAATGAAGTTGAATTCTTCTATTAAATTGTCTTGACGCCAGCTAGTTGTAGCAACCGAGTTTATATTAAATTCCATTAAAATGCTGAGCCGGCAATGACAGACCTCTCTTGAATGTAAGCATTAATTGCCGAAGACAAAGGACCGTGAATGTATGCATCCGCATCGTAGTCCCATTTCCATATTCTAAATGTGAAGTAATGAAATTATCCTACTCTGTTGCGAGACACTCATAAATCGTTTCGGAGAAGAAAACTTCATAAAACTGTCGTATCCCCCCGCTAACGATGCACACTGCAAGATGTCCTCCCACCGTGCGTACGTACGTAACTATCCATAAAATCAGAACATTCTTAGCAAATGTAGCAAATTTAATTCGAAAGTCTATCCCTAAGGTGTCTTCCTCCTGCTGAGCTGTCAGTTGTTCCAGTTCAATAATTCAGCACATCTTGAAGGAAGTGAATTTCCATATGCACCAAAATATGTGTGACCCGCATTTCTGGGAAATAACTGAATGTAAACGGCTATGTCCATGCAGCGCCCATTTGCTCAGCAAAAGTGAGCTCCACGATTCTGCGGACCTTTCAACTCGGTTGAACTGATAGCAATCGGAAGGACCCGTGCGTCGTCGTCCGATTCGGTGTACACAGCACAGGAGAACAGGAAGAAATGGACTTCACAGCGTTCATGTGTTCCATCATAATAAAGAGATGAAAATATGTACATATGAATATCCTGGCCACTACAGCTTGGTTGGCGACAGAGACGGGGGATGGGAATAAAAATCAATTTTCTCTAGGCCCTGTCGACGACATGAGCCACACGCATTCCCACTATACATCCAGAGACATACACACACAAACGAGTGGATGGGACTTTGTCATTATATCTTCTCTTTATGTTTATGTTTCTCGATAAATCTGTGCTGCAGACATATCCTAAGGACGACAGACGCGCGTTATGTCGTGCTGTTGCTCCTGTTTGTATCCTTTTACATATTTTATTATCATTTCATCTGAACATGTACGGAACTGTGTGCCACAGTGTATGCCTGTGAGTCTGTATGGCTTTGTGATAATTTTCTGTATTAGGCTATTGGGGGTAGTTGCCGGTCTCCTCTTGGCGTCAACATCATCTGATATGGGAGTATGCTGAAGAGAAATCCCAGAATTTACGAGTTTTTTATAAGCAGAGAGGAAAAAAAAAAATTCAAGATTGGCGACATAACGAGTTGCAGGCAGAAGTTATGTACACTCTTTTAGTCGGTCATTGATTGAAGGAATTTGCGGGTGAACGAATAAAATTCTATGTATCGCATTTTCTTCCATTCATTGTCTTCGCGGAGGCATGGGTGGAATGTCCTTGTCCTTCATGGTAAAATGCCGCATCATTAAAATGTCAAGTTCAAGGATATGGTACACCGGAAATAGCTGAGAAAAAGGTTTGACTGTAAAATGAAATGTGTGTGTATGAGGTGTGTGCATATGTAGACGTTGTCCCTGTCACTTGTGGGTCGAAAGAAAAGGCAGGCTTTTCTGCAAATCAATCAGCGGCGAGATTCACATCAGAACCGAGCAACGTAAAAGTAATTCCTGTAACAAGGTCAATATTCAATTCGGTCCGTCGTAAACTCCTGCAACGCGAAGACCGATGTCCTCGGGTGTATCGCAGGAATTCAGTTGCAAATAGTGCCTCCCGGGAGGAACTCATAAAAGTCCGCCAAATGATAGCGAATGCCACAGTCGTATAATTCTTTACATCCAAACTGATGTACGCGCATGCACGCATGTGTGTGTATGGACCCATAAGGCTGAGCACTAAGTGATTACATGGACGGCACAGAGAGCCTACGACTATCGTTACCGAAAATCCACTCCGAAGTACTGTTGTTGCAGTAGTCGTAACAACGTACATTTGAATTAATGTTCGTGTGTATGTATCTATCTCTGTTGTCTGCTGTCATGGGAAGTACAGACCAAGGTTGCAATCATTTTGCGACGGTTGAGTACGCCACAAACTGATTACAGGATTGAACTGCCTAATTTTCCCATCATTTAACTCAAGACCTCAAACTTTAAGAGCCTTGTATGGTGATGATGCCTTAAATCCGATCCTAAAAATAACTGCCAGTGGTGTGCTGGGAAATATTTTGCGAAGCATTGTTTGTCTGATAATTTGTGCTCATTTTTCTTTCTGTCATGCCTATGGAGCAATGTTTTTATTCTAGATTCGGACATGCACTTTTATAGGCACTCTCCGCTAAAAAATTTAGTTTTCCTCAGAAAAGCTGCTTTTTATGGTCTCAATTGGCTCAGATTTGATTGGACGAGAGGGGAACTTTTGCTCGACGGTTGTGTATTATCCCACCTCAGTGGCCGCATCCTAATTTCTTCGTAAGCAGCTCAGTTTACAATTATTGCCGAACATTTCATTCTTCACTGCATTGGGCAACAAGTCATAAGGAGACAGCTATGTACTAAAGAAACATCTTTGTACTAAATAGAGACCTGTATATTAAATACATATCTGTGTGCTAAGTAGATATCTGTGTACTAAATAGACAGCTGTGTACTAAATAGACAGCTGTGTACTAAGCTAACGTCTGTATACTAAAAAGACATCTGTGTTCCCACTAGAAATATGTATGCTAAGCAGACATTTATGTACTAACCAGAAATATGTGTACTAAACAGATATCTGTGAACTAAAGATAGAGATCGATACATTATTACATTAAACATGTTCCGACTAAAACGCTGAATTGACGAGAGACCGGGCTTATTACCAAATGATGACCAACATTTTTGCTGGTTGATTATGCATCAGGTGGAGAAGTTTAAGTATCTCGGGGTATTATTCACGAGTATTGGGAGGATTAATGCTGAGCTTTCCTGGAGGACGGACCAAGCTGGTTCAATTTTGAAACAGCTTAGAAGATCTGTTATCAGGAAGATCGAGCTTGGTGTCAAATTAACTGTTTTTGACTGATCTTTCACATGTGGTTATGAAATTTGGATAATGACCAAAAGAATAAGATCGCGAATGCAAGCTGTAGTGGAAGCTACTTGGCGTGAGAAACACGGCAGTGCGCGAGGAACTCAACGCTGATACTTCATCGAACGGAAAGGGCTCTGATTCGATGGTTGGCACGAATGTCCCCACCATCACGACTTCCAAGGTGAGCATTGAATGCGAGGTGGCAGACCTAGGACGAGGTGGTTTGACCAAGTCCTGATGAGTTAGAGTCGATGGTGGAGGATCGAATGACCTGGAGATCTCTCGTGTGTGCTGTGCCCACACAACCCCTTTAGCAGATAATGCGGGTCAGACGATGAACGATTTCCGCAGGCAAGGATAATAATGAAAATGCACTGACCAAATGAAACTCAAGCCGCACAGCACTAATATATGGGGTCTCATCCCACGAGTTGCACAACAGACTTCCATCCGAGATTATACAGAACTCATATCGGTAATCTTGCGAACTCAGTCAAGCCGATTATAGCTTTCTAAGAAATTCTATCTACCTTTGAGTATGGTTAACTAGGAACCGAAGATTTTCAAATAATTACTGCATTTCTTTACATGCTGTCTCAGTCAAAGTGATGTCCTGCTATGCAATAACCACAGATAGAGTTCCTCGAAATAATCCCTTTGCGATTGTCGAACTTGAATTTACCTCGAAAATTGCACTGAACTCATGATTAATATCTCTACCGTGGTCATTGATGGAATATGGATTTCTTATCCACTTCGGGGAATGCATTTGTGAGCATGTGCATTCCGAATGGACATCGATTTCAAATGAACTTATGTATGGATTGCTTCAGGAAGTAGATTTACGATAATGGAATGTTCCCTCAACGAGCTTCAAGAGCTGACAACAAATTCAGTTGAAATGATAAACTCATGCATCAAGAGTTTTGACGAAGTCTAACAAAGACAGGACGGTATTAGTGCTTAAGTCACCGTCGGATCTTGGGAAAGGAAACAACCGCTGAATATTAACTATTCCTGGAATCGATGCGATGAATTTTTCTTCTTTTTGATGTTATGTTGGGCTTGGTAAGAGGGACTGGCTGCAGATAGCAGTTTTGCGGACTGATTTACTTCTAGGCCTGGATTCAGTTGGTGGTTGTCAAATATCGGTTTGCCTGGCTTATATGGAAGCGATTCTGTTCGTTGAAGCTGTTGAAAAAGAAGGTCCTTAGGTGTTATTGTCACCCATCCTTCGGGCGTATATACTAGGGCAGTGTCCTGTTATGGCACCGATGAGGGTCCTCAGTGAAGGTCATCTTTTACGACTTAGTGCTGGCCATATTTCCTTTGTTTAATGCAAGTTATGCATTCTACCTATTTGTGGGTGGTTGTTTCAATTACATTACAGCGTAGAGGGTGGATCTCCAGATTTTTCATTTGCGATTCCACGGTATATTCCAGTGTTCCGGCATCAACATGAAGTGTATATTGAAATGCTCAGTCATCTAGTTAAGAGACAGACCGCAATGAAGGGATGTTTTTGAGTTGAAAAACGCATTGTCTAGCGACTAATTGCTGCCTTGCTGACCGAATATACAGGTTTACTTTCTTCTTCTTCGTATCGCGCTACAATATGAGGTGGACCTGGACCTCAACCAACAAGCCTCTAAAGCTAAAGCGATTTCTAGCTAGCCGCCTCCAGTTGCGCATCCCAGTTTATTAAGGTGCTTCAGTTATGACTAAGTGGGTCCTCTGTTGCATTGTCGCACAGGTTCGGAGTAGAAGACACCTTGGGCCGAAACTAGGCGCTCTACATGGCGCAGCCACCTTAGGCATTGGATCTCTAGACGCGCATAGTGATGAACAGATAGTGATATCCTTATTATGACATTACATTGTTCTTGAGCACGGACAGTGCCTCATTTATGGCAATGGCTCCTGCCTTAAAGACGCTACAGTGCTTGGGGAATTACAAGGAAAGGGTAATTTCGATGAAGATGAAGAAACCTTCATACGTCTCCATCGTCTAGCGTCTGATTGTCATACATCCAACCTGCTGTAGTTTCTAGAGAAGTCGAAGGCGGTTTAAGGTAGTAGGCGATCGGTGTCATTGGTGGGGAAGTTGAATTCGATGAGAGATAGTTAAGATGCTGATGCCGATGCTGAGTTCGGACCACAGTCGAACCGTATTGAGTGTAGGACTGTTCTGGCTGCTATTTCTCTGCGGAAGGAGGTGCAACCCGTCATTGCATTCGGTTAAAAACATTACAGTTGACAGTGTTGTGTTGTCCAACAGAGTAAGACGGAGCAGAAATTTAAAAAAAATGGATAGGTACATTGTCATTCCAAGAATAGGGTGTTTGAATTCAATCTCCGACACGATCAAATTTCATTATTCATGGTTCTACTTCTTGCGAGTAACTCACAATGCTCAAGGTGTTCCTTCCGCACACAAAAAAGCTTCTGAAAATTCACCGTTTGGAGGTGGCATAAAACCGTAGGAATCCTGAATTCCTGACCGAACAATACCACGCACAGCTGAAGTGATCATCAACCATTTCAACTAACCATCATCATCAGTCTGTATCCATTCCTAACGTATAGGCATTAAGTGAAGGTAAGCCTTTCGTGTGTCTTTTAGGGTCCGACTACTGTGGGATGAATTGAAAGCCAAATGACGTTACAAAAGCCCAAATATGTATACCTTGAGAGGATTTAAATTAAACCTGAACAGTGTGCCTCCTTCCTGACGTCGTAGTTGGTAAAAATCTTCTCGCCGCATTAGTCACCGGACCACTCATCAAAAAGAGTAATTCTAACAAAAGACTCCTGAATGCACTAAGATCACTTAAAGCATTTAATACAGATTTTAGAGGATTTTTCCCCACACTGACCTACTCACCCCAAATGTCTGGGGAGACGTAAATAAATATTCGTGCGAGCATGTCTGGGTAAATACGTTTGTGCAGCCAAGTAAGAATGTATACGCATCCTTTCAGATTGAAATTTGTGTGCTGTATTGCCAAGCCGCGCTAACCCTTTTCACGCGCCTGTAATTTCCATATATTTGTATACATTCAAAAAACCCTTTCCCCAAGCATGCACGGACTCTTACCCAGTTTGAGCGTGTGATGTGATATTGAAATTATTCGCTGAATTTATTGACTAAAGAGGCATGAAATGTTCACTCAATTTTGATGCAAATTTAAAATTTCATTCAAAAATACCCCCCTCCCCCCGCCATGCGCCGACATACACCAACATCCGAACAAAGGGGAAGATCCCGCACAGCCGCAACAATTCGTGAGGATTCTCTGACCTTTTCTGGCCCACCGGGGGAATACTAAAAGTCAGTTTGGCTTCTTCTTTTTTTTTTTTTTTTTGTTTGGAGTGGTGGCGTTGGGTGTGTATTTATTTCATTAAAACAACGCCATTTCTGTATAACTTGAGTTGAGTTCCCCTCCAGCAAGGCCGATGAAGTGGCTGGGACTACAAAGTTAATGCGAAGGTAAAGTAATTTACTATCTGGTTTTGTTTACGCAACAATGGTAATAAATATGAAAAGATATTCGCATTAAAATGCATTGGGGATAGGGTAATGTTGTCTGCATCCATTAACATACGACCGGTAGAGAGAGAGACATATTTGTTAAGGGGATATGATTATTTATGGGCAGTGCTCTCTTGTATTTTTTTCCACCAAGAGCCATGTTGTTCTGTTAACGAAACAGCCATCGATTGCGAAGGTACCTTGGTGTGGAAAGGGTTTTATCAACCATCGGTACGAGCGTGTTGACAAAAATACTCGTAAACTCGTAAACAGCAGTCGTACTAAAATGTGTTGAGGAAGGGAAAAAAAACCACCAGACATTATGTACGCACATATTTTATTTCTCTGTTATTAATTGCCAATGAAACATGACCGACGATAATACCGAGGTGTGTGCGGCTGTATATGCACGGCAGGTTGGTTATTTATATGTTTTGTAATTCCGTTGCGATCCAATTTCTTCCTGAGTGCCCATATCAAGGGGTATCATTTTTTTTTAAATTCCGATTGACGACTCTGTTCATCCCTCGGTAAGCATGTGGCCCGCAAATGGCAATGAACAGGAAGCATTCAGGGGTTTCTGTGAAATATTTGTGTCTTAACATCTCCTCAAAGGCATGGCGTGGCTTGTGGCTTGTAATAAGACTTTGAGTCAATGTTTTATTGCTGGTTTCGCTTGCTTACCTTTGCGATGCAATTGGTCACGTGTGTGGTGAAACGCCCCTTGTTTGTGGTGAAAGGACAATACTTCTGTCGCATTAATCACCGACTTGAAGAAATGAGCTTTGCACAGTCATGGTTGTACACAAGTTAAGCACCATGTGATGCACGGTTGTGGTTACCTATGGATGATCAATAATGGCAACGTGTATTTTAAGTCAACAATCTACTTTGACAAAACTTCATTGCGTTTTGTTGTGAGAAATAGTTTGAATCTTTTGGTACATAATATGCCCAACATTATGTATGAATTGCCATGTCAGGTAAGTTGAGTATCTGGTTGTCACAACTCATGCCCACCAGTCACAGACTGGAATTTATTTATTTCTCGAGGATATTGAAACATTTTTTTCATATTATTGTTTGCATCACCATTAACTGACTATAGTCGACCGGGACAAATTACAACAATTTGATTCATTGGTAGCACGAGTGTTGTATAATGTTGCAGCTTGTTTAAGAGAGCTGGATTCACCTTCACCGAAGTCTCAAAATAAATACATGTGTCTACTCAGTCAACAGAGCTTCCGTGAAAAGGGTGAGCAATCATTTCGTGAAACTGATTCGGGGAAATTCAGCGAAAAGAACCTAAATTAAAATAATCTGTTCTACCCGTTCGCCACCAAAGTAATCTGAAATTGTCAGCGAATGTCCTTCAAAAAGCTCACAGGTTTGTGACTCAGTCAAAACTAACCGATCTGTGAATGTGCGTCTAAACTCATTTGGTAGAACTGTTGCCAATCACACTGTTTAGTATGCAAAGAGGAAATACCAGAAGTGTTGGTGATTGAAGAGAAGATATGTGCTTCTGTGCTTCTGCTATTGAAAAGTGACTTAAATAAAACATTACGAAAATGTTAACATCCGAAGTCGGATAAGTTCTCTATATTTTCTTGCTGGTTTTGAATGTCCGCTGCCTAGTCCGTTGCTCCCATACTCCTTGCATCGATGAACCACCACCCCCCATCGATCCTCAACCGCGTTTCCTTCTCTCTTCTCCTCTTCCTGAGCTTAGTCATCTTCCAGGGTGTCTAAAAGTATGGCCTTCTCTTTTGAGACTTGCGCCAATAGTGTGTGTTATTCTCGGAACAAGTCGAACTTGGAAGATTGTTGAGGAGAGCTGTAATCTGCATACACTATGATTGGCACAATCCATTAAAGCTGTGGACTAAATTGTTGAACTAGACTATCAGACAGACTGATCAAATAAACGAGTTCGACCGTGTCATTGCTCGACTGCACCTGCTACCACCATGTCTATAGCCGAATGTGAAACTCAGACATTTTTTTAGTTCGAGTAGGATCTCTTATCCGCTTTTCATGCTTCTACGCCATAAACAGGAATTGGACTGGCCTTCTATAAGATAACTGTGACATTTCGGTGTCTATTCAATGTATCCGTAATCCATTGACCAACATTGTGATGCAGTGTCACTGTAGACACGAAGGAGACGATGTCAACTCGAAAATATTGCTGTCAATCTTCCTTACTTTCCCCATTTTCCCAATTTGTGACAAATGTTAAGAGAAACAATGTATATTCTGTGCACGCACAGCACTTCATTGGAATCTCAAAAATTGATTTCACACATAGATGGACACCTTGAACATTTCGCTACATCATATGTTGCTAAAAATAATAAATGTCAGTCTGCTACCATGTCTGATATGCAGATTTTATTTGTTGTGCCTCGTTGATCTTGAAGAGGGAAGCCTCCATCCACCTTGGAGGGACATCAAACCTAGACATGGTACTGAGCAGGTAGCCATTACCCATCCGCCTTGCCTGTGGCCTTAAATTCAACGAAAATTTGTTGAGTTCGGGCTCCTTTGGCCTTATCTTTGTCCTCCTAGTAGTTCTTCATCATTAAAAATGAAAATAAACATATAGAGTATGTTCACGAATATAAACATGCACATATTTCTTCCACGCAATCATACTCCTACATTTTTTCCAACACACGTGCTAGACATATGCTCCCAGCCCGAGGAGGATCCTCGCAAGGGAGGATTGCCAGAAAAGTAATTCCCCATTCTACGCTGAAACTCGTTTCATATTGATTTTCTCGGTTCTCGTTTACCTTCAAATACATCTGTTTGCGATGAAGATGTTTTTCTGTAAACTTTCTCCCACACTCCCCCCCCCCCCCCCCCCCCTCCCGCGCCGTTAAGGAGATCAAGCACATGTTTCCCCAATTTGTTCTTCCTCCGCATGCCACTGGATTCCCATAATTCTTTTTTAATTTTAATCAGGACTTCCTTAAAGGATTACTTTCGATTATTATTCCGAAATACACTCAGCTCAATGAAGTACGCACACCTATGCGCACTTGTATGGCCTTCTGCTGACGGCACTTGGCACACGAAGAGAAAGCAATTTCATCGATGACTAAATCAAATATTTATTACGACTGCGAGCAGACAAGTTTCAGTCACGTCGATGAATGAATCAGATCCACTACTACGGGTTCTACATGTGCAATTGGAGTTGCCTAAGCAAGAAGCAATTTATTTCAATAATCGAAAATAAATTCGTGGAAAGATGGAATATTGCCACAGGAGCAGACATGCTCAATTGTATCTATTCAATGGCAGTCGTGTCCAGGTTTCGGTGTTATTTCCGCTTATCAAAAAATGCTCTTTATTACGCACAAATAAAACCTGTAAACTGCGTGTTGCCGTCTGAAAATGTGCGTTCTTGCAGCAGCGTCCTTTGTTTGTCTAATATAAATTTAATTCATGATATTTACTCAAATGGAATGACTAACCTTTTTTGGACCAGTGGGGGTATACGTAACCTTCGTTTTTGCGATATTTCTGTAAACGCACTTGCAGCAGATGATGGGTTTCGTCCTGGCATTGCTTTCCGAAATACGATCTGAGCGTGCAAGGTGCTGAATTGATGTTCATTATGTGGATCTTACATGGAAATGGTTCGGTGGGGATAGGTGTTGCGAAGTCATACATTTTATAGTTATGTTGTTTAGACTGCGTGCGTATGGCTTGAAGCACATTCACCTCTTAGTCAACATTTTAGCACGCATGTACTCGTATTTTGTTGGAAGTTTATGTGCAAGCACTAACATGAGGGAGAGGTGCGAAAATAAAGTCACAATAACAACCTTTGCTTGTTCCGTGATGTTGGTTGACGGGAGACATTTACGCGCTTGGGTTGAGTTTATGCTCGGAGAAGAACAAGGCCATTGGGTTTTATCGCATTGTTATCTCTCTGGCCTATGCCAGGGCACTTTAAATGTACCCGAATAGCATGCAGGCATAGCGAGTGAGGCATGCGAATTGAGATATCCAACAAATTGGGCATTCTCATGGACACGGTGAGACCGGCGGAGTGGACTTTAAGTAGCCTAGTTGGCTGTGTACTCAAAATACACGGGAATTAGAAATTATTACATCCTTGAAGGAATATTTACTAGTTTTAGGCCAATAAACCAACGACGATGCACAGTTGTGTGTGCACATGAACTAGACAGAAGGGAGATGAAGATTACGATGGCCTCTTAGAGAGAATATGCCTACGTCTGATCTTTGGTCCCATTTGCGTTGAAAGACCCAGCGATAGAGGAGAAGACAGTGGTGTGAGTCTGTCCAAGGGTCTACTAGTCCAAGTCCATGTAGAGCGCATCGACAACTCCGGATGAGGACATATCCCTCGGGGTTGGACTCAAGATCCTGACAGGAAGGGACGACTGCAGCGTCTTTCAAGCCGAAGTGGCTGCTATACATTAGGCAGCACTCGCATTAAGGGACCACAACATAACCGGCGAATTGACTTAATTATCTCTGATAGCCAAGCGGCAGTAAGGGCACCATATTTGGCATAGAATCAGACATTCTGACATCGAAGCTGGTTAATTTCTGCAGACAGAGCATCACTGAGATATCCTTGGTAAGGTTGGTAGCTGCTGGGTACCAGCGCAATGCAGTATGCGCATACGCCGCTCAGCTCCATAGGAGGAAAAGTCTATAGACTAATCCCTGGATAGATCCAGAACTCGATGGCTTAGTCTGAGCATTGGAATAACAGCAATGCCTCTATGGTCGACGCTGAGAAAGAGTAGATCATCATCACTGATCGGTTGGAGTCGCAAGGATATACGCATTCGAAAAGGAGTCCGTACCGGGGACTGTGACATTGGCGCATATGAAAAGCGACTAAACATACTCCGTACTGACTTTTGTAGAAGCTGCAGAGTTGAGGATGGAACAGAATCTTTCGAACAACTACTTTACGTTTGCCCAGCTCTATCTAAGAAAAGGAGAATGTTCCTAGGACATCAGTTCTTCTGAAGCTTTATGCTAGCGGTGTCGAACTGAAAGATCTCATAGGATTCATATGTGAATCTGGCTGGTTTTAGGACTGGAGTAGGTCCCACTCTTAGCAAGGGCACAATGGACACTATCTTGGTCTAAGCGAGCCACGGCCAGAAAACCATCAGGACACCCAATTACCTAGAGTGGCTCTGCAATCTGAAATGTTTTGAGCCGAGCATCTATGGCAATCTGTCGAGTTGTGTGTACTATCAACAACGTTCAATTTTATACCGACTGGTGTTATGCAAATTAATATTGTTATGCACGGGATGTACAAGACATAACCTTGTACACTGACGTACAAGACACACAACCCACCCTGCTAACAGGGAGACCTTTCCACATTTCCTGTGTAGCTGCCCGGCACTTGCTAGAGCCAGACAGCGAGCGCTTACAAGACCCTTCTTCAACTCACTTGATGAAAACGGTAGAAGGAACTTATGTCCTATCTAAAATCCTCAGGTTGATTTTAGAGACATCTCAATCTTCTTCTTTGTTTGGCGCTACAGTCCGGGGTGAACCTTGGCCTCAACCAACAAGTCTCTCCAGCAAGCACGATCTTTCGCTAGCTGCCTCCAATTGCGCACACCAAGTTGGTTAGGGTCCTTCTCCACTTGTGTGCTCCATCTCGTTCGAGGACGTCCCCTGTTGCGTTGTCCCAATGGCTCGGAATGGAAGACTCTTCTGGCCGGAGCTGTGGTGTACATCCGCTCTACATGACCTAGCCGTCTTAAGCGTTGGATCCGAAGACGCTCGTACAGCACATGATTGAATCTCCTCCTCCAGACACCATCAACGCAAACAGGAACAAATATCGCACGTAGAACTTCCCGCTCAAACCGACCAAGAGCTTCTTCATCCGCATTCAATACCGTCCATGTCTATGCGCCATAAAGCAGGACAGGGACGATCAGAGTGTTATATAAAGTCAGCTTGGTGCTTCGAGAGATGGCTCTGTTAATCAATTACCCCTTGAGCCCTAAGAAACTGTGATTGGCAAGAGGAATTCAGCGCTTGATCTCGGTACTTGGTGTTACTGTCCTGTTTACTGCAGAGCCGCGGTAGACGAAGTCCTTGACTACCTCAAAGTTTCTGCTGCCCATTATGACGCTATGTCCGAGACGTCGATGTTTTGCGTCCATCCGTGGTCAATAACATCTCAATAACACCCCTCGATTTAATTATCAGCGCAGTGGCACTAAAACGACAGGCAGTCCTATTTATGTTCTTACTGAACCACCACTTTTACCAAGTACCTACCTACCTATGCACAAGTGCTCTAAGCTACGCAAAGTCCCAATATTTATTTATTGCTTTCAGCGTAAGGGACT
Organism: Eristalis pertinax; assembly: GCA_907269125.1. Taxonomy (NCBI): domain Eukaryota; kingdom Metazoa; phylum Arthropoda; class Insecta; order Diptera; family Syrphidae; genus Eristalis; species Eristalis pertinax. The sequence goes on from OU026149.1 coordinate 32,784,804, forward strand.
TAATCATATTTTATTACATAATTTTAATAATTTTTGAAGTTCAAATAAAGAGGCAACGCAAATGCAATGTCGCATTCATCTCTACTTATTGATAGCACCTAGCAAACGATGCTTCCTCTGCATATTTTGATATGCAAAAAAAAAATGCAAATATTCTTAAGCATCACCAAACATCTGCTGCGATTCCCCTGGGATCGGCATTTAAAAGAGAAATACCGCGTCAATGCTAAACATATGCTCCCCGGAAATGAACGAAAATGAACCCAATAAGCGTCGTTATCCAATTCAAATTGGCAATGGACAGAATTAAAGGAAAAGGACAAGCGTCCCACATTGCACTGGTGGCAGATCTTCATCATTATACAGTCAACGTGCTCATTTAAAAATTTCAACGCGTGTACAAGGAGGGACGAAATCGAGTGAAACCCACATCATCCATGACCTAATTGTGCGGATGTTAGTCATCCAACGACCCCACAATCGCACGACTCCTTGAAAATAGTTTCCCGTCTTCAGTTGGGGAGATGACAACGGAGCAGCCTGACGAAATCAGATTTCGCCATTTGTATCCATAATGTTATTGCTGCCATTTAATCCCACAATTTGTCGCCACCGTCGCCCACCCGTTGACCTTGCCCAACTACACAGACCAAAACAAAAATTCACATTTACATAAATTGTCCAAAAGGAAATCTGGCAAAATAATATTTTCGCTACACAAATTCTGCGTTGTTATCTTCAGCGTCAGAACACACAGGCCAAGGCGACACACGACCTATGTATGGCCTCAGTCCTCATGGCGGTGTGCCTGTGTATGGAGATGTGCAATTGGGAAAACAGTTCGACCCACACATTCGCGCAACCTCCTTACGGCTGGTGGGCCTGAACGACACCCTTTCGACTGTGTATTCGCATACTCAAACATACTCGAATCGATTCGGGAACGTGACTTAAATAAATAAAATTCCGAATCCGAGGATACCCGATGGATATGATTCTGGGTAGCAGCAAATAAGCGCGTTTGCTCAGCGCTATTCCCGGGCGAAGACGACTCGGTCAGGAGGCGGAAGTCGCTCAGGAATTACTCGGGATGTTAGTTTATTGGGTGACAGCAACGAGCTTAAGAAAAAGTTAAGTCGCAGCATACAACGAACGAGCGATTCGAGCATGAACAAGATGGATTCAGTGAGGCCATTAATGTTCGCCAGTGGTTGCTAAGCGAGAACGGTGCGGCGGTGATGGAGTGAAGCTGGAAATATGATTATCGATGGATTAGGTCTCGAATGGATGATTAAACACATCTTCAGCAGTCTCTGGGATTACCCGTGTTTTATGACTCTTAGCTATGAGCATTTAATTGAGTGCCAGTAATCGGGGGTGTTTGACCCTGTTCTTATGAGAGAGTCAAGTGTACGTGCATTGAATGAATCACCGGGGATGGGTTTTTCCTGTTGTTTTTTTTCGGTGGGGGCGATCGATGGCGAGTTAGGACACGAGACAGTTATTCACTTCCGCTCATACGAAAATTATTTAATCACGAAAAGTTAATGCGGCTAATGAAACGATGGCATCCGTCTTCGTGTGGAATGATCTCTGATTTGCGGTGTGGTGTGCTCGGAAAAATTAAAAGAAAACCTGCTGGTAGTCACCAACTGTTCCAATAAGAGAAACAAATTATATTCAGCGATTCCCGGCAACCTCATCTCTCAGCGTTACGCCGTAATTGGTACTCAAAATGAGCGGTTGAATCCTCTGCCACATGGCACGCTTTTTTTATTAAATATTTTTGCTGTGCTTCAAATGGAATTATGCCTGCGGAAAGTTTCTACTGGTGTCCGTGGTTAAAATCTCTAAGCTACCCAACAATATTTAGTTATAGTTCCCGTACTTTTTCAGCGACGTCGACCGCGATTGCGGATGCAGTTAAGACAGTAAGGCAAGTGAGTTTTGAAGTGGACACAGGATTTGTTTGCCAGAGGGTACTACATAAGGACAGGGTGTTGGCCAAGATAATTAATAAAATGTGGTGGGTAGGGACATCGACTCCTACCCTAGGTGTCCAGATTTTATTCCCGACACGAACAAGTTCCAGAATTAATGGCACTACTTGAAGTAATCAGTCAGCATTAAGGTGAAGGTGCCCTTCACCCGTTGTAGAGCAATAGCAAGCATATCACAAGTGGTTTCTGTAGGAGTTAGAGTAAGTAATTCCGTCGACTCCTTCACTGAAGGTCAAGTTACACCCACTATCCTCTTCACGGCAACACTGGATACGAAATGTACAATTAGAAATGTACAATTATTTGTTCTGAATTACATGTCAGCACTATGGTCGGCGTTGAGGAGAAGGAGTCACTATCAATGGTCAACCGCCGGTGGAAGATAAACTCAAACAAGAAATGTCCTCTATTTGCTTTCCAGCAAAAGCGAAGTCGGTCTGCCCACTCATCAATTGCAGTTCCGGAAATCACTCATCGCCAAATTGTACACTGCTCGGATAAGCGGGCGCTTTAATGATTAAAGATTTGGGTGTCCCCTAGCACAGCCACTATCTTTAAAATGGACCATCATTTCTAGGCAATGTCCAAATGATTGAGGTCTGGGCTTCCATATGGCCTTCCATTCGCGGAAATGAAGTTTGGAAAGTTTATGTCATATGTATAGAATATGTACACAATTTTGTTAACAGGCTTGACGAAGTTCTCTAAAACATCCGTTTGGTAAAATTCAGCTGAAGTTTGAACACCTTTTTCGCAAAAATTGTGCTTGGTGACTTCATCATAAGCGACTCTCCAATAAACCATCGTAGAGGCTGGGAGGTGACCACGTTAAACTCTCGGACTGAGTTCAGACGCATATTGTGATAACCAAGCAAAAGTCTTACAATTCTGCTTGTTGAACAACTCTTCAATGGTGACTATTTCCTCATCAGTAAAAAGGGGACCATTAGAAAATCATTTAGCGCTCGCAAATTATAAAAAATGAATTCCTGATGCCATCACTTTGATCGAAACAGAAACACCAGTACAAGACTTCACAATAAGCCACGTAAATCCATTATTCACATGTGAAGCGACCATATGACACTCCGATCTTGGATCACAAGTTTTCAAAAGCACTTTTTGAATACCCAAAAGAGTCGTTATTAAAGTCAGTCCCTTGATTAAAGTCGAATGCCAGCTGCTCCAAAGACACAACAACGAAGGCGCAGAAGTCATAAAGCAAAATCCTCCAACACGTGCGCAAATGTTCTGGCATCTTTTTGCGGTAATTCCCTCCCTCTCAAGCATTCAACTTTACGAGCGACAAAACAATTGAACATAAAATAAATTCGTCTACCACATATTTTGCAAGAGAAGGAACGCTTACTTTTTTGTTTTGTTTTTCCGCGAAAAAGGGATACAGAAGCACACACTGTCTCTCATAAACTAGAAAGTCAGAAGGACAATGCGGGGTGGGTTTTATGTTTCCGCTTTCATTTTCGTCAATCAGCAAAATATGTTACACACGCACAACAACGCCCCCACTTCTCCCCGCTGGTACTCGCATGTTCGCTTAACTCGTATACAGAACACGGAAGCGAACACGGGCGCACCGTCTGCGCGACGTTGGGTGCTCTGTCATCAGGCTCAAATTTGTAGGCCTCAAATTACCACAACTCGAAAATGTTCGAGTTCGCGCTGAAAGTACTTTTCAGGCGAAATTATTCCATACACTTAGAAGGGATAAGAACCAGCCTGAGAGGAAAATATCGCATACCTTCGAGTGCGATTAAGTTCGGTTCACGCTTAGCAACGTCAAGCGAATGCCTTTGCGTCTTCTACGCGGAAACTCGGCGATAGCGAAATCCTATTTTGCCACTTTTGGGCACAAATGCTGTTTTCGTGCTTAGCCAAGTATAAGCGCAGAAAGTAGAAATATCTCCAACGGCGACCGAGTGTAGGTGGGTGTGGTATGGTACGCCTCCACTTGCGAGATCCGACCAGCAAAAGGTTCAGAAAAGAAGAAATTTGCTTTACAATTTCCTTCGGCTGAAGGCCACTCTCGTAAAAGTCGAGAAAAATCTCAGACACAGTTCACAGGACGTGGTAGAAGGATATACGAGTACATGCATAGAAAGCTGTCAATTTCACCGATTATCCTTCCAGCTGTAACAACGAAGACACAAAAACTGAAATGAAATTCATTTAGCGGCCCATCGACGGCGTTGTCATCAGTGGTTGGCTGGCTGTTCGCAAGGTCGTCTCTTACAATGGAACGATGAAACCGACGGAGGAGGAAATCGAAGTTGTTGACGGCGTTACGTTTTATTAACTTTACGCAAAAAGGGATAATGGAAAAGTTTGAAAAGGCCGGACACTTGGGCCCCACTGAATACAGCAGGAAAAGGATGCCTGGCGGGGGTGGTGGCTGAGGGTGGGGCTGGAGAAAAGAGAACTCAAGGCACACGATTGCAGGAAGCAAGAATCGGCGATGAAATGGAAAAGTCTGAAGAAAATCATAATTTTAAAATGCCAAGAGCACAAAGTCCCCGCAGTGTGTCCTTATTCCCTTCAGATGCAAGGATGCACGTTGAAGTCAGAATAATTGGTTTGAAAGTGGCAACTTATTTTTTTGTGTTCATCTCTCTCCCCTTCGCCTTGCGTGGTTGGTGGATAAAAAGGACTTGCAAACTTGTGTAGGTTGGAAAATGATATGCATCGCAGTCGTAAAAGATGCTAAACTCAGAGTTAATGCTATTGAACAGCTGTGTTGATAATCTCATTGAAAACGCCATCGATTATCCACGACATTTTCCCAAAAAAAAAGTTTGGGATGGAAGATGAAATTCATGTTTATTTGTTGAATGCAGTTTGAAAGGAAAGGAGGAAGCAGCTTGGCTGGTGAAGGGACGTTTCAGAACTTTGGATGTTGGTTCTATAATAACTTTTTTACACACTCTGGCTGTGTTTTTATGTAAGGAGTGTGGTAGGCAATTTGATGGGATTGCCTTGCTTCCGCTTCTGAATTGGATTCGCACAATCAGAAAGTTTTCCCTCAAGCTCCTCAAGGATTTTGTTAGAAGATGTCTTGTGCTTGTCAATATAGTATGCGAGTTCCTACGGCTAGGAGAGATTCAGTTCGTAGGGCAAATCCAATCTGTGTCACAATTTTAAAATGGAACATTCTAATTGGAGTGACCATGATTTCTTGGTTAGCCAAAGCCGTAGGCAAACTCTATGAAAAAGATGTTTGCAGACTTATAGATCCGCATTGGATAAGTCTGTCACCTTTGACGAAGGACATAATCCAAATCTTTTGATTCCACGGACAAACCTTTAAGCAATCGCTCGCAATGATTTGAGAGAAAAAATCCGCCGTGAAGCATCTAAAATTGAACTAATGCCATCAGCTCATTCCACCATCACCACGCCAGACACAAGTGGTGGCTATGGTATTAGCAGCAAGTATCATTATACAACGAAAGAGAGCTAAATCAATTTCATAAACAGATTACGACGTTCCCTCCAAGCTTGCAGTATGCATTATGCAAGATATCCTTAGTGTCTAAAATCCATTAACCTCCTCTGGCGCATGCTGCACTATATTCGGGATAGGCAAAATCAATAGCGGCCACTAGCCATGGAACGAACGGTGCGACTAATTGGTTTCTGCTAACGTCTAATCAAATTATGATATCCTCTAAGAGTTGGGGCAGCAGACCACGCCGAAGTGGGCACTCTGATTATGTGTACAATCTATTTTCTCGGGATAATGCCTGATGCAACAAATGCTAAGTTCGAATATGACCATTTTGGAAATCTTTGCATTGGCGATATAATGCTATCAATTTAAGTAGTATAAGATTTAACGTGGGAGCACATCCGTTGTGCTGGATGGCGACCCATTGAGGGCTTGTGCCCGAGAGGCCTTTGATGACGTTCCCGAGCACGTTGCTTCAGTCAGCATCCACGATGTCTTGGTATTTATGCAGACGATTCGGTCTTCTTCTCGTTATTGTCACAGGAAGCACGAGCATTGGTGTCCTTGAGCTTGGATTATTTCCTTCCTGACTACTTCCGCATCTTGGAACAGCTCGTAAAGGCGGTTGTGTTTTCCCTGCTTACCTGCACTTCTTCAGAGACAGGACTATATTTCTGACGCAGTATTGTTCTCTCGACAGCACCAAGAATCAACTCTGGTGTTTAGCTTATGAGCCAGCCTTCGGCTCCAGGTAGCAATATAGGCCAAATTAACGATTTGTAGTCAATGGTCCTTCAAGTCGGTAGATGCGAGCCAAGTTATTTCAACACACCGAGGTAGCAGGGGTTGTTAGAGGCGATTCTACATTGCATCGCCACTAGGATGCCATTTGCGGAAGTCGGCAACATATTTGAAATGCAGCTGCCGATCGTGACGTCTTATCTTCGGTGGTGAGTAGGGGAACGGTTCTTGCTTGGCAGCATGTATTCATTGACGTAAAGACTAGCTAGTTTCGCCTATTTTTCAATCGCCATGCACGCTTCCACTAGAGCACGTAGGTTTGTCAGTTTATGCACTGAGCGGCTCAATTGTTAAAAGCACTTGTAAAAGTTGGCGACGTTCGAAAAGGAAGTTATACCATAGCACCCGGTTCAGCAACAGCGACCGATTTTAATTATATTTTCAGTAACACCGATCGATAGGCCAACTCTATGAATTTAAAAAACAAATAAACACTCTCGTCCTCACACATTTTTACATTTTTACCCCACCGCCCATAACTCATTAACGTGCTCAACTCAACGGCGATTTAATGCACGCTGTGACTGGTATCTGCACACCGATGGGTGACTTCCGACAAAACGAGGCAATTACTGTCATAAATTGTCAAACAATCAACAATGCTAAGTACTCTTCAATAAACATGCAAACACCACCCCCTCCCGCCATCCACATGCGCGCACACACACATCCGGCCATTATCGTGCGTAAAATGATGTTCGCTTTAAATTACAATTTGAGAAGGAAACATTCAGAAGCCATCAACAAATCATGTACCTTTCGCAAATTATCATTCCTAAGCAACATTTACCGAAAATTTATTTCCACCACCCCCACTCGGCCCGCCGTGCATAGTTAATAATTCTAATGGAACACAAATTGAAAAAGAGCGACTACGCACAATATTAAGATAAAATAAAAACGATGGCGACCGGGACATGAGCCGAAATTACTAAAACGACACAGCGGCCGACCCCACTCTCTCTCCCTCTCTCTCTATTGCCACGCTGTTGCAGAACGAGCGAAGAGGCTGAACTGAACTGAAGGATGGAGCAAACAAAAAAAAAAAAAAAAGAAATAAAGAAAAAAAAAACGAGGAGAAGAACACATTTGACTTATTGCCAACCCGGCCGCAAATAATTTTCGCACAACAACCTGCTCAATTTTTCATAAATATCTTTTTATGAGCCCCAAACATAAAAATTAATAACATTTTTGCATACCTCCACAAAAGCCATTATCCTTCGAGCATTGCCTCGGCACAGCTCCACGGGACCCACTCACTCGTCCTATGTCCTATCTCTTCACATTCACTTCGTTGAGCCGCCATCAAGAATCTCATATAATGTTTCACCTGAATTTATTTCATATTTCTTCCGACAAAAAAGATGCACGCCACCGAGGGTCGAGGAGGAACGTGGCACGGGTGGAGCACGGTGAGAGAGTCTCATGTGTGTGAGCAACAACAAGTCGACTAATCTTGCTTAAATTCATCTACCGCACCATGGCTTCGTGGAAGGTAATGAAAACGGAGTAGTCAACCGAAAAAAAAAACGTGTCCTTCCACTGTTTCACCGTTCCACCGTTGAGACCCGAGCAATTCAGCTTCAAATATCAGCCATAAATAAACAATGATAACCCCCGTTGGTGACGCGAGAGCTAACTAGGAGGGCCGCAATGGATGGATGGCTATAGGATGTGAAGATGAAAAACAAAAAAATGGCAACATGTTAAACGCTGAATGAAATAATTTCAGCAGCGCAGCAGCGAATTCAAATCCTCACCGTGCTCTTGAGAGCACAATTACCATCGACTGTGTTCATGCCACTAGCTGCTGCTCAATATGAAATGTGCCATGGGGCTAAAAGGTCTCGACCGCAATCCTCTCAGGCCAGCTCTTAACCAGTCTCTGGGTGTGCACGTCTATACTCGCACAGGAGACGTTTTGCGACAGCGTCATTGTGTTTCGTGTTTCGAATAGAAGGGGTTTCACCGCTGGTTGTGGTGGTGTTACTTTTCCCGGACTCGGTTTTTGATATTTATCGCCTGTGGAAACCCCCATCCGTTCATCGCCCCCTTCGCCAGGATCAATGAACCATGCGACAGTGTCGTCAGCAAGTATCATTTTTAAATTATATTAACAAGATTTAGTCGGGGCTCAGTGTTGGAGTGCTGGTGCTGATACCCCGACCCAAATGCTACGTGCACAGACTAAGCCGTACTTTATGAGTTCGAATAACGTGCACAAGATATACAGATGGCAAGAGAATTTCGGTGAACGCAAAGCGATAGGCGTTAATAATATTTCACGGCCATCAACCCGGTCACGTTGGAGGATTTCTGGTTCCCAAATATACTTAATCCAAATTGTGAACCCTTTTTAATTATTCAGAGGCCGATAAGAATGGAAATTAAATTGGGGCGATTGAGTTGGTCTAACATAAAAAGTAAGGGGCAATATTTGATGAATCTGTTCATTGATTTGTCCTCAGAATTTCTAATCAGTGCCCAGCTGGGTCTTAAACCCTTATTTGGTACAAAGCAACAACAGATTAGTTGTGTAGTGGGGTATGTCGGGTGAAGAGATATTACTTCTCCTGAAATTTTAATTATGCGCCTTTCCAAATATAGCCACAGCAAAAGGATTCCCTCGATAATTATTCGATTAACCATGCCACAACGATTTGGTTGGACAAAGTGGCTTCCTCAAATGTAGAAAAACATATTTTAACTTTTACTGAGAATTTAACAATTTCCATTTCGGGGAATTTTCATGATGAACGAGTGTAGCGTGAAGCACAACTCATTGATACGGTTGGATATTTAACATTGCTGCAAACCATCCGACAGTGAGGTTAATGGGCTTCGATTGGGTAGAAGCGACCACCTGCCGCACTTGGCCAAAACAGTACATTCAGTCTACTGCGACTATATATGATCGTACTTGGGACGCTCATCAGCATTGATCCACTGTGCCGTATGTAGGTACAATCGCCTCCAGAGTTTACATAGATGAAGAGGAGGATGAGTCATCCTGTGTAGTGCTCTCACCTCCCGTAGAAAACTCCACATGATGTTCTTCTTCACAATCAGAGCGAGTTGGGCTAAGCATTAAATTGTTTCAAGAATAGGAGTTTAATCCGTAAGAAGGAAGACATTTTTAAGTAAAAAAAAAAAATAAGAAAATAATAAAGAAATATAGAGCTACTACATCAACGTTATGAACCACTAGTTGTGGTGAACAACTCTTCCTTGAACTAGCATTAAAGGACGAAATGGAGGTGTGGAAATAGTGGAATTGCAAGATTGTGTGCGTTGATCAGTAGTGAAGCCGGGTATTCTGTGGCACCACATGTTGATTAGGCAGGATCGGGTGGAGTACCTGAGATTTCTAAGCTGAGTATATGCGCCCAATTCAATTCCCGGCACTATAGAAATTGATCGTCTTTATTGTATCAATTAATGCTTTTCAGGGGCTGCTCTGCACCTGAGTGTGACTATGGGAATCACAAGAAATTCTATAAGTAGTGGCAGCAAATTTGGAGTGAACCTTAAGAAACATGTCGCGAAAACTTCAGACAAATTGAGAATGACTTCTTATTCTTCAAGTTCAATAGTGTAGAATAATGATATAATATGGGTGGCTCTACAGCCCGTAGAGGGCCAGGGTCTAGCTTCTTTTTTCATTTTTGTTTTATTTTATAATTAATTTTTCTTACATGCTAGACAAAAATAATTAAAACTATCTTATCTAACTTAACAATCGTTCTTACATCTAACCTACTGACCCTATACGGGTAAACTGTTCTAATTTAAATTGAAATATGCCTTTCGTTTTTATTCTGTCAAAATGGACATTCTGATTTTGTTTGATTTATTTGGCCAAGAAAAGTGGTAAAAAACTTGGCTTAATTTATCTATCTTAACCTACCTCAAACTAACCTAACCTAACATAAAAACTTTTAAACTATCTTAACTATGTCCGTAGCAGTACCCAGAATCGAACCCAGACACCGAGGTTCAAGTGCGTAGGAGTCGACGCAGAGCCACACAGCGCCACGGACGCCATCTTTGTATAAGTGGAGCAATATGTCGTGAGTACTTTCTGGTGCATTGACTGTTGAAACTTTGACGACTTGAAATCCAAATAAGTGGAATTAATTTACTGAATTTTATCAAATTTCCTACAACCAATTCCTTTTGCCGACAAGGACAGAATGCATTGCACACTTGAGATGTTTCACGAGCTGCTCCTTTCTTGGCTTACAATTTTTCAAATATACGAACACTGGTTTCACGTCATGACTTTAATTATTGAAACTATCAAAAACGTATAACCTGAGGGAGGCCTACGAAATTCGTCCATATATAAAAAGAGTTGAAATAAAATTGTTAGTACAAAAAGCTTCTCTCTTTTGACTCCTGTGACAAGATCCTTAAAGGAACATTAGCTCTTTGATGACGTTCACGATGGCTTATTATGTCCTGGCACCTTACACTTACACATCAGAACAGTGGCAACAAAATGATAGCATCCAGCAAAATATATGTGCTGTATATAAATTGTTTTCCTCTACGAGTTGGTTCCACATTGCGTAGTAAGCCAGCAAAGAAGTCTCATGGGCATTTCAATCAGAATCATGAAAATTGCGTAGCAAACGTTTAATTTCTTCTAATTGTGTCGATGGGCATGAAGTATGAGTCTATGCTTTAAGCTCTGAAGTGGACATTTTCGCAGAGTAGTGGATAATCATTAGGTCCTTTTCGTTGTCATTTGTTACGCTCTGGAAAGTTTCGTTTTCGTTTTTTCTACTTCTTCTTGCGTTTGGCATGAGTCTTCATTGAGTGGTGCATAAAAATCTTCGTCTTCGAAATATTTAGAATTGTTACATACTAACCACTAAAGTCATGCGTTGAAACTGTGGCATAAAAATAGAATAGCCACAAATGAAACAGATAGCAAAAATTCACTCAGAGTTCAGTAACTCAACGATAAATAAGTCCCATTTCATTAAGAGATACATTTATTAAACGCGTTCATATGAAATTCAACTCCCGCCCAAACATGTCCACAGCAGAGAACAAGACACAGCCGTTCGTGTAAGGCAACACGTCTCGTGTAACAGAACATTTTTTGCTTAATGTCAAAAACACCGCAAAGGAATGTCTCAAAGATCATTGACCTTTTAACTTGCGTCACACACTGTTACGAACGTCCTTTTTCTCAATTTCCGTATCGTCCTCTTCAACAAGAAAGATATGTACCCATAAAAGCAAAAGAAGAAGAAGAAAAAAAGCATTTTTAAAAATATTCAGAATTTTTATCATTTTTGATGAGGTCGTAAATTCTTGGTAGCTCGAGTTTACATTTTTACGATACGGTATAGTCAGTGAGTTGCCCTGGTCTTCGTTAGCAATATGCATCCAGCGGACCGAAGAAGAAACCGAGACAATAAAATACTCTTGCATGGAACATTGTGAAACATTGCTGCTGGAGTTTGGAAGAACCTAAGTAAGGTACGAGTAGAGGCGCACTGGCACCATGTAGTGCTGGTTGCCGTACAACGCGTTATCACTGGAAGCGATTCCTGACTCCTGTTGATTTGTATCGAAACGTGTGTGCGAATAATGCGTTAGCATGCGATGTTGTAAAATAGCAAGTGTGAATATTTTGTGGTGTTTTTTTTTTTTCCTTTTTGTGGTCGCCTCTATGCCGCACAACTACACACCACATCCGTACTCGGTGAGTGGTTAACAATTTTATGTTTGGCAATTTAATTGCGGAAATTGTGTTCAGCTGCGTGGTTTGGGCGCTTCTGGTGGTTAATTCAATGGCAATGGCAAACATCGTGTTGTGGTCCACTGTGCGGGATAGTCATCTTGTGGTCATTTTGATTAATCTGGCGACAGAATACCGAAATCATAATCGAATTGAATGCATTTAGGAAGCGAGGCCACAGGAAATTAAACACCAAGTTGTTGTTGGGTAATCACATCAACTTGACACAGTTTAGCGGAAAAAGAAGAATCGAACAATAATCATTTTATCACAGTCGCCAGAGCCCATCACCCACCCTTTACTCTTGACAAAAAAGCGTAAGATCCCCGCCAACGAGTGATTCTATTTATATCAAGGGTATAATCCGGCTTAAGGATTGTGTACACTCTCATCACAGTGCCGGGCAAACAATTCACAATTTCAAAGAATGAATCCCCATAAATCCTTGGTTTCGTTCATTAATCCACTACAATACAAATGCAATTTGTCAGACGGTCCTGCGTTAAACCGACGACGAAAAACTTGAGATTAAAAATTATTTCTTGTCTCTCTACAGCCCCTTCGGCCCACAGACACATATGTATGTGCGAACGGGTATGGGACGCTGGAAAGAAAATCCAGTTGTCGTTGTCCTTCGTGGTTAAAACTCTTTCAGAATTAAAGTGACAGCGAAAAGAACTCGTTGGCAATAATTCACTTTCAGTAAACAGCGAACGCAAAAAAAAACAAAAAAAAAACGGACAGAAGTAAGAACAATGAAAACAAGAAAGAAGAGACGAAGAAGGCGAGAAATATAACTGACGGAACCAGCAGAGAGAAAGGATGTGCGCGCTTATCGGATTACGTGTCCTAGTGCCGATTTCTGACACCAGACGAGGGAGAACGGTTTGTCATACCGTATTTTCATTCTCCACCCACTTGGGCCACGTCGAATCCTTGGATCAATTCATTGACATTCTCCAAATCCTTTTTTGCCATAATTTAATTCTTTTTGCTCCTTCACCCATTGCTGTGCTGCTTTAAAGCGGTCACGACGACAACGACGCCGCGATGAACACCAACGGAAGGATGACACAATGGAGGCAATTGAAATTGCTCTTTGATTAGCACGAAAAAGGTTTGATATTAAAATTGAAGAAACTCCTCCATGACACGATGCTGCCATCGTCGGTGTCCTTCTTCTTCGCTCTTACACTCACTATCCGGCACTGCCTACTAAATGAACAATGATGTCCTGGCGAGTTGATTTAGTAAGGAAATGGGGGGATGAACGTGCAGAGCCTTTTGTCCTAATGCAGATGCCATTTTAAAATTGACGCTTCCTGTCTGCTTATTGATTTCGCGTTGAGTAGCCTGAATGTCCTATTTGTTGTGTGCTAGTTGTTTGTGTGTGTGTGTGTGTGTGTGTGTACATGGGGTGATCCAAAGGCAAGGCGGAACACCAAAGATAAATGATTCAATTTCTATTTTCTATTCGGAGTAATTTTTTCTCATCTCTTCTCCACACTTTGTGTAGCATGATGGCGGTGATCCTTTGCGCAGAGGACGACAACTTTTGTCTTTCATTTATGTGGAAGGACTACTCTCTGTGTTTCTCTCATCCTGATCAATTTCCGAATTCAAATTAGATGGCATGAAAGGAATTTCTGATGATAAGTTCTTTGCGGATAAGAATGCGGGGGTGTTTTTTGGTCGGGCCATGATTGGTTGGGCGGAAGAAGTTTCGTATCGTTTCGATTTTGGTCTGCTCTTGGGTTCTCTCTTGGTTGCTTTTGGTCCCTACTTTGAGGCCGCAATGGAAGGTGTGGATTGGGATTTTTATTTTCCTTCGGTCGTTGTTATGTTTTTTTTTTTGCGTTTTTCAATTTCGTATCTTTTGTACATTTATTTTTTGTGTTTCTCGTTGGTTCTTTTCAATTTTATCGATGACCTTCGTCGATATCCAGCATTAGTTGTGAATTGAAATCGTGAAGGAAATACAAATTTTTTTTTCTGTAAGCACACTAGAGGGCGTTTACTGGGCTGGCATAATGTGAATGTAAAATGAGGGGGACGATGAATATTGCTGTGGATCTGAATAACGTGCATGCAAAAAATAACAACTGAAGTGGACATTTTCTCAGAGTAGTGGATAATCATTAGGTCCTTTTCGTTGTCATTTGTTACGCTCTGGGAAGTTTCGTTTTCGTTTTTTCTACTTGCTTCTTCACGAAATCGCTGTCTGTATGCGCGGTGGGGAGTAGATGGAATGACGTTTGCTCTATTGAGGACATTTACAATGTTCGCGTAACCAGAATTGAAATTTCAGATTATTTGTATGAACAAGAAAAAAATCATACCGATACAGCCGCAAAATTGTAAAACTTGTAGGAGACGGCGCGGCGGTATGAAGCTGGATATTTGAAAAGTTTGTATTTATTCAAAAAGTTTCCGTCTCGTAATTTGCTATTTCTTACCCGCCCGCAGTCGATGACTATTGCCTGCTTCCGAGATAACTATTAAGGCCTGTCGTGGAAGTGTCGTCAGCCGTAGGAAATCAAAGCAAGCGTTCGATCAGAATGTAAATCTCTTTTTTTATGTTGAATGCATAAGAACTGCAGTTATGAAAGAGGGTACCATGCATACGCCATACATTTTGTATATGTAACAAAAAATAATGCCTTTGGACTTGGAAATCATGGGTAGTTGCGTGGAATCCCACGATGTGTGTGAAGTCAATTCCCGTCATGAACCATAATTAATTCACTGCTCCATCTCTCTCGATTGACTGACAATATTTCATTTAATTTATTGTTTACATAGTATCGCTGTACATTAAGAATATTGTATTATTTTTAAAGTACAAACAAACAAACCTCACCGCTCGGAGTTACGATACGTGAATGGTAAAGCTGGAGTCATTCTGATGCCCGAAGGGGCATCTGCGCCCCCTACGAACCGTACGTTAGCGGAATTTTTGTTAGATCATGGAGGTCTTGGCAGAAATATTCTCCCAGTGGTCTATGTATCTCTTGGCAGTGACTGGGGCACTGAGTACTGTCGGAAGTTATGAGGAGTGGGTCCTCATTTTCCTCTTTGTATGCATATATAGTCGTGGGATAGTTCCATTTTCATTTCGTGCTACTTCAAATAATTATGGCCAGTTAGTGCTCCAACTACCATATCTAGGAATTTTTTTGTCGCACTGAAGGAGTCCGTCGGTCTTCGCCCTGCTAAACTTGGCATCTAATTGGTGTCGCATGTGGTTAGAGAGCACAACATTCTATATGCCATCTGTATCGTCCACTTTTTCCTTGACATGCGCAAGAGGTGGTGTGATCAATGTCTGGGATGGGTCGGCAACGGCCCCTTTCCTGGTAAGTTAATTTGTGCAGGCATCTCTGCTTTTTGATTATGGTTTAATATGCTTATACTTAGGTTCGACTCGTAGCCATGGCGTTGTGGCACTGTGCGAGGACTTCTCCGCACTTGAACATCGACGTCTAGGTTCGAATTCCAGTATGACAAGTATTCCCGACCCCACCTCTTTGGAGTCCTTGAAGTGGTGAAAGAGTAATAATTGTCTCTCTAGAAAAAACCTACTCAAACTTGGTCGCTCGAAGTCAGCA
This sequence comes from Eristalis pertinax, assembly GCA_907269125.1. Lineage (NCBI taxonomy): Eukaryota > Metazoa > Arthropoda > Insecta > Diptera > Syrphidae > Eristalis > Eristalis pertinax. Next base: position 32,800,434 of record OU026149.1, read on the forward strand.
TAGGTCCCTGTAGGTCCCTCCCACTTGTGAGAGAACAAAAGCACGTTCAACATGATTTTACGGTTGCTGTAGAAGCCAGTTCCTGGCCCTCTACGGTTTGTAGCTACACCCACCCATGTCTCACTTAGTCTTTCGCATTTTTAGACATGAAGAGTTTTAAGAATAGACACACATACTTTAAGCTCTGACAAATATATATACATTAACCTACGATTTTCATCCAAAAATGAGACTCAAATAATTAATTGAATTTTCTATTTTTGTTTCAGGTGAGCTCAAGTGATACAATACACTCATATGGTATATGCGGAAGGTAAGCTGAAAGAATAAAAACATTTCGTCAATTCTATGAATAGGTGCTTTTAGGCCTAAATAAACAGCAAACGTGGTGGTCGTGGTATGGGCTTGAATTTGTTTCTGTATTGAGGCTGACATTATAGGAGCAGAGCCAAATCTTAAGTGTCCACATTTTTTATTAGTTGAATAACGCGTTCGAAGTTACTATCCAATAGTTCAAAGTCCTGGTAAGATTATGTCAGTCATCATGGAACGTGTAGCGTCATCTTCTCAAAATAAACATGGCCCAACGGCTCCACTAACGCATAGGAAAATACAAAACGATTGAATGTGGGTGTACCTTATGCGATGTATCAGGTGGCATAGCAAATGCGTGACTCATGCGTTGAAGGTCTAGGTTCGATTCGAGACGTATAAATCACACTTACAATGCCTAGGGAATAAAACAGCGTTTAAAAATCGTTTCAGTCTTCTCGGCATAACTGAAGGTCACGGACTGAAGGTGCTGGCTGGCTCTGTAGCCTCATTTGAGGAATGCCATGAAAGACGTCTTTCTAGGTGACTTCGTATTTCGTTTATACCATATTCGGGGAAATTCTGCTTATTGTCGTTGGGTTTCAACAAGACTTGTGGTTAGACAAGTTTTAAGTTTCGAAGTCAACTGGGATCATTTTGAGAGAGCATAATGACGACAAATGTACTCTTATTCACCGAATGGCATGTCACTACTAACCACGCTGAAATTAAACCTCTTAAGAAACCCCCTACACCAATAAATTGATCAGGTTTCAGGAGTCAAACAAGGTGTATGAATTGGAAATAAAATGAGGCCTTTAGAAAAAAAAGACGTATCTCGCTGCCATATATTTTGTAATTTATTTATTTCTGAGATGAGATTTTCGAGGAAAACAACATTTCTATAACAATATGCCTTTTAGTCATTTTTCAGTGCAATTAATTAGCTAAATCGGAGCCACCTCGTTTAGTTTTAATCACAGCACCGCCGTTCGTCGCCGATCTTTATTGGCTCACCTGATGCTTGAAAGCATCTAACAAACTGGCAATAAACACTGGCTAAACGAAATGAATAAGACAATTTAATTAGATGTCGCACAGAATGAGTTTTGCAATGTTTATTTTTCCGTATAGAAATTCAACTTACATTCCATCTACTACTTATCCAATCACCATTCGTTCGCATTCGTTGCTATTTTTTTAGAAGTTAATGAGCAGCATAAAGCTGTTGGCTTGCGAAAATTACCCGCACACGAAGGGCACTTAAAATTTCCGCCAAAGCATTCCGGATAGACACGGTGACACGTTTACATAGACACAAGGCGAATTCAGAACCTTTTATCCGTATACCACTTACTTTTCCATTAAAAATAACTTTCTTCAGAAATGAAATGATGATCTTATCCCTTTGGCGCCAAAGAGAGAGAGAGAGAGAGAGTTGAGTTGCGTTGGCATCAAGGACCCATGGAGCAATTAAAACAGAAGACAAGCACAGTGCGGATACGTTTTTCTCCACCTGTCACTAATATCTTTGTGCAGCTCCATCGATGGAAGTCATGGCTTTGTTGTCTGTTGTTGTATTCCATACAAGTTCTCGTATCCTGTGGGAAACCTCTTCAGTAATTATTTTTTAATTAAATCCATAAAACGATGTATTTATTAAATGAAATTAGTTTGCAAACACTGATACACATTCCAGCGCCGGCGGAGGAATATGTTACCCTAGGATGGCGGAAATTGAGTGGGGGTGGGGTCGTGATGGCACACAACTGCGGTTGGTGCGGATAAAGTGATGGCATGTGTTTGCCTTTGCAGTCTTAATTTATAAAATATCATTTTGTGTAGCGTTTTTCCCTCTCTAGGATTTTGCCTCACACAAAACTACCGCTACCACCGCCAGCACAATGAGGGGCTGTGCAAGGATCCATGTGTGATGATGCCATAAGAGATTGTGTCAAGGATACATCATGTCTTCATTTTTGAAACGAAGTGCAAACATCTTCGGATATCTTAAGCCCGAGTCCTATTTTAGTCTTTTCGCTGCAATACCCTCTCCGTTTGCAACGACATTCTTTCCAAACGAAATGCAAACAAACGACGCTGCACACTGAGTGCTCGGTCACTAATAAGGCCTGTCGAGCTGCTGACGCCCTCAAAATTGACTACGTTGCCTCCTCCCGGTGGAGACCAACAACTTTGGGACGACATACAGTGTGAGAGAGGAGACGTTGATAGGTGAATAAATTTTCTTATAATTTCCTTTTTGCCTTAATCTTGCATATATAGCGATCTTTTCTATTCACTCATTCAGGCATATTTAATGAAGAACTACTGCCGCGGGATGAGAGTGAGCTTGATGCGAATATTAGCTTGCCGTTTTATGTGAGCTGCCACTATCCCGAACGAATGTTGGGTTTCTAAAATGTTGAGTAGCAGCTGTGGAAATTTCCTGACACGCTTTAATACACTTTCATTGGAGTATCGGGAATACGATGAGTGCGCGTGGAGAAGACGTTTAATGCGAGGATTAATGTCTTGGCGAAAACACGTGTTTAAGATAGGATGTCAAAAGTCATCAAACAAACTCTTGGTGAAATCGATTGGAGCAATTAAGAATATACTCACGCCTGTTATTTGGGTTTTTGCCGTTCCGAATCGACGTCTATCTAAACGTTTCTTTGTGTCGAATGTATCCCTTCTTTATAATGTGGTTTATTACATGTGACTGGTCGCGACCGTACTCCCCTCCTAGGATGTCCCAGCGTTATGTTACGGAATCTCTGTATGATCAGGTGCTTCCAAACCCGATTTCATTGTGTTATTAAATTTCCTAACATCTGGGGTGTTGCGTTTTAGCGAAAAACTCATTAACTTGACTTGTACTCGCATACATTTATTTGCTGTTTGATTTTTTTAGTTGCCTAGTTTTGGCAACAGACTCGAGATTCGTGACATGTCTCAAAGTCAAACATGCTTATTTAGTATTGCCAATTCATGATCGAAATACTTACACCGAACGACAGCGATCAACATCATTGTTCGGTTTTAATCGCAAGGATGTACGCGATAGTCCTTGAATGGGTATCAAATTCAACAAAAATGTCGTCTTTGTACAGATGGCCTCAAGAAATACAGAAGCAGCCTGTGGACCTGAAAAATGCTCTATTTGGGGAGATTTATTGCCCCGCAGTATCAGTTGTCCGTATGTTTTCAAAGCTGACCGCGAGAACACTTTCAATGGCACGATTTTTTCAATGAGCGAGATTTCCGCCAATATGCTCGAAAAAGTGATTCAAATTTGAACTCTGTTCATGGACCACTAAAAAAATAGTCATGGTCAACATTAACACGAAATAATTCTAAAAGAGTAAATGGCAAGCATTAATTTATCGATTTCAGTCAAATTGTTATACAGTTTTGAAATATTACTGTACTATTTTTGACAATCAAAAATAAAACACCTAAGAAATCACCCATTAAGTAGGAGGCTTGCAAATCTTAGCTACGTGCTCAAATTCAAGAGGGTTAATAGGATGTACCTCTGGCCAGCGTTCTGTTTTCAATGACATTTGTTGGAGGTTTCTAAAGCAGAGTGGTAAGACTGTGTTAGCCATTCATTCTTTGTAAGTTGGTACATGGGGATGTGCCTCGCGGACACTACATTTCTGATGTGAGATGTCCATTTTCCTGATCTGATGTCCATTAAGACTAGACGGCGCCCGCAATCTCGCATAAGACAATTTGGGTCCTTGGCTAACTAGCTGGGTGAGTTCAGGTGGCTGATGACATGCACTTATGCCTGGCTGGTCCATTATGAGGCAAACACTCGGCATACTTGAGTTTGATGCATTTACCACTGCTAGGCAACCAAACGGACATTAGAATGAAGCAACGCAGATTTTGCAATAAAAGGCACTGAAGAAACTAACTCCGCAATTTATACCTGCGAAACAACAAGGTTGGGCGGCCCCTGATTAGAAGCTGCATGCTTTCTATTTCTTCTTCATCCATGTAGCTTGTGCGGAAGTATGTATAGTCTTACGTTCCTTATCTTTTTTCCCTCTACGAGGCATTTTATTTATTCAAATTAAAATACTGAAGTTACTCAGTCCGCAATCACCTTAAAACTAAACTACTCTACTTAGTCTAATCGCTCGATGTCGTTGAGCGATGGCCTTGACGACGGTCGGTACTCCGGTGGATGTTAGGCGACGCTCCCACAGTGGTGTCGCATTCAATCGTTGTGACTGACATAGTCGGCTTAAAACGCTGAGCTAGCGCTTGGCTGTTCGCGTTTTAAGTTATCACTCTGTATGCCCCTCGCTTGCCGTCTCATCCATTTAAGTCGGTTCCACAGCCCACAAGCACCTGTGTGTTCGACGTCTGTCTGTCTGCCAATGAATTTCGAAAAATTTCAACAAGAACAACATTAAAAAAAATCACATGTCTAGCCTAAGACCTTCTTCGACGTTCAAGGTCTCGGTGAGTTCGTTACTAAATGCTTTGTTTTTTTCCATATTACATATTTCCAAGAGTTAAGACCTAAATGTTTATCGCAACAACGCAGGATATCTCGAATCAACAGGCCCCTCATCTGAACACCAACGTCTGCCACAGTCACCCATCAGGCATTCTTCAATTTCCCCAAACTCTGGCCCAAAAGTAAACAAAAAATCAATTATTTTCATGCATGCGTTCACCTGTTAGGCGTATGCATGCACGAATGTGTATTTCCAGAAGCAATATGTTTTTGAAGCAGTGCCTGAGACGAAAAAAGTGAACGAAAAGTGCCAAAAAAGTGAATGTCAACAAGAGTGAATTACTTTGCTCCAAGGCATAACCCCCGACCCTAGCGGTGGATTGAGGGATGGTTGACGCCACCCACCGCAGTATATATAGTACGTACTCTTCGTCTCAACGACGAAATGTTGTGTCCTGATGATGAACATTATTCACAAGCCAATTTATTTGCATCATCTCCTCACTATGACACGGGATATATTTAAATGAGACCACTTTCAGACCGACTACGACGACGATGATGTCTCTACGGGCATACAGTAGTTCGGGTTGTTGCGCCCGAATCTCAGCACGCCTATCCTCCGGCCGAAGGTCGTCTCAGAAGGAGCACAGAAGGACATTTCTTGAATTCTAAGATGGATTCTTTGGGGTAAAAGTCTATCTAATGACTCCATTAAAACTCAATATCCAGCCGCTATGTTGGCAGCAATTTGATTATGTTAGATGAAATATTTTGAACGAACCTTGGGATAGTCCCGAGACATGAATGGATCTTTTTATTTTTTTTCTTCTCTTTGTTGCTCCTGGTTTTCGTCCTAAGTTCACCGAACGGCGCACAGAAAGGAATAGGATAAATCTATTGTTCTTCATGGGAAAAGTGTATGCTGATAAATATTCATGACCTGCCCCAGAATCCAATCAATTTCCTTGTAATGATGTTAAGAGATGATGCGAAGGGCATCGCTCAGGTTTTCATTATTCATCGCCACACGAGCGATGTACGTAACGTGTTTAGGGTTACACTTTGCCAAAGGAGGCGAGTATTTGTCACATCAGAATTTTTCGCCTCACCAGAATTCGGAATATCGGCTCGAGGACCCAACGGAGACAAGTGGAAATGGCTAATTTACCGAGCGAATAGGAGAGTAATGATGGCTGAAGGACTTACTGAAGTGTGGGACAATGATGAAATGTCATTATGAGGGTGATCTGATGTTACAGGAATTCCTTCCTTCGATTGCATGCTGAGATGTGTCTCAGGGTGCGTGAGTTGAATTTGAGTGCGGCAAAGGGTTAAGTTGGTCACAATTCAGAGTCTTTAGGTCTTTAGGATCTTCTTGTTCTTTTTTTTTCAGTGAAATGGCTTTAAGTACACTCAAGGGTTACACAATTTCCGAGTAAATTTATGTGTAATTTATGTATTCTGGGTGGATTTCTTGCAAAGAATATGCCTTTGAGTGTAGCTGCACGATATGATTAATCACACGGATTAAAGAGTGCCTCAAGTGGTGGTGAGGGTCGAGTCCAAGGGTGCTCTATTGCAAGTTGTAGATATTATTTTGCCTATAAAAAAAATATATGAGTGGCGCAACAGTCCTCATTTTCGGTGTCCATGGTAGTAAACAGTGCGGTCATCTGCATCCATCCGGCACGGCAGTCCGAGTTGGGTCACTTGTGTTGTGTGTGCTATTGTTCTATGACGAGTGGATGGGACCTACAGATTAATGCGACGCGAGAAACATATTTCTTAAGGAAGTTCTTGACGCAAATAGCCAGCCAGCAACGGCGTCTACTATCATTTTGTCTGCTTTATAAAAAAAACCGATGAATGACATTGACACAGGCTCAGATGGCTTACCATCATAGATTTTGAAAGCCGTGAGCTATGTTCTGATAGGGACCATAGGAAGCCCATCGATGCACCGTGCAGGTCGATTCAAAAGCCTTATAGCACGCAAGGATAAGCTCTGTCGTGTGATTTCTTCGATTGAAGATCATGCGAAACTAGGTGGTCCATCAACGCTCCATCAACACCACTAGATTAAGTGGTGCTGGTGTGCCAGAAGACGCACTAAATTGAAGCACCTTCACCCATACCACCATTCTTACACGACGAGCCTTGATTTAAAGGCCCCATAAAAGTGCTTGCAGTCCAAATAAGAACATGTGAATTTAACATCCTAAATGCAAGTACTTAACTCTTGTAAACCGAAACCGGCAACGTTGTCGGATGTAATCAGAACACAATGCCGCAGGAAAACAACTACATGACTGCCAGGATACAGGAAATCTACGAACAAAAAACAAGACATTAAAACACGATTTCCTTATTGGTGTAATGACCCCTTTCACCTGGCCCAATAAAACCAAGGAAGGAGAAGCTTTATGCGCCTCTCGCCTGGAAGTGTACCACCATCTACGTATGTTCCCGGCCTCCCTGTGACGCCCAACCCACTCCATGTGTATTTTACAATCCAATTCAAGGCACAACAGCAATTCAACAACAATAATAATAATTCTGGCATTGTTCTCCCAGCAAGAGCAACACACACACACTCGTGTGGGAATTATTTGATTTGAACACGTTATTCCTTTTAAGGACAAATATAAGTCGAATTAATAGCCGAGCATTTCATCCCAACCATGCCGACATGCAATCTGAGACCGCACACACTCGCCCATTCACACGTGTACCGTATTTTGTTGTGTTACCTTCAAAATTTAATCAACCATTAATTTGATAATACAACGGGAACATGAATTCAATCGTAAACTAAGTCCTCCGAAATAGCATATGCATGACCCAGGAGAGGTATAGTTTCCTGAAGAACACTGCCACCAATCCGACATCCGTCCAACCTGGCCTTTTGGTTCGGACGATAATACCTTAATGGTTGTTTAGAATGATTTAATACGTTTAAGCCTGTGCCCACCACTGTGCTTACAATGCTTACATGTTCAAGACACAGAGGGCCTTGACAATTACGCCTGCATACAGCGTTTCACCGTGCTGAGCAAGTGGAATGGTCCTTATGAGGGGACGTTGAGTGACCTGTTCTTCAGTGCGGTGTGGGTGCGTCCTAATGGACCTGATTATAAATCCGAAATCATTTCACTTCATTAGTCGTAACAAGCGGCCGACAATAATTATGGCTTCACCAAACATACGCAGGTGAACAATTGCAGAGAACGTGCACGCAAAGAAGGACACAGCAGTGAGAACTAACTGAACATGATGTAGGGCGTAGGAGCCATGTAAATACATCCTTCTGCATCAGTTCGCCGTTCTGCGTGGCTTTAGTTGACGATTTCATCGATTTTCAATTTAAGATGAACATATAATGGGATTTGCTACGCGCTTTTAAGACATATTTGTTGTCATTCTTGACGCGCGATAATGGTAACAAAATTTGCACATCTTTTACCGCGGTGAATGACGACAAGTGACACAAATTGACATGTATTTATTGCTGATGGAGGTGCGACATCAACAGCGCAGTACAGATTTTACTTTAAATCTTATATCTCCCCCATTTTTATTTGACAACTTCTGTTATGCGGACGGTCAGCGGCAGTTCTCTTATCTGAATTCACTTAGACGGTTTTGGATTAAATTACAATTACTTGAGCACTAATCGTAGTGAAGGCGAAGCTTTTCTCAATTTATGGACAAACTTTAGACGACCAACTGATATAATCAGCCCGTGGTTCCTTGGGCTGAGTAATAGACCGTTCCCTCGAAGGATCTCTGGCTATAAGGCCAAAACATTAACTATACCAGTCATGTTGTCAAACCAAACTAACCGCAAAACAACCGAGGTCTGTGAGATCAGCTGCAACAGAAAACAAAGTTAAAGAAAAATAAACCGATTATTTTCGAGACAAGAGTCCTTGTAGTCTTGCGGCTGGCAAAAGTAAATTCAATCGCTAATTGCATGGGCTGTACAGCGACATGAATCTAGGCATGTGTTTACGGATCTAAAGCGTCATGTGTCCGAGCTAAGTAGACTGCAAACCGAGTCTTCGATTCCGAGAATAAGGACCCGAAACAGCTTGTTGTGTGTAAGTGTAGATACCAAGTCAGAGATCGAACTAATTCGTCTAGGCTAAGGTTCACTCCGGACTGAAGAATACGTCACAAAAAATATCAAGACCGGCAAAAAGTATACACAAGGGTGGATCAAAGTACCCGTACTTAATAAAAGATGGCTGTCAAAGGACTCCGAAAAAGATTGATTAATTGACAAACACTGACAGCCAGCGCTTCGTGTTTTTTCTCGATCAAATGGAAAAAGGGATAAAAACAGAACTAAGTCGAACGACGTTTACATTCGCGGCAGTGGATCTCTTTTTAACTAGGAGCGAACTGTCGGCTCGTTCCACGACATGATTCCAGCTGATCGGCGAAATAAAGTGTCCGAATTTGAGAAGTGCTATGCGTGTCGCAATGAACGGCAATCAATATCGCCCGATGTGTGCGGCGATTCCCCAACATACGATAGACAATTGGAGCAAATTAAGCAAAATTGTCAGGAGTAGTTTGGTGTTTGGATTTTGACATGTCGATTAACCGTTGATACAGTATGTATGATTTTTTTAATGGTGAACCTGCTCCGAAGAAGGCGAAGACGGTAAAGCTGTCCCCATTCAACTGAAAAGTCGTGGGCACGATCTTATGGTTCGTAATCCTCTTGGACTGCTTGCACGATGGAAGTACGATCAAGTAGTAAAGCAGTGCTACAGTGAATTATTAGACCACCTCGATAGGAAATTTAATGAGACATGCAATCAAACGTACTGAAAGTTATACATTACACAGTAAATCGTGCAATTTGAATGAGAATACGATATTTAGGATCATTCTGATCTCGTCATCCAAATTGCAGGATTGCAGCGAAGCAGGCCTTTAAGTTCTAAGACGAAAACCTAATTGCATTCCTCTTGTTATACAGAGAGGATGAAACCGAGCTGGCAATCGAGGGGATTCGGAAGGAGAACAAGTTGGACACTAAGCCAGATAGGATTGAAGCAGCTGTCAAAGTTACCAATGACAAGCATAATGGCATGAGTGTAGCCCCAAAACAAAGCCGGAATCAATTTCATATCTCCTACGTTTCTTGTTTTAATTAAACTTCTTTTTCAATCGTTTTTATCCGGTCACCATGTAAAAATAGTCAGAATCACTTCTCATCATTCAGAGGCATCCCTTTATGTCTTTACGTTGAGCACGTTTCTCATGTAAATGAGAAATGAAATAACTTTCAATCGCATCGTCAGACTCAATTAAGAAAATTAATGTCGAAGTCGTGCTTGCAATTGCACAAGCCCGGTCTCTTCTGCAGTCGCTAACCCGCGCGTACGAATCTCGAGCACTATTGGTGATTGACTCTGATTCAAAGCAAATTCCATTAACTTCAAGGACGTTTGTCAAAGCAAAGGCATCCCGTTCTTCAATGGATCTCATCATCTCAATTAAAAATGCGTAGGCCGAAGGAAAAACTTTTAATTTATTACGAATATGACGACGATCTCCCGCCTGTGAAGGTAAAAAAACGCGTTGGCAAGCACCATCGGAGGATGTTCCACTTACGTAAGTCTCATCCAGACTACACGTATCCATCCAATTTGAATGTGTTCAACGCATTAGAGCGAATGCATGGGAAATACAAGAGAGCTCCAATGGTTAATTGGCTCAGCGAATCTACTTAACGCCCTCGTGCACATTGCCAAAGGAAATACACATCCCTTGGAGGAGTTTTCCAGTTATCCACGGTTACATCTGAGACTCCTTATATGATCAATCTTCTTCCTTTCTCAATCTTCCCATTTAGTCTCCTCATTACGTTTCACCATTAATTTACTCGGGTTTCGAAAGGAGAACTTCATGATTATCCCCCCCTTTGAAGGATCACACTCATGCATGTGGACGCCGGTGATTGATTTGGTGTCCTCTTTCTTACGCCACTGAAGGGGACACTGATGAATTGATGTACCTGCATACACATGAAACTTCGATAGTGATTTATGCCAAACTAAAAACTCACTCACTTCAATTTGTGCCCCCGTTCTAACATTTTTCTTTTTACTTCATTTATTTTTTTTTATGCTCTGGTTTCACCAGTCGCTGCACACGTAAAAGTTTCTCTTCATTTCAGGATGTGTGCATTTATGTGGCAGTTGGACGACTGCTGCGATTGCACGGCACAGCGGGAGAACGGCGAGATGGATTTTCTGTTTTTGTTTTCGGAACTCGATACTGAGTTCCTGTTGGAAAAGTTTTGCGCTTCATATCCTCAAAGTTTGCTTCCTTCAGCATGAGAGGGTATTTTTTTTCTCCTCCTCAGCTCTAGCGGGAGCATTCGCCTTTGAATTCAAACTTAATGAGTGGACTGACGCCTGTTTTTAAGAATCGCACCGATGCGATGCTTGAAGTATAAATGAGTTCAAAAGTTATCCTGCGAGTCAAAAATGTGAATTAATTACACTAGTGTTGTAGCACCGTCGGGAGAGGATGTTTCTCTCTCCGTTCGAGGAACCATCGAGTCCAGGCTGAATAAAATTAACAAATTGACCCAATTTGTCTGTGGCACAATATCAAGGGTCATTACATGAGAAGTGCAACCAAAACACTCCCGTAGGAAAGTACTTACATTTTGTGTTTTCTTGCTTCGTTTGAATACTAAAGTCAAATAAAAATATTTCCTTTGACCCAGTGCACAAAGGGAACAGAAGGGGGGAATTGCAAGTCGTCCAGCACAGCTTGCTTCCATCCAAAAGCGGACAAGTGCTGAAGGATAACTGGGGTAATTTGAAATGCAATTGCGCTTACCACTCGGTTCCATTTGCATACTTATTTACTCACACACACACCCTGTTTGAATGGGCGGAAGTTAAATCTCGGACTCACCGACGGGTTACTAATGCCGCGCCTCAAACAATTGAGTTTCTATTAATTGGATTTTTTTTTTGCTGGCAATATCCTGAATAGTCGCGCGGCTAGAATGAGGCTGAACTGAACCTCGCGAGAATTGGTTTGGCAAAGGCCATAGTGCGCCTAATTAAAGGACTTGTAAAATTCGAAAAATCTTTATGTTGACCCTTGAATATGCATTTCGCTTTGTGCTCACGAGCGATTTGTATTTGCGAGAGCGAATGCGAAAGCCTCAACTTTGTGGATATACAAAGCGAAGTGGTAGCGGACGGGTTAGAGAATTGGAAATGCACATAAATGAATCTCTTGAGACTTTTAGACCGCGATTTTTTTTTTAAGAAATGCTTTAGAATAAGTTGGGTCATGATGTCAAGTGGTACGAATTTTTGGGGGGGGATTCCCTTTTTTTGTAGATTTTTAGCTGCGGAGGCAGTCATTGAATGAATTTCTGATGAACAGTATATAGGACCATGCAGACCCATATGCAGTCCGATTGAAGACTTCAGTCTGTTTCAACATGCAGACCCTGTTAATTTGCGATGGTGTTGGGCAATTGAAACTGACCTTGGGGACTCTGGTGACCAAGTGCTGCCACCATTTATCGATCTCCTTACAAAAAGTTTCCCAAATTCGACGTCCAAAGTCGATGTAGTGTATTGGCAACACTATGGTAGAACATGGGAGCGTGGGAGGCACTCTTCGATATTTCACAATACTCATGAGTTATGACATGCATCTTAGCTCTCATCTTGTTCAGAGTAGTTATGAACTGACCATCAACAAGAGCGGTTGTGATAGCGAGCCGACACTACAGTCACATAAATCTGTAGATCCTTTTTATTCGCGAGAGGAAAGTAGCATGAGTGGTTGCTCAATTTTGTACTGTCTGTACTTCCCTCTTATATTTAGCAAGGATTAGTCAGTAATTGTGGTAATTTAGAAACCCAAATTTTCCATCTCATGCTCATGACAGCTGCTCAAAATTAGGACTTGGTTAAAAATGCATCTGCTAATGGGCTGATACTTACTTCTCGGGTCAGCAACCGATGAAGGGTAAAGCCTGAGTTATAGCTGGCGTCCATTCTTGACTGCCAAGTTCCTCTTGCGTCTTCAATAATTCAGTCGTTTACCGGTGGATTGCTGCAGCAGGCTAAGCGGGAAACTTCAATATAGAGGAGTAGGGTGGCAGGCTTGTTGTTGCACGGCTCTGCCCCTCGGACGGGGTTGTTCTTGTTCACATCCCTCGTACAATCAAACTTCCCGCTTAACCTGCTGCAATAGGTTCGATCTTCCTCTCCATCTCAAATCAGGAGGCTCGCATTCCACGACACCCTCAGCTGGAAAATTAATCATGCACTCATTTTGACCTGATCAACGGACTTCATATTTGAGAGTTCTAGAACAGCGTCGACTCAACTAGTCAATTGCTCGAAACCCCATAGGAACCCAATAAGTCAGTCCAATTATTGGGTTACGCAGATGACATCACAGCGATTGAAAAACAAACGAGTTGAGGACAAAACAAAATGTAAGTCGAGCAGGAATCCATTCTCCATGGACCATCTGGACAAAATATCGCGATCGGGCGCTACATATTGAGGGAGTTAAGGACTTGGTCTATTTCTTTTTCCCAGTCCTGCTTTATGGCGCCGAAATTCGGGCGATTAGCAAGAGCGCAGAGATGATTCCTGGTACCTTCAATTCTGCGTCGGATATATAGTCCTGTCTGCAAGAAGGGTGATTGGAGAAGAAGACATTACCGTGAACTCTACGATCTGTACCAAGACGTAGATGTACGGAAGGCAAAAATGCTTCGACTACACGGAATAGGCCACGTTAAGCGCATACACAACGGCCCTCCAACTAAGAGGATCTTTGAATCCAAGCCTCATGATTCGTGGAGGAGATGTTAACCTCCGCTATAAAGTCATCCCATTGTGTTAAGTGGCCAGTTAAGACCCTTTTAAGCACTAAACATGTGTACCTCGCTTTCGACGGCCTCCAAGCCAAGGGTTCTTCAAAAAGTACTCAGGGTTGCAGATCGATTTAGTTTGCAAGGCATTTCATTTTCAGTTGGTTCCGTGAATTATGAATGCAGTTTATGTCAGGTATTGATATTAGGCGACTAGAGTCTACACACACTCACCCACTGCTCAACAGCGGGTACACAACAACCAAGAAGTGGACATACTTGATAATAATTCTCAAAGCAGCTAGAATCAATTAGTCCTCCGGAACATGTGATCTCAATGAGGTAGACATCATCATACACAGCTCGTGAAACAACGCAAAGATTGCCAGTTATATCACGCAACAAGTATGGCCAACAAGTCGAGAACACCGAGTCGAAGGAACAAGTTTCCAAGTGTGTGAGTTTTTTAAGTAGAAAATCTCCAACAAATCATACGCAAGTGAAATCCTTAAAAACAACTTTTATCTCCACAGCACACAGTTTCCGTCGATGGCTTAAAAGGTCCGAGGTCAATCACCTTCATTTCAGATGTGAGTTAAAAGCACTCAACAAATGGACCACATAATACACCATAAGACCGGTGCACTCTCTGTGCAATTAACTTCGACCACAGTCATAAAAGCACACCAGACATTTAATCAAAAACCACTTCCCCCGAGTGGCACCGAGCTCGAATTGATTTACAATTCGTTCCGATCTTAAGACCACATGACCCACCCACCAATGCGACGACGAGCACCTGCCGAAGCACGCCCAACAAGTAGAATCCGTAAAATCAGTTCCACCCTCCGAAATGGAATTCTATTCCACAAACATTTCACATTTCACAGTACACAGTAGACCCGAAGGAGCAATAAACAACCAGCTACACACCGGTTTCCAATGATCCGACAGCGCACTATTTAGAGTGCCAAATGTAAAATCCTCTCGATCTACCTTATGCCCCACAAACAAAACATTGAAATCCTTTTTCGCATTTTACCTAAATGTGTCCTGGCGAACGCACGTACCGCACCCTGAAGAGTACACGCTGCGCTGTGTACTGGATTTTACTCGTATGTACTCAAGTTCTTTCACGCTCCGGTGAATATGTGTGGATTAAAATTTTCGAAATTGATGAATTTTTGAGATGGAATGGATGGCGGAAGGGAAGATTACCGAAGCAGCTTCCAACTACCCCCAAAGTGAATCGATTTGCCGCATTTAATCCGCCGTAAAATGGAAATTCGTCCTCGACGCCCCCTCGCCCATACAACCACCGCCTCTGTAGACGGTTTCGTAGGCCGGCTGCAGCATTCACATTGCGTCGATGTTAACTCGAACTTCACTGGCATCAGGCCTTAAATGTTTATGCAAATGGCCTCGACGGCGACGAGGACTAGAGGGAGCCACCACACTCACTGTATCATCGATGATTGTGAGTTTTCCCGACTATCGAACTCCCGTCCGTCCCAGAGTAATATTTGTCAAGAATGCTGTCTTCGTATCTCCGCATTGTGTCCTCGTTTGCCTCCACCAGTCGGCAGCATGATCGTAAATAATATTTTTACGAAACGGGTACGGCATGTTCATGTGTGTGCTGACGGAGGGTGATGGGTGGTGGGCGGTGTGGGACGCGCCCTTGCTGAAGATGTGTTCAACCGCCCCATCTAAACCATCAGACTTTGTAGTTCTACCGCCACATTGCTTTCATTTACTTTGCTTCTGCGAAGAGGATGTTCTTCCTGCAGCAACCACACCTCCTTGCCAACCGGGAGGAGAAACTTTTATCGCTTTTACTCTGCTGCAGAACCGCAAAGCCATTAAAATGGTATTTGGTGATATAAACATGAAATTTCGGGATGGCATCTCTCCGTAATCCCACCTCACCACCGCCATAGCCCACTGCACTACGAGTCCTGCGAACCGGCGCGCTCGGCCCACTTTGCCGCCAGCGTTTTTCGCATGCATATGTGCCAGAGTATTAGGTGATGAACTTATCTATGCCAGAATAGGAACAGGAATTGGATGGGATGCATGTTTGTGCACGCTACAAGGATGTCGTTGCTCCTTCTTGGATCGCTTCCTCCGTGTGTGTACATTTGCTGCCACTGGAATTCGAATGTACTTTTCGGTTAAATGGAATGAGTTGACTGACTGGGATGGCGAGGGGGAGGGGGGACTTCTGACTGGGAGGTGTGAAATTGATATCGTTCCTTGTGTCCCGCCGCACACTACCAGCTCGAGGCTGGATTGTGTATTGTAATGTTTACTTTGGGTATCCTGCCCGATGCGTTTGTAAAGGCTTCGTAAACTGCATTTCGGTGTTAAATTTTTGTTTTCATTTTAGCTCCAGGCTTCCGTTTTTTTTTTTTTTCGTAAATGGATGCTGTGAGCTGTTAAGCGTGATTGCCTTACACAAGTTATCGAACATTCTGGTGAACCATTTCGAGGTAAATGCACGCGAAATTGATTTTCGATGCAAAATTTCAAAATGACGCTTGTCAGTTGTAAACAATTTAATGGCCGCCGTGGGTAAGTGTGTTGACTCCTACGCTGTGGATCGCTGTGGCTTGATCCCACGCACAACAACTTTTATTTATTTTCTCCCCTCAGAAGGCGGTAAGAATCGCACTGGCATATGAAGGTAAATCGGCTTTTGTTGGCAAGTCAGTTAATTAGATAAACTTGCTCCAAGTGGACGAAAAAAAAATTGAGTAAGTCTACTGCTACCCCTGCAAGTAGAAAGTACTTGCTTCCTTTGATGGACACACCAGTCGGGACTTGTGTGCGAATACCAACACTCGACACACGAGTGTTAACTTAAGGGGCTACACAAGAACCCTTCGTGTATTGTAATTCCATTGCATGAACATTTGAGTGGAAGTAGACTTTGGTTTCGGATTGTGTGGAGGAAGTAGGCCTTGTTGGAGAGGGCGATTCAGGCACTGAAGACTGCGACAGGTGGAGGGGCTGAGTCTGAAATAAAGCTGTCCTCCATTCTAGACATAGACTCCTATTTAATTTTTTTAAGTAACATTTTAAAAAGCGAACTGAATGTTTCGAGCATTTATTTCCCACATGATAGTGAGTGGATACAAAGCAAAGTGGACTGGTATATTGAATACAACCAGAAAATTATGGACGACAAGCAATAATTCATTTTAATGATGCAGTTATTGAATCAGTCGACATTTTCAGACAATCAGAAAATGGGGATCAAATGGATTCGTGGTACACCTGGGCCCCGCTTATACAACATAACTCGAACTATTGTCCCCTCCTAAGAGCGAGCTACGTTGTATGCCTATTGCGGACGTGAATGTTGATTATTACGAGTACGTGAGAAGTCCACAAAAAAGGAGACCCCTTCAACTGCGCCAACTACCGAGGGATAAGTCTCCTAAACATCGCTTACAAGATCTTGTCTGTCGTTTTGTGCGAGCGCCTGAAACATTCGTGAATAACCTGATAGATCCTTATCAGTGCGGTTTCAGACAAGGCGACGCGCTATCATGTGACTTCTTTAACATCATCCTGGAGAAAATCGTGCGAAACTCAAACGCCAACACTAGAGGCACGATCTTCCAGAAGTCCGTACAATTGCTAGCATACGCGGACGACATTGACGTGATTGGTCGAATACGGCGAGCCGTCAATGAAGCGTTTGCTGGTATTGAAACGGAGGCTGCAAGAAATGGGTTTAACAGTGAATGAGGGAAAAATGAAGTACATGCTGTCATCTAGAAAGGACGCACAACACCGATGTCTCGGCCAGAACATCACCGTAGGCAGCTTTAACTTCGAGGTAGTTAAGGACTTCGTCTACCCAGCTTCCAGGTAAACAGTACAAACAACATCAGTACCGAGATTAAACGCAGAATAACTCTTGCCAACAGCTGTTTCTTGGGGCTCAAGGGGCAATTGAGTAGTAGAGCTCTCTCTCGAAGGACCAAGCTAACATTATATTAGATTCTCATCATCCCTGTCCCCCTCTATGGCGCAGAAGCCTGGACAGTCTCAAGAGCAGATGAAGAAGTCCTTGGTCTTTTCGATAGAAAAGTTCTGCGCTCCATCTTTGGTCCTGTTTGCGTTGATGGTTTCTGGAGAAGAAGATACAACCATGAACTGTACGGGCTGTACAGCGACACGCATAGACAACACTGCTCCAGCCCGAAGAGTCTGCGACTCCGAACCAGTGGGACAACGCAATAGAGGATGCCCACGAAACCGATGGCGCCAACAAGTGGAGTAGGACCTCAACCAAATTGGTGCGCGCAATTGGAGGCAGCTGGCTAAAGATCGTGCCAGCTGGAGAAGCTTGTTGACTGAGGCCCAGATCCACCCCGGGCTGTAGTGCCACTAGAAGAAGAAGAAGAAGAAATGTCCACTGTGGTCTGTGGAAAGAATGCTTCTCCAGTTACCACATTTCAATGCTAAATACCAAATGGCACTGATGAACTGATAAATGGTTTATTAACCTGAACTGCTTCAGGTGCCTTTGCCAATCTTATGGTTTTGATAAAGTAAACAGTCAAAATATGTCATGTTTAAGAGAAGGAATCAAACGTTACGCTTTACTCCATTTGTTAACTTCCATTGAACCTCAGGGGTGTGTGGGCAGACATGTCGGTGGATTTTAGCCCTCATTGCCATTCGACTTCTCTTGAATCTTATTGGTTGAGAGATCGGTGTTAAGTCGGTCTAGAGCGATTTTATTACAGAATGCTAAATTGGGGAATGGTTCAGTGTCTTGGAAGAGCACGTTTCAACATCGTTTTCAGAACTTCATGGACATTTTTTTACCATGACTGGTGAGTTATTTTTAAAATCCGCCTTCTGACATAGACGCTATGTTTCGACACTCTTGACATTCTTGCCACTCTTATCATTAGCCCTTAGTAGCTGAGTCCCCTCTATCCAGTTTCCAGCACTCCCCCTTCAACATGCACGAACCCTCCCCAATCTGCACTTGGCACGCATTCATCTCAATTCCAATTTGAATCGGCCCAACAACCATTACACACCGTAAACAATTTACGTAGATCAATTGGCAGCTGGGACAATAAACATTGGACATTTTTAATCACCGTTCCGCAATTCCCGCTGGCTCCTTCCAAATCGATTTGCTGCAGAGTTAAAATTATCTTCCGTCAATTTGCATTACTCGCTGATAGGCCCACGTCAACTTTTGAACAACAACTTAAACGAGACAGAACTACAGAAGGCACCCCGACTCCCCCACACCCTCTTTAACAGAACACTAATTTTGCCCTCCAACATTATGCTTAAATGCGTGCCGAAGATCACGGTCTGCTATTTGCCCATCTCTCCATGTCCAATTCGATTCGCAATCATACAACACTAAAGGCCGTCCTTTAAATAAACTCTCAAAGGTACTTAGACCGTTGGCGATTGCCCCATTAAGTTTTCGTTTCTTTTTAGGCACGGCTAGTTTCCTCCGTCGCTGACTTCTAACCAATCGTCTCGGGCAACAACACCGAAACACAACCATTTTCGGCGATCCTCCAATTACGTTGCCAGCTTCATTTTGCCCCTCATTCATTCGTATAAAAATAAAATCCAAACAAATTGTCCTTTTGGCACCCTTCAAAACCATTAAGGATAATGACTTTGACCATTAGCTCTAACAATGCTTATTTTCTATTCACACGTTTTCGGTGGGGCGAACATGTCCTCGCTCACCGTTTGTGTATATCTTTATTTTATGCTTTTCTTCGGTCTTTTTTTTTTCTTTTCTTTTTCGTTCGTTGTGTGTCGTCAGCGCTTCGCGCGGAGCGGAGAATTTAGTAGTTGTTGGCTGTTGCTTGATTTTTGTCTGTCCTTCCTTTCATACATGTACTTTGCAATCAAGGGACATCACCCCACAGGCGGGGAGGCAAAAAAAGCAAAAAGGATTGATTCGACAGGCCCGACCGGAAACGGGGATTTTTAAGCCTTTGTGCTCTTTTTTACTCGGCCTCCTCACAAAGGCCCAAATTACATGATTTACACTTGTGAATGATGGCGAGAGTGACTCAAAAGGGTAGGCGACAACCAGAGCAGACTGTCATCGTTTTCCGATTTATTCACTTAAGTACGTGGTGGAGCCGATGCAAAGTGGTGTACAACCAGAAGGGGTACAACCGCACCACTACCACTTTCGCTCGGCAGCAACGAGGCACATGTATACCTGGGCGAATGTATGCGAAATCTTGCCAAACGAGTCACAGGAGGGAATACATATTTTTACACAATTTTCCGTTGTTATCCTTGGGGACTGATAAAATGGCATTTCTCCCGAAGGAAATAAATTTAAAGCCAATGCTCATGCGTTCGCCAACCGCCACGCTGCACTTCACCTTTTCTCCTTTATCACGTCCTTTCGTCTTCCTCTCGCTCGCCGTCCTTCAATTTGACTTTGTTTGCATGTTAACACATCCTTTCCCGTCCTCATTGCCCGTTGAGATTCCCATGCGCATTCACATGCTTGATAGCGGCTCTCCTGCGTGTGAGAGGACATGAAAGCCGCATTTTTTTTTCTCGATTTTCCCTCAATTTCCGAATTTACGAATCCTTTTTCATCCCTTTCGCATTCAAAAAAGTGTAAATTTTCCATTCGAAATTACGTTGGTGAATTGAATTGTGTGCGAGCGAGTGCCTCGCCTTTTGTTCCAAAATAACGTTAATGGCGACGGCGAAGGGATCTAAGAAAAGGGATACCCTGCAATCAAAGAGGATACGGGCCAATGCCACTGATCGGTTTTATTGTTCCATTTCGAGATGAAGACGGCTGGCAGCGGGCACCAAGCATCAGGCATCAGGCACCAGCCAGCGCAGAGGCAACAGAGTGCCAACAGTGAAGCCGTAAAAAAAACGATTATCATAAATTTATTCATCATTTGCGTTTGTGTTTCTGTGGGCTGCAGGCTGGTGTGTATTTACATGGCTTTTGCTAGTTTTTTCTTTTTGTTTAAGTCACTCCCTGCGATGGGATATGATTAAATCAAATTTGTGTATCAAATGAGAAATAAAAACTAAACGAAGGGATCCTTACGGCTTACTCATATCCCCCCAATTTTTTTTTGTTGGCGCTCGGGTATCTCGCTGCTTGCGACGAGATGAAGGGGAAGCATTTTGGTATTCGATTCCTGGGGTTCGGTGGTTCTTTTTTCGGTTTCTCGTCTCTGCGTCTCAGTGGTGGCTGTATTCATTGACACGTCCTTGGAGGGAAATGTAATGTTTGCATTTTGGGCTCGTATCGTGAATACTTTTCGGGTGGCTCATGTGTGAAGTCAGCTTAATTTACATTTAGAAGGATTTGGGCATGAATAGACTTAGCAGCGTTTTCTTCTTGTTGTTTCAAACTTTGACGGGATGAGTTTCTGAATGAAAATATATGAAATAGAAAGATTTGCATTTATTTAACGATTTAAAACGATGATCCGAAAGGGGAAGGTTTTAAACTGAACGAGGGGTGCATAAAATGAAACATTTGATTGAGTTCTAGTCTGATTTAAAAACAAAGAGATTTGATTGCAATCTCATATAAAATGTGAATTAATTCGATATATACTAGGGTTGACTCCATTCCACACCAGTGTTCATGCGCACATCTTCCTGAAACCCATGCCGAACATAGAGATATGTAGGTCAAGTCCTATTGCAAATCTCTGCTCCGATTAGAACTCCTAACTTGTGGTAGGCACACACTTCAAAATGTTGCCCAAATGTTCGCATATAATTTCTTTTTGATGTCAAAAGTTAATTATGTACCTAAGCCAAAATCCCAAATCACTTCTTCCAGGGCTCAGCTCATTATAAATCCTTTTGACAGCAGTTTCTTATTCAAACTCATTCCTTGTCAGGCAAAAGAAATAGATGTGAAATTAAATACCTCAACTCAGGAATATTCTTCAAATTTGTTGCCTCTCCAAAAAGGTCCTTTAATCATTCTTCTTTCCGGAGATCATCATAGTCTCCATCCCAAAATTTCATCCATCTTCGCAACATCAATTTTCATTACTCAAGCACTTTTCCTTCCATTTTAAATAATCCTTTTAAATTCATCTTCCCTTCGTCCTACACTGGCCGCACCTAGAAAATGCTGCAAAGACAATCCGCTCCCACTCAGCAGCTTTTTTTTTTGTTGTTGCCTTCATCAATGAGTGGTAAGTACTGTGTGTGTGTTGTGTTGACCATTCATCAATCCACCCACTGTGCTGTTCAATGTGGGTGAGGAAGAAGAGAAGGGAAGAGAAAGTAATCGCGAATCAGTGCTCCTTAAGCTTTTACTATTTCAACCTCACCTGTAGGGTCAGCACCCAGAACTACGCCTGATCGATGACAAATATTGATGGTTTTCTTCTGGTTCAGCGGGGAATGATGAAATTGAGTGATGAGGCCGACCTCACATTGGTTCCTTCGCCTCGCACTACGTGGTGATTTATTTTCAAAATCGCATTACAAAAAGCATGGACCGACTTACAGCTATATACTGCATCACAGGGAAATCGATTATGGCGAGGATTATTCTGGCAATAATTCGTGTCATGCAGACAGTCTGTTCAATCTAGCTTTAACGTTATCGGCGGCACCTGCGATTTCCGAGAGTGTTGGTGAGTGAACGTGAATTAACGCCTGGTCCTTGGAGCGCGATTAGAGATTAGATGTTCCACTTTCCGCTAATTGAAGCGAACACAACAGATTCAATGGGACGGCAGCAATTGCGACGGATATAGATTGTCCCTTTGACTGATAGGATTTCATTCATTTAAAGGGATAACTTTGAATTGTCTCGATTGTATTTAGTGGTGAATCCGATTTCAATGAAATTAAGATTGAGTTATCTTTGTTAATTGTAAAGGAATGTGAGGAGGCAACAGATGGGTAAATTCCCGATTCCACTTCAAAGCGAATTAGACTCCAGCCCGTCCACCCGAACCGACAAACAATAGACGATAGCCCGTTGGGTCATCAGAATAATTTTTCCATTTGGCTAGTGTGGGCTTGTATCTTTCTTTAATATTACTTCTACTTCTTTAAACAAAGCATTATAGTTGCAACCGTAAAGTGAAAACAGTAACTGCCAACCAAAAATTCCGGGTGACGGGTGATAGGTGGCGGGTGACACACAAGTCGGGGCCCATGTACGCGTGAGATGAGAACTTTTGATGTTCTTGACGGCTATAGTTTGGGACTTATGTACCAAAAAACTCGAATTTCATTCACCTGTGTTGAGATTTGCTTAGAATTGCGGGAAGACAGTACCAACAGTAGAACTTTGCCACCAGGACTGTCCTTCAAAAATGCATTTAACAACACAAACTTTCTCAGGACATAGACTGTTGATGAGACTTCAAGAAAATAAATATCGATGTGTGACCACGAGTTGATCGAGAAGTTTTCGATTTCTTTCTTCTGTGATGAGGAGCCTACGTCATCAGCTCTCACCTCATCAGCACCAAATAACTGCCAATTGATCCGAGCAAATGAAACAGTGACCAAGGAAGTGCCCTGCAGTGTCGTCGTCTTCTCAGCAGGCGTCGCAGAGGGTTTCATCTCTTAGGTTAAGCACATTTATGTGTTTGGCGAAGGTCTAGTGACCCGTTAGTTCGCCGGTAAGTCGCATTCCTGTCTTTTCTGTCAAGATAAAATAAGAATGCAGCGGATTTTTTACAAACGATAGAGAGCACGCGCTTGCTTTGTCTACATCCTGGAGAGTCATGCCACCTCTGGTAGTGCTATCGGGTAGCCTAACTATCGATTGAAGCCCTAACCAAGGACGCAGGTAGTCCCAACTCAGGTTCGCGTCCTAAGAGTACCTACTCTGATACGTCTCTAGCAAGTTCATCGGCGATCTCATTTCAAGTGATCCCGTGGAGGGCCGAAACTCTAAGTCTAAGTGAATTTAGACCGCTGATCAGATTCAGGGAAAACCTGTATTCCTAAACTATCCTGGAAGTGGTTGAAGCGTTGAGTAAGGCTTTAAGCACAGCTTGGCTGTCGCTACAGACCCAAATACTGCGCAATATATCTCGTGGCCTTACTCTGCGGTCGACGCCATCGAATGTCCGGACGGTCATCTTCTACCTATCGATCTTCATAAGGACTTACTGCAAGGCAATGTGCCGATGCGAGTGATAAAGTGCCTCACAGTGGCAATCGTGGCTTTTTAGAAAAGAGATTATATCAAGACCCAATAGCCACTGGCATCGCCAATATAGTACTTATAAGCTGTGTTAATTGATGGCTTAAATATGCAGCGCCAAGTCGGTGCATATGTAATTAAACTGCCATCACGGCATTAGCCTCAACCTCCTCAGCCTAAAAACGCTGTGAGTAACGATAAGAGTTAGATATTTTACGTGTAACACCGATCGGTGCGGCTAGAAGTCTAGTAGAATAAGCAGCAAGACTGGACTCTTGTAGCTAGGCAACTGGCGGTAGGCAATACGTTCCCTCATTCTATTCACAGGATCGCCGAAAGAATTATGCCAAGTTTTTTTACCTGTTTTCTTGGCTAAACGAAAAACAAAAACAGACTGAAAAAAAAATAAATAAAAAACATAGACTAAGCCGAAAGGCAAACTTAAATGTATATCAGAATAGCTTAGAGTACCCGTATAGGGTCAGTAGGTTAGATGTAAGAACAATTGTTAAGATAGTTAAGCTAGTTTTAAGTATTTTTGTCTAGCACGTAAGTTAATGAATTGAAAACAAAACAAAAAAAAAGTCGCCGAAAGAATGGCCATGGCACTCATTTGCTGTCTAAGACCAACGCGATGATTCTAGTAGGCTTAACAAACCTTATAAGGAATTGTAGTATTAAAAGACACATAATTCGTGTTTCACGTGTATTTACTGGCTTTTACTCAATCAGTTTCAATAATTCGATTTGATAATTTTTAATTCAAAAAGCACACTCAACCCTCAGACGGAGAGAAGATTCAGGTCACCGAAGTAGCAAATAATGATTGATATGAATGTCGACATTATGACTTAAATTAGAAAAATCCTGGATGATTGATCTCCTACCTATTTTGTGAAATAATTTATACAACCTCCCACAAAATAATTCCTTATGTACTCTGCATTGAATGTAACTGAATTTAAACGAACACGAACGTAAGCAACGTGCGCACAAGACAATCCCCGTCGCAAAATGAACCGCCAAAAGGCACATCGGCATATTCAAAGCCTACCTCAATCGAAAAATGAGCAAAAAAAAAATACAAAATAACAACTTTTATGAACTCAACGTACTTTGCCAAGGACTCTATCAGATACCAATAATCGAAACACCACATCAGATATCGAATTTAAATTGCAAACTACGAAATGCTGAATCCAGCCAAATGCAAGGCACAAAATTGCCCTTTTTTTTGCTGAATTCCTATTTGAATCGAGGCAACGAAAGACCTCGACTCTGCCTACAAAAGGAGCAAGAGGAGAGCGTTGTGGGGGCTCTGTGTGTGGTATTAAAAGGAAATAATCTATACATAGAAATTCAACACAGGAAAAAGGAGAGAAAAAAACGGATACAAAAGACAACATACTGAACGTGACATGTAACCGTGCGGGCTGTAGATAGTACCACACCAGCACAACAATTTAATAGCGCTCCCATGTGCTCAATTAAATTATTGAGCACACGCGGGTACATTAAAAAGAAGCGATATCCTTGTAAAGTGAAAGCAACAGCGAAAAGAAAGCACAAAAACTGACACTCCACAACTGTCCCAATTTCCAGGGCATCTTCTGCCACCGACGTGTGTCTGTGTGGAACCAGAACGTAAAGTAAAAAAGCAAAACAAAATCCGAATTTCTTTTCCTTATCGTTGGCAAATAGATCCCGCACCACGTTCGCTACATGAGCACGTTCCTTTGCCAAGGCAAAAGCACACGAAACACAAGGAAAAAAATCAAGAGTACCCTAAGAGGTTTTTGACAAGACTATAAATAAAAACGTGCAGGCAAAAGAAAACAAGCAAATGTGGCCAACGATTGCATCTACAATTCGATCGCTTATGGCGATACGAGGCATTGCCAAACCGGCTAGAGGATGCGTTGCTCTCGGTGAACATGCAATCCATTTTCGTAGCCTGGGCATGCAATCTCATCTCGTTTCATAACTTAATATCCCATCAAGCAGAGGATGGTACTGTTAAATCTCAATTCTTAACTGATCGTAAAGTCTTAAAAGTTATCCCCAAGAGTTGCAATTACGAATCACTAAAGAAATTCCATTTCTGAAAGTTGCACCTTCAAATGGAGCCATTCCGTGCTCCCGCATGTGCCATGAATGTCGTCCGGCTTGTGAGAGAGCTGCCTGTGGGCTGTGGGCGGGAAGAGCCGACCCGACTCGACCGGCACCGGGAGAAAGGGTAGACAAACAATATTGAATGGACTACAAAGTGGATCTTTATGAAAAATGTTGATAATAATAACGGAATCCATGTAAGGGTACTACCCTGCTTGGTATCTTGCCCTGTCCACGTTCGCTTAGTGGCTGCTCGCAACAGGCTATAGCATTGAAACGCAGTCCCGTGATTTACCGGGTATAGCTAGCAGAAACTTGAAGTAAGAGTAAATTGGATTTAATAAAGTTGTCGACTTTATGATGACACGACAGTGGAGAGTTAGGAGGGAGGATGCGGAAGATATGATTGCAAGCGCACGGTACGAGCTGCTGTTGTCCGAACTTAATTTAATACACACTGGTGGAGTGAGGGTTGCAGCGAAATAAAATGAAAGAAAAATTCTTCAATTCTCCATCATTATTACGGTATTCTTCTCCAGAAGTATGTGTCCTTTAAGAGTGGAACAAGTTTCACTCAAAGGCACTGATGCGGAAAATACACGGGAACAAAAGGGTTTCTGACTCTCATTCGCGTGCACTGGGACTTTATTGCATCTTGTTCGAATCGGGACCCGTGACGGTGATGCACTTGAATTGACATAGAATTCTAGCAATTTGTCAAGTTAGATGAAACATTGTCACGAGGAAATGAACGGAGTTTCGTGAGTTCATTTGGAAAAGAAAATATTGGAATGGCACTTCGTCAAAGTTGTTGGAGTTGGTTCTTATTTTTTTTGTTTGTCTTTTATCTGGGATTCTTCTCAATGATGGAGAATGGTATTTTTGAAATCGGAAACTAATTAAAATGGGTACATGAATGAATGAAAGAATATTTCGGGCAGCATTGAAAATAATTGGAAAAGTGGTCATATTTAAATTCTGTCCGTTGGTTATTAGAAATCGGAGTTTTAGGCTCCCAAGATCTCATCTCAAGTTGATTGATTCACAATTATTCGGTTCCAATATAAGCTGAATGAATTAAAAATTTTAATTTTCGGAAGCTAATTGTTTCTAGCTCAATATAGCTTGCTTATAAAGTAATACAAATAATTGGTCACGTTGTCCAAGCCCTACTCATAGTCATTCGTATGAATTTACGACTTGACTGGGACATTTAATATTTAGCAAAAATTCCAGTGTGCAATTTCTAAATTGTTTCAATTCATTGCTTTGAAGGGAAAACTTCTGCAAACATATGACAACTTCCGTTTTATTTGAAAAGTACACATTTGAAACCAGCATAGGAACGTGGAAAGTAGACCAAACGCCCTCGTTACCGACTTTGTCTAGAGTATTCACAGAGGAGTCAACAACATTGCATATTCTTGCAGACGTGCTATGATCCTAGAGCACCGAAGTAATCAACTAATAGCCATCATCCACTTCGAACAATCCCTTCCAACTGATATCCAATATCACCATCGACTGTTTAGCGAGACGATGGGACGCAGAATTGTTTGCAAAATAATCGCAATGGGGCGGTGTAGTCGTGTTCAGTAGTTTATACGAAACCAGCAGATTATGCTAATGTCCTTAATTCGTTTAATGCACAATTATGCTGATGGAGAATAATAATTAAATTATGATGAAAACGCTCACTAAATTTCTGCTGATGACATGTGTTTTTGAATTGTTCAGAGGCGGTATTGTTGTTGTTCCGTTGTCTTGACTTGTGCAATAAATCTATTTCGAGAATGGAATGTGAGATATTTGGTATGGCAAATGAAGCGGGTGAATGGGAGTTTCGATGTGGTTAGTGGAGGTTTATTTAAATAAGACATGAGATGAGGTGGAATACTAAATGTGAGGGGATTAGTTTCGCGATGACATTAACCTGCTAATGATGTGAATTTATGTTTCACAGTTATCCGAGGTCTTTGAATTGAGTGGAGATATGCTTGTCATGTTTTTTAGTTGTTTTTGCGTATTGTGAGTATTTTTTTTTTACCATCGAAAGACAAGTGCACTTCAGCACCCATCAGACATTAAATTTAATTATCTTGTAGATCTCGTTTCTGTGAATGGTGGTTGGCAAATGGATCCCGCACAGCGTTCGATACTTGAGCTCCGTCTCAGTCGGTACTATTGAAATCAATATCGTTTTGCACCTCTTCCACCAAATCATCCTTCCTTCCCTCATGGCAGTGCGCTGCATCGTGCTGAGACTAGTTTTCAGTCACGGTTTCGGTATGTTAGCTACGATGTATAGTCATATACATGTCACTGTTCTTAATAATTACACTAATTGAAAAGTATCGATTCATCTGATCGGATAATCTATCCGAAAAGTCTCCACTTCTGCACATAAGATGTCACTTAATGCAACACTAAGCAGTAACAGATTATTATTAAAGAAGACTTTGTACCGAGTGGAATTTTATGAATTTTATTCAGTCAGTGAAGTAATACTCAATTCGACTCTTACACTTCATTGCCAGGCACGCCATGTTAAGAGGCGCTGCTTCAGTGGGGAGGGGGAAAATTAAAACATCTTCTATAAGCCCACTTATGCGGTGTTAGAGATTTGAAAGAATCAACAAAATTGCTTCCCTCCCTCAAGATTATCTAGCGGAAGAGCTCAAAAAAAGTACAATCTAATCAATGAAACATCGCCCCTAGTCGGTAATCACTTATCTCCATTTTTTATTTTTCGAAATTCATAAATTAAAATCCCTGCACCTCATTTCCGATACAGCCACCAGACATAGCAATTTAATTAAGCTCCACCGGAGGTGAATTCTGTCCCGCAGGCTCTCCCTATTCCGCTCTTCAAATGAGACAAAAAACATAGCCTCCAAATATGAACACACATCTCATCAAACTAATTGAATTCGCCACCCTGCCCGGCACCGCAAGCATCAGGGATCACTGACGCACTCACCCCCAACATCCGAAAGAGAATATGTATTTGATATACTCTTACACTATTTACGTGTACAATAAAACAATTTTAATTAACTTAATAAATCATGTGCCACAAGGCTTGCCTCCTGTGTCAAATTGCATTTACATTTCGCTCCGCATGCCTGTCTAATCACAGGATCGACGCAACCAGGCGAGCACATCATCATCTCGGCAAACAGGAAACTACACAATATGATGACATACGCACCGCAAAAGTCTCTGTTTCGCCCCCAGGGTGACGACACGAGGGGAGATCTCTGCGTCAGACGGTGCTGAAAAAAAAAAAGGCCACACACAAAAGCAAATACGTTCACTTATAAAGTTATTTTCCACAGAGCGCTCCGCTCACAGAGTGAGGACCATGCCAGAAAACAATTTATATTTTAATCATTCGACTCATGTTGATTGCCATGGGCTTGTCGTATTTTTTTTTTTCATTCTTCTTGTTATTTTGTTGCAGAATGTTTCTTCACTTCTTCACTTAGAGGAAGAACCAAACCACAATAATTCTCATGCAAACTCTCGCATGTGGATACATACGCAGTGTGGAGAATTTTGAAATGAAGAAGTCCTTGCCGCTTGCTGTCGGGCCTTTTGTGTACCAATGCGGCCATCCAATTGGGGATATGAATACGTGCTTGAGTGGTTGGCACACACAGGAAAAACAGCAAATACACAAACGCACACACGTAGCCAAGCCCCAGTGCGTGGGGCTTATACCATATACGTCGTCGTTAGTATACTTTCTCAGGCTCTATGAGTGAAACTTCCGCAATCATCATTCATAAATTGTCCCCGAAGGATGTTGGTTTGTTTGCTCGTTACAAGCCTGACAAATGATATTTCATATAAAAATGTTCAAATCAAAACGAAATGGCCGAGATAAGGGCGAGGAGATGGCCGGGTAAGAGGCCAAGGAATAAGAGGCACTTTGCAATGAAATTAAGGAAACCACAGAGGGCCAGCCGCACCAGTTACCAGTCGCCAGTCGCCAGTCACCGCACGCATAAAAGGGATACACACATGCATTAAAAATTTATGTGACAGTCTAACAAAATGTCCTTTCATTTCGTTTTGATGAAATTAATTTGAAAAAAAAAGGCACACGCTCACACATTTCTGCACGACGAACGTACGGAAACCGAAACCGAAACGAAACATCCGGTGCATGTGGTGTTATGGTTCGGTGGTGGGTTGGAGTGGGAGTAGGGGGGTCGTACATACATATGTAACAGGATGAAGGATACCAGTGGCGTAAATCTGTTGGAGTGGACCAGCGGCGAATAAGAAGCATCTACAAATTAATTAGATTAACACTGATGTTGACGACTACGCGATCCACTTTTGGTCTTCGGGCCGGCATGTGAGTCGCATTGTAATAAGGACATTTGTCAGCCCCAGGAATTGTTGGTCATTTCATCTATTTTGAGACATGTGACCGGGACGTGACACACACAGCCGATTGTTGCGTGCATAGCCCGGTGACCGGTTGCTTAACATTTGGCGACCAGAGGCGCTGACCTTCAGTTTGATGAAGGATTTTGCCTAATTAATCTTAATCGTTGCTTGCGTTGGTGAATTTTGTTGTTTTCATCTCGTTAATTTATCTTTGGGTCTATGGATCTCAGTTTATGTCACAGCGTAAGCCTGTGTGAGTGTGTGTATCTGTCAATTATACTGTTCCAAATCCTCCATCATTCGCATCATCCCTAAAGTGATTGTCTTTTTTTTTGTTTTTGAGTTTGTCGAGTGCGATAAATACGTCGAGACTGCTTGAGAGAGACTCTTGGGATTTATTCAAATGCGATTTGTACTTGTTCAATTTTAAGTGAAATCACATACGAATTGATGGCTTTGTGTGGTTGCCTACAAAGGAAAGGAAAAGGTTCCCATCGTCGGGATGTGTACAACATTTCATGGCCTTTACGAAATTCGTTTTTGTTTGAATTTCGAGAAAATTCCTCAACAAGCTGCTGGGCGATTGAATGTGCCTGGTGCGTGTGCGAGTGTGCTTAAGAAATTCTATTACCTCCTTTGCGATGCTGAGGAATTTCAGCACTGTCTTGAATATATCAGAGTATCTTCTTCCAACAGATGGTGACTGGTTGTGGGAGACGTCATATTACGACTTCAATTGATTGAAAAGTGAATACTTGCAAAATTCGTCTGTGGGACGAGAACGTAATTTTGTTAAGAGTTCAAGAGGCATTCCCTCATTCAAAGAGATACTCTGAAAAGAATACATG
Organism: Eristalis pertinax; assembly: GCA_907269125.1. Taxonomy (NCBI): domain Eukaryota; kingdom Metazoa; phylum Arthropoda; class Insecta; order Diptera; family Syrphidae; genus Eristalis; species Eristalis pertinax. The sequence continues at coordinate 32,831,660 of OU026149.1, forward strand.
CAAGAGCAATGCATCGACTCTGAACACAAGATGGTCGTAGAGATAGTTGCAAAGATGTCTTCTTTTGTATTTTTGTGAATTTTGTGAATGAAACGAACATATTTCTCTGCTATCCCCTTGAACTGAGTCCCTTTTAATGAGACTGATGCAAAGCTGTCCATGTATGATAGTTGTAAAGTAGTTCGTCTCAGATTGCTGACGGTATTGTTTCGACTGTATTTAAGGTTTTCCCAACTGAAGGGGAGTCTTTATAGTTTCCATATGTAAATTTGCCGGACACAATGTACATCTTCTAGGTTTATGAAGCCGATGAAGATGCAATGAAATTTTGGAATTCGATGTTCTGGGCCAAGATATACATATACATATGTAGAGTGGGACTTTGTCCAAAGCTGCAGTGAAACTGAGAGGGACTTTCGCTCTTAGAAAGAAGCAAGTAATCCGAAAAGAACGCAATAAACGGATGGCTACTTAATTGAATACTTTATCCTTTTGCTGTTGCTAGTTTTTTCATCATAAATTATCATTATCATCGACCAATTGTCAAATGGCAACCACTAAATGTCGTTCAAACCGAAAAAGGTGCCTATTAAGAGCAAGTTATGGAGTGCCAAGGTTTTTGTTCATGTACTGAAACTTTGCTCGAAGTATGCAGTTATGTCATGCAGCGTTTATTTAGCACGACGTGACGCAGTTTCGTGATAGGTAACTTCAATGTCAATGTAAGGCCAAATTTTGTAAGGATGTTTCTTATGAAGATCAATTAATCATCACCATCTAAAGCGACCCGCATGTTCCACTAAATGGCGGAGTGGAGAGAGGGAGAGAGAGGGATAGAGAGAGAGAGAGAGATCATATCCATGAACCATGAACATTTGGAAAAGGAGCGTTCAGCTGGGATGTACTTTGCAATGGTGATGTAACCCAATCGTGTGCTATAGAGTCGAGGTCTAATTTTCCATGGAAGGTGTTTAAATGTCTGTCCTCCATCAGTTCCAAGTTCAGTTTCAAGCTCAAATCCAGAAAAAAATACAAAAAGTGTAGTTACGTGGGTTCAATCGATATTAAATAATTTTGGAGATATTGGCTGAATCCGGACGCAGTGCTGTGCCCCTCGGTGAGAACAGAAAACAAATAATTAAACCAAGAAAAATATGAATTTCTGACCTGATTCCGAGAAATTATTTTCCCCGAAATCTACATGTACTACATGTACTGGTTCCTTGAACTCGAACTTTTTCCTTTCATATGACATGGAGCGTGGAGGAGGCAGACCTTTACAGCACTGATCTGGAAGGGTTCTTTGAAATATTGTAGCATGTAAGTAATTCCAGAGAGTTAAAGCCGACGTAGGAGTCGAAGCACCTACCCACTATGTCACGGCGTCCACAACCTTGTTAAACAAGAAATATCTTACCCATATCCATCCTCAGGACTGAGCATTAACAGGGTTGCATCAGCTTCGTCGGATATCTTTCGCCAAGTGAAACATGGGTGAAGGTGCATTTAGTGACGGCAAATCGATAAACGACCTAACAATTGCGCTAATGACATGACAGAGCTTGTCATACCGTTTGTCTATAGGTTCTCCAGAATAAGTCGCACTTGATATTTCAATAGATTTAAGTCCCCTTCTGGAAGATGCGACACGAGAAAATGAAATGTGGGTGAAAGACTCTGAAAACAAACATGTGGGCGATAATTGCAGGAACATTGTCATATTCTCATACTTGGCAGAACAATTTGTTGATGTGAGGAAGAGATGATTGGGGGATTAGAACGATCTGTTGAAACACAGTGTTGGCAAATGAAAGTTGAGGAAATGCAATTTATTTTGATGATCGGTTTGCTTCCGGGACGAATGGTCTAGCGGTGACCTGACTTGGTCCTTGAATTCCACATCAGGATTACTGTACATTTCGCGATCGATCCTTGTTCATAGGCATCGTCGGCAACGAGGCTGTTAGACTTGGTATCAGAAATTAACAGTGTCCCCGAAATTCACACAAGACTTGTGTCATTAGCCGTGTTGTCAGTTGAAATCAGATAATTCAACTTACTGCTACACCTTGAAACACTGAAGAGAAATGATTTTGGTCACATTAATGACAAACTGTCATTGTTCCTAATTTCACAAAGAGTAGCATTTTGTAAATAAAATGTATGTCGTCACTGGCAAAAAATGACTCGTCCCGATAGTCAGCCTTTTGATTCGACCGGAATCTGCATTATTTACACGAATTTAAACGCCCTCGAATACGTTAGATTTGTTGGATATTTTCACATTCAAATCCGAAATCATGCCTCGTCCACTCAGCAAACAAATTCTAAAAATTCTAAGTTCTAGAGCCATTATTTTCACTTTACTCAATTGCCAATTAAATTTAATTTGCCAAAACGAAATCAATTGGTTCGGCCACAAGAATTGTTGAAATCCATTCAAGCGTAGCGCGTCCTTTGTCGCTCTCAAAAATACAAGCGAAAAAAAAAAACGCAAAACATACAACATTTTACATAAATACATAAAACATTTTTTCTCGCTTAATTCTCGTCCTACATCGGCCAATAAAATTTGAAAGCAAATTGCATGGCACGTAAAAAAAAAACTCCAACAGAGCATTCTCATGTGCAGCAAAAAACCAGAATAAAAGCATACCTCACAGCATCTATCTATGGCTGCAGAGCTCACATGACGCAATAAACTGCACACGGGACCACGTGCATTCTGATGATATCATCATGGCCCGTGGTACTCCTTCAGCGAAGGCACTCAAAATGGAGGCATACACATGGATTTAATACTCTCAGGAACCATAACAATGGCGAAAGCGTTCAGTTGGGTGCATGTGTTTATTATTACGCCTACTTGCCAACTTTCCGAAACCAACACAAAACGAACGACACGGAAACAAAACCGTGTGTGTTTCAGCCGAAGTTGAAGGTTACAAAAAAAAAAAAAAAGGAAGTGAACACAATGAACGGGCAAGATGAGAAAAAAATCGATTATGGCCTTAAAAAATGTGATGTTCCGAAGGATGACTCGAATAAATACGTGCACGTGGAAGAAATGATTCAATGCTATCGGAAAAACGGTTTTTTTTTCTTGTGCGTAGTGTGTAGTCGATTATTATTGTTGTGCTACAGTCGAAAATATTTGACCCGGAATATGTAGGAAAATAAATAATTGTGTCACAGGAAAGGAGGCAGGAATTTAGCATCACTTCAAAGCTGATTGTACATAATTCCATGCTGGTTGACACAGGCCATCCTCGTGAGCCATTATTTAACGTGGGTCTCGGCCAAGGACATACGTATTTAATTTTTCTTTTTTCGGAAATTCGGTGACCATCTGCTGGGTTCCGGGACACAATCATTTCCAAGGAAATGCAAGAGCGGATGAAAACTCTGAACTTGGAGAATCTCCTGTAATCCCGTATCGTTTATGTGGAAGTAACTAGAGGACGAGGCCGGTAGACGTTTGTTGATTCTCGCAGGAAGAGATCATAATCAATGGTTTCTTGTGGGCCCACAGTACAGTGACTCTATACGAGTTGCAGTGACGAAGCAAAAAATATAATCTCTTCGACATCTGCTCTGCGTGCCCTCGGCTGCAGTTCTCTGAAAAAAAAAACACTTCTGTCTAGAACTGGACTATTTAAATGGGACCGAACTGAACCGCCTCCTGAGGTACATACATGGATCCGGTTGGTTTTAGGCTGAAATATGACGCAATGCATCCAGGTCATCGCAGTTCCAAGCAGAAAATAAATTGGGCCTCGTCCAAGACCAAGTAACGAAGGACATGTAAAGTGTTGCTTCGAAATACCCGGACAACTTCGGACCAACATCGATATGGACACCCGACCTTAAGCAGCGTCAGAGATCAACCCACTGACAATGTACCTGGAGACGTAGTGATAAAGTGTTGAATTTCGATTTTAGAGTGTTAGGTTCCGGCACTGAAGTCATTGCAAATGTTGACGGAACTATGTTCTGGAAGGATACTAGTAAGAGCACTAGCTCGTCACTTCTTCTGGTTGGAGAGCATCCATTATTCGCCACTCGATAGCTCCTCTAAATGTTTGAGACAAACAAAATTCACGAATAGTGGATTGTTTGAAGGCACAACGTGCTTCATTATGAAACATTCATGGCCTGTTCTCAAGTCTAAATGGTCATATAGTCCAATCAGACTGAGCAGGCCTGCATGCGGAACTTTCATTGGGGTTGTCAGTGGACACTGCGCCATTTTCACTCACTCCACCCTACTGGATCTATCCTGGAATGGCAGGGCAGTCTGTCAAGTGCAGTGATGAGGAAGAGAGCGAAACCAATTCACTATCTTTGGGACCCAGCAAAATAAACACTTTCCACCTCCATGCTCTCATCTCGAAGACCAAGTCATTTAGGGGCTTACTTGTTCGACAACCTGGCCGAACTATGCACTACTGACGATAGCCATCTTTATCGCTTTGAAACAGCACCAACTGCCTTACGAAGTAGAGTTTAGTAGTCAAGCTGGTCTAAGTGCGACTGCTGCGTGCACTCAACCACATGAACTAAATTTATATTTCGAAAAAGGTTTTTCAACAAATTACTCGACTTAAGCCAGTTATTTTGAGGATCGTTTCGATCCATGCAACGCGGTACCAGCTCGTTCTGAAGATTTTCAGAAAAACCAACAAAATTCTGATGAAAAATTAAGGATGTTCAGTTAAGTACTTTCGCATGCGGATGATGTAGTTTACGATAAGCTTATCTGCATGATTGGTATAAGGTATAATTATTGTGTGCATTCTGGCTAAACTGAATCATTTCAGCATGGTCCGCCGTTGATGAATTCACAGAAAAATAAAATTACTGCTGCTCACTGAAAAGCCTGAGTGCAGGGCTTTATTTCATAAAAGTTCAACGGTTCAGTATTCATTACTCCCTATGAGTGTCATATTTCTAGGAAAGGGATCAGGAGCTCATATGAAAACTGAAAATTGACCATCCAACTAGACAGTAATGTATTGCTTACTCCGTCTTCCTGGAAGCATGGCATCGGTATAAAATAACCACTGGTGTTGATTGGATGCATGTACTTAATGTAAAGTGTATGTATGTTAAGACCACGCGGACTATTCGATTCTACGTACTGGTTAACATCTGGTTATTCTCGTTTTACAGCAACGCTTTTATCGAAAATTGTGCTTGATCGAGTAATCCTGACAATGGAGTTAAAATACGATGGCCGACGGTTCAGACTCCTGCTTAAATCTCATTTTAGGCTCATTAACGTTCGTTTATGCTATAAACGTTTTTCCGCCGCCACGGCATGATGAGAGGGTGCATTGATTTCTACACTGGAAGTCTGGATTCGATCAGCTTTCGGATCACTAGCAATGTTCAGAGGTTATACTTATAGTCGCTCGGATACGTCGCAGAACTGCAGGTCCCCTCCACACGCACAAGAACAATAGCAGTCCAAGCACGAGCGTTTTGTCGTGGAAATTAGTCTCAAATCCTCTCTCAGAAGTCCCTGTACCTCTGTCAAACCATTTGTACACACTTCCTTGCTGTAATCTCAATTTCTCAGTCCCAGTTCCAGTTGCTTTTGTCACATAAGGACGTCCCGAAAGGACACCAAGTCGGTGGTATAGAACGCATAGGTTCCACAGCGGTGTTGTTATTCTCATTAAGTGAACCCAAAGCACTGACCCTCTTACTAAATCCACCCAGTGACAAATGAAGGCCCAGAAAATGAGATTACCACCATTGGCATGACAATGAAGGGATTGACTAAAGCCTCTTTGGCCGAGCACTTGCCCCAACTGAAGGTATATATGTACGAACTTCTGTGTGATCTCATATTCGGAGTACATAAGTATACGCAGTTCCACTTTTCCACTTGTTGTTCGATTATCCTTTTGATAAATCATTATCATCCTCTCCGCTTTTCGTTTTTTTTTGCTTTGCCATCCACACGCAACAAGGACATGGCTTATACAAAATCATTTTCGTATCCATCTCATCCATTTGCTTTGTTGGCTTGTGTAGGCCAAGTCCATCCGAAGAAGAATTCATCTTCATATTGCCGAGTGTGGGTTGAGCGGAAAAGAACGAACGTCATCATCGTCATTACACAACCCACCACCACCACCAGCACCAGCACCATTGCCAGCACACTTGTCCACCCATCTGTGAATGCCTACCCAAAGGAAAACTTTTGTTCATAAATTAAACGGGAATGTTTATTATTACAATGCGGTCAGCATGAAATACTAAGTGTCTTAGTGGCAGTCAGCCTTTTTACAGAAAAAAGATGTCCTGCTGTCTGATGCTACATATACACAATAAGAACAAACAACAACACAGCACTCACATTCTCGTTCACATAAAGGAGAAGGATGGAAAGAGGCGAGAAGGGAATATTCTTCATTAAGTGAAATTCACTTCCCTTTTATCCTATTTTGCTCATTCTTCTTTGCTGTAGGACTGGCTTAGCGTATCGCTTCGCCATTGCCTTGGATGACTGTTTGCTGCTGCCGATGAGAGGATCCAAGGAGCCAAGGATCCGAGGGGGATAATATCTTTGTACACCTGAATTATGTTTATTTGTGCTTGGTTAATGTGAATGTGACACGTATCCCCAAATAGGAGAAGTGATGCGTATGATTGACCTGGTTATACATTCAGATTTCCGACTACTATGAAGTGCCTCATCCGCATCCACAGTGGGCGATTAAAATTGTTGGCAAAGAGTCTGTGGAGGCAATTAACGTGTAAGTGACACGACGTGCTTAAGTGGGTTTCATGCAGCACCCCATTGATGGTAAGCAATGGAACATTTACTTGGCAAATTTCTTAACGTATCCTCATGTTTGTTCCTTGTATTGATTGCTGACCCGATCATAGATAAAGGGTGATTCAGGTGGAAACTTTATTATGGCCTGAACGAACGGTGTCTGACATTTGCTTTTTGAATATAATTTCATTCTGAAGGCCCAATTTGAGATCAGCTTCTAGCGCTGCCATCGGTATTCGTCCAATTATGCGATAATATTGGCTTCCTGGGTATCATAGCTGGCTTATCGGTGTCAACTTTTTGACTATTCGGTGGCGTACACTGAGACTCGATCTTGCGAGTGGTAAAGGGAACCATATGTTGCTAGTCCACGGTAAACATTTCTTCACAAACTGACTTACTTAAGGTCCACCCGAACTATACCGCCGTTCGGGTGGACCTGGGTCTCAACCAGCAAGCGTCTCCAGCCAGCTCGATCTTTAGATAGCTGTCTCCAGTTTCGCACGCATAGTTGGTTGAGGTCCCTTTACATTTGCGTGCGTCACCTTAATCGCGGTCTTCCTCTAATGCGCCATCGGGGGTGGTTTCGAAGATTTTCCGGGCCGAAGTATTGGTTTCCATTCGCTCTATATGACCTAGCCATCTTAATCGTTAGATCTTCACTCATCTGGCTAAGTCGATGTGGCTGGGCAGCGAGTACATTTTGTTGTCATATCTTCTCCTCCACTCACCATCTATGCAGACGGGATCGAAAATCACCCGAAGAATCTTCGTCTGAAAGCAGTCAAGAGCAGCATCATCCACTTATGACAAAGTCCATGCCACTGCGATTGTCTTATTTTGGCAATGCAGCTGGATAACTTGGGAACATTGTTGAGTTACTAAGAATAACACGACACTCATCGACTGCCCTGTCAAATCTTGTTAATATGGCTTATCCGTTACAATCTCTGAATATGTTTTGCCTTTTTCAAGATTCTAGGAGGCGGATGCAATCAATGGGGATGTGTCAGAGTCAATGTACTTACCTATTAGACCAAAGTGATCACATAAATTTCTTCTTCTTCTGTGGGCGCTACAGTCCGAGAGTCCGAGTCTGTGAGCACAATCTCTAGCCAGCCGTCTCCTTTTTCGCACACCAAGCCGGCTGAGGTCCCCCCTCGAACTCACGCTGCTCCATCATAAAAATTTGGTACTTATTATTTCCCTCTCAGTTGAACTAATTGAGCTGTTTGGTAGAACAGGCAAGTTTTTCTTGAGCCCCGGGCATTAGTATCAATCAATTATCAAACGAGCTGCAGAAGATATCACTTTTTATGCCGTCGACGGAGTCGTATCCTTGCGCTGTACAACATTCATTATCTACCCCATTCTTGTCACACGAACACCCACAAAAGTACTTAATTTACATGACATGTGTAAACTTTAAATTTCCCCTTATGAATGTGCTTTAGCCTGTGGCCTTATACGTACTCGACTGAAGTAGTCTCGTGAGATGGCTGCACGCATTTGAATGCTAACCAGCCATCCCACAAGTCATAAGTAAGTCTGAGTGGTTTTACACTTCCGCATTCGCATCGAGATCAAAAGAAGTTGTTACTACGTAGACCGCATACATGTGCTTTCACGAACTCTGCAGTAATTACATAATTATAAAAAGTGGTGGTATCTTGTCGTAATAAAGAAGAGAGAATAAAATGACAGTCGGTTAATGGCATCGACTTAAGCAGAGTACCTGCATATTACTTTTAGGCTCTATGATGGGTTAATATTGAATGATAAAAAGACTGGTATATTGTGGTAACCATTCGATCTCTAAGACAGGATACTCTTTCATCACCTAGCTTTCTGCTATTTTGCTTGCTTCCAGGATGCCAATTATGACATATCGGACAGATCATTATCAACGTGACTCCCGACGAGGGAAGTTCACATTGAACCAGACCCAAGAAGTGCAGATAGACACACAACATCTACTCATCGACTTCAATACCGCATATGATAACGTGCATAGAGACTAATGGGGGCGCTATGGCAGTTGGCAGATGGAACAAGGAAAAGGCTAAAAAAGCTATACTAACCACTCGATTTTTTTAGCCGAAAATTTCGATGTCGGCGCATGCATATGAAGAGTATCAGAATCGATTAATACACGTACGTATACATCACCAACGGTGTACAGAAGTCATATGTAGGTCCACCAAGCCGCTGTGGCAGTTGGAAGGTGAAATCCTATACCACTCGATTATTTTCGGTGAAAATTTCGATGTCGCAAATGTACTCCAGTGTTTCTGATTCGATTAATACACGTAAGAAAACATAACCACAGGTGTACAGAAGACATTTTCAGGTCTAATAGGAACGAGTGCCTACTTATGTGCTCAAAATAAAAATCACAAGTTGAATATACCAGATACCCACACTCGCTGAATTGTCTCATATTTTTGATGAAAGATTGTGTCGCCCTGAATTTCAAAGGCGTTCTCGAAAATCCCATTTCAACGTGAATATTCATAGAGTGAGCAAAGCTTGATATCCTTGCTCAGTTCCATCGTGAATGGTGTCCCAACGCCCATGTTCTGTTAAATGTTCCTTGTCCTCTCTGCTATTCTGGAGGAATGTACCCTTTGACCATCAACTACGTGTTATCGCTTGTCTGCCAATATCCCAGGAGACGTGTATACATACATGAGTCTGCCATCGAAAATCACACTAAGAGATCGCAAAATAATCGTTCTCCCCGGGTGCCGTCACCGTCCGTCTATAAGATTATTCCTGCAGGCTAATCACCTGCCGGACAGAGAAGCGACGACACAAATGAACATGTCTTGTCAGACTGAAGGCATTGACATAAAAAATCATTGTTCAACACATTCGGGCGGTGGCTACTACAGCAGATAACTGTCCATTCAGTTGACAATCTCGCAAATGGCATCAGTCCAGGCCAGAATCCGATTTAAATATTCTGTTGACATTCTTTTAATTAACACAAATGGATTCTGTTTGAAGAAATAAAACAATGCTTTGCCCTTTGGACATGAATTAAATATTTTCCCTGCACTGGTCGGTATTTAACGGACGACACTGATTCGGGGCACGGCATTACTTTAGACCTGTCAAAGGAGGGCTGTGTCGTTTATACATCCATACACCCACTCTGCCATGCCACCACACCATATCGCCCCACCACCACAGCACGACATCACTTTGTTCTATTAACAAGCCTTTTATGCCATCTTTTTGTTGTTTGCAAAAATAGCTCGATATATTGTGTGCCGGTTAAATTTAATTTAATTTAAATTGTCTCTTTTTTTTTTGTTCCGTCTTTTATATTATTTCAGGTGTGACAATCGTGCGCTGAGTAAGCTACTGCTGCTGGATGTGTCAGTGGATGCGACAGACATTTTTAGTGCTGCTGTCCAATCAGTTGGGCTGTTAAATGCTGGGGCCAGCAGAATTCCGTTCAATCGACTGAGTCATGTGAGAGCCGGTACAGCTGCACTCGCATTCGGGCAGAAACGGATTGAAGAATCGAAGAAGCTATCCAGCGATATGAGCACCACTGGGGCGCAATTTTAATTGAAAAATGCAGTTTTTTAGTTGAAAGGATCAAGACTATACAACTGAATGTTATCAATATGAAAATATATTGCATCGCAATTTGCTTGTCAGGTAAGTCTATGATTTATTAAATTCATTCTAGAATTTTTGTTGCATGCAAACTGGACTGACGGTTGGATTGGAGCTTGAAGTAGTTTCTGCATTTTTATTTTTATTATTTATTTATTTTTTAGCAACTTTATTCGGGGATTGTCACCTGTTTCTGTCAAGGAATAGTTTAAATACTATTAAGGCTTGGGAACGAAATATGCTACGTTGATGTAAACCTAGTTCATTAACCCATGGAATGTGCCGAAATCCGAAAAGGACACGATGACATTTTTGAGATGATTCTGTTGTGTCAATGTTCAGCATCGATAGACAACGATAGTTCCTTCTCCTGACATAGATGGCAAATCAGATCGATCTAAGAATAGACTCAACTTCAAAGTGGAGGACTTGATGTGGACTTAAATAGTTACAGTGACGTGACCACGTTATCGTTCTCGTCTGGCATAGGATATTTGTTGGGGAGCTTTTTTTGTGTCGTGAAAAAACAATTCAAAGATCTTCAATTCTGCCATCAACAGTATATTAGTATATTATGCGTATGTAGCTCAATCCCATAAAACTGTTTAGCTGAACGATACCGAATCTGGCTTAACTCCTTTTAATGCCCAATTTAGCTGAACGATACCGAATCGACAAGTATGAGTTTGCTTTGATACCGGCCGCTACGGTGGCTATGAGTTCTTCATCTCTGTTTGATTGGTAGCTTCGGATTGCAAGGACTTACGCTAAAGCTTACCCCCATTGCAATAAATTACCTGTACACTGAAGGCATGATGACGACCGACCTCACGGAAAAAATTCAAACTTCAAACCTTTTTTTTTTTTAATTTTGTGCTTCTTCAGCATACATGATGAAATGGGAAAACCAACTGAACACATTGACAGCTGGTCAGCGAATCACATAAAAATATTCGATCTAATGTCCTCGTATATAATTATGCTGGCCGCTCTTGGCTTGGTCCCCGACATGATCAACTTTCATAATTCACGGTATCCTCTCTTTTGAGTCACTTTTGAGTCAATCACAGATACCGTCATCTGTTCCGACAGCCAGGCAGTGATCAAATCTGTGAATGCGGTCGCTGTTAACTCTAAGACTGCCCTGTATTGCCGCCCGTCCTTCAACGAGATGACCAACCAATTCAGCATCCAACTTATGTATGTACCGGGACACTGTGATATCCCAGAGAATAAATTGTGAAGGGGACGAACTCGCTAGAAGGGGTTCTAGTTGCGTACTCTTTCTGGATGGAGACCCACCTACTATCTGAAGTTTGAAACGCTTACTCACATAAATAGTAGATGGTCTACCGGTACTGGGTGCCTCATTATAAAACAGCTATGGCCTTCCTGCAGACCCGAAGAGCAGGACGAAATTATTGCACGCCTTCTATGCAACTGCAGTCCTCTCTCCTCATGTAGAAGAAAGTCACCTTATTATGCTTATTATTTTAACAACCTGACCGAACTAAGTAGCATTAGTCAACTCCTTTGCCTTATCAAAAGCGCTAATTGGTTTACGGAACAGGAATTCAGATCCGTGTGGCAAATCAACTGTCAGCCACTCCAACATAACTTTTGAGTCTCTAAGAATTCTCGAAGCGTATGCGTGTCTAGAAAAAGCTACTTAAACATCTCCATTTGGTCCGCATAAGAATTCTTGTCCCACCCACTTGAGAAGGAACAATTGCATGCACAGCTCGAGTGTATCCTGTAAAAAGCGGACCGTCGCGTACCCTTTTCCCTACATTGCTACGTGTGTTGACTGAACATGTCATTAACTTGGCTCTTTCAAATCACATGACTGATCATGACTGATGTACATTGCGGATAATCCGACATAGACAAACTCAGTCTACATTGATATAGCTGTCACAGCTGGTGTCTTAAATTCACTAATTTAAGTACAAAAATTGATACACAGACGTCGAGGTTAATACAATATCTGGCAATATCTTGGTAGTGGATTAGCGCTGCCCTCGTGCTAAACTATAAAGCCTAATCCGTACCGTCTCATGGTGATGAGTTATTTGATCTCGTCTGACAGTTTGAAGTTTTCATTCGGAGAAACCACACATGCAAGAATCAACCTCCTTCTTCTCCTAACTTAACTACAAACGAAGCGCCCTACGGCTACTGCATCAACAATTGCCTCAGTTGCCTATTTTCCATATTTCCTACTGGCACGTAAGAACTCCAACCTCTATGGAGTACCGCATTCGCATCGCAATTCTGTTGTCTAGTGCTGTACTACAACTCAATCGGGCAAAACTCTGCATCCCAACCCTGCCGTCTTTATTTTTTTAAATGAATAGGGATTGAAACCCTAAAGCCTTTTTGTTGGTCTTATTCATCTGAAAGCAGTACAATTTTGTTCACACTTGTTTTTCGTTTCATTTCAGTTGCTTTTCTAATCACCGCTCTCATCCCACCGACCATGGGTGACGATTGGTCAGCGAGCTGTGCCTCCAACTGCACATGCAAGTGGACCAACGGAAAGAAATCGGCTATTTGCAGTTCGCTTCAATTAACCACCATCCCCACGACATTGAGTACAGAGCTGCAAGTGCTGGTGCTCAATGACAATCACATACCGAACTTGAATCGAGAGGAGTTCACAAACTTGGGACTGTTGAATCTACAACGAATATACCTCAAGAAGTCCGACGTGCAATACATTCACAAGGAGACATTCAAGAATCTGAAGATCCTGGTCGAAATCGATCTGAGCGACAACAAGATCGAAATGATCGACAAAGACACATTCATGGGCAACGACCGACTGAGAATTCTCTATCTGAATGGAAATCCATTGAAGAAGCTTGTCGCATACCAATTTCCCATTCTGCCGCATCTGCGAACACTTGACCTGCACGACTGTCTGATCAGTTACATTGATCCCATGGCACTGGCGAATCTGAATTTGCTCGAGTTCTTGTATCTGAAGAATAACCTCTTGGAGAGCCTGTCGGAGTATGTCTTTCAGCACATGACGAACCTCAAGACACTGGTGCTGGACGAAAACCCTTGGCAGTGCAATTGTAAGTTGAGGAAATTCCGCAACTGGTATGTTCAGAACAAGCTCACCAGCATAAGCCTGACGTGCAAGGGCCCATATCAGCACAAGGACAAGCAGTGGGAGGCAGTGGACGAGGCCCAGTTCGGATGTCCGCCAAAGGTGGAGATATTCAGCAATGAAGATGTCCAGAACATAGACATTGGCAGCAACACGACATTCAGCTGCCTGGTGTACGGCGACCCGATGCCGGAAGTCACATGGGAGCTGAATGGAAAGATCTTGGACAACGACAACGTCCTCTTTGACCAGGACAACATAGCCAGCGACAAGCTGTGGAGCAACCTCACCGTCTTCAATATGACCAGTCTCGATGCCGGCACATATTCGTGTGCTGCGCAGAACGTGGTCGGCTTTGCGGGCCAGAACATCAGCATTTATCTGACTGAAATCGTGCAGCACGTGCTTGTGAAGACCCCGGAGACCTTCTGGTACTTCGGTCTGATAATGGGCACCTTCGGCACTGTCTTCCTCTTGATCTTGATTTCGTTCGTGGTTTGCCTCTGCAAGAGAACACAGCGGCAACGGCGGCATCCCACCAAAAACATCAAGGGCAGTGTGAGTTTCAACGACCAAGAGAAGAAACTGCTGGACCTGAGCATTACAACGACCACCAACGATCGAGGGGACAGTTGCGCTGGCATCGACAATAATGGGCCGGCAATCAACAAAACCGAGTCCGTGATTGGATTTGAGCCAATTGAAATAACCGTCGAGAATCACCATCGCGGGCTGGGTCCCCACCATCAACAGGTCGGCATTCCCATGCAAGGAGGTCCCTCGTCTCACATGAACAGCAGGCAGCAATTGATGCCGACAGATGGTCAATGCGGAGTTGTTGGTATCTCCAATTCCAATGCGAATCAGATTCCGGAGGAATTTCCTCTCAACGTCGGAGTCTTCCCACCGCCACCCGAGTTTTGTTCGAATGTGGTCACGAACCCAGCGTACGGCAACATTTTCATATCCGTTTCAGTAACACAAGATATGCTAGACAGCTCCGACATCAACATTTATCCAGATCTTTTAAATATTCCCAAACGAGTGGTGGACGGCAGCACAGCTAGCAGCGGTAGCGGTAGCAGTTCTGGCCAGCCACCAATGCTGCCAGTCAATGTGTCCTCTTTCGCCACACTGCCAAGGAACAATCAGCGACGGGGCATTCTCAAAAAGGATCCCTCCGTTCAAACGAATTTATATCCGCACGACGAAATTGTTAGCTACCACAACCTGGACACCAGCTACAGCCAGGGCTACAATCAGCAGGAACACCTGCAGCAACAGTTACAGCAGCAACAGCTACAGCAGCAGCAACAGCAACAGCAGCAGCAGCAGCATCAGCATCAAATGCACGCTCTCCACCATCAGCAGCAACTGGCGTCGACGGGAGGCAGGTGCAGCAGCAGCAGCAATAGTAGCAGCGGCACGGCTACAGGAAGCAGTTGTTCGAGTAATTGTGGCCTAAAGGCGCCCACTTGTGTGAATTGTATGAAAACGGCGCCGCCGCCACTGCCAATTGCTTACACAAACGATTCGGATGGTGGCACGTCGCTCACATGCATTGGTGGCACGATGCGGCCTTTGGGCCAGAAAAGTTCCGCCTTGGGCGGCGCTAGTTTAAAATACGACAATATGGGTAGACGCATAACGGCGAGTGGGAATTCGACCCTCTCATTGCCCGACGAAGAACGCCTCGAAAACGAGACACTATTCAATGAGGGCACGCCAATGACAACGTTCCCCAAACAACGCGACCAACAGCAGCAACAGCAACAGCAGCAGCAGTCGAGAGATGGCCAGCAACAGGGATCAACTGGTGCAGGGGCTGCGTCATCAGCATCATCATCATCGAAACAATCGCAGACATGCGGTCAAACTGAATTGCAGGGTGGTAGTGATTTTGTATCACTGTAGTAGTGTAAGCAGATTGATGATAAATATACCTAGGATTAGTAGGAAATTGTCTTCGTGTAAGAATGTAAAATATATTGTTTTGTCTTTCTTTGGAATTTGTAGCGTCGTCCGCCTGGATTAGAGTACCATCCATGGCGATTGTCAGGGGATCGAATCACGTTTATTTTTTTCCAATTTGTATTGACCTTCAATTGAACTTGGGTGAAGTTTTGTGGGGGACTCACGTCACTTCACATCATTTGGAGCTGATTTCGTTCCTATTTGGATTATGTTCAGTTATGGGGGACACCACAAGACGGATACAGATACCGACAGGGCTCAACTTTGGCCAACTTCTAGTTAGTATACGTCTGGCCCGACGGGGCAACTGTGAGCTTAAGTACACGGTCAGATTTTGTAGCGTGACGTGATATTCGTACACCCTCCGCGCATCAGTGGGTCTAGAGAGTTGGTGCTGTGGAAATGAAGGTTTGTGTGCCTGGGATCGAATTTAGGCAACAACAGTTTTCCTTCAACAGGCACCCATATTTCTAACAGCTAGAGCTCTTTCATTCGAGTTAATTCGTACAGTTTAAGGCTGAAGTCCGAATATATGTATGTTGGTACCAACCAAGAAGTTCCTCTTGTTAGCTGTCTCTAATTTCATGTGCATGTCCACCGCAACTAGCCCATGATTGCATTTACGTGACTTTTGGCATATATCACGAGGTCCTTCCACCGATGCATTTTTTGAAACACTGAACCAAAGCCTTGATCGGGTTACAGTAGGTTGAAGTAGCGACATTTCCTAAACTAATGGCTAGGGCACGAGATGCCTCATCATAGAGCACAGCTAATTGACAGCGGTTGTCCCCTTTAGAGGTTTGGAATTGAGAATTCCTTTGCATGGTGCTAGTTTACAAGATCGCACGTAAAACCTTTCTGAAGGTTCTCACATATATGACTGGAACAATGAGAGTCTACTGGTGCTTTGGAAGAAGTCTGAATTTTTTGATATTTGGATGTGCTTTGCAATGCATTCAACGTATTTGTTGGAGAAGAGACGCACTTTAGCTGATTGAGTGAAGTTATACGATCTGGGGTACTTCAATAATGCATCATATTAACTCGAAAGTCAAGTGTTTTGGACAAGGATGCTATTGTACTCGTATTTTTTCAGTGAGAGTGAATACGCTAAGGCCACATGATTCAGAAGCCGAGGTGCATTCGAACCCATCACCAACAGTCTTGAATTGTCCACAGAGTACATGTATAAAACGCACTAGTTCCAGCTGTATCCGATTTTCACGATTATAGGCTTAGGTCTTTACGATGAAACCGCAAACCACTCCAGCCAGCATTTGTGTCCTCTGTTTCTCAATTTATTTTCTGTTTTAGACTTTCATAATTTTAACCTCGATAGTTCTCATATTACATTCAATTCAAACGTAGTTCAGTATTCATTTCTCGGAGAAATCTGAAGAATTTTTCAAAGCTCATTTCATTAATAATATAGTTCTATTTATTATTATCATTCTGCCATTTAATACTTACTCAATTCTGTCATCAATTTTGTAAATGAAGTGAATCCGAAAAAGCTACAGTTCCATGTACATGATTTTGTAATAAATTTCTTAAGCAAATCCATATAATTTCCATCAAATTAAAAGAAGTAAGAAATTGCAAATAATTGCATTCCAGTAAAACAAAAACCAGTTGTATATTTTTCAAAATAAATAATAAAAGCAAAATTGAATTATGAAATAGTTACATATTTATCATAAATGTAATTACGTAAAGTAGATAGAAAAGAAAATATCTAAATAAATACCATAAAATAAACAAAACTAATGACAACACAGCAAAATAAGCGAGGATACGTGAGAGGGATTTCAAAAGGTAAACAAGCGCAAAAACTCGAGGAAGGCTACAAACCCGTTTGAACAAAAAGAAACGCAACTATATCAGTTCCCGTATAATTTTGTTCCACTTTTTGTTAAATGTTTTTTTTTCGAGAAAGAGTATTAGTACCTGTTAAATAAGCAAAATATATTTAGAAGAAAAATAAAAACGAAATAAAAATTTATCAAAAATGAAAATGTCCAAATAAGGTTAGATGCAAAAACATTTGTTAGCAAAAATAAATATATAGAATATATATATATATATATACTTAGGAAAATGTGTATTTTAAACAATTATTTAATGTTAATTTTCTTCCAGTGATCATACTTCAATTGAAGCAAAATGAAATCAGCCAAAACAGTAAACGAAAATGTTTCGTAGAAATTTTGCCTCCGGGGAATAATTATTTACGCTTTGTTAAAAAAAAAATCAAAATCTAACAAAATAAATCTCTCTGTCCTTATTAAAAATCTTTTCGAATGAAAATCACACACAAGTGCTTGTACCACGTGGCAAGAAATGCGGGAATTGACAACCTAGTGTACTGTAGCAATAATAAATGTTATTTATCTTCACAATCTTTTACACTTACTTATGTTTTAATGCTAATAAATGTAAAATTCGTATGATTTTCGTTGTCCGCATTCGTTGGCCTACATTCTGCGAGAACTTGTGAGTGATTTTCAAGATTAAAAAAAAAATTGCATGAAAATTCTTGTACATAACAAAACGTAAACTACTATAAAGGAAAGAAAAATTTAAACAAAATGATATATATAAATATATATTTAAATCAAATCTCAATTCAATTATGTAAAAGAATATTTACTTCAAAGTGGATCTCTTAAAACTAATAAGTAAGTGAATAAAAGAAAATGAAAACTCTAAATAAAATCGAACAATATTTTTTCCACAAAAAATAAAAAAAGAAACTTTTTAATTACTTAGACACTTTAGTGAGCCTATTTACATATTTACTATACGAACATAAAACAAAAATACAACCACTTCTATAAAAAACAAAAACAAAACAACAACAATTTCAATTTCATAATGTACATTATCAAGGAAAACAAAAAGCAAAAGAAAAAATAAAACGAAACTGGTTTGGACCAGTTGTTAGGAAAACTCAATATTATTTTATTATTTTCACTTTAAGAATATAATTGTACATTATATAAAGTATATTTAAAAGGAAAACAAAAAAGAAAGAAACATTTTGTACTATAGCTAAAAATGAGAAATAATGAGAATTACGATAGAAAGGTGGCGAAATAAATGAAAAATGGTTAATAAACGTAAGATGAGTATATAAATTGAAGTTTTTTTTTCGCACATTTTGGGTGATATGGAGGAGTTTACTTATTTCAGAATTCATAAGCATCGCCAGCTATCTCTTCAACGTCACAGAATCCTTTCTGCCATCGTGATACTTGTGTGTCAAGTAATACGCCTCACCGCCGATCAGCATAAAAGACCCTAGAACATTTGTGTGGCAGTATTTCTCGATAATACCGCTGCAGAGTGAGTGAAGGATTGATACGCGCAAAATACCGTGGTCAGTCGATCATAAGGAGAGGGCAGTCGAAGATATACAAATTTGTGTTATGAACATTTGTTCCAGCTTAAAATATCTGACTTCATGAAACTTGTATGAATTTTCTCATAACAAAGACATCTCCATTCAGTTACCGTATAATTACTCCCTTAGAATTCACCACTCAAAGTACAGCATCTAATCCCCGACGACCCCTTGACACTTCCCGAGAGTCCTTACAGTCCCCTTGCGATAAACTTCCCAAAATAATGACCAATTTCGCATCACATTGCCTTCACTTGCGTTACTGTGAACAATTCAATAACTGTGCACACCGACTTTCACAGAATACCACTTAGAATCCACCATCCAGCGAAGTGATGTCCACTTCTCCAGTCGTTTCACAATATTATTACCCATCTTAAGTGGCAGTGTCTTCCTCTCTGACTTCCTTTCCACTCCCAGTTCATTGTTGTAAAAGTTTACTTGACCACTCACTCTGTGCATGACCGCTCAGAACCAATAAAAAGGGCCGCCCTCGAGTGGGTGGGCAGAGCTTCGGAGTGGAGCAAATTCATCTCGACTTCCTGCGAAGAATTGCCTTCAGGATGTTCAAATCTCTATTACATATTGAAAAGATTCACCCAAGGTTTTCCTCTCACTAAGCCCACTTAAAAGGGGAGCACAACTGACTAGGGAGTCCAACCGTGACACACGTGGACAAAAGTGAATGTCCCATTTATGGTTGCACACGTATGTATACCACATCCACATCCCTTATGAAGTCATCGGATTATCGAATTCAGTCCGTGTCATTGAGACTTTGTCTTCAATTGTGGTGTTTGCATGGTGGGGTCAACGCAAATGGCACGGATTGATAAATATTTATGTTTTTTTATTCAGCTGATTTTTTTCCAAATGAATTGATCTGTCCACTGAGCGCAGGTGGAGTGCAAATATTTAATCCAGCGCACTGGGCGGCACATGCTTTTTGCACAGCTGAACTAAAAATCAATCGCTCTCGGACTAATGGACACCAAATTGTGCCCCATTAATCTATCGATTATAATAAATTACTTTTTCGTGGTTTTTTTTTTGCATTCAGCCGGTTAAACCACAATTAAAGTTTCAATGATTTATTTTTGCGGTTCATTTGGACGGCTTTATCTTCTCATCAGTGGTCACTTAAGCTTTTGTTATGAATTTTATAAATTTGTTTGAACTGAGTGTATTTTAATTTTAAAGGCTTTATGGACCTCAATAGAGACACTTTCAGATTTATTCAGATCAGTGGTTCAATGGCAGTCAACCTTAAAAGCGTGGACATTTTCAGTTCCAGTCAGGCAAAAAATGTGTGTGGCAGAGCGTGTGGCAGATAATGATTCAGCAAAAAAGTGTTGACGCAACATGCTTGTGTGCGTTATACTTTGGACATCAATTCACTACCGACAATGGCTCTATAGTCCGATGTGGAACTTAGGCTGGCAACCACTCGGGTTGCGCATATCTACTCTTGTTACGTCTCGTGTCCGATTCCGTCTCTCATTCTCATATACCATGTGGTGATTTGTTGAACACGATCTTCAGTCATATATTGTCTTCAGTAACTGCCTATAAAGAAGCAGAAAGCTGATAGATCAGCAAGATGCATCTCAGAACACCAAGTGTGCAATTAAACACGCAGCTTGACAAGGTTCTCGACAGCAATGCATGCCTGTAAGTTTTTCACGTTGCACACAACGAATTTCAGACGACAATATATGGCAATAACCTATAAAGTCTTGTGTTCATGCAACCAAGTCCTTCGTGCTCAAGCTATTCAAGGCAACAATTGAACTCTTGAACTTTTGGAAGATACCTCCCTTAACAGAAACTACCTTGCCTCAAATCAGGTCACCACGCAATGTGAGCATCAAGTCGCCTCCCTTTTAACCCAATTATACTTACATGACTACATTGAGCATTGTTGTCAATCAATTTTAGAGAAAAGTATCCGAAGTCGAAGTTTAAGAGATTCAGTCTTTTTTTTTCGAAATTGACGTGGGTTTCAACCCACAAGCACCTACATCTAGAGCGGTCACGGGCTAGCTAACTTCAACTGCATACACTAATTGACTGAGGTTCTTATCCAATTGCGTGCGCCACCTAGAAGGCCACCGTCTGTGTTACGTTGTGTCACTAACTCGGAACTGAAGACTCCTCGCAAGGAGAAATGTTTCCCATCTGCTCTACTTGGCACAACCACCTTAGGCGTTGGATTCGTTAATGTTGCTGTATCCGTATGTCTAACTCGAACATCCTTCTGATACCCCTACCATAAACAGGACCAAGGATCGCACGTAGAGACCATTGACTTCTTGACCGGGAGCATGACTGGGATGTACAATGCGTGGTATGAAGTCGACTTCAGGCAGGCAATTTTTTGTTAAGCTTAGGGTAAGAGCCACTGACAAGTGTTATTCTGCATTTGAACTCCGAACTGATATCGTTTTTACAACTAAGTCGGGGTAGACAGAGGCTCAAACAGATTCGAAGTTATAGGGTATGTCAAAACTTTACATGACCGCATGTATCTCATTATTAAGCACAAAGACATGTCTCAATTGCAGGCCATCTCTTAAAGAGTTGGCAGGGCATTTCAATATATATCTCATGTGGGTGCCGAGATGCTATGACATACCGCGCAATTGATGAGCTGGCAAGCTGTGGTACAACTTCTTCTCTAGCACCACAATGAGATCCACCTTCAATGCCGATCGGTTCAGCCCACAATCGTCCTACGATGCAGACAATTAGAACAACCAACCAAGTGGCTGGAAGCACCAACTGCCTTAAAACAAAGGATATCGCTCTGTCTGGTCGAACTAAGCAGACCTGCTCTCAGGATGCTGATCGGCGTTATAACCGGAAACTGTGCAATTAGCGATGTTAATGAGACCTATCTCTCGATAGTTGGGGCAAACAAGGAGACCTCCTTTCTGGTGTATCGAGCATAAGATACTCAGATTCCACTCTTCGGGCTGGCTTTTCTTCGAACATTTTTTACAGATGAGCTGCTACACGCAGTCAACAAGCTGCGTTAAACATTTCAGCGGATCGAGGATAGGTGCACCAGTATCTCGATTTTGCTACCCTGCTTCATCACGGAATTGTCAACCTTCGTCGTCCAACTTGAGGGCAACATTCCGCCTGATACCGTCGTCATCGCATGCAGTTACGCTACCCGTTCATTAGCCCATTGGACCCACCGACTGCCCCAACTCGGCTCATTGCATCCCTCACCACGTGAAGTGTAAGCAAAAATTACCAAAATGCAAACATCAAATCTTCAACACTAATCTATTTAAGAATAGAATAAAAACAGGAAATGATTTAGGAACTTAAAGACACTCAGATCCCTTTAAGAGCAGGCAATCATCTTAAAACGGGCTTCCTGCATGAGATATCATCAAAGCATTCAGCACAGCACTCCATCCAGTCGCAGCGATGCCCCTGCCAAAAATTACTCACTTGTGAATGGCGCTTTGTTACTTAGACACAAGGGGTTCGTCAGTAAAAATTCACCCCATCCAGAAATCCGTGCGGGAAATCAACCGAAAAGGATGCTACACCGAATGTACGCTGTATAGGTACACGATATAACCTTTACACCTCAACTCAGCTCCATTCAAGTGGAATTTCGTGAATAAAGTGGAACGTTTAACACCCTAACCTCCCAGTTACACAGTCCCATTATCTATCTCGCTCTCCATTGCTGGGGGACTGCATGCATTGGAAAAAGATGAAACGCTTCAAAATGATAAAACCGACTGTGCTGCCGTGACTTGAGACTTTTTGACATGAATGAACTGATTTTCGAAATTGTTCTATAGCTTCCCCTTGAACGCTATCCACCGACAACAGATGACAATGATGAAGCTCATGATAATGACAGCGATAGGATGAGAGCTTCAGTAGACGCGATGGGTAGCTCCCAATTCCACTGAGTGGAGTGGGTTCCTCTAAAGTGCCAACTGGCGCTTAAGGCGGGGAAAATACTTTAAAGGGTCCTTCGTAACGAGACGTCCGCAAAAGCTGTGTGTTTGCCCACTCTGCGCGTCGGTGATGTTGTTAAATAATCGTCGCCGCTTTACAGGTTAAATGCCACACTCTGAGGCGAATGACTTGGCGTGCAGGCGAATTTTATCGTGAAAGTGCATTTCGCGAATGTTCAATCTTATGACAGGAATTTATACCCCACTCAGCGCAACCACTATCAAAGTATTTGTACAGCACTAAAGCGGGCGGACGGCTTTTGATATCGCGTTGGCACTTTTATTTGCCTGCTTATAGAGAGAGAGAGAGAGAGCGAGCTGATGGAAGGGTTGGCAAACCCCAGCAGCATGGTGCTTGTTTTTGTGTATCCCTGTGGCTGGTAGGGTATGTATATCAGAGTAATCCCTTTGACACATGTGATATTTTCGAAGTAGTCTGCAGTGAAAACTAAGTACTTATCGTCGTTTTTTTTGCATTTTATACCCCTTTGGAAGCATCAAGTCAGTGTGTGAGGGAAGTGGTTGCTATCCACTGAAGATTGATTGCCGGGTTTGAATGCTACGAAACTTGGCATGCAAATTTCTCTATCGAGTCTGCATTTTCATAGAGAATCATTCATAGTCACTGATCCGACAGGGTTATGGACTACGGAACATTTTAAATTTGGTCTTGTATGAATTCCCCAGTGAAAGCTGTGTACTTCATAAAGGAGTCCGCTTGCTGACGGCGCGGCGTTGAGGAAGCATTTACTGCATTCATGGACCAAGCGGACAACCTTGTTTCGTTTATAATTGGGGGTAGATGCGACATTAAAAATAAAAGCTCAAAGGCGTCACCATCAATGATTTTTTTTAATTTTTAACAGGTTTTCATTTGGGCGCCATTTTCGTTGAACGTACATAGTTACTATAATAATTTAAAGACAATGAGCTGGCAAGCTTACGCCAAGAAATCTCAAGAGGAGACATTTTATTCAATAATTAATCAGGTTTAGATAATGGACAACGAATTTGCGTTTTTGGTGTAAGGTATGCGCCGAACTGGTGTGTAATTGCAAATTAAGTGAAGTCTAGGTACCACGCAAGCTTTATTAAAGACGAGGGAAGTCTTCCTTGAAACGCCGCGCTGTGCTGACAACTGGAAAATTTCCCCCGACAGAAATAGGATCAAAATTTGGTCCTACAAAACCTGTAGTACCGTCCGTTTGGTACAGTAAAACAACGAACTACGCTACCATAGACCTGATAGAGAGCACTGATGAAAGCATTTTCACAGTGACGAGTATTGCGTGTGAATGCATGGAGCAAGGGCATGCAATTTGCGTTGCAATAGATATGTACGTCGGTATTCAAGTGAGTCTATTTTATATACACTATATATTGACTTCCTGATATTCCTGTCTCCTTTACGTTTAAGCTCTCGCGCTCTGTCTAGAAGGAGCAAGAGGCTTGGAGCGCCGGACCAGATAATGGCACTATTCTCAAGCTAAAATTATACAAATCTTCTTCATTCTTCGGCTGGCGCTAAAGTCCGGCGTAAACATGAGCAACATCCTACTGCAGTCATGGTCTTGTTTTACCTCGTTGCTCATCGGTGTTGGAATCGAAGATTTTCCACGCCGCAGTATGCGTGCTATTTGCTTTACATGCCATCTCAGAAGAGGCAGTCGTCCTCGTTTGACGAGATCGGTGCCGCTGTGGGCTGGACAGTTTGTCCTTCAGTTTCCTCCTCGCAACACCATTAGCACAAGCGGGACCAAAGATATACAGAAAAACTTTCCCGAATTGACCATGAATCTCCTCGTCCGCTTTGGTAAGTATAGACCTGCGCTCCACGTAAGTCTTAGTAACTCTATGAGCGGTTCTCTAAATTAGTTCGAACTTGCTGGAAATGTAGGGATCGATTGATTACATCTGAAGGGGGGGGATTTTCCCTGCTATCTCTTGAGACAAGTGCCTTAGTACATACAAATCTACTCGCCTATCCCTTAGGCTGCCACCCAGATCATACCTAAAGGAGAAGTCATATCATAATCAAGGAAGTAGTCATCTGGGATTCCCCTGTCGAGTTGAGAGTAAGAGTTAGTAGACATAGGCCTTTATAAAACACTTAACTGTGATTTGGAATCCAAGTCAGACATGCATTGTTTAATGAAACCCAAGCCTTGCACTGCAACCTCAAATATATGATAATTGCAATTCGGAAATTAGTTTGATTTCATCTCCATAAGTGGCAGACAGGAGACCACTTACAAAAAAAAGTGTCGAAGTTAGACCAGAGGCTCGGTACATCAACATTTACCTAGTAGATATTAGACTCACGACAACGATTTTGCCTTCGCCTATTTTGTGCAACATTGACATCACGTTGGTTTCACTTTTCGGTGAGCACAGCATCAAATCACTAAATGCGACACGCCACAGGGTGAGTCTTCTTTTTAGTCGACAATGGCTGACAAACGGCAGAAATATCCACCAGGCTCTATCTACACGATCAGATCAGATCCCTCGACCTTCTTGACTTCCTTTTGAGTCACAATTGAAAAGATGTGTAAATCAAAAACACAAATACGAAGTCCATCCGGTTGCTAAGTCGTTGTTATGTCTAGATATATAGTAGATAGAAGGCCCAAAGCATTGTCTAGAACCCTCCTCCAGGGTAGCTGTAAATCCAAAATTAACCACAAGAAAACCCATTTACAACCAAACGCCATAGCCAGCGACAAATAATCACAAATATCATATCAATTATTTCCGTCGTGTCAGTTTTCGTCAGTGTCAAATTTCAACAGGCCCCCTGCTGGCATTTGCATACTATTCCTTGCCAAACAACTGAATTACACACGCCTACACATTCCGTCAGCGCACTTCAGTCGAACGAACTTCTAATAAAGTGGACATTCATTACAGTCAAACGCCTCGAAACGCTGACAGCATTGGGTATGTCTCATTGGACTTTAACGTCACCACAATTTGTTGGTGCTTGTGGTGATGCGGGAGCGTGCTTTCGGCAACCATGGGCTACTCCCTTTGAACTAGTGACGTACTAAATATGTATGCACACACTTATGCATGCATGTAATTTCTTCCATTGGGTGTTGTGATTCACTGACGTAGAAACGCGAGATCCGCCACCCAATGTCATGTCGACATGTGTGTGCAATGTGCATGTGCATTTGCAGGACAGTGACGCGTTGCTGGAGTGAGTGTTGGAAAGGGTGAGCAATGCATTGTTGAGAGATGCTGGTTCAGAGTTCATGCATTCGTGCATTCAGTTGAGACGTGAACTTCGGGGAACGTTGGCAGGAAGGACAAGTCAACTTACGCTGATGCATTGAATTGATGAAGACTGGCTTTTAGTTGAAATTGGGGCGACTCCTAACTTAGTTCAAGGTGGTTACGCACATGCTCGTTGTTCACAATCACGTTCGGGTCGTGTGTTGATTAAGATTTATTCTGAAATGCGATTGAAAATGAAACATTCCTAGATTGCAGGAACATGGTTTCTGCGGCATATTTTGCGCGGACACTAAATCTAATTCATTTTTCTTCTGTAGCTCTTTTGCTGGCGCTACAAATTGCCTAAGGTCCTTCTACACTCTGTCACACACGCTATCGCAACGGGGAGAGTGATAGAAGAGTGCAGGGTGTGTGTTAGTACATAGGCGTATTCCCGAAATCGATTACTTGGGTTTGCGAATCGTGCATGCTGATTGTCCGGGCTATTAGAATCTTTCGAAAATTGTCACATCCATGTACGTTTTCACAAAAAAAATATGTTAATGTTCACCAGATGCATTTATGCAATATCCGGTTCGGTAGAGTAGAAGTGGTGTTTATAGTCAGTTGTACACTTTAATGCCCAAGAGTGTGTTCCATTATTTTTTACTAACAGCTTCAATCCAACGCGGCACCAAACACCCCTGCTGACCAACATGGCATGATTGTCTAACGCAGTTCACACTTATTGTAGCAGATGGTACACAAATTTAAAATATTTTAGTACACTTATTTAGTACTCTACTCAAACGCCAGTGCAGTGTGACACTAGTGGCACTCATTTTTATCCAAACTTTTCAGCATGTACATTACCTACCATCTCCACAAAAGGGGTGGGAAATGGGAAAAATCAACCTGTCTGCTCAGACCAAGAGCTACCTTTACTTAGGACGCTCATCGGCGTCATAAACGGACATTGCGCAATTGAAATACACGCCCGCCGGATTCGTGTCCCATACAATCCCTAAAAGCTGCATGGGGGAAGAGGAAGTAGATTATGTCAGTGAACGAAATGGCCATCTAAACCGCTTTGCCATAAACACCAACTGGTTCAAACTGTAGGAGTAGTCAATTTGCGTAGTATTACGCCTTCTGTAGTCAGCCACCCCAACCTACCCTAACCTAAGCCCTTCCCAAATAGCAACCATTTCTTAAAATTTGTCCCTCTCTTAAAAAAGCAGTCTTCGAATGTACTAACTACACTGGGGACCATGATCTGGCATTGCCATGTTGCATGTTTAAGTTACAATTCTTCGAACAGCACTCATAATTATAAGCTTCACCTCCTTCACTGACAATGCTCAGAGAGTGAACCAGTTTGCGAAAATTTCAAAAACTTCACCCTACCTAGTCGGCATACAACTTCCACGCTTAAAAAGAACACAAACACAACACGAGTACACCATTTTTGTTAATTCAATTTCAAAGGAACGGTAATAAAGTGATATTTATATGGTCTATTACAAATAAAACATTTGATATTCAAATTCTCATTTAGTTAAAATCTTCCACTCTTCCGGATCCATTCTGACGAAAGCACTTTCATCGCTCAAATTGTCCTCCCTTCTGACTGCAGAACTGCCACTGAGATACGTTTATGTAAATGTATATGGGTCAACTGGGATGCCGTCCATGCCAAGTGCATAGTTCGTTTGAGGTCGGGCGACGATTGCAATGTCAACATTTTCGAGTGGGCAGTTGGCCCTATGACCACTCCCACGGCTGAGAGCAGTTTGCTCAAAATTGACACTCTCGTACTTGCCTCGCGTCCTGATCGAATTACTTTGCTTGGGTCGAGTGGGGATGTCGTGGCATCTAAACAACTTGACGCCTGCACATTCAATTGGTCAATTACCTAAAGTTTGTAATTTTTCATTGGTTTATTTTTTTGAGATGGACTGCTGGCGGAATGTTCTTGGAATTTTGTCGGCAAACTTACGTGTCTCCTTTTGGTTGTGGGATGTAGGGAGTCTCCTGCATTGCGTCAAAATGTGTGCTCGTTTATTGACAACTTGTTGAGGTGTACATGACTTGCAGAGTCCGTGTCGCGTTCGGGTTTCAGTAAGTTCTTGCCTTTATAGTCAAAGCATATTCTCATAGTCGACTAAGTGTTTGACATCCGTTCAGTGGCTTAATCAAGTTTTCCAGTATGAAACAAAGGACCCCGTGTTTCCGAAGATCGCTAATGTGCCACAGCTCCACGTTTTTCAAGCAACATGCAGTACTTTCGAAACACAAAAAGTGAAGTTGAATAATATTGAAGTTCCTGAGAGACTTACACAATCGCAGGCCATGCCCGATAAGCACGTGTCGTACCTCCATAAAAGCAAATTTATGTAATTCCTGAATTTCACTAACATTGAAGGATTCCCAAGCAAGGTTTGCTCATGCCCATGAACTTTTGTTAGACAACTTCCATTGAAATTAAATTAAATCGTTGAAACGAATTGAAAGCGAAAATAAACGGAAAAATTATTTGTAGACTCTTCTGAAGCACGTCAACGTAATAATTTAGCACAATGCTTGTAAACTTCTATCGTGCTTAAATTTTTCTCGTTTTTTTTGTTTGATATTGAAAAACATAAAACTTTCCACAGTGTCGTTAAACACTGAAGCAACGAGGTTGTCAGGAAAATACCTTTAAATTCAGAGAAAAGTTGCTCAAGAGCTGCCACCGGATTATGTATCAAGCGATGATATCCGCCATTATTTTCCAGGATATTACAAGGTTGTCTTGCCGTCTTACCTGAGCGAACTTACAGTTGCCATCAATGTCATCTTGTTTTCCATAAGGAGCCCTGCTTGTAGGGTCTTCTTCTTCATTTCATTTATGTTCTGATGAAACTCGCTACAGGCCCAGGCCCAGACCCATGACCTTTTCGGTTGTGTGGTGAAAGGAGGGGGGGAGGGATAGAAAACTCTATTCGCCTTGGAGAAAAAAGAAATTAAAGAGAAATTACGAAACCTGGTGAAAAACACTGCGATGTTAAGTCAATTAGTTGAACAATTTTGTGTTTTGGCTTTCTCCCCAGTTCTCTGACTTCAAGGCTGATTTCTTTTTTTTTTTTTTCTTTCCTTGTTTTTTTTTGTGAATGATGAATCAATATGAAGGGATAATTTCATTTCATACCTTTTTCGTCCGCCATTGTTAGCCCACACTCTGGCCTTTCATTGCAGTGGAACTCGTGGTCCATGAAAACACAATAGAACCTTTCTGCTTTCCTTTGAAGTGAATTAATGAAACGAACTTAAAAGCGAGCGTGTTTCTGGACTGATGCCGATGGTTTCAACATGAACGGCGCGTACGTACAGACCAGTCGTCGTATCGGTACGTGTTTGTTGCAAAATATTGCAGCAGCTTTAAGTCGGCCCTTAAAATATGTTAGTGTAATCCCATTGCTTTGCTTCATGTCGAAGAAACTGCTCCAAGAGAAGGAAATGCTAAAGAAAATGAGTGCTTGTGGCGTTATTTTTGTCGGCTTGTTGTGGCCGGTTAACGATGGAGTCTAGTATGTGCATCTAATGCTCATAGAGGAAACACGTAATTAGCTCCCTTCTCCTTCTGCTGAATTCACATTTCTCACCAATTGGGAGAGAGGGAATCTCCACTGCAATTAAGTGAATTATTTAACGAGTGTAGTACCTGAGCAGGATACACGAGAGGATTGTGTTTCAGACAAATGAAAAACTACAGTGACAGACTATGTATGCTGTTTCATGAGGCTGTCTTTTTTGCAGTTCACTCAGGCGTGTCAATGGGAAAATGAGATTCTGAGGCCAAAACAGAGAACGTGGCATTAACAAAATGTTTACACAATTTGAATGTTTGTCTCTCATTAACTGAGTTTAGTAGGTATCCAATTGACCTTCGTCTGGAACAAGGGATGCATTCTGACCTCTCTCACCCAATTTGTGTGTGTATGTCGATTAGATCAGCGTATGACATTACTGGCAAAGCATTATTTACAACCATGAAGTAAGCAAATTCGTTTGTGCCATGCCAAGTGTGAGGAAAATTCTGCTGTGGCGAATGTGGAACATTTTTCTAATCACAATCCAACAAAGTGGCTACTGGGTGGTATCTGGGCGTATGTGGAACATTTTTGTCATCCAGGCGTGGACTATTTTATTAGAGATCGTCCATAGATCCGCATGCACTCTTCAACAATTGTTGGTCTATGTCTACGTCTAGTGTATTCCAACCATTTCTGGAGTAGGATGGTAGCATATAGGGAAATGTTGTAAAAAAGCTGAGATCTGAGTGCAGAAAGAGTCAATCCGTGGCAGACACCGCTTCCCCAGCCCCTAACTACTTGTCCAATCATAGTCTCCTTAGTTTTTAGTTCAAGTCCAATTGAGCGCATTAAAAACTATAAACTGTAAAGACCGTCAGTGGCATTCAACAAGCTACAAACCAGATTTAGAAATAACCAAGAGGCACAAATTCTGGTTTTCGGCCAACTCGCTATCACCAACGATAAAATCCATTCCGTCGTATTTCATTTAACTCCCTCTTAAGGTGGAGAAAGTACGATTGCTGCACAACAACCCCAACTTTATAGTCAAATATTTCCACTTTTAAAGATTGCGTCCTCACACACAGCACAGCAAGAAAACTAATCCCCTCGTTTATTGGTTCCATTTCCGAATATGCAAACAAGGAGTCGATTCCGGGATCATAGCCGTATACGAATAACAATGATGCGCTACCGGACTGGGACGACTGCTATCACTGTCGTCAAAAACTCATAAGCTGACATACATTCGTGCACACAGATCGATAAGTCGTTCGGCTGATGTATTCATCAAATATACTCCTCATATCCATGTCTACGCAGAATATCTCTAAATTCAATGCACTTCAGGCATTGTTACAGACATCCCATCTCAGATTTCCGTGAAGACACTAGCAACTTACTC
This sequence comes from Eristalis pertinax, assembly GCA_907269125.1. Taxonomy (NCBI): domain Eukaryota; kingdom Metazoa; phylum Arthropoda; class Insecta; order Diptera; family Syrphidae; genus Eristalis; species Eristalis pertinax. Next base: position 32,862,766 of record OU026149.1, read on the forward strand.
AATCAATAGGAAATAAATATCCTGCAGCAACGTATCCCTAAATCACCCACAAGGACGCCCCGCACATTCAAAATGTATGATATTACATTTTGAACACCCTCGGCGGGCGGCGGTGTCTCACACAAATCTCCTGTAGTGTCATGAAAGTATGTATATGCAATGATAAACGAATCTCAGGCAAAAATGAGACCGAGCATTTTTTTTTTAAGTTTCTTTGGACCCAACCCGGCGGCTGTGGCGGGAGTGAGTTTTTGATGTTGCCTCAAACATGAGTTATGCTCCTTAATATCCTGTTGATACTTCTCTAAGGTCTTGTCTTGGTTTTCATCGTCGTCATCACCATGTCGTTCACCGTCGTCGCATTCACATAAACATGAGAGCTTACGTGTAACATAGGAATAAGTTAATGTAACGTTGGCCAGACGCTGGGATGCGTCGTGTCGGTGGGAGTATGTGGTATCGCTCCGCTTGAACGTTAAGTTCTCATTATGTCAAGATGTGATGATGAATTATCATGTATAGTGGGTATATTCCTTTCCTGTATTTTCTCTTTTCTCCTTTTTTTCGCTTTTTTTTTACTTTCATTTGCTCCCTTCACTGTTCACATCGCAGCAAGAGTGAAGACACACACAGGCGATGGCCGGGGATACATTCTCTGTCAGAGACACTACCCTCTCATGTATTCATATCATTTACAACTTTGACTGAACGGAAAACTGTCAAAAGCACAAGCCGGTCGCCGTACGGAGGATGTCATCACAATCGACTTAAAGTTTGTTGACTGACAGCTAATGTTTAATTTGGATACTAACAATGGCTTTGGATTGCAATTTTTTTCCCGGATTGATTGAATTTCTGAGGAATCGAAGAAATTGTTAATGACTTTGGCTACACTCGTGGAGCGGAATTATGAATAATGACATCGTGTGTTCCGGAAGGCATCACTTGAGCGGTTTTGATAAACATTCAACCCCCTTTCGGTTTGCTTTCGTTCTGTTGAACAATTGGCTTGAAGGTGAATATGACACATTTACGTTATTTCGAGATTGAATTTGAAATTCAATGCGGGGGGTGCTTGCCGTTACTGATTTGCCAGTGGCTCTTGGAATGAAAAATGGAACAAATCTCAGACTATAATTGGTTTTCGACCCCAGAAGTTACGACAGCCTGTAGTAGTAGGCTAACTAGGCGTACCAACGACCTCTGTGCACCTGTGGTTATGTGCTTAGACCTGTATTACCAGAATACAAACGCTGGAGTGTATCCGACGACATCGAAATTTTCACCTAAAAAAATCCACAGTGTATAGTAAGGATTTTTCAGCCTTTCCTGACTCATCTTCCAACTGCCACAGCGCCCCAACTAGGCGTACCTACGACCTCTGTGCACCTGTGGTTATGTGTTTAGACCTGTATTACCAGAATGCAAAGGCTGGAGTGTATCCGACGACATCGAAATTTTCACCTAAAAAATCCACAAATGATGAATGATGTGAATATGAAATTCAATAGGGTAATATCAAATTATATCCTACTATATTGACTTAGGTTGCGATGAGTTTCATTAAATTCGCGTTAAATTTTCGCGCTTAGAGGAAAACGTACACAGGCTTAGGTAAACCTAAGAAATCGAGCGAATGCAGAGAAATGTTGCACTGTGTTCATTTTGATCTCTTTGCTTAGTTTCGGTAAGTTTCGTTCACGTCTGCTTACTTAAATGGAGGACATGAATGGCTCTCTACATACGGAAATGACAGTCGGCATTGAAATACGCCAAAGGCAGCACGGAAATGTTAATTTGCTTCAAATTACACACATTTTTACGATAGCATTTCACATCCACTTCGGTACACCTGTTTTCAAGAACCGTGGGCAGTATACGACACAATTATTCATGTGTTGAGCACTGTAGTACAATTGTTCTGTATTTTTCACTGATGCAACGATGAAGCAATCACTGGATGCTTGAATGTTAATTTTACTCTTCATCGGGATTTATTGTTGCAATAGCATACATTTATAAACACGGTAAACCACAGCTTTCACCGAGTACTTACTTTTTTAAGAGTCAAATTCGATTGAAAACCTGCCCCTATACGGATCAAAATTGACGGAATCATGTTGCACTTAATATAAAAGTTGAAAAGTCACAATAAGCAGTACTAGCATAACAACCCAGCTTGGTGTGGTTGGCAAACGTGCACAGCCTAAGGCTTTGAATAAATAAAATATATATGAAATATTTTATACACACTTCTACGTAATCTATGGCGCCGTGGAATGCTTTCTCAACATACACACATTTTTGCGCACGCCCATATTGTGATGCAATTTGCAGCACGAATTTCAGCAACGATCGTTGACTTTAGAAAGTAACAAGCGAGTGATCACTGTCTTAAGGTGCAGTTATGGTTAAACTGAATCAAGTCATGAACTGGCGATTATGATACCAGAACCAGTCGTTTTGTGGCTACCGTGGAACTATAGGCAGGTGGTAGCTATGTTGACCTGGTATTCAATTCCGCGAATAAAAACAATCATAATTCATGGATCCTCTTTTTCATAAAAGTGCGCAGAGTACAAATCTGTCTAGAAAACGCTTCTCCAACATCTGCGTCGACATATAACTGCAGTTCTCTTTGGAGCCTAGTGTCTTCTGGCTGTTCTTGAAGACATTCATGGTAGGTCAAAACTGAGAGTGGGAAGTCGGACTGCAATAAATTAAGGATGAGGCACCGTCACCGTCCATTGTAAATTAAACAGCTCCTGAGAACCAAATAGCTCAGTGACATCCCGTAGAACTTTCAACTCCTATACCTGACATCATAGCAAAAATGTAATAAGCAATCTCTCGAAGGATTCATTTCGCTTTTTAATTAAATCTGGTCGATGCGAAACTGGCCAAAGAAGAACACCAATCAGTTTCTTGTCTCAGGTCAGAGGTCAGAGATATGCAGTCTCTGCTTGATTGAATGCCACTTAAAGACCGTCAGTTGGGGACGATATGCAACACATTTCTCTGATCACAAACTAGAGTCTGTGAATGACTGTCATTAGGCCGTTTGCTCGTTACTTTCTATGAAATATTTTCGACGTGGGCGTATGTGGAACATTTTTCTGTATTTCAGCGTGCGCTCAGTAACTTATTTTAAACCTTATTTAACGAATTTTCTCATCATCAAGTTATATATTTTTGCGGGTAATGAGTCCACTAGGACCTAAGTGAGACGTTCTTTGGCGCGTCTATTCACTGATCTAACATAACCTTGAGGATAATTCATTCTTTGATTGGGTTACATATTGTCGAAAAGTGAGTTTCTGGTGCGAATATAACTTTTAGCAGACACATGGTAGAGGCTCGGGTCGCTGCTCACGTCAAGTGGTGCCATGCATGTAGTATGCTTACATAGTCCGATCTGTGTGCGAATATGATGAATATATGATCCTGGTGAGAGGGGAAATGCTTGCTATTGTTGCCACATATCGCAATTCAGGTCAGACATAAAATTCAAGCCGAATTCACTCTGTCCAAAATTTTAAGTTGGAAGATATGTGGGAACCTCTGCAGTAGTTGATTTTTGGTTCAGAGGCGGTATAAAACTGTCATCACTCGTGAGAAAGCAGTTACGCGAGCACAGTTGCAGCAGAAGATAGACCCAATTCTCTAACCATCACACATCTTCTTTGCTCTTGCACCCCCTTCTCATTCTACTAGGCAATGCTAGGGGAGTGCGCCAGGTGTAGGATTGATGATTCCATCAACAATCCACCAAACGCACTTATCTACCTACGCCCATATCTCCCTTCGCACTGCAACTCAAGTCAAAAGAACAGCAAATCATCCTCCGACTGAATGATGATAGTACCACCTTTTTCATTTGCGCTTCATTATATGGCGTTACAGTAGTCCTTGAATCGAGACACAATCAGCAGTCCTCTTCGCCTTTTCTCGATCCCCAATTTCCCTACTTTCAGATGTAAATTACGGTTTCACATTTGTCCATCAAGTCCTCTGTTCCCTCGGACAACTAATGCATACCTATTAGGTTAACTTTCGCACAGCTCCTGCAACAACCACGTGTTGTGCGTCCAATTTTGCTGTCAAGAGTGGACGAGACCTACAATTCTATGTCAACGAATTTTGAGACGCTACTCCACGGCCGGTACAATATGCACAATCGCCGCGCTAAGTATTCGTTGTCTCACCCTGTATTGGTCATCTCAGGCGTTGGATGGAAACACTCGCACAAATGTGGTGATGCCATGGCTTGGTGACTTGAATAATTCAATGTGCATGAGGAGCTACAAGCAAGAGGCACGACTTGACCAACCAAAAGAGTTCCCTTCATTTTCTCGACATTGACTGTATCGATGTACAGCGTGACAATTGGCTTGTCACCTCGCGAACATCAACATATTCCATTACAATTCCAGCCCTTTTCTCAGATCTATTGTGATGCAACCTATTTCTCGGTCGTTTCGAAATGCCTCAGAATGAGGAAAATTGCATGTAGCTCAGCTACTCACAAAACTGCTCCCAGATTGCTGCTAATGACCAACGAGCGAAATATTCAAATTCACAATCAAGTCCTTGCATAAAACCGTTTACAATATGTTTGCAGATGCCTCATTAAGCTGCCCAATAGATAATTCCTTAATTTCCTGCAAAACCTTAAGAACTTTGCAAATAATCCGCCGCCGCTCTCCTTTCTATCAGTTCAACGACACAGCATTCGAATACGAGTACACAATTAGTTTCGCAAACTGCAAAGTTGGTCTCAGATAAACAAGGCAAACGAAAAATAATTCGAAATGAGACTGCAAACCCAATTCTACCACGGGAATTAAAAATTATGGAAGGTAATTACATTTTAATGAGAATTTTCATTTCAACGGCAAAGCATTAATTTAACACCTTGATGTTTTGCTGTTTTGCTCCAGCAGCGGCTACAGCTGGCTGCAGCCGGACTACGACTGCTTTCGCTCTCCTTCGCCTTTCGTTCGCTATTGAAACGGATTCAAGTCCACAGAGACGATTCTTTATCCTTTCGTGGTTTGTTATTGTCCCTGTTTTGGGTGGCATTTCTCTGTGTTTCATCTCTTAGCTGCTGCTGCTGCTGCCCGCACTGGGTTTTACATAATTAAATGGGAAGTGAATAGTTGGTCGGTGTACTTGGGATACGATGATTACAAGCGGGGATACCGGCTTAATGATTGTGTGCGGAGGTGATATTAATGAGGGTGGTGTGGATGTACGTTGAAAAATGAATGCTGGTTGAATGAATTTATCTGTGGGTTTGCTTGATCGATTTATTGTGTGTGACGAAGTTTCACTGAGAAGATCAAGGAATGTCTCTTATGTGCTTTTTGTTCAGACTTTTTTAATAAATGTGGCAAGACTCGATCTGAATCGTGGTCCGCGTTCGAAGTCCCCTTTTCTGTCATATGCACCTAAATGAATTGTAAATCGTGACTGCATATGTTTACTCTAAGATTTCCCATCTTATAGCATGGATCGTTACGTAATAGCTGAATGTGTTGAAAATGTGTAGACATACATAAGTAGGGACTGTAGGTGACTGCTCGCTTATTGCATATAAGCTAAGCTCCACTTAGACCATTGTGGTCCATTGTGCTTGTCACTTTATAAAAACCTGAATTTCCCCACGACCCTATTGCGCTTCCTCGCTTGGATTAATTGGTATTCAGTCTCTTCACTCATACTTGTATGGTACAGATCTTCGAGGCAGTAAAGCAATAGCTGCTTTTTTTCCGCAACGGCAGGGCATGTTCCCAGGTAGTGTAGTATTGTTTCATCTTCCTCCTCTTATCTGCAGCTTCTACAGAAGTCGTTGTAGGGCGTTCCACGTCTGCTCGCCTGGTTGCCTGTGAGGCAGTGTCCGGCTATTGCGCCTACGATTTTTATAATATGTTTCCTGTTTAATTCCAGGAGAGCATCAGTCTGCCCTTGATTTAGTGCAGGTTACACTGTTTTCAATGATTTAATAATGTAATAATATGGGTGGCGTTAAAGCCCTCAGAGCGCCAAGGCCTAGCTTCTGCATGTATCCATTTCAGCCCACCTATGGTTGGTGTTGTTTATGGCGTTCGTCATTAGTAGCGACTTGATTGCCTTCAGTAGGGGTGAGGTGTCTCCTGATTCTGTGTCAGCGACAAACCAGCCCCCTTTCTTGCTAATTCATGGGCTCTTTCGTTGACTGGGATGCCCTTGTGTATGTATTCTGCTTATTTTTGTGAGGTTGTGTTTGACTTTTAGTGCTGTCCACCGGACTAGGACGCCAAACATCACTATTTGTCGTACTATTACACATGCATGAACATCCTACTGTAGTACGTACGATTCGTGCATTACGAGCTGACTGTAGTCAATGACTGGGCGTAGTACATTTCAAACAAAAGCTTGGCTCTGTCACAGATGTCTTAAGAAAATGGCACACAAAGAGTCTGTACCTCTATGAAGTTCGACCCACTCGATAAGTGCAGTCAGCTGACCACGGGCTGCCTTAAACTTACCCCGAACGACCATCAGCATTTCGAAGACCAATTTTCAAAAACAACTTTCTCCACTTTACACTCGGTATCCACAATCAAATATGGCAAGTGAAAATGCATATGCATCTGTCAAAATTAATACAAAATTGTCTGATGGTGTCATTCGTCCATGCTCCAATGGAAATAGGAAGATTTAATCCTTACCGTCAATTCTCATCGGCATAGCCCAACCTATAGTGGTCACCGGTGTGTTGAGTGTCCGAGGAAACTTTCATATGTCACGGCTCCACCTTGCCAATACTCAAAGAATATTCCTGTCAGAGAAAAAACAGGTCTCAAACTTCGCCACAATGAGTCGGTGTAAAACTGCAGGTGCCATCCACTCGAAATGTGTCTCATTCACTTTCCAGCAACAGCGAAATCAGTCGGGCAACCCATCAATTGCTGTCAATTGCAGCGCTTCAAAGATTCAATATTCACCTATCACAAGCAACGGTCTCTAAAACGGTGCCCGCAAGATCGAGGTCTGGGCTTCCGGATTGCCATTCAACCGTGGAAATGAAGTTTGGAATGTAATTTTTTAGTCACGTTTGGGTAGTCTTTTCCTTATAAGCGGAAGCTGAGGCTGGTTGGAAGGTCCACGGTTAATGTTCGAATGTGTGGTGCTAACAGCCTTGACAAGTTTCCTAATTCATTCCTTTGGTAAACTGTGAAAAGTGACTCCACCTTAAGTATCTCCTTTGCAATCCATCACTGAGGCTGGACGGTGCTCACGTGCCACGTTGCCCGATTTTATGACTTCGCGTACGAAGCTTGCCGCATTCCCTGATTCCAGACCAACGATACTAGAATCTTTAACGCGGAAACTTTCCATAAATTTCACTTGCCAAATGGCAGTGAACTTCACCCGGTCAGTGCTTTTTGAGAATCCATGTCCATTTCGTGCACTAAAACTTTTGCTCGTACTAGGTATCTCAACTCTCGCACAACCTGGCCCATTTCGTGGACGAGTTATTTCGCACTCTGTGAACTGTTCACCGTCGTATGTATGGATACATGGTTTATCGTGAACAAAAATCAGGAAGCATAATGCGATCTTAACAAAGCCACGCCGCCACGATTCAACCAACGAATGATGCAATTCCGCAGCATTCTTGCACCAAGTCTGACTATAAATGCAACGGCCGCAGAGAAAATGAATCAGAATTGAATCGACACTCAGTCACTTCAGCAGCCACACTCAATAAAACCATGAAGGTACATATAATCAATCATTAAAACATTTCAAGTATTTTTTAAATTAAATTTTTACTTTTATTCAACTAGGTCCTTATTTTCTTCGCTCTCCTCGTCGTCCTCGCTGTTGCATCAGCTTCCGTCATCGGAATCGGACATGCTGGCCCAATCGCCCTCGGACACTTGGGCGTTCCATTGGCAGGAACTGTTCAGGTCGCTGGACTCGGTGCTGCCATAGTCGCCCCTGGACTCGCCCATGGACATTTGGTTCATGGTTAGGAAACCGTTCAACATACACTATCATTATCAGCATGAAGCAATAAATTTCTCGTTTTATACAAAAAGCAAATATTTTACTGTTTAACTGATGAATCCCATCATCATTGTACTCGTAAACTCCGGATACCTACCGACGGCTTACTGTCAGACGGATGACACCGACCTCATGTTTGTTTTCGGTATTTACTCGGCCTCGTTTCGCGTGTCCCGAGACCACCGTTCGATGGGATATTCACGTGTGTATACATACCGGTGTTGTCTTTACATCCATATCGTTTGCCACATTTAAGCGCATTTCTGCATACCTCCCCATCGATAACCGAGACAGACAGAGAGATAGAGAGAGAGAGGGAGAGAGTTAAGCTTCATGGTCAGAGCAAGCACATTGCTGTTTACCTTTAGGCAGATTTCTGGCAGAATTGCCAAATGGCGTCGTTACTCATTGCCACAAAATCAGATATTAAGGCTTACGGCCAAATGAAATATATCCCGACACAAGGTCAATAACCACACCTGCCTTAAAGGTGTCAAATACGGGCAGCCTGTGCAAAATCCACCGTACAGCCGCTTGCCCATTGAATGTGACGCTACAGAGATGAGTTCACAGTTACCGCCCGCCCGTGGGTGGTAAATACATATCTAGGAGAAATTCATGACACCTGAAAAGCCACACGCTCTTTCAAGGCGCAATGAGTATCGATTACAAGGCAACATAAAGTTTCCCTTCTCCTGAACCACGAAAACTTTGCTGGAATAAGAAACGGCGAAAAATGTACCAGAACGTGCGGCGCATATTTTGGCAGACAAAAACTACTGTCTAACAATGACTTAGGACACACGGGCACACGGACATGAAAAGCATTTCTGCCAACAGGGAAAAACAGAGAAAAAATCACGGGAAAGCTATCGAAATCCCCCTCACACTGACACACCGGTGCTGCTCTCAGTCGTGGCTTTGTGTGTAAATGGTATCGCTTTCCCAAAGGAATACTCTTCCCAGGATGAGCATAAAAGGTGCAGACGACAACGGGATAACAATCCCTTTTTCGCTTCTCATGGAAAAAAGGGAAATTGCAATAAATTTTGATGATTATTTGTTCCTGTCGCATTGCGGTTGTAATTTAAATCTCTCGGAACTCTCTAGGAAATTGCATCGTCTCTCCTCGTATGGACTATGATGTGGACTGTGGTGGTTGCTCGTATTTTTCTCTTGTTTTCGTATGCAGCCAGTGCCGCATCCATGCATGGCTCTGTACAAGGGCTATTCGGCACTTACATATGAGTGGGTGCTTATCCTCGCCAGTGGTTTGTTGACCCAGCATTCGAATAAATTGTCTCACTTTTCGTTCTGCAGAAAGTTTTCGTCGGAAACATTGCCAAAATCTTGGTTATACTTGTTTATCCGTTGGCGTAGTCAGTATGCTCGAAGCCCATAAGCCTATGGTTCAATCTGAAAGTAAAGATTAAGTGTGCTGATTGAATGGGCAAAAACAACTGCTCCACGAAGATACTTTATAGTGGGTCATTCTTCTTTTTGAAAGTGTATTGTAATCTCTCGAGGGGTTGGTGAACCTTCTGGGATTGATGGTGACAGCTTCGTCTACTCAATGTGCTGTGTGCTAGCAGAGATTCTTAGACTTTATCCGGGGTTACTTGTGCATTTGTGATTTAAAATTTAATTTACTTAAGTACGTTGAGTAATAGGTACTGGGTTTCACATGTGTATTTGCATGCGGCTGGCTGGGAGTGGGTGTTACTAGATTGTGGATGTACTGAGAGGGATATTATTTATTGATACGATGCCAGGCATATCATTGGTATCTCATCTGCATTGCTTTTCTGTATCCAATTGCTTCCCTTTAGATTAGGACACTGTGTAGTAATTTGTTGCCAGATATAGAAAAACTTCATTTACACAGATTATTCTTGCAATAACTCAGTTTATAATACACCGATAACTTTTAGTCGATCACCATCAACACTTTTACATTACTGTCTAAACGCTTTTCCGAAACTGTCCTGCTTCGGCGGCTGCGTCGATATTTGTTCTTCTTCAGTTGGTTTCTTGGTACCGTGGCGTTTTTCAAGTTTAATCGTTCCATATGCTTTTGGGGGTGGTTTTTGAGGGTTCAGGTCACAGCGGTTTTCTTCAACTAATTATAAATCTCGACGTTCTACTGTAAACACGAAAATATTACGCATACGCCTCAATGATTTCACTGGGCAACTCTTAAGACTATAAGCCTCAATGCAAAAAAAAATTACGTATACGCCGCGTATATGGCACACGTGTGTACTTGAATTTTGATTGTATTATTATCTACTTGTTAAATTATGTTACATACATATATATGTCTGCGATTATTCAAGTTTACTATAATAATTTTACGATCAGATCTTGAGTTCAAATAAATCAGTATTCAATGACGAATGAAATCATTTCGCTCAAATCTTCACTCAAGTTGTTGATGGAAGTTGCTGACTACAATCCATTTTTTTAAACCTTTTGACGTTTGTACGGCACTTTATTAAAGTTTCAAGATGTTTATGAATCATTCTGATTCGCCTTTTACATCGATAGTATTCACGTATAGGTTTTCTTCGGAAACAGAGCTTTCCTGGAGAGTGGATTTCTTTTTCAAAATCGCGCTATACTTCGGAAAAATATGGACCGAGGAAAGTAAACATCTCTATCTGAATTTAGACTTTAAGACTTTAGTCTGACACGCTCTCGGAACCGTCTGTACTTCTTTTTTCTAGCACCAATGTAGGTATGTGTGTTAAGCAATTTACCTATTTATAATGTTGCATCAACGCAGCCTAATAACCACAGCAACAAAATGTGCGCCGCATGTGGAAATGCGAAAAAAAACTTCATTGCAAGAGCACGAGGTAAGCGATTTCTCGATTGGGGCATTTGGGGACATTTTTAAAAGTTGCAGAGTCAAAATGTAGAAACAACGGACACGACCGAGGCCTTCAAACAAAACGACAATAACTACCACTTCCTCTGGTCATACAACTATCAAACTTTGCTGAAAGAATATGTGGTTAACAGGAAAGAAATGAAAAGAAAATGAAGAGGCTAGCTTTCCTTATTACTTCACAGTTCACAAACGCATGATCAATTCGACTAACGTAATGCAACGGATATTTTTTGTTTCTTTTTCTAAAATGTTGACGCCTGGGGTTTTAGCTCTCGTTTGATTCCAGACTTTTGTCATTTGGACGACTTTGATTTTTGAATAAAGTTCCACTGGATTCCAAAATGCACACTGTGCGCCCTATGACATCTGAGGACTTTTAAAGACGTTTAAAAGAAAAGATAACCTCCCCACATGCCTAGCCTTTAAAAAGAATTCTTTCGTTTAGAGTCTTAGAAGAATTGATGCAAAAAACGGGCTGGAGACTGAAAATAATGCATACGAGCATCCAATTAGAATATTAACGTATTTCTAAAATCGATATCACTCCTGAACACAAAAATACTTTAAAGTCAAAGTGGGACTCATTTATGTCACCGAGAGTAGGTGAGGTTAGGTTAGATGTGTGGATAGACGGAGGGTAAGCCAGTTGAACACTCTTTGCTTCATCCTCGTGCTTGTCTCGTTGGTTGGGATGTGTTGCTCAGCCGTTCTGATACCATAATAAGTCTGAAAATACATTTTAGTCTGTTATTTGTTAGATCCTGGAGGTCTTGGAGAATACTCTTCCCGTGTCTATGTCCTCATCGTCGCCGCAGCCCCTGCCTATTGCCGATCAGCCAGAAATAAAAACAACACATTTTACACTTCTTTATTACTTGTCTTGTCGGACCAACATCCAGGATCGGGACCTCATCATGCTCATCAACGTGCGGACTAGACGCACACACGATGGACGAGATGGGACATCTTTACAATATAGTCTTTAGCTAGTCCTATTTTCATTTCATGGTACTTCATGATTATGATCAGCTAGTGCTCCAATTAAAATCACTAACAAATTTTTTGTCGCACTGAAGGAATTTCTCGATTTTTGCAGGGTTCAACTTGGACCGGAGCATCTGTGTGCCGTCGCGGGGGGTTAGAGAGTTAAACCTTTTATTAGCTTCCTGTATGATCGTACGACCTAAGGGCGTATTGACGGCCCCTACACCTACTCTGCGACACTCTGTCGATGTACAGTCAGATTTAATTTGGTCATCGAGAGTAAAAAGTGACTTTTTCCAAGAAGCCACAAAATTCTTAAAAATGTGTTCTGTAAAACTGTAAATTGATAAATTTGTAATGCAACACTCAAGAACAGAGGAGCAGAGTCTATTGTAATAGCAAGTCAATGGGTAGCAATGTTATCCTTAATTCCCCAAAAATTCCAAAGTGTTGACTGGGTCTTGTAAGTTGAATAAGTACTTCGATATATTCACAGAACCAGTAAATGTTCCTCAACTCCACAGTCTTTGCATTTCCCAACTACGCAAATCTGTTTCTTCCAAGTTTGGCACTGATACGAGTTCCAATGCCTTTACGGATATTTGAACATTTTCCACTTCATTTTCTGATCAGACAATCTCTCGTGTATTATTCCATATTTTCCTGCGTCTCACGTTCTTCTAAGTTCAACCAAAAGTTAGAGGGGACTCCATTACAACTGCTATAGATAGGGCTCTATACATTCGTGGGACGTGATAGTTTTCAGTGATTTGTCTATTGTGTAAGGGTTGCTGCAAGGAGCGCACAACTTTGGCCCTCTTGCCGGTTGCTGCCAGCGCTCGCCATTAGGTAATCGAAATTTCGCACTGATTGAAAACAGAGAGGAGGAATTTTTACTTGGTCCTTCATTCCACTTTCCGTCCTCTGCTCTTCCATGTTGTTTTGTTATTTATTCTCTTTCTTTTTTCCTTGTTTTCGCTTTGGGCATGGATGCATTAGGGATCATTGTGTCCTTGGGTGGCTTGGCTATTTATGTCTAATGCAGCAAGATGTTTTGCCGGCATTTTGTGGGTGGATAGCACTTTAAGGATACAATACGTGATTTCGGGATGAATTGGAATTTTATGGGCTTCCGTGAAAAAATAATGAATGGGAATTGTGATTACTTATGTGATAATGGAAATTAAAAGGCAATATACTCCCGATAATGGCATGTTACGACGGAACCGAGCGAAATGGGCTATTCACCGCCTTACATGACCACTGATCATGAGGCTCACGTTGCAAGAGAAGATAAAAAAAAAGTGGATTGTGTAAAATCCTATTACGTTGCCTTTGCCTTTGCCTGTGGAAACCAATCATTCTGAAACAATACCTGACCGGCCGACAAAGCCGTCCCTTCACTGGTCTGCTCAGCAGATACTGAAAGGAAGAACGGAGGAAAAAAGGGACAACCATCAGCGATTTAGCATCAATAGAAATTAAAGCAAAGAAATCCCTCTTTAAGAGGAATCCTAAAAGTCATTAAATTTCATACCGGTTGCGACCTTGCCCTTATGCGGTGTAGGTCAAACTTTTCAATGGGCGCCTATAATTTCTGTCGTCATAAAAACCAAGAAGATATGGTCAGTAAATGTAAAAGGATAATTATTTGCAGAGTGTATTTCTGCTGCTGCTGCTGCGGCGGCTTCTGTGCATTGGGGGGGTCGGGATTTTTCTGTGCAAAGAAATCCGATGAAAGTGGTAATTTGCGCCATTAAAAGGACATTCGAAGGCACAAAGCATGCGTGCTGGCATTCATTTTTCGGTGGAGATGAAACCCTTTTGCAAATAGTTCCACGCAATTAGCCAGGAAATAAAAGCCATCACAATTTTTATTGATGAACATTATTGTCGTCATTGTCGTTGTCGATGTCGTTTGTGTTCCCCCTGTCGATGTCGCTGTCGATGTGTAGGATGCGCACGTTTGTTGGTTGAACGGTGCGAATAACATACTCGTTTCTAATCCCACCCGCAAGCCATTGTATACCCAACAAATCAACGAGCTGTGAAAGGACAATGTTCAATGCTTTTATGTGGTTTCCGTTTGGGGTGAAAAAGGATTTTTATTGCATGACGGTTGAGTGTTCCGCTTTTTTGTGCGAGCCCCGAAATGTGCGTTTCCTTTGAAGCTTCCTCCGTGACTCATTTGTGTAATACACAATTATTTTGCTGAACAAAATGAAATGTTATATTCGGCTTAGGATACATGATGCCAACCAACTATGGGCACATGCGAGGATGTATCGTTCGATTTCTGACAACAAGTCGTTATTGATTTTATGGGTGAGGAATTTAATTGCTGTCTCAACAATGCCGCCGCTGATGAACACTTCCTTTCCGCGGAAGAGATCGTTAAGCGGAAACGAGTGGGGTGGAGTCGGCTCAGCAAAATGCTTAAAATCAAAGGAATGTGCAGGTAAGCAACATTTTGAATGCTGAATGATGATCCAAATGAGGACGTGGCAAGAGGCTATTAAAAAAAGGTAAAATTCCGTTAATAATGGAGTACACTTGGGGTCTACTATAGTGGACCAGAGCAACAGTTTTGTTCATAACTTAACAGGATGCAGGGGTTTGTTTTAAGACATATCATGAGTTATTCAGACATACAGAGATGGCTCACAATATTGTTCGACATGATGAACATTGCTGCAATCAACGCTATTGTCATCGACCAGACAAATGTCAGCTATGAAAAAATGCAAGATGTACCTTTTGCAGGACCTGTCCTTCAATCGGATTAAAATTGTATTAAATCGCCGGCTATTGATTGAAATAATTCCTAGGCCATTGGGAATTAAAATTGGGAGGCTTTTAGGTATATCTGAAGATACACAGCACGATCTGACACCTAAGATGGGGCGAGTTGCCATATGCGCTTATTGGACCAGAGCCCGAAATAGATCCACGAAGAAATGCTGCAAGACTTGTAACAAATGGATTTGTGCCGATTAGTCTATTTATGCAAGTTAACACGAACAATATTTAATATTTATGTTTGAAGTGCCATTTTTGTTAGTTCTTGATTTAAAAAGGAAGTTTTTATAAAATTGTAAGTTCCCATAAATAAAGTATAATAAAGCTATTAAATGACAATTAGTTGATATATTATTTAAACACTTGTTTTATATAAATGTTTATACATAGTAGGCCAGAATTGGTGTATAAAACTAGGTCGCGTGTGGTCCAGTGTTAAAAGAAGTGTGTGCTGAGCGACAGGAAGCATTCCTGCTGACCACAAGGAATTTGGTGTCTTCTGCAAAGCGCGTCGTCAGTAAAACGACAAGCTTCGTCTTAGGAAATATTTTGTAGTTAGTTAACATTTGGAGATCAATAAGTAGAGATTGAAAATATGTTTTGATTGCGTAACACCGCGTAAGTTAAGCCCAACACATTATTTGAGCTAACACAAGTGTGGGTATAAACTTTACGGCAAGGGGTATGTTTATGCACTCCTGCGTTGAAAGTCCATGGCTCGATGCTGGACATAACGTCGTTTATTTTCTGTATGTACTGAGTTAAAGTCCAAATTTCTTCAATCGGAGACGGCATAAAAATGGAGGTGTTCTCCACTCTTTTTGACGGACAACACAAAAGACAACTGCAGAATCTAAATCCAATTCCACGTTGTAATGTGGCCCCATACGAGAAAGACAAACAAGTAAATATGCGCAAAGCTACTTCGTTCCTATTCTTAACTGCTACGTGTCGACAACTCTTTGATTCACTCCGCGTCCCAAATTCAAATGTTACGCATACGCCTCAGTTGGCTACATAGACTGCTCTTACGCCTGTTCGATGTCCCTATATGACATTGTGGCTCCAAATCTGACGATATTTCTTAAGACTTCTTTTAGATAAATACCAACAGTTCCTATCTACTGTCCGGTTGCTGATGTCTATGATCATCATAATATTATGGGAACTTTGCAATCGAAATTTGGCTAGAAACAAACGTTTCTTAGGTTGCTGTCAACAAATTGACCAATGCGACCAGTTCAAGCTTTAGGGTCCCTGAAAAGCCGCAGCACGCCCATGATGGCAGTTGTAGCACATCACTGGATTAGGACCTATACGAATCTTACAGTGACATGAGTAAAGCCAAATGTCTATGGGTGCAATGCTATGCTACTGAGGCCACGAAGAGACCAAGGTAATCTTAGGTCGTGCCTGAATAAGCTCTTCGTAGTACTTCGCAAATATACAATAGCATTTGTAAGCACCTAATTTTCTATATTCGCCATATTTGTGCAACAATCAACGTTGGTTGAAACAAGAAACCAGCCTCAACTCCCAGCAATTGAAATCAATTAATGACTTATTGCCAAAAGGGATTAATTGAAAGCCTTTTAAACAATTCATGAGTTATTCAATGTGAAACATTTTCTGAATGTCCTAGTCCAACATTTTCAAACGCCTTCTGGACCTGACTGCCAATTATCGACCTCTCTTTATGTTTCGATTGTACAACGAAATCCGCTTTCTGGAAATACCCCGTTCTTAAATCATTTTTTCGATGTTTTTCATCCAATTTGTGCGAAGAACCTTTTAACTCATTTGAAATTATGTTTGCATTTTGATTCAAATTCCTTACCACACGAAAAGGAAGGTCTGATGAGCCCTTAAACTCCAATTGTTGACACGGCAAAAGAGATCTTCCTGCTTGTGGATCGGTCAAACGATTCTGATATTCCACCCATGCTTCCCTTGGGCAGTGCCACTTTCTGGGTCACCCCACCTATGTCACTAAGGCCACTCAAGGAGTTTGCTAGAAAATGCCTAGAGTCCTTAATATATGTCCGCTTCTAACTATTCCATCAAGAGGCCATCTGTGTTCTAACTTCTAATTTGAATAACATTTCAGTGAAAGTCTCTGCATCTGCGCGATAAGGTGCACTACGACTTGCATCCGTGTATGATGCAATATCTCATGAGAATTGCAAAGCCGCCGACCTATAAATACGGTCGCTTGGGCACTGCTGAGAGCACATTTGAAAAGACATCAAGTCAGTTCAGACACAAAACAACAACTCAATCCAACAATGAAGGTAAGTCCTTTGCATACACATCCTGACGTTTATTGAAAAAAAAAACTGCCTTCCACATAGGTCCTCATTTTCTTCGCTCTCGTCGCTTTGGCTGTTGCTTCTGCATCAGTGATTGGACCAATTGCAGCTCCAATTGCCCTTGGACACTTGGGAGTTCCTCTAGCCGGAAGCGTGCACATCGCAGCTGCCCCAGCTCTCATCGCTCCTGGCATTGCCCTCTCCCATGGAATTCATGGTTAATTGCAAGTTAACTTGGAACAAAACCAAATCATGTCACAGCGACTTGAATAAAACATCTATTTCCCCTTTTCATAGCAAAGCAAGCAACATGTTTAAGTCTCATCGAACACCTCCTTCGTATTTCTGCAGTATTCAGTCTTTATTATCTTGATAGGGTTGAAGAGCATTGATTATTAAGCTATTTAAACTTCTGCATACGAGAACAGGACATGCTTAAGATATTATCGTGATGCTCCTCAGGCAATAACTGTGTCAAAAGTGGGTGTGCTGTGGTTGCATCATTGAAGTGTTTGTCGAGAGGGAAAGTGGGTTGGGACGATGAGAACTGCATCAAGTGGTGTTTTGTGAGTAGACGAGGTAAGCGTTTACGAAGTATCCATCGACGTACACTGACCCAATTAGATGAAGAGTCTGGTGAACCCATCAAATGAACCTCGCAAGTGGGTCAATTATCGAACTATTCTCTTCGAGAATACTGCAATCTCGTGATAAATTGATTCATTTAAGATGGGGAACATCTTTGGCCACATAGTGCAGGGAGACTCGAATGAAATGCCGGTAATGCAAGTCTGCATTGGTCTAGGCGATTGAGAAGATTTCTGTGCTTTGATGAGATTTGTGCCATTGCGAAGTGTTTGTTTGTCGGGTGGAAAGGCGACGAACGAGATTTTCGGTGACACAGAATTTGAAAGAGAGCTCAAACCACTTGATGCGAGTGGCTGGAAGCTACTAGAAAAGGATGTTGCTGGCTGGAGGGTCTTATTGGTTGAGACAATGGTTCAAGCTCTGCTGTAGACGAAAGGGGACGAATATTTAATGACATGTAAGCACTGCACTGAGTGTATTATTCACAGGACCGACAAGTTGCTTTGATTGAAGGGGCTGTTGTTTAGCTATTCTACAAGTATGGGGTGTTACGCACCGGAATTGGCCTAACCGTAAGGTCTGCAGCAACCTCTGCACTGTTTTTCAGTCAAGTTTCAGTTTCGAAGTTGGTGAAACTATTCAGGCGATGTTTCGAGAAGTTTCTTCAAGAAAAGTGTCGAATATTGAATTAAGACACACAGCACATATATACGTCAATACATCTACCACTACGCCAGGGCGGTCATACATGCAAACACCATGCAATGGTCTTCTAAGGTAAGCTCATAATTTCGTAAGAGTCGTTTGATAAGTCAGTGACTTTTCTCTTAGGTCAAAGTAATTAGTCCAGCATTTTTTACAATTTTTTTTTTGGTTAAATTTTCAATATTAGTTATCTCAAGGCTCTCAAAATAGTTCTTTGATTCAGTGATGACCTCTTCATCGATCCAAGTCTCCGCTCAGCCAGTAGTTGGCTAGGGCTAAATTTGGACAATAAGCACGATAGGTTTGCAGTTCGTTACCTATCTATCTTTGGCACCTCTTTGAAGTGGCTAGCTACCAAAGCCATTAATCCGACTGTCTAGGAATAACTGGTTGCATTCGAATGACACCCAAGACGACGGCGGCACTCAAGACTATCGAACCTCCCCCGTCGATCTATTCTGTAGCAACAATGCAACCTCATCGGATCTGAGGCTTAGGCAATGGGACAGTCGGATACTGCACAACATACAAGCAGACTAACAACAACCAACCCTAGCCTCAGAAAAGACCTGCCATCTAAGTTTGCCGTATCGAAAACTATAAGTAACAAGTGGTACTAGTAGAAGGGGAGAGCTCCCTATACACTGTTCAAGCACAAGTGCGGGTAAAGGCGCGGGGGTCTTCTTTGACCAGTTCGAAAAATACTTGAACGAAGAGACAGCGCTTTTCAAGCCGAAGTGGATGCCATAAACGAGGCAACACTTGCGTTGAGAGACCACAGTATAAATATAAAAATTGATAGCTGTTGAAAGCTACAGCATCAGATATTCTAACATCGAAACTGGTGAAGATATGCAGACAAAGCGTCAGTGAGATGTGCTTAGTGATCACTGTAACATATGCCGAAGAGAAAAGGCGGACATACTCGCCAAAAAGTGGTCTGAGCTGGTGAATCTTCGACAATTTCGTATACATATAAGCCCATTTGCTCCATAAGGAAAAAAAAAGAAATTCAATGCTCCGAATAGAGCCAGAACCCGATGGATTGATCTGGGTATTGGACCATCAGCAAGGGCTCAATGGCAGACGCCGAGCAATGCAAGATTATCATCATTGATCTGTTTTAGACGCAAGAAAGCGTGCATGCTAATATGAGTCGAAAATAAGATCACATGCACTGGGTCTGAACATACCGCGACAACGAATCTTGCAGAAGCTGCAGAGACCGAAATAAATGGAACATCCGTCTAGCATCCACACTGCGAATCCCCAGCGCAAGAAAAATAGGCAGTTCTATTGAAATCACATCTTGGAGGACTTAAGAGCTGTTGAACTGAACTGTTGAACTGAGAAAAGAATTTTGATGGTTCCAGGAATAGAAGAATGTCTCGCTGTAGAGAACATCTCTCGTGAGCCTCGTCCGAAAACTTGGGACATGCCTGCCTACTTAATTAGTTACTTATCAGCAATGCGATCTGAGCATTGCCCTGAGCTATAACTGCCTTCCTTCGTTGACGATACCGGACACCCGGCACCCAGTCAGTATAGTCTACGTGATAGCCCCCGTAAGGCACCATCAAAAAGCACAAGTACATTAAAGATCAGCAATCACTTGTAACTGAAAGTATTAAATTCAATAAATTGTAAAATTAGCAACCAAGTAAATGTAACCCCTCAACACAATAAAATTCCCAGAATGCACTCAATTTTCACTTTACTTCAAAGAAGAATGAAGAGAGAATAAAGAAAAATCAAACCATTCATTCAACTGAAACCAATGATTCTGTCATTGTACAGAGTCACGTTGTGCGGAGATTAGTTCTGCAATGCCGGCATACACACCCATGCACACAGAGTTCATACTCTCAGCGAACTAGTCCCATCGGTGAACGATGAAAAATTGACTCCACTATCTTTCGCAAACAGGAAAGTCAAGTTTTTCAATCACGCCTTTCATTCAGAGGTCGAAGTACGATGAGTTTTTGATTTTTCTTTTCTATCTTGCGCCGCGGGATAATTAATTTTACGGTAATAAAAGTGTGTAAAGCGCTCGAACCGCAAACACTACATAATTCGATGCCTGGGACGGTTGAACGTTCATTATGTCCGCAAGGAGCGGGTGACAGCTATGAATGCCTTTGAGCGTTAATGAGAGCAGTGGCAGGAGGAGAGAAAATAAGAAAAACGAATGGCCTGATGCTTTTCGAAACGCTGAAGGGACACTTGACCAAGGATGCTGAAAGGATCATTAGTTTTATGGTCGTAACTGTTTTTTTTTTTCTTTTTTTTAATGCAGTTTTGTTTTTGAGTTTTTATCTTGCGGCTAAGTAGATGATGGAGAAATAAACTGATAAAATGCCTGATAGTGGTTGGCGACTTATTTGACAGGCGGGTATGCAAATCTGTTTCGTTTAACATGCCAATGGAAGAAGTGGACACTTAAAGTGCTCCACAGTGTTGCAGTCGCAAGCTGGAGATTGAGATTGTGTTCGACAAGAGAGTGGTGCTTTATTTAGTGAGACTGAATTAATTTGCATCACGACTGCAAGCGCACGATTGTCATGCAAACGCTAGTATTACCATGGTCAACCAATTACAATTAATAGCGTTCCCAGTTGATTAACCCTGATGTCAGCTTAGCATGCTAGCTACTTAGGAACTACTTCTCTCCTATCACTCTCTCCATGTGACACTGTTAGCCTGCAGCCGAATCGTACGAATGCAGGTTCACGTTGAGTGGTTGTTTATCCTGAATTTATGGCTGGCCACCAGCATCGATTGACGTGGTGAGGCCTCTTCTGTTCCTCCAATCTATACCACTGGCTACAATCGTCTTCCAAACACACAGAATCAGAACAATCATAAATGTGAGTACAACAAATAACTCAGATCCAGCAGTAGGGTGTCGCTGTATTCGAATAAAATGTAAATGCGACCAAAACTGCATGTTCACTGCGCACTTGGTCTCCGTGGCTGCATGCCTCTTTCGACGCACTGTATAAGGGCAACCATTGTTGACGTTTATGTGTTTGAGATGGTGGCTCTTTGAGAACCCAATGAGCCCTGAGTGCCGATTTGAAACCACAGCTATGAAAGTTGAATGTTGATGTGCATTTAGAACCATCGTGTAGTGTTCAGGAACATTATCAATTCTTTGATGTAAAATATTCGAGGAAGGGATTCCGTTGCCTTGCGCGGGCAAGCACTGGACAAGTGCCCTGGGAAGTGAGTCAAGGACTCTGGTTCTGCCGTCTTATTACCGCTGCGACAATATTTATATTCCCAAGTCTAACTGCATGATCCCCTATAAGCCAGTACCCCGTAGTTATCGCTGTAACTTTAGAAAGAAATGTCAGTGCAGGAGAAGATCGATTGTTCGTGATATGTTCCAATCTGGCCATGTCTTCCTAGATATTACACAGTTATATACGGAGATCCTTAAATGTTTTCGGTTGTTTGGTTTACCATTTTCGAGAAACGTGATGTAATACGTACTTTTACTATCCCAAGTGGAATGTGTACCTCCACAGCAACGCGTTCCTTATTTTGCCAGTTGGTTTGAACTTTTTCTCGACTGCAGCAAGCTCATCCCGATATTCCTGGACTTATTTTAACGTCATGAAGAACGAATTCGATGCAACTGACTTAATGGCAGCTTGACTGTTAACGAAGATAGCTGTTCTTTACATTGGCGCTGTATTCGGATAAGATTGGAATTCACTGCACGCCTCCCTAAAGGCGAGGATTTCCGCTTGGAAGATGCTGACGTAATTTGGGTATAATTATGTTAGGCCAAATCCAACATACGCCATCCTTGTTTGGTGGCCAGCAATAAGAAACAAAGGCAATCTTAAATAGAAATGTAGTATCCAGAGATCCGCGTGTATCTGCATCACTTTGTTTCACACCCTCAGCGGCCATGGAAACAATCCTACTTCCCATGGACATTTATGGGAAGCTGATAACTACCAAGGCAGCGGTTAGGCTGAGGAAATGCAACCGGTGGAGCAAAATACACAGCTTAAGACGCATGGATATAATCAAGAACGCAAAGATCCCGAAGCACACAGGCTATATAAGGCCCTTCATAGATTTCGACCTTGGGTATAAGATACTGATCCCGGACAGAGAAGACTGGGCAACAAATTTATTCAGGAAATCTGGCACTCTGGACGTATACACGAACGTTTCTAAGACGGTCGAAAGCACCGGACTAGGTGTAGCCACGACGTCGTGGCAGATCTCCTTCTCTCTGTCCCTCCTACATTGTCAATGAACCCGATAGACGGGTTTTCTATCGCTATATGCATAAATAGTCAGGCGGCTATCAAGGTTCTGGATCAATCTCTCAGGGAGATAGAGTTCAGATAGGAGATACAACCTCACCAATGCTGGGTTCCTGGGCATAATGGTATTTCAGCTAACGAAAGGGCCAACGAGTTAGCTAGAACAGAGGCAAGCCTGCCATTGACAAATAATCATGATACCCCCTACCCCTCGCTCCAAGTAATTAACACTTTATTACTCACAGATGCCATCAATATTGCCAATCTAAAGAAAGCAAGTACTCTCCTACAATTAAACAGGAATGAAATCAGTAATGTTATGGGCATTACTACCGATCACACGCCAGAAGAATGGGAGTCCCCCACAACGAATTCTCCAGGACCCTGCAGCGCCGAAGAGGAAGAAACTCGCTTCACTATATCGACACTTGTCTAGCCCTTGAAAGAACGGGAAAAAGCATGATAGGCAGGTATTCGCTCAGCTGCCTAGAAGAAATTTCGGACATACAGATTATGAAGATAAAAAAATGTATTAAGAAAGCTGCGTAACCTAGCAAAGGAGTGGATCATCCAAGATAGGCCACTAGCATACCAGTAAGTAGCTCTCAAGGGTTAGTTAGCCTACTAGATTGAAGAGGAATCGATGCATAAATTACCGGACAGCGATATTACAATAGATTCCACTCGGATTTAAGTGGATCACTTTCACTAATCTAAGCTAAGACTACAGAGATGCAGAGAGTATCTGAGTAAATACCCGCACCGTATTTGCAATTCATCTTTTAAAGGTCTATTTATACACTCCGGGATGAGCCATATACGTACCACGAGTGTGTACATCCATCGAGATAGGATTGTGGACCGATGGAGCATTATATAAATTTAAGTAACCAAACGAATAACGAATACACGCTTCGTCCACTTTTGGTAAACTTGACTAAGAAATACCTTTTATCAAGGATAGTCCCGTTGGTCAGTCTCTTTTGATCAGATGCACATGTGGAATTTCTCATGATTTCCGATCCAATCTAAGACGTTCAACCAAACGCTTTACCGATGCGGTGCGTTCTAGATAACAATTTATGTAAATAATAAGTTCATCGGCCCAACTGAAAGGCATCACAATTTTAACTTAAATTTACGAAAACAGAAAAAAGAGCACTTTCATTGAACAATCGTAAAATCGTTCATCTCATTCAATACCTCGGGTGTAAGCATACATCACTCAGAAACACAATCAATTCTGACAAAAATTTACGAATTCATCTCACACACCATGCATCCAAGCCATCCGAACGCCCCCGCCGCTCCGCGCCGCCTTTATTTGAAGGAACTAACAACGCGCAAAGCCTAGCATCCTGGTATTGTTAAATTTTACAGCTCTATCCGTTCCTTTATAATTTTGACAATGTACGAATATATGTATCTAAGGAGTAAAGGATTTAGCTTATCCTGCAAATTCCCTGCTCCCAGATACAAGGGAGGAAGAAGAAAAAAGGAATCTTATAAAAGGATCCAAATCCGTCGGAGAAATTTGAATTTCCCTTTTTCGAGGCAAATGAAGCAATTCGCCGGAATCAACAAAATCAGAAATCATGGATGTGACGACGAATACACACCTACGTGGCGTCGAGAGTCGATTGCGCGGTATGTGCGTCACGTTTGTCATATATTGATTTTCATCACTAGGTGGTCCAACCAGAGAGTATATTAGATTTGCCTTGGGGGCGCAAAGCCGACAGGCTTTGAAGACTCTCAACAGATGTCTTCGAAAATATGTTCATTACGGCGGAAAGAAAGGTGGACGACCTTGGAGAAATGTGAAAGCCATTCATGCGGAAAAGTATGATTTCGCTGAATAGATTGGATAAAAATTGAAGTCTAGGAAATATTTGTGCGTTCCGTGTTCATTTGCTCAGCAGTGAATGGTAGTCCTAGCCATTGTCATTCCTTTTGATTGATTGCTTGTGCTTATCAGACAAAATGTTGATCTTAGAAGAAGGGATTTTGTTGATGGTGTTGAAGAACAATCGCTGCTCACTGTAGAGGGAAGTGTTAGTTGTTTTCCAGCCACGAACACTCTGGTCTTTGGCGCTAGAAGTGAGATTTGGCAGTGGAAGGCAGTCGGCAGCCCTCGTACGTTTAGAGGTGAGCTTATCGATGGCTGACAAGATTGGCGCACTGTACGAACTGAGAACGTGATGTATGTCCTCTTCCTCATTTTCATCTCACTCCTTGGGTGTCCCAAGTGGCGTAAGTACCCGCCAGGAGTACGTTGGCTTGTGTAGACTGTGCTACTCAACTTAGCTACTGGCAATCTGCCGATGAACATTGAACACAACAGAAAATGTTGCTTTCTGTACTACAACTCGAACAGTATCCATGCCTATGCAATCACGAATCCGACCATCATCGCAAAATCAAGACTTCGAAGGATGTGCACATTGACTACTTATTGACTACTGAGTTTGACCGTATCCCGTGATCGGAAACTCAGCGATTTGTGGATAGTGTCCAGTGTCCAGAAAGAATTGCGGCGAAGGACTTTATGCACAACGTCCAGTGTCCACAAAGTAGTGCTGCGAAGGAATCTGTGTGAACAGTGTGCAGAAAGTATTCGAAGGACTTTGTGGAGAGTGTCCAAAGCACTACTGCAAAGGACTTTATGAACAGTGTCCAGTATCCACAAGCGACATAAGTATGTGGTCCTCTCCAGCAGAACCTATATCACGAGTGACTCTTAAAGCATTGGCTTATGCCTATTCGGCTCAATTTGACGGTACGTCTTTAAAAACAAAACAGCGTTCAATATCGCGTGTGACTTATAGCGATTCACTACACACATGAAACTTCACACAGCCAAAACCAAATACACATCCATAGTCAATCCAGGATTGAAATTTAAAAAATTATTCATATTCCCATCAACAGCACCGTCATCGCTTGACATATATACGCCTACAAAGATTCTAACACCACTTTGACTGTAAATAATATCACTAGACCCTTTACACACTTACGTCTTCATAAATACACTTCCGTCCTGCGTCCTCTGTCAAAACCTGTCGAAGGGGACATACCATAAAAAAAATCTAAAAGTCACCGAAGGAACTTTTCGTATTGACATAAAAACGTCCCCAGGGGACAACAAAAACTTCCTCAGAAACCTCTGCGAATGTGTGTATCCCAGGCAAAGTGTGAGTTTGTTACGTCATAAAAATCGTAACGCCCGAGCCTAGTTGTCAAATATGTAATAGTGACCATTATTCAACTAATATGATGGTGGTGTGTATGGATGGAAGAAAAATCCCATCCGCAAGCCCGCTCAAGGACTCGTTCTCCTTTATTTCTCGCTTCTTTTTTTTTGTTTGGCTTAGAACGAAATATGAGCGTGTTCACAGCGATGACAGCCAACCGGAAGTTTGAGTTCTAATCAGGATATTGACGATTGCCAATCGGACGGTGGGAGGAGAGGTGTATGTGTCATATATTCCATTTCGTATGTTGTCAAGCAGCCAGAAGGGTATGGATTTAGCTGGAAGAGAACTTAATGCACAACAAGGGGAAATCGATGAAATTCTGTTCCGGGGATGGACGCTTGTATCCAGAAATCGTTTTGGGACTAAAATGTTTTATTTGAAAAATGGCATCGTAAAAATGGACGACAGCAAGGAATTGTAGTTGTGCTCAGACACTTAAACTTTTAGGTGATACTAGCAATGTGATTCATTCGTTTAGCGTGTGATTACATTTAATGTCTACATTAGGGCGACGCCTACTGCGATTCTGCATTTATCAGCAAATTTATGTGTGTGCTTCTCTCTGCTTGCATGTGAATGCATGTGAACAAAGGCATTTCAAAGAAAATACGACACTTCAAATTGTGCTTCGTATCGATTTGGTGAATTGGAAAAGTGACGTCTTATATTCTCGCAAAAATGTGGTGCTATGCAGGTACATGTGTTCGCAATGATGGCTTGAGAATGCACTTAAATCAGGCACGGCTTACATGTGCTGCCATGCTGATGCGAAAGTTAATCAAACCACTTATGACCATGAAACCAGTTGGAGCTATCAATGGGAAGCGATCTCCATGTGTTAGGATTTACATGTAAAGAGTGGTTAAATTTTAAGGGCCGATCTTGAATGTGAACCACACCTAAACGTCAAGTTTTTTTCTGCATTTCATTTGACATTTCTCAATTTCAGACTAACTCATCGAGCAACGCGTTAAAGTTATTCAGGCTTATTATGAAAATGGGCGTTCAAATCAAAATGCATATCGTGCACTTCGTGATTTTTTCGGTCGATTTAATCGTCCAAATGTGCGTACAATCGGTAAAATCGTGCAAAAATTTGAGCAAACCGGGTCTGTAGGAGATGTGAAAACACCAGTGCATGCTCGTACAGCTCGTACTGCAGAAAATATTGCTGCTGTTCGCGATAGTGTGGCTGAAGAGCCGTCCACCTCAACTCGTCGACGTGCCCAACAATTGCACCTCTCACGCTAGTCGTTGATGAACTTTTTATGGCCCGAATTGGAAGATATGAATGTGGACGATATGTGGTTTCAACAGGACGGTGCCACTTGCCACACAGCTAATGAAACAATGGCGCGACAAATTCAATGGCCGTGTTATCTCATGTGGTGGCGATGTCAATTGGCCGCCAAGATCATGTGATTTGACACCGTTGGATTTTTGTCTTTGTTGTTATTTGAAAGAAAAGGTGTACGTCGATAAGCCAGCAACAATTCAAGAGCTAAAGAATGAGATAATTCGGCACATTAACGGCATAGAACCTCAATCATGCTTCAGCGTCATCGAAAATTTAGACCATCGGATGGAGGTGTGCCGCCGAGGTCGCGGCGGCCATTTGGACGATATTTTGTTCCATGCATAATTGAACCATACCAATATTATCATAATAAAAAGAAATGACAATAATTTCCTAAATAATTTGTGTTTTACTCAAAATCAACATCGGCCCTTAACCACCCTTTAGTAAAGGCAACTTCTACGCATATTTCTATCATAATTCGGCTAAAAAATCGACAGTGGTTAGTATGGGAATTTTTAGCTTTTTCCTAGTTCACCTTTCATTTGCCACAGCGGCCCTATTATGACTTCCGTACACCGTTGGTGATGTGTTCGTACGTGTATAATTCGAATTTGATACACAGTGCATCTGAAGAGATCGAAATTTTCACCTAAAAAAATCCACAAAAATCCACAGTGTATAGTGAGGCTTTTTCAGCCTTTCCTGGCTCATCTTCTAATTGCCACAGCGGCCCTGGACACTGGAGAGCATCTGACGAGATAGAAATGTTCACCAAAAAATTCTCATTGTTCACTCATCCAATTGCAAGAAATTCGAATGAGTGTGCAATATATAGTTAAGAAGTCGAAGCTGCCTAAGCAACCCTTCCAGGAGTGTATCTAATGTAAGTTCTCTCATTCGCAGAGGTATGAAGATAATCCACCAGAATTATAATATTTAAACTGAATAATTCCTGTTTAAAATTGTACCCTCTGGCAGAACAAAAGTGCGTACGCAAATATCAACGAGCATCACATTAAGTAATCCCGTCTACCTGTTTATCCACCCACACGAATGGCGTACAGTGAGTGAGCAAACGTATGCCTCACTTGCGGCTGGCAGCATATGACGTCTGAGTGTTCAGCACAAACAATTCATTTTAATTCACCACGAGGAGGAATTGGCTTAATTAGATCCCATAAATAGATTCATCAGATTACATTCCAACATCAAGTCATGCACATTCACGAACAGGTCTGCCAAACAAGACTTTTCATTTTCAAATCATCGACGACCAGTAACCGGACTCAACTCAACCAGGCGCAAGCTCACACCTTTCTCGTAAGCATTTCGATTTGTTTTTCCGTGCGATTTACTTTGTTTCGAACAACAACGGAAAAAAAAGTAAATGCAAACATGTTTATCCTTCTCTTCCACTCGTCCATCCAGTTTTCATTTTTTTTTTGTTTTTCGTTTTGAATTTCCTTATCGAATGATTGCGTCTGAGACGAGAACAAAGCGCTTAATCCAATTAAAAGGCAAAAGCTCCGTCCATTGATAAGTTGCGGTGAGAACATGGGTATTGTGCGGTTCAATCCAACCGAAACACACCACCTTGGGAGTGCATACCGCTTTTCGTCGGCGATGGTCATGGTTGCTTTAGTGTTTGAGGTTAATTGCCCGCCTATTGCTTTGCGGTGAAGGTGGTGGTGGAGATAAGTGTGCTATCGGCTACAAAACTTGTTGAACCATAAATAAATTGTTTTTATTTGCCTTGCCTTCGGCAGCTGGTAGTGGTAAACTTTGATGAGTTTCAACTCAATTTGTGCTTGATTTTGTCGGATTAAAAGGTTTTCATATTCAGATGAAGTTTCACTCAGGCCGATTATACCGGCAACTCGCACATTCACTGGTGGATAATGGTTGTGCCATGAGGGATGGTGAAGGTTTTTTTTTTTCCTTTCTGGCTTATTTAACAAATTGTTTGTTGTAACTTCGCCTGCAACTGACAGATGTGAGGGACTTGCAAATGACTGACAGTCGACAAGATGGGAGCTCCTCATTGACCGAACTTTTGCCGTGAGTTTAAGCTGAACAAAAGGTCGTTGTGTGCGGTTGCAGTTCCGCTGTACTTTGCTGACGCCAGTAATTTATCAGACAGAGGAAGGGATTCCTTTGCTATTAGGGAGCACAAAGTGAAAGGAAAGAATTATGAGCCTGACTCAAAGCTGGGAATGCGATGTATGCAGTTCTTTTCACTCTGTGCACGCTTTGGATGTTATCATGCTCAGCCCGGCCCTTTGCATTCTAACTAACTTAACTTGATGTTAATGGACCATGCGTTTCTTTTGAGTCAACACAGTTGCTCAACGAAGCTTAGAGAGGTACAACTGACGGACAAGTGGCTGACTGTAGGGAGCAGTAACACTTTGGCCAGCATATGCCCATTGTACTTCCACGCGGATCCGGTAAGTCCTAGTACGATAACCAGTTTGTGCTGTAAAGTAGTTACGGTGACCGGTGAAGGGTGTGGGCTCCTACGTAGCGGGTTCTTCGAGTGGGGAGTGGCCTACAGGAATTCCCCCGTCGCGCTGCTGACTATTGGACATCGCTGAGAGACAACGTAGCTTACTATGGATTGGGCCTACATCCATCTAAGGTTAAGCTGACTCAAGAAGAGAAGCTGAACGATTATAGACAGCGCCGTAAGTTTTCCATGAAATTAAAAATAAAAATGAAATTTGAGCTAATTGGGCGCTCAAAATGTTGACCGGAGATCAAATGGATCCAAATTGGAGTTATTAGAGTGAATATAATCCACAAATGTTCGATCAAGCACGCGTCCAATCCCAACATCATCGAACCTTTCGAAGTAAGTTAGAAGACACAATCACTGTCGATGGTCTCAGGTACAGAACCATGTTAGCCACCTTTCTGTGGCCAAAGCTCGGCATCATCGATATATTCAAGCTCTGGTTCTAACAAGCGCTGTCTTAACGATCGACCATACGATCGACGCAACTCTCGAAGTTCTGAAGGAGACTGCTTTATCTCACGGCGAGCGTTCAAGTGGCTGTCTCGATCAGTCGTCTTATACGTCAAGTCCTTAATCTACGCTAGCAAACCAACCACTTTCAACGAACTCCAGGCCAACATACGAGACGCTATGGCTGGGGCTAATGCACACACAAGATATCTCCAGGCCACTCGATCGACTCCAACTCATCCAAGCGCAACCAGGCGAGTTTTTGAACATAGTCCAACCACCTCGCTCAGGATTTGCCAAGATGTCGACTACCTGATGCAATTGCATTCAAGGCACACCTCGGATGTCGTGATGATGGGGACATTCCTGCTACATGACCAAACCATCGAAGCATAGCCGTTTCCGATAGAAGAAGCAGCTGTTCTATATTGAGTTCCTCGAGTACTGCCGTGTTTCTCACCCTATTCCGTCAAGAAACTACCACAACAGCACGAAGAAATCTCTTTGAACAGGAGTTCTGGAAATGACCATTACCACTGCTTTGTCCACGTTAACCTTCACCCCAGCATCTGCACATACGGCAACAAACCTATCGAGTGCGGGCTGCACAGTTCGTGCAGGATGTGAGGATAACTTAGTCCACTGCAAAAAGAAGATGACTTACCCTCAACTCTCCCAATGTTCCTCGACTCGGCTGCGCTGCAACATCTAGTCCATATATATGTAATGAAAACGAGAGGTGACAACACGCACCCTTGGCTTTTTACGCAAACGGTAAAAAGTGTTGATCTAGCACCGTTAACCCGAACAGCGGTTACACTTTATATATACAGACTGAATGGCCCTAAGAAGAGGATCCTCAATCCCATACTCCTGCAGAACACTCCAGTGTTTACCTCGAGGAACTCGGTCGTATGCCTTTTCCAATCCCCCATCCTGGACTCGACCATAGCCCTAGAACGCTCCTCCAACACCTTAGTGTAGACTTTCCCGGGGAGATTTAAAAGAGATATACCCCTGTAGTTGGAGATATCTCGTTTGTCCTCATTTTTGAAAAGAGGGACAATCACCCCAGTTTACCAGTTGCCAGATGTCTCACCGCGTTCCCAAGCCACCTTAATGACACGAGGCAGCCATAAGACTCCCTCTTTACCCATGGCCTTAAGCATTTCTGGCCGGATTTCATCCACACTGGTCGGATTTGCCAACTTTTAGCGATTCAATCGCCAGAATGACTTCCTCCACCGTTGGACTATTTTCCGCTCCATTTAAGACTACAGGTCCGCAATCATCAATGCCCTGTTCGGTATTGACCAGCTCCGAAAGGTGCTCTCTCCAGCTGCGCAAAATCTCTACCACATTGGAAGCAACGCACCATCCTTGGATTTGACTCCTTATTACACCGAGTCATAAAAAAATAGAACCGACCGCCTGATCCCTCCTATTTGAATAATGTTCTAGACTAGAACTTCTAGTCCATGCATAATCACATGAATGTAGACTCAAAATAGGGCTAGAGTCAGTTTTACACATCATACCGTTGTTGTTTTATTTGAATTTCTTTCCCTATCGCTCTTATCTAGTTACCCTGCTTTTACACTCGCTTTTGTAATTCGTATCCAACTCGATCCGTAGACCACCCAAGAACGGCCTTAAAGATGCCAATACCTATCACTTGCTTAAACCCGTCACTTCTCCAGTGAACCCTCTAGCACCTGTGCACATCTGTACACACATGCTCCTACCCCCATCGCAATGATTCCACACATTCGCCAGCATTGCTGTCTCTCCATTCAACGTGCCGCTACCGTTAATTTACTTAAAACTCTGTCACCCTCGCAAGTGTACCACGTGAACCCTGTTCGCACGGTGCCTAGCTGACATCAGCCTGATGTTCAGATGTGCCACTAAAAGCTCTCCGGTAATAAAATCTCGTCCGATTCCTGCGGCCGAGTAATGTCCTGTGGCATCGTCCTGGTGACTGGTGTCGAGCACTCCCGTTGAGACAGATAAAATATTTGCACCATGACAAGTGGGCAATAAGGGTATCTGCGATCATGGGGTGCCAACACGCTCCCATGCACTCCACGCCACGGCATGGCGCGGAGCGGCACACAGGGATAAATATTTTCGTTGAATTTCCTTTTAAGGATTATTTCTTGATTGCGTCATCACTGGTTTGTGCTAGCCAGCAGCGCGCCGGTATGTGTTCTTGCGCTCGACTCATGAGTCGGGAAAAGTGATTCTACGTGATTGACCGACTTTACGGGTGTTTTGTGGGGTGCCCAGTTGATTTTCTGATAGCTGCGTCTGCGAAGGTAGTGCTCATAAAGTTTATCGTCACTCGTCATTTGCAAATTTCCACTTGTAAATTGTCTTGCGAAAACAACGGTTTATTCTTAGAAACGAGGTTGCTTGGTATTCCAATTCTTGGGAAGTGGATGGGTTAGAGTTACTTCCACGTTGTCATTATTGAAATGTTTGTGTTGTTGAGTTGACGACGATGTGGACAGTTGGGTTAAGAGTTTGTCATGAAAAGTCTGCGGGATATGGTCTGAGTTTATGCCCTGAAATAGCAGTCCTCTTCTGATGATTACTTTGTGCTGCGTACCCGAACCGCCGAACTGTGCAGAAAGTGCAAAATATCGTGTACATGTGCAGAGCATTGTAATATCGGGTTCTGGATTCCGGGAAATCCAAGGAGATAATCAGCGCTCTTCGGATTTTCACAGTTCGACGAAGAGAGGTATTCTCCCACGTTGCATGCGTTACAAAATTCTGGGAATCGGGAGTATTATTTAACATCGGAGATTCTATGAAGTCATTGTTGCCACCGCGAAAATGGAAGTGAAATCCCATTTGAAGATTAACTTAAATATTTGAACAGAAGAATGAAGTAAATGAAGAAAAATAAATTTATTAAAATTTGCCTACGAAGGCGTTTGTTTATCTGGAAACGTAAATGCATATGTATGTACACATTTAGGTAGTATCATGTTTGCAGAATAAAGCTAGATATATACACTTGTAGATTTAGGAATAAACAACGCTTTTGAGCGCCCTTGTATCGTTGCGCTGAAGTGTGTGCTGTGTAGGCTACGCACCAATTTTTCGATGCTAGCAAAATCAAAATATTTTGATTTGTTATGTCCATTCTAAGTGTTGCTGATGTGTCATGTGTGTGGGCTAGCCCACGCACTTTCATACGTAGGTACACAAGCGTTCATAGTGTAAAGTGGCAATAATGAATTTATTTTGATAACAGGTGCCTATAGCTTTTTTATTTATCCTAAGTCCAAAAATGGGAATAAATGCCGTTTCCCATTTTTGAACTTTCAAGGACGAAGTGTGTTCACATTAATTTTCTTTTCGATATTTACAAACATTCTGGCGCTTGCGCCTTTGTGGACGGCGATTTTTGTGGACGAACACTAGACTACACACCTCGTGAGGTAAATTTACGTCGGTTTCCAAGCGCAAACGGATGGCCACGAGATATAATGTGAAGAACAGGTGGATGGGCCCGGTGTATTTATGTCTGTAGCTACAGCCAAGCTGTGCTTAATGCCATACTCAAGCTTTTAACCACTTCCAGGATAGTCCAGGAATGCATTTGATCGGCGGTTTAACTTCGCTAAGACTTGGGTCTAGTTCCTAGCCCACCACGGGATCACGGGAAATGAGATCACAAATGAACTAGCTAGACAAGGATCAGATGAGGTACTGTTAGGGTCCGAATCGTGCGTTCGAACAACTCGCGTGCTTGGTTAGGACTTCCATCAATAATTGGGCTTCTCTAGAGCACAACCGGAGGTGATATGACTTTTCACGATGTAGACAAACCAAGCGCATGTTCCCTAACGTTTGTAAAAAATCCACGGCATTCCTGTTATCTCTTGTCAGAAAAGACTGCTGACGACTTACCGGCGTACTAACGAGCCACTACACCTTCACCAAACGGTCTAACCGTCGTCTGCGTCTCATGTGGACTTATCAAAGGGAGCCACTAACAACTTTCAAAGTGTCACAATTGCACCTGGAAACTGAAGAAACACTTCAATACCAAATGACATTGTCATACGTAAAGAGTTATACATGTTGCTACTACAGTAAGCAAAACTGAACGAAATCAACGCAACAGAGCAAAGCAAACATCATGATCATAGGGTATTCGTATTTGACAGGAGAAGTTGATTTAAGACCACGCACCTCCATTATAATATATATTTGGGCATTTTTATTTTCAGCGCTAAGGTCTGTAGGGTATATTCTGGGTATATTGCCCGCGACCTATGCCTATAGTACTGTGTCTCATTTTGCTACCTTTGCTCTCTTACGAATTCCCATCACATGGAGTTCTTTTCCGAAGTGTATTGAGGGTTATGAACTGCGAATGAGAGCTGGTTCTAGCGACTTCATTCTCTTCTCTGATAGCAGGTACTTGCCAAGGTATCTTTGCCTTTTGTGGGCCTTCTAAGAACGAATGCTTCAAACTTTTTCGGTTATATTGATGAGCGTTGGTCCAGTTTTCTGTTCCATTCCTTCTTTCTAACTCTCTGAATTCTTCTCTGAGGAAATGATATCCTACAGCGCAGAATGTGTCTGGACCTGAGAACGGTGCCGATGCTCCTTTCCCAGTTAGAAAGTCGGCCTTTGGACCGCCGGATGCCGCAGTCTGGATGCAGTGGCTTATTATTGATAGTTCATAGATATATCTATCTTTAATCTAGCGATGGTCTCACTGTGTTCATGGCCCATGAAGACTACTTCTGTAAAAGCTAAAGTGTATCACATCGCAAGTGTATTACAGTCCATATGTGTTCCATTGTTGTTCCATTTCCTGGAATAATACAATACCTCTTTGGGATGTTAAAAAACAAAACCCACAACCATTCACTTTCAAATCAATTCGTCACAAAAAGCAGCTGCTCGCTTATTTCCTGGAAGTGAGGGGAGAAAACATACATGATGAATTTTTTTGGATTCCATGATAAATTGATTCGAAAATAGCAAACGTATTGAAGCTAAATGTGCAATGAACCAATCAATGTACATATATAATTATGGAAACAATTTCAATAATTTCAATGTACAATGTTTGAAAGTTGAAAAACATTTAAGTGACAGTAATTTTGCAAATAATTTTTGATAAAAAATTTAATTACGAAATTCAGTGCAACTTCGGCAACTAATGAAAATACGACCTGTAGCAATAATCGAACAGGTATGAAAAACACTTTAAAAATAAATAAAATATCCTGAGCTCCAATCGCGTAAGGCGACAATCGTCCCTCGCTAGCGTGTCGACGATAGTTTCGCTTCATCTAAGCATAAAAAAACGATAGCGCCTGAAAGATATCGTTTTGCCTGCTTCACTTAAACTGATAAGTGTCAGTTACTATCGTTTTGGCGATAGCTATTTCAGTATCGTGTTCATACAAAATGAGAATAATTATGCATACATATCTTGATCTTCACTTTTGTGACGATTTCAGAGTGATAGGACATTGGTTGCAAATATCAAGTGGTGCGGAAATCGGGGTTTTCTGTAACCCGGGATGATTCAAAAATGCAGACTGCACTGTTTAGGTTTAGGTTTAGGTAGGTGGGTTGCCAGCGAAAAAGTACACTTAGTTGGTCCATTGTGATACCCAGAGTCAGACTACTACCACTGATCGACAAATCCAGTGATAGAATTTGAAAACCCGATAAAAGCGTATTAGCTTTGCTTTCACTGGGATCCGAACCGGGAATCCCTCTAACCTAGGGCAGGCACCCAACCAATTGCTCCATCCAGCAGTCCAGCCCTCCAGACTGTACTAAAGTAGCAATAATTATGTTACGTTAAGAGTAAAAATGGTTTCAAAACTTCTTGCTCCACTTTGAAAAATAACTAAAAAAATCAAGCAGTACTATCGAACTGAAATAGCATTCCAAGCTTCATGCCGTGACCTAAAAAGCTGCTGAGTTCAGTGACGGGAGGGCGATGACAGTAACACTGTTCGTGAAAAGTCGGTGGGCGGGTTCATATACCCGCGCGCATTTAATGCTACAGTGTTGTAGGCGTTTTTATGCAGTAAAGTTTCAATTCTGTTTGTTTTAGAATTTTGTTGTAACTCAGTTTTGTTTTTATAAGCCGCAGTATGTGTCATGTTCAATACTAGAAATAAGGGACTTTTACAATACACCTCTCCACTTCATCCATCCGAGTCACTAACAGAGAGTATTCCTTTCTAGAAAAATCTTCTCAAACTTCGTCGTTCCAAGTCGTCTTAATACTGCAAGTCCCATCAACTCATGATAAAATAAGAGCACGCACAACACAAGTGGGTGCTGTAGAAGTTAGGCCCAAGCCTACCTCGGACTGACGCGCAATAACTGTCGTCATCATCATCATCGTCTTAAAGGCATAATCCACTAAAGGGGTCACGAGGACAAGGCGCGCATATGGTATCCAGGCCACTCGATCATACGTCACTCTAGTTCATCAGGAGCTATGCCTAAGCGCAACCAGATGTGTACTTGGACTTGATCTGACATGCGGTCGTCTCCCTGATGGAAACGCACTCAAGTCACAACTCGGAAGTCTCGGACATGGGGACCTTCCCACCAAGTGACGAAACCATCGAAGCAAAGCCCTTTTTCGGACGAAGAAGTAGATCCTTTACATTGAGTTCCTGTCTCACCCTATCACGGCGAGTAACTCCCACAACAGCACGAAGAAATCTCTCTCCCTTTTATTGTTC
Source organism: Eristalis pertinax (assembly GCA_907269125.1). Taxonomy (NCBI): domain Eukaryota; kingdom Metazoa; phylum Arthropoda; class Insecta; order Diptera; family Syrphidae; genus Eristalis; species Eristalis pertinax. The sequence goes on from OU026149.1 coordinate 32,899,662, forward strand.
CCGTCATTATTCAAATTTCATGATTTTATTATGTCGTCGACAATGGAATCATTAGTTTGGTGGAATAGTAAGTAAGTGCGTCGAGTCTTTTGTTGTAGGCCCATAGTAGTTGGAGAGGCTCCTTGGCCATGCTCCAGAACCCCTAAGCGAGCAAGGATATAGAAAAGAAAGACCTTATATCGGTAGCTACGGTTTTGATGTTCCATCTCAAAACTCTAATTTTGTCAATTGGACATTAATCGTTGGTGTTTTGTTGCTGAAGTGTTTCTAGCGAGCGGCGCTAGACCGAAAGGAATGCAACAGTTTTGAATGAATTCATTTTGGTAAGTATTCTTTTTACTTTGTTTTTCATGTCATTTTTCATAAATCACCAGAGGGAATATCAACGCGGGTCGTAGTGTGCTTGTATGACTGTAACGGTTCAATTTCGGATTTGTTTGGATTTGCAAAGCAATCCATTTTTTTGACAGAAACCACTTCTAAACAAATCTCATTTTTTAAAAATTAATTTTATCAAGTTCTTATCCGCATTTAATGCTGACACCATGCAGTTACTGCAGAAAAAGAGCCTTTTCACACTAAATCGAACTACAATCGCACACGTACACATACATTTAACTCAGCGAATTTATCCCCAGCCTCATCGTCCTCTTTTCACTGACATTTTTGTCACATTGTGTGTTGAAAAATGTCCAACTTTGTTACAAATTGATTGCTATAACTTAGTCAATTTGTGTCCCAAAGTATTCAAGCCTGTTCAAGTCCTATTATAATCCATCGGATACACAAAAATCAAGGTAAAATATTCGAATGAATTTGAAAGTGGTGGCAACTAGTCGTCATTGCAAATTCATGTCGAGTGCAATTCAACAAATTCAATGGTATCTCCATCAGTCAATCGGTGATGTTGAAATATGTATTTATAATCGATTATTTTTTACCTCTGGCAGTGGCAAAGGGTTGTCGACAAACTCCACACCATCCTTGTGGATCTATACCGATAGTAAAATGCATGACGTCCTAAAACACACACGAGCTTATGACAAATTAAATCTTATCGCCGACCGACTTCATGATGGCTTTTGGCGCAAAGCTGATACGTTCCGATGACAGTCGTTTTTCATCAATATTTCACAAAAATTATCATTCATCTACGACGGTTGAGTTCATCCGCAAAAAACGGTGAGCATGTTGGTGAGATTGTGACCAAATTGATGGGTAAAGTGATTTATTTTGCGATAAAGACGAAGGGGAATATTCAAATCCAAGCTGTGCTTCGGAAAAGGATATTAAATTGATAATCTTTTCTCACTTAGATGCGAAGCAGATTGCTCACGAATTATGTAGCTCACGTAAAACAACCAGACTGTCGCGCTGTCACGCAACCATGTCCTCGATAAGGTGTATTCCTTTTTTCGTCGTATTGATCTCTCAGACTGGAATTCCTCGCACAAGCCGAGGAAAAATATATTCTCCATCACTCCCTGTGAGCCATCATATTAAACGCATTTAAAGCAGAACGTAATAATCTGTCAAAGATGTTAATGAGACAATGAAGCCAACACGTGCCTGCCTTGGTGTACCTTTTCCAAAATGTTTAATGTGATTCCATGTGGCGCATCTGTCAGGATGCTGTGAACTTTTTATTTTGATTTATATTGACACACTGAAGTAATGACGTCGGTGGCGGCAGCTGGGATAGTATGAAGTGGTTGCTGCGGTGCGGATGAAGCCAACCCAACAAATTTCAAGTTTCTTTTTTTTTTTTTGCCTCTCCCACTTCGACGCGACGTTCCATTGAGAGAGTCGGAACACGAATGTGGGATAAGAGAGAATGATTTTGCTTTTGTTTTTCACGGGAATTTAGAGTGAAAAAATATCTTCACCGAGTCGTGGCGAAACAAGTTCACTTCCGTCCTTTTGGTTTTCCGGCAAGAATTTCTTTGCGCGAGAATTCCTGTCAGATCCTGAAGTCTGAAGTCTCGCGAAGGGCGCTAGACCGAACGGAATGCAACAGTTTTGAATGAATTCATTTTGGAAAGTATTCTTTTTACTTTATTTCTCAAGTCATTTTTCATAAATCACCAGAGGGAATATCAACGCGGTTTTGTATGACTTTAAGCGTTCAATTTCGGATTTCTTTGGATTTGCAAGGCTATTCACGAAAAATTGCTTGTAATTTGCTGCTAGAGAGCCGGGTAAATTTTTGGAAGCCACTGGGAGACATTTCAGAAGTTAATCTAGACAAAGGCCAGCAAACATCCCCACCCGGGGAGAGCGGGAGTAATGTATCACGCGACATGCATAGACAATCGTTAGATGCACCATCCGATGCTAAGGAAAGTATACAAGAACGCAACACCGAGTGAACGGTAATCAGTCGTTCCATTCACGAAGCGTGTAGTACACGTGTAGTTTAAAATAAACGGATAGTGCATTGACAATAGCGATTTCTATTTTAATCGTTTATACTTCAATGAAATATCCATTTTTTGGCAAACCTTTGGAGGCGGTCTTTAGGAATCGCAGTCTCCTTCAAGATATCGATTGTCCTTTTCTCACCGGCATCTTGCATGGATATGCTGTGCCAATTCGAAGTCATATCAAACTTGTTGCCAATTTGTTTGGAAAAAACAACAGTGTGGCGTGAAGAAGGGAAGACATTATGAATTCAAACTAATTTGCTATGGATCTTGAGGACACCGTGGCGTAGTGAGTTGGTTTGTCGACTGCTACGCAGCGGCACGCCAGGGTCGCCAGATTGATCCTCGAATGCACTAATTCACGGGTCCACAGCTTTCGAGTCACGGACTTCTTAAAGCGTATTCCTGAAAAGTGACCTCATTGACTCTGCAATGATTGCTGTTAATTCAGACTGTCCTAAGTCGTCAGTGGCTCAGGTACTTAGAAAGTAGTCGTTGTGATTGTGATGACGGAAGCCCACAATAGATCAGATTTTCACATTGCTACCGATCCTGTAAAAATCACCACCCACTCGTCGATTTCAAGGCTGAATATGTCAGAGTGCATATAGACAAGCTATACACTGCTATACACTTCCTTTTTGACATTACTGTCAAGCTCATCAGGCTGTTAAGAATGACGGTGTAGAATTCACGCTGGTCTACTTCGGCTGGCAATTAATTCACCGATGCCTGCACTATCGAAAAATATTTTAGGCAATCTTCGTTCATCGTTCATGAGAAGATCGTGTAAAGGATAACACTAGCAACACGATCTTCCAAAAGCTTGTTAAGCTGCTGACATGCACGTAGATGATATAGATGTGATTGTCTGAATGCAGCGAGTATAATTTAATTGAGATTAAAGCGGCTAAAATGAGTCTTGGCGGTCACGAAGCACTCATATATGCTGTTCTCAAGAAAGGTACGTGGACAAAGAAGGAACTTGGCCTCTTCGAGAGAAAACTTCTGCGAGTAGGCAGCGATTCCGCTTCTGTTGAGGTCAGCTGGGAGACCCACGAAATGTAGGGGCTGTACAATGACATGAGTCCAGCAAGACGTCTTCGGTGGCGATGCCCAAAGTAGCTGTACCACGTTGAGGGATTAGGAAAAGTTATAAAAAAGGCAGTCACATTTATGCCAAAGTAGGCCCATTGTGATGCCACGCAGATTAACTACTCCTAATCTTGGAACCAGTTGGTGCTGATAATAAGGCAGCTTAGCTGGGTAATGCTTACGTTATTCAGTTGGATGGTTGGTTTTTGAAATAGTCGGTCTCTAGCTGTGAGTACATTTTGACATTCCTGCCAAACTCGTCAGATTGTGCAGGATGACGATGGAGAACTCTCGCTGCTCCATCAAGGTCGGTAACGAACTCACCGAGACCTTCAATGTCAGAAAAGGTTTTAGACAAGGCGACAAGCTGTCATGTGATTTCTTCAACATCATACTTGAGAAGATCGTGCGAAATTCAAATGTCAACACCAGAGGCACGATCTTCCAAAAGTCCGTTCAACTGCTTGCCTACGTGGACGACATTGACGTGATTGGACGAACACAGCGAGCTGTCAATGAGGCTTTTGCTGGCATTGAAGCGGAAGCGGCTAAAATGGGTTTGGCAGTGAATCAGGGCAAAACCAAGTACATGCTGTCATCACGAAAGGACACATAACATCGACGTCTCCGACAGAGCGTCATAATGGGCAGCAGAAACTTTGAGGTAGTCAAGGACTTCGTCTACCTCGGCTCTGCAGTAAACAGAGACAATAACACCAGCACCGAGATCAAGCGCTGAATTCCTCTTGCCAATCACTGTTTCTTAGGGCCTAAGGGGCAATTGAGTAACAGAGCCATCTCTCAAAACACCAAGCTGACTTTATATAACACTCTGATCATCCCTGTCCTGCTCTATGGCGCATGGACATGGACGCTATTGAATGCGGATGAAGAAGCTGTTGGTCGTTTTGAGAGAAAAGTTTTGGGTGCGATCTTTGGTCCTGTTTGTATTGATGGTGTCTGGAGGAGGAGATTCAACCACGAACTGTACGGGCTGTACAGCGCCATGCACCTAGTTAAGCGTCTTCGGATCCAACGCTTAAGATGGCTAGGTCACGTAGAGCGGATTGACACCACAGCTCCGTCCCGAAGAGTCTTCGATTCCAAGCTATTGGGACAACGCAACAGAGGACGTCCTAGAACGAGATGGTGCACGCAAGTGGAGAAGGACCTCAACCAACTTGGTGTGCACAACTGGAGGCAGCTGGCGAAAGATCTTGCTGGCTGGAGAGGCTTGTTGGTTGAGGCCCAGGTCCACCCCGGACTGTATCGCCAAACAAAGAAGAAAAAGCTGTGAGTAAGTGTCTTGTGGTTTCTATCTCCTCTTCATACATGCAGCCTCTGCAAGAATTATTGTATGGGTCACCCATCCTGCAGTGTCCGGTTATGGCGCCGATGAGCGTCCTGATACTATGTCTGCTTAGTCTAAGTAGACAGGGTGGTCGCTTAAGGCTAAGTGCTAGCCATATTTGGCTGTTTTCATTGTGTGCATCTTAAGAAGATGGTAGGCTGAACCGATCTCAATAGAAGGTGGATCTCCTCCTGGTGCAAGGCACGATGTTGTACCACAACTTTGTTACAATGTCCCGGCATTCATATGAACTGTATACTAAAATGGTCAGCCATATCGTTAAGAGACAGCCTAAAGAAGTTGATGATGAAGGCTAAAGCTTGGTTGAGGTCGTGCGACATGATTTTCGGAGATTTACAGACAACAAGCAATACTCCCAAGCTTAACTTCTCAAGCCCCCAAAGAACCCCTTTATAAGTATTCACTGAAGCGATTTCTCAGATTTCACTGCTTCATCCCTTGTAACCAACTCACCACATTCATTTATTGTTGAAGCTTCCATGTGAAATCTGAGTGAAATAAATCCACTTCCTAATCGTGAGTCTGCCGCGAAAGTGGCTGCTTATAACAATAATTATAATTGTTTCGGCAACCGAGCCATTACGGCAATCCAAAAAAAAAATTTCAAAAGGGTTCATCCCGAGATTACAAAGATTTGCGCACAACACACAGCCATCAGTCCGACGAGAGGTAAAATGCGAGAAGGATACACAGTTACACGGATGCGAGTAAGTACGGAGGGCATTAATCATTGAAATTAATTTCCTTTTCAATGATTCCTCCCCACATGGTCATGAATCTCTCAGCCGTACTGACAAAGTGAAATGTTTAATAAGTATTGTTAATTACAACTGGAAATGATCATTATCCTGTGGGCCTGTGCGAAAAATAATCAATGGCAGCGTAATCATTGCAAAACCTTCGTTTTGTGTCCCTTGATGAGGGTCAGTGGTTGTGCCGAAGTATGCGGACATAGGCCTCAAGCATGAATTAAGGGGAATGAACAGAGCAGAAGGAAAAATAGAAACAATGGCTATGTCTATACAGTGGTACGCAATTAAAGTGAATTTAAAACTTATCTTGACCGCAAAAATGAGAGTAGCCCGTCTATGTACATCATTTGAGGAGACATTGCTGAAAATGTAATTTGAGGTGTTAATCGCACATGCCTATGACCATGGATCTGTAGGCGAGTTATGTATACGTCAGCGTCTGACCCAGTCGCAACACGCGTCGATAAATATGACGCCTTCATCCGGTCATTGCCCATAGAGCCGACCAGGTAATGAAACCAATATAAAGGCTGGTTAAATTTTAAGGGCCGATGTTGATTTTGAATAAATCACAAATTATTTAGGAAACTACTGTCATTTCTTTTTATTATGATAATATTGGTATGGTTCAATTAAGTATGGAACAAAATATTGGCCAAATGGCAGTCGCGACCTCCATCCGATGGTCCAAATTTTCGATGACGCTGAAGTATAATTGAGGTTCTATGCCGTTAATGTGCCGATTTATCTCATCATTTAGCTCTTGAATTGTTGCTGGCTTATCGACGTACACCTTTTCTTTCACATAACTCCAAAGAAAAAAATGTTGTAAAATTGCTGACCTAGTGTCTGCAGTTGAAATGACACATATTATAGAATAAGATAAATGCTGGTGAACAGTTGTGCGGCAGAGAGCATTCACCGGGAACCTGTTCACTTTTTAAGTTCCCATTTCTTCTTTGTAATCTTGTACACTTGTCACTTATTTGAAAAGAAAGTTTTTTTTTTTATAAAAATAATTTAATTCGCGCGGTGTCTGGTGTCCATTTCCGACATGAACAACTTTGATAATCCACGGGTCCACCTCACTCAAGCCACTGACAATACTCCTGTTCTGGAACTTCGCCATACAAAGAGGGCAAACAGCTATGTGTCCATTCCACTAGTGAGAGAACAATTACACTTGCAACACGAGTGGTTGCTATAGAAGCTAGAACCCGGTCCACTTCGGACATGCACAGTGATCACTTCAGATTTAATGGCAACAGTGATTCCACATCTTGGATCTAGAGGTGACATCCTATCGGCCGAGCTTTTGAAAGCAGCAAACGATGCAAGCACCAACTCATCTGTAAAATGTGGTCCGAAGAAAGCATGCCCGATGAATGCAAAGACTGTAGTTTTAGGCCAGGTCAAATCCACCATCGACCAAATACTCACACTGCGACAAATTTTGGAAAAATAACAAAGTAACAAATTGAAATCTACCATATATAGAGAAGAGCTATATAGGGTGGGCCAAATGCAAGTTTTTTTTTTAAAAATGAAATAAATTTTCCATGTACTATGTCTTCAGTTGTAAGAACAAACATTCCATTTAATTACGAAATGCAAAGTTTAAGTGGCTGCCTCGGTTGACTTCGCAGTAGAGGGAAGGCATGACAGAATGCCAATTTCCTAAGACCTCATTGATGGTTTCGGGCTATATCTCGCGAATTGCTTGGATGATATGGACTTCCAGTGGTTGAATCATTTCCGGATTGTTGGCATAATATAGGTGCTCCCCTACAAACAAAAATTTCAAAGGGGAAATCGCAGCTCCGAGGCTTCCAATTGACATCGCCAAGACAGTTGATAACACGTTTTGGGAATTTGGTCCGCAAAAGATCGATTGTGGCATGGGCTGTGTGGCATGGCGAGCCATTTTGCATGAACCAGAGGTCGTCCAAATCAATGTCTTCAATTTCAGTAAAAGAAAAGTCTGTAAGGCCAACCGTTGACCGAAGAAGGGCACAGCAGCCACATTCTTATCTGTGCACGCCCCAAACGACGACGGGGACCATGAGTTGTTCGCTAGCATACCGGTCAAACCTTTTGCACAAAGTTGCGTTCAGGAATCGCGGTGGGTGCTTCATTTCGGCCAAAACTTCTTCTTTTCAAAAAACGCACTGTGTGGGCTACACACAGTTTAAAAAATTTGGGCTGCCAGCAAAATGGTTTAGACCATATTGGTCGATTGCGATACACATAGACAGACTACTGCCACTGATCGACAACTCCAGTGATAGTGCTGTTAATTTATTCCCAACTTCAAATGGTGATTGGACCAGATTTCAAAACCGAATAAAGCTTATAAGCTGCTGAGATGAGATTTCTTCGTGCTGTTGTGGGAATTACTCGCCGGGATAGGGTGAGAAACACGGCAGTGCGCGAGGAACTCAACATTGAGCAGCTGCTTCTTCGAACGGAAAGGGCTATGCTTCGATGGTTTGGTCACGTGGCACGAATGTCCCCATCATCACGACTTCCGAGGCGGGCGTTGAATGCGATTCCATCAGGTAGGCGAACGCTTGGCAGACCCAGGACGAGGTGGTTGGACCAAGTCCAAAAACTCGCCGGGTTACGCTTGGGCATTGCTCCCGATGAGTTAGAGTCGATGGCAGAGGATCGAGTTGCCTGGAGATCTCTCGTGCGTGGTTTACCCCCGCGACCCCTTTAGTGGATCATGTGGTTCAGAAGATGATGATGATGCCTTCACTGGGATTCGAACCGGGGACTCCTCTAACAAGGGCAGACACTCAACAAACGGCGCCATCCAGTTGTCTACACACCAATCATTTTGGAAACAAATTTTTCATATTTCGCAACGTTGTTCAAGCGTCAAGCGACCCAGGATTTCTGTGAAGATTTCGAACCACTGGATGGCCCACCCTGCACATATTATATTAGGGATAGAATAATACCGAATTACCATTTCTAAATTCTGACTTATGGATTCAAAGAAATTCAGCCTGTGTTTGCCAACAATATATACTCATTGGACCGTGCTAGTTGCTACAGTAAGTTGAAAATATTTGCTGCAAGTCTCAACAAAAGCACAATCATCGGGATACATATTGGTATCACGTTTGTAACCGCGTATCTGGAATTCAAGGTGGATTTTGTGCACAATTTACATGATTGTAAGCAGAAAAGCAAAAAACTGTTTGCTCTTGAACACTGCAATGCTAGAAAACATATCACCCGCATTCCATAACACAGTCAACCGAAAAATGTGCTGTTCACATGAAATCCTAGCGTTAACCGAAGTGGAATGCCGATATTCTCCTTCTCGGAAATTCATTGAAAATATGGAGATTGTTGTGCAAAAAATTAACCAGAACATTGGACGGTATGGAATTCTGTTCATTTGACCTTGAAAACACAGCACACCGCCGGTACATGCTCAAACAACATTTTTAATTGGATCAACAAATATCTGCACTTTTTGTTTTCATTTGAGGAACGTTAGTGTTAACTAGCAAACAAGTAATTAATTAATGATCGATGGTGGCGCATAAGCAACGTTCGGTTATTCATTGCTATTGTGACTGTAAATTTGTGAATGTTAATTTAACAAATTACCATAATTCTTCCATTCAACTCGATTATTTCTCATAGAGCGCAATTGAGCGTAAACAAATCGGGTAATTTCCAATTGAGTTTTAAAGCTGGTTTATTCGCGTTTAAATTATTCGATGATTGAATAATTACCAATATGAAAAATTAACATAGGATGAATTGGCGAAGGAAGATTGTGATAACGCGGATATCTTCTGCGGTTATTTGAAGGCAACTTGCAGGCTATTCGATGGACCAACGCACTCTGTAAGTTCCATTGAGTCGGACGCTACATATTTGAATGCTAATTGTCTTTTAAGAAACGCAACTGATACGAAACTCAAATCCAAAGTGCGATTCAATGGCAGGAGAAGTTCACTAAGAATTGTCCAGAAAAGCTCTCCTTAAGATCCACTAACAAATCAATAGCTGATTCTTGGTACCTTCGAAAGAAACATTCTTCGTCGGGTATATGGTCCCATCTGAAAGGCGAATGGAGGAGAAGACATAACCGAACTCTACGAGCTGTACCAGGATGTAGATGTAGTCCGGAAGGCAAAAATCCGTCGACTGCACTGGTTCGGCCGCATCGAGGGCATGTACAACAATGCTCCAGCAGAGAGGGTCTTTGAATCCGAACCTACTGGTTCGAGAAGGAGAGGATAACGGTATAACGACCAAGTAATCGCGGATGCAAGACTGCTTGGTCTTGATGACTGGAAGCAGGACTGTCAACGATTTAAGGCAGCAATTGCTCATGCTCGGACCCTCCATGGGTCGCCGGTCTGATAAGTAAGTAAGTAAATCAAAAGCTGTACTTCGACTGGAACACATATCAAATCAATGGAAAGTGGAAGAAATAATTGTGATACCGAAACGGGAAAACTGCCGACAAATAAAAAGACCTATTGGCCGATTTCTTTTCCTTCGATAATGTCTAAGATATCCGAAATATTCCAATATTCCAAAGTCTGAAGGCTAAGAATACTACTTTTATGTTTTTTCATCCTCATTCCGTGAAGGTTTTCAAAGCTCTCAAAAAAATTGGCCCGAAGTCTTTGTAAGCAAAATATAATGCATTCTTTCTGTAAAATTTTACACAACTACTCCATATAAAAATCAATTGAATCTGGGAAACCACAAGGCAGCGGTCTTGAGTCACGCTTTTAGCTGCTTTATGCATGCGATATACCGAAAAAGGGAGCAACCCGCAAAAGGGAGGAACAGTGCTAAGCATTGTGAGTCAAGTCAGTCATCAGCTGTTCATCCTCTTTTTGCCCGGCCCATCCCATCTCACGTGGTCTATTAAGGGACATCATATTCCACGTGCAGAACCGAAAGTCATTGTCATTTTTCTGTTTTCTGGGGTTGTCAACAGTAAATCCATCAGTCTCCGAGGCAGTTTGTTGCTTCTGAACTCGATAAATTTTTACGTGGAGGAAGGAACTTAACCTCAACCACTATCTCCAAAGGGGGGGGAACGGTGCATTTGTTTAGCCTCCGGATAAAGGAGTTCGGAAGGATCCGGTGTACCAGACTGTGAGCGCAGCAGTCTTTATTCCGGGGTCCATTCCGATCTAGCCTAGGAAACCAGGTACCTCCTGCTGAATACAGTTGTGAGTGCTGCCGTTGGCCTATAGTTGATCTGCACCTCCGCCGCTATTCTGAAACAGCCCTGGTAGGCTCTCCCTTCTCTCTCGTCTGCAGATGTCCCACGAGAATTGGTTACCCCAGCTTCTGTCGAAAGTACAAGGCTCCAGGATTTCACCACGAGGAGGTAAGAGTAGGAGTTTGATAACAGAAGTTAAGTACATACGTTTAGGTTTGCATGAATCGCATGTCAACGCTTTTAAATCCATGCATGGCCCTCTCCTAGGGGCTTAATTCTTCAATAACCTAGACTAAACAGGCCTCGATAAAGGAGGATCGAATGGCATGGAGATCTCACGTTCATGGTTATCCGATCCCGCACTGCTTTAATGGATCATGCGGTTTAGAAGACGATGAGATGAGATGAGAAAAAATATGATTTTGCAAACGCTGTCAACTAGGCACTTGTTGTACTGTTTCGGAACACGCTCTCCTGCAGACGTTCACTTTAAAATTTAAAAATGCACTTAAATTGCATTTTGGTTGTTCCTAGTCTAAAATCTTCACCCGAATTAATACTGACACCTGAAACTCACATTTTTCCATTTTTGCCGAATCTGACGATCATTGCAATAAATTGAATTGGTTCGACAGATCTGTTTGTATTTGTGTGTATGCTAAGCAAGATCAAAGATTGCATCAAAAAAATTCTCTGCAATCCGAGCCCGATCTTCAAGGGCACTGACTTTTAGAATTTTAAGTCGAGAGTCTGATTCAAAGAAGATAATAGCTAATTCTCTTTACTTGAGAGCCCTTTAACTTGTACATGTCCTTGTTCTTCGTATAGACCTACAATCCGACAAATTTCTCGACAACAGTCTTCTACACTCCCTCAGTGTGGATCCCGACTTCAGCGTCAAATATCAGAATTCAATAAATTTCAACAGACATTAATTTCCTCTACCGAGTCAATCTAATTTACGGCAATGAGGTACACGTTCTGTGCTCCTCCACTGTATAGACTGCAAATGCGCGTCGAATGGCATTTGCATTTCAGGACATATCAATGTGGGCCACTTTGATTTTGGTCGAATGATATGGATTTGTTGCACTCTGTGAACCACGCCATAGCCACACACATATGATTACCCCCATGAGGACGAAGGTGGGCGCGGAATCAGTCTGTCTGACCGAGCACACCGCCGGCAGTTATGAGGCACTGCTCCTGTCACAGTTCGTTGATATAATCGTACGAACATCAAAAATTGACACAAAAAAAAACATTTTCGGAGCACCAACCTGACACTGTACATGCAATAATTTGTTTCTAATCTCGCGTGCGACAATATTTCGGGCTGTGATTGGGCAAAAACAAACTGCAGGATTTCCGAATGAATGCTCCACGGGACCTGTTCGCAACAAGCTACATAATTTAGTGATAATGTAAACTGTTTCTGCACACGGCAGTACGCAATAGTTTTGCGCCAGAGTGGACTGGACTGGACTGGAGTCAGCGACTGAAGCAGTCATTTGAAAAATTCATATCCTGTCTGGATTTAATATTTTGTACTGTCATAACTACATTTGTAACGTAATGTCAGATGAATTAATAACGACTTCGATTACTGGCTGGACATTGGATCGCAATCAAAGCACGTCAGTTCAAACTATGGGACAACGTTTAATTAAAGTGACGTGCATCAAACATGATTAGCTTTCGACGGATTCATCAGTGCGACATCTAACTCGGCGCACTGTTTACGTGACAGAAGTTAATTATTGTTTAATCTCGCTCTGACTTGCGTTAAAGGATTGACGGTAGAGGGAGGTAGTGATTGGATTGAGATGACCGCAAGACCTTGTGTCAGGTTTGGTGAGAGGAATATCCGTGACGGGGCTTTATATTGCAGTGGAATATTTTTTGACGTTTTAAGGAGTAAGAAAGGGAAAGAGAGATAGGGGTTGTCACTTAATTCAACGCCCAGTCCCCATGAAGGACGTATCTTTGACTCGCATCTTCTGCTTTTCATCAGAATAACGAAAGTACTACGGCGTGCAGAAATTCAACTGGGAAGCTGGTCATCTATTCATCTATTAACTTTGATGGGGTCTCATAGACAGGCCCAAGAGGAACCAGGCGAGTTCTTGAACTTGCTCAAGCCACCTCGTCCTGGATCTGCAAAGATCTGCAAAAGGCATTTTGTTCGTCGTATCGTGAGTTGAACCTAGACACCTAGCCTGCATAAACACAATGCAAACTTCCTTCTTTCTTTTGAACCACGTCGGCACACCTAGTCTCTATGCCATGGTCACGATAAGAGACATGTATTGACTTAAATTCAAAAATTGTGGAGAGTGAATATGATCTCATGCACTGTGACCATTGAAGGTCAATTGAGCCCCTTCATAAAACTATGTCTTTAGTGCCATTTTTAGAAATTTGATAGAGTTGTTTTATTCATTACGACGAATAGTCTACCTCAAAATCGCGGCCCGCGGACCGCGTGCACTGTGGACAGCGGTTTAAGGTACTTTTTATAGATGGTAGTTAGAAGCCATGTCTAAGGTTTGCTAACTTTCATGGTATCTCCGGTTGTCCCGGAAACATACCAAAATAACTTTTTGGAGCACCAAGGGTGGCCATGACCACTGATTGCAGCGTTTTATTTTCGTTCACATCATGGTACAGCAAGAAAGTAGTACATCCACATTTTCGTACCGATGAAGAAGTCATATGAATGCACATTTTGGAATGGTCTTAGCGTCTATGTCAGACTTTTCATTATCATCAAGCTTTTTTTTATCAGTTTTACTTTTTCAGTCAGAGTGTTGAGCATTTTCTTTGACTTTATTTTGTTAAAAGCAAACATTCTTCAAGTACTCATAGACAATGGCATAAAAGGATCTTTCGCGTCAATCGAATACAATGGGAGATTGTTCAATCATTTCAGGGAGAGAAATATGTGTACGACATATAATACCTGCTCCCACAAAATACATAAGTCGTATTACGCTTGAACAACGTTGGGAAATATTGAAAACGTATTACTAAAGTTAGTGCTGTGTAGCCTAAACAGCGTGTTTTTTGAAAAGATGAAGCTTCAGCTAAAAATATGCAGCCACTGCGACTGCTATACGGAAGTTTGTACAAAAAGTTCGTGAGATTGGTAGCCCAGTGGACAACACTCATTGTTCCCCTCCGACGTACAGTAAAGTAGGCTAAAGCTAGCCGCGGCAGCCACTTGAACGAAGTTGTAGTTCATAATTATTGAGAATGTTTGTTTCTACTAATAAAGCCATATTATAGAAAAAACTAATTTTTGTTAATTTTATTGCATTTATCTTCCACTAGTGAGAGAGCAATAGCACGCACAACACGAGTGGTTGCTGAGAAGCTAGGCCTTGGCCCTCTCTATACTGTAGTGCCACCCACATTATTATTATATTTTAAAAAGAAACTTGTATTTGGTATATAGATACCTCTCACTCCTATGAGAAGCATAGCGTCACAACAAAATCATTAAGTCCCCTTTTGACTAACACCAATCTTTTGACTTAATTGAATGTCATCATGCTATGTTCCATGTCTTTGTCAAATTGCCTTCTTCAGGCATGTGCTCCTTTCGCACTGTTCTTCAACTACCTTGAGGGTTCCACTCGATGGCCTGTATTATGATGTCCCTGGGAGATTTTCTGAGCGTACGTCCGAACCAGTCCCATTTTCCTTTAAGGATAGTTACTCGTTTAAGCAAATTGTTTTTTGTTAAAGACCATAGCTGTGTGTTGGATATCGTTTCTCGTGTGTGAATACTTCGGATTCGCTTTAAATATCGGTTAACGAACAACTGGATTCATTACAATAGACATCGTGCTGCATTCCATGTCTCACAGCCATATAGAGGGTGATTTTTTAGCTGTTATCTTTTTGGCAACACTGGTTTAAACAGCTGACGCACGTTTCGTGTTTTGTTTCACTGTCAAACATTTGCAGTTTGGTCTATAATTTAACCATGAATCGTCTTACAAACGAACAACGCTTGTAAATTATTGAATTTTATTATCAGAATGCGTGCTCTGTTAAGAAAGTTCATCGCGCGCTTCTTCCATTTTACGGTCAGCTAATTTTTGGCTCAATGGGTACGTAAATAAGCAGAATTGTCGATTTTGGAGTGAATATCAGCCAGAAGCATTGCAAAAGCTACCAATGCATCCAGAAAAAGTCACAGTTTGGTGCGGTTTATGGGCTGGTGGCATCATTGGACCGTACTTCTTCTACCGTGAGATGATATCCAACTTTTTTTTGCCCAAAATGCAAGAGCTTGACTTGCATGACATGTGGTTTCAACAAGACGGTGCCACATGCCACACAGCACGCCCAACAATGGACTTATTGAGAGGCGAGTTCGGTGAACATTTTATTTCACGTTCGGGACCGGTCAATTGGCCGCCTAGATCGTGCGATTTAACGCCTTTAGACTATTTTTTGTGGGGCTATGTTAAAGCTCATGTCTATACAGACAAGCCCGCTTCAATTGACGCATTGGAAGACAACATTGAAGCATTTATTCGTGAGATACCGGCCGAAATGTTGGACAGAGTATGCCAAAATTGGACTAAGCGGATGGACCATTTGAGGCGCAGTCAAGGTCAACATTTGCATGAAATAATCTTCAAACATTAAATTATATGGACCGTACTATCGATTCAAATAAAGATTTCACGCATTTTTCTGAATTTTATGTGCTTTTTTTTTTGAAAAATTTTCCTATAGCTTTTAAAAAATCACTCTTTAGTAGGACAGACATGACATTCGAGTTAAAGTTTTTGTGCCGCATGTAAGGTAAGGTAGTTCCATATTTTTTTGGATGTCCAAATGCTTGCTCAGCTATTTTATCTCGGTTCTCGATATAGTTTTCGCAACCTGGCAATGATTGCAATGATACAACGAAGATAGCAAAAAGACGGGACGTCTTCCAAGGGGATGGTATTCACTTAGAGCGTGATCACTCCAAATGTATTTGATTCGATTAATATACACTAGAGAACATACCCAAAGGTGTACAGAAGTCGTATATAGTCTAGTTGGGCCTCGGCGGATACGAAAAGAATTGGCGAAAGTTCCCAACTGTTGGACGACACGGGCAACCACTGGCACAAAGGACTGTAGTCTGGCTAGATCAATATCTATATTTTGACAAACATGTAGATGCTGCTTTAGCCGGAACCCGAGGCACTTTTGCTTTTACAATAGCGAACCCGATGCGAGGGTGAAGGGAATCTGCTGCATGGCCCTCATCCGGCCAAGGCTCAGCTATGGCTGTCCCGTGTGGTTCAACGTGAGCTTGATGGACAAGATTCGGGTGCTTGAGAGCGCTTGTCTTAAGACTTGCCTTCGCCAATCGGTCAATAACTTGATCTCTGGGGCCTACTACCCCAATCCACAATTCGACGAGAGGGTACGTCACAGCGGCTTCTTCACTCCAGAAAGACTTATTTGCGTTGATAGGCATCGTTTTAGTTTTTCCGGTGTTTAAAGAGTACAGCTTTTGATGCAATTTCCGTGACCTTTTGTAGCTTGGACATGATATCATCGTTATTCTGAGCTAGAAGGCATATGTCATCTGCATAGTCAATGTTATTCAACGAGTTGTTATAATGATAATTTCTCAAATACATCCTTTTCATGGCAATGAAATCGTTGATGATAACAAGACTTTTGAGGATTCCACAAGTTACACACCAGGAAATTGAATACAGAGCAAACCTGACATCGCACCTGGTCGCTTCGTAGCCACACTATGCACATCCCATCTTGGCGCTCCCTCTCATTCCACATTGATCATTTTGTCACACAAATATTTAGTGTTTGGTCATCGCTCAGTGTTGTCACAATTATTTGTTGGAAAAGAAATATGTGCACATATCCACATATCAGATGAGAAAGATAATTTCATGAAACGTCACATGAAATCAAATCATCCAACGCACCTCAACCGTAACAGATGACTGTCTACACATACCTTACCTGTCCGTATTACATGTGCAATTTCTGACGAGTGTGCATTCGTAGTGCTGCTCGTTTGCAACCAAAACGAGCAAATATTTACATCTGCCCTCTGGCGACAACAATGACTGAAAAAGCTGCACATACTAAATGTCAATTTGTTTACATGGTCCAGATCCGGGATAAAGGTGCTTTGCCACCCCAAACAGGACACAGCCAGAGCATCTTTCAATTCCAACCGCTATTGCAACGGATTCCTGCATCGCTCTGCAAATATGCAAGTACTATTTTTTCGCAGAAGGAAAACCTTATGGCTCCTCAACGAAACGTTGACGTGAGAGCACTGAAGGGGGATTTTAGAAAAGAAAAAAAAAATACTTGCACTCACTTCCAGTAATCCGTGTATCTCTGGACATTTTTTTTAATTAGGTCATGCGAAGTGTTCTTCACCAGCAGTCGGGGCATTATGTTTATTTGAAGCGCCAACGCAGCACGTCCTTTGTATCAAATTACGACGAGGTTCATGAGAGTGCAGTAAGGGACTTCTTTTATGGGACACACCGATTTCAGATGTCACATGCGACGCAGAGTCACGCATTCATCATTCTTCATTCAGACTCACGGCATCCAAGGCAGTGCCATCTCAACTAGATTAATGTCACTTCTGGTTATGATTAAATGATGAAAGCTCCTTGATCCTCTTCTGCGAAGCTTGGTAGTTATGGGTGTTAAGGAAAATTCAATGATGATGTCTGAGAGACGCCCTCGCTCACTCATATCCTCAGATTCTCAGATTCACTGCAGATCATCAATTAAGTCCCTACGCGTCCTGTAACGCCAAGAAGGCCGAGGTGCTGCTGGCCTCTCAATCTTTTTCCCTCTCTCCTCGCCCGGTAAGAAATCAGGAGATGTGCAATGGCTTCGTGTTTTCTATAATCGCACTTAACCCGTTTTTCGGTGAAATAGAGTGCGAACTGCGCGAAGGTGTACCTGCATAGCACTGAATTGTGAAATATTTCTTTTTACGTTGACTTCGTGTGGATGGAGATTGGGGGATGTGCACAAGTACGTAAGCCCCGCAGGCAGGATTAAGCCCGACGATGGGTGGCTCTTGCATGATTGCGCTCGCCTGCCAATGAAACAATGTCACTTACATGTGTGCAAAGGACTCTAACCGGTCATTTATTATTCAGTGTCCTTAATTTGAGTTAAGCCGACTCTGACGACGACTGCCTGACTGCCTACGACGATGCTGATGATGATCTTCTCCCGCCTGACGCTTTGTTGCTCTTGATTCAGTAGGAACTTGTGAACGTGAATACGTCCTCTCACTGCACACACTTATCCGCCTGAGAAACGGAAACGGTGCGGCTGGAACAAAATAAAAGTTTCATGTGAGCAAAAGAAGAAAGAAAAAAGAAAAAACAGCAACAACAACGAGGAAGTAATTTATGAAGAATCGCCTTTCACTTTCTCTGTGTCTCATGCTTTGCCAGTCAGGCTTTCGTTTTCTGTTCGTTTCTCGCTGTTGACTTTTGTAGCCCGCATGGGAGGCCATTAATTTTCATTAAAACGGAGCGGAAACGAGAAGAAAAAAGTCTTAACGAGAAATTGTTTTAAGTTGAAAGTCCTGTCTGTGAGAGAGAAAGAAAGAGAATAGATGGTGCGCTCTTAAGTGTGCCTTCTAGGCATTTTGCTCAGTAATTTGTTTCATTGTGTACCGTGAGAGGTCGTGAACTGTAATGAGTATGAGAGTGAGCTCCTGAAGGGAGCATTGAACTGTGAAGGATCACAATGCATTTAAGGAATATTTTCAAAACTCGCATTTACTCACTTGCTTGTTAACAAAGCGCGGACATGGAGGCTTAAATTGGCCGCTGAGAGCTCGTGATTTAACAAGATGTGCTTATAGCCTGAAGTTGGACTGCGTTCAAGTTAGAGTCAAGGTACTCCACGAAGGGTTCTTTGCCATGCATTAGAACAATTTAATAGAATTGCCAACAGAGACTTTCTGAAAGGGTGGAGCTTAACCGGACATGACATAAGTAATGTTTCTCTTCTTAGCCCGGGGCGTGTACTTTAGATTGACAGCAAAAATGAGACAGCAAAAAACAGTACAAAACGCTGCATTTTTCTGTTTGATTGAAATGCCAGTTCTTGTTGAATGACGCAATATACATTGTTTCAGTAGACACTTGCAGCAAATCAGTTCACTACCCGTTCCAAGCTAATCGATTGACTGGTTACTTACGTGTTGTAATACCGATGTACTTGTGTACGCCAACTTCTAAATGTCGCCAATAATAAACCATAAGGTCTGTTACACAATTTCCAGCGCTTATCGTTCAAAACTTCTTCAGAACTTCAGAACAAATTTCTGATCAGTGAAGAGTACTACTCAGTTTGGTTTCAGTTTGCAAATTAATAACATAACAGTGGGCGTTAAAGAGAACCGAGTCGGGGTAATTGTGTTGCATAAGTGCGGAAAGAGTGCAGTATATCATGTCCAAGCAGTTTGATATATCCATGTCTAGGCCGATTCGGGATGATCTGCATATGAAAGTGTACTGCGGCCGTCTTCTTAACTCTAGGCAGGAATGATGCAAGTGAAGAAACAGTTGCACGCGGACAATGGCCATGAAACAATTATGTTTACGGGCGAGAACATTTTCACTGCGGAAGAAGTTTTCAACAAACAAAATGACAAAATTGATAACACTTCATATAAGAAAGCAAGAAAATTTATTCCAAGGGTGCAACGTGGTCGCTTCCCGCTTCCGTATTTGTTTGGAGGGGGGTTTCGCAACGTGGTGTTAAATCGCCCCATTTCTGTGAAAAAGGCGTACAATATGGTACAAAGGCTTGCCAAAAAGATGAGCTAGAGGGTGTTGTGAAGGGTTTGACCAACACCCTTTTCAGATGGATCTTCCAAAAGCACAAAGCCAAAACCCCGCAGGAATGGCTCAGAGTTAATATTCCTGGCTTTATGGCAGCAGAAGATTGGCCGCCGTGGAGTCCAGATCTGAAGTCAATACTGTGGTCTATTCAATGAAACAATTTTGAATATAATCTGTTTACTGATTCTGCTTACAGCGTCTTATATTTGTATCACAACTTATGGTAGGACTAGCTAGGGTGACCAGATGCGAACGAGAGGAAATGGAATTGAAGTAAAACAACAAAGGTGTGCGTCATAAAATTGATTCTGGCCTTATTTTAGAGCTACATTCATGTCATTATGTATATAGAGTAGTTTATCATTCAAATGGTAGTCTCAGGTTTGCCGACAGTGATTCAAGCGATGACTTGGTCCGTCACAATCTGCTGGAAACCTTGTCTAAGAAGCAAATGGGCCCTCAAACCACACATGATCCATGTGAAGCCTCATCGGTGTATGTTCTAATTGTCAAAAAAACGCATCTATCCACATCACGTCGGTCCACCACATACAGGCACTCAAAAATATGAAGCAAGATGGCGTCTAAAATTGATCAGTTGAAATTGGTCAAAAATATTTGCATCTTTATTGACAATTAGACCGAAAAGGCTCTGTCACTGAAATCTTAGTTGCTTGTCAGCAGTCGCTCTTTTCTTGAAGTGATGGCTGTATAGTTCGAAAATAAGCCTGCTGTGGGTACCAGGCCAGAGACACGTCCCAGGCAATGGCGAAGGCAGACTTGAGCTCGCCAGACGTGGCTCTACTCTGCCGCTCTCCGCTGAAAAAGAGTGTACAGTGCTCCCTCTTACCACGTGCTAAATTTTACAACAAGCCGTTAGGTCTAAGTTCCTTCCTAAGCCATGGCTACGTTTAGAGCCTCAAAGTTGATGGAGGTTCCTTTCCTTGTGTGCACCATGCCACACAAGTATTCTCTTTTACTTTGGCGAAGGCTAACAGACGTGGCGTCGAATACTTGTCGGCCAGGAGCCGGATTGTGACGCCAGGCTAATGCCCCACCCTTTATTGAGATCGCCTTTGATTCTCTTCTCCCTATCGCCATCACAGAGAACCCAGCTACAAAAATAGAAAACGAAACATTCCTTATTGCATCCGTTTGAACTTAATATGATGTTGCCCCGTCGAAGGTGCTCATCATGATGATTGGTCCAGCAGAGACTGACAGAGACGAACATCCTGTTGGAAATGAAATTCTAATTCCGGTGTGTTCGCATGTGTGCTTGACGAAGACACATACAGACGATGTATGCACTTCATGCCTCTTACTACTCATCACACTTCAACTTTGAAGATTTCCAACTCTGCTCTATCGATTATTTGCTAGTCTTTTGGCATGATGAATTGTATCCTCTGGCGAAGATTCAATGAAACGACAAGCATTTGAAACGAGAATTTCGAGGTGTGGAGATAAAGCCCGTAGAGGATGTTGCATGGCAGTTCGGTTCAGATTCCCTTTCGCATACGATGATAGCTGGGATTACATTTTCTGCTTAAAATTTGGCCCAGCTCTTTCATCAGACAATCCTACCGACCGTGCCACGTACTGTGTGCTATGGTGGTTACTTAAGAAGGAGTGGAGTTCATCGCTTAAATCCTGCGTCAATTTCGTTGCTACTTGAAGTGTAAAATTATCTTTAATCCCGAAAGCGCTCACTGGAGTGGGTTAAAAGGATCCTGATGGGTATGATGTCGATGGGAAGAAATTGTTATTTTTGGAATTTTGTACAGAGCAGCTATAAGCAAAATGTACTTCTAAATATTTCACAAAGAAAGCGGTACACACCGGAAAAAGTTCTGTCAATGTATGCTAGAACATACGAGGTGAACCATGCAACTCGATTCAAGGATCTTGGTCTGCATCGGACTTTTACAAGAAGATGCGCTGCAGTGTGATTTCATCAATTTTGCAATGAATTTAGCTGAAAACATTGTCTTTTACAATTCTGTCCAACTGTTGGGTTACGTAGATGACATCGTCGCGAGTCCTCAAGTCGCGGTTGTAGAAGCTTTCACCGCAATAAGAGAACAGGTAGGTAAATGTGGACAACAAAATAATATACCCTGTTGAGGAAGAATCGAACCGCCGCGATGATTTTTTCGACAAAATTTTATTTCATCCTTTTATGATTAGATAGAAAAATAAAATTTGATAGTGAGCCTATATCAAAAAATGGAACAAGAAATAATTTTTAAGGCGAATCCTCATTCAGATCCGTGGAGTCGTCTATGACTTCTGCACCGGAAACGTCCAGACATCTGAAATTGAACTTTTTTACTGAACCCCGCAAAGGTGCACCGGCTTTGTTGGCTCCGTCACATCGAGCTAATTGACACCATCTAGCTGAGAGGGCCTTCGAACCAGAACATCTTGGTTCGAGAACGAAAAGGAAATCGAACCTCCGATAAAAAGACTAAGTAGTCGCGAATCCAAAACAACATAGTCCTGACTACATGCAACTGTGTGGGGATTGTCAAAGGGGGAAAGCAGCTTTAGATAAGGCTCCGACTACACTTAGACCGTCGCTGGCCCGGCCCCTACATACTACAGCCATGTCAGATTATTATAAAATATACTCGTATCTTAGCATAGCTTATAAATGTGATCTTAGAACAGATTTGATTTTATGCAATACTCCTAAAAATTGAGTAAATATTCAAAATTTGCTTAATACTTTGTAAAACAGCTAAGCTTTGAGTTGTTTGGTTAAATCACATGAATGTGTACTTTTCTTAAGGTGTCGTCATCACAGCAGAACTTTAATAATTTCTTCACTTCCATCTGTGTACATCACACTTTCATAGCTACTAGTGTAAGATGTCATCGACATGAAATTTTGCAAATAGTCTACGCACAAACATTATAATAGGGGTGATTTCGTCGTTGCTTCGTCATTTCTAGTTAGAGTTGCACATGCAGAAGGTCAATTAATGGCTGAGACTCTGAGATGCAAAATTCACATTAAAATCTCCACTGACGAGTATTGGTATTCTGCCAAGTTCGAGAACAATGAGCGGCGCAGTTTCCATAGTATACCCAGCGAAGGATCGGTGGATCAATTTAATGAAATCTGCTGTGGTGTGATTCGGTGATATATGTATATACTTAAAAATATATATTTTTGGTGGCGACTCCTACGCACTTGGACCTACCTGTCTAGGTTCGATTCCTGGTACGACAAGAAACACTTTTCACGGCCCCACCTCTTTCGAGTCACTGACAATGCTCAAAGAGTACAACTGTCTAGAAAAAGCTTCTCAAACTTGGCCGTTCGGAGTCGGCATAAGCACTGTAGGTCCCTTCTATTCGTGATAGAACAAGCTTTGTGATCTTGATCTCCAAGCAACATATAGATAATCCTCTGCGTGAAGAAATGAAATCTAAGAGGAGTTTGTTTATTGTCATTAATCGGTTTAAACTGTGTGTCTGTAGCTCCCCTTGCAAAGTGAGTGAGTGGTAAGTAACTTGGCTTCAAGAGTTCCACTTCCAACAAACAGTCAATTAATTTACTTAAAACTCTATTCTAAACGAATTCTCCACCTAAGTATGCAACGAACATCTTCTCGAAACGAAGGGAAAGAAAGTAGTGTCGGTTTTCGTAACATGTGAACTCTTGTGTAATCGACCCCCAGGCGCGCGTATAGAAGGTTCACTTCCAAAAAGCGGAAAAAAACGTAGACATGGAAATTTTGCAGTACCGGAAATGCAGTTTTGTAGACAACGCTGTTATGATTTGAGCTGTTTAATGTTCAGAATTACTTCTGTCAAAACATGTTTCAATTACCGCGCCTTCGGAATGCGAATGCATCTAAACAGATTAGTCCCTTTTTGAATGTATAATGAAACCCGCAAGGGGATTATCCTTTTTGCCGATATGAATTTTCATTAATTCCTATGCAAACTAAATATTTAAACATGGTTAGTTGCGTTCCAAATAAATAATGATAATTGTTATTTTTCACATTTAAATTCATTAATCTGTCTGTCATACGCAGTCTAAAAAAAAATGACAAATAAATTAATTCAATCAGAAAAAAAATACATATAAAATCAAATAACGCTCACATGCAGATAAATTTAAAACATCATCGAATAAATAAAACCAGCCCACTCGCGATAAATCCACATAGGGTATGTAAAGTTGTAGGTTTTTTCTTGCCCAAAAAAAAAAAAACAACTAGATGCCAAAGGCGCGGAGGGTACGCAAATGAATAATTTCATCATGCCTTAATTTGTTGGCTGAGTGGCCGCAGGTGGAGGGACTGACAGAACGAATGCCGTCGTTACTTCACACAGGAATTCGGGAGCGGTGGTTGTGAAGCTCTCGCACAGCAGCGCTAGGAGTGGGGGAGAAAACAAGTCAAAATGAGAAAATCATGTGGAATCGGAAATTCAATTGTTGCCATTTTTGGGGACGTGAAAACATTTCAATTGGAATTATTTGAATTTTTTCAAGCCCTCTTGTATTACACAAAGGCAGGCCAGGCCCGAGCAGAGGTGCGCCCTGGAAATGGATGTAAACACTACTGACGGTTCGTTGAATTGCTGTTTGTATACGTTTCGCTATACGGCGCACATTTTTCATGTGCACGCGATGTGGAGACTTTATTTGTCGGTCAATTGGAATAAAAACGAATATATCCAATAAATTGAAGGCAATTGAATTTAAAATGAATGAAAAATGTCCTCGGTGGATAATAGAAATGGTGTACCCACTTATTAACATTCATTCACAATCACCGGCCCCAATGAATGGTAGGGGGGGGGGGAGGGGGGGGGGGGGGAGGGAAGAGAATAAGAATCATAGGCAGATGACAGGATATGAATGAGAGAAACAAAAACCTCTGCATTCAACTTGTTATCTGAGATCCTGCATCGTTATTTAATTTTCTACATGAAGGACGGTGTTCGTTCATGCAAGAGAGTTGAAGGATTCCCGGTTTGTGGGCTTACACACCCACACCTAAAGCCACTCACCCGCCCCACACCCACACGGAGAATATAAAAAAAAGGATGTACTTCGACATTGCTCCTCGTTTGCTTACATCGCTGCTGGCTTTGAATAAAGGAGGTGTATTCCGGAGGAGTTTGTATTAAATATGTACAGCCATCCGAGAAAAAAGCGATTTCTCTCAGATTACTTTTGTTCGGTTATCCATTTTATTTTATTTTTCCTTATTTTGCTGCTTTTTTTTTCTTCTTCTTCTGCTCTTTTTTTGCGAGCGGTTTAGATGGAAGGGAATGATAATCACGTTGTGCTCATCCTTTTATTATCCTCTTGTACGGTTAACCTCAGTAACCATTGTGCTTGCGTTCGGTTGTTCTTGTTCTTGTTCATGTTTTTTTGATTTTTGCTAAATCTAGAGCGAAATTTGCATCCTCTCTTCGTTGCAGAGAAGTGATGAAATGATTTGGCGGGATGTTCACTAAAGGGATCTGAAACATTTTTGTGCTGTGAGGTATAATTGCTGTGGTCTTTGACGGAGATTGAGCAACAAACCTGCTGGTAATGGGAAAGACAGTGGGTGGGATGGCTTTTTAAGTGACCGCGAGTTGACGCGTTAATTGCCGCTGTATCTTGCTTCTGAGTTGGGGTAGGTTCTTATTATACCAAGGCTAAGCTAATTTAATAAGAAAACGTGTAGAGTCCTTGCCAAGTTGTCTTTAAAGGCCCTCTCCAAGCCTACTATCTAAATAAATTGTTTACAGAAACATATTGATGCATAGAAACGGCGTGGTCCCGATCGCCAAGGATACAATACAACTTTAGCTTTCATTCCGAAATAGGTAGCTGACCGAGGAAGTATGAATTGATTGGTTTTCTTGAGTTTTCATTAATTCGACTGGAATATCCCGCATATCGCAACTCGTCATCCGCACTTCCTCGGACGCCGACAGTGTGTCTACCCGGTGGAATCCTGAAAAAGATCCTGTCGTTCGCAGTGGTATCTCCGTGGCTACAAGTCGTGTATGAATTTTTCTATGAACGTGAACAATTCATAAGCTCCTTTATATGATTTGGACAGTTCGGGTAAGAGTGGATTATCGTGAGCATATCAAGAGAGTATGGTACGCAGGCTAGAGGATGTTATTGCCGAGACATACTAGCTATATACCCTGCTACGAAGCTGCCATACTCACGAGCAGATCTCCAAAAAGAATAGTCTTGACTTCACCTTGATCACTTTGATGCTCTTTCAGTTGGTGATACTTGAACGCATGGCCATGGAGACAGTCTGCATCCCCATAAAATTTAGAAAATAAAAATAAAGCAGCTTTACAAGTAGCTACAGCCGACCTCAATGTTCGGCTTCCCAATATGGTACACCATTTCAAAACCGAGCAGGGAGAAGCAGAATGTGTACCGGTATCATCTTCAACAGCGGCTGTCGAAAGCACCACAGCAACAAGAAGCTTTACGACGAAGCACACATCGTCCCCTTGCAACAGTAAGTACCTGGTCAAACTGTTCGCTTAGCAGAATTGCCAAACGACATCTACGCATAACAACGAGCTGCATGCCTACCACACCACTCCATCCCAAAAGTACAAACATAGACACACGCATTTGAACAACTCGATATAAAGCAGCAAAATCCTAACTATTATACACAGTTGATTTTTTTAGGTGAACATTTTGATGTCGTCGGATGCACTCCAGCCTTTGCATTCTGATAGTACAGGTGTAAACACATAACCACAGGTGCACATAGGTCGTAGGTACGCCTAGTTGGGCCGCTGTGGCAGTTGGAAGATGAGTCAAGAAAGACTGAAAAATCCTTACTGTGAATTTTTTTATGTGAAAATTTCTATGTCGTCGGATGCACTCCTGCTTATATGCAGCATATAAAAATTAGACACTACACCGATATTGTAATAATACTATTAATGAAAAATGGGTGGTGCTACAGCTCGTAGAGGCACCAGGCACTGGCCGCCTAACTTCTCAACAACCACTCGTGTTGGGCGTGCTATTGTTTTCTCACTAGTGGAAGGGACCTACAGTCTACAGTCTACATCTGGCTCTCAAAGAAGTTATGCCGACTCAGAACGGCTTGATAGACGGTTTGGTAAGCTTTTCTACACAGTTATACTCTTTTAGCATTATCAGTGACTCGATAGAGGTGGGGCCGTGAAAAGTATTTCTTATCGTACCAGGAATCGAACCTCAACAGGCAAGTCTAAGTGGGTAGGAGTCGACGCACAGTCACACACACCACGGCCACCACCGATATTGCAATACCAAATGTCAAATTAAGGAACGTACATCAGTTGTTCAGCAGACACCCTAACCCTTAATTTAAACCTCAATCTCTCGCGTGGCCTGGAGATCTCTCGTGCGTGCATTATCCCCGCTACCCCTGTAGTCTGAAGATGATGATGTCTTCGCTTTTTAAACAAGTGAAAGCACCACATGCTGCTCGTTCCGAGTAGCAATTCATGACCCACCGTGTACCGACACGGATCCAACTGATATTTAGACGAAACATGTCATAAAAAGTCTGTTAGAGAATACCAATCATAACTCTGAAATATTTGTGTGCAAGTGCATGGTCCTACAGTACCAACCCGGAAAGAATGACAAATGATTTGATTTTTATTTTTTACCATGACTCAGATCCTTTATGGTGTTTCGTATTTTTTTACCCACAGATACACCCCGTCGGAGAATAATTTGTATTAGCAAACATGGATAACTCACTCGTGTGTACACATTGCATCAGTGTCGAATGTAGTACCCTCCCACGAGGAGGACGTAAAACAAATTCACAAATACTTTTCATGTCACTTACCAGACTGAAGTGGGTGTGGGGGGAGGGGAGGGGGTCGGAAAAAATAACGAAATTACATACACACATCTGACCACGTTTTTTTCTCCGCTGATGGATACCAATAAATTCTCGCTCGCAGTGACTGATTCAATGCAACGACTTAGAGAACACTTATATCCTCATCACTTATCCTGTCACTTCAGGAGAAGCGCACAGACAATTTAATGGCGCAGTAAAATCGAAAGAACAAAAACAAAAATTGCAGAACTGGTGAAAAACTGAACAAAAAAAAAAAAAAGCAAAAATGGACCATGGAAATGGGCATCAGTTCCTTTTTGACAACGAAGCTATTAATTTCGTTCATCGTCATCCTGCTGCTGACAGAACGATTGTTCCAAGCCCAACTCTACATTTCCAACTACAGTTTGTTACCGAGCGTACAGTTTTGCTTTTTTTTCCTTCTTCTTCCCCATTTTTTTTTTGCTGCTGCTGCTCCATTCTTTGTTGTCGTCGCATCGGTCAATGTAATTCTTCATCTGGCTCTCAAAGAAGTTACAAAGGACTCTCCATGCACACGGCACATGCACATATGTCACCCTCACATCATGCCAAGAGGGCTTTTCTTCTCTTTCTTGAGCAATTTACTATGGAACTCTGGCAACTATTACGTTTACAGGGATAAAGAACTTTCATGTATCCACTTGACTCCGCGCCGGCTCTGCCCGTGCCCTTCCACCGCTGCTGAATGTCATCATAATCGCTGCCAGAAGGCGGCACTCCTTCTCTCCAAGGAGTTACAATTGCGCCGGGATATAATTGCGAGAAACAAGAACCAGACGACTGCCGTGGCATTGACAATAACTGCTGCTTTTGCTAACACTGCACCCCCACACCAATCATTAGGGGGAGGGGGGCCCACCATGGAGTTGTTCAACTCCGTCGGAGACGATCATTATGTCTGCTAGGACCCTCTTGAGTGTCCTTTTGTTGCTCGCTGATACGATTTGCAGTGCAATTGGTCGAATAGCACACGCACTTGTGGTTGAGATCCAACATCAAGCAGTTTATTATCCTCCCATGTCCCCTTCGAACGTGGGAAGGGGGTGAGAGGGGCAGTAATTAAGACTGCCGTTCGATGGGGCTGTGCGTGTGCATACGTGCATGCAGTGTGCACCTTATCGGAGGGGATTAAAATCGAATAATTGTTTGTGTCTGCACATGTGCGCTCCGAAAACACGTTCGAATTATTTATTGTTATAGCCTCAACTTTTGCACAACAGCCTCGGACTAACCCTAACTCCGGCAAGTCGGTCCGGGGCTAATCTTCCGAATATAAATATTTATAGCTTATGGTTATGGCGCAAGTATGTCGATGCTGTGTGTTGCATTAAGTCGTTTCGCATGTGAATAAATTGTTATTTATTAAATGAGCTAAAGTTTCAACGCCAATAACTCACCACCAACGGGGTGCATATAATTGAAAGTTATCATTGGTGTAACTTACATAATGAGATACTATTTTGCGAACCAGTTTTAATTGCTATCTTGAGAAAAGTTGCGTCTTGTCGGGCGGCGCATACCTCAAACGCCACAAACACAGCTCCGACGGCGGGTTGCTTCTGAAAATTAACCACGGCTACCTTGTGGAATTTATTTTTTAATTTTCCAACTTTTAATTAGAAATCAAAAAAAAAAGAAAGAAAAAGAAGAACAGAAAATTCGAATAAGAAAAATGCCAAATGCGAAGAATGAGAGAGAGATAAAGAAAAAGAAATAAATGCGGCAGCAGGAAGAAAATATCCTTCAAAATTAAAACCAAATGATATCCTTCGTTGCTTTGAATTTAAATTGCTTGCTATGAAATGCGACCAAGTGGGTGAGTTGGTGAGGGGGTTGAGAAACACAACCGAATAGGGACGAGAACCGAGAAACATCCAAGGAAAATGTTTTATTTTCTTTAACCGCCATTGTGACGGGTATTTACTCATTATCACAATACGGAGGCGTTCGGTTGTGTCGAGAAGCGAACGGAGGGGAACAATCTGAATGCAGTGGGTGAGCACTGAGCAGTGAATTGTTGCTAATACTTTGCAGTTGGTCGAACATTGAAACCACTTCCGCATAAAGCATTTGAATTCAGTGCCGGCGAAATGAATAGGACTCGGAACTCTTGGGTGGGTGCACACCCACTGGCATTCACATACGCGCTAAGTTGTTGTGTACTCATTTGTCTGCGTCCAGAGCAGTTAAATATGGTGCAACAGTAAGTGTGAAGCACGTGTTCACGAATTGGATGTAGTTCTAATTCAAGCTGAAATGTTCCGAAGCTCTGCATAGAATTTAAGGCCGTTGATTGAGTAAATTGACTTTAAGTTTTACTTTTCAAGTGCTTCATAGCTTCAATTAAAAAACAGAAATAACATGTTGCTCGATTCGAGATTGCTGAAGTGGAGCTCCGTTTTTGATCTAGAATCGATGCGGTGGGCTTTTTCAACTGAGACTGACGAATGATGTGAAACTCTCTTGTTCAACACCGACAGGACTCGCGTGTGTTACGACCAGTGTCAGTTATCTTTTTTTTTGTATGTTCAAGGATAGGACTTTTGTTTTCGTCCGTGGAAGGATTAGCTTTACGTACAGGTGGGGCACAAGTAGAGACTTTAAGGAATCTGAATAGATACCTAACAGAGGTCATTTGTAGTGCAAAACTTAGGTTAGGCTCAGTAGTAATGGTTTAATTTCATTTGGAAGTAAATACAACTACTTACAGTCAGACAAACAGCAGAAGTAGTTCAGTCATCATAGAAAGGGACTACACGGGGTGTGTTAGCCATCGATTTGTCGGAGCTGAGCAGTCATCATAGAAAGGACGCCGTTTGTTCTGAAATGCTTGTTGTTCCGTGTGCTTCAATCCTAGAATTTTTTCCCAGCATGTTGAGTAGGATTCAGCTCCCTGCTCTATTCAACTTCACTGCAAGGCTTTCGGGAAAATATGAGAGCTTCTTGAAATTTGTAATTTCTAACCATGCCTTTTAGCAACACCATGTCAGTCATATCCTGTCGGTATTCGCCATGAGTGGGGGAAGTGCTGTCATAAATTATTAAATGTGATGCCGGGAATGCGACCTAGACCCAGTAGACTTACAAACTCCGGAGTCGACGCACCTCTCCCCTACGTCACATTGCTCGTCGAGACGGGCTATTTTCGGCATTCACTCAGTCATCAGCCCCTACTGACAGAAATCGAGCGTAGAAACTACAGATACCGTGGAATTTCGTATTCATTTGCATTCCCTGTTGCGTCTAGACTTCGCACTGAACGTACACGTATGATGATTACCACAGAGAGTAATTCAATTTGTTTTGAGGGAATTTCATATTGTTGATGTTGAATACGATTATGGTGTGATTTGGGTAACAGCAGGACATGATGAGCAGATATGAAAACTTCTGGGAATGGAAATTCGTTGAAAGTACAAAAATAGCTATCACATGACATTAGCAGGACGACACACGCAAAGGACGTTGGTATTTTTTGAGAATGTCATCGGTTGACAAAACTCGCGCAGGCAGGACACTTGAATGGACTGGCGGTGACAGCGATTTGGAAACCAACAAAACCTCGTGCACACACTGTCGCATGTTTATTTAATCCTTTCCATCAACGCCGTGCCATGGCTTCTCAATTATGTCAACCGTTGACCAAGTGTTTACGTGACAATTAAATCCGATTCGGAGATCATTGCATCGCACAAGAGGACGTCAATGATTTTGAACAGGGAGCGGATTTAGTTGGTCAAATATTTAACACAGGCATCCTCATTACGGAAACATAATGCCCCGACAAGCGGATGGATACATTCATCGGTGCATTACGTAGCTAATGTGTCAACCGTAATGAGGATGATGACGGTGACGATGGTGAGTTTCAATATACGAACGAGTGTGCACGTATATCAAGTGTGCACTTGATTATGTCCATGGATAAACTGTCATGGTGACGAGAATATATTGCATTGAAATTGTATACTTGCGGGTTAAGTAATCGGACATCTTTATTAAACTAATTCGGATGCGCTGAACGGTGAGTGTAATGCACTTAAACACGGACACTTGGAGTAATTATCGGCTATTGTGTGTTTGGTTGATGGGTCATCACCATCGATTAAGCTTTGCGGATCGATACGGCTCATTCGTGTTGAACGGGCGTGGTGGGAATTTGTTGGAATTCGGTGAACTTTGTTATGTATGTGAATGTAATACGTTTAGTAGATTTGCAAGTAGACTTAAATTACCATTCCATGAGTTTTGTGACGAGGAGAAAGCTGAAAACCTTCCAGAACTGTAAAAGACTAGCGACTTTCAAATCGAATCATTTTTCGATTTCAAAGACGACACCATACATCACCGAGACGTATTTGTTGCGATGGTTGAATTCAGTATCGCAGGTAAAACATACACGATGCAACCGGCAGTTCGGTTGAAGGATCTCTGAATCGTTCGAAACCTACACCGGGTTTCGGCAAGTAGATGCGCAGCTAATTGAGTTCCGCATTCTAGTATGGTGCGGGAGAAGACATGAGTGCGGAGGCAGCTGTAAGCGCTGAAGATTTTTTTTATATCAGCCGAATTATTGAGATAAGCATATAATATCGACATCGTTGCGGATACGTGCTTACCAGCTCTGATCGAAATTTTACAGCGATTGAAGGAGCTGATCCTAAAGTAAATGAGGACAATACTCATGGACCCCGTCGTCGTATATTGCGCACCTATGAGAATGTGGCTGCTGTGGCCGAGAGTGTGAGACTCAATTCATGAACATCAACTCGCCATTGATCTCAACGTTTCAATCAGCGGTGGCATTACAGAGCCATGTTGACTGAAAAGTTTTTTTTTTACTGTAATTGAAGACATGCATTTGGACGACCTCTGGTTCATGCAGGATGACGCGCCATTCCACACAGCCCATGCTGCGATCGATCTTTTGCGCACCAAATTCCCAAATCGTGTTATCGTCTTGCCAAAGTTAATTGGGCGCCTCGGAACTGCGATTTAAGCCCTTTGGTCTTTTTGTTTTTGTGGGGAACCGTGAAAGACCGATCTTATGCCAACAATCCGGAAACGATGCAAGCACTTAAGGCGAATATCTATCATCTACAAGGTCTACAAGGAAAATTGGCGTGACAAAATGCGCTACCCCGAAGCCAGCCGAGACAGGCACTTGAACGACGTTGTATTTCATAATTAATGAGAATGTTTGTTCTTACTAATGAAGTCATAATATATGAAACAAATTTAATTTTGTTAAATTTTTTTTGCATTTTTAAAAAGAAACTTGTATTTGGTCCACCCTGTACATACCTTTTTAATTTAAATTAATGACATGTGAAGTTGAGGATCCGAAAAGGTCATTCCACTTTATTCGAGGAATCGAACACCAAGGCTCTTGCTTGCTTTGAAACGAAGAGAAAGGCCAAACCTCCGGCAGTGATCGCGGATGCAATGCAACGTTTGTGTAACGTACCGTCGATGAAGGCTGAATCGAAGACGTAGTGCGACTCAAACGCTGCATGACTGATTTCAATTCCCGAAAAAATGTTCATTGCTCACGACTCTGCTTCTCTCTTGTCATAGACAACGGCCTCAGAGTACCTGTTTTCTTAAATCTTGGGCTTATTTGAATCGATAGACTAACCTCATAGTTCTAGATGATTCTTAAACACAATTCGACTTAAGAATGAACATCGATTAAGTAAATAATTGTATGCGACATCCAAATTGAGTTCAGTAAATCGATTAGTCAACGTGACGATAGAACCAGACCACAAAACAAGTAATTTATGCACCCCACACTTGGCACTCTAGAAATATTGCCCCCTCTGAATACAAGTAAGCAAATTGCTTTTAGTTACTACATTGACCGATGTTAAACTGATTTTAAAAGGTCGCATCTCAATCTCGATGCTTACCCTTTTTTTAAGTATTTGATTTGTGAATTGCTTTTGTACCTGGCCAAAAACCTATTTCGGGATGAAAGGTTAAATAAAGTAGTCCCTGTAAACAAATCTGCTTTAACAGAGAAAAAAAAAAATAGAATTCAGTCCCTCCAACCAACGCAATCAATCACTTTTCGGTAACCCATCTGGCGATTCTTATCGGGTTGCCTTATTTAATTTGGTGAGAAAAGTAAGAAAAATGTGAAAAATGGTTGAAAAAATATAAATGGGGCAATATTTTGCGTTTGGGTGTTAACAATTTGTCATGAGGATCTCGTTTTGACTGTTCTTTTTTAAGTTCTTTAAATCTAAGGTAGACTTTGGCCTATGCAGCTTCTAAAGGAACAAGTCGTGTGCTTTGTTCTTGTGTTCCGTCACGAGTAGAGCCTCGGTGAGCATTCTCAGTGACTCGAGAGAGGCAGAGCAGGTTTATCCGGAGCTGGAATTGATGCAACGTTTTTGAAAGTCTTGTGCACAAAATTATGTTGTTCGTGCCTTGTCCAGCCGAGGAAACTATATAAAAACGTCAGCTTATTCTAATATAAAACTTGAAAACTATCTTAGATCTATGTCCGTAACAGTACTGACGTATTAGACGTCCTTGCAGATCCTGTATTTGTACGTAATATTTGGGTGGTACATGTTCTGGAATTTCATTAACTTCTCCACAGAGTCCTTCTTCTGATACCTCTAGTTTCCTTAAATGCTCCCTGAGTCTGTAGTGCCCTATTAGGATACCGAGCTTGTTATTGCTCATTTCGATACATGTCTTAAACCTTTTTAGGTAAATTTCAAGTGCCCAAGAGTTTCTTGGCCTGCCTCATGCCAAGAACGTTGTTCCAAGTTTTTTGGAATCATTGGTTCATTTTTTCCAGATCCCAGAACTCTTCTCTGAGGACATGATCTCCTACAGCGCATAATGGTTCAGGCATGTGACTAGTTCCGATGCTCTTTTCCTACCTAGGCCATTTCATTGCCTTCTAACCCCATGTGGCCAGCTATCCAGCAGATTTGTACTCTATTTCTTCTGCTCAATTCTTTGAGCTTCTGTCGGCATTCCCACATAAGATTGGGTTTGATGATGTAGGAGTCTAGTGTCATGATAGCAGCTCGACTGTCCGACACTATTGCTATGTCGCAATTGGATGCTGTCAAGATGGATGTGGCTCGTCTGTGTATGGCATAGATGTGTGCTTGAAAGATGCTGGTGCGTTTGATCGAGGGTTCAAAATACTTTATATCGGATCCGAATACCGAATACCCTAGCTCCTTCCTTCTGTATTCCATTTTACCGTATTACTGCTCAGTCTGTGGACAATGGATTCAATGCTCCAGTCCAAAGGACCTCGTTAGAATAGAACTTCTTGAACTGACACAACCGCAGAAAGAGGCGAAGATGGGTAGGACTCACGTTGAACCACGGTGGGAAACCGCACGTCATAGTTGGCCGAGTGAGGGTCATAAAAAGCGGCCGATGTTGATTTTGAATAAAACACAAATTATTTAGGAAATTATTGTCATTTCTTTTTATTATGATAATATTGGTATGGTTCAATTAAGTATGGAACAAAATATTGGCCAAATAGCAGCCGCGACCTCGGCGGCACACCTCCATCCGATGGTCCAAATTTTCGATGACGCTGAAGCATAATTGAGGTTCTATGCCGTTAATGTACACCTTTTCTTTCAAATAACCCCAAAGAAAAAAATC
Source organism: Eristalis pertinax (assembly GCA_907269125.1). Taxonomy (NCBI): domain Eukaryota; kingdom Metazoa; phylum Arthropoda; class Insecta; order Diptera; family Syrphidae; genus Eristalis; species Eristalis pertinax. Next base: position 32,934,934 of record OU026149.1, read on the forward strand.
CAAAGGTGTTAAATCACATGATCTTGGCGGCCAATTGACACCACGTGAGATAACACGGCCATTGAATTTGTCGCGCAAAAGAGCCTTGTTTCGTTAGCAGTGTGGCAAGTGGCACCGTCCTGTTGAGACCACATATCGTCCACATTCATAAAATCGACTGTGGTTGTTCATTTTCCAACTGGCACAGCGGCCAAACTAGGCTACCTACGACTCTTGTACACCTGTGGGTATGTTGTCTAGTGTCTATTAATCGAATCAAATGCATTTGGAGTAATCCGACGACATCGAGATTTTCACCTGAGAAAGTAGGCAGTGTATAGTAAGGCATTTTCAGCCTTATCCTAGCTCACCTTCCAACTGGCACAGCGGCCAAACTAGGCTACCTACGACTCTTGTACGCCTGTGGGTATGTTGTCTAGTGTCTATTAATCGAATCAAATGCATTTGGAGTGAATCCGACGACATCGAGATTTTCACCTGAAAAAGTAGACAGTGTTTAGTAAGGCATTTTCAGCCTTATCCTAGCTCACCTTCCAACTGGCACAGCGGCCAAACTAGGCTACCTACGACTCTTGTACACCTGTGGGTATGTTCTCTAGTGTCTATTAATCGAATCAAATGCATTTGGAGTGAATCCGACGACATCGAGATTTTCACCTGATAAAGTAGGCAGTTTCAGCCTTATCATAGCTCACCTTCCAACTGGCACACCGGCCAAACTAGGCTACGTACGACTCTTGTACACCTGTGGGTATGTTGTCTAGAGTCTATTAATCGAATCAAATGCATTTGGAGTGAATCCGACGACATCGAGATTTTCACCTGAAAAAGTAGACAGTGTTAAGTAAGCCATTTTCAGCCTTATCCTAGCTCACCTTCCAACTGGCACAGCGGCCAAACTAGGCTACCTACGACTCTTGTACACCTGTGGGTATGTTGTCTTGTGTCTATTAATCGAATCAAATGCATTTGGAGTGAATCCGACGACGTCGAGATTTTCACCTGAGAAAGTAGGCAGTAAGGCATTTTCAGCCTTATCCTAGCTCACCTTCCAACTGGCACAGCGGCCAAACTAGGCTACCTACGACTCTTGTACACCTGTGGGTATGTTGTCTAGTGTCTATTAATCGAATCAAATGCATTTGGAGTGAATCCGACGACGTCGAGATTTTCACCTGAAAAAGTAGACAGTGTTTAGTAAGGCATTTTCAGCCTTATCCTAGCTCACCTTCCAACTGGCACATCGGCCAAACTAGGCTACCTACGACTCTTGTACACCTGTGGGTATGTTGTCTAGTGTCTATTAATCGAATCAAATGCATTTGGAATGAATCCGACGACATCGAGATTTTCACCTGAAAAAGTAAACAGTGTTTAGTAAGGCATTTTCAGCCTTATCCTAGCTCACCTTCCAACTGGCACAGCGACCAAAGTAGGCTACCTACGACTCTTGTACACCTGTGGGTATGTTGTCTAGTATCTATTAATCGAATCAAATGCATTTGGAGTGAATCCGACGACGTCGAGATTTTCACCTGAAAAAGTAGACAGTGTTTAGTAAGGCATTTTCAGCCTTATCCTAGCTCACCTTCCAACTGGCACATCGGCCAAACTAGGCTACCTACGACTCTTGTACACCTGTGGGTATGTTGTCTAGTGTCTATTAATCGAATCAAATGCATTTGGAGTGAATCCGACGACATCGAGATTTTCACCTGAGAAAGTAGACAGTGTTTAGTAGGCATTTTCAGCCTTATCCTAGCTCACCTTCCAACTGGCACAGCGGCCAAACTAGGCTGCCTACGACTCTTGTACACCTGTGGGTATGTTGTCTAGTGTCTATTAATCGAATCAAATGCATTTGGAATGAATCCGACGACATCGAGATTTTCACCTGAAAAAGTAAACAGTGTTTAGTAAGGCATTTTCAGCCTTATCCTAGCTCACCTTCCAACTGGCACAGCGGCCAAACTAGGCTACCTACGACTCTTGTACACCTGTGGGTATGTTGTCTAGTGTCTATTAATCGAATCAAATGCATTTGGAGTGAATCCGACGACATCGAGATTTTCACCTGAAAAAGTAGGCAGTGTATAGTAAGGCATTTTCAGCCTTATCCGAGCTCACCTTCCAACTAGCACAGCGGCCAAACTAGGCTACCTACGAATCTTGTACACCTGTGGGTATGTTGTCTAGTGTCTATTAATCGAATCAAATGCATTTGGAGTGAATCCGACGACATCGAGATTTTCACCTGAAAAAGTAAGCAGTGTATAGTAAGGCATTTTCAGCCTTATCCTAGCTCACCTTCCAACTGGCACAGCGGCCAAACTAATCTGCCTACGACTCTTGTACACCTGTGGGTATGTTGTCTAGTGTCTATTAATAGAATCAAATGCATTTTTAGTGAATCCGACGACATCGAGATTTTCACCTGAAAAAGTAGGCAGTGTATAGTAAGGCATTTTCAGCCTTATCCTAGCTCACCTTCCAAATGGCACAGCGGCCAAACTAGGCTACCTACGACTCTTGTACACCTGTGGGTATGTTGTCTAATGTCTATTAATCGAATCAAATGCATTTGGAGTGAATCCGACGACATCGAGATTTTCACCTGAAAAAGTAGGCAGTGTATAGTAAGGCATTTTCAGCCTTATCCTAGCTCACCTTCCAACTGGCACAGCGGCCAAACTAGGCTACCTACGACTCTTGTACACCTGTGGGTATGTTGTCTAGTGTCTATTAATCGAATCAAATGCATTTGGAGTGAATCCGACGACATCGAGATTTTCACCTGAAAAAGTAGGCAGTGTATAGTAAGGCATTTTCAGCCTTATCCGAGCTCACCTTCCAACTAGCACAGCGGCCAAACTAGGCTACCTACGACTCTTGTACACCTGTGGGTATGTTGTCTAGTGTCTATTAATCGAATCAAATGCATTTGGAGTGAATCCGACGACATCGAGATTTTCACCTGAAAAAGTAGGCAGTGTATAGTAAGGCATTTTCAGCCTTATCCTAGCTCACCTTCCAACTGGCACAGCGGCCAAACTAGGCTGCCTACGACTCTTGTACACCTGTGGGTATGTTGTCTAGTGTCTATTAATAGAATCAAATGCATTTGGAGTGAATCCGACGACATCGAGATTTTCACCTGAAAAAGTAGGCAGTGTATAGTAAGGCATTTTCAGCCTTATCCTAGCTCACCTTCCAAATGGCACAGCGGCCAAACTAGGCTACCTACGACTCTTGTACACCTGTGGGTATGTTGTCTAGTGTCTATTAATCGAATCAAATGCATTTGGAGTGAATCCGACGACATCGAGATTTTCACCTGAAAAAGTAGGCAGTGTATAGTAAGGCATTTTCAGCCTTATCCTAGCTCACCTTCCAAATGGCACAGCGGCCAAACTAGGCTACCTACGACTCTTGTACACCTGTGGGTATGTTGTCTAGTGTCTATTAATCGAATCAAATGCATTTGGAGGGAATCCGACGACATCGAGATTTTCACCTGAAAAAGTAGGCATCCTAGCTCACCTTCCAAATGGCACAGCGGCCAAACTAGGCTACCTACGACTCTTGTACACCTGTCGGTATGTTGTCTAATGTCTATTAATCGAATCAAATGCATTTGGAGTGAATCCGACAACATCGAGATTTTCACCTGAAAAAGTAGGCAGTGTATAGTAAGGCATTTTCAGCCTTATCCTAGCTCACCTTCCAAATGGCACAGCGGCCAAACTAGGCTACCTACGACTCTTGTACACCTGTGGGTATGTTGTCTAATGTCTATTAATCGAATCAAAAGCATTTGGAGTGAATCCGACGACATCGAGATTTTCACCTGAAAAAGTAGGCAGTGTATAGTAAGGCATTTTCAGCCTTATCCTAGCTCACCTTCCAAATGGCACAGCGGCCAAACTAGGCTACCTACGACTCTTGTACACCTGTGGGTATGTTGTCTAGTGTCTATTAATCGAATCAAATGCATTTGGAGTGAATCCGACGACATCGAGATTTTCACCTGAGAAAGTAGACAGTGTTTAGTAAGGCATTTTCAGCCTTATCCTAGCTCACCTTCCAAATGGCACAGCGGCCAAACTAGGCTACCTACGACTCTTGTACACCTGTCGGTATGTTGTCTAATGTCTATTAATCGAATCAAATGCATTTGGAGTGAATCCGACAACATCGAGATTTTCACCTGAAAAAGTAGGCAGTGTATAGTAAGGCATTTTCAGCCTTATCCTAGCTCACCTTCCAAATGGCACAGCGGCCAAACTAGGCTACCTACGACTCTTGTACACCTGTGGGTATGTTGTCTAATGTCTATTAATCGAATCAAAAGCATTTGGAGTGAATCCGACGACATCGAGATTTTCACCTGAAAAAGTAGGCAGTGTATAGTAAGGCATTTTCAGCCTTATCCTAGCTCACCTTCCAAATGGCACAGCGGCCAAACTAGGCTACCTACGACTCTTGTACACCTGTGGGTATGTTGTCTAGTGTCTATTAATCGAATCAAATGCATTTGGAGTGAATCCGACGACATCGAGATTTTCACCTGAGAAAGTAGACAGTGTTTAGTAAGGCATTTTCAGCCTTATCCTAGCTCACCTTCCAACTGGCACATCGGCCAAACTAGGCTACCTACGACTCTTGTACACCTGTGGGTATGTTGTCTAGTGTCTATTAATCGAATCAAATGCATTTGGAGTGAATCCGACGACATCGAGATTTTCACCTGAGAAAGTAGACAGTGTTTAGTAGGCATTTTCAGCCTTATCCTAGCTCACCTTCCAACTGGCACAGCGGCCAAACTAGGCTGCCTACGACTCTTGTACACCTGTGGGTATGTTGTCTAGTGTCTATTAATAGAATCAAATGCATTTTTAGTGAATCCGACGACATCGAGATTTTCTCTTGAAAAAGTAGGCAGTGTATATAGTAAGGCATTTTCAGCCTTATCCTAGCTCACCTTCCAAATGGCACAGCGGCCAAACTAGGCTACCTACGACTCTTGTACACCTGTGGGTATGTTGTCTAGTGTCTATTAATCGAATCAAATGCATTTGGAGTGAATCCGACGACGTCGAGATTTTCACCTGAAAAAGTAGACAGTGTTTAGTAAGGCATTTTCAGCCTTATCCTAGCTCACCTTCCAACTGGCACATCGGCCAAACTAGGCTACCTACGACTCTTGTACACCTGTCTGTATGTTGTCTAGTGTCTATTAATCGAATCAAATGCATTTGGAGTGAATCCGACGACATCGAGATTTTCTCCTGAAAAAGTAGGCAGTGTATAGTAAGGCATTTTCAGCCTTATCCTAGCTCACTTTCCAACTGGCACAGCGGCCAAACTAGGCTACCTACGACTCTTGTACACCTGTGGGTATGTTGTCTAGTGTCTATTAATCGAATCAAATGCATTTGGAGTGAATCCGACGACATCGAGATTTTCACCTGAAAAAGTAGACAGTAAGGCATTTTCAGCCTTATCCGAGCTCACTTTCCAACTGGCACAGCGGCCAAACTAGGCTGCCTACGACTCTTGTACACCTGTGGGTATGTTGTCTAGTGTCTATTAATCGAATCAAATGCATTTGGAGTGAATCCGACGACATCGAGATTTTCACCTGAAAAAGTAGGCAGTGTATAGTACGGCATTTTCAGCCTTATCCTAGCTCACCTTGCAACTGGCACAGCGGCCAAACTAGGCTACCTACGACTCTTGTACACCTGTGGGTATGTTGTCTAGTGTCTATTAATCGAATCAAATGCATTTGGAGTGAATCCGACGACATCGAGATTTTCACCTGAAAAAGTAGACAGTAAGGCATTTTCAGCCTTATCCGAGCTCACTTTCCAACTGGCACAGCGGCCAAACTAGGCTGCCTACGACTCTTGTACACCTGTGGGTATGTTGTCTAGTGTCTATTAATCGAATCAAATGCATTTGGAGTGAATCCGACGACATCGAGATTTTCACCTGAAAAAGTAGGCAGTGTATAGTAAGGCATTTTCAGCCTTATCCTAGCTCACCTTGCAACTGGCACAGCGGCCAAACTAGGCTACCTACGACTCTTGTACACCTGTGGGTATGTTGTCTAGTGTCTATTAATCGAATCAAATGCATTTGGAGTGAATCCGACGACATCGAGATTTTCACCTGAAAAAGTAGGCAGTGTTTAGTGAGGCAATTTCCGGCTTATCCTAGCTCACCTTCCAACTGGCACAGCGGCCAAACTAGGCTACCTACGACTCTTGTACACCTGTGGGTATGTTGTCTAGTGTCTATTAATCGAATCAAATGCATTTGGAGTGAATCCGACGACATCGAGATTTTCACCTGAAAAAGTAGACAGTGTTTAGTAAGGCATTTTCAGCCTTATCCTAGCTCACCTTCCAACTGGCACAGCGGCCAAACTAGGCTGCCTACGACTCTTGTACACCTGTGGGTATGTTGTCTAGTGTCTATTAATTGAATCAAATGCATTTGGATTGAATCCGACGACATCGAGATTTTCACCTGAAAAAGTAGACAGTGTTTAGTAAGGCATTTTCAGCCTTATCCTAGCTCACCTTCCAACTGGCACAGCGGCCAAACTAGGCTACCTACGACTCTTGTACACCTGTGGGTATGTTGTCTAGTGTCTATTAATCGAATCAAATGCATTTGGAGTGAATCCGACGACATCGAGATTTTCACCTGAAAAAGTAGGCAGTGTTTAGTGAGGCAATTTCCGGCTTATCCTAGCTCACCTTCCAACTGGCACAGCTGCCAAACTAGGCTACCTACGACTCTTGTACACCTGTGGGTATGTTGTCTAGTGTCTATTAATCGAATCAAATGCATTTGGAGTGAATCCGACGACATCGAGATTTTCACCTGAAAAAGTAGGCAGTGTATAGTAAGGCATTTTCAGCCTTATCCTAGCTCACCTTCCAACTGGCACAGCGGCCAAACTAGGCTACCTACGACTCTTGTACACCTGTGGGTATGTTGTCTAGTGTCTATTAATCGAATCAAATGCATTTGGAGTGAATCCGACGACATCGAGATTTTCACCTGAAAATGTGGGCAGTGTTTAGTAGGCATTTTCAGCCTTATCCTAGCTCACCTTCCAACTGGCACAGCGGCCAAACGAGGCTACCTACGACTCTTGTACACCTGCCTGTATGTTGTCTAGTGTCTATTAATCGAATCAAATGCATTTGGAGTGAATCCGACGACATCGAGATTTTCACCTGAAAAAGTAGGCAGTGTATAGTAATTCATTTTCAGCCTTATCCTAGCTCACCTTCCAACTGGCACAGCGGCCAAACTAGGCTACCTACGACTCTTGTACACCTGTGGGTATGTTGTCTAGTGTCTATTAATAGAATCAAATGCATTTTTAGTGAATCCGACAACATCGAGATTTTCACCTGAAAAAGTAGACAGTGTTTAGTGAGGCATTTTCAGCCTTATCCTAGCTCACCTTCCAACTGGCACAGCGGCCAAACTAGGCTACCTACGACTCTTGTACACCTGTGGGTATGTTGTCTAGTGTCTATTAAGGCAGTGTATAGTAAGGCATTTTCAGCCTTATCCTAGCTCACCTTCCAACTGGCACAGCGGCCAAACGAGGCTACCTACGACTCTTGTACACCTGTCTGTATGTTGTCTAGTGTCTATTAATCGAATCAAATGCATTTGGAGTGAATCCGACGACATCGAGATTTTCACCTGAAAATGTAGGCAGTGTATAGTAAGGCATTTTCAGCCTTATCCTAGCTCACCTTCCAACTGGCACAGCGGCCAAAATAGGCTACCTACGACTCTTGTACACCTGTGGGTATGTTGTCTAGTGTATATTAATCGAATCAAATGCATTTGGAGTGAATCCGACGACATCGAGATTTTCACCTGAAAATGTGGGCAGTGTTTAGTAGGCATTTTCAGCCTTATCCTAGCTCACCTTCCAACTGGCACAGCGGCCAAACTAGGCTACCTACGACTCTTGTACACCTGTGGGTATGTTGTCTAGTGTCTATTAATCGAATCAAATGCATTTGGAGTGAATCCGACGACATCGAGATTTTCACCTGAAAAAGTAGACAGTGTTTAATAAGGCATTTTCAGCCTTATCCTAGCTCACCTTCCAACTGGCACAGCGGCCAAACTAGGCTACCTACGACTCTTGTACACCTGTGGGTATGTTGTCTAGTGTCTATTAATCGAATCAAATGCATTTGGAGTGAATCCGACGACATCGAGATTTTCACCTGAAAATGTAGGCAGTGTATAGTAAGGCATTTTCAGCCTTATCCTAGCTCACCTTCCAACTGGCACAGCGGCCAAACTAGGCTACCTACGACTCTTGTACACCTGTGGGTATGTTGTCTAGTGTCTATTAATCGAATCAAATGCATTTGGAGTGAATCCGACGACATCGAGATTTTCACCTGAAAAAGTAGACAGTGTTTAGTAAGGCATTTTCAGCCTTATCCGAGCTCACCTTCCAACTAGCACAGCGGCCAAACTAGGCTACCTACGACTCTTGTACACCTGTGGGTATGTTGTCTAGTGTCTATTAATCGAATCAAATGCATTTGGAGTGAATCCGACGACATCGAGATTTTCACCTGAAAATGTAGGCAGTGTATAGTAAGGCATTTTCAGCCTTATCCTAGCTCACCTTCCAACTGGCACAGCGGCCAAACGAGGCTACCTACGACTCTTGTACACCTGTCTGTATGTTGTCTAGTGTCTATTAATCGAATCAAATGCATTTGGAGTGAATCCGACGACATCGAGATTTTCACCTGAAAATGTGGGCAGTGTTTAGTAGGCATTTTCAGCCTTATCCTAGCTCACCTTCCAACTGGCACAGCGGCCAAACTAGGCTACCTACGACTCTTGTACACCTGTGGGTATGTTGTCTAGTGTCTATTAATCGAATCAAATGCATTTGGAGTGAATCCGACGACATCGAGATTTTCTCCTGAAAAAGTAGGCAGTGTATAGTAAGGCATTTTCAGCCTTATCCTAGCTCACCTTCCAACTGGCACAGCGGCCAAACTAGGCTACCTACGACTCTTGTACACCTGTGGGTATGTTGTCTAGTGTCTATTAATTGAATCAAATGCATTTGGAGTGAATCCGACGACATCGAGATTTTCACCTGAGAAAGTAGACAGTGTTTAGTAAGGCATTTTCAGCCTTATCCTAGCTCACCTTCCAACTGGCACAGCGGCCAAACTAGGCTACCTACGACTCTTGTACACCTGTGGGTATGTTGTCTAGTGTCTATTAATCGAATCAAATGCATTTGGAGTGAATCCGACGACATCGAGATTTTCTCCTGAAAAAGTAGGCAGTGTATAGTAAGGCATTTTCAGCCTTATCCTAGCTCACCTTCCAACTGGCACAGCGGCCAAACTAGGCTACCTACGACTCTTGTACACCTGTGGGTATGTTGTCTAGTGTCTATTAATCGAATCAAATGCATTTGGAGTGAATCCGACGACATCGAGATTTTCACCTGAAAAAGTAGACAGTGTTTAGTAAGGCACTTTCAGCCTTATCCTAGCTCACCTTCCAACTGGCACAGCGGCCAAACTAGGCTACCTACGACTCTTGTACACCTGTGGGTATGTTGTCTAGCATCTATTAATCGAATCAAATGCATTTGGAGTGAATCCGACGACATCGAGATTTTCACCTGCAAATGTAGGCAGTGTATAGTAAGGCATTTTCAGCCTTATCCTAGCTCACCTTCCAACTGGCACAGCGGCCAAACGAGGCTACCTACGACTCTTGTACACCTGTCTGTATGTTGTCTAGTGTCTATTAATCGAATCAAATGCATTTGGAGTGAATCCGACGACATCGAGATTTTCACCTGAAAAAGTAGACAGTAAGGCATTTTCAGCCTTATCCTAGCTCACCTTCCAACTGGCACAGCGGCCAAACTAGGCTACCTACGACTCTTGTACACCTGTGGGTATGTTGTCTAGTGTATATTAATCGAATCAAATGCATTTGGAGTGAATCCGACGACATCGAGATTTTCACCTGAAAAAGTAGACAGTAAGGCATTTTCAGCCTTATCCTAGCTCACCTTCCAACTGGCACAGCGGCCAAACTAGGCTACCTACGACTCTTGTACACCTGTGGGTATGTTGTCTAGTGTATATTAATCGAATCAAATGCATTTGGAGTGAATCCGACGACATCGAGATTTTCACCTGAAAATGTAGGCAGTGTATAGTAAGGCATTTTCAGCCTTATCCTAGCTCACCTTCCAACTGGCACAGCGGCCAAACTAGGCTACCTACGACTCTTGTACACCTGTGGGTATGTTGTCTAGTGTCTATTAATCCAATCAAATGCATTTGGAGTGAATACGACGACATCGAGATTTTCACCTGCAAATGTAGGCAGTGTATAGTAAGGCATTTTCAGCCTTATCCTAGCTCACCTTCCAACTGGCACAGCGGCCAAACGAGGCTACCTACGACTCTTGTACACCTGTCTGTATGTTGTCTAGTGTCTATTAATCGAATCAAATGCATTTGGAGTGAATCCGACGACATCGAGATTTTCACCTGAAAATGTAGGCAGTGTATAGTAAGGCATTTTCAGCCTTATCCTAGCTCACCTTCCAACTGGCACAGCGGCCAAAATAGGCTACCTACGACTCTTGTACACCTGTGGGTATGTTGTCTAGTGTCTATTAATCGAATCAAATGCATTTGGAGTGAATCCGACGACATCGAGATTTTCACCTGAAAAAGTAGACAGTGTTTAGTAAGGCATTTTCAGCCTTATCCTAGCTCACCTTCCAACTGGCACAGCGGCCAAACTAGGCTACCTACGACTCTTGTACACCTGTGGGTATGTTGTCTACTGTCTATTAATCGAATCAAATGCATTTGGAGTGAATCCGACGACATCGAGATTTTCACCTGAAAAAGTAGGCAGTGTATAGTAAGGCATTTTCAGCCTTATCCTAGCTCACCTTCCAACTGGCACAGCGGCCAAACTAGGCTGCCTACGACTCTTGTACACCTGTGGGTATGTTGTCTAGTGTCTATTAATCGAATCAAATGCATTTGGAGTGAATCCGACGACATCGAGATTTTCACCTGAAAATGTAGGCAGTGTATAGTAAGGCATTTTCAGCCTTATCCTAGCTCACCTTCCAACTGGCACAGCGGCCAAACGAGGCTACCTACGACTCTTGTACACCTGTCTGTATGTTGTCTAGTGTCTATTAATCGAATCAAATGCATTTGGAGTGAATCCGACGACATCGAGATTTTCACCTGAAAATGTAGGCAGTGTATAGTAAGGCATTTTCAGCCTTATCCTAGCTCACCTTCCAACTGGCACAGCGGCCAAAATAGGCTACCTACGACTCTTGTACACCTGTGGGTATGTTGTCTAGTGTCTATTAATCGAATCAAATGCATTTGGAGTGAATCCGACGACATCGAGATTTTCACCTGAAAAAGTAGACAGTGTTTAGTAAGGCATTTTCAGCCTTATCCTAGCTCACCTTCCAACTGGCACAGCGGCCAAACTAGGCTACCTACGACTCTTGTACACCTGTGGGTATGTTGTCTACTGTCTATTAATCGAATCAAATGCATTTGGAGTGAATCCGACGACATCGAGATTTTCACCTGAAAATGTAGGCAGTGTATAGTAAGGCATTTTCAGCCTTATCCTAGCTCACCTTCCAACTGGCACAGCGGCCAAACTAGGCTACCTACGACTCTTGTACACCTGTGGGTATGTTGTCTAGTGTCTATTAATCGAATCAAATGCATTTGGAGTGAATCCGACGACATCGAGATTTTCACCTGAAAATGTAGGCAGTGTATAGTAAGGCATTTTCAGCCTTATCCTAGCTCACCTTCCAACTGGCACAGCGGCCAAACTAGGCTACCTACGACTCTTGTACACCTGTGGGTATGTTGTCTAGTGTCTATTAATTGAATCAAATACATTTGGAGTGAATCCGACGACATCGAGATTTTCTCCTGAAAAAGTAGGCAGTGTATAGCAAGGCATTTTCAGCCTTATCCTAGCTCACCTTCCAACTGGCACAGCGGCCAAAGTAGGCTACCTACGACTCTTGTACACCTGTGGGTATGTTGTCTAGTGTATATTAATCGAATCAAATGCATTTGGAGTGAATCCGACGACATCGAGATTTTCACCTGAAAAAGTAGGCAGTGTACAGTAAGGCATTTTCAGCCTTATCCTAGCTCACCTTCCAACTGGCACAGCGGCCAAACTAGGCTACCTACGACTCTTGTACACCTGTGGGTATGTTGTCTAGTGTCTATTAATCGAATCAAATGCATTTGGAGTGAATCCGACGACATCGAGATTTTCACCTGAAAAAGTAGACAGTGTTTAGTAAGGCATTTTCAGCCTTATCCTAGCTCACCTTCCAACTGGCACAGCGGCCAAACTAGGCTACCTACGACTCTTGTACACCTGTGGGTATGTTGTCTAGTGTCTATTAATCGAATCAAATGCATTTGGAGTGAATCCGACGACATCGAGATTTCCACCTGAAAAAGTAGACAGTGTATAGTAAGGCATTTTCAGCCTTATCCTAGCTCACCTTCCAACTGGCACAGCGGCCAAACTAGGCTACCTACGACTCTTGTACACCTGTGGGTATGTTGTCTAGTGTCTTTTAATCGAATCAAATGCATTTGGAGTGAATCCGACGACATCGAGATTTTCACCTGAAAAAGTAGACAGTCTTTAGTAAGGCATTTTCAGCCTTATCCTAGCTCACCTTCCAACTGGCACAGCGGCCAAACTAGGCTACCTACGACTCTTGTACACCTGTGGGTATGTTGTCTAGTATCTATTAATCGAATCAAATGCATTTAGAGTGAATCCGACGACATCGAGATTTTCACCTGAAAAAGTAGGCAGTGTATAGTAAGGCATTTTCAGCCTTATCCTAGCTCACCTTCCAACTGGCACAGCGGCCAAGCTAGGCTACCTACGACTCTTGTACACCTGTGGGTATGTTGTCTAGTGTATATTAATCGAATCAAATGCATTTGGAGTGAATCCGACGACATCGAGATTTTCACCTGAAAAAGTAGACAGTAAGGCATTTTCAGCCTTATCCTAGCTCACCTTCCAACTGGTACAGCGGCCAAGCTAGGCTACCTACGACTCTTGTACACCTGTGGGTATGTTGTCTAGTGTCTATTAATCGAATCAAATGCATTTGGAGTGAATCCGACGACATCGAGATTTTCACCTGAAAAAGTAGACAGTGTTTAGTAAGGCATTTTCAGCCTTATCCTAGCTCACCTTCCAACTGGCACAGCGGCCAAACTAGGCTACCTACGACTCTTGTACACCTGTGGGTATGTTGTCTAGTGTCTATTAATTGAATCAAATGCATTTGGAGTGAATCCGACGACATCGACATTTTCACCTGAAAAAGTAGGCAGTGTACAGTAAGGCATTTTCAGCCTTATCCTAGCTCACCTTCCAACTGGCACAGCGGCCAAACTGGGCTACCTACGACTCTTGTACACCTGTGGGTATGTTGTCTAGTGTCTATTAATCGAATCAAATGCATTTGGAGTGAATCCGACGACATCGAGATTTTCACCTGAAAAAGTAGACAGTGTTTAGTAAGGCACTTTCACCCTTATCCTAGCTCACCTTCCAACTGGCACAGCGGCCAAAATAGGCTACCTACGACTCTTGTACACCTGTGGGTATGTTGTCTAGTGTCTATTAATTGAATCAAATGCATTTGGAGTGAATCCGACGACATCGACATTTTCACCTGAAAAAGTAGGCAGTGTACAGTAAGGCATTTTCAGCCTTATCCTAGCTCACCTTCCAACTGGCACAGCGGCCAAACTAGGCTACCTACGACTCTTGTACACCTGTGGGTATGTTGTCTAGTGTCTATTAATCGAATCAAATGCATTTGGAGTGAATCCGACGACATCGAGATTTTCGCTTGAAAAAGTAGGCAGTGTATAGTAAGGCATTTTCAGCCTTATCCTAGCTCACCTTCCAACTGGCACAGCGGCCAAACTAGGCTACCTACGACTCTTGTACACCTGTGGGTATGTTGTCTAGTGTCTATTAATCGAATCAAATGCATTTAGAGTGAATCCGACGACATCGAGATTTTCACCTGAAAAAGTAGGCAGTGTATAGTAAGGCATTTTCAGCCTTATCCTAGCTCACCTTCCAACTGGCACAGCGGCCAAACTAGGCTACCTACGACTCTTGTACACCTGTGGGTATGTTGTCTAGTGTATATTAATCGAATCAAATGCATTTGGAGTGAATCCGACGACATCGAGGTTTTCACCTGAAAAAGTAGACAGTGTTTAGTAAGGCATTTTCAGCCTTATCCTAGCTCACCTTCCAACTGGCACAGCGGCCAAACTAGGCTACCTACGACTCTTGTACACCTGTGGGTATGTTGTCTAGTGTCTATTAATCGAATCAAATGCATTTGGAGTGAATCCGACGACATCGAGATTTTCACCTGAAAAAGTAGGCGTGTATAGTAAGGCATTTTCAGCCTTATCCTAGCTCACCTTCCAACTGGCACAGCGGCCAAACTAGGCTACCTACGACTCTTGTACACCTGTGGGTATGTTGTCTAGTGTCTATTAATTGAATCAAATGCATTTAGAGTGAATCCGACGACATCGAGATTTTCTCCTGAAAAAGTAGGCAGTGTATAGTAAGGCATTTTCAGCCTTATCCTAGCTCACCTTCCAACTGGCACAGCGGTCAAACTAGGCTACCTACGACTCTTGTACACCTGTGGGTATGTTGTCTAGTATCTATTAATCGAATCAAATGCATTTGGAGTGAATCCGACGACATCGAGATTTTCACCTGAAAAAGTAGGCAGTGTACAGTAAGGCATTTTCAGCCTTATCCTAGCTCACCTTCCAAATGGCACAGCGGCCAAACTAGGCTACCTACGACTCTTGTACACCTGTGGGTATGTTGTCTAGTGTCTATTAATCGAATCAAATGCATTTGGAGTGAATCCGACGACATCGAGATTTTCACCTGAAAAAGTAGGCAGTGTATAGTAAGGCATTTTCAGCCTTATCCTAGCTCACCTTCCAACTGGCACAGCGGCCAAACTAGGCTACCTACGACTCTTGTACACCTGTGGGTATGTTGTCTAGTGTCTATTAATTGAATCAAATGCATTTGGAGTGAATCCGACGACATCGAGATTTTCTCCTGAAAAAGTAGGCAGTGTACAGTAAGGCATTTTCAGCCTTATCCTAGCTCACCTTCCAACTGGCACAGCGGCCAAACTAGGCTACCTACGACTCTTGTACACCTGTGGGTATGTTGTCTAGAGTCTATTAATCGAATCAAATGCATTTGGAGTGAATCCGACGACATCGAGATTTTCGCCTGAAAAAGTAGGCAGTGTACAGTAAGGCATTTTCAGCCTTATCCTAGCTCACCTTCCAACTGGCACAGCGGCCAAACTAGGCTACCTACGACTCTTGTACACCTGTGGGTATGTTGTCTAGTGTCTATTAATCGAATCAAATGCATTTGGAGTGAATCCGACGACATCGAGATTTTCACCTGAAAAAGTAGACAGTAAGGCATTTTCAGCCTTATCCTAGCTCACCTTCCAACTGGCACAGCGGCCAAACTCGGCTACCTACGACTCTTGTACACCTGTGGGTATGTTGTCTAGTGTCTATTAATCGAATCAAATGCATTTGGAGTGAATCCGACGACATCGAGATTTTCACCTGAAAAAGTAGACAGTAAGGCATTTTCAGCCTTATCCTAGCTCACCTTCCAACTGGCACAGCGGTCAAACTAGGCTACCTACGACTCTTGTACACCTGTGGGTATGTTGTCTAGTATCTATTAATCGAATCAAATGCATTTGGAGTGAATCCGACGACATCGAGATTTTCACCTGAAAAAGTAGACAGTAAGGCATTTTCAGCCTTATCCTAGCTCACCTTCCAACTGGCACAGCGGCCAAACTAGGCTACCTACGACTCTTGTACACCTGTGGGTATGTTGTCTAGTGTCTATTAATCGAATCAAATGCATTTGGAGTGAATCCGACGACATCGAGATTTTCACCTGAAAAAGTAGACAGTAAGGCATTTTCAGCCTTATCCTAGCTCACCTTCCAACTGGCACAGCGGTCAAACTAGGCTACCTACGACTCTTGTACACCTGTGGGTATGTTGTCTAGTATCTATTAATCGAATCAAATGCATTTGGAGTGAATCCGACGACATCGAGATTTTCACCTGAAAAAGTAGACAGTAAGGCATTTTCAGCCTTATCCTAGCTCACCTTCCAACTGGCACAGCGGCCAAACTAGGCTACCTACGACTCTTGTACACCTGTAGGTATGTTGTCTAGTGTCTATTAATTGAATCAAATGCATTTGGAGTGAATCCGACGACATCGAGATTTTCACCTGAGCGATAGCGAACACTATTCACAGTAACTGCCTGACCGGCCTCATTTTGGAAAAAAATACGGCCCGATGATGCCGCCAGCCCATAAACTGCAACAAACAGTCACTATTTGTGGGTGCATTGGTTTTTCGACAATCACTCTTGGATTATCATTCGCACAAATGCGGCAATTCTGCTTACTGACGAATCCACTGAAGTGAAAATGTGCCTCATCACTGAAGATGATTTTCTTCGAAAATTGATCATCCACTGTTGCCATTTCTTGCCACCATTCTGACCATTGACGGCGCTTGGTATGGTCAAGAGGCTTTAGTTCTTGAGTCAATTGCACCTTGTAAGCGTGTAAATGCAAGGCTTTATGCATAATGTTCATCAACGACGAGCGTGAGAGGTGCAATTGTTGGGCACGACGACGAGTTGAGGTGGACGGCTCTTCAGCCACACTTTCGCGAACAGCAGCAATATTTTCTGCAGTACGAGCTGCACGAGCATGCACTGGTGTTTTCACAGACCCGGTTTGCTCGATTGAACGATGGACGATGGATGGACGGTTTGGACCGAAAAAATCCCGAAGTGCACGACATGCATTTTGATTTAAACGCCCTTTTTTATAATAAGCCTGAACAACTTTAACGCGTTGCTTGATGGTGTATCTCTCCATGGTTTAAATTGATTTAGTCTGAAATTGAGAAATGTGAATTGAAATGCAGAAAAAAACTTGACGTTTAGGTGTGGTTCACGTTCAACATCGGCCCTTTAACCACCCTTTATAACCGAATAACTTCACATTAGGATTAAGTTGGCTGCTGTAAAGCAACCCCCTTGTCATACTACACAAGCCATTTTAGCTTGCGCCAGAGCAGAAAGTGCGGAGTTTGGGCCAGTTTAGGCGCGGGCGTATGCTGTGGTTCAGGAAAATATAGTTTGTTGATAATTGTCATCCAGTCGTAGCGAATTCACGGAATGAGATTTTTGTTACTTCGAACATCGGACTTGATCTGCACTAAGCCTACTAAATCGTACCTTTAAGAATCTACAGGGGGTCAACTCACTACGCCACTATAAATCATTCGTCAGATACTCGTTGCTTTTTCAGGTTTATTTCTCATGAATTGTGTCTCATTTGGTTTAAAATTAAAAAATCAGTGCCACTGCCAGCTAACGCAATTGCGACTAGATTCAGCGACGGTTTCCGTCATTACGAATAGTGAATTAATTTAAATTTTGCATACCCGTATAAAAGAAGAGAAATTTTAACATTCAAGCACCACTCCATCACAATATGCACTCTGAGTCATTCAGCGACAAACTAATTTAGTTTCGCATTAACTTCTGTAGCGACGCTACGTTTAAAACGTTTTTTCTTCAAGGATCTGCACACAGTAACACGCACACACTTTCTCGGCGACTGCCTTCGGTTACATGTGTGCCGTTCATATCCCTTTTTGAAATGTCTGGGTGCACTGCTTCTGCTTTAGTCAAACATAAAAGTACAACAAAATCATTATGAAATCGGATAATGAAAAGTTTTCTCATTAAATTCTCCCTTTCACAAAGAAACTACTTCTCTGCGAAGCAGTTTTAGTCCTTTGGGGGGCGCCTGCTTAACGTCATCCTCTTCAACCTCACTCGCCGTGTACTTTTTAATTCGAGACGATCATCAATTTGGGTGTATCAAAGTCAGATGATGGAGAAAGTTTTCCCCTTTGCCATACAGCCGGGATGATGGAAGAAAGAAATGTATATATAAAACTACAATGAAATTTGTCCCATAATCCCGTTTGCGGTGGTGGGCGCCTTGCACTTTCCTTCTCGAGATCTATCAAACTGGTGAGCTGTCCATAAAATATAAGGACATTGTCGTTGCGGATAACTTTCACACTTTGCCAGCCAGTGCCATTGTGGCTGCAACAAGCGCAAAATCATGGGCAGCCTGCTCCATCGGTGCGGTGGCTGTTGGCGCTTAGGGATCTCATTAAGGATCTCAACGAGTACGCGTGCAATGGCGCTTAAATGCTGTGATAATCCGGGCAACAAAAAAGAAATCGTTATAGCATTTTATTATAAACGAATGAAGGCTTAAAAAATGAAAGAAAATAAAAGCAACAACAAGGGGGAATACCTACTTATGTAGCACGACGTACATACACATAACCCGTCACGAGCTTAATGAGACCAAATGCATGGGTGAATTTTACGAGCAATACACTCGCGGGATATAAACAACAAAATACCTTTTATGCGACTGGTGTTAACGAAATTGGTTTTTATATATTTTTATATGCATCGTGCGGTTGCGGTGTGAGATGAACTTCTCCGCTTGTACTGATTCGGTATTTCTTTTTGTTTTTGTGAAGGATTTTATGATCGGAAGGACTTTTGGCCCGCCCGAGATACACTGCCAAAGTCAATTGTGATAAGCGGCGGCTGGCGTATGACGGTTGCGAAAATTTTTTAAGCATCACGATTGAATCGTTTCATGGCGCTGTAAAGATGACGACCGGATAATAATTGAAACATCACCACCATATGCAAATGCATTTTTTAAATATTCAATAGGTTGTTGGGAATTATTTTGGGTGGCATGTGCCACATTATCCTAGCACCACAGCGATTAGAGCTAATCGAAATGGCAGATCGCTGGAAGGCGGTATTTCCACATGACAGGGAATTTTAAATGAATTTTTTTCTCATTTGCTCATGAATTGTGATTACAAGAAGAAGTTAACAATGCATTTGAGTATACACATAAAGGGTCAGTCGATAAGAGGTGATACTTTCTGTAGAGTCGGCTCGCCATTACAACCGCTCTTGTCAGTGGTCAGTTCACAAGTTCTCTCAACAAAATGGGACATGCACACAAAACAACAGAAATAAGAGCTAAGATGCATGTCATAAGTACTATGACATATCACCACGCTCCCATTCACCTGCGACGCTTCCATGCTCCGTGGTGTTGTAGAATACACTATACTTTCCATTCTGAGCCATGTCACATTGAACTAACAAGCATTGTACTAAAAAATGAAAGATAATCATTGCAGATCAGAGCACACTTGTGCACATCCTTAAAATAGTGAAAGTTCACTACAATTACAGGCGAAATATAGTGGCATGGAGTTCCCACTGCTTTTTAACGTAAACTATAAATTGAATGCCCAGTTTCACAGTAGAGGCTTAAACTTAAGTTCAGATAAACAATAAATAGAGTTAAACATTTTAGTTTAATTCGTCTGGTTTCACAGTGAAATCTGAACTTCAGTTAATTTGAACTTCAGTTAATTTGTAATGTGATCGAAACAAATATGGCAACATTTTCAATTTAGTGCAATTATTGGCTACAATTTGTAAGTGATTTATTTGCTATACTTTGTAGTTTTAAAGGGTTAAAGCATTTGGTTCCATCCTTTCGAACTTTTATAGCTCGTCTTTGTTGTTATCGGAAAACAAAGATTTTGATAATCAAGCCAGGAATTAAAAAGCTGTGGTATGGGTATGGATGCCAATTAACGAACAGTAGATGTTGTTTACGTAAAAATTATCAAGGTGTTATGTGACAATATTATATAACACAATTATCTGTACCGAACCGTGTAACCAGAAATCGCAACCAAAAAGCACGCCTCTCAAGTTCTCAACGGGCAAAATATTCGACACTGACGCAGTGGGGTCACAAGGTTTGAAATTGCCTACTATGCACTTTTGTGAGCATAAGTTGTAATTCGCGTCAGAACTCGCAGCACTCTGTGTAGTATAGTCAATGGGTCAACACCCAAATTTGTGCAAAATATAAAGTTGTAGAAGGTAATTACTTCTTTTATTTTCTAATATAAATTGGGAGTTTTTCTTGTGAACAGATGTCCTGAGAACAAAATACGAAAGCTTGAAAAAGAAAAAGAGCGAAATGAAATGTGGGGTGTTGAAAGTTCGAGAACTGAAGCTTAAACGACATTATACTCACGAATGGCGGCAAAACGAAGGAGACATACAATATCGCCATCTTGTGCAGATCGCCACAATGGGCAGCTATAACTTCGAGGTAGTGAATGACTTGTTCACAAGGAAATACAAAATTCCAAGCATCACCCCACCAAAGTTGAAAGGGAAAGATCTAACTTTCACTGATCGAGCAAAGTACTTGGGTGTTATCGCCTACAGCAAACTGGACTGGAGACATAACATTCAGGTGAGCATCAGGAAACCACTGTACACCTGCAGGAAAATAGTCGGACCAAAATGGTTAACGGCATGGCAATAGTAGGACCAGTACTGACTTGCGGTGTACTAGTGTGGTGGAACTCACTCCAAATAAAGCAAAATCTTATTAGAATAAGCACAATACAAAGACCGGCTTGCATCTGCATCACAGGTGCACTCAGATCAACACCCACGGCGGCCCTCGAAATCTTGCTCAATCTCCTTCCCATGGACATACAATAAGACTGAGGGAGTGTAAGCATTGGCGAATAGCCGGCCCCCAAGGGGCACTCCATAATTCGAAGATTCCTAAGCCATCTGATTACATAACACCCTTTTAGGACTTCGAAATTAAGCACAAAACAGCAATCCCCTCGAGAATACACTGGGATGAAAGAAAGGTGTGCCACTGCCACGAAATTCTACATTGACGACTCAATGTCGGAGGATGGCACTGACTCTGGGGTATGCGCCAGTTCGCCAGAGCTAGCAGTAGCCATACGACTCCCAATAGTAGATGGGCGGAATTATACACTTGTAGTTCACCGAAAACGACGTGGCCAACACTAGATCAATCAAAAACTAAAACTCTCCTAGAAATGGACAGGAGGAATATTAGTAAAGTAATAGGAGTAATCACTGGCCGTTGCCTAATTGGCAATCAAGCCAGAAGGCTTGGAGCACCCTACAATGACTTCTGCAGGAGCTACATGGATGAGGAGAAAGAGGAAACTGTTCTACATTACTTTGGAACCTGCCCGTCCCTTGCAGAGACAAGAAGACAACTTACAGGTAGCTATTTCCTCGACAATCTTGAAGATCTAGCTGACACCATAAAAACCACCAACTAATTATAGGTATTAAAACACACACGAACAGACGGACAGTACGAACAAGTCTAGTAGGCCGAATAGTGACAGCACAACGGACCTTAAAGGTCTAAGTGGGGCAAATCCGCGAGGGAATTTTTGCCAGTCACATCTACCTACCTAGCTAAGGACTTCGTCTAACTCCGCAGTAAACAGTACGAATAGCATCAGTACCAGTTTTTACAAACTGTGCGGGCTGTACTGCGACATGAGCCTAGCCACTAGACAGGCGTCTGCTGATACGAAGCATAAGGTGACTGGGACACGTACAACATATAGACAAATCAGCTCCGATCCGAAGAGTCTTCGCCACCGAACCTGTGGGACAATGCAACAGAGGACGCCCGCGTCTAAGGTGGAGCACCGAACTGAAAAAGGACATCAAACAACTTGGCATGCGAAACTGCAGACAGCTAACCAGAGACCAGGCTAGTTGGAGAGGCTTGTTTTTTCAGGCCCAGGTCTACCCTCCACCACAGCTCATGCACATCATGGCTCTATAGCGGTTACCATTGACTGTAATGTTCAGGCCGGCATCGTTTTTAAAGAAGAACGAACCAATTATACCACCAAACGGTAAAGCAAACCAAACAGTCAGTAACAGTTTTTGTGGACGTAACGGTGCCTCAACATTCACTTGAGGATTGTTTATTGACGTATCCATTCAACCAAAAGTGAGCATGGTGGTAAATAAATTTATACAATTTGGAAGCGTTGCTCAGGCGTCAGTCTATTCATGTTGAAATGCCAAGCCAAAATAAACATAAGTCACTTGACAGCTGACAAAATGGCCGCCAGTTGAAATAGTGTTGCCAACATAAAGTTCCATGCCTCTAAAAAAACAACCTTTACAATTGAGGAATGAGTTCGGTGAGCAATTTAGTTCTCGTTTTCGAAAGTGATTTTATATTGGATGGTGTTGGTAAATGCAATCGTGCGAGGTTGTCGAAGTGGTATTCTTTACTGGATTGTAATCCAGAGTGAGATTGGACGGTTCTCTGCTACCATATTCGTCGGCCGGCTGGGGTGTACCGCTTGCCTGACATTATTCCACACACGGAGATGTGCGTTTTTCTGCTTCATGTGTAGCATATGAGTGGAGATGTGAGTTCTCAATCATCGGAGGGAGGATAGGGCTCCTATTCGGTGCCGGAGAGTTGAATGGTGCCCTCCTACCACACTATTGATATGTCAGCTAGCTGGGCTGTACCGCTTGTTTGATACTACGAGGGGCGTTCAATATATTCGCGGTATCGGGGTGAAGCTGTGGTTGTATATATAAATTGACTTATTTATCAAGTAATACTATTATTTTAGTGCATTCATGTAAAATTTCATATAAATGTGATTATTAATTCGCATTTTATGCCTAGTTGAGACTCGTAGGTCTCACACGTGAAAATGAGCGATTTCCTGACACTTCAAATGTCTGACTAGAGGTCTGTCGCTGAACATTACTATCGCTTGTCCTGATGTGTGAAAACTTTTTTTTTTGTCACAGAGAAGGCGAAGGTGATTCTTGATTCATTGCTACTATTCATTGTGAGGAATATATAAGACAAACGACCGGCACAGAAATATTACGTCGAGCGCAGTGCAACGTTCCAGTCAAGATCTCTTTGAGATCACTCGTCTTTCGCATAACGTCGGCCAACTTGACTCACACCCCCTTTGAATATAATGAGGTAAGAGAGAGAAAAAATGATGTAATTGAATGCCTGGGTCCACATATCCCATCAGCCATCACAAACACGTACCCCATCATCAGATTAATGCCATATCCTCAGACTCATCGATACGTTATCATAGTCTTTTGTTTCGGAATCCTTTGACGCGCCGTGATCCATTAACACAAAAACCCAAAGACTGAAGTACATTTTTCCTTCTTCCAAGAGAAAAAAAAACAATAAGCTCCACTTTCCCTCATTCTTAATTCACCGCATTCTCGCACTTTAGGACTCTTAATCTTCATGTCTTTGACGAGCTTGATAAGCAATAAATAACAAAGCACTCGAACTAGGCCAATGAACAGAGATTTTGCCAATCTCCTCCAGACAGACGAGCATTGAAGTGTCGAAGCACTGCTACACAAAGGAGAACGACAGACTACAAAGGACTCCCTTGTGAAACCGCGCTAAGCTCACACCATCCACCAACGCTCCTTCAATTATATTATTACCTATTATCCCTTTTAGCAAATGAAGATACAAATTCAATCGAATCGAATCCTCGTTCCGCCCACATACATCCATTTTCAAATAATTTACTGTCAGATGGAAAATAAACTCTTCCCCGCTGCCTGCGTTCCTTTCTCGTTTGACTGATTTTCGTCTTGCTTCAACCCTATCTGCTTAGGCATTCGATTGAAAAAAAAAAACTTTTTAATTGTCATGTCCGGGGTGGCTCCAGTGCTCCTGCTGCGCAGTTGGTCCTCCATCTGAGGCTCTAACTCCTCGTTTATTGGCTGTCAATGGAGGGAAGGCTGCTCGTTTGGCTTACTTTGTGGAGCATGTGGGAGAGTTGGAAATATGCTAATTTCAGAGATAGGCATGCACACGTATTTGTGTGCACAAAGCATACGCTTCGATTCGATTGATAGCGTGGCCTAGCGCTACTTTTTCGAGGTTAAATTATGCAAATGATTACTTTTCCCCTTTTCTAGTTCCACACACACATAGGAAGCGGATAATTAAAATCCACCGATTCTTTCCGTGAAAGGATTAGATTGAGACGACGAGAATGGGCATGTGTAGCGTCCCATGAACAGCATTCGCAGTCAACCGTATGCAATGGGCCGACGAACGATGGGAATGTTAATGCGAATGCTGGCAACGGCAGCAGCTTTGATTGTGTTTACATAAAAACTAGTGAAGGCTGCTGCTGTTGGCGCTATGATGATGGGTTGATTGGACGGACAATTGGTTGCTTAGTCCTTCGGCAAAAGTGATTAAAACACTGATTGGCATTTGCATGCAGTACTTGGAGTAAGTGTCTTCGACGATTAGAATCATTTCCGTCTGCTTTTTGCGTTCGGATTGTTCCTGCAGAGCGGTTTAATTGAATTTAACGATTCGAGGCCAATTGATTTGGAGGGGAAGCACTTCCATTAGAATCGGGTTTTAATTAAAACCACTCTCATTATCGACATACAGTTGCAAGCTCTCTAAGCGATGGAGTCGGAAATGTACTACGTATCAGGATCCATCATTTGTTATTCGGGCATTTGGTAATGTTTTGAAAACTCAGTGAAACGCAGATCGATTTTAGAGGCCATCACATATATGGATGGAAAATTACATTCCATTCAAGTTAAATTGTCTGTTTTTCACTTAATTTTGCGGTTTTACGGCACAAATGTTCAGCAATTGCCAAGAAAAACTATTGAATGTGACATGAATGCCTCGTGATATTTTTACTGCGATGTAGTTTCGACCTCGAAAATTATTATAGAAATATCTTTAGCTGAGCAGGAACAATTCAGCTTTTGTATGTGCCTTACGGCTGGAGGCTGGTAACTGTTCAGAAAATGACACTGGCCACTGTCCACAAATTGCTTCGCACGCAATAGTTTCTGGACACTAACCACCACTTCAGCCACTGGACCCAGCCGAGCTTGATGGACTTTACGTGGTTTGCTCAGTCCATTTTGATGGTGCCAATGCTTTTGCAAAGCTTTAATTACCATTTCCAATACGCTGAGGTTAGTAGTGCTAACTAGTTTATTTGCATAAGAGGAAACGACGGTTGCACATGTTCTTCAAATATTGTTCTGATTCGTTAGTCTTTCAGTTAATCTTCGTTCTTATCCGTCAATGCACTCGTACACGCCGCCTTCCGCAATTGTACATAAATCAGATAAACAACAAGTGACCTCACTCGATCTAAGAGCAATCTTCGTCCCCCCTTCTTATCAAAACACACAAGACAAACGACATTAAGCTAATCACCACAACAAACAACAATTCACATTTCGAAGTACCGACACCAGACCAGACCAGACCGGACCAGTTCAGCTGCCCTTGCGAACAAATATAAAACTGTCAAGCATACAAAAGTTACGAGTACTGCAAAAGTTATTCAATCCTTGCCGGAACTACTACAGCAACAACAACAATCAATTCGTTTCCCAATTTTATCTACTTCTCGATTTCGGGAGCGGAAAAGAACAGAACAGAAAATAAAACATCGCCCCAGAAAAGAAGAGATACGGGGTAGCATCGATTGATTGCCCAGCAAACGATGGCGGCGATCTACGATTGACGTACAAGCACATGGAAGAGGGACATTTAAGTGTAGTCCTTAGTAGACGATAGAGGGCAAAGACTACGAACGCACCACAATCTACGCAGTCGAAGGTAAGCAATAAAAATCGACACCTCTGCCTTTCCTAGCGTGAGGTTCCTGTCAAGCTGACTGATTTATGGTCGACAATCTTCACACCAGCATAGGCGGGCGGGGGTGATACGAGACCCACCGAGTTTCTGGTCAAATGGCAATTTCTAAAGGTGTCGACACAGTGAACGGCAAAGGGCAACGCGGTGGGAGGATGGTTAGGGGGGACCCAAAGCATACATCATGAATACCAAGACCATCCTCAGGTGCACCAAAAAAATTCTCTAGCTCGCTCTTTGTGTCTGCGCATGTGTATGTGTGTGTGCTTTATGATAAAAGTTGTGACCCTCGCTCCCCTGCACCGATGAAGGGAATTAGTTTTATTTGATAAATATCCTGTTACGGTGGAGGATATTGACATCAACACAAAAAAAAGGGGTGGCGGGTTGGTTTTTGCGTTCCTTCTCCCTAACACAGATGTAGCCTAACACTGATAGCCACGACGAACCACAACACACCTGCGGAGCGACGATAATGAGAGCAAGCCAGACATGATAGCATGACGCAGGAGTGTAATTTGGGCCTGACATTATGTTTTTTTTTCTCTCCTCATTTTTTTTGTTGTGTTGGCGCACTCGCTGAGGGAATTGTGGCTTAAAACATTTATGGTAAATTGGAATCAATACGATTTTATAGGCATTCCGTTTTTTGGGAACACACACCGTGACGGGGAAGGAAGAATAAAAATTGAGGTGTAAAACTGAAGGCTTTCATAAAACTCTAAATACTCGGGAGGGTTCGCTGTTGCGATGGGAAGGGCACTTGTGCATGATGTAATTTGAATGTTATGCTTGTTTTATGAAGATGTTTCCTTTCGGAGTAGTCAAGTGGTATGCCTAATTTGTTAATGTCGACCTTGTTTGTAGCTGAAAAAGGGTAGGTCGATGAGAATCATGATAACAACATTCGTAATTCGCACATTTCTAGGCGGAGTTTGAATCGGTTTTTAGGAATGGGTAGGGCAACGGCTCCAGTCGTCGGCCACCTAGCTTTTTGTTCACTTCGCACTACTCAAGTCAGTAAAGCATTTTATGGAAGACGTTTAAAAAAATTTGATTGAATGTCGAAAGGAATGTATAATAATAATAACATGGGTGGCGATACAGCCCGTAAAGGCTCAGGGCCTAGCTTCTCAGCAACCACGCGTGTTGTGCGTGCTATTGTCCTCTCAAGAGTTAAAGGGACCTACAGTTTTAATGTCGACTCTGAATGGCCAAGTTTTGAGAAGCTCTTTCTAGACAGTTATACGCTTTGAGCATTGTCAGTGACTCGAAAGAGGTGGGGCCGTGGACATTATTTTCTGATCGTACCAGGAATCGAACCATCGGTGGGTCCAATTGCGTAGGAGTCGACAACAGATATCCACAACGCCACGGGCCACCACAAATATAAAAATACACAAATATTAGTAGATAATAAAGAGAATTGCTAATCAAACGCTCGCTGTTTTTTAGAAACTAGCAAATTAATGAAAAAAGCCATATTGCGCTAGTGGCCGTCAGACAAATTTTAGTGGCTGATTATAAAAGTTCTAGTAGTCAGCCAGGTCCAGTCAATCAATGAAAAGGAACATATTCAATTATCATTTACGGGTTTATTTCAAAGCAAAACATTTAATAAATAATATTTTATCCTTTTTAAAAGGGAGAATAGAATAAAACGAAAAAGCGTAAAAAGCACTAAGTTGACTGCAATGAGAACAGTGGTCGTGTTTTTTTCGTCAGCAGTACTTGTTTGATACACATTTTTGTATCCTCTCGGTGCGATAACTTTGTCTGTTTTTTTGACAAAGACAGTAACTAGTTTCATCCCCATTTAGTATCAGAGACGCATCTTGCATCATATCTTCGTGTCCTGTATTCTTCAAATATTCTATGAGCTCCAATAACCACCTTCATATAAATTCTTCAGAAATATTTGCGCTGGCTTTGCTTATTCATTCAGCTTCCCTTAAATCAAGTACAGGATTTCGTTTCAAAAATAAAGAAAACCAAGTTTTCCCAGGCCTGCAATCTTTGAAGAGTGTTTTCATTTTACAGTCTTTAATTATCTTTTCAATAGCGTTTAGCAGATCGTCCCTTTTCAGAGGAAAACCGCACTTACTTAGATTATGTATCCCTTCTGCGATTTTCTTTCCCTCATTGGTTGAAATTCTGGTCCAAAAATCGAAACGTCTTCAGAAATTCTACCATGAAGGCGATCTTGAATTGTTGTCTTGAATTGTTGTCCGAATTCCGTAGGTTGCGCCGGCTGTTATTATGCTCAACGTATAATTTCTGATGTCACGAAGAGCCAAGAGCGAAATTCGGCCACCCTATTAAGTTGAGTTGTCATGAGCTACTGAGGCGACGTGTTTCTGATTCTATTGTTAAGTTAAGTCAGTTTGCAAAGTTAAGTTGTGCTTAATTCCCTTACTAACTGGCTTACGTGTTTTTCTTACTCCTCAGTGAATTGTCATACATTTTTAATAAATCTCTAATAAAACTGTAAGACTAAGTGAAAATATTTTCTTTTCTTTATTTGAAATACACTTGTGCATTCGTGATCTCTGAGTGATTTTCTTTTGAAACACGCACACATAAATCCTTATAAGATATTTACTGTACTACTCACTTTAAATAAACTATATGAAAAATGTCATCTAACCCACTAAAACGAGTCGCGGAACCAGATAAAAATTAAAAACCCCGGCCTTGACTCGCCCGTAAGCTCCACTTGTAATCCCCTAAAACAATTCCCACAAAATCTATTGACATCGATGACAAAACTTGAATGGATGAACAATTTCGGGAACAAAGTGAATTTATCGTTTCCCTTCTGTCAAAGAAAGTGGAAAAAAATTACCGAAAAACTAGGACGCGAAATTAAAGATATAAAAAAAAGTATTTGTGATATTAACAATCGAGTGGTTTATTTGGAATCAGTCAACACCGATATTAAATCCGATAGTGTTTCCATAAACACGGAAATCAGCAACATCAAAATTTCCATTTGCCAATGTGACTTCTGAATGCATGAACGCTTGCTTAATGATAGAGCTAATGAACTTTCAGACGTAAACAAAAGCGTCGATTGCACAGCAAACGAGTGGAATAAACTGAAACAATCCATAAACTCTTATGAAAACTGCATCATTGCTAGGGATGCTTTTATTTTTGGTATTCCATTCTTGCCCAACGAAAATCTGTAATCAGTTTTTAATTTAATATGTGACACATTTCATTGAAATGTCATCTTCCCAACAAATTGTAACATAAATTAACACATTTGTCAATATGCACTACAAAGAAGAAAAAAACGAGCAATCAATATTACAATTTTGTCTGATGTGTATCTACCAGCTGCAGTATTTGAGTAACAAAATCAAATTTGATCTTCACATTTAGAAAATTCATAATGGTATTTATATTATAAGATGAAAAGTGTTAAAGTGACCGACCAATAATGCTGTTAGCCTATATATTTAAGGATGTCAACATCGTGCGACGTAGAGTTTCCGAGGGAATGCCCGGTCACCCAATTGAAGTTAATGACAGTTCTAGAGGGATGTGACATCAGGTCGGGCTTGTTAAAGTTGTTTGTGTCTGGATTTGAACCTAGACACCCAGAGTAGTTTTCGACCACGGCCACGGCCGCCACTAGCTTAAGTGTTGACGTGCCCGATGACGGAAATATGAGCTCCATATCCGCCTCCCACAAAAAAGCACCAATCACTCTTAACGCAGGCATTTAAGAGATACATAAGTCCAAACCATCCTCTTCAGCGTACGATCTGAATGCGTACAGCCGTCTTACTTCGCGCTCACCACTGGATTTTCTCCTCAGGAGACTTCTAATATCTCGCTTTTCTCGGAAATACTGTTCCACTTAAAGCGAACGAACCTTCAGTCCTTTAACAATCTATTCTGTTCGAAGTGTGGATAGTTGATATCCGATTCACTCAGAGAGCATAATCAAATCGCATCCTCCTTTCATGGATACAATGCTGTTGGTTTAGCTCCATTTCCGTACGTTCCGTTGAACTGTCCATCCCCGAAGGCACGTCATACAAAAGCTCTGTTTGTTCACGGAATGTTCATTCAACGCAGCATCCCCCCACCGCCGGAGGACATTCAAAGATTCCATACACAAGAATGTGCATATCTGACATACACGCATACGTAATATAGTCGCACATCATGTGGCCTTCATATTAACATTTGAGCATATCTTCGTCCTTGTGCCATCAGTCCACCAGACCGTCATTAACCGTGCATTCAACTGCAGCAGCGTTCACCCGTTTGCTGTTGCACTCCGGTGTTTATTTATCTCCATACACAATGGGAATCAACAATCACCAGCAAACAACGAAAATAAAAAGAACATCCTTCCGAACTGGGGACGCTGGCTGCTGTGAACGGCACGGCGGCGGCAGTAGATGGATGGATGGTGGCGTTGTTGGCGGTAGAGCTTGCCGAGATATGCCACGGATACGCAGACGGTAAACAGTGTGCACGACAAATCAATTCACCGGCTTCGTATCATGAGAAATTGCACCATCCTGCGTTTGTTTGTTCGACGCTGTTCCTCGCATTCATCCTGTTCATGGGTCGCTTATTTGTACTGAAGTGCACTCCATTTTTCGTCCACCAGCTGCCGAAGACTTAATAGCAAAACCCAATCCGTTAGCAGTGCACACCCAAAGACTGCCTCCCCAGAGGCGCTAGATTCGTTCGGTTTGCTAACAAATGACATACCATACACACATGGTGAGCGTAATTAAAATGAAATGAGGCTTTGAAGAGCTCTGCGGCGAGAGTCTTTGAAACTGTGTTCGACGTTTGATGCCTTGCGTGGGGATGAAATGCCGGGATGAAAATCAGTTCCTGATGACCGTGGAAATTTGGCGAAATGTGACCATCGGGCGGCATGAGAAATTCCGTCCGCCCAGGGGTTAGGATATTAAGTGAATCAGGTTGAACTGAACTAGGAAGTCATTGAGAGCGGCGCGTTGACTGGTAGATGGAGGGAGTTAAAGTTGAGATTGATAGGTAGTACAGGAGATCTCTTCACACCTCTATTTGGAAATTTGTTACAGAGGCGTGATCGAATTTGCAGGCGTCCTCCGTTTGTGCATTATGTACGAATTTCGTATCAACTCAGGACACTCTCTCACAAATTGCATCCTTTCCACCAACCATTTCCATCATGATGTCGCCCTGTCAATTCTCACTTAGACGGTATCGTGCCACGTGCTGTCATTTCGTCTGCATCCGGGGTATGAATCACATTAGGCATGATTGCGTAATCGCCACAACAAATCTCGATAAAGTTTCCGAACCTAACCATCATAACTGAGCGTCGTCCTGTCAAATACTAATGCCATGGCAAGCAGCAATTTATTAGTAGCTGTCATTCACAAAAATCAACCACGCCACATCTGCGACAGTCGAAAAGTTCACTTTAATAAGTTTCACATCCTCTTGTCATACAGCCACACACACACGGCCATACGCCGATATAATGTGTTCGACGTATGTGCACATAAACGAGTAAATTGCAAGAGTGCTAAATCCACTATGTAGGTGTGATAAGTATCTTCGACATTGTATCTCCCCTGAGGGGGAAGCACGACGGAGAGAGAAATAAAAAAATTCTCCACCACTGCATGCAAATTCGAGATCATTAATCTCCTGTCAAATTGACGCTTAGTCATTAGCTAGATTTTTCATTCATTCCCACGTCCTTAACGGCAACACACCTCCCCATCCCCACATGCTCCACACATGTGGATGTCTGTCTGTCAGAAATTGGTGCCCTCCCACTGAGCTATGTTAATTCAAAAGGACGTGATTTCTGCCGGCGAAATCAGGTGAAAGACATTTTCCATCTTCACAGCCATCGATTGAAATAATTTTCTTTTAGTTCCGCTCTCCCGATACGTTACGAAGTAAAATTAATCATTTGAACATGAAAGGATTTCCGGTTTGCTAGAGTTGAATGGCTTAAATGGATTTTGTTGTCAAACATATTTGGGCCAGGCAATGCTTGCGCAGATTTTCGACCATACTTTCATTCTCAAAGAACCTAAAAATCTTTATGCTTCTGCGAAAAAAAAAGATGAAGTCATAACAGAAAACTTTTACCCAAAAACTTTTCCTCTTGACGTCAGTCTAAAGAATAAATATGAGGCCGTCGCTCGTGTTAAAGTGATTAATGGCCAGTTGATGGGAATTTTTCAGTGGCAGTCTTCTCAGCGAGCCAAAGATTCAATAAAACTCTCAATGATGTGGACTTATTGGTCATAAAGGAACATTTTGGTTATTTCGTTCGTTACATACACATCACGCGCTCTTTTTTTTGTTGCTGAACTTTTCCGAAGACAAACAAACAAATAACGGAAGAGTGTCCAACTGAGAGGACAGCCACTGAATGCTCGCTGAGAAAAATTATTCAGGCTATTCAGGGATTTATACTTCTTTTTTTTTGATTTTCTTGGATAATTTGTGGCACTTTAATGGTGTCATAAATCAATCGACCACTGGCAGGATAATGTTTGTTGGGTGAAAGTTATTTTTTTTTTCTTTAAATTAAAATTGCCGCCAGGTTCCCCCTTTTTCCGGGAGAGCATTATTACACCAGGAACTGGATTGACTTCCAATCTGAGGGAAAGCTGATATTTATGGCCGTGTGGCGTGTATAGTGGGTTGGTCGCTTGGAACTTCGGAGTTTCGTGAACGGAAAAGTTTTGCCAAAACGAGCGCACGTGAAATTAAGATGAGAACTATAACGAAAGGCAGATGCCGGTAGCATTTTGCGTCTTTGATGGTTATTTGCATTTGTCTATGAATCTCCGTGTCATATCTGATCCTGTGCGCTAAGACGTCTATTGGGGGTAGATCGAGGTATGGCAGTAACGTGTTCTAACCCGACATGTGAATAGATCGAGGCAGCCAAGCATTTAGGTCATACCACATGAAATGGTGGCCAATTTTAAGGCTTTTGTATCAAATAATATGTTTTGGCGGCACAAAGAACAAAGACAAAAATAAAAATGGACCTGGGTCCTTTGCTACATTTATTCAGCAACTTTTATAAAGGGTGTTCTATAATTTATACTTTGTGCCATTTAATAGTACAGTGATGCCAACAGAAAATAAGTTAACCTTGTGACAGCTGACATTTCGAGGTTAGTAAAAATGGAGCGCTATACGAAATAACAACATACCTTAAAATAAAGAAGGCTTGTCAACTATCGTCCGCAATTTTTATCTCATTTTCATCTTGATGGCTTAGTTAATCGTCAAATATGTCGCATTTAGGGTTCAGAAAATCCGCGAGTGCTTGTTGAGAAAAAAATGTATCCACAACGCGTTGCAGTTTCGTGCGGCTTTTGGGCTGGAGGCATTATCGGACCATTCTTCTTCCAAAAAGCGGATGACCAGGCAGTAACAATTAATGGTGTTCGTTATGGTGACATGATAACCCAGATTTCAGTGTCTAAATTGCAAGATATGGATGTAACCAAGACGGGGCGACAAACCATACAGCCAGAGAATCAATTCAATTACTGCATGAGTCATTTCCTAATTGTGTAATCGTCCGTTTTGCGATCAGAAAATCAAGCTATTTTAAAGATTTTTGATTTCAAAAGTCCATGCAACAAGCCCACCAACGCCTTGAAAGAGGAAATTGGGAGGTGTATTCATGAATTCCAGCCAAATGCAAGCGAAACGGTCATAGACGATTTCCGTAAAAGAGTATGTACTTCCCAGCAAAGCTGTGGCGACCATTTATTCGTTGTGCTATTCCATACATAACCCCAATCGGTATAATCAATGAATAAGTAAAAAACTTGAGCTTTCTAATTAAAAATCGGCATATTCTATCAAAATTGTGAATTATGGAACAGAACTTCCCCATTAGCGACTATGAAAGATTTGTTAGGTTACGCTAAATGCTATTCCAACGCATCTATCGCTTGATGCGTAAGCAAAATGGATTAAACCAGAGGACAAAGCCACTACTCTACAAGTAGCTAATACGATCGATCTTAATGTACGGCTTCCCAAGTAGATCTAAGACCAGCATGGAGAAGCTCGCAATTTTCGGAAGGAAAACACTACGAATATGTACCGGTCTCACCTTCGACAGGGGGGGGTCGAAAGCACCACAGCAACAAGAAGCTTTACGACGAAGCACGCATCAACCCCTTACAACAGTACATGGTGACACTGTTTAGAAAGCAGCTTCTAGACATCAACAACCATCCTAACGAGGCAATCAGGAACCTACTGGTTTAGGATACATCCATACTCCAGTGCTCGTTAATATGACGTTAACAAGCTTGCTAACAAAGGAATATATGGACAGTGCCCTAACTTAATCATAGATTTGGCACATACGAAATGGCTTTATAACACAATGGCGGCCAGTCCTGGGATGTTATGACATCCTACTGGGAGCTTGACCAGAGGTTATAGTCAGGTGCCACGGGAGATCAGTAAAGCCTTAGACAGTAGAGGTTTTAAATCGGCCTCGCCCTTCACCAAGTGAGAAACAAGTTCATAAGTTTATTTCAAAACTTGGTAATTGAGATTCCTACTTAAGGCGTCTGGTCCATCGCAGCAAAATGGTCCTAGGATTAAAAGAACTCGTGATATAAGCCGTTCGGCAGGAGATCACGTTAATCAATTTCTCTTTTGTACGTTGCTCGTAGGTGCTAATTTCTACCAAGTTTAGTATCACGTGTGGGTGCTAAATATACGTACTTGTCAGCTCTGCAAACATTGGCGGATTTGAGCCTGAGCAGTAGCTGCATTCCATCGTTCCTGGACTGGATCGATTATTTCAACGACATCATATTCCGTTCATGACTTCATTGAAGTAAAACAAAAAAAATATGTTTGATTTCTCACATGCTAACTTTTCTGCTATTTTTTTAACGTCCACCAGTCCATAGTCGAATACCCTTAAAAAAACGAAAAGCTACCATGATTGAACGTAGAAAAACAGCAATTCACGGTGGTTTGGGGCGTTGCATTTTCACCGAATAGCAAAGTGAGTAAATCGGTATCTAGTTAATGTTTAAAGCAACTTGCACTAGTATCAGATGCAAAACTTGTCCATTTTACAATCAAAAAATCAATGCAATAAGTTGAAGATTGACATATATTCCGTTTTTGTTGGCGGGATCTTATAAAAAAAAAGCTAAATCTATATGTTATCGTCTGAATTGCAGCACAAAATACCATTGCATGCGTACTATTCCGCTTAAATAGCGACGCAGCATCCCTTTCCAGCTGCTTATCCCCTGAAAAGTCATATTTATGTTTGATAGCATTTTTCGTTACGCCGCGGAGCACAGTAAGCTGTAAGCACACAGCCACGACCGACAAGTATGTGCATCACTCCAGCAATGTATCTTCACTACAGTGAATGGCTGCAATTCTAAATCTCAAATACTTCCATAAGGATTCAATCTATGCAGGAGTAAGTAAAAAATAACAAAAGTTCTTGCAGCTGAATGCATTTACCTTCACACTTGTATACATTCGCCGCAGATCCATGGATGATATCAACGTTTCTTAGGAGCTTTACATTCCAGTAGGCACGCACATAGTCATGGAGTGCATGCAGGAGTCCTGCTTGGAATTTTAGTCATCTTTTTTTTTCGGGTAAACAATCCGATGACAGAGGGAGGAAGAGGATATCAGCATTGAATATTCCGAGGACGTGATGTACTCGTAGTCTTGTTGCATATGCAGTTTCCGTTTACGACTGTCTAACATTTTTACGAACGAGATACGAGATGAGGTTTTGCCTCAAGACCATCTGTTGGCGTTTGAATGGACAAGTGTGTTCTGCATGATGAGCAGAGCAAGTCATGGGAATGAACTCATTCCGCGTGGTAAAGCATCTTTTGCACATTTTCTGCATCAGCACTTTCAATTATTTGCAACAGAGCTTCTTTGTGGTCTAGGAATTTTCTCTTTTTTTTTTTTTTTTTTTTGATTGACTGGGCATGGGCAAGATTTTACTGTAGAAATTCAGGATTGGGGAATGTGGGAAGAAAAGGTGTGTGATTGTGCTTACCGATGGCAGGACTGCATAGAAAGTGGCCATGCGAGTGTAGAAGGAAGCGATTTGGTTGATTATGTTCGACAGGGTAGATGCTAGGTGAGTACAGAAAAGAATTCCTGGTACATGGCAGTCGGTTATAAAGAGTGAGGGCTTTCGGTCGATATTCTGTATCGCAGACGTCATAAACAAGCATCGTCAGATTTCAAAGTGCCCGCAGTGCCCGCGGGGTGACGGAACAATCCGAGGACGACCTGAGCCTAACTTCTATTACTCTATTACGAGTGGGTGGGACCTACAGTTGTATGCCGACTTTTAATGCAATTTTTGAACAAGTTTTTGAATACGATACTTTTGAGCATTGTGAGTGACTCAAAAGCGTCGGAGCCATGAATTATGAAAGATGCTAAATTTGGGGACTACACCTAGAACCTGTGGAGTAGGTGTTGACGCACATAACTACATGGCGGGTGGTGGTAGCTTGCTGGCCCGAGATCAATGCAGTGGGCTATAGATCGCTGATGGTAAATTTGTTCCTCTCCCTAATTGAATGTCCTTAATCTAGATGAGTGCTGCTCTTAATCAGACAAACGTATTCCCTTCTTGACCGAACCATTCCACAAAATGGACCAGTTAGTTGATCTCTAACTGTGTGTGATACTGAGCGTCTGTTTATAATTGGAAATTTATTCTCAAAGCACACGCTCAATGCGGTGCATATAAATCGTTCGCGCAAAGCAAAGTTTATACGAAATCGTATCGTATTGTCAGTGCCATGCCCTAACTGGAACAACATTGTAATCGGCAGCATGTTAAGGTAGTTACAGAAAGTTCATCCAATTTGTAACCATGTGGTATTCGGAGATTGCTCCTGCGTAAAAGCCAACTAAGCGCGTTGACTTAGAATCCACAAAAATCGTAGTTGCCGGATTACAAAGGGGTGCTCAGTGAATACGTCCGTTGCGACCGAAATTAATCTAACCCCGCTACGACGAAATAAGAATAAAATGATTTTGGTTGGAAAGGATCTGTGATTCAGCATCCGTCGTGATGCATTCCACTTGTTATCTCTATCCCCCTTATTAGGGCTTATGATTTCTGAATTGTTTGACATTACGCAACGCACGCAACGGACTCTATGACTATTGACCTTTAGTGTATTCATGATGAACTAGACTACGTCTACCTAGGAACTGCTATCAACTCAGACAACGACACCAGCGCTGAAATCAAATGAAGACTAACTCTTGTTTCTTTCTCGCTGCTTTTTTGGGCTAAGAAAGCAATTGATAAACAAAGCCCTGTACTCTGGAGGAAGACTCTGACTCAGGTGGCGCACACAAGTGGAAAGGGACCTCATGCAAAACTGCAAGAATTTGGTTTTCATTTTCTGTCGTTTGGAAAACACCCAACGGCGGTTATTGTATTGTATTTTGTCGTATGTCTAATGCGACAGGAAATCCGTTGGAGCAACTTCATTAAATAGATAACAGAAATTCCCTTCTCGCCACACAGGACCTCTATGAGTAGTGTGGACAGAATAGGACATCATGCTGCATCCCCTTCAGAGCTCTCTCCACAGACATTCCGCAGCACCATTGGATCAAAGCAAAGTAGTTTCTGAGTTATGAATATGCCAGTATCCTTACACACAGCATCAGTTACAAAGCACCGCATTTAAGCGGCAAAGGGAGCGTACACATTTGTATCATGTTTATGATTAAATTTTTCACATAATCCCACTTTTCGTTCTCGTGCATTCAATTATGGTCCATCTTGTTCTGTTTTGCTGAGCAACTTTACATAAAGCACCGAACTTTCTGCGGAAGATGAATTTACCAAAACTCTTTCAATTCACCACCCAGCGGCGGAAAGGTTGCACAATTTTTTTCGCACAACATTGAGGCGAAAGCACAGCAAAGCTAAAAAAAAAATAAGAAAAATGAACAGAAGACAAAAAACCACATGGAGCCAACGAAATAAGTTTCAAGGATAATCAACTGAACATGCCAATGTAGAGCAGTGGATGCTCTTAACGTAGTCGCACAGTCTTCTCTGCACCGAGGGAAGATAATACACAGCGAATGCCTTTCACTGAACACTTATCCTTCGTTAAGCCACGGGACATCGGCGGTATTGTCGTCGTTGCTGCCGGAGTGGCGAACATTGTCTGTGCTGTGTAGTTGGTAAAGTTTTTGGCAATTCATGGGTTTTTATTTGAAAGCCTCTGACAATGGACGGTTAGTGTATGAAAGTTAAGTGGAGGGTCACATGCAAAAAAGGGATAATAACATGGTGCAACAATGGAATTTGCTGGGTTGTGCTGTCCAAGCAAGTAACTTGCATCGGAAGTACAGTTTTATGAAATTACCACTGTTAGTTGGTAGTTCCAGCACTGGTGTCAGCCATCATCCTGAAATCGAGTTATTTTAGAATGGATTCCACACTTCGCATGGCTTCTATGGATGAGTTCAACTTTCGCCTCGTGCACGTACACAATGAATTTGCTGGCGCTAAACTATTTCAATGGGCGAAATAAAGTGAAAATTAAAATTACCACTGGCGTATGATCTTGTTTTACACAGTTCCATAAACACATGAGCGCACAAAACAGAAGTTCGTGGCCGACGGCGTTGAATGCGTGAAACTATCACGATTTTTGGCCTTTTCAAAATGGATGGTGACGGACAAACTGAGTGCGGGCGGTCGAACAGAAGGCAATATTTATGCAAACAATAAGTTTTTTGTGGAGTATGCATCATTCAAGTTTTGGAGGAACTACTAATTAGCCAAACATGTGTTTGAAGAGACGCTGTTGTTGATTGGCTTCTCAGCTCAGAGAGAATGCTCGTCAGAAATTCAAGTGGCAAAACAAGTAGGAGTTACATATGTCTGTAATGCTGTGTAAGTGCTATCTGCCTAGCACTCAACTGGTCAACTAAAGTGTATACAATCTCCAGTCATCAGAGGCAACCCAATTCTGCGCTACAATGCCAAATATACTCAAGATTTGCGAGCATATTTGTTGATTGAAGCCACGTTCAACTTTTCTGTTTTATTTGTTCATTTTGCGACATAAATTAACACTGGGAGGATGTTTAACTCTTGATTCCCTCGATCCTTCACCATTGACTGCCTAAGCGCAACCAGGCGAGTTTTTTGTCTTGGTCCATACACCTCGTCATGAGTCTGCCCAGAGGTCGCCTACCTGATGCAGTCGCATTCAAGGAACGTGATAAGGGGGGCATTCGTGCCATGTGACAAAATCATCGACGTTCGAAGAAGCAGCTGCTCAACATTGAGTTCGTCAGGCACTGCCCTGTTTCTCACCCTATCACGGCGATTAACTCCCACAACAGCACGAAGAAATGTCATCTCAGAAGCTTGTAGTTTTTGATCTTGTTCCTTCAATAGTTGCATGACCATAGGTGAGAGTTGGAACAAATACTGAGTTAAAACCCGCTTACTTTGACAACAAGCTCGGCCTTCCCGATTACAGATCTTCCAAGCTGCCTTAAAATTGACACATTTTGGCTTGGATCCTACAGGAAACCTCAGCATTACTGCTGCCATCACTCGTGAAAGAACCCTGAATTACTTATACTTCTCCACCTGCTTCAATGGGACTCCACTAACATTTAGGAGTGCATGAAACAATCATTCAACATGTCACATTAAGTTGTATAACATTTTGTCAACAGATTTCGTATTTTAAACACATACAACGTTGGTGTCATGATCAATCTGCTAGGTAGGTGATAGGCTGCCCTGTCGGCCCTTTATTTCGTATCTCACTTGGATCAACTTGTTGGTGCCGAGTGTGCCGATCAATCTGCTAGCAACTAAAGCACCTTCCGATTTTGGTTGCAAATATGTGTCGGTCTTCATCGCTTTTGAAAGCCCGCAGGAAGCCCCTCAGCAGCTTCACTAACAAGGCATTAGGAATAAAATATTCATCTGCACATACCGCCCTCACTATAACTAATCGAAACACAAACAAAAATGTAAAGCACGGGGAGAGAATGCGATCAATATTGACAACAAACTAACAAGTCCTACCCGACATATGGGAATAAACCAGATCTGTCCACAGCTAGTCGTCATCATTCTAAAATCAAAATTTGCCGCCATGAATGGCCGAATTATACAAATGTGAATGAAAAAGTACGAGTGTTCGAATAGAAACCCATGCATATTTAAAATCAATTCATACTTAATTTTGTACGAATTTATTTGGAATCACGCGCCTCGCCTGTTTGGCGTTGGGCCTCATTTTGCGCTACTCCAGAGTGTGCCTTCATGCGATCGAACACCCACCG
The DNA here is from genome assembly GCA_907269125.1 of Eristalis pertinax. Lineage (NCBI taxonomy): Eukaryota > Metazoa > Arthropoda > Insecta > Diptera > Syrphidae > Eristalis > Eristalis pertinax. Next base: position 32,975,266 of record OU026149.1, read on the forward strand.
AATGGAACACGAGGATTTGTCCACAGAGCGAAGCAAAACAGGAAAACAGAACGAAAAAAAAAGACAAAAAAAACTGTCACATATCCGGCTTTTAGTCCTTCATCAATATCCTTTTCATTGATTTTTAGGCGGCGAATAATTTATTCCATTTCGTAGGCAGCGCTGCACGCTGCCGCTACTAACTTAGACCCATAACGAACGGGAAAACGAATTTTTGCGTATTCAAATCATTTGACGAATGGATATTTCATAAATAAATTTCAATGAGTTATTCGCTATACCGCGGGGAGTTATAGAGACAAACGAATACACCCCGCTATTTGCACTCGATTGGGATTAGGCCATTTTTTTTTAAAGTTTTTCTCTTTTTTTCATTCGTTTTTTTCGCTATTCGCTTTAGATACTCTCTGCAATTTTATTGTTATTCTGGACAATTTATTCGTCGAATTGAGTTATTGTACTTTCGACGACGTCGTCAATTTTATGTTATTTAAAGGAGCGACACTAAAATAATCCAAATTGAATATTCGATAGGCGAGCTCTCGATGGCGGTGGCATTGGTGCTCTGCTGCTAAGGGAGAACGCCCCGGCCCGGGGCCATGACGGGGCGGCCGTACCGATGAATTGCTGATGGTGGCAAATGTGACAAGATGTCGATGCAGAATTTATGTAAATCATTTATTGATGGATTGTGTATCTTCGTTGTTAGATGTGATTTTGGAACGATGATTGGCTGAATAATTGATGCGATAGGAATTTTATTTGTTTCAGATACTTTAGAGATTCTGCTGATGGTGGTGAGCAGCGGCAATGGTCGGCGGGATGTAACGTTTGTAAAATGTGACAGAATTTTGTGATAGCCTTCGTTATGGGAGTGGTGGACACGGATATGACAGTTCATCATCCATTGTATCCGGATTGATGGTATTTCATTGGATATTGTTGGATGAATGATTAATTGCATATCGCACTGGACACACTGGTGTTTGCTGATTTGTGGTCCAAAACCAGACGCATGGATAGTTTCAATAGCGGATGAAGAAGTCATTGGACTCTACGAGAGAAGTGTTCTTCGTGCGATTTTTTTTCTGCTGGTCTTGTTGGATCTGATGCAGGAAAAGTAACTACGAATTGTACATGGAGAAGTGCCAGTTGCGCTTATTCAGCTGCGAGTGGATGAGACTGATGTTGCGATCACGACTCATTAAGTCATCCCTAGGCGACCTACTATGCTGCTCTAGGAAGGTGAATAGTGGGCATCTGAAGGTGGAGTCCTCTCGCCTCTCCTATGGATACTAGCTGTTGACGCATAAATAAATCATAAAAAAAGTTGGATAGCGAGGGGTTCGCAGTATCTGCTTACGCGGACGACCTGGCCATTCACGTATCAGGTACATTTCCCTCAGCTCATGGTCTAATGCTAGTTAGTGCTGAACGCAAGTTCGGGGACTGAACATCAAACCGGATAAAACGGGGTTGCTGCGCTTTACCAACAAAATAGTCATTCCTGAGTTCTCTGGTATGGTGGAAAGTGCTGGCGAAGAAATATCTCTTGCCTAGGAATAACAGGTGGTCTCAGAACAACACCCACGGCAGCACTCGAAGCCATTCTATTCCTTCATCCTCTCGACCCTCTCTGCAGCAACGGTGAAGTCTCATCGGCTCTGAGGCTCAGAGAGGCGGTTCTCTGGAGGGACAAGCCACGTGATCAAAATTCCATACTTAAATATTGGACAGCAGCACGACATATCAAATGAACTACCTGCCACCAACACTAGCTTCGGAAAAGAACTTCCACCTTCGTTTCCCAGACCGGAAATAATGAGAAGAGCAACTGTTAGCATCAGAAGGGGAATTCCCCCTGTACACCGACGGCTTAAAAACAAGTGCGGGTACGGGAGCAGGGGTCCTCTATGACCCTGACATTAAGAGGCAATTGCACCGTCTTCCAGGCTTAAGTGGCCTGGAACGCAACATAATCAACAAAACTATCTCCATTTCCTCCGACAGGCAAGTGGCAATGAAAGCCATAGTATAGGGAATCTTGACATCGAAACTTGTCAGGTTACGCAGACAGAGCGTCAGCGAGATATGCTTGGTGAATACCGTGGCCCTATGTTGGGAACCGGGACATACTGGCATCCAAGGAAACGAAGAAGCGGACAGTCTCGCGAAGAACAGATAAGAGCTTGGAGAACAACGGGCTAAAAAAAAAATAAACATTAAATATTCCGACTCCGAAACTTTAGAGGACCAAAATTAAGAGCCGCTTGTTCAGACGATATTATTTACTTGACAGCCAAACCAGTTCTAATTTGACCTTTCCAACTTTCAAAACAAACTGCAATACACTATCTTTGCAGATCTTCACCCCGATCCATGGCACTCACAGCAAAGCATCCCATCCACTCTTCACATTCCCTCAAATGACTGCAGCCCTCGCTCGACGGGGACAACCTTCATGGGAATTCTCCCATTCCGACATTGATTGAAGTTTCCATCCGAAATCACTCTTTCAAAATTCATTATCACAGATCCAAGAATCAAGCATTACAGCGCACCTTCCCCAGAGAGATTAGCCCAAAAAACTTCATCTTCTTCTTCTGGGATAAGCGCAAACTTCATGACCACAGCACCACGTTGAACATACATTTCTACAATACGCACGCACACTTACAGCGAAATTGCCTCGAGGACGTGAACGCGACCAAATCCCGATTACCAGACACAGGAAACCACCTCGCATGTTCTAATTTATGTTTAACCAAGAGCATTGCTACCAACGGCGGCATCTTCGACAGAGCCACATGCCGTAGTCGGTTCGACAAGAATAGTTTGGGCACAGAGCACACACGGTAGGGGAAGCATTCGCCAAAGCAGATTCCATCGGCCCTGTGCCACCCATTTATCATTGCCTTCATGTAGCACATACACACATCCCATGGCTGGCATGAAATCGAATTCCAAACAAAAGGTTGCTCCCAACGATATAATCGAGCTGACGGATCTATCCCTTAACTATTGAGATATAATGCGCTGGGAATATGCCCTTTTCCGTGCGTTCATCCAAGTTGGGAGCTTCTCCTCTTCTTTGTGACTGTTTGCTTGGATATAATTGCTTCTGGGGCCGACGAATCCTTGCGAGTGAATAATTAACTAACCTCCTTCTCCATGTATCCACTCCACACACACGCACACACACACAGTACGATCCTGCATGCATTTGGGAGCCTGTCCAGTGGGCACATTCTCGGTTCCGGAACGTGACATTGCATCATCCCAGAATCATGCGGTACAGTGTCTTCGTCAAACTTCACACTCCGCTGCCGGAAACAGACTGGGAAATTGAATCTAGACTCTTACTCTGTGCATGCAGGTGAATCCTCAGATCCCCACATGACGTGCATACATGTGACCCGAAGAAGTCATTCGCAAATCGGTAATCCTGTCAATTGAAGCGATTTGTTGTACATTCCCGTAGCAGGTAGGGCATGAAGATGTGGCCATTACCATGATAACTAATTTTGGGATAATTCTCCGAAGGAAGTGCTCCCAGGTCCAGTCAGCAATTCAGCCCACTGACGCAAACGGATGCCCGGACAGGATGAGTTGTGTGATTCATTATTTCAACCCCTGGTTGGCTGACATTACGGTTCGCCCATCTTGCCAACTTGAATGAGCTGATTTACAGGTCACTCAAATCCATTGTTTACGACCCTGAAGCAAATAACTTCCAAGTAACTCTGAAGCAAGGTTCTAATGGAAATTGCGTGCGAATTTGTGTTGTGTAAGACGGATCATAGGTTTGTCGACAATGGATGGCATCGTCTGTGGGTAAATGCTCGGACGTATTACGAATGCAGACGCACTCAAATCACGAGAAGAACCTGTAAAAAAAATGTTATGACTCATAAATTCACGAGTATTGTGTGCCTATTACCGAGCGTCGACGCGCGATTATGTCAAGACAGATAAAGGCGCTGGAATCGGGACTAAATTTGACTAATGATGGGAATAAAACATGAGTTGCAGCATCGATATAGATTTCTTCAGCAAGTGGAGAGGAAACAAGCAACCACCGGCCGGTATGAAGAATAAGGCTAGTCTGTGGCTGAGAGAGAGGCATCTGTACGCAACATGTCTTAGACTAGGAGGTTCTGTCTTGCCTTTCTTTTCAATGAAGGCTACTGATTAAGGCCACTCATGAAGAGAGTCACTTGTGGGAATGTTCATATGGCATACTGGGTATGTGCCCAGAGTCCTACGTTAGCTTCCGAGGATCAATCCACGACAAACTACTTTCACGAGCACTAAGCTCAGAGATTGTACATGTTTAGAAAGGCTTCCCAATTATCGCCGTTCGTAGTCGTCGTAGTACTGTAACTGCCCTGCATGCGTGAGAGATCAATAGGTGCTACAATCCGAGTAGTTGTTGTTTAAGCTGCGCCCGTGACACCAAAGTGTAAAGAATGTGAAAAAAACTAGCTAGCCCGGCATGGTTCAATCAATCACAGATCGGCTCCCTTGCCGGCATTCGGAAGTATACACAATTTGGGGTAAAAGTTGCCAAAATACAAAAATACTCCCTGCCACCCGTCAGCAAGGTCCTCCAGGCGTTTTCAGCTCCCCAGCTAGTTCCCTTCCGTTTCTTGGGCCAAAAAGTAGGTCTTGTGTCCAAATGATCTTCATGCAAATAGCCTTAGAATATGTGTGTCCCTGCAAAGGAAGTAAGGTGTTGTCATCACCACAAAAGCACACAATTATGCGACCGTTATCAAACATTCATTGTAGAGAATAACCACAAATCGATGAAATGAAAATATGACACAATAACTCATTTCCTTTCAGTGTGAATGCGACGAGGACCAAAACAATCCCGCATTGTGTCAAACTGGCACACGTCCATGAGGCAGTCATGCAGAGTAAAATTCGTCGAAAGCTCCCCACAAAAGATCGACAAACAGTGCCACTGGCACAATTATTGACTGTCCATGTGACGCAATTCAGAAATATCTAAAACCCAGCAAAGATACGTAAAGTTCCATCAACCAGAACCGCACTGAAACCTGAAACATTTCGTCTGACTGCCCGCACATTCCCTTATAATAACGATTTATGTTTATCTCCAGCAGCTATTCAAATTGAGTTGGGTGGCAATTGGCGATAGCCCACTGCAGGCTCTGCCTGACTGTACAGAGTCCTGGATAATGTCACCATACAACTGAGGAATACCATATTACAGCGCGGCGTGATGGGACGAAGGTGGGCCTGACCACCCTGGCCCCGCCGCAGAGCACCGCATCACATCGCAGTATAAATGTGGCAATTTGTTGTGTTCTATAGGTTGTGCTACTAGTTCAGCAGCAACACCACTTGCCCATCTATAGCTATTGGGACTCGTTCATCGGTGGCTGGGGCGCGTCAACTCGTGGTGACAGAAGTGACGGGAGCTGCGTATTGGTTTGACGGTGCCGCACAATTCGCAAAAATTAATTAATGTTTGCATTTTTACTGATGGCATACTGATGGTTGACCTAAATACTAGAAAATGAATACGATTGTGGCCGACGGTTGTGGATTGGGGGCGCACTGCTGCCGGGGCGCGAAAATCACGAGACAATAGTTCAGTAAGCCAATTCGCTCGCTTGTTTGTCTTGTTTTATAGCTGATAATTCTAATTATAGTTCTGCGGTTGGGAATATGTTTGGCGTTGTGAAACATTTAGATAGCAATTCCGGATGTGCCATAATGAATGCGAGGAATGCACATGTAAACTGCGGCTGCTGGCACTCGGCTTGCGCCATTTCATTCATAAATAAGCAAAGTTTTTAAATAGCTTTTGCATATGCTCGTAAAATTGTACATCTGGCCAGAGAAGTTGCGGCCAACTTTGCATTTAACTGGATTAAATGTTGTTAAACTGAATTAAAATGATGGTATCGGCCGGCTATTCTGTTTAGTGACGATACATAAAGGGTTCCATCCAGGATACGACTTTGATAGGATTTGTTTAACTTCGTTACCGAAATCATTATAGGTACGTATGTAAATAGTAGACAATGACAGCTGTTACGGCCAGGACAACACAAGGCGTCAGTAACCACATTTGATAGCTATCAGAGGCTGTCGTCCACGTAGAGGGGAAGTCCATTCTGCTGGTTGCTTCACATTAGTGGGTCAACCTCAGCTTAAGAATACTATTTGCCACATCAATTGGGCGTAGATGATATCAACCGCAATAGACGAGAGTGACTCCAAAAATAGTTGTTGGCTGTGGGTCTTAAACACCTCAACACGTCAGTAAGCAGTTTCACAAACAATGACACAATGACAGATCGACAAACAATGACATGGTCGTATGGACAATGTCGTTAGCGTTCAAATGATCAAACATGTCGTCAGACTTCATTTTCCAAGTGCAATGATTGTGGACGTACTCGTAGCAGCGCTTGTGATAGACAATATTTTACTAGGAAAAAGCTAAAATTGCCCTACTTAATCCACTGTCGATGTTTTCAGCCGAAAATTTCGATGTCCGCGGATGAATAGCCAGAGTATCAAAATCGGTTAATACACGTACGAACACATCACCAACGGTGTACAGAAGTCATATGTAGGTCCAATAGTGCCTCTGTGGCAGTTGGAAGATGAGCTACGAAAAAGCTAAAAATTCCGCTTCAACGGAAATCTAATTTTTATTATAAAGGGTGGTTAAATTTGAAGGGCCGATGTTGATTTTGAATAAAACACAAATTATTTAGGAAATTATTGTCATTTATTTTTATTATGGAACAAAATATGGGCCAAATGGCCGCCGCCACCTCGGCGGCACACCTCCATCCGATGGTCCAAATTTGTTGATGACGCTGAAGCATAATTGAGGTTCTATGCCTTTAATGTGCCGAATTGTCTCATCCTTTAGCTCTTGAATTGTTACTGGCTTATCGACGTACACCTTTTCTTTCAAATAACTCCAAAGAAAAAATCCAACGGTGTCAAATCACATGATCTTGGCGGCCAATTGACATCGCCACCACGTGAGATAACACAGCCATTGAACTTGTCGCGCAAACAGCCATTGTTTCGTTAGCTGTGTGGCAAGTGGCACCGTCCTGTTGAAACCACATATCGTCCACATTCATATCTTCCAATTCGGGCCATAAAAAGTTCGTTATCATTTCACTATAGCGAACACCATTCACAGTAACTGACTGACCGGCCTCATTTTGGAAAAAAATACGGCCCGATGATGCCGCCAGCCCATAAACCGCTTCAAACAGTCACTCTTTGTGGGTGCATTGGTTTTTCGACAATCACTTTTCGATTATCATTCGCGCAAATGCCGCAATTTTGGTCCGGTCTTGACCCGGTTTGCTCAAATTTTTGCACGATTAAATTGACCGAAAAAATCACGAAGTGCACGATATGCATTTTGATTTAAACGCCCATTTTCGTAATAAGCCTGAATAACTTTAACGCTTTGCTCGATTGTGTATCTTTCCATGGTTCAAATTGAGTTAGTCTGAAATTGAGAAATGTGAAATGAAATGCAGAAGAAAACTTAACGTTTGGGTGTGGTTCACATTCAACATCGGCCCTTAAAATCTAACCACCCTTTATTATTCGTCTGGCGTAAATCGTTTTGAATGTACTTGCCTTAATTATATGCTTAGAGCACACAATCAAACATTTGCCTTCCTTTTGGAGACAGGACTAACTAGTGGATTCATAAAAAAATAGCTGTATACCAGTATTTCACACATTTGTCTCGTTATTTTAGTCAATAAATCTAAGCAACTTAGGCGACACCACCCACCGTCCCAGAGGAAAGCATTACTTAAGACCAGATTTATGGCCCTTATGAGTGTTAAAAAATATGTGTGCATGGTCTGTGTAAAATTTCAATTTCCCCCGCTCGTCCGGAGTGGCGATTTATGTCGTTCCAAAAATAATAACAATTAATTCTTGGCCAAAGAAGCGATCTTCCTTGGGCTGTCTCTCGGCTAACAAGGATGTCAGGCCCCCATAAATGTACTTCCCTCATCGCCGTTGACACTCTGCACCAATTCACTGTAGACACATATCCTTTTGCTGATAAGGAGGAGCATAAATTTATTTAAACGTGATGTGTCTCAGTCTTAAGGGAAGCCAACAGAGGAGTATGCACATAAGAATTTCATGGTAGAGGGTGGTTCGACTAGCGATTGCCAGAACTAAGTGCCGGTGTCCTAGTTTCAATTCTGGGTGACTACTTGAGTGATATCAACATTCATGAACATCGTCGAAATGTTCTCGTTCACCGGCGACGTACTTTCGACGTACTGGCAGGAGTGAAGAAAAAGGTCAAAGGAGATAAATTGTGGATTGGAGACCAAAAGAATACCTCTGCTGCTCACGCTGTTCTCCAGCCCCTACGATGACGAGCAGCATGCATCGCTCTGCCGCATCAAGGGAAAGGTCAAAGATGAAAAATTGAAGAGACCAGTGCACAAGCTTCCGATGCTAGCACTTCGAGAGGTTGAAGGTTTGAGCACGAAAGGGAAAACGGCATTCTACATCCTGAAGCAGCCCCTACGTGCTGAGAGTGGACAGGCGTTTGTTTCATTCCGCTGAGGAAACTTAAAGTTCCCCCGGAAAGTGCTGAGAATCGCCAAGACTCATTAAAGTGCTTTGCACCACGTCCCACTGGCGTGCCCCCTTCAGATGACTGGCGGAGGTTTCTCCGTGTGGTGTAACGTAAATCCCACAAGGGATACATGGTTTTTTTCCTCCCTTCTCCGTTCCACGATGATTATTTGTGACATTTCGAGTGGCAGGATAGGCTAAAAGCTAACCTCCTAATTTGATATATTTTGCGAACGAAACTAGTATGAGCCGTCCGCACATCAATGTGGTATTGCCTTTGATGTGAAATTTATTTCACTAGCTGCACGATTATCCCTTCTCGTGGATGATGGTTTTATGCTTTGAGGATTTGTGTATCCTAGGCACGCGCCTCAATTCTCAACTGAAACTGAAGAAAACAATATTTCACATGCCTTCACAAAGGGAAACATACATAAGTGAAGACGGCTAGAGGGCATGACAGAGGAGGAAAACCATGAAAGAAAACACCTCCATCTGATGGATCCCTTCGACGTACGCATTTTAATCTGATTCTGTTGAAATTTGGTAAGCACGTGCTGTCGGCCGGAATTGAGGATGAAGCCTTAACTTAGTTGGCCTTACCTTGGATACGTTTGAGCATTATTTGATTTGTATTGTGAAAAAATTGCATAAGCGACCTCTTACCAGAGATAATTGCTTTCTCTCCTTGAAGATTACTATGTGATTTATTGCAATGGAGAATGGATGGTGTATGGTGACACTTTTGGCTGCTAGTTGCTGAGGGAATTGTTTGAATCATATTTTGAATTGTGAATAATTCTTCTGATAAGGCTGAAGCTAAGAGCGGTTACACGCATACGGTGAGAGAATGATGAAAGATGACGAGCTATCAAGGTTAATTCTTCAACAACGATCTTGAGAAGACCATGTAAAACTGACACTGAAGGCACGATGTTCCAGTAGTTCGCTCAGCTGCTAAGCAATAGACATACGCTGTCATACGCAGCAAATATGCAGTGAGGTGTCTGTTAGCATTGCGATGAAAGCGTCTAAAATGAGCCAATTCCAGGCTTTGGCAAAAGGATGAATGCTTCAAGAAAATACACACAGCATCGAAGACTTGAACAACCGTTCGCAATGAGCATATGTATATAACTTAAATGTATTCAGGAACTTCGTCGGTTATGAGCTAATTAGTGACAAACGACATCAGCAGCGAGGTCAAACTTGGCTCCGATTAGCAGAGTCTTCGACCCCGAGACGCTAGGACATGCCACAGACGTGTTAGGGTGGCCCACACGAGTGTAGAAGGACCTTACCCAAAATTGTATGTGCAACTGGATGCAGTCCGTGAGAGTTTGAGAAAGCTGGACAGTCTTGTTGGTCGCATCCTTTTTCTTCCCTGAAATTAGGCGCCACACAAAGAGCACGAAGAAGAAGAGACAATTTCAGAAAGCAGTCACACTTCATCAATTGTTAGATCACCATGACAAGGGAAAAGCATGCTCACGGAACCAGTTAGTGCCTGCTACGAATCGATTGTGCTGATGTGACTCTGTTTGATTACAGTTTTGAAGAAGTAGGCCGTTACAGAGAACAGAGGAGCCGATGTATAGTTACCTTATTCTTGTCCATGCAACTCCAACAAAAATCAGTGTAAGGCAGGCGCCTCTTACGTTCATGCGTACCAACGACTGCTCAGCAAACTGTGACTCAGTTCTTTTATTTTTTTTTTAATTAATCGTACAATATTGTTTTTGAATTTACTAAATCAAAAAAAATGATTTTAATTGAAGAAAATCTTTATTTGGACATTTACAATTTTGTCTGTTTAGTGGAAAAGATGATATTCGGCAAGTGGTTGCAACTTCAAGTAGCCCCATAGAAAGAAGTCCATTGTGGCTAGTGCTGTGTGTGCGGTTGGACCGTCTTGTTGAAACCTTATGTTCACCAAGCCCCGCTCATCTAATTCCAGCAGTAAGAAGTCTTTTATCATGGCCCTGTATCATTCGTCAGTAATAGTGAGCGTATTGCCGATAGAGCCTTCATCAAAATACGCTTCATTCACTCCTCCTGCGTGAACGCCGCACCACACAGTGGCTGCTTTGAGTGGATGTAATGGCTCTTCCTACATCACAGGTGGATTGTCAGTGAGAAGAAGAAAGTAGATATAGATTATTGACTCATAGTGGAAATGTGCCTCGTCGCTTATGATGATTTTCAACAAAAAATGTTCCCCTTCGTTGTTGAGATTGAGGATGGCTTGGCAGTAATTCACACGCGGCTGACAGTCAGGAGGCATTAATTGTTGCACTTGTTGCACTTTGTACGAAAACATCTTTCACTAAAGCCGCCCAATTGCGTGGCCCGTCGTCTGGCTGACGTTTCTGCGTTCTCAGCGACATCGGCAGCTGCCAAGATATTCTCGGCCGAAAGACCAGTTCGGTGGCCGCCATCCCCTGCATGGTCTCCCGTGGTTCCAGTCTGTTTGATTAGGAAATCGACGTCGAAATTCACGCTACGCTAATGCCACCGAGCGATTATTGCTAAAAAAATCGACACAATTATGCCACGCTCTTGCTAAGTATTGCGCTCCATTGCTTGTCTGTTTTATATATTTTGTATATACGTACGACTTGCAAAAAATTATAACATCTTCCGAATTGATGATTGATTGTATTAGAGTAGGAGAGTAAAATGCAATTGAGTAACCTATGCCACGTTTAGCTCTACGTTTACATATGACCATCCGGGTAAACGCTGCAAAAGTAAGAATCCTTTCTCGGTACAAGCTACAGCTAGTGCCAATGACCACAGATGTGCTTTAGGCGGATAGACCGACAGTTTAACCACTTCTCTCAGCCAAATCACTTCTCCATTTGCAGCCCCAAAAGTGTTTCGTTACTCATGCAATTACATTTGTAATGGCCAGTAGAACATCGCCCTTTCGAAGACGAGAGTGGGTCCCTTTTCAATCCCCTCGCCACAATCACTCTCAGTCCATTCAGGAACTTCTTAAAACAATACAACACAGTTCTTAAAGCTGGATCCACATTTGAATTTCAAAATTTCCGCATACTTATACTCGTTATGTAACAATCAATGAGAGTATTCAAAAGCCCGCCGTTATACGAATGCTACTCATAATTTTGCACCCAAAGACCAAACAACCACTTCAATTCACCGAAATAGAATTCGTGTTTACACAATTTTCGACATTTAAAGCACTCCCAGTACGTAGCAGAAACAAGACCATTCAACCGTCAGGCTTTCAGTTAACAATTTCACAGTCGAATCACATCCCCTCCATTAACTTCCCTTAACCAAAACTCATTCCCCTGCGCCTCGCATTATTCAGTATAGAGAGGTGTGTACTGTGTACATCCTAGGTCAACACCACCATTTCGCTCCGTTCACAGTGCGCATTCAAAATAAAACAATTCAGGCCACGTGGCAGCAATTGTACCATAGAAAAGCACACAACCACCTGCCACCAAAGTGCCCCCGCTACGAGGGAGCACCGCTGCCGCCGCCACCGCCGCCACAGTCACAACCAGCCACAGCCACCAGTCGAGCTTGTCCAACGGTTGTAAATGGAAATATTGCCATGGAATTAATTGCCAGCCAGACTCACAGCAGAGAAATAATTACATCTGTTGGGTTGTATTATCAAATCGCACCTTCCACCGTCGTACCCTTGACAGGAGTTGCAATAAAAAAATGTTGCCACACTGCAGAGCGTTCCCGCGCCCCGGCTGAACACCAACGCGATGTCGCGTCGCGTCCGACTAAATCCAATAAGCCATCATGAATTACTATTCCCTCTGCTGCCGCCGTCGCATTTGGAGAATTTTTAAATATGTCTGTTTTCAAGTCACGTCACTTCTTAGTGTTCCAGCGGCCCTGCCGCAGATCCCGCCGCCCTGCAGACCGGAATCGTGAGAGAGAAAGGATAATGTCGCGACTGGGAAGTATCGCCGATGACGCTGGTGGGACATTTTTTTTTACCTCCAGGAGGGATATTCGCGTACCAATTTAAGTCTAAGCAAAAAAAAAACCGGAACTGAACGATGGCTTTGACGGGCGGGCATCGCGCAGCTATACACACACATATTTGACGGGTTGATGCATGCTACGTATGACGCCTGACATAATTTGAACACATACCCCGACGGCAGAGATGCCGTGCATATCTACGGCATCGCAGCTATGCGGCGATGGAATATTTCGGCGATGGTACGGGGGTGTGGCAGAGGCCATTATCATCAACATAGTCGTTAGCGTCATATGTCTCGCCAATTAGTTTGTGCTGCCGACAAGTGTAGAGGCATCTATGCCGGAATCTGAGCGGAGGAGTGCTGTGTCAAAACGTTGGCCTTTCGAGGCAGGGATGCGTGTTTGTTAAATCAATTAAGTTAGCGAAGCATGTTTATTAGGCAAAGCTATACACAAAACAAACTGAGATTTAAGGCATGTACGTTGCTTCAGGGCGGCCATAGCGGCCACGTGTGCGTGTGTGTGTGAACACAAGTTATGATTAAGTTTGATTTCGTTTTGATTTGGGCATTTCACACTTGGCTGAGTGCAGTTTACTGGTTCGGCAGAGTATCTGGCTGTTTATTTATAGGTTTATGTTAATACGGCATCGGATTAATTTTCGTTTTAATGTAATTAGGTAACGGCTTATCGGATCAACTGAAACGGATTGTGGCGCTGTAATTAAACAAGGT